>OY282505.1:22198058-23470201 GCA_958295605.1 Ajuga chamaepitys
TGTGCAGTTGAGAACAGAATTAGTTACAACTGCTTCTACTTCCTGATTCGAGCTCCGTCCTTTATATACATTGAAACCACTTGAAGATGCGAGTTGATTCACGTTACTCTCCCTCTGTAAACATTACTCAATCAATAGAATTAGATAGCTAGGGTTCTTGAGCTCAATTCGGTCTGTGAATGGGATTTTCTAGTTTTCAGATTAATTCTTGTAATTGATTGATAAGTGGAGTGAATTGAGGTGTATGGAACCACCGTGGATGTAGATCACATTGATCAAACCACGTTAAATCCTTGTGTTCTTCATTTTCTATTTATGTTATGTGTTCGATTTCTTGTGACCGAATTCCTTGTTGTTTTTCATCTTCTTTCTGGTTTGAGTGTTGTTTGTGTGTGTGAGAAGAGTTGATTCTTAACAGTTTCCTCAACTCCTTTGCAAGTTTTCACTTTGGTACACGGGCTTGAACTTCAACAACTTGAGGAGTTGAGGTCTTCTCTTCATTCAAACTGTCATGTGGGCCGTCTGTCTATGCATGTGAAGAGTGCCCGGGCTTCTCAAGCTCTCCAAGCACGTCCACACTCACGATGCTAATTGCACTAACATTCATAGGGTTCACCTCCGGTTGAGCCGGCAATTTTCCACCTTGGGTATTCTCCAATCGAGACACGGCTGAAGCAATCTGACTCATTTGGGTTTCGATATTTGTGAACCTCGAGTTCGATTCTTTCTGCAACTGAAGTGTACTAGTTGCCAAGCTTTTCACTATGTCGGATAATGATGGATCTGAAGGAGTCGAATCTGCAGGCGGTCTTTGCTGATACATCCCCTTAGGATAAGAGGGTCGGCTCTGGTTGCTTTGTTCGCCCGAGTGTTAAACATTCTGATTTTGGGGCCGATACTTAAAATTGGGATGGTCCCTCCACCCCAGATTATAAGTATTCGAGTATGGGTCATACTTCCTTCTTTTTGGGGACTTTGGCCTAGCATAAAAGTTGTGGCATGAATTTGCATGTGCCTCCGTGTCATCTCCCAAACAGGGCACGTGTCCATAGTGTGATCTGTAATTTTGCACACCCTACACGGTTTAGGTGTCGGAATGCTCCTTGCTGCCACTTTCCTTATTAGGCTTGTAAGTTGATCCAATCTATCCTCTATGCTTGAATCCTGAGCTTCTCGAACGGACCTAAAAGCTTCCCGGATCCCAAACTATTGCGTGTTTGCAGCCATTTTTTAGATTAGGGCCCAGGTCTCAGTGGGCATTTTGTCTGATAACGCCCCTCCCCTCGCGCTGTCAATCATGTTGCGATCGGTCAAACAGAGACCCTCATAAAAATAGTGTATCAGGAGCTGCTCGGTAGTCTGGTGCTGAGGGCAGCTCGAAACCAACTTCTTAAACCTCTCCCAGTATTCGTAGAGAGTCTTCCCCTGCATCTGTCTTATTCCACTGATTTCCTTTCTTATATTTGTAGCTCTTGATACGGGGAAATATTTCTCTAAGAATTGGGACTCCAACTATTCCCACGTTGTTATAGTGCCCGGGGGAAGATAATAGAGCCAGTCTCTCGCGAGGTCTTTTAAAGAGAAGGGAAATGCCCTTAGCTTGATCTGCTCATCTGTCACTCTTGCTGGCTTCATGCTTGAACATAATACGTGAAATTCCTTCAAGTGCTTATGGGGATCCTCCCCTGCTAATCCATGAAATGAAGGAAGTAGATGCACGATCCCAGAGTTGAGCTCGAAGCTTGTATTTTCCCCGAAACGTGATGCACAAGGGTTCGTTTGCAAACCTTGTGTTCGCCAACTCCTTCAAGGTCTTTTTGGGAACTTGCTCGTTTGCCATTGTTTTCAGCTCACTTAATCCTTCGCCTTCAATATGCAAATCTTCAAGCGATCCTCGGATCTCCTCAAGCAACCTTGCTCTTCTTCTCAATATCATTTCGCGTTCAACGATCTCTGGCTCGAATAGAAGTCCTTTTACCCCTTGGCAACGCAAGAACATCAACTACCTATCCAAAAATAAGAGAAGCTAGAGAGTATCAAATAACTAGGTAAACAAGAAAATAAATAACCAACTAATAAACTAAAAGTAATGCTTGAACACTAAAATAACACTATTCTTATCACCGTTCCCTGGCAACGGCGCCAAAATTTGGTAGTGCGCGGGTCGTTGGATAGCACGTACCAAATTAGATATTTATAGTTCTGATTGCCCAACTCTACAAGTAGAGCGGTAAGTCGTGTCGAACCCACAGAGAACGGTAGACTAGTGTTATCTTAATAAATCAAGCGATTATGAAATCTAAATAAAAGTAGAAATAAACAATGAAAGCAATAAAGAGGGGGGGGGGGGTGTTTGATTGTGATTATCAACTAAGAACTACCAAACTACTACACTAACCAAACTAAATAATTCAAGGCAATTAAACACTAAGGATTTAATTAACAAAAGAACACAAGACAATTAGAATGAATTTTTGGTTTTAATAATTTAAGGAATCTACCCTTGATCTTGTATCCCTTTGGCTTCAATGTATTATCCAACTTTTGTTGATGCCCAATCCAAAACAATCTAAGTCCCTATCCCACGAATTTCTAAGTCTACTCTAGCAATCGTGTTATCTCTTACGTCTAGCTAATCGAAAGTCTGCTCTTCGACTAGCCCTATCCGAGTAGACCAATCAAATCAATAAAGCACCAAGATAACGGAATAGATTCGACTTGAACCTCAAAAGCTCGGGTTTAGAGGTCAAATTCTACAATATCACCAACGACATCACTTATTGTTCGCTACTAGGGGTATTAGAGAACCTACAATTTCAGATGGTGATCTGTAATTCTAGCAACACATCTACACACTCCCTAAAGGGTGATCAATCCAATAAAAAGCATGTAAACATGAATTAATACCAGCAAATAATTTAGAACACTTGAAATTGCATTAGAAAAGTAACATCAACTAGTAATAGTTGCGTAATCATTGTCACTCAAAGTTCAACATATAATCAAGGGTAGAAATAGGGGTGCTACTCACCCATTAATACTAAAACTAACAGAAATTCAATGTAAAAGCTAAGAAACATGATAAACATAAAGATGAAACCAAAAATCTTGACGGGGGAAGAAGATCCTTCAATCCTTTGCCCAATCTCCCTTTTTGGTGGACTTGGTGGCTGGAAATGGTTGTTAGATCTATCCCAAGATAGGTCAAATTCGAAATGGAACTTATACATATAAGGGAAGAGTTGTCACTTGGGTTTTAGGTAAAATTGTATTCACAATTTTAAAACAGGGTGAACAATCTCGGCCGAGATTTAAGTGTGTCTCGGCCAAGACGAAGCAACGAGAGTTTTATGCTTTGTGACTCGAAAGCTGATCTCGGCCAAGATGCAATTATGTCTCGACCGAGACGTGAAAAGGGGAATTCAGGGCTTTGTTAGGGTTTGGCTCATCTCGGCCGAGATTTGGGTTTCATCTCAGTCGAGATGGGCAATGCATCTTGGCTGAGATCTTCAACTCTTCAAACCTTCAATTCTTCCTTGGAAGGTCATCTCGGCCGAGATTTGTTGCATGTCTCAGCCGAGATCTTCCTTTAGCCCTATCCTTTGTTGCTTCAATCGATCCATCGGCTGCGATCTTTTGGTGCTCTTTTCGATCCATTTGTACCTGTTTTAACACAAAAATGAACCAACCGCATTATTATGCCCAATGAGAATTAAATGCACAAAATATATACACGTGAAATTACACACAAACATCACTAAATTGACACTTAAAGCGTCCTAAAAAGTGTGCACGAACACGTGTACCATAAAGTGATGACAATTGCAGTGGTGGTGGTGGTTTGTGAACTTGTCGCGAAAAGTTGCTCTAAATTGATATGATTAGAACAACCTTCTCAAACCGCAAGCGTACGATTTATGACAAAGGTAGTATAACTGTATAAGAGATATCGTATCCACATGTTGGATTTTTCGTGAAAATCGGCTTAAGCACGTTCAAATAAGTTAGGTCCAATACAAATAGAAAGTGTCGAGTAAACTAAACAACATAAAGCAAATAAGTAAAGCAAGGAGGGAACTGATCGATGAGGAGATATTCCCGAAGCTCGGTTTCACATAAGTAAGATGGAATTTATAATTCGAAAACGATTACAGGAAACAAGTATGAGTTCTACGTGGTTAAATTCTCAACCCAATCGATATCCTAATTGGGTGATAATTCCGAAATACGGTTGAGGTGTCATATTGAACTAGTGTAGGTAAGTAATCAGGGTTCAATATAGACTACCTACATGAATGAGATTACAAATTCAACTCCGAGCCTGGGTTACCAACTACGGAAGACTAGAAGATGTTAGCCCGACTTCTCCTACGCTAAAGACCAGCGTAGGGGTGTAGTTTCAACACACGCGACTAAACTTAATTTCATCCATCCTAGCTAAGACCCCTAGGCTCTACTTACCCTTTTGGCGGGTATTCTCCTCCATAGGTCTCCTTCCTACAAATTAGGTTTTGATTGATTCGCATTCTCGAATTAAATTTCCCTTCCCTAATAATCTATGGCACATAAATTAAATCCTAAGCTCATTTAAGATCAAATCGAATATCTTCGAAAGGATGGAAACCCTAGCCTAGGTTCCGATTATCCTTTCTCAAATGCACAATCATACAAAATAAGGCTAAGTTATCGAAAGCCAAGAAACCAAAGAAAGCCTATAATCAAAGCCCTAATTTTATATGATAATCATAACAAATCAACCAAATCCAAACCCTAGGTTACCACAACTCACAACAATCCAATAATCACTCAATTAATCATCCGAAGCTTGGGCTACTCCCGGGCTTCAGAAAACATAGAAATCACTCACAAATCATCAAAGTAATAAAATGCATCATCAACATCAAGCAATAAAAATAATAAAAACTGAAAATAAAGAGAAGAGATAGAAATTGCTCAATGTATTGAAGAAACCCTTGAAATCTTTTGATGAAATAGTTGGGTGTCACAGGTCTGGGAGTAATCCTCGAGTTCTCCTCCAAAGACGGCTTCCTCCTTGAAGAGGAGGAAGAAAAACCATAGTTTCTAAGCTAAAATCTGAAAATGTAAAGAGAAGAGAGAAAAGAGTGTAGAGAAAGCTTTGAAATGGAGGCTAATGTTGTTTTTTTTCACAAATGATATATATAGGTCCCACCATGAAAAATAAACCCTAGTAAGGGCAAAAGTGTAAAAATACAAAAGGAAGTGCTTGGTCCTTTAAGTTGTTGAGTCAAACCCCTTGTGCGCGCTTGACTCGTCCTTCTCGTGATTTCTAGGAAACATCCATCCAGAATCAGCCATCAACTTCAACTAAAAAGTTGTAGAACTTTGCATCAGCTACAAGTGGCAATTTGAATCACTCAAATCAAAGTTCGGACGAGGAAGTTATGACCGAAATATAAAAATAGCATGCTAAAAAGCTGGATACGCGCGCCAATCGCCGGAACTGCCGCTGCCAGCAACCGGGCCGGCAGTATGGGCGGCTGTCTTCCTGGGCCGGTTCTGGACAAACTGCCGGTGGTCCTGTCGGTTATGCAGCCAGTCCAGTAGGTGCTGCGGCAGGTTGGTTCAGTCCAGCCCCTGCTTTGCGTCTCCGTCTTCTGTCGCCGTTTCGGAGCCCTTTCTCTCATTTTCTCGATCCGACCCCTTCATGGCTTTTGTTCGTGACTCGATGAACTTTAATTTGAGATCTTGTTGGTCTAATTTAGGTTTATTTGGTTCTCGAATTTTGGGCTGGAACTTGGCATATGCGTGATTGACCTCTTCTTCTTTGTTTCTCCACTTTGAGGCCTTTTCATCCATTTTTTCGGCCCGATTAGTTCACGAAGTTTACTTGTGACTTGACGATCTTCAGTTTAGGTTTGACCACTACCTAATTTGGGCCCATTTGAGCCTCGAGATATGGGCCAGAGTATGAAAATGGATGCGAGCGATCTTCTGAATTCTTCCGAGTTTCCTAACTTTCAAAATACAACTCAAAAACACCCAAAAGCGCATCAAATCATATTAAAAAAGAAAATCAACCCGGAAATACAATATAACATGAAATCAAACATGAACACAATAATTTCACGTAATTCTTAACAAAATATGTACGTGAAAAGTGCAAGAAAAACGATAATTTTCACGTTCATCATCCCTAGAAAGTTAAGTTTTGCTCGTCCCGAGCAATTTAAACATTTAAGCACATAAGAACACGAGGTTGAAAAGTTTTTGGAAGCCTGTTAGACATGAATTTCTCTTTTTACTGAGCACTTTCCACTTTTCGATTCATCACACTTGCCTTAATCATTTTCTTTCAAATAATTTGATAGACGAGTAGAGGAATATAAAGGCATCGGAATTCGGAAAGGCATGTAGCCTTTTTAGTTCACTTAGTACCCTAGGCCACGCGCTAAGAGCTCTCACTCCAACCCCAAAATGTGCATATGTGAAGTGACCTTGGACGACTCATTATTTTTCAAAGTCCTTGGATTTAGGTAGTTCGACTCGGTTCTTTTCGAGGAAGATGCGATGCACTCACCCGGTGTAGGTGATGCGGCTCTTTCTCCCTCGAGCCAACTGATTTTCAATTTATCTTCGAATTACTCCTTTTTCCACTGGGATTAGTCCAAAAGAAATAAGATTGCTATTCAAGTTTTTGTTCTTTTACAACATAATACTCTTGTTACATAAGATTTTCAACTATTTCACACTCAATTTTTTTTTCTTGAGCTCTTTTTTTTTTTTCTATGTTTCATACAACGCATTTTGTTTTTATTCTCATCTCAATACTTAGAGTACACAAATGTTACTAGAATTTCTTACAATCAATGCAAAACAATGACTTTGCCCGGCGACCTAATTCACCTTATAGCTCTTCCTACATCTCCTTTATTTATTTATTTTACCACCTAAAGCCAATTTATTTTATTTTTCACAAGTTCGTCCTTAATCGTGTCGTGTGTGTTTTGGAATTGCAGTAATGCTCACAAGCATCACAACTTCGTGCTAAGTTATTTCATTTTGGACATGCAATCCTCCTTACTATGCCCAAACATTCATTTACCCTTAAATTGCATCGACCAATTTATCTCAATGATTTTTAGTCAAGGATTCCTTTAGTGTTTTATGCTCAATTTTTAGAGATTTCAATTTTGAAATTTCAAAAATCAGAACACTTCCAATACTTCTTCCTCATCAATTACAAAATAAGCCAACTCAATAATTATTCAACCAAGCACACTATTCACGAAAGAAATAAAAATCTAGAAACAAAATATGGTAGAATTGCATAGATCATAACTACGAGCAATTTAATCGAAAATGAGGAACGTCATCTTCAAGCGCATAAAAAAATAACAATCCTTCCATCCTCCCCACAAACTTGGGCGAAATTCTCAAGCCCAAGTAGCAAAGGAGGTGGAATTCATGTATTTCCCAAAGATCATCAATCAAAAAGCTCATAATACTCACATTTCCAAACTAACCATTTATTCAAACAAAGATTTAAAAATTCACGAGTCATGTAGGTACAAAATTTCATAATTGATTATGAAAATTTGAGGAGAGAACCTCAATTAATGCAAACAAATATCTCTCCTCCCCCACAAACTTAAATGCAAGCATGTCATTTAAGTAGGCATATGAATCAAGTGCAACGAAAGACAAGTAGGCATATACTCAAATCCACAAAAGTCTCAATCATGGAAACCAAGGACAAGCAAAGATGACACAAATCAAGTGATTATGAACTATGCACATGTGAAAGGAATAATTATAGAGATAGAGTAGACAAACTGGGCACCCTTGATGCGTCAGGTGAATCCTCTATTGCACTGGTATGAATGCGGTCGGTTGTTGAAGCTGACATTGTAATTGTGTTGCAACCAGTGGCTCACTCATTTGAGGTGTCGAATCCCTTCATTTTCTTTTCACATTTCTCCAATGATCACTCATCTTGACTCGTATCACCATTGTTTGGGGACTTTCTTCAAAATTTAGGATATTTCGTCGTGTCCTAAATGTACCTAATCACACAACTCAAGAATTCATCAAATTTTTAAGAGAGAAAAAAACAACTAGAAATAAAATCCTAAGAAAGCAATAGAAATTTTATGCTTGGGTTGCCTCCCAAGAAGCGCTTGGTTTAAAGTCGACGGCCCGACTTTCACAAATGTTATCCAGGATCTAAGAACAAATGTCTATCGTGCCATGCTTTCTCTAGAATGAGAATTGATACACCAACATAAACATGGCACGATGGATCACGGATAAGATTATGGACATATGATTTATGAAAGAGAATACGCTTAATGTCCATAATCAATGCAAGTTTTTCAAAATTTGAAAAAAATGACAAATCGAAACTTGCATCTGGGCCACTAAATGATGCCTCAACAAATGGATCATTAATAAGAATGCGCTCATAATCACACACTTTGTTGTGACATTGAGATTGCTCTTCCAAAGGTGCATTGCCTTCATCAGAAGAATTGTCAATTTTTTCCAAAGATGGCTCATAAGAGAGGAGGTTTTCACTCTCCTCTTCTTTTGCCTCTTCCCTTAAGTGCACACTTTCATTTTTATTTCTCTCCAAAACATGTATGAAGAGAAGGGCTTCCATAACCTTAGTGTGTGCCAAAAGTTCATCAAACTTTTGATTGTACTCATCCTTGTCTTTCTTTATTTCTTCTTTCAATATTGATTGAAGAAATTTGGTAAGATCTGGATGACTCAAAGGCTTGATGACTTGGTGAGGGAAAATTTGATCGACCTCCCATCCCAATTCACAATTGTTTGAAAAAGAATTGTAATCCATGAATTGAGACGGGTGGGTGGGAGGATAATGCATTTTTTAAGAAAAATGGTGGAAAAAAGAGTCACAATCCATAGATACGTGACCTTTCTTCCCACACATTTCACAGTGCACTACTTCCATATTTTCAAAATTGGGAGAAAAATAAGAACCATCATCATGCACAAAGGGCAATGCATTCACTTCGGAAGGATTGAGAGCATAATTCTCAAGCATATATTGATAGTGATCGGGGTTCTTTGCGTTTTAGTTTTTTTTAATAATAAAAAAATGACATAATCTAACTCTAATCGTGCTTAAACTAAATCCATGGGAAGGAAATTCTTCCCGAAAACGGTGCCATGAACTTGTCGCGAAAGTCTCTCTAAATCGATGTGATTAGAACGACATTCTCAAACCGCAAGCGTACGGCTTATGACAGAGGTAGTATAAAAGATATTGTATCCACAGGGAGGATTTTCCATGTGAATCAGATTAAGCATGTTCAAGCAAGTTAGGTCAAATGCAAATAGAGAGTGTGGACTAAAATAAACAACCCAAAGCAAATAAATAAAGCATGGAGGGAACCGACCGATGGGGAGATATTCTCAAAGCTCAGTTTCACACAAGCAAGATAAAATTTATAATTCGAAGATGATTAAAGGAAACAAGTATGAGTTCTACGTGGTTGAATTCTCGACCCAATCAATATCTTAATTGCGTGATAATTCCGGAATACGGTTGAGGTGCCGTATTCCCCTAAGGTAGGTAAGTAATCGGGGTTCGATGTAGACTACCTTCACAAATGAGATTTACAAATTCAACCCTAGGCCTCGGGTTACAAACTACAGAAGACTAGAAGAAGTTAGCCCGACTTTTCCTACACTAAAGAGCGGCGTAGGGGTGTAGTTCCTACACACTCGACTAAACCTAATTTCGTCTATCCTAGCCAAGACCCCCTAGGCTCTACTTCATCTTTCGGTAGGTGTTCTCCTTCATAGATCTCCCTCCTACAAATTGGGTTTTGATTGATTCACATTCTCGGATTAAATTTCCCTTTCCTAAGCTCATTTAATATCAAATCGAATTCTTCGAAAGGGTGGAAAAATTGTAGCCTAGGTTCCGATTATCCTTTCTCAAATGCACAATCATACAAAATAAGGCTAAGTTATCGAAATCCCGAGCGACCAAAGAAAGCCTGTAATCAAAGCCCAAGTTTCATATGATAATCATAACAAATCAACCAAATCCAAACCCTAGGTTACCACAACTCACAATAATCCAATAATCAATCAACTAATCATCAACCCCAAAGCTTGGGTTACTCCCGGACTTTAGGAAACACGGAAATCACTCACAAATCATCAAAGTAATAAAAGGCATCATCAACATCAAGCAATAAAAATAATAAAAACTGAAAATATAGAGAAGAGATAGAAACCCTCAAAATCCTTTGATAAAATAATCGGGTGTCACAAGCCCGTGAGTAATCCTGAGTTCTCTTTCAAAGACGGCTTCCTCCTTGAAGAGGAAGAAGAAAAACCCTAGTTTCTAAGCTAATATCTGAACATGTAAAGAGAAGAGAGAAAAGAGTGTAGAGAAAGCTTTGAAATGGAGGCTAATGTTGTTTTTTTACAAATGAGAGGGGAGAGATATATATAGGTCCCCCCTACCCTCAAAATCTGCTGAAAAATAAGCCCTACTAAGGGCAAAGGTGTAAAAATACAAAAGGGAGTGCTTGGTCCTGTAAGTTGTTGAGTCGAACCACTTATGCACGCTTACCTCGTCCTTCTTGTGATTTCTGAGAAAAATCAGCCAAGAATCAGCCTTTGACTTCAATGACAAAGTTGTAGATCTTTTTCTCGGTTATACATGACAACTTGAATCACTCAAATCGGAGTTCGAACGAGGGCGTGACGGCCGAAATACAAAAATAGCATGCTGAAAAGCTGGATACGCGCGCAAACCACCGGAACTACCGCCGCCGGCAGCCGGCCGGAAGTATGGACGGCAGTCTTCCTGGGCCAGTTCTGGACAAACTGTCGGCAGCCTTGCCGTTCCGGCAGCCGGTCCGGTAGTTGCTGCAGCGGCGGGTTGGTTCAGTCCAGCTCCTGCTTTGCGCCTCCGTCTTTCGTCGCCATTATAGAGCCCTTTCTCTCATTTTCTCGACCAGACCCCTTCTCAGATTTTGTTCCGACTCGACGAACTTCAATTTGAGCTCTTGTTAGGTCCAGTTCGGGTTCATTTGAGCCTCAATTTTCAGGCTGGAACGTGGTATATGTGTGATTGACCTCTTCTTCTTTCTTTCTCTAATTTGAAGCCTTTTCATCCATTTTCTCGGCCCGACTCCTCACGACTTTTTCGCTTGACTTGACGATCGTTAGTTTGGGCTTAACCCCGACCCAATTTGGGCCCATTTGAGCCTCGGGATACAGGCCGGAGTATGAAATGGATGCAAGCAATCTTCTAATTTCTTCTGAGTTTCCTAACCTTCAAAATACGACTCAAAAACACCCAAAAGCGCATCAAATCATATTAAAAAAGAAAATAAATCCGAAAATACAATAAAACACGAAATCACACGTGAACACAGTAATTACACGTAATTCTTAACAAAATATGGACGTGAAAAGTGCAAGAAAAACGGTAATTTTCACGTTCATCAGTTTATCATCGCAACGACCCGAAGATGTGAAAAAGCTAAATTGAAGAGGAAACAAGATGATAGAGATGATGATTTTGTGAAAATGCTTATAGAAGAAAATGTTGCACTTAGAGAAATATTATCAATGGGTCAAAAAAGGGTTGAAGCAGATATAATAAAAGAAGAAAATAGACTGTGAGGATGAAGTTGGAAAACATTGATGATCCCGTCCTCCATGAGTACTTCCAAATGGAGCAACAAATGATTTTACAGAAGCGAAGAGCAACACAAGCAGCAAAACAACATAACAATCAATTTAATATGTTTGGAAATAATTATCCTAAATTCCTGATGTTGGAGGGTTTGGAGGTGGACAACCACCGTACTAGAAAACATATTGTATTTCTTAGGGGTCATTTGTATTTTAATTTAAGTAATTTGCATTTGTTTAGATTTTCCAATTTTATTTACTTTTCTTGTCGTTGTACTTTTATGTTGTGTAATTTTATTTGATATGTAGTAATTTCATAGTATTTATTTTATTTTATTGGAGTTGTACATTTTTTATATAATTAAAATAATCTTAAATTATTTTTTATTACATAAATTATAAATAGAAATGAAAACAAAAATGTACATCATAATTAACATAAATACAAAAGACTAAATTGAAGAGTAATACAAAACCCCTAAAAAGAGTAATACAAAAGATTAAAAATAATAATGGGAAAGAAACTTTGCGCTATAAGTGCAACAAAATAGGGGGCAACGATATGTTGGAATTTGGGAGTGTGAAAGAAGAAGTTTCCATTAGAAGAAAAGGTGTCTTGAAAAATTACGTCTATTCAAGTGGAAAGGTGCGAAAAAAAGGATGTGGAACATTCGACAATGATGCAATCTAACCATAAGATCGTGACCTTTTAATCAAGGGGTACGATCTAATGGTTATGATTGGTCGAGTTGAAATGATGCACATGTTCATGAAATGTCGCCTAGAAGTCTATAAATAGGCCTTAACATTTTCATCTCCAATCACTCTCAATCGAATACAAAGACAACTCCACTACAATTTGTATATATCATCTTATGTAATTGTGGTTTTCAAGTCTTTGAGTCTTCAAGAAATTCCTGAGTATCAAGTAGTTCACCGAAAACTTTAATTTCATTGTGATGCGATCTTAAAGTTAAAAGTCGTTGACCGAGTGGGCCCAATAAGTTGGGATTTCAGTGAGACTTTATTTTTTAAAAAAGTTGGTTGAGATTGAAAATCAAAATCCCACATCTGTTAGACAAAGTCGTGGTCGTGCAAGGCTATTTGGGGCAAACCCAAATTGCATAACGATACGGCTTTTGGAGAAGCCCGGAGAGGATAAATATCCTTCTTGACTAAATGGATGTCCACATAAACACAAGATGTCCAAAAGTGGTATTGTCCTTGAAGAGGACATAAGCCCAACTAGATGGATGCAAGTCCATTGGGCTAAATTATAGACATAAATTGAATCGATTGAAAAGATTTGAGCCCAACTGAAATAGTTATAAGTCCAATAGGCTACATCGTTGATAGCTGAAGAAATAGCTAAATAGTGTTCAGACTACAAGTTAAGTAGTTCCATCTATGGATTGATTACTTGAGATATGGCCTAGACACACCTATATGGGAATTAGGTTTCCATATAAATGTCAAACTGTGAATAGATAAAGTTTTTCTCGCATAAATGTTTAATTTTGGGCGGATACGGTCTTCCTCCATAAGTGTTCAAATAAGGGGAGTGTTCAACTAAGGTAAAAATGTACCTAAAGCCAGAATTGGAGGTCATAAGGCAATTGATCTCTGATATAATACGGATCCATGAATGAAAATGTTAAAGGGAGATCAACTACGTTGCATGTCTAGGGGAATGAGTTCAAAACCCCACACACCAAGAACGGGCATGGCGGTAATGCAACCATGATGAGTGAAGATCCCACTAACTTGGTTCAATGAGACAACTAAGTTATGAACAGTTCATACGGGAAATTGGAACTTGACTGTGTTCAAGTTAAAACTTGGAATTCATTCAAACTCATTCCTAGAGACACCAAGTGTCATCCTGATGACGTGTGGTGGGGGCGTAATATTTTGACTCCTGTACCAAATGTGGTGGGGCATTTCGGGCTACTCCAAAATTAAGTCATAATAGGAGGTCACCTATATAAGTGAGAAGTGAGGCACCTTCAAGTTAAACACTTATAAATCTAAGATATGGTCCACGACTGAAACGGACATAATGTGAGAATTGAAATATATCAAAATTGTCATTATGTGAATGTTATTATTTTGGTTTACACAAAAAGCCACCAGTTCAAGACATTGGGTTCACTGAGCAATGAGTAAATCCAATAACGTCTCACTAGGGAAGGTTCAAAGCCGAAAGCTACCTATCTCGATGCAATAACAGTTCATCGAGACTTTCTTGTCTGTCGGGCTAGGGTGCATGCATTAATTTTCATTCATGTGGGGGTTGTTAGAAATTAGATTTGGAAGGTTGGATTTACCAATCTTTGAGCAATTCTGCCTTGGAATTCCTTGCTGACAACTTCTTCCATTCATGTGGGGGATTGTTGGAATTTGAGAGTGTAAATGGAGAAGTGTCTATTAGACGAAAAGGTGCCTTAAAAATTTATTATGTCAAGTGTAAATGTGCAAACGGAAGGACGTGAACATTAAAAAAATGATGCAACCTAACCATAAGATCGTGACCTTTTAGTCAAGAGCTACAATCTAATGGTTGTGATTGGTCAAGTCGAAAGGGTGTACCTGCTCACAAAATGACGCCTAGGAGTCTATAAATAGGCCTTAACATTTACATTCCAATCACTCTCGAGCGAACAACGACAACTACACGATAATCTAATATATCATCTTGTGTAATTGTGGTTTTCGAGTCTTTGAGTCTTCAATAAAGTCCTGAGTGTCAAGTATTTCATCGAAAACTTTAGTGTCATTGTGTTGCGATCCTAAAGTTAAAAGTCATTGTATCATGGGGATGCTTGTTGCAGACCGTGAGCACTTGGATTCGAGGCAATATCGTCTTATGGATAGTGAGTCAAACTCATGCTTCGACTTTACTAGTCCCGTCGATTTTAGAGTCATTTTTAAATACACCATAATTACTTTTTTCCAACATGGTATTATGAAGAGAAGATGGAGCAATCTACTGGACCAAAAAGGGACTGTTATATCTTCATTATACAGACTGTTAGAGAAGCTCTTATTTATTTTTCATTTTTCCTTTTCAGACTTTGATTCAAATTTTGAGAAGACATAAGATTTAAGAAAGTTAGGCGAAAATGGTGATGACGGAAGGAGGGGAAGGAGGACTACGATTTTTCTTTTCAAAGGATCAAATTGGTAGAATAAGTGGTGAGGTTTACAATTTACAACAGGAAAAGGTTTAAATATATTTGCTAAAGTGATTTGTTGGTTGTATTAATTTTTATTTTTTTTATGAAAATAAAAAATATGCTAACTACAAAAATAATAAGTAAATTATTTTTTTATTTAAGGATGATATGATAATATAATTTATCACTCATATACTCAAGTAACTAATATGTTTGTGGATTCTTATACTAATATTATATTATGTTATTTAATATATGTGGCTTTCAAATGATAATTATTCAAAATATTTCATATAATTTTGTCCTTATATGAATTTGTAATTATTACAACCCGTGCATTGCACTGATGAAATGTAAGGAGAGAAATGAATCAAATTTTAAGTTTGTATTTAAATTTTACTTAAAATATTCAGCCTCTCATCAATTTATGCAACTGAATTGACAAAACTTATGAAAATATAATTAATAGTTTCAATTTGTGATAATGAAAAGTGTTAAAAGTAAAAATATAACAAATTAAATAGGCAAATTTATGAAAATCTAATTGGTAGTTTAGATTTGTGATATGGAAGGAGGAAGAAAGATAATTGAACAAAAAAATATTTACTCTAAGGGTGTGTTTGTTTTAGGTTGGCCTTAGTAGATTTAGAGGATCGAATCCAAATAAAGCACACTCATTAACTCCCTCAGTCAAGTTTAGCTCAGCACGCTCCAGCCTTAAGCAAACACATCCTAAGTGTTGTATCTCAAATAATATATAGACGGATAATTTCATTACATTATTATCATATAATAGAAAAAATATTCATCCAGCGCATATATTGAATGGGTGGACATCCAGTATTTATTTAGAACACTAAAAAGTTAAAAATATTCTTTTAAAAATATAAACAATAAACATAAACAATCCTTTAAAATTATAAACATGTTTAAGGAAAAACATAATTAGTGTGTCTTTGTCAAAAGTAACTGATGAAGGGCAGTTTAGATATTCACAAAATATATGTAATTGTGAAACCCTTATATTTGACACCGTATATAAAGAGGATCTCATGAATAAGAGAACCATAATTATTACGTGTTTATCTTTTGCTTTTCTTTTTTTTTTACTTTTTCGCTTTTTGTTAAACACGTTATCAGCACGAGCCGCTCTAATTTTACAAACTTAAAAAAAACAACAATTTACTCGTATGAAGATCCAATCCACCCTGTATAGATTCACTTGACCATGTGCTGCAGTGTTTGAAGCCCAACCGAAAGAAAATAAGGTCGGTCAGTAGTGGAGATGTCAGCGTAGTAGTTGAGAATCAAGTTGCTAGTAGTGGTACAAATGTTGTTAGTTGGAAGAAACTAGTTGTTGATGGTGATTCAACAAATCCAAATTTCGGCTCAATCAATAGGAACGAATGGATAACAGCTGATGATAACAAAATATTAGTTTTGTTTTGGGATGGCCTACAATTTTAGCCTAGTACATATTCTTGCGCCGTAATCAACCTCTAATTGTAAATTTATTACTTATGTTTATGTCTTCTGTCATAACATGTTATCAGAAGATTAGTAATTAATTTTGTAGATTGAGAGATAGATTGATTTCCGCATTATTTGAGTTACGATTAATCTCTGATCAAAATAGTCTATTAAAATATTATTGATATTTTATTGTTGTAATTAAATTATGAATTCGAATAATATATGTGTGTGAGTGTGTGAGTACGCTTTTAGAAACTATTTTTTGGGGCTTAACCTTCACATTCCATTCACGATGTTTGGCTACTGATTACACATGAAACTTGGAATGTAAATTACTTCGGCATAGAATTGACTTTATGTATTTAGTTTTTTTGTTTGGCATGATTATGGTACATTTCTTTCTAGTGCATCAGATTATGATTTCAACTATGAGAAGTATCATAAAAAGACCTTGAATACACGTCTTCATATGATTTGGATACAACTGACAATGAGTTTATATGTTCATTTGGCATTTATACATGATTTCCGCAATAATGGACTTTTGTCTTATTTTATATGATATTCATGACCACTCTATTTAGTGTGATAATTCTTTCACATGAGATTGAAAGTTGTGGCTTGAATTATTTGCTCTTAGAGATTTGATAATTATCAGTCAAGATTAAGTTTAGTTGCATGATTATGATTCAATTTTATCACTATCTTGCCTATTTTTTTAGTTAAGCTCAATAAAGTGTGTTTTTACATGATAACGAAAATTTGTGGACTGTGCCAAATTGGTATAAAACGAATGTTGTGACAAAGTATTTTTCACAAAGAATAAAAGAGGAATATGTGACATGTGATCTCAAAATCTTGTCCTAATAGACTCAAAAGAAATTGAGTTACCACTATTGATATTTCTAATAGGAAACTTATGAAAAAATAACTACATCCTGCAAGAACTCTCTTACGATCATACCATCAATGGACCTCAACGACAGAGCACCGTCTGACAAAGTAGAAGTCATAGTCAACGCCCTAATGAATTTGAGGTGGCACATTAATCCTAGCTTACACTCGAAGTGTTGTTTAATTCAAAGATACCCAATGAACTGTGGAATGCAATTAAAAGAAAATGTCCAATAAGTAACTATGAGGTGCAAATTGGTCATACTAGAACCAACACCAGACTTTTGGGATAAAGAAAGTTCATGAGTCTAAATATGGTGAACTAAATAGTGGAAATAACCCCAAAGTATAGGGAACATGATGCGTTTATCCCTACAGACGTGGTAATGATACACCGGAAGGCAACGGATGTAGGAGCCGTAGAGGCTTTCCAATGTGTCTGCCCTAAATGGACATGGTAGACATGACACCAAGGTGCAGATGACACCTTAGAAACCTATGAATAAAAAGAAAAGTGTTGGTAATAAACTTTACTTGAGTGTACAAATATTACGCATATATATAAAATTGTTATAGTAGTTACCACAAGAGATATAAGAAGTCCAAAGAACAGAGACTCACTATAAAAGATGGAGATCATTATGTCTACCTCATGATTGTGATTTCAAATGGCAATAAGGAGTTTGTTTAGTTAATGAAAGTACTTTTTTTTTATGTTTCAATAAAGATGTGAACTACTGATTTCGGTCATAAAAGTTATTTCATTAATAAATTCACATGTGACTATAATGATTATCATCGCTACATCACAAGTACTAAAAGGGCGAGGAACTACTAAATTCAAGATGCCTAATGATACAATGGTTAAATTCACAAAAGCTCTGTATGCACCAAGAGCTATCTGAACTTTGTTAAATACAGAAATTAGTGTCAAAGAGTATCATTTAGAACTGTGATAATGGAATTGAACATATTATGATACTTATAATGTATGTGGAAGGAATCACATTTTAGAGAAATTAATGAGTCAATCTAGTGACATGTACATCACTACTATTCTGATCGTTGGATCAAATGTGGTCACCAAAATGGACTTTGGAACATAGATATGTTACCCACAATGGATTTTTGGAACACAGACCTATATGGTCTTTCCCAAAATGGACTTTGGGGCACAGACTGATATGCTGTCACCACCAATGGCCTTTGGGATGTAGACTCATACGTTATTACCAACAATGGACTTTGTGACATTGACTCATATAGACGTTGGTACAAAGCTTCAGACATTCATGTCATGACATGGTGATCCATATTTAAGAAATTATATGAACATTATTTCTTTTTAGTGAAACACAAAATAGATGAAATCTAATACGTTGTATTGTGTCAGTCCTAATTCTATTATAACGTAGTAAGTGCTTTCTAAAGTACTAGAAGCACGATCTAATGCTTTCTAAAATATTTCTAAAGCACTAGAAGCATGATCTACATTTCACTATGCCCTCATAAAACTATTTTAAAAACACAAAACTCATTTTGCTAAATCTATTATTTAGCAAAAAGTAGGATCGAAACATTCATATGCTAAATATATAAGCAAGATATTTCATTCTTACAAAAGAACACAATATAATATATATGGACCTATCAAACTAGAAAACGGGTTATTAAAGTATCTATGGTTCGGTAAATGCTTTGACACGCTAACTGATTATCATATTATTATCCATAATAAATGTTGAATCGGAAAAACTCCTAGAAAAGATTGTATAAGGGCTCACCATCCTAGCTCCATAAAGTCTATAAGTGTAGCGCCCCAATCCCGCTAATTCGGGATCGAAATGCTACTATTTTTTTTCAATAGCCGAATCATTTCTTTTTGTTTTAAATTTTAACTCAAAGTCCGAGGTGAAAAATGTACCTTGGCTCTGATACCACTCTGTAGCGCCCGTTGTGTGAACCTTATTTGAATACTTTATTTGTAGAAGTTCATATTATTCATGCAACTTTGAAAACAATTTTACTTATTATTTTTAAAAGGTTGTTATACTATGTTATAACATATGCTATTATAAGTCTATGGTAAAAATTTGACAGTGTTTCGTCGAGTTAATGATTTATAATGAATTTTACAAAATAAGCTGATTTTAGGTATAAAATAGTCGAATTTGCTCCTAGAAAATGATTTTTATAAAATTATTTCTTTTGATTATTGGAAATATGTTTTATTATGTTATATTATATAAAGTTGGGACATTATGGATAGGTTTTGAGAGAATTAAAAATATATGATATAAAAACCTAAAATTAACATCGGGCATAAGAAATAAGAAACATATTTTAATTTATAGCATACTATATATAATATACATATGAACATGTACACGTGTGTGTATATATATATATATAGAGTAACATAACTAAATAAAATACATATTAAGTCATAAGAATATGTAAGAATAAAATAATAATATAAATAACATATGTACATATACATATAATAAAATAATAATAAGATAATAGTATAATATAATCACTATACTATTTTTAGTAAAATAAATTGTAATATCTTCTATAATAAAATATACTAACCTAGTTACTATTTTTAGTAAAATGAATAAGGTAGGGATAGGTAATGTAAGTATCCTACATCGAAAAAAATTAGTAAATTTTTTTAGAAATTCCTATATAAATAGATGATGAACTATAACATTAGAAATATGTAACTAAATTTTACGTTAAATATATTGGATTTCCATTAACTAAGAGGTCCTTACTAGTTTATTTTTGACAACGTTCGGGTCGGTGTCTTTAAAGAATTGTTGATAGTGTATTTGTTCTGAGGTACGTCTTCTTTAATAATTTTCTTTTGTTACTTTTTTTTTTTTTTTTTGTAATTTATATAGATTTAGAAATTTAGTTATTTTGTTAATGTATGGTATGTAGGTATTAGTTAAGATGCATGTTAGTAAGTTTTAGTAATAAATTTAAAATATTTACTAATGTTGTTTGTTATTTAAACTTTAAAAATAAATAGGCTTTTTTGATTTAGGACTATAATTTATAATAACTCAGCTTTTGTGTTAGAAATTGTAATAAAATAGATGTACTTCAAGGATAGTGTACCACACTTGATTATTTTTAAAATATTAAGCCCGATAAGTAATAAAAATTTATGAAACAATATATGCTAGGTGTAGTGCCGATCGAGCTAGGGACATACGCGACTTACCTCACCGATTCAAAGCAAGCATAAAAGATGGGTAAATGGGCTATTTGTAAGTACGTGATTTTTGTTATACTGTTGAACTTGTACTTTGATATGCATGTTCACCTTCGGGCTTATTAATATGATACCTCTTAAGTCGTAAGATTGGTTCATAAGTCGAATGCTTTCCACTCGTAAGATTGGCTCTTAAGTGATCTTAACAAAATGACTTCGAGTCATAAGATGGGCTCCTAGTCAGACTTTGGAGTTGTAAGATTGGCTCCTTAGTCACGCAATATGGCTTTTGAGTCATAAGATTAGCTCCTAAGTGAAAGGCTTTCGTGTCCGAAGAGGGGCACATAAGTCAATAATGTATTTACTATGGTGCATCTTCATTTAGTGCAACTGCTTACATAGTTCTCCCACTGGGTCACATAACTCATTATGCTATGCTTAAAATATTTCAGGACCAATGGATGACAAGGAAACTAGCTGGCGCAGGCAAATTTGTAATAAGAAGAATAAATAATAAAGTAAATACATTTGAAGTTAAGTATCAAAGTAGAAGTCTTAATTTTATATTGATTAATATTACAAGTGATTTAAAGTAGTTTAAGTTTGGTAAAAGTTATTAGATTTTGAAGTTATAAGTATTGTATCTTTTAAATATTTATAAATTAGAAGTTTCTATTACTTATGATATTCGAAAAATATATTAGAGATTTTAACTAAAAAATGTGGGTTTATACGAGTTAATTTCTATGTAAATAATATTTAATTAATTATTAAGAAAATTTTCTAACTCGCATATTTATTAAAAAGGACTTCCGCTGATAAATGTTTTGAAAGTAGAAGTATGTTTTAGTGGCAACCCTTCACCTACTCGCGGGGTTGGGGTGTTACAATAAGACTTGTTAACTCTAGAGAGTTCACATCACAGGGATTTGATGATTATTGTAGAGCATTCTTTAACCCATGTGCATACAAGAAAATTATCTCACAAAAGCCACCATCAAAAGGATATAGATGGAGGTCAAGTAATTAGAAATGCGCAGTAAAATACCTATCTGATATGGGTTTATGCAATAACGCAACAACTTTACTTTATTCGTCTAAGGCCCACTACAAATCAACAAGCTATGCGTACTAGCCTGATATTTTTATATTTACACAATATTTGGCTACACAGTATATGTGTCTATTGCGTCCCCATAGCGTACTAAAATGGGTCTTTAAAGATGATTAAGTACTTATATTGGATATGGATTCTCAACTATTACCCACTATTTGAAACCTTTGACAGGTGAGATCAATTTATCGCGAGATGAGTGGATTGTCACTTTAATGAGACAGTTTTCCTATCGTTAGGGGGAGATAAGAAAAAGGATTTTCTAAGGGAACGACATGAAGTGTTTCCCAGTATGTCTCATTAGGATCCCCGCACTTCGTAATATAAAAGTGAAGTAAAATAAATTATCGATCTTCAAAGTATGGAATATTTGATTTTTGATGTATTTACCATATTTCTAAAGTGAAAAGATCATATATACCGGCTACAAATGTGCATCTAAGGTTACAAGTCCCCTTTTAGGGGCACAATACCGCAGGTAAAGATATTGCAACCAAACTTAGTGGAGGTGTGGTTGAGGTCGTTGCTCCTAAAAGGAAATTGGGGACGCCGCGTGGTTTGATTAACACATGTCCCAGGAAGGTAGCAGGGATGGCACAACTCAAATTATCAATGAAAAGAACTACTCTCGTGAAAGTATCTTTGCTTAATTATGTCTATGAATCATTATGGGAGGACGCATCGAAGTCTCATATGATTCTAGAGAGCAAATAAATCTAAATAGATTATGAGAGTGCATATGAGATGATGGAAGATTTTCCACATTGATGATAATGTTGCTAAAAAAATCATAGAACACGATGATATCGAACCTCACTTTGTTGCAATATGTCAACATAAACATATTGGCCTAAATGAAGAATCAATCCAGGTAAAACTTAATTAATGACAAAACGACATGTACTTGGTTTGGTAGTGCTAGCCTAACCAAGTGTGAAGCCTGTAGGACATAAAATATGATTTTAAAGTAAGCGTAGTGAGAAAAATAAAATCCTGAGATTTAAAACATACCTTAAAGCACAAGGTTATCTCACAAAGTCCTGGAATTGACTACGTAGAGACATACTCTTCCACAAAGGGCGTTATAATGTCTTACTGATAAGCTTCCAATGGATTGGAAATGCAGCATACTTATATGGTTACGACATATCTCTTTGGGGATCTAGTTATTGAGATATGTGAAAGTGTCAGATGGACTTGCATTGCCCAACTCAAGTGAATCTCCGGAGTGCATTTACAATATTAATTAAAATGCTTACTTTGATTGAAATAAACCAGATGGAAATGGTATACCCGTCTGAGTGACTACTTGATGGGGAAGGTAAACAATAATTAACTCCGCGTTTGCACATTTACAAATAAACAATTTCCGAATTTGCAACTATAACAATATATTTCGATGTTATGGACGTAGTAGGTACTCTTAAAAAAACAAGAGAAACCGTGAGAAATTTGATATCTGTATCTGAGATAAAGGACCATGAGAAAACTCGGAACTATCTACGCCTTGAACAATGAGACCTAGTTTTTGGAATACTGATTCCTCAGTTTGCATATATCCAAAAGATGATCAGGCGATTTAACACGGATAAAGTGAAAACTATTAGCACTCCTATGATTGGTTGAAGTGTGAACATAAGGAAAGATCCATTTGAGTCTAAAGGAAATGACAAAATATCTTGTTGTGGAAATTAACTCACATACAATCACCCAGAAGATGGTCGAACACTCAATTCACAAAACTGAACGAACAAATGCTAACTGTTCAGATTAAAAGTTTCTTGAACAGTCGAACAAGCAAGAATGCAGAAAATAAAGAACAAATCACTCCAAAATGTTTTACGTGATTCAATCCAAAAGGATCTACAGAGGCTCCACTCACCTCAATTCCCTATATCAAAGTAGAAATTACAAGAATTATCCAGAAACTAGCAAAGCCCCAATTCTGAATCCAAATTTGGCTCAAGAACCTTAGCAATCTAATTCTCTTTCTACAATGATGTTTACAAGGGGAAAATGTGATAGTCGTGTTCTCCTACTCAAGAGCTTCAAATATATATCAGGATCATGTCTAGAATCTTCGTAAGTTGAGAGTTCTAATTGCTGCAAGTTGCAAGCTCAAGTTGTTACAAGACGGTTATTCTGCAATGGTTTTACCAGCTGAAAACCGTTGTATTTGGCAGTTTGTACACCTGTCCAATTAACCTCCTCAAACCCGGTTCAGTGATACACCATCTCCTTAACTCGATAAAATTCGATTCTTCCAACCTGGTTCTTGGAATCTTGAAACCGGTTCTGAATTCCCAACACATCCTATTCCATATAATTGCTATCTTGATGAAATTGAACTTATTCCCACAAATCTCCACCTCAATGAAATCAAGTGTGTATCATTGCCTCTACTCTGCCACTTCACTAACATGCTTCAGTTACATTGTTCAAGCCTAATTAGGCTCAAGAAAGGTCTCAACTTATTCCCTGGTACAGCTTTAGTTAGGAAATCTACTACATTGTCATCAATATGTACTTTCTTTACCTCCACAGACCCTGAATCAATCACGTCCCTTATAAAATGTAGTCTAACATCAATGTGTTTTGACCTTTCATGAAATGCTTGATGTTTCACCAAGTGGAGAGCACTTTGATTATCACAAAGTATTGTAACACACTGCTGAACAATTCCCAGATCTCTCAGAATTCCTCTAAGCCCAACAACTTCTTTAATTGCATCAGTGATGGCCATATGTTATGCTTCTGCACTGGATAGGGCCACTACAGATTGTTGTATGCTCCTCCAGCTTATTGTAGTACCATGCAGTATAAATACATATCCAGACATTGATCTTCTAGTATCCACATTCCCTACAAAATCAGCATCAACAAACCCCTGCAATGGAACAGTATCTTGAGCTTGCTTCTCAAATTTTAACCCTAAAGCCACTGACCCCTTTAGATATCTCAGAACCTGTTTCAGAGCTTCCCAATGAGCTTTTCCTGGATTTGACATGAATCTACTTACCAAAGATACATAGTATGCTAAGTCAGGTCTACTGCAAATCATCCCATACATCAAACTGCCAACACCACTTGCATATGGAACATGTCTCATGTATCTTTCTTCTTCAGTGGTCTTGGGACATTGATCCTTGGATAACTTTGTCTGCTGACTTACTGGGACTCATGCATGTTGAACCTCTCAACTACCTTCTGAAGATAGTTTCTTTGAGATAAGTATAACACTCCAGATTTCCTGTTTCTGCTGATATCCATTCCAAGAATCTTCCTTGCATCTCCCACGTCTTTCAAGTCAAATTCTGAGCTTAACTTCTCCTTGAGCTGTTGAATTTTATGCTTGAACTTACTAGCTATAAGCATATCATCCACATAGAGTAAAAGATACACATGATCATCCTTAGTCTTCTTATCAAAATAGACACAACTGTCATATAAACTTCTGGTAAAACCTGCACTTATCATGAACTCATTGAATTTCTTGTTCCACTGCCTTGGACTCTGTTTTAACCCATACAGTGACTTCTTGAGAAAGCACACCTTCTTTTCACTTCCTGGAATCACAAAGCCTTCAGGCTGTTTCATATATATGTTCTCAATCAGATCACCATGCAGAAATGCAGTTTTAACATCTAGCTGTTGTAGCTCCATGTCTTCTTGTGTCACCTTAGATAATAGGAGTCTAATAGAACAGTGCTTCACCACAGGAGAGAAGACCTCATTGAAATCAATGCCCTCTCTTTGAGTGAAACCTCTTGCAACAAGTCTTGCCTTGTATCTTACCCTCTCTACTTCTCCAGCTTCAATCTTCTTCTTATAAATCCACTTTGAACTCACCAGCTTCTGGCCCTTAGGCTTATCTACCAGCTTCCAAGTGTCATTTCTCTCCAGAGATTCCATTTCTTCCATCATTGCACTTACCCAGTGCTCACTTTCACTACCACTGACTGCTTCTCTGAAATTTTGTGGTTCCTGATGTTCTATGTCTTCAGCAATGCTTAGTGCATAGTATACACTACCTGCTTGCCCATAGAAGTCTGGTCTTTGGATTTTCCTCCTTGGTCTATCTCTGGCAATGCTATAATTTCTCAGGTTTGTATTATCAATTTGCACACCTTCTTCTTCTTATGAACTGTCACTTAAGTGTTGATCTAGATCATCAATCCTTTGAGGATTATCATCCATCTGAGGCTCCACCTGAACTGATACCTTTTCTGCTTCAATAGCACCATCAAACTCTTCCTGATTTCCAGCAGAGTGATATCCCATGACAGATTCATTGAACTTGACATCCATGCTTATCATAAGCTTCTGATTTCCAATTTCCAAACACCATAGCCTGTATCCTTTGATTCCTTCTGGATACCCTAAGAACACACATCTTTGTGCTCTTGGATCAAGCTTGTCTTGCTTAATATGAGCATAGGCAAGACATCCAAACACTTTCAAATCTGTAAATCTTTGAACTCTGCCACTCCATACTTCTTCTGGAGTTTTGAGTCCTAAAGATGATGAAGGTGATCTGTTGATTAAGTAACATGTTGTATTAATTGTTTCTCCCCAGAAAACCTTTGGCAATCCAGCATCAATTAGCATACACCTCACTCTTTCAAATATAGTTCTGTTGAATCATTTTGCAACACCATTCTGTTGAGGATTCATTGGGACTATTCTGTGTCTAGTGATTCCTCTTGCTTCACAGAATTCAGTAAACTCAGTAGATAGATACTCTAATCCATTGTCTGTTCTCAAGTGCTTGAGTTTCTTACCCCTTAAGTTTTCCATTTGAATCAACCATGTTTTGAACTTGGTGAATGCATCACTCTTATTCTTCAAGACAAACACCCATACTTTCCTATTGAAATCATCAATCACAGTCAAGTATCTTCCTCCTCCATGTGTTTTAGTTCTAGATAGTCCCCAGATATCTGAGTGAACATAGTCCAAAGGTTCTTGAGTGGTGTGAATCCCTTTAGCATAAGGCAGTTTCTGTGATTTGCCTAATGCACATTTATAACAAAACTCGAGAGTTTGATTTCCAATCTCTCCAATTATGCCTCTCTTGGATAGTTCTTTCAGACCTCTCTCCCCAATATGTCCTAACCTCTTATGCCACAATATTAGTTCATTCTTGCCAAGAATACTACCAACACAACCAACAACAGGCTTTCCAATTAAAATAAACAGACCATTATGTTGTTTTCCTTTGATCACCAGTTTATTTCCCTTAGTTATATGTAAGTGACCATCAACAGACTTGAATTCACATCCAGTGGCAATAAGAGATCCTAGGGAAAGTAAATTCCTTTCTAGACCAGGTACATACCTTACATTGGTGATGGTTCTGGTAATTCCATCAAACATGGTAATATTCATTGAGCCAGTGCCTTGTACTCTGCAAGACTGATCATTTCCCAGCAAAACACACCCTCCATCTTCCTTCTTGAGATTCTGAAATCAGTTTTCATGAGGACACATATGGAAGGAGCATCCAGTGTCAAGAACACACTCCTTCTCCATCTTTGACTCAGTAACATTCAGAACTTCTGGTGTGTCTTCTTCCTGTTCAACAGCAGCAACTTCAGCTCTTTGTCCTTCCTTCTTATTCTTCTCTTGGGGACAGTTCTTCTTCACGTGTCCAACCTGTTTACAGTTGAAACACTTCCTTTTCTCAATCTCCAGATTTCTTGAACCTGTCATTTCCCTCCTTGGCATCTTTGAACCCTTGGCCCTTCTTGCTTTGATTGTTTCTTTTGAACTTAATGTTTAAACCTTCACCAGATTGGTTCACTTTCTTGTCTCCTTGATTCTGTAGACATTTGGTCTTCAAAGCAGTAATAATTGAGTCATAACTCAACTTATCTTGCCTTCCAAACATAAGAGTGTGTTTGAAACTCTCCATAGATCTTGGTAAAGCATTCAGCACCATCAAAGCTTTGTCATCATCTTCAATTTTAACCCCAAGATCTTCCAATTCATCAAGAAGTTTTCTAAACTCATCTAATTGATCAGAAATTACCTTTTCATCCACCGTCTTGAAAGCCAGTAGTTTCTGCTTGAGGAATAATTTATTTGAAACTGACTTGGACTAGTACAGCTCTTCCAGTTTTGCCCAAGCTTCTATCGTGGTTTTACACCTGGAAATCCCCCTTAATGGTTTATCACCAAGACACTGGATGATCATACTCAAAGCCTTCTAATCTATATCCCCAAACTTGGGTTTCTCAGTCTCCATCCATTCATCTACAGGTTTTAGAGCATTTGAAAACCCATTCTGGATCAAGATGGCATTCATCTTAATTTTCCACAAAGCAAAATCATTCTTACCACAGAACTTGTCAAAATCCATCTTCACCTGCATAACTCCTTCTTCTTCAGATGTGAGAGTGGTTTCCCACAGACGGTGCCACTTGTTGTGAAAATTAACTCACATACAATCACCTAGAAGATGTTCGAACACTCAATTCACAAAACTGAGCGAACAAATGCTAACTGTTCGGATTAAAAGTTTCCTGAACAGTCGAACAAGCAAGAATGCAGAAAATAAGGAACAAATCACTCCAAAACGTTTTACGTGGTTCAATCTAAAAGGATCTACATCCACGAAGGCTCTACTCACCTCAATTCACTATATCAAAGTAGAAATTACAAGAATTATCTAGAAACTAGCAAAGCCCGAATTCTGAATCCAAATTTGGCTCAAGAACCCTAGCAATCTAATTCTCTTTCTATGTGATGTTTACAAGGCGAAAATGTGATAATCATGTTCTCCTACTCAAGAGCTTCAAATATATATCAGGATCGTGTCTCAAATCTTCGTAAATTGAGAGTTCTAATCGCTGCAAGTTGCGAGCTCAAGTTGTTACAAGACGGTTATTCTGCAACGGTTTTACCAGCTGAAAACCATTGTATTTGGCAGTTTGTACACCTGTCCAATTAACCTCCTCAAACCCGGTTTAGTGATACACTCTCTCCTTAACTCGATAAAATCCGATTCTTTCAACCCGGTTCTTGGACTCTTGAAACCGGTTCAGAATTCCCAACTCATCTTTTTAGAAAACGGAATATTTTATCAATGTAAACAGAATATTTTATCAATAAAGCAGATAATAGTAATACAAAGAGACAAATGTTCATCAGCATAAAATAAAGCAAACTACAAGAAAATTTTGAATCTCATCTGACAGTTAAGAAGACTTGAAATCTCTATGATTTGGAATCTAGAAATAAACATAAACACTATCCCAGACCTCCCCCAAGGATTATTCCCGGTCCTCAAAGATTCTTCTATTTCTTTCTAACCAAAATGACCAACAGAAAGGTGGAACATTCCCTACCCAATAAACAATTTACCACATATGAAATTTCTAAGATAACACACACACACACACATACACACAAAAAAAAAAAAAATATTAGATGAGAAATTGCAAGTGGCGAAATCATTGTAGACCCAATTCCTTTAACATGTTGTTCCACATATTGATATACATTAATACATTTAGTAGCAGATAATGATTTCAATAATTTTCATCACAATCAAGCAATCATCTATTTGAGACAGTTTTATGATTGTGCATAAGAACTCATGCTCATCATCAGAATGAGGGATCAACTATTTGGCGCTCTCTCACATTGCAGTCAACCTTGCGTACTACTAGTAATGTTTCCATGTTGTAACTTCCTTGACAACATATATTTTTCTCTTTCGCACGAAATGCTTTGATTGATTTTGAAGAATGAATTGTTACTCTAAACTGGTAGTTGGTGTCTAATCATTATGTAAACGTAGTAAAATTACAAGATATCAAGCATCTACTAAACAGCTAAACCTAGATGTGGCTTACCTCATTAGGCACATCTATAGTTTCTATTCTCAGCTGTTTTCACATGTTGAATCGAAGTAACACATTAAGTTTTATAGTAAAATAAGAAAAGTTCATCTTCACCTAAACTCTAGAACAATGTGAACTGGAATCACATTGTTTGCCAACAATAAAGGAGCACACTCAAAAGATTAGCTAGGAAGACATCAAAGGAACTGCAAGTACATTAACTTAATACTCATGTCACACAAGGACTGAACTTACTTGTTTCACATGGCCAATAATTGCAACCTGAGCAATCCTGGGATCACGGTACTCATTCTTATCAAACTCGCTAGATGATGTAGCCATAACCTAATAGCATAAAAAAGGACTGAATCAGAGGGATGAAGTCACTTCTTAGACCTCGTTGCATTAGGGCCTACTTTAACATTGAAAAAGTGAGTAGCTACATACTTTGATTCTAGTTTAAAGTGTATTTAGCATGTTATCCACCATAACAAATTTGTTTATATGTCTACTAAATGGCTTTCAATTTCCACTTAGTTTGGCAAACCAGAAGACAAGGAATTCAAGTGTTTAGCTTCAGATATTTGGCAAACTTACTCTAGCCCTCACTGGAGTAGTATTCATCATCAAGTTTCACAATTGAAGTAGTACCTGAACTAGTGGTTTTGAGTTTTGCTCTTTCGGGATGCAATTCAGCATATTTTTAGACAAAAGCACGTGGCAACTTCTACACAAATAAATTTCTCCAAGTGAGAAACCACATAACACATAATTATAAGCATGTTAATTAGAGAATGAATTACAAGTTTGGTGGTCTAGTCTCCAGCCAACCACATCAATAATGAAGGCCTACTGCACCTAGCTTTTTGGCATCCTCTCCATAGCAGCAGAGGCATTGAGCTAAAACTAATTGAAATAATATGATGTATGGGCTTCATTTTTTACTGATTTTATATATATAACCACTCATTGTGACACAATAATAGAATAAAAAATGTGCATCGATTGACGTTACAAAGGGATTTGACTAGACCAAGGATCAAAGGTTGAGGCTGTGTTTAGATGAGAATTCAGTGAAAATTGTACATGAGATAAAACGATCACAAAACTAACAAAATTCTGATGATAGAACAAATTAATTTCCTGCCCTAGACGGCTAGACCGGAACAACACTATTCCTATCAATACTCTTAACTAGAAATGCCAGAAGAGATGTAATAGAGTTAAAAAATTTAGGGGAAAGAGGGAGAGAGAGCGAGAGGGAACCTTCAGATGATAAATTGGGGCAGGATTTCCGAGCGGCATCGAGATTGGAATGAGTCTCACAGAAGCCGCTATTGAAATGGTGGCGTCACCATCAATGGCCATTGGAAGTAACTTCTCCAACCTTCGGTCAATGTTGTAGCCAAGACAACCTACGGCCGGCCTAAATTGGTAGAGATGGATCAAAGGTTGGCGGCGATCTAGAATTAGGTTAAGAGGTCGGGCTCTGACCTCTTCGCTCCTACGGAATCTCCTTTGGTGGAGAGCATCATGAGGGAGGAAGTCCAACTGAACTTTAAGATCCCTCAGATGGAGAACTACAATGGAACCTCAGAGCCCCGTGATCATCTTGAGAATTTCCAAGCTCTCATGATACTTCATGGGGAAACCGACGCCATCAAATGTTGAGCCTTCTCCTCCACCCTAAAAAAAAGTGCAAGTGTTTCGTTTTCCTCGTTGCCAGCTGTATCAATCGGTTCTTTCATGCAACTATCTCAGGAGTTTCTCAGTCACTTTGTAAGTAGTAAGAGATATAAGAAGGCCTTGGCACACCTAATGGGTGTTCGTCAAAGGCCAGATGAGTCCTTAAGGAAGTTCATCCAACGGTTCAACAGAGAAGTTCTTGAAGTGGAAGATCTTAATCAATCAGTGCCTTACTAGCACCGTCTTCTAGATTTGCTTTCTCCTTGGCAAAGAAGCCTCCGCTTACCTTGGCGGACCTCTTCAATAGGGCAGAAAAGTACATTAATGCCAAGTAGATGTCCAAGGCAGGGATTGACGTTGAGCGTGAGTCCTCAGACAGAAAGCCCAAGAAAGATGATAACAATGATGGTCCAGATAATAAGAAGAAGGTCTGGGATAGATTGTCGGTGACCACTGGTTCGTCTAAGAATTAGAGTAGTCCACAGACGCTCGATAGGTATACTCCATGGAATGCCTCTAAGAATGAAATTCTTATATACATTCAAGATAAGAAATATGTAAAGTGGCCTGGGAAAATGCGGACCCCTGTAAACAAGAGGAATCCTAGTAAGTATTGCTAATACCATCGCGACCATGGTCACAATACAGAGGACTGCGAGCTCCTCAAGAACAAAATTGAGGACTTAATCCACAAAGGGTATCTCTCAAGATTTGTGGATGACAGAGGCAAACAACCTCAACAGGGTGCAAAGGACGAAGTCTAAACCACCAAAATTCTCGGGGTAGGAGTCCTCGAAGGAGAGAGGATTCCCCTATGCCGACAGAAGTCATTGTTGTCATAGCCGGAGGATCATCCAGTAGAAAGAGTCGATCAGCCAGGAAAAAGTATGCTCAGCAACCTCAAACAAGAGTAACATTGGGAAAGAGACCACGGTCGAAGGATTTAGTTACCTTTACAGACAAGGATATGGGTGAGATTATCACCCCACATGGTGATCCTATGGTTGTGACTTTGGAAATAGCTGATTACACAGTGCATAGGATTCTCATTGGCAATGGAAGCTTTGCTGATATTTTGTTCTATGATGCCTTCGAACGAATGAGCATTAGTAAGGATCGACTGAGGCCCGTGAAGACTCCTCTGGTTGGTTTCATAGGAGGAGCGGTAGAACTGGAGGGTATGGTCTCCCTCTCTATGGTCGCAAGGGACAAACCTCAGTAGAACAATGTCATGGTCGATTTTCTAGTGGTAAGGACGACCAGGGTTGAATGCTCTTAAGGTAATTATCTCAACATATCATCAACTAATGAAATTTCCTACGGAGCATGGAACTGGACAAGTCTGAGGAGACCAGGGAGTAGCCAGATGATGCGATGTTGCTTTTTTTAAATGGAAGTAGTAGATTTCAGAGACGTTAGCCATTGATAGTCTGGAAACCGGTGATCAATTGGAGAAGTCAACAGAATCGATGGAGGACCTCATCTCTATTCAACTCTGCGAAGGCGATGAGGACAAGGTTGTTAAGATAGGATCATTGTTGCCGGAGGAGTTAAAGGATGCTTTGGTTCGCTTCCTAAGGGAAAATGTTGATCTCTTTGCTTGGAGTCCCTTGGATATGCATTGATCTCAAGGTTATTGTCCACAGACTCAATATGGATCTTGATTTTAGACCTGTAAGACAGAAGAAAAGAAGCTTCGCACTAGAAAGGATTCAAACTATGAACGCAGAGGTCAAAAAACCCTTGGAAGCTAATTACGTGAGAGAGATTGACTATCCAAACTGGTTGTCAAACATTGTCCTCATCCTAAAATCCAACGGCATTTGGAGAATGTGTGTTAATTTCAAGGGTCTGAACAAGGCGTGTTTAAAGGATAGCTTTACTCTCCCACAGATTGACCAACTAATGGATGCTACGGCTGGGTGTCAGTTGCTTAGTTTCATGGTAGCATTCCAAGGATATCACCAGATCAAAATGCATCCTAATGAATCTAAGACGGTGTTCATAACTGAGAAGGGATTATATTGTTACAGGGTCATGCCCTTTTGTCTGAAGAACGTAGGTTCATCTTACCAACGATTGGTTAATAATTTTTTCATAAATCAAATTTGGGTAAAATATGAAGGTGTACGTCGATGATATGTTAGTTAAGAGCACACATGCAAATCAACATATAAACGACCTTAGTGAAGCGTTCACAGTCTTGAAGCACTTTAGGATGAAGCTAAATCCTCCAAGTGCACCTTTAGAGTGACCTCTGGAAAGCTCTTGGGCTATATGGTTACACAACGAGGTATTGAAGCCAATCCAGACAAAATCAAAGCACTCTTGGAGATGAAACCTCCTCAAACTATATGTGACATACAAAATCTCACTGGGAGGCTTGTAGCCCTTAGTCAATTTTTTTCGAGGTCCGTGGAGAAGAGCCTGCCACTCTTCAAAATCCTAAGGAATGCGAAGAATTTTTCATGGACAGAGGATTGCCATAAAGCCTTTGATGATCTTAAGTCTTACTTAGGTTCTCCACCACTCTTGAAGAAACCTCGGCCGGGAGAGGTGCTCTACCTATACCTTGGAGTCTCAGATACGGCAATGAGCTCAGTGCTGGTTAGAGAAGAGGGCGGTGTCCAACGGCCAATCTATTATATAAGTCGAGTCCTTAGAGGTGCTGATATACACTACTCTAAGGTAGAAAAATTGGTTTTCATAATAGTAGTCTCAGCTCGTAAGTTGAGACCTTATTTCCAAGCACACACCATAGCCGTGCTCACTAACCAACGTTTGAAACAAATACTACAAAAGCCAGAAACGTCGGGAACGTTTGCAAAGTGGTATAGAGCTTAGTGAATTTAATATTCACTATCAACCTCGGCCAACCATTAAAGCTCAGACTTTAGCTGATTTTCTAGTTGAGTTCATGGCTGAGGACGGAGCCTGAGCTCTCACGGAAGAGGTCGTATCAGAAGCAAATAGACCGAAGGAAGATCATTTAAGGACCTTCTATGTTGACGGTGCCTCCAACCTTGGTGGAAGTGGCGCTGGTCTAACCATGACCACTCCTAAGGGAAATACCCTTGAATATGCATTGAGGTTCGACTTCAAGGCATCAAACAATGAAGTTGAGTACGAAGCTCTTATCATACGGCTGAGGCCTGTGATAGAGATCGGTGCTAAGCAAGTGGCATCCTATTGTGACTCACAATTGGTGGTTCACCAGGTTAAAGGGGATTATAAAGCTAAGGGCACCACTATGGCTCAATACCTTGGTAAGGTCCCTAACTTGATTACTAAGCTCGAATACTTTGAAATTAATCATATATCTCGAGTAGAGAACACTAAGGTCAATGCATTGTCTAAGCTCGCAACCTCACCCTTCCACGAATTCATCAAGCGAGTCCCAGTGGAGGTTTTTCCTCGGTGTAGCATAGAGGAAACTGAAGTCATGTGTCTGGCACCAGAGCCTAATTGGATGGATCCTATCAAGGACTACTTAAAGAATGGGACGTTACCTCAGGATAAACTAGAAGCAAGAAAGATTGTCTATCGATCTGCCAGATACACGCTGGTGGGTGACAACTTGTACATACATTCTTACACATTGCCATACCTTAGGTGTCTTAGCTCGAGTGAAGCTGATTATGCTCTAAAAGAGATCCACAAAGGGGTGTGTGGTAATCACTTCGGGGGCAGAGCTTTAGCACTAAAGGTCTTGCGTCAAGGATACTATGGGCTAACAATGAAAGAAGATGCTATGAGCTTGGTCAAAAAGTGTGAGAAGTGTCAGATGCATGCTAACATTCTTCACTCATCGGCAGTCCCAATGTCCTCAGTCTCCACACCATGGCCCTTTGCCGTCTGGGGAATGGATATTCTTGGACTAGTTCCTCAGGCCACTAGACAAAGAAAGTTCTTGATCATTGCTATTGACTATTTCCCCAAGTAGGTCGAGACTGAACCTTTGGCCAGCATTATGGAGAAACAAATGCGAATCTTTGTATGAAAGTCTGTTTTGTGTCGCTTTGGAGTTCCAAAGGCTCTTGGCATAGAAAATGGGAAGCAGTTTGATAACGTGCACTTTAGGGAGTTCTGCCCAGGACTCGGCATTAACCTTAGGATGACCTCGTCACTTACGCAGTGCAACGGTCAAGCTGAGGTCACTAATAGGAAAATCTTGCAGGCTTTGAAAACAAGATTAAACAATGCTAAAGGTCTTTCAAAACTTTTCAACTCAGAAGAGAATGACGAAGGGCTCCATGCCAAACTTGACCTCATTGACGAACAAAGAGAAAAGGCTATGGTGAAGATGGCTACTTATGAGCAAAAGGTTGCCAAATATTATAACACCCACGTTAATTCGCGGTACTTCCTACCAGGGAGCTAGTCCTTAGAAAATCTCAATTCAACTAACAAGAAAGGTGTAATAAATTATCTCCTAATTGGGATGGTTTGTGTTCGTAAAGTGGTGAAGGAAGGCACCTACAAGCTTGAAAATCTCGAGAGAAAGCCAATTTTGAGGTCTTGGAATCCTGAGCATCTTAGGAAGTACTGCCAATAGGTTAATTTAGTCCTTGGACCATAGACCTTGGACATTTGTTTTTGCTTTATTTGATTCGTAGTAATTTTCTTTTGTTTGGTCCATAGTGGAGGTCAGCTTTTGTTTCTAAGTTAGTTTGAAGCTGGCAATGGAATTCAAGTTCTTATTTCTTTGAATTGTGCAACTGTTTGACACTTAGAAAGGATAGGATTGCAATGGCTTACCATTGCCACTGTCATTTTTTTTAGGATTGCAGTGGACTACCACTGCCACTATCAAAAGGTCCTAACCTCGTTGGGCCCTAAGAAGAGGTGGTGACACCTCGATTGATCAACCAACTAGCAACCATCCAAGAAACTTCTTAGGAAATTATCTAGGAATTCCCTAGCTCCAAAAATTCGTCCTTTAACATGATCTTCAAGGATAGAATAACCGAAGTCTCCTAAAGCTGAGGGTTGGGATGACCCTACTCATAGAGAAAAGAAACCTCTACATTAATTTATGACAAGTATGAAAACATTGATGGGGAACAATCTCAAACCAGAAATCATATGGAAAGTCATAAATTAGAAATTCAAATCATAAAATGACTCTTGAAAAGAGCCGACGAAGAAGTCTTAGTACAGAAAATAAAGACAACGTGGGGCTCTATGGCCAATACAGTTTAACAACAACAAAATGATGAACAACAAAGATCATAGGAGAAATCACACAGAAGCTCTATCTAGGAAGTGGGGGATAAGGTGGTGTCCTCTGCAAGGGCATCATTAGCCCTCTCAACCCCCATGTCTGCATCAAAGGTGAAGTCTGTGGGAGGGACTAAAAGAATGATGTCAAAGGCAGGAGCTAACCTCTGCACCAAATCCTTGCAGTCACTAACGTCGTCTAGCCAATGGTCCAACAATGCATCCTCCATGGCTTCCTTGTCCTTTATCTGCCCGCAAGTTGGCCTTCGTCACCTGTTGAGAACCCTCTCCCAGCTCGAACTCAAGAGATGCAATCTTATCGGTCAGTGAGGAGATCTTCGCCCATAGGCTATCCACCTCAGCTAGTTTGGAGTCGAATTTGATCTCCGTCTGCATCCTCTCCTCAGTCTCCTTAGCCAAATCCTCCGCGAGCTCCCTAATCCTCCTTGACCCATAGTTGATCTTCAGAACCATCCCGTGGTGGTTAAGGAGTTGCTGAAGATAGAGGAAGATGAAGTCATGTGGTGCTGTTAAAAAATGAGAATGACTTAAGAATAAATGAGTTACCTTGGCTAGTAGCTCATAGCCATCAATGCGTAATGCCCCCGAGGTGGCCTCACTAACTACAGTCCTATCACTAGGAGGTATGAGCTGAGATATCATCTCAACCGCTGTCTCTCGAGTAAGCATGGAGTCGGTGACCTTCACATCCTAATTCGGGCAGTACTTATCCGCTACACAGGTGGTCATACTCCCAGATGCATGATCCCCAATGTCAGGTGCTCCAGAGTGGTGCTCAAGGACGCAATCGTTCTCTGTTGCGATAGACTCTGGGATAAAACCAAGGGTCGGGGGTCTCGATGAAGATATGGGTCTTTCAGAAGAGTGAGGGCACAAGGGTCTCGTCTGAGGAGGGCTTAAGGATTGCCTCTAAGCAACCCAAGCTAAAATCTTAGCTCTATCAACCTTCTTGGTGTTTCCATCCTCCCTATAAACCTTCTTGGCATTCCCAACCTCCATAATTGTCAACAAGAAGCAATTGATTAACACAATTGAAATCATAGAGAAAATAAGTGAATGCAAGTGTAATATGCATACTAACGTCCACGTGTCTAGACGGAGGTAAGTGGATTAGCTTCGCAACAATCAAGTCCTTTCATAAGAAGGTCTTTCAAGTCGCATAATAATCGCCAAGAGTGCTTGGCGGTCGTCCTTGGAGAGCTTGGGTTTGGATGGAGGAAAACATGCAATGTTCCACTCTGAAGGAAAATCCCAAGGTTCATCTTGAGAGACATAGAAAAACCTTGACGTCTAACCTTTTGCATCTCGGGTAATCTACGAGGGGTTTGGTCTTATTCATAGACATGAAGTACCACAAACCATCGCACGTGGGATGTTTTTAAAGTCTATAGATAGAAGCAAAGACCGTGGCACCCGCGGAGGTGGTCGGAATGGAGGATGCCACAATAGTAAATCCAAAAATAACCCTCCAAGCATTGGGGGCTAACTGAGTTGGGCAGACTTGAAAAAAATAAAAGAATTCGACAATTTTGGGGTGTGATGGGAACCTATGCCCCGCGTCAAACATATCCTCATCCAGGCAAAGCCACCCCGGTGGCAAAATACTCAAACCCTCGTTCCCGGACTCGGGAATACTATAATCCCAATGACTAGAAAAATACATCCTATACTTAAATTCTAAGACGTCGGCCTCTGTAAGGTTGGAAATCACGTCTTCAGGCCTAAGAGTTTTAGTTCGACAACTACAAATCATGTCTAGGGATGGATAGAGCTCGGATATTGGTATATCATTAATATACTCGTCCGACATTGCAACAAAATGGAGGAGAAAAGGTTAGAAATCTTACTTAAGTGCCTTGTGAAAGGATAGCTCAAATAGATATTTTTTTTCGAGGTCCTCCAAGCTTTCAACCTATGGAAGAAATGAAACAGATTCAAGACAGAAAATCATAATATAGTGCACTTAAGGTATGGTTGATTTACTCATAAAGTATGTTTGATATTTACTCATAAAGTATGTTTGATATTTACATAAAGTATGTTTGACAATTTCATAAAGTATGTTTGCGCGTCAACATGCATTAGTGTTGATATTTGCATAAAGTATTTTTGATATTTACATAAAGTATGTTTGACAATTTCATAAAGTATGTTTGAGCCACAATTTTAAAGTGAAACAAATTCAAGACACAAAATTTCTAACATATGTATGGTTGATTTACGCATAAAGTATGTTTGATATTTGCATAAAGTATGTTTGACAATTTCATAAAGTATGTTTGAGTCACAATTTTAAAGTGAAACAGATTCAAAAGAAAATTCCTAACATAGGTATGGTTGATTTACTCATAAAGTATGTTTGATATTTGTATAAAGTATGTTTGACAATTTCATAAAGTATGTTCGAGTCACAGTTGTGCGCGGCCGCGCTCAGATTGCGCGGCTGCGCCAACTCCACAGCCCAAATACCCTTTTCAGTCACAATTGGCCGCGACCGTGACATTTGATCGCGGCCGCAGCCGAACCGATGCACAATAAGGCTATTGTGTACATGGTGCACCCAAGTTTTTGCCTATATATATATGTGATTGTGAAACCCTTGTATTCCATGTTTCTTTTTGCATTTCTTTTTCTTTACTTTTTTGCTTTTCCTTAAACAAAATAAAGCCTTGGATGTGAATGTTTCAGATTGAGGTGTAGATCCTCTCCATTTTATTTTGTCAATTTCAAAGTGAAAAAGAGACATTAATAAAATAACTAAAAATAATTATAGTAAGATTTTTTTTTCTTTTTTAATTATAATGTATTTTTCTTTTTTCGAAATTAACAAAAAATTAACTAAAATAAAATAGTGAGGATTAGGGATGACAATTTCGACCTGACCCGTCCTGACTTGCCCTGATCCGAGGCATATGGGTCGCCTCGCCTGTGACTCTTCGCGGGGCGGGGCGGGCATGGGTCATGCCTTCATCCCGTCATGCTCCGACCTGTACATAAATGAATCGACTTAATATATAGTATTTAATAATCGTTGCAACATTTATAATAATAACATGTATCAAATTATACCAAATAAAAGACAACATACAACTTAAAATTTATTAATTAAGTTTAGATACATAAATAAATATTATAAAATAGGATTGTAAATGTATTTTAAATATATATATTTTTTTTTATAGTTTACGATTACTCTTTGAAATAATATTTGTATAAAATGTATCAAGTCAACATTTATTTTAAGTTATGGTTACTAAATTTTATTTATTTTTAAAAAATAATGGATCGATCTATTCCGATCTGTGACCCGTAACAGGTCGCCTCACCCCCGCTCCGTTCGAAAATAGAACGGGTATGAGAGCATCCCCATTGGTAAGGTTTTTGCTGACATGGATTTGTGGAAATATCCAAAGTGAGGTATTTTATCATTGGGGGAAGAAATTGGGGGAGGGGAAAGGGGAGGGACGCGCGGGATTTTGGGCACAGGCTGGGCGCGTGGCCCCCACGCGCGCGTGGGCGGCGCGCGAGGTGGGGTCCGCCGCCTCAGTCCTGTCCCCTTAATATTTTTTTTTTTCTCTTTTGCGTTTCCTTTATTCTTTTCTTTTAAATAGGGATTCTTTTATTAAAGAATGGAACTTGATCACAAAATATTTAATTGAGCATGTTTGGACCCGATCCTTTTAATGTATCGTGTGTAATTTCGTTTTGTTATTTTTACCTTTTTTATGAATAAAAAAATTATTAATAATTTTTTGGGATTTTTTTTTTCCAAAATATAATTAAATATAAAAAACTTTAATAGTCGGAATATTAATCATTTATTATTTATCCGAAAATTAAATAATTAATTTAGTTGATAGATTAATAAATAAAAAAATAAATAGGATATTGAAGTGGACCCCCACATATTTCTGCTTTTTGAGTATATTGTTGGGGAGGTGTTTTGTTTTCAGGTATAGGTATTTTAACTTTTGAGGTGGCGCTGATGTGACAAACATATTCATGCTTTTCGGGTATAACCATTGGAGATATTCTGAATATTCAAGTATCCGTCCTGACCTGCCCCATTGCTATACCCTGGAATCCGTTTCCTCCAGATTGTCTGTATGTTGGGAGTCCTGAACAAGCTTTTTGAAAGGTCTTGTTCCTATTTAAAGATTCATCATTTAAAATTGCGAAAGAGTGATAAAACCCCATCCCTTCTCTGACCTTTCCTCTCTTCCCTAATCAGCGGTTACAATGTCGGAAACAAAGTTCAGTGTGATGGTGAGCCTATTCAACTGGATGCAGAAAAGCAAATCCTCCTCCGTCAAGCGTTCCAAATTCCGCAAGTTTCTCGACACCTTCTGCCGCCCTCACAGCGCCGACGACTACTTCTCCGCCATCCGCTTGATCCTCCCTAGTCTTGACAGGGAGCGTGGATCTTACGGCCTCCGGGAGCACGTGCTGGCCACCTGCCTCATTGACGCTCTCGGCATATCTCGTGATTCCCCCGACTCTCAGCGCCTCCTCAACTGGCGCAAGGGCGGCCCTAAGTCCGGTGCCTTCGCCGGAAACTTCTCTCTTGTCGCTGCCGAGGTCCTTATTTCTCGGTTCTTCATATTTCGTTATTTATCTCTTTATTGTAGCTATCAAAAACCACTCCCGCCATTTGCAGGGTTGACGGTTCTAAATTCATCCTGTTGGAAAATATCATTGTAGGCTTGTCCCAAATTTTTGGATAATTGAGATTTAAAATGAGGGTAAAGGACTGGTCCCATTAAGATAATTAGCGGATATCTATTGGTTTTGTGTCTCTAATTTCAATTACCCTACTACTTTCGGCTATGTTAATTATTTCCTTACTTTCTTTTCTTTTTTCTACACTAAGCTGGCTAATTTCGTACTGTATTTCATGCACATGTAAACTAGTTGGGGCTACTTAAGTAGTAATTAGTTATGCTAGGATTATCTCAACTCTTGCATGTGTTGGCAGGTGCTGCAACGGAGGCAAGGAATGACTTCGGGGGGGCTAACTATTAAAGAACTAAATGAATTGCTTGATCGTCTGGCCTCTTCTGATAATAGGTAGAATTTATCATGTCTGAGTTGAGTTAAATGGACATTCCTATCTTTCTTGAGGGAACGATAATTATTACTTGCCCTTTGCATTATGTGCTTGTAGGCCTTCTCTCCGGTTTCTTGGAATTTGTTTTTCTACCTCTAGTCCCATAGATAGAAATCTTTTACGAACAATACTCCAATCAATTTTCACTTCCATAAATTACTACGAGAACTTGAGTGATACAGATAAGGAAGAGAGAAAGAAGAGAAAGATAAGTTAATTTTATTAGTTCACGTGGTATGCATTATGAGTTGACACTCGAAGTCTGGCATTCTTGATACAGGTCCGACAAGACTTCTATTCTTTCCGAACTAATCAGGAAGACTAATGTTCAAGAAATGAAGTGGATTATTATGATAATTCTTAAAGGTGGTATTTCAATAACCTCATCTGATCTCTCACCTCTGCCATATCTATCTACATTTATGTTTGTGTTTAATTTTTCCTATTTTCTACGACTCTACCAAATTAGATCTTAAGTTGGGAGTTAGTGAAAAGAGCATATTTCATGAATTTCACCCTGATGCCGAGGACTTGTTCAACGTCACCTGTGATCTGAAATTAGTTTGTGAAAAGTTACGAGATCGTAGTCAGCGGCATAAGCGCCAGGTATAAATTAAGTATTTTATTTGATGACATTCATTTTACCACCATTAACTCGAGTTTTAATGAGGGGAAATGTCACTTGAAGAGGTTATTACAATCATGATTTTCTTTTGTAGCTAGGATAAGTATTAGTAATGACCAAATTAACAAATGTGAAGGTTTCTGACCTATGAAAAAAGTATATTATTCATATTCTTTCACCTTGATGTGCATCAGTTGAGTTTGCATTTTTCAGGTTCACAACTTCCTATTATCTCGAAGTTCTTTTAAGGCTACAAAGCATTAGCTGTTTTTTCTTGCTTTTGTTCACTGGATCATGAGGTGTTTATATATATATGTATGTACGTATATATAAATTTCTAAGTTTTTTTTTTTGTATTCCAATATAGTAATGTAAAGCTCGTTGTAAATGGACATTAGTCTCTTGAATAATTTGTCTGACATTTAAATATGACTTATATTTCAAGATAGGATCACCTTAAGACTTTACATTGCGTTTGGCTAACCATCTGAGAAGGGTGGGCACAACCTCTGAGTCTGAGGTGCTGTGTGACATTAAAGGTTTATCTTCAAAGCCATTGTTATTAACTCTGAATTGAACCATTGACCCGTGGTTATATTGAAATTGCTAGGATGGTTTGTTACATAAATTTATGCATAGAAGGTGTTTGAATATGTTATTTTTCCCATTATTGAATTTAAAATAGAGAAACTGGTCAAGCTTAGATCTACCGTAAACTCACCCATTACCAAATTAGGAGAGTATTTGCAGGTGCTTCTACTTTTGAAGTGTTCAATTTTAGAGATTGTGTAAGAAGTGCTTTAAAACAAAAATGGATAGTGTTCGGGAAAAAAAGTGATTTTGGTAAAAAATTCAGAGTAGGTAGTGTTTGTTAAAGAAGTACTTAGTTCTATATTCTACTTCAATAAAATTTCTCTGTTTCCTACAAATAAATAAAATAAATAATAAAAAGAAAAGCCAAAAGCAGTCTGAAGCAGGTGAATCAAAGACTCAAAAAGATAGATCAATAGTTCAAGTCACACTCCCATAATCCATTTTCTCGTCGGAGCATTCCCTTCAACTACATAATATTAGGATATGTTTGGTTGGGGTTGGCCCAACCCCTAATGGGATGGCCAAACCCCTCCCTATGTTTGTTTACAAAGGTTGACCCAACCACCACAAACCACCACAAATTCCAATACCACTTTAATTATTAAATTAATCATTATTAACAAACTATTACACACATCACATCATATTTTATAATAAAAAATTATATCCTACACTATAACCACTACCCCAATCACCCAAACAAACATCACTTTTTTACTCTCCCAGCCACTAACTCCGGCCACTATCTCTCGCCAACAGTGCCTCAGCCATCCCCAGCCCCAACCAAACATTGCCTTAATTATATGGCATTTCCCCATTCCTCCGATTGAGATACCATCTGTTTTGCCCAAGAAAGAGAAATTGCATCATCAAACCATTGGAGCGAGAAGTGCAATTGTTGCTGGTCATATGTATAGAACTAATTTCGGGATTGGACGCAGTATCAAAGATCTTTTAGATGCACATATGCCTCTAGGAGAGTGGTTGGGATATGTCTTTTGTTGAATTTTTTCATTTTTCCATAGATAATTTGATAAGCCAATGATTTTTTTTCCATGTTTCAGAATGCGGTTAACCAGTGTATTTTCTTACAAATTTTTTGGCTGATAGAGGGATTAAATGATAGTTTATTTGTCGGTATCTTGGAGGATTAAAAGGATGACTCTTATTTTCCAATTGGCTGTTTTCCAATTAATTGGTACTTCATCAATCTAGATATTAGTCAGGGAAATGTAGGATATCAAGTGAATTCTCTGTTTTTATTTTACTTTATCTATTATCTGCTTATTTATTGTTAAATCCAAAAGCTTTGAATGGATATTTGAAATCGCTTGCAAACACTCACGAGGTAAAATGCTGCGTAAGCTTGCTGAAGTTTTACTTGGGTTCTCATCTCCATTGATTATACTTTGTCAATTAAAAAATTTGTTGACTTTTGCAATTAATTTGGGATTACAGGGGGAGCATTAAGGGTTTCCTCCAAAATGGGACTTCTACTACTTTAACATCAACATATTGCTTGTAATACTTCTGCAGGATATTGAATGTGGCAAACCTGTTCGACCTCAACTAGCTTTGAGGGTCAGTGAAGCAGCTGCTGCCTGGAAAAAGGTTTGTATGCACTTTAAATTTAGGATACATTCTTGTACTGAAACGAAGAAGTTGTCTATTTGTAACATTTATTTTAGCTATGGAACATAAATTTTGTGTTCTAAATTTATTGAATTATTGAATTTCCTGGTTTGTTGATTCCAATCAAATAGCTTCATGGAAAGGAAGTTGTTGTTGAGTGCAAATTTGATGGTGATCGCATCCAAATCCACAAAAATGGAGTTGAGATAAATTTTTTCTCAAGGTAGTTAATTTCTATATAAACACTTCTTTGCTTATATTTTGTGCTTTTTAGATATATATAGGTGTGAGTGTGTGTGTGTGTGCGCGTGTGTTACATGCGTCTGTGTTTTACATATCTGATATGATTATATGCCATTTTAATCGGATGATATAATAGTCTAATCAATCAGTTAGCTTTAGTATTAGTTTTTGAAATAATTATGTTCCGATCACATTAGTTTTATGTCTATTTGTATTTTGGACTGTTTCCCTTTCCCTTGCTACTAATATAGGTCCAGGTAGCTCGTATATTATGCTATTTGTTGTCTTCTATGCAAAAAATATTTATTTAAAATTTGGGAGCTATAAGTTAGAAGTGTATAGCCCATCAAATTGGGCCTCGGCTGGAGAACAGGAAGGGGCCAATCCACAATTTCTCTAGCTTCATTTGCAAGTAGTTTTATTTTTTCTTTTTATAATAAAAATATGATATGACAGTATGTGAAATCCCTGAAAGTTTCATAAGGAGACAGGAAGAATCTAGTGAGTAGGTACATGAATAGATTTGGGTTTTGCTTGGTTCCAAGGCAGTATTTTGCATCAGTCAATCGTATATGGTTGGATATTGGAGTTATGTGCTTTAAGTTGATCGTGTTGCTTCTGTAGGATGACTTGTCTATTCTAATGCTTCTAGAACCATGAGTGTGACTATGCTTTATATAACCATCCCAAAAGAAATCCCTCATCGTCTTTTTGAACCATTTCTGCAATTCATTTTGGAATCTTCTGCAATTCATTTTGGAATCCAAATAGCTAAATATTGTAAGTAGGCAGTGCACTAAGAACAAACATGCCAACTTTTTTGAAAATTTATTCAAGATTAGTTCCCAAAAGCACACCTTTGTGGATTACCTACCAGTGAACTCCTAAATAACAATAGCATACTCGCTGCAAAATAATCGAATCAACAAGCAAATATCCAACAACATATGCACTTGGTAGCATTAGTTAGAATCAGTTATGCATGTTAATGAATTACTGTTCTTTAACTGGGACAGGAATTTTCTGGACCATCAAGAATATGGATATGGCATGTCAGATGTTATAAGAGAGAATATCCTTGTCGACAGGTGAATAGTTCAAGAACCAGGAATTTTAATAATATAATTTCATGTCATTACTTTACTTTCATATTTTGTGGGGGTTGCTTTTTGCAATTTGGAGTACTGCTTTTTTGCAATGTGTCTGTTAAACTTTTCTTTTGGCACCTTACCCTCTGATCAATTTTTCGAGTCTATGCAAAGCTCAGAGGATCAAGTAAAAAAACTAAAATTATATGGTGAAGAGTGTAGAAGGCAGTGCAAATTGTAAATACCCCTAATCTGTATATTAAATCCTTGTTGCTTGTTATTTCAAATCCAGTTTACATGATAATTTGTTTTCTTTTTGAAAAAAATGCAATGTTCTTATGTTCTGTAAAGAGAGCCTAGTGAGGTTTAGGACCCATTATCGCTGGGCTTTCTAACCTTTACTTTTGAGGATGATTAAATTAATTCCTCTCCCAACTATTTTGATAGTAAACTTTAGTTTTGTTTGGAACTGTTGCATGCATATAGTTTATCCCCGCTACATTAGGCTCTTAGCCTTGTAATATCTGAGTGAGTCTTGGTGTATCTGAAACTCCGAGATGTGTGATTGCCTACTGATATGATTACTTAACTTGACTACTTTGCGACCTTTTGTTGTAGGTGCATTCTTGATGGTGAAATGTTAGTTTGGGACAAATCTGCAAATCGATTTGCAGAGTTTGGTTCAAATCAAGAAATAGGTTCTTTTTGTTCCTTACTTGTTGTTTCCGTTCTTTCTATTGTTTTTGTTTGAACTTTACCCACTCTTTCATTTTTCCTATGCTTTGTCGTAGCCAAGGCGGCTAAGGATGGGCTTGATAGTGATCGACAGGTCTCTTGTTGTTATATGTGTGTGTAAATAATATTTATTTATGAAGCTAGTAAAATTGATATTTACCTCCTGTTTGATGCAGTTGTGCTGTATCCTTATGTTTTAAGCAATACAGATAGGGTGACTTGAATCTGGAGGTGGTTCATATCTGAAATGCACGAGTTATAATATTGCTTCCCACTGCACTATCAGTTCATTGGCTTCCATTGCCACACCCACCACTCTCATTTTTTTTCCTAGTCTCCACACCCTTCTCTCTCTCTCTAAAGTTTGCCTTGACATGATCCTACGGCTAGATGTTGCATTTGACATTCTTTATGTTGGAGATACCAGTGTTATTCATCAAAGCTTGAAGGAGAGACATCAACTCCTCAGACAAGTTGTCAAACCAATAGCAGGTCGTCTGGAGATTTTGGTTCCCAATTATGGTCTTAATGCACATCGAGCTGGTATGGAGAAAGTGCCTTCTTATCTCACTTTTTTTTTTTTTTTTTTTGTCCTTCGTCTTCTGAGTAGTATAAACATTTGGTCATTTAAAGTAGCAATTGATTTTTTTAAGGTTTTATATATTTTACCATTATATTTGAACTAAGCTATTCCTGTGTTTCTACTTTCTACCATGTTGTAAGAGCTAGTTTTCTATGACATTCCCTCGTGCAAAAAGATTCCTAGTTTTTCTGCCTGATGCATCACATTGCTATTTATTGTACTGTCAAAACAGGGGAACCATGTTGGTCTTTAATTGTTCATGATGTTGATAGCGTCGAGAGGTTTTTCAAAGAAACCATTGAGAACAGGTGAGCATTTTTTTTATTTCATAGTTTTCTCCATTTTCAAGTTGATACTTATTATGCACGGCATTTGTATATCGGTGAGAGTATGAGTTACATACCCACAATCAATTGTTTGTTGCATTGGATTTGCTGTATGGAGGGAACTGCTATTCTACATACCGTGTCCAATTATATCTGATGATGCCTTATAATTGCTGAATGTTATGCCTAGTCTGTTTATATTTCTTGTTGGATATTGATATACTCCCTCCATCCCAAATTGGGACATGTTTTTCAATGATATAATTTTATTGATCAGTGAGATGGTGATAACAATCTTCTAAAAAGTGAAAACCATATGTTCACACTTCTACTTCTTTGTTGTTCTGACCTATTCAATCATTTGACCTACTTCCTTTGTTTGTTGATAAAATTAAAAAATGCTTTGAAGCAGGACCTCATTTTGAGAGTGAGGGAGTGATTAACGAAGTACTTTATAGCCTAAATACATAATGCATATCATAAGTTATCCTGAATGTATCTAGAAGCTAAATCTCATGGATTAATTACCAAAAAAAAAAAAAAAAAATCATGACCTTTTGTCCAATTTTCAATTACAATATGATTTTTAAAACTTATTAATGTTGGTCACCAACTATGAATTTTTTTCATTGACAACATCAACTATATTTTTTGACATTTGATTGTGTCACCACCACTATCGTTAGATGCGCCTTGAAGAGACATTCATTTGCCCTTCATTAATTTCACAATCCGTCACTTATACTGCCATTAATTGAGAGTAGAAGGCGTGGCATAATAACTTCAATCCTCGATTCACTATTAGTTGTAGCAATAGATGACAAAATAGGTTATAGATGTCAGACAATCTCGTCATGACGTATCCAATGGTAGTGGTGGTTCAAAATTAGATATCAAAAAATACAATCGATGTTGTAATTGAAATTCTTTTATATGGTGATGTAAGTTTTAAAGGTCATATTGCAATTGAAAAGTGGATCAAATGTCGTGATTTTTTTGGTAGTTAACCCAAATCTTATCTTTTATGTGATGTCAATTCCAATAATTCTATTAATTTAATTAACTGATTGATCATTTCTAACATCTCGCTATCCCTATCAAGAACGCACAGTATTTTCTGGAGAAAGCTCTCATAAGCTATAATCATCCCTTGCCTACAAGGTTGTTCCAGCTAATTGCTGATTGATATGAAGCGTTAAAATTGTTAGTCATGTTGAATAATTTGGGTAAAGTGATTGGGATCAAAAGTAGATCGACAGTTTAATATTCTTTATTTCATTGGGGAACTAAGTGGTATGCACATTTTTTTCTTCTGAATGACATTTATTAACTTTCTTTCACGGGGTCTTGGATCATAGGGCTTGATAGTGATTGATCAAGAGATCAATAAAATTGGTGGAGAATAACCATTAACTTGACCAAACGCATTTTGATCAGTCAAAGATGTGCATAAGTGTTATCTTCTTTCCGTCAGACTTCAAAGAATCATTGGTGACTAGATGAGCTATATAGCATGTCATACTGACACTTATCCACGAGGCTATCTTATTTCTAGAAGAAATGGCGCTAGATATGCCAGAGGGGCATATTGAGGCTCATTGTTGCATTGAGCTTTTGTCATTGTTGAATCCATATTAATTCCACAGACATCATAAAAGAATGATATATTTCTGATAAATGCTGTCGTCTAATTATGTAAATATCCTTTATCTAGATACAAATACCACTTTAAGGTGCCAAACCAGTCTAAGAGCAGAAGCATAGAACTTTTGAATTGCTCCCTGATCTGTTGGTTTGTTGAAGATAGCTCAAATATATGAAGTAGTAGACTTTATTCCTTCTGATAGAACAGAGTACTCATGGGATGATGCAGACGTATAAAATTTTCTGCATTATGCGAACTGCATGTTGGAATTTTCAGAGGATTCCCTAGGATGTTTTGGTCTTGTTGCATAGAGAAAAAATCTGTGTAAAATATGAATTCAGGAAAGAGCAGGACTTCTGTTGTTAAATGACAGACAGCATGGATTGGAGAAACTAGGCAAACACACTTTGCAGTCCAACAGCGAGCTGTTGCTGCTGAGAAAAATAATGAAAGATTGGCACTAAAAGATATAGGGTATGAAAGGATGATAACAGATGAGGACTACAACTGATGCTTGCATTTGTATTCTTGCTCTTACTGTCGATTGACAGCCAGATATCTGATTTCTTCTTGGGCATGTTAGAGATGAAGGAATTGTTTTGAAAGATCTTGGATCCAAATGGGAACCTAGTGATCGAAGTGGAAAGTGGCTGAAATTGAAGCCTGAATACATTCGAGCTGGCTCTGACTTGGATGCTCTTATAATAGGTCTGTAATCAACTCAGTTCTCTCTAGAAAGTGAATTCCAGGGCATTCCCGCGCTCACACTTTTTTAATAAATTGCAGGTGGGTACTATGGTTCTGGACGTCGTGGAGGTGAGGTGAGGATATTCTTATAGCTAGTGATTCTGCCTTTCTTGTGCCCCATAGAAACTATTTGCTTTTGTTCAATGCCTGTAGGTAGCACAATTTCTCATTGGCCTTGCAGAACGTCCAGCCCCAAACACATATCCAAAACGGTTAGTCTTTTTCGTCATTGACTTGAAATCAATGCATTTAATTGAACATGCACCTAGTGACAACACGTGAAATAATGGCATATCATATTTCATAACTGATACATCACCCAAAAAAAAAGGAAAGAAGAAAAGACATAGCATTGACCAAGCATTCCACTTTGTGTGTTGACGTTGCTTGTATGCCATTTCTTTCCACGTAATGCTTACAAACTACCTACATTTTGATTTAAGATACTTTTGATTGGTGAGGTATGAGATAATTGAGAATTGCTGCAAATAAAATCCTTTTACTGGTCTGACTTGGACTTTTAAAGTCCTTGATGTTGAGTGATTTGTTTTATCTCCATACGGGGTTTTGGGAGTATTGGAGGATAGTAAAAATCCTTGTTTAAAATTAGAAAACGAGAAGGGGGGGGGGGGGGGGGCAGCAAGGCCATTGGTGCTGGGTGAGGACTCAAAAGTCTGGAGTTCTGTCAGACCTAGCACAAACAAGGACTACGCTCTCAGAGTCTGAGCTGGTCGGATAGCCGCTGTATACGGATAGTAGTGTTTTATGCACTAGCTCTTTTTTTTAACGCTTTCCTGGATGAACCGCGCTCATGCATTATAGCATTCTAATGACCTATGTTGTGTTAAACTCAATAAACATGTTGTAGCTATTTTGATGTTGGGTATGGATGAGTTCTGATTTTTCTGCTATTGCAGATTTCTTTCGTTTTGCAGAGTTGGTACTGGACTATCAGACGAAGAGCTTAATGCTCTTGTGACCAAATTGAAGCCTTATCTCAGGTAACTCATAACCAACTATGTTCGAGATTTGGGATTATCAATAAAAAACATTTGGTAGCTGGCTTTATTGGTGTTTTGCGGCTCAGTTGAACTTTAGCAGCCAATGGTTTAATTGTTTGTTGGGCTGATGTAACTCCATAATTGGTCACCAATTTAGCTCTTACAACCTTTTTGTATTGGACGAATCCGAGTATGTGCATTCTTAATTTTGTATTGATTTACTTATAGTATTATATTTAACATGTGATTCAAACTTTCTATTCCAGGAAATATGAGTATCCAAAGAAAGCACCTCCAAGCTTTTATCAAGTTACAAATAACTCAAAAGAGAGACCAGATGTTTGGGTTGAGAGCCCGGAAAAGTGAGCAGAAAATTTCGGTGATCAGTGCAACCTTATTATTCACGTTACTTACTCTTAAATCTTGTGTACACAGATCAATTATAGTTTCTATCACCAGTGACATTCGAACAATCAGATCTGAGGTAGTTTGGAATCCTTCTTTTATGCAATACTATGCTATTTCTTCTGCAACCAGCTCCCTAGACCCATCTTGCTACTGGTCTGTTCCATGACACTGACATGCAATGACTGTTGATATTTGGTTCAAGGTATTTGCTGCTCCATATAGCCTGAGATTTCCACGGATTGATCGGGTAAGATATGACAAACCGTGGCATGAATGCCTTGACGTGCAGTGTGAGTGGATAACTTCATTTTTCTGCTTTATTGTCTTCAATTGATAATAATAAGTTTACCTTCGGTATTCGTATCCTCTTTAGTGTTCGCTATATAGTAAGATTGATGTTATATTTGCTGGCCTAATAGATCTCCTGCATGATCAATTTTCATTTACCTGCTGCAGCGTTTGTTGATTTAGTCCATTCAAGCAATGGTACCATGCAAAAGGCGACAGATTATGCAGTTGTTCGGGAAAACAAACCAAAACGTGCAAAGTTGTCCAAAGGAGTGAAGAAGAATGCTTCTGTTGTTCCTTCTCACTTTATTCAAACAGACGTTTCTCATGTTAAGGGTGAAACATCAATATTTCTAAACATGGTTTTCTGTATCCTACGACTATATAGATTTTGTAGCGTCATAACTTACTATGCTTCTTGATTGCCTATATTTCTGCTGTGGTCACACTTATTAAGTGAAACTAATTCATCAGTGACTAATAATAATAAGGCTAGTGAGGCAATGATCAAACTTCCTGTAGAATTTCTGAAATTGTTTTCAAGAGTTTGGTCAGTAACATGTTTCAAGTGCCAAGCAGGTGCTCAGCCATGTCATATTTTGTTTTTTTTTTGTAGGCTTATTGATGGTCATTTGTTAATTGATGTTCCTTGACATTTAGACTTTGTTAATGTACCTATGTCGCAGTCTATTGATTCCTTCCACAAAATGGTAGTTGAAAATGGTGGCTCTTTTTCAATGAATTTGAATAATTCAGTTACTCACTGTATTGCCTCGGAGAGTAAAGGTTAGCGAGTATTGTCCCTACTATTTCATATGAACTTACACATAAAGATGATCACTTGCACACAAGCAAAAGTACATATTCTTTTGAAAGGAATAAATTCTGAAAAATATTTTACAGGGATCAGGTTTCAGGCTGCAAAGCGGCAAGGTGATGTTATTCATTGCTCGTGGTTCCTCGACTGTTGTGTGCAGAAGCAGCTTCTTCCTTTACATCCTAAGTTAGTATTTGTATAGCACTTCCATTTTGTGTACTTCTCTTGAAATACTATATTGTACATTTGGTTCTTTTGTTCCTGAAGGTATTTTCTTTTTCTATCCGACACGACAAAGAAAAAGCTGGAAGAAGAAATTGATGAATACTCAGATTCATACTTCTTGGATTTTAATGTGACAGAACTCAAACAGGTGCATAAAATGAAAGATTGTGTCATATGACTCCAGATTTCCCCTATATTTACCCAGATTAATTTTTGGTAGCATGAACATGCCTTGGTCATCCAACTTTCATCTTTATTTTCTGGTTTGGGTTTATTGTTTCTTTTCAGATACTAAATAACATTAATAAAGCTGAAGATTTTAAAGCAATAGAGTATTGCAAGATTAAAATTTGTCCGAGGGAGGAATGGGTTCGCTTTCATGGTTGTCGCATTTTCTTCCACCTTCCCAGGCAGTTTATGTAAGAAATTGTTAAAAAGCAATGCATCCTTGGTTGGAAATGAGACATTTAGATCAGTTCTTTTACTTTTTGTTTTTGGTACTTAGGAAATATAGGAACTGGGAAGTTCCTTTCGAGCTTGCAATCAGAAGGATGAAGATTGAAATTTGCATTGGTGGTGGAAGTGTAGCTGAGACTCTCTCTCATGCTACTCATATAGTTATTATGTCTTGTCCAGAAGTTGGTTTTGACTTCGAAACGTTATTGAATAGGTGAGCATATCTCGTCCCTTGTTACTTATTAATGAAATTTGATACACTTATCATCATTAATGAAAATTCTCTGTTTGCCATCCCAAAAGAAAGAAAAAAGGAAGAAGGATTTTGTGAGTAATACCAACCCATTAAATAAATCTTATTTCTACGTTCCTTGGCAAGTACGCCAGAGAGAGTCTTTCTTGATTATGATATTATATGTTCAACTTAAATATGGATTCAACAGAGCAATTTTGTGGATAATATTGCCTAGTCACATGGATGTTGATTGTTAACCATCATTTTTATATTGCTGGCAATTTAAAATGTAGTTGCAGTTCCACTGGTTACCTTTTCTCCTTGGTGACAGTTTCTCAGAGACAGACAGACGTTTTCTGCATCGTAGAAGGTTACATATTGTAAAGTCTCAGTGGTTGGACGACTGTTTTGAGAAAAACCAGAAATTACCGGAGTGCATTTATAGTTTGAAGCCCCAGGATCTTCAAGAGACTTCAACTGGAGAGAGGTAAGTATTCCTGTGAATGCATGATTAGATTTTAGTAATTCATGGTAATTGAAACCTAGTGAACTAAATCCTTAAACTATATTTACCACGGGGGTGTTTCTTGTAGTCCATCCGGGTAGGCTTTTTGTGGACTTATGTATTTTTTCATGTATACTCTTGGAGAGTGTGGCCAGGAATTAATGTCGAATAGTATGAACATAACTTGTAATGGAATAATATTATCCAGCAAAACAGAGTAGTTTCACTTAACAACAGATTGAAATTTATAATTTCAATTACCATCGGTCTGCAATTAAATGTGAAACATCATAATGAGGTATAGAAAACCCAAAAAGTCTTCCTTGGCAAAAACTGTCATCATCATCTTTATTGTAAGGGACAACTTAAATTTAGAGTCGCCTGGTGGGTCTTAACTGATAAGAAATTTGGAACCTTCCATGTATCTGACATTGGAGATTGGAGGTATAGTGTTGTAGCTTTCATCTTATGCAACCAGGGATCCTTCATCTCTTTGTTTTTCCATGTACTCTTCCTTATCATTTATATGAAGAAGTTGATTTGTAGTCAAAAGCTAACTTCGTGCTACGAAATGCTTAGTATAAATGATTAATTTTCCATGATTGAGATGTCCCGAAAACCAGATCTTAACAATCATCTTCTTTGATAATTTTTTGTATGTGTGAAATGAAGGCGGTCGCCATTGTCACTGGTTTACTATTGTTTATGTACCAAAAATTTATGTTTTAACCGCTTCTCAGATGGAAATGGCTGGCGGTACTTGGTTGAGTGGGTAATTTAAGCGCACTTGTTTAACATGTCTGACAGGTCAATTAGTTTAGCAAAAGAACATCTTAAGACAACCGGCCATATAAATTTCAAAGGTTCATTTTTTTATCCCAATTTCTCTAACCCGCAAAATTGGGGATGAATGAAAATTTTCATGTAACACAACACATTCATAAAATAGTGAAAATGAGCTTGACAGAGTATTAGTGGGCATCCTTGGCCGGTTTTACTTGCTTTTGATCTCCCCTACCTAGATCAGTTAATGGTCATTTATTGAGAGTCAGCTATGAAGTAAGAGTGTTGCTCCTCTTCCAGCCTGGCTCCAATTCTCACTGATTCAAACCCTATCCTTGTGTAATTCTTCTTTTCTCTTATTACTTCACAAACCCAAACCAACAATTCGTTTAAGCTGCAAGTCAGCAGATTCATGTCCTCTCTTCTATTTGTAGGATATTTCCCAACACCGTCAAATCTAAAATAAGAGTCCTCACCACTCCAAGATCCATTGTTTTAGAAGGGTTAAATCAATATTATATGTATATTAAAAGTATATATTTTTAATAAATATTTAATTGTTGTGTCTGTCTTGTTCAATCTGTAAGCAAATCTTATTCGATTTTTGAAAATGTTGGTATTGTTTCTTACCATGCTTGAAGATCTTCACGTAAATAAAGTTAAGTTTGAAAGTGTGTTGTGTCTGTCTTGTTCAATTTATAAGCAAATCTTGTACTTGGGTAAGTTTCTTTTTCATTTATGTGATGTACCACATACTGTGTGCTTTCATTATATGTCCCTCTTGCAATTTTTAAGTTAACCTTTTTTTTTTTCTGTATTATCTGATGTGGCAGTCTATGATGTACATGGCAAATTAGCAATTGCACATACACTCGCTACCCGTGTCTTTATATGTCTTTTGGTTGTTATTATACATGTTTATGCAGTAAAGAAGTGTTCCACTGGTAACTGTACTGCATGTTATATCATATATGCCACTGACTTACCTTCGAACTTTTGGTCAGCCAAGAAGTGTGTAGGTAGTGAAAGTGGTCAAGTTATAATTCTGATGAGGTCAATGCTGTATGTTACTCCTTCCGTCCTGAAAAAAAAGAGTCCTGTTTGAGTAATGTGCATCTTATATCTTTGGTCAACTAAATGAAAGTGCTACTTATTATATGTCATCAATCTATTAATCTTCACATACCCCTGCCACTTCCTATATTTGTTACTTTCACATTTTCATGCATATTTGACTTAAAAATCATTATCGTTGCAAGGGCATTACATAATTCTTCCTTAACTTCAACTTTTTATTCAAAGGGGACTCTTTTTGTGGCCCAAAATAGTTTTTGAAATATGACCTTTTATATTGGGGGAACGAGAGTTTTCCTTAAACACCAGTCGCTCCGTGATAGTACCGGAATCAATTCAAGTACTTCGCTGAATCTCTCCATTTTATATGTAACGGCTGGCTATGGATTCCTCTTTAATATTCTCTGTGCTGTTACAGTGATGAACAGACACTTAGTGGAGAAAAACATCACGACTCGGAAATAGGATCTCAAGATGCTTCATCTTCTTATAAAGGTGGCAGAAAAGACGAAGCTACATCCGACAAGCCAAGAACAGTCTCCTTGCCTAAAAGGGTCAGGCAAAGGAAAAGAGGCAGGCCCAGTGGAATGACCACGAAAGCAGGAAAATCAGTTGTCAATCTGCCCCGGAGAACAAGGCCACGGGCTGGAAAGAAGCCTGCTAAGATCATTGAATATGAATCAGATAATGATGGACCTTCAGATGAAAACAAAGACTTTGAAGTCAACAGCAGAAACTATGGGAAATCTGAGATAGAAGACGAACCCAGAAGAACAAGGGCTTGGTTTAGAAACAAGTCTTCTGAGACTGGTGGAAATGAATCAGACGAAGGTGAAGAGCAAACTACGAATGAAGACTTTGTGGTTAGTAGAGCAAGTCAGGGACCTTCCAAGACTTCAAACTTGCCGACAACCAATTTCCAAGAGGAAGATGTTATGAGAAATCCTACATTGGGTAAACGCAAAGCAGTTGATCAAGTCATCATAGGACATACTGATTTCAAGCAAATGTCTGATGAAATAGACGAGGGTGGAACTAGGCAGGGATACAGTAGTATACAGTACAGCGACCGTGTTGAAGACAATGTTGATCCAGTTCAAGCCATGTTACTGAACATGGTGCCAATTCTTGCAACAAATAAAGTTGGAAGTCTGAATCCTTATCGCGAAGAAGAGGTTAAGGCCACAGGTTCTGATCCTGCTGGTAGAGAGGAAAAACTACCTTTAGATGCTGAAATACAACCAGTTAAGAAAAAGAAAGTAAGCTACAAGGATATGGCTAGTGAACTTCTTAAGGATTGGTGAAAAGCCTCTATGATCCAAGTCAGTCTGTATATCTGCCAAAATGTTTTCCTATAGTGTATTTTCCTTCTGGTTTGACTAGATGTTTTTTTTTCGTATGTATTGTGCCTATTTTCAGTATATTTTGTTGAAACTTTTGCTTGCTTAATTAATTGGGTGCATTTGTTGGGAGATTGATGGGTGGCATAAGTAACATTTACAATTATTTTGATGTATACAAGTCATACAACCGTTCAATTTTTGCGTAAAAAAAAAAAAAAAAGGGAGAAAACAAATCATGCTTGTTGTATGTACATTGTTCCAATTTTTGTCAATATTAAGAAGTTATAACCTTTAAAGACCGTGAATAATATAATTTGCTTGTAGATTGAGCTTTTGAAAAGGAGAAAAACCAAACAAACGAGACTCTTGAAAGGAAACACATTAGCTTGATGTCTTCGGCTATTTAGATCAAATAAAGTTCAATGCGGCAAGAGCTACCCAAGATTCATAGGATATCCTCATCATAAAAAACTATGTGAAGCTTCCGAGTTCTATATCACATTGAGGATTTATTCTTAGCATCAGAACCACTCTCTACACCTTTAGACAAATGAACTTTACATAGAACAAACATCTTGTATGGTGATTGAACAGAAAACTCCACATCTGGGCTAAGATTCCAAATTGCATAATCCACATTGAATCGAGATCCTTTTTCGAGGACTGAACGAGATTTTAACCAAGACTTCCACAACCAAGACACATTATCTTTAGGAGTATAAGCCAAAAGACTTGAATTCGTATAAACGGAAGTAGCTTACTTACCAGAAAATTTGGCTAGCAGTGATTCTCCGAAGTTGTTTGGCAATGAGAGTGGAGTTGAATAATTGAAGATCATGGAATCCTAACCCACAACTTCTTTTGGGATAGTCAATTCTTCCACCTCTCTCCAATGGATTTTGTTAGCGCCACAACTATAACCTCCCCACCCAAACTTTGCAATAATATGGTAAATTTCTCCACCAGTACCACCAGGATGCTTGAAACATTGCATAACATACAGAGGAAGTTAAGTAAGGACAACACAAATTATTACATTTTTTGCCTGCATGACTAAGAAATATATTTTCCAGTTATTCACTCTACTTCTAATAATATTAACCACATATGAGAACACTTCATTTTTTCCCAACGAATCTAGGGGCTTGGAACCGACGGATTTGTTCGACTACTCCTTGACTCCTAGCCATGCTACATTTCGGTGCTACCTGATTGTGAGTCGCTGCTTGATGCAGAATTTGCTGAAAAGCCTGGAGAAAATCTCGAGCTACATGTGCCACTGATGTGGGTATCTCCCAACCCTGCACCGGAGTATACCTTACCACTTAAAATCCCTCGGCTTCCTTGGAGTTGGTTCTCCTTGCATTCCATCGTGGTGCATTTGTCATCGTGAATTTGGTGGGGTGTAATCTATTAGATATCAAAGCTATCTCACATGTTCCCATCATGTTCCTACTCTAACTTGTGTGGTTGGCGAAAGATGAGTCCATCGACTTCGAAAGAAGTTCACAGTGGTTTGAAAATGAGTGATGTGTTGATATGTTGATTGTAGGAAACCATTTTATTTCTCGCTGGATCCGGAACTTATGAATAAAAGATTTAGAGCATCACAATATTGGCAAATATGTTGGGGGAGGGGGGGGGGGGGTTTAAACCATATGAATCAAAAGGTGATCATCTAGTGTTATCATCATCCATCACAACATAGGATAGAAAGAAGGATGGGAGAGGGAGAATAGAGTAGTAGAAACCATAACAAAAAAACTAACTTCACAAAATCGAAGAACACATCAGCTAGGCCAAATCCCTCTAGTCAGCAACTTTCCGAGGGTCCTGCCACCAGATAAGTCCCAAATACTAACTCTGGGCTAGAGGGATCCGCAGATCCTGGAGCAAGAGGATATAAAAGTGTATCCTCCGTAGGCCGTCTGTGGGGGTGGCACAGGCACAAAGTCCCAGCACTGCTCTGATTCAGAGGTTCTCCACCATGCGGTAGGTATTGGACTGAGAGACTGGTCCTGGATCAGTGGGCACTGCTAGACAGCAGCATCCGGCATCTCTCGGAGATCGGCCTCCAGCGTAGCCCTATACTGGGCCTGCCTTCTGGTCTCCCTAGTCCTCGCATGCTACCATCGAAATTGAGCCTCCATCTTCTCCTGGGCTCCTTGTAGTCCATTAGCCATATGTACATAGTGGCCACCATAGGACTCAAACGCGGCCCGCATTTCCACGGTCTAGAGGAGAACCTCGCAGTACAAGTCGTAGGCAGAGTATGTGACAGCGGTCCCATTCGGAGGGGTCAAAACATAAGTAGTTGTCTGGGCTACGGGTCGTAGCCAAGGCAACACACGTTGTCTTAGATGATGTGCAGCCTCGATGTTAGTCTTTCAAACCGACACCCAACGCCTGCTGCCTCGAGAGACGTACACGCTGGACATAATGGCGTATACTCTCTCTTGGCTCCTGAAAGCTCATATCATCTCAATGGTCTCAGCGGGGTCCATGATGTTCGTGTCACCACTTACCCTTGGATCATTCACCGTCAAATTAACAATTAGTACTAAGTGAAAATCTCCAGGAGTTTTTTCATGAAATGCATGACTGCATGAATTGGTAGTACTTTATGTGTTTCACAATATTTTCTAAGTTACGATATCGTTTATTTTCTTTACTTTTCTCGTGTTGATCTTACTTCTTTCCTTTACATTCCTTTTACATTATGAATGGACACGGTACACTAAATGCTCACATTTTCTCAAGAACAGGGTTTCTAGGTCATACTTGGGCGAGAATTCCGGAGTAGTGTTGTGTTGGCATCACTAATTTCAACTATTTGTTTAATTTGGCTTTGTTTACGAGTTCCCAAGAACCGGTCCACGATACCACCACAATAGCGCCCCAATTCTGGTCAAAGAACTCTGTTACTACTTATGGAAGACTAGCTAATTTGTTTTTCCCCTTTTTCCTTTCTTTCTCACTTATCTTGTTCCATTCACCTTTCACTTTCTTTTAACTTATCTGAGTACGCACGGAAGGACTCGTAGACGAAGCTAATCTAAACATAGGACATACAAAAGAAACTAGTAATTAAAGCATAGTTCAAGTTAGTTAGTTGGTTGGTTGTTTTGTTGTTGTTGTTGTTTTTATTATTATTACTAGTTTTTCACCCGTGCGATGCACGGATTAGAATTTTTTTATTAAATTATTATTAAAATATAAAAGTAAATATGTATAATAATGAAAATTAAAATAAGTAATGAATAAAATATATTCGAGATGTGACGTGTACGAAATGTACTATAATAGGTAAAAAATTGATACTACCTCCATCCTGCCAAACTTTGCACGGTTGACCAGACACGTATATTAAGAAAAAGTTGTTTTTGCTTTTTAGTGAATTTTTCAAAGGTGGAGATTGAGGGAGAAGATTGTGAGAGAACTTTCATTTTTAGGGGTGTGCAAAATTATGTGGGACGGGTCAAAAGAGAAAATATGCAAAATTAGGCGGGACGTGTGGAGTATATAATATATTGCATGACACTGGTTATGCGATAATTGTATATTTGTGATATTTAAATAATATACTCCCTCCGTCCTGGTTAAAGTTGTCACTTTGACCGGGCACGGATGTTAAGAAAAAATAGTTCTTTGACTTTTTTAACGGTTGAGATTGAGGATTGAGATTTTGAGGGTGATGATTGTGGGATTAGTTTCCTTTTTTGGGGTGACAACTTTAGTTGGGACGGACCAAAAAGGCAAGTAAGCAGCTTTAAGCGGGACAGAGGGAGTACTAATGCAATTACATATTCGTATAGGGCAAAGCAATGCCAGAAGTCACATATATTATATTTTGTATTTAGTAATATTATCATAAGATTGTGCAATGGTATTAGTTCATTAATCAATGGTGCTAAAATATATAATATTGTGACGTATTTAAAGAAAAAGAATAATCAATCTATTATATTTGTAACATCATTTTTCTTTTCACAAAAGAGACACTAATTCAGTCCTCAAATCATTTTAATTATTATATCTAAACTTTTGACTGTAAATTGTAACTTTAATAAATCGACCCATTTTTTTATCGAATTTCTGTAAAACAAAATGATTCACCAAAAATATTATAATAGGACAAAATTAAAATAAAAGAAATTAATCTTCTAGGAAAAAATAGATAATTTTGATAATATTTGGCATCTCTAATTTTATATAGAAAAAAAAAAATCAAATTTAAATGTATCATAATAATCACAAAAAAGTAAGGGGATGTTTGCTTGGGGTTTGCCAAACCCATAATCAGTTTGGCCAACCCCAAGTGATGTTTGTTTGGGCTGGTTTGGCCAAGCCACGATATTAGGGTTTGGTGGGGGGACATCAATCACAAATCAAAAAAATATTTTAATTATTCTCTCAATCATTAATAACTACCTCTTACTCATATTACATCACATTTCACAAGTAATAATTAAATTTCCCACCCAACCAAACATCACTCTTTAACATCCCAAGTCATTAACTCCAGCCACTTCCCCCAGCCCAGCCACCCCAGCCCCAAGCAAACATCCCCTAAGTTACACTTAAAAATTAAAATTTAATACATGCATAATGAATGTCAAATCGAAGATCGTGAAACGAAGATTAATTCAGTATATTTTTCATAAAAAACAAAGTTGAGTCGAAAAAGTTATACGACTTTTAAATATTAAGGGGAAAAGCAAAAAAAAAAAAAAAAAAATGTGATTGGTTGGCTTTTAACCAACTCCCTCATATTTCTCCCCTTTCTACTATTTTTTTCTTCCGCTAGATTAGTAAATATTGATAGATAGTTATTATTAAAAAAATCAAAATTAGGAGAAAAAGACACCTCATTCAAGTTGAATTTTCAACGATCTTCCTTTTAAGAATAAGGAAGATTATTATTATTATTATTATTATTATTATTATTATTATTATTATTATTATTATTATTATTATTATTATTATTATTATTATTATTACAGGCCATCAACAGTGATCAGTGGAAGTACTTATCGAATAATCCTTAACACAACCAAATGACAAAAAGCATAAAGATGATCCCTACAAGGCACTTAATCACAGTCACTGTTCCCGAACCCTCGGTCACCATGTCCTGAAAATAGGTATTTGGAAAACATGAGTTTTAGACTTAATGGATAAGACTATATGATATCATGAAACTTAATCGTATATGCATGCCTGCCTAAACAGTGTTGTTGATACTCTTTTACTGGTTGGACCCTCGACACGTCTATCCTTCGCTATTAACCCCTTAACGGTTATAGCCATTTCATGTTGAGGCCCCTTACAGCTCACTCATTTCACAAACATATACATTAAATTAAAAATGTAACATAGTATTACCCACTTCCATAGATTAAGTTGATTCAGAATTTGGTGGAGACAATTGGAGCCCGATCCTCGTCAATAGTATGCAACCTATTAATTACTAAGTTGTTATTTATTTTCTCGTGATTACTCAATATTGTTGATGATGTCCCATCTTAGATAGCCCATCGTTATTACTTTACGAGTTTTTTTATCTTCAAGTGTTTAATTAGGGTTTTCTACTTACAAATTTCCCTAATTTCAATTATGCGTTATCACAAGGTCACTCTAATCATTAGCATACTCCGATGCACATATTCATCATTACTCACACATCACACATATAAACATAAGTATCATTATCATATCCTTGCAATTAGGTCACTTTTCACAAAAGCATCCAAACACACATAAATTATATAATTTAAAGCACATATTCAAATTGCACATCGAATTACTACACAGACCCTAATTTCTTTCTTAGGCATTTCTACTTCCGAACCCTAATTTCACTATCGTCTATCCATCAAGGCTTGTACTTGTTCTCACTTATTCTTCCTAATCAACCCATTTGTTTCAAAATCAATTAAAACTACCTATTTACTTACTAATAGAAACCCTACTTTACCTATACCCTATTTTTTTTAAACTTTGCCTTCTTTTCATATTTATACTTAAAAATTCTTTGATTACTTTACCTATTATTTATTGCTCCCGAAAATTTTATAAGTCTAATTATCTAATCCTAGTCACTTATAAGCTCAAAAATTAACTAGTTAACTTATAACATTCTTTTGTAATTTCTTACCCTAATTACTAAAATATCCTATGTTATTCCAAATTTCCTTTTACAAATTTCATTTTATTTATTTTCCTTTTTATTTCCAGTTTCTACTTGGGCATTCTAAAGCTCAACCCTTCAGCCTTGGCCCATTTCAAGGCCCGATTGCACACAACGCCCATTAAAGGTCAAATACCTATTTTATTACTATTTTTGTCCCTATTATTTCCTTCTCTTCTCTTTTTATTGAACACCTTTAATTTCTTAAAAAAAATTACAACAATCCCACACTTAATTTTTTCTAGGTTAACCCTAAAAAATCTTCTAATCCCTGAATATCGGAGCCTTTATAAATTTTATCCTCTCTTTTATTTTCTTCTCTCTTCTCTTTTCCCTAAATCTTTATTTAAGCTCATAATCAAATTATTACTTACTTATTTTCTTGCTTAAAGAATCCATCTAAACTAAAAGTTAGTGCATTTCTTAACCATGTCACAATGTTTTCACTTTCTTTAATTTTAAACCCAGATCTCAAATTAATCACCTAATTCACCCTACTTCTTCCCTTTTTCTTATATTTCCTTTCCTAACGTTTTTCTCCAAAGGTCCGAATACTACTCTTTAAACTAAAAATCATAATAAAGACTCATTTTAACACATTAGCCAAAATTTCACACCCTTTAAACACATAGTCTGCCTACTAACAGATAGATCAAGTTATACAAAGTCCTTGCTCAAATCTTACTCACATTTTTAGTAACAACACAACAAAACATCATGGTGGAATAAGAACATAAAATTCACTCAATTTCCTTCTTAGAAACACACATTATTTGAAAAACATACCATTACCATATGTAACAATTAAATGCAACAAGGCATAATCTCACAATAATTTTCACATGCAAGGATGCTAAATATCTTTTGCTAAAAACACAAGTAAATTCTTCCTAGTTGATATACAATAATTCGAACATAGCATATACACTCAAGACCTTTATTTCCATCTCAAACTCTTATACTCCATCATCTTGACATACTTTTAAATAGTTCATGCAGGTTATGTTCAAAATGACATGCAAAGCCTTGACATAGAGATTCATGCAACATAAATTAAGCTCTACATTGCAACATGCTTCCTATCATAATAGTCGGTCATACAAAAATGAAGGTTGGAAGATTTTTCTTACCTTCAAACACCACCTAAGTCTAAAATGCAAATAAAATGAGATGTAAGCCGTGGCTAGCTAGAAGCACCACCCTTCCAAAATCACCTCCTTCCTAGCTCCAAACCTTCCAAACCCCTTCTCCATGTACACCTTCGAAATGAGGAAGATTGAGGCTCAACTTTGGGTGGTGTTGCATGGACTTTTAGCTCGGTTTATATAGGGAAGGGTTATACCGAAGCGTTTCTTCTTCTCAATGGGGAAATTATGGTATGCTTGAGTTTAGAGAGTGAGAGGAAAAAAAGATAGAGTAGCTGTCGGTTTTTGAGAGGAAGTGAGGGCTTAGGACTTAGTTTCAAATTCTAAAGGGAAGTGTGGAGTACTATTTACTTTTTATCTGTCACCATAGTGTTGCATGTAGTCTGGTGTGTAAGAGAGAGTGTGTATGTGCATATGTGCGCGCGTGTGCTACTCTAGGTGTCTAGGAGCCCGTTAGTTCTAAGTTGGATTAAAAAAACAAGAGTTAAGATATTGGAGGGGTGGTTCGGCCGAGCTTCAAGGCTTGGTGAGTAGGTTTAGCTTGGTCCCGAGGAGGCTTGGCTAAGGCTCTTGAAATGGGGTGTGGTTCGGCCCCTTAGTGAACAAGAGGTTTAGTTTTTATTTCTTAAAGTTTACATGGTGTTTAGAAGTCGCAAGCTGTAAGGGAATCATCCTCTCAAAAGTATAAAAGTGTGAGGGAGTTGACTCTGTATTCTTTTCTAAACATTTATCAAAATGTTTCCTTGGACATATTAGATAAATTAGGTTGTCCTATATGTTTATAAGCATCCTGCTAATGGTAAATTACAAAAATTTCTAGTTTACAGTTGATACTATACTTATTCGAACCTAAGATGATGATTGGTACTAATGTAGTTTCTAAAATTCTACTTACATGTGTTAATGAAATTTTATTAATCCTTTATAAAATTAAGTGTGTCGAATATCAATAATAATCACCTTATTTATCTACTCATTTATTTATATGGTCAAAAGAATTAAAATTATAACATTACACCTCAAAAAGTGCACAAATACTAGTCAAGAAGAAGAAGAAGAAGAAGAAGAAGAAGAATAAATTAATCACATATTTTGCAGTAGAAATCATATTTTAGACATGTGCATGGAAAAATAGACATATTGTGGTTGTCACTATTCTCTTAGAATCTAACATCGAAATTATATAGAGCATACCAACTTTGCATGTAATAATCATGTCTTATTTTTGGATCTTCTGTCTCTTTTCGATTTTTAGTCAATTTATGTTCATAAGTTTATTAGTTCATGATTTTATGAATGTGTGCGTGTATATATATATATATATATGTGTGTGTGTGTATAGATGTTCAACAAATTCTACATTGATCACTTAAAATTCTAAGTAAAACAAGTGTGCATATAAAGATCTATTCGAGCTTAAATGTCTCATATAAGCTAATAAATTGACTCCTTGGTCCTTGCAAAAGTGTTTCTAATGACAGAAGTTAATTTATTAATCACAATGGTTAATCCAATCCAAATTCGTTTATTTCATAAGTGATACCTAACATTTCGCCTTATTAGGTCAATTGATCATTTTCTATGTGTTATTAATCATTTGTGTCACGATCGTTTCCACACTATTGATTAGGGTCATTCGAATGTCCCTGCACGCTTAGCAAGTACGTTACTCGTAGCAATTCAAGATGAATATCATATTAAATTGCAAAAAGAATGTTGAGACGACATGAAATGATATAGTATATGTGTGAAGTAATTAATCATGACATGCTTATGTAGAAATCGGGGTGTTACACCCCAACCTTGGGCTTCATGTCGTGTAAATGATTGTTGTTATTGATTATGAAAATTTATGGATTAATTAGGGCTAGGGTTTGTGTTTATATTTGAAGTTGAGAACATGGGTATGTATTTATTCATATTTAGGACTTTGCAAATCCTTTGTATGTTGGTGTCTTTCGATAAGCCCGGTAGGCCGGCAAAGGGAACCGGAATCATGTTTCTTGGCCTAGATGAATGCCTCATGGCCTAGTCCTTGAGCAATATTCACTTTGGGAGGGGATAAGAGTGTTCATAAAATAGTTGGATTGATTAAATTTGTGCCCCTAGTAAACTTTGTAGCCTACAACCTGGATGAATGCATCATCACCTTGCCGTGAACAATATTCACTTGGTGCGCTACCATGAGCTTTAAAAGGGCTTTGGAGCCTCAGCATAAAATTAGTCCTTCCTACATAAACATCTAAACTAAATTTTATTAGGAACCTGCGATTGCTTTGTAGTTCCATATTGAGATAAGGGGTGAGAGAAACCTCATCATTATCGGGGTTTGAATTGGTCTAAAGTTCCACATTAAATGCTTCTCTTCATTCTATTGCTTTTAACTCTTTAGTTTGGTGTGAACCCAACCCTCAGTAAATTACTCTCCGTATACATACTTTCTTTACTTGTTTTTCATATGATATAGTATTGCTTATAACACTCCCAATTATTGATTTGCTAAACTAATGCCGAACAAACAATTTAGCTAGTTTCATGGAGAATCCTCCTCGTGGATGCGATATCTTTTATACTACCTATGTCAAATGATTGTACATTTGCAGCCCGGGAGGCTCACTAATCTAACTATTAAGAGCATTTTTTCACAAGAAGTTCGCTGGAGAAGATAATACGTATTTAAATAGAAAACTAAAAGTTGCCGATTAGGGATTCAAATCGTCGATTTGGATTAGATGTGTCCATTAACTTCCTTTGTAACCATACATTGTTTCAATTTAAATTTTATTGAGATTCACACTTCCCTTATTCAAGAACTCTCAACTTTAAAGTGAAAGTATAATATTCAAGATCATTATTTTGAATTATATTCACTGTAATTCCCCCATCTCCAAAAACATTCATCTTATATTTATTTTCAATTTCAATTATTAAATTATCTATGAGAATTGTTCATGAAGTTACAAGAAAAATGAATAATCATGAAATTTGTTAAATGGGTACGTGTAATTTGTTTTCTTAGTGTGCATAAATAGTTCGGAGACGAGTCAAATCAAGACTGTATTAATAACGGGAAAATTGATTAAGCCAATGAGGTGACATATATATAAGATTACACATGAGTGTAAATAAGTTCAAGAATAAAATTAAGTTTTAACATGCAATTTAATGAAAATCAAACATGTACTTAAATTATGTACTTGAAATTTTATTGGGACTCGGTGTTAATGATTATGTGCTACATGCTAAATGATTTATATGATGTCAATATACATCATAGATTGATTTCAAAGTATTTTAGCTAATTGATATGATTTATAAATGAATTGTCAGCATTCATATCATTATTTTCATTTTGCATGTCGATATGTATCTTCAACTGAATTAATACTATTCTCTTAAACATGTTTTGAGACCTATAATATTGATTGCATTAATAGAAATTACTATCATCATGTATTTAATATCTCATTGATCAACAGATTTGCATGAAACGAAAATGTTAGGTGTTATATTAAGTAAATGGTTGTCGATTTGTTCACTATAATAATTTTTATGCAATGTATTTATGACATATCATTATTCTTCATGTGTGATAAAAATATCTAATATGCAACTATATATAATCCAATTATTTTATGGGGATGACTTCGTTATCCTACATGATGTTAAAAATTGTTATCTACTAGAGAATATTATTTTAATTTATTCATATGCATTATTTATATGTAATCTTCTCATTTAGCATGTCATATTAATGAAGCTATGTAATAAGCTCATACTATTTATCCAAAATAATGTTGTAACCAGGTCGGTTGAGCCGGGAAGTGGTGGCGGAACAGGTATAGAAGAACCCTAGAAACCATTTTAAGGTCAGGCCGGGGAAAACTAGGAAAGAACGGGAAAACCCAAAAAACTAATGGCCCGAAAAAACTGCTAGTTTTTAGTTATTCTTTTTAATTAGCAGGGCCTGGAGTAAGTCTACAGGTTATGGAATCAATTTTGTTTCTCTTATTCTTTTGAATATTATCTTAATACTAGGGTCTTTTCTTCACTTTTTCATTAAGTTTCATCTATAAAGAAAGAAAAAAACTAGAGATTATGCAGTCATAACTAGACACAAACAACAAACATGGGGTTTGAAGAATCAATAGAACAAGTAAAATCCTTCAATGATTGCTTTATGGAGTTCGAAGAATCAATAGAATAAGTAAAATCCTTCAATGATTGTTTTCTTTTGTATTTATTAAACTTTTCTTGGTCTTTTTCTCTACTTTGTAGTAATTGTACTAAGGTGTAGCCCTAGGCCGTAAATATGTTCTTTGACATGAATAGCTTAAAAGTGTTTTAAACACCAGAACACTTAAATAATTAATATACTTTTATTTTTATAAGAAAACATTTAACGAATATAATTACTAATTTTTTCTATAAATTTGAAAATTAACTTGTCCCCACATTTAGCAACTATTGTTTGTGACATTTTTGCTTAGACATTTAGAATTTTAGACTATTGGTAGCTCCTTTTTTGTGCATATACCTATTATGTGTTATATTTGTACCTACATGGTGTTTGATGAAAAGCCTCAACCAATTTTGAAATAGATGTTGTAAATAACTAAATTGAAATACTCTATAAATTTGACTTTACTTGTCTTCTTTTGCCCTACTTCCTAGATGTAGTCCTCATCAAGTGGCCAACAATCTAGTACTACAATTAGTTCTAGTCAATCATCAGTCTGATTAAAAACCGATCCGACTTAGGCTCATTTCAAATAAAATCTTGTTGATGGAAAGAAAGTTGGACTTGTTTGCGTTGCAATAATACTAGGAACGGAGGGGGATAAAATGAAGAAACACTTAGCTTGTCGGAAGGGGATATTGCTTCATGCAAAAAAAAATACCTTATGATGTACGGTTCTAGATGGCGCAATCACTGAATGAGCTAGAAGAAAAAACTAGCCTACAAAATATGTGGGAGATGATCTTTTCAATGTGGTTGATATTGAGGATGAGATGAATACACAAATTTAAAGGAACTTTCCAACATTGTCAAGAAAGAGAAAGCGAGATCCGAAGGCGCTAAATTACTTTGCTCCTAGAAACATTCCCGGTGCACAACCTTTTATCAAAAGTTTCTTAGTAGCGAAAGAAGTCTTACTAATGATGATATGACTCTCGCTAAATTTGTTTACAATTATTGTCTCCCTATGAACATTATAGTGAAAACCTACAAATCTAACACTTTTTGTAGTCAACATATTAATAGTAGCAATTTTGTAAAAACATATTAATTCTAGCATATTTTGTCATTTCTGACCAATCTCACGCGCAAACCCCCTCCCCCGCCCTCCCCCACCTTTCTGCAATTTTCACAGTCCCCCGCACCTTTTCCTTGTGTAATTTTTCATTTTTTTCACCGTCCTCTTTAATTTTTTGTACTTTTCCTTTTTTTCCTCTCTCCTAATTTTTCAGAGATATTAAAATCTTCTTTGGCACAACATGTGAATGACATCAAGCACGAATTAATGGCACGCCATATTTTACATGGCACGAAGGGTTCAGTAAGACGTGAAAATATATATTACTACGAGAAGAAATGTTATTTGTGTACTAGTGCAATGATAAATATACCACGTGCCTTGATATTATACCTCGTGCAATGGATTAGCACAACAAAAAAACAACATGCATAGAAATGTTTTGTGTGTACTCGTACCATAATCAATATACAAATTGTGGCCATATCTCTGTAAGTCATGTGTAATACCCGTGCCTCTCACTACTCACTGGCCAATATAATTCTTACATCTCATGCATTTCATACTTTTATGTGCTACTTGTGCTTTAGTTTTTACTACAATTTGCTTTATTTATTATTTTATTTTATATTTTACGATTAATTTGGAAGTGTTTACCTTGGTGGTCGAGAACCCCTTAGTCTAAAATAGCGGGAAAGAGAAAAAAAATGTAAAACTACATGTGATGAGTTTAAAATGTGAAACCCAATAAGTAGTACGTGGAAGTGTTAGAAGTATGAAGGGTGTCAATTGCACAATAATAATAATAAAAAAAATAACAACAACAACAACAACAATAACAACAACAACAACAACAACAACAACAACAACAACAATACTACTACTACTACTACTACTACTACTACTAGAAGAATTCCCCATCGTGCGATGCACGATTTAAAATATTTTTATTTATAAGAAAATCAAAGTAACTAATCGAAAAATATAATTGAATAGCTTATTTTGTTAAATATAAGAATATTAAATTATTTAATAACTTTAATTTCATTAATAAAAATTAATTAATTTATTTTTACTTGCAAATTATATCCAATATAAATAGTTCAACTTAAAGTAAATATTTAAAAGTAAGCATAATAATCAACCAAGAAACAATTGTTTAATCTTATTTAATGTATTATATCAAAATATTTTATGAGTATCATATTAAATACCAAGAAAATAGGGTTGCTTTTTATCTATTGCAATTAAAAGAAATGGATAAAAAAGTTATTAGTGTATTTAGGATGTTGAAAAATCAAAACATTTGAGAAAGAAAACTACAAAAAATAAAGTGATCTCTAAACTCTTCCTTCCCTAACGTGGGGCAGATGTGTTCCTTCGCTATTCTTTTTGTTCTTTATAAAAAAATCAAATCTTATATGTGAATCTCGAAATTGAAAAATAGTTAGTTTTACAATTTCTAAACGATTGTAATATTGTTGGAAAAATACATTTATGGATTTGTTCATAACATAAAAGTAATGTTTTTGAAATATATAAAAAAAATTAACTAATGTTTTAAAAAGATTAGCTAATAAACATTTATAAATAAAATATTCTTAATATTTATTTAATTTTTATTTGTATCTCAAATACAATCAAATAATTCAACTCATATTACATAAACAAATCTAATTTACAAACAATTGAATTTTATTGGTATAACTTATTTTAAAATATGCAATGTAGATGTCAAATTAAAGCTCATGAAAAAGTTATAATTTGTTATGTTTTACATTAAAAATAGAAAAAGAAATATATAATTTACTTTTTATTTTATTTTATTTTATTATTTTCTTTTCAATTTGTTTATTTTTATTATAAGATGAATCACTTAAATGACGTCACCTATAATTTTTTTATATAGCAAATTGCCAACAAAATTAACTAATTTAAAAAAAAAATTACCATTTATATACAAATATTTACCATATATGTACACAAATATCTTAATACATTAGTTATGATTTAAATCTTCTATTTTTTTAAAGTAAAATGGGCGGGAAAATATGTCCGGTTTCTTTCAAAGAAGGTCATCTTTTATTATATAGTAAGATTTTTTGTTGATATAATATAAGATTTATATCAATTATAATATTCTCATAATTATCCAAATTCACCTAAATAGCTAATTAAGATTCACGCAAATTACAAAATTTTGATTGATACGAAGGGAGATCAATATCAATTAAAATATATTTATCATTACTCGGCATTATTTAATCAGAATATTAACCAATTATATCACATTTATTTCCCTAAATTTCATAGTATATTTACATGTAATATATATATATATATACGGGGATTAGAATATTTATACCATAAAAAAATTCCAAACATACGTAAAAGATTTTGACCAAAGCTGGTAGGATTAAATATGGTATTCAAATTTGGAACACAATATTTACCATATATTTAAAGTCGTCAAAATATTTACCATATAATCGCAATTTCTACAAATAGTATATGAATTTGGGCGGGAAAATTTGAAACTTGCTATTTATAGCCGGTTCCACTTTTATATTAAGTAGGACTTAACCCAACCCTAAACCCCAAACCCTAAACCCTAAACTCTAAACCCTAAATTCAATATTCTACTACTACTACTACTACTACTGCTGATGTTGCTGCTACTACTACTGCTACTGCTACTACTACTCCTGCTACTGCTACTACTGCTACTCCTGCTAGTGCTACTGCTGCTACTGCTACTACTGCTACTACTGCTACCACTACTGCCGCTACTGCTACCACTACTGCTACTACTACTGCCACTACTCCTGCTACTACTACTGCCACTACTGCTACACTACTGCTACTACTACTGCCACTACTACTGCCACTACTACTGCTACTTCTACTATTACTGCCACTACTGCTACTACTGCCACTGCCACTACCACTGCCACTACTACTCCTATACGACTACTACTACGACTACTGCTACCACTACTGCTACCACTACGGCTACCACTACGACTACCACTACCACTACTGGTACCACTACTGGTACCACTACTGCTGCTACTACTACTACTACTACGACTACTACTACGACGGCTACTACTATGACGACTAGTAATACGACTACTACTACTGCCACTACTACTACTACTACTACTACTACTACGACGACTACTACTACTACTACTACTCAGAGCTTGTGCATTAGATTTCCAGGGCCAACGGAGCAAATTTCTACCTTTGATAGAATGTTCCTACAATAATAATTATCAACCAATATAGGAATGACACCTTATGAGACACTATATGGTAGGAAGAGTCAATCTCCTATACATTGGGATGAGGTAGGTGAAAGAAGGCTTTTAGGTCCAAGTATAATACAAGAAATGTTAGAAGCTGTATCACAGATTCGAGAAAGAATGAAAACTACTCGAAGTTGGCAGAAAGGCTATGCAGATAAGAGAAGAAGAGCACTTGAGTTTGCGAAGGGCAGGTATTCTTGAAAGTTGCACCAATAAAGGGAATAATGTGGTTTGGTAAGAAAGGGAAACTCAGTCCGAGATTCATTGGTCCATTTCCTATTATTGAGAGAATTGGTGATGTCGCCAATAGACTCAATCTACCAGCATCAATGTCTCAAATACACAATGTGTTTCATGTGTCTGTGTTGAGAAATAACATTGCAAATCCATCTCATGTCCTAAACAGTGAACCAGTAGAGCTACAAACAGACTTAGAATATGAAGAAGTACCAGTATAGATCTTATTAAAGGACGTAAAACGGCTCAGGAACAAAGAAATCCCATTATTCAAAGTCCTATGGAGAAATCAATCAATAGAAGAAGCCACCTGGGAAAGAGAGGATGAAATGAGAGCCAAATATCCTGAACTCTTCAAGAAAGTAAATTTCGGGGACGAAATTTTTATGAGAGGAGGATGCAATACTCGTGTCTCTCACTACTCATTGGCCAATATCATTCTTACATCTCATGCATTTCATACTTTTATGTGCTACTTGTGCTTTAGTTTTCACTACAGTTTGCTTTATTTATTATTCAATTTTATATTTTACGATTAATTTGAAAGTGTTTACCTTGGTGGTCGAGAACCCCTTAGTCTAAAATAGCGGGAGAGAAAAAGAATGTAAACTACATGTGATGAGTTTAAAATGTGGAACCCAATAAGTACTACGTGGAAGTGTTAGAAGTACAAAGGGTGTCATTTACATAATAATAAAAATAAAAACAACAACAACAACAACAACAACAACAACAATAATAATAATAATAATAATAATAATAATAATAATAATAATAATAATAATAATAATAATAATAATAATAATAATTAGATTAAGTAGAAAGGTGGTTGCTAATGAAGATAAGCACGCAACAATTGTTTCCAACACCTTACACGTGTTAAGGCCTAGAGGTATAAGTATCGATACTAACTGTAGAAAAGAAGGAGGAATTGTGGAAAGACAATCAACTGAGGCAAGGAAATGAGGTATGTATTCTTCATAAATTTCAATGTTTATTCTATTAGATATTAAGTATGTGAGGTTTGTATATGAAAAAAAAATTAATTATTGGATGACCCAATCTCCACCAGTAGTGTTGGTCACGTGTTAATCTGCCATGGGAAATTGGATTAAATGAGATACAGAACGTATGTCATGGAAATTAAATTTGAATATGTTAGATTTCATCATTATTGGTTAATATTCCAAACAACATGTCATTAGGTACCTTTGATTACTTGCCTTATTATTTGTAAGATTAAAAGAGGGTTTAGGTGATTAAATAAATTCGTTATTCATAATTTATTTATAGATCTGGTTATTGGTATAACTTAAAAAGGTGACAAGGAGCTTGACCTATCTTCATTCCCGGAAGTTAAGGTAAGTAGAAATCTCATCTGCAACTACAATGCCTTAACATAGTATTTGTGATGATTGATTTTAATACATGCACTTGTATCTTTCTATATAAAGTGTTTTATTCCGCTGAATAAAGTGAACATGTTTCTACTTATGAGCATATCAATCATGAGCATTAGCATTTGCACGGATTTGCATGTGTACATGAAAGAAGTCAAAATAGCATAATTTCATAAATTGAAATTATTTAGGGTTGGTCACCATTAGTACATTGAGATTCTATATTACGTATATACGGTGACTCTAGGGAGGCTTCTGTGACAGGCGTAACATGGGAGAGAATCCCTAGAGATCACCTTTATGATGATGGGTACGGGAAGGGGTAGACTTCCGGAGGACTATGGGGACAGGTAGGAGGCGAACCCCTAGTAGCCTTGGGAGGATAGCCCACTTGGTCGTACTAACCATCATTGATGACTCGGGTGGACTAAAAGGAAGAAGGAGGTGCCCTTGGTAGTCACGAGTATGGCCAATGAGTGACATTTTGTGTGGTTTATGCTAGTGACGGGAGCCAATTCCCACTAAAAGGATTTATTTTTAGAAAAGAGTTGAAAGAAATGGTTTTATAACTTGCATCTTATCATTGCATCTTAGACACGACATACAGTCAGTTGCATTTATGCACATCTCATGCATGATTTATGCGTACTGAGGTTCAGCTCACGTAGTTCTTGCATTGTAGGTGAGTTTGACTATGCATGAGCTCATGGACTGATCTGGCACGCTGTTGGAGCTTCTGCAAGTTTTGGAGCCCCATGTATATGAATGACAACCTGTGGGCTAAACCGTGGACTCATTATGGTTTTGATAGTTTAGAATGATCTTTTTGGGCATGTTCAAGTTAAGGAATTTAGTATGTATATTTTGGTAAATATGGTGTTAAATAAAGTGTGATACTTTTGTACTTGACCGGGATCTATGTGAATTTATGTAGGTGAGCCTTTTTGGTGTAAGAAAAGTGTTTTGGATTATTAATTTTTCAAAAAAAATATGCAGGTTTTGTAAGGTTAAAATTAGTATAAAATAAGTTTATAAAGATAGGGTGTGACAGAGTGGTATAAGAGGCCGGTTTGTGCCCTGTAGACTATTCATGTACATGAGTTCAAAAATTGTGAAATGAAGACATGCCAGTAAGTTTTACTTTTTGTTAATATGTATTTATCATTCCATGAAGCATATTGTCCTATGACAGAGGAACAATAAAACTAGAAGGATATCTATGGAGAACATTAGAGAGAAAGGTGTTGAAGGGAACACCGAGCAGGAACAAAATGCACCAGCAATAGGTGTTAGCGTAGAAGCGATCGTGACTCGGTTAATGGGATTAGTAGAACAACAGTCGCAACAGATCCAACAACTTATCCAACAAAAGGATGTGGGTGGATAATCGAGGAACGATGTGAATCAGCCACAACCTAGAGCTGAACACTTAGAGGTCATCGGAGATAGATTTAGAAAACTTAACCCACCAACATTTGAGAATGCGGTGGATCCCACAGACGCAGAGGATTGGCTAAGAACTATAGAGAACATATTTTTGTATAGCAAGGTCCCTGAGGTGGAAAAGGTATTGTGTGTATCGTTTATGTTTTGTGGAAGTGCAGGACATTGGTGGGACACAATGAAGACTATTGAGGATGTGACAACAATGACGTGGGATAGGCTTAAAGAAATTTTTAGAAACAAGTACTTCATGGCCTCAGTTCGAGTAATAAAAATGAACGAGTTCATACAGTTGAGGCAAGGGGCAATGACTGTCATGGACTACATCGCTAATTTCGAACAACTCTCTATGTTTACGGAGCACAGGGCTAGTACTGGTGTACTAAAAGTAGAGAGATTTCTGGAAGGTCTGAGAGCAGAGCTTTATAGAGATGTGTGTATGGCCAGTATACATGGAGTAACTTATTCACAAGTTGTTGAACGAGCATTAATTGTCGGACAAGCTAAAATGAAAATTAAGCATGCTCAGGAGGTCTGACGCCACTTTATACAAAGACAAGGACCTCATTTTGTAGGAGATGGAAAGAAGAGGCCATTACAAGTGCAAGGCCCAAGACCTAACTTGCAATCAAAACCAGCAGAACAATCATGGGATAGAGGAAAACGCCAAAGAGTCAAGCAAGGAAAATCAGCAGTTACACAACCTACATGTCCTACGTGTGGAGGTGGGCATAGTGGAAGGTGATATGAAAGTCTCGAATATGTTATAAATGTGGAAAATGGGACACCTTTCCCCAATTTGTCCAGAGAACTTAAATCTGGTCGCACAAAATAAGATGCGAGCCATAGTTTTTACCATGACCACGGAGGAAGCAGAGGCAAATACATCTGTAGTAATAGGTAAAGTTCTAATTTGTGATACGATTGCATTTGTATTATTTAATCCTTGAGCTACACATTCATTTGTATGCACTGAGTATGTGAAGAGGCAGGGTAGGAAGCTTGATATAGCAGAGATTAATTATAATGTGGTGATCCCCTCTGGAGAGTCAAAACAAACTAACCAGATTTTCCGGGCATGTGTTACCTATTGAAGGTAGAGAACTTTATGCCGATCTGATCATACTAGACATGAACGATTATGACGTAATTTTGGGAATGGACTGGCTATTGAAATATTGTGCAACAATAGATTGTCAGAATAAGATAATCACATTTCAGCCGCTTGGCGACACACCATTTATTTTCATTGGAGTAAGGAAAAACTTCAAATTTCCTATGATATCAGCAATGAAAGTGCAACGGTTACTCGAAAGTGGTTGTGAAGGCTACTTAGTGAGTATCATGAGTATTGAAGAGAAACATTGTTCGACTCTAGAGGAGGTACCTGTGGTGTAAGAGTACCCTGAAGTATTTCCAGACGAACACCCAGGATTACCACCTGACCGAGAAATAGAGTTTGTAATTGATGCATATCCAGGGATTGCTCCTATATCTAAATCACCATATAGAATGGAGCCAACAGAGCTGAAAGAATTGAAGATTCAGTTACAAGATTACTGGACAAAGGCTTCATTAAACCTAGTTTTCGCGATGGGGTACACCAGTTTTGTTTGTTCCGAAGAAAGATGGGACTATGAGGATGTGCATAGATTATAGAGAACTGGACAAAGTCACGATCAAGAACAAATATCCCTTTCCTAGGATTAATGACTTGTTTGATCAACTTCAGGGAGCTGCCACATTTTCCAAGATTGACTTACGTTCAGGTTATCACCAACTGAAAATTAAAGAGAAAAATATTCTAAAGACGACATTCAGTACAAGATACGGGTACTATGAGTTTTTGGTAATGCCATTTGGTTTGACAAATGCCCCAGTAGCCTTCATGGATTTGATGAATTGGGTATTCAAAGACTTTTTGGATAAGTTCGTTATCATGTTTATTAACGACATACTGATTCACTCCAAGAACGAAATAGGTCATGTTATGCATCTAAGAAAAGTTTTAGACATTCTAAAAGAGAAAGAATTGTATGCTAAATTCAAGAAATGTGAGTTTTGGCTAGATCGAGTAATATTTTTAGGGCATGTTGTGTCGGGAGAAGGAATTTTAGTTGATCCAAGTAAAGTTGAAGCAATTAATAACTGGAAACAACCTACAAGCCCTTCAGAGGTACGTAGCTTTCTCGGATTAGCAGGGTACTATCGGAGATTCATAGAAGGATTCTCAAAAATTGCATCTCCTTTAACACAATTGACTAGAAAGAGTGACGGAGACTTGTGAACAAAGTTTTCAAGAACTAAAGAAGAGGTTAACATCAGCGCCTATTCTTTCAATACCAACGGAAACTAGAGGTTTCGTGGTATACAATGATGCCTCAAATAATGGTTTAGGTTGTGTATCAATGCAGAAAGGCAAGGTAATAGCATACGCATCCAGACAATTGAAGGAATACGAGAAGAACTACCCTACTCATGACTTGGAGCTTGCAGCAGTAGTATTTGCACTGAAAATTTGGAGACATTACCTATATGGAGAATGATGTGAGATCTACACAGATCACAAAAGTCTAAAAATATTTTTTTTCACACAGAAAGAGCTGAATATGAGACAGAGAAGATGGTTGGAACTCGTGAAAGACTATGACTGTGTTATCAATTACTATCCTGGTAAAGCAAATGTAGTAGTTGATGCTTTAAGCAGAAAATCATCTCAGAATACTACATTGATGGCTTCGATTCAGAGACTAGAGTTACTAGATTTGCAAGGAATGAATGTCGAAATTGTTCAATTGGGATTGGTGGTGGCAAAACTAGCAGCTCTAACTTTTCAACCCACTTTACTTAATAGAGTTAAACAGTGGTAACATGCAAATGAATATCTAGCTGAAGTAAAGAAAGATGTCACTTTAGAGCTGTCATCAGACTTTCAGCTGTTAGAGAATGATGTCTTGCGATTCAAAAACCACTTATGTGTGCCAAATGTTGAAGACATTCGTACAGATATTATGACAGAGGCACTTTTGACACCATATTCAGTACATCTAAGAGCTACTAAGATGTACCCGAGACTTAAAGATGCATTATTGGTGGCCAAATATGAAGATAGATATTGCTTAGTATGTGGAACAGTGTTTAACTTGTCAGCAGGTAAAAGCAGAACACCAAAGACAAGCGGGAACTCTACAGCCCTTACTAATTCCAGAATGGAAATGGGAGAACATTACAACGGATTTTGTACTGGGATTACCAAAAACTATAAAGGATCATGATGTTATCTAGGTGATTGTGGACAGACTTACGAAATCTGCTCATTTTCTTCCTATTTGTACTACTTATTCCATGGATCGCTATACCCAGATATATATATATATATATATATATATATATATATATATATATATATAAAAGAAATAGTTAGACTTCATGGAGCACCATTATCAATTATTTCTGATAGAAGAGTTTACACTAGGCACTGGGAACAAAATTGTCTTTAAGTACTGCATATCACCCACAGATTAACAGACAATCAGAAAGAATAATACAGATTTTAGAGGATGTGCTCAGAGCTTGTGCATTAGATTTCCAGGGCCAATGGAACAAATTTCTACCTTTGATAGAATTTTCCTACAATAATAGTTATCAATCCACTATAGGAATGGCTCCTTATGAGACACTATATGGTAGGAAGTGTCGATCTCCTATACATTGGGATGAGGTAGGTGGAAGAAGACTTTTCGGTCCAAGTATAATACAGGAAATGTCAGAAGCTGTGTCACAGATTTCGGGAAAGAATGAAAACTACTCAAAGTTGGTAGAAAGGCTATGCATATAAGAGAAAAAAGCACTTGAGTATGCGATGGGCGATCTGGTATTCTTGAAAGTTACACCAATAAAGGGAATAATGCAGTTTGCTAAGAAAGGGAAACTCAGTCCGAGTTCATTAGTCCATTTCCTATTATTGAGAGAATTGGTGATGTCGCTTATAGACTCAATCTACCAGCATCAATGTCTTAAATCACAATGTGTTCCATGTGTTTGTGTTGAGAAAATACATTGAAAATCCATCTCATGTCCTAAACAGTGAACCAGTAGAGCTACAAACAAACTTAGAATATGAGGAAGTATCAGTACAAATCTTATTAAGGGAGGTAAAATGGCTCAGGAACAAAGAAATCCCATTAGTCAAAGTCCTATGGAGAAATCAATCAATAGGAGAAGCCACCTGGGAAAGAGAGGATGAAATGAGAGCAAAATATCCTGAACTCTTCAAGTAAATTATAAGTACATTTCGGAGACGAAATTTTTATAAGGAGGGGATGATGTAATACACGTGCCTCTCACTATTCACTGACCAATATAATTCTTACATCTCATGCATTTCATACTTTTATGTGCTACTTGTGCTTTAGTTTTCACTACAATTTTCTTTATTTATTATTTTATTTTATATTTTACGATTAATTTGGAAGTGTTTACCTTGGTGGTCGAGAACAACCTTAGTCTTGAGAAAAAAAAATGTAAACCTACATGTGATGAGTTTAAGATGTGGAACCCAATAAGTACTGCGTGGAAGTGTTAGAAGTATGAAGGGTGTCATTTGCATAATAGTAACAACAACAACAACAACAACAACAACAACAACAACAACAACAACAACAACAACAATAATAATAATAATAATAATAATTTGATTAAGTAGAAAGGTGGTTGCTAATGAAGATAAGCACGCAACAATTGTTTCCAACACCTTACACGTGTTAAGGCCTAGAGGTATAAGTATCGATACTAACTGTATAAAAGAAGGAGGAATTGTGGAAACACAATCAACTGAGGCAAGGAAAAGAGGTATGTATTTTTCATAAATTTCAATGTTTATTCTATTAGATATTAAGTATGTGAGGTTTGTATATGGAAATAAAATTTAAATATTTGATGACCCAATCTCCACCAGTAGTGTTGGTCACATGTTAATCTGCAATGGGAAACTGGATTAAATGGGCTACAGAACCTATGTCAAGGAACTTAAACTTGAATATATTACATTTAACCATTATTGGTTAATATTCCAAACAATATGTCATTAGGTACCTTTGATTACTTACCTTATGATTTGTAAGATTAAAAGAAACGAAACATGATTATATTGCATAGAAAATTAAATTGAATATTCTGCCATGTGACTTTTGTAACAATTATATTCTTTAGTCTCTTGAATTTTAATGAATAAAAATAAAAATAAATTATTGTGGGTTTAGGTGATAAAATAAATTCGTTATTCATAATTTATTTATAGATCTGGTTATTGGTATAACTTAAAAAGGTGACAAGGAGCTCGACCTATCTTCATTCCCGGAAGTTAAGATAAATAGAAATCCATCTGCAACTACAATGTTTGAACATAGTATATGTGCTTATTATTTGTGATGATTGATTGTACTATGTGCACTTGTATCTTTCTATATAAAGTGATTAATTCCGCTGAATAAAGTGAACATGTTTTTACTTATGAGCATATCAATCATGAGCATTAGCATTTGCAAGGATTTGCATGTGTACATGAAAGAAGTCAAAATAGCATAATTTCATAAATTGAATATGATTTAGGGTTGGTCACCACAGGTACATTGAGAGTCTATATTATGTATAAACGGTGACTCTAGGGAGGCTTCTGTGACAGGCGTAACATGGGAGAGAATTCCTAGAGATCACCTTTATGATGATAGGTACGGGAAGGAGTAGACTTCGGGAGGACTGCGGGGGCAGGTAGGAGGCGAACCCCTGATGGTCTTGGGAGGATAGCCCACTTGGTCGTTCCAACCATCATTGATGACTCGGGTGGACTAAAAAGGAGAAGGAAGTGCCCTTGGTAGTCACAAGTATGGCCAATAAGTGACATTTTGTGAGGTTTGTGCTTGTGACGGGAGCCAATTCCCACTAAAAGTAATTATTTTGAGAAAAGAGTTGAAAGAAATGGTTTTATAACTTGCATCTTACCATTGCATCTCAGACACGATATACAGTCAGTTGCATTTGTGCACTACTCATGCATGATTTCTGCTTACTGAGCTTTAGCTCACGTAGTTCTTGCATTGTAGGTGACTTTGACTACGCATAAGCTCATGGACTGATCTGGCACACTGTTGGAGCTTCTGCTGGTTTTGGAGCCCCGTGTATATGAATGACAACCTGTGGGGCTAAACCGTGGACTTATGTTTTTGATATTTTATATTGATCTTTTTGGGCATGTTCAAGTTAAGGAACTTTAGTATGTATATTTTGGTAAATATGGTGTTAAATAGAATGTGATACTTTTGTACTTGACCTGTATCTATGTAAATATATGTAGGTGAGCCTTTTTGGTGTCAGAAAGGTGTTCTGGATTATTAATTTTTTTTTTAAATATGCAGGTTTTGTAAGGTTAAAATTAGTATAAAATAAGTTTATAAAGGTAGTTTGTGACATCATGCCCACTATAATACACAACATTACTTCTTCTTCTCCATTCAAATTTGGACCCTTCGAAGTTGCATCAGAGATTGAGGTATGGTTTTGTGCAATATCCACCAACACAAACGTCGTTCTCTTGTCGGAAAACTCTATCAGCACTCTCTTCCATCGCTTTAGGACCAGAGCCACTGCATGTTGGCAAATCCATCACCATCTAGGCAGATTTGTTCCTCCCTCAGCCACCAACTATTTTTCCATCTTCCAAAAAATTTATTGTGAAGGAAGCTCTGAAAAAAATGGAGAGTGAGAGGTTTTGTGATCTGTAATTATTTTTGTTGGAGTTTCTCAATTGCAGAGATAGAGAAAGAAGTAGAACTTCCTGAGTTTCTCCATAGCAGAGATATAGAGAGAAATAGAGAGTTTTGAAATGGAAGAATAGAGAGAGAAAGTGAGACTTTTAAAAGATAGAGGCTGATGCCTCCATAAAATTTTCTGAGTACACTATAATTACTAAAGACACCACATTTTGATAATTAAACTACGCTTTTTTTCTTTTACGCAACACAATTAGTTCTTTTTTATCCTTACTATCACTATAACTAAAGATAAAGTAAAATAAAAAAAAATTATTAAAAAAGTAATAAAAGCAAAGATAATAATATTATTAAAATAAAAGTAAAGATACCATTGAGAGTTACACATTCTCGTTGTTCAAAGAATTCGAAGAAGAGGGCAACTCAACCTGTTCTTCGAGAAAAGAACTGTGAACTTCACCATGACTACTTGATAAAAAAGATTCGAACAACAGCAGTGAGAATTTGTCGAACAAGATCATATCTAGTCTCACAAATCAAGAAATCAAGTCGGTAAAGCATCAAGTACACCTTTTATCCCTTATTTATCTAGATTCCAATAAATTAGGTTTAATTGAATGATTGATGGTTGTTCAAAATTTTCAATTATTGTGTTTTATTGATTAATATGTAGCGGTGGGAAAAAAATATCGAAATTTTGATATACTACATTTACCATGAGGAGAAATACCGAAAATACCAAAAACTTTTTATACGGTGTGGCAATGTAAATTTTAAATGCTTTGGTATATACCGAAATACTGAAAGAATTTTTAAATTTCAGCAATCACTTATATTTTTAACATTTTGGGCTTGTTGGCCCAAAAATGCATTTTCCAAATTATTACTAGAGGCCCAACACCTTAAGTCCAATCCATTCCCAAATCCCATTTTAAATACAAGTTAAAACTTAATTTCATAAGTATTTGAATTAGGCAACACTATCACTCCTCAATCGTCCTCTCGTCTTCGCCCCATTTTCTTCATTCCCCAACAACAACAAACTGTATCTCACTATCACCATTTAATTTTTTGCTAACGGCAGTGAATTGGGTCAGCGACGCACATCGGAGAAGACAATAAGGTGATGAGTTGCCCACATAAAGGATAGCGCTGCAAGCCCTCCCCCTTGTCTGTCTATTTAGTGACGGCGTCGGCTTCTTTTTTCTGGCAGCATAGCTGTTGTAGAGACGCAATTCCTTTATTTTCTCTAATTTCTTTTTGAACGAAACATCTTTAGTGTGTATATGTGTATATTCACTGATTTTTTCCCATTTCTTTACCTGTAATTTATTGTTGAATGGAACATTTTTAGTGTGTATATGCGTATATTTATTTGTCTTTTCCCTTTTTCTTTACCTGTAATCTCTTGTTGGAGTGATATCTTTTGTTCTTGTGCACCTATTTACTGATTAATTAAGTCACTCCATTCTTGTTTTTAAATTTCATGTTGAAATGGTAGTCTCCTATTAGCCAAAACCTTTCGTGTCGGTACGAGCGGTATTACGATACCATACCAACAATCTCGATATACCGAAAATCGGTATACCAAAATTTTTGGTACGGTATCTGAATGATTTTGGACATACCGAGAATTCCGGTAAGGTATACGATTTGCGGTAAAATTCTCGGTATACCTTACCAACCCAGCCCTATGGATATGAGATGTTAAAATAAAGATTAACAAATTTTCATTGATATGAGATTGAATTATATATTAATTGTTTGGGACTGATTTTTCGAACACATTACAGACTATTTGGAAAATATAATACGGACGTCGAACTATATATTTACAACTGTTGTTCTAAATACACCATAGGTTAGTCACAAATTATTATCTGGTGACATGTTCAAATTCAATAATATAAACGTATAGGTAAATGTCCAAAACATGTATTTCGAACATCTACCGAAGTGTTAGGAAATGGATGACGGACATAATATGTAGTGTCCAGATTGTATATTCCAGAGATCAGTTGTCCGTCCAGACTATATTTTAGAATGTATTTCGTGAGCAATGTTCGTCGAGAAACATATATAAAATGCCAAAAACATGAATTTGAGAGAATGACTTACATCATTCATATTTTTAGACTGTGTGTTGTCCATTATCTCTTTTCAATCGAATTAGTTGGAAGAATGATAACATTTATGGGGGAGAAATCATGAGAGTGAAGGAAGAAGAAGAATGAGAAAAAAAAAAAAAAAAAAAATAATAATAATTGGTTGTAAGACATATTTTTTAATAATTTTTATAATTAAAAATAATGTGGTTTACTTAGAAATTTTGTGGTGTCCTTAGTCATTCCATTAATTAAAAAGGACAACTTAGTCATTTGTTTGAAGGTTATTTTGTTCCATGTAAAATTGTGGTGTACTTAAGAAAATTTTGTGGTGTCATTAGCCGCTACCATTTTAAAATGGGAGAGAGAAATGGGGAGGGTGAGAGGAAAAAAGGTCTGATAGATGAGAGAAAAGGGGGGTAGGCGGAGCGTTGAGGTGAATAGAAAAAAAACGTTATATTTGATATTAAATGAAGAAGTTAATAAATGATATATATACACTATATAAAGTGCTATATAATATTTTCTCCCAATATCATAAGTTCTTATTTTAAGAAAAATGGTGGATGATATTACTGTTGTTGGCCCCTGGTTATAATATACCCAAATAACTAAGTAGGAACATAATTAATGGTTAATGTGAAAAAGGAAGTTAAACTATTGTTTGATGATTATCGAAGAGTTTGGGAAGAAAAAGGTTGCACTATTATGACTGATGGTTGACAAGATAGATCAAATAGGCAACTTATAAATTTCATGGTTTATTGCAAGAGAGGAACAATATATCATAAATCAGTTGATGTTTCTGATATCTGACAAATGCATCCTCACTTTGCAAATTATTTATTGAGGTAGTTGAGTGGGTTGGAGCAAGTAACGTTGTTAATCTTTTGATTGATAATGGAGCGAACTACAAAGTTGTTGGTGTGTTGATAAGTATCCTTCCATTAAGTGGTTACCTTGTGTTGCACTTGTGTAAATTTCATTCTTGGAGGTATTTGTAAAGTGGAGCTTGTTTGTTATCTTGCAAAAAATGGCATCTTTAGGTACAAAGTTTGTTTAAAATCATTACTTGCTTGGTTGAGGAAAAGAGAAGGATGGAAATAGACTATACATCTATGGCTAACTCGTTTTGCTACAACATTCATTGCATTGAAGAATATCCTTGAACATAAACATGATTTGCAAGCTTTTTTTACCAGTACGACATTCAGAAAAAATTAAAAGAAACAAGTGTAGTGTTGTCAGTAGTTCTTGATTCAAAATGAAGGATGTATTAGGCCAAGAAAGCAATGAAGGATGTATTTAGCAAAAAAAAAAAAGGCTGTACAAGCCTTTCATGAGAACTATCCAGGCAAGATGGGACAAATAACTTCGACAAGACATCCATGTTGCAACTTATCCTCTGAACCTTACCTTTTCATATGACAAGGAAAATATGTGCAAAACGAAATAGGTAATGGATGGTTTTTTTGAAATGGTCACTACCTTGATTAGGGACAAGACTATTAAAAGGAAATGTATTGATGAAGTGAGCATGTTTCAAGATAGATTAGGGAGCTTCAGTCGACCACTTATACTCGAATCATCAAAGACTATTCAACTCGGTAAATTCCATATATTTCAAAATTACAATCCTAATTGTTATATTTTGATTAGTGCTCATATTTTAGTTTTTCAAAAGTTAATGTCTCATTTTTTCCTAGTCCAACTAAAATTAATTTTTTTAATTTCACAAATTAGTTAGATATGATTGAATAAATCAAATAGAAAAAAGATATAAAATAAATCATATGAGTGCATGTCATTGGGTTTTTAGAGTTCTACCTTCATCAAATTGACTAAAAAAATTGTACAATATCAAGCAGTATTCTCATTATGGGATAGAGGGAGAATATAAATACATATATTTTACACACACGCATATGTAGTAACGAGACTATTTCTATAAGTTTCTTTTCTCCAACCAAATATCTTGTATCTTTTGCATTTACAATGGACATGGGACAATAACTTTTCATTCATTATATTTAAAAATAAAATATATATTTTTCAAAGTTTAATAAAAAAGAATTAACTGTATAATTTATAATCGTTTCTTTACATATAACCAATGTTCTAAAGACGCTAGTCGGGCGGCAGACTAGGGTCTAGCCTTAATTAGGGTCTAGGCGGGTTAATTGAGGTTAGGCAGGGAGGAGTCGAGAAAAAAACATAGGTGGCGAAGGACCGTCTAGCCTAGACGGGGTATAGTTGGATGTAGAAGGGGACTTTTATAACAAAGCATATAATATATGAATTTAGTCCTTATCTCACATCTTTAATTTGATATTCATATCACATATATATTATAATGCCGGGTACACTATTACCATTACAATATTTAAATATTTATTTATGTCCAATGTGAATTATTTTTTTTTCTCATAAATTATCCAATTATTATTATTCCAGCTTATGAATAGAAGTATATTTCATGTTATTAGGCTTTTAAATATTTAATTTGGACATAAGCTCAATGCATTGGTCAAGCTCAAGCCCAAGCCCATGACTTTTTATTAGGGAACAATAATAACTTACTTAGTCTAATTAGGAATTATAAAAGTCTAGGAATATTATCTATAAATGTGAAATTCATGGAGTAAATCAAAATCACAATCCAAATCATCTATTTTTCCATGAAATTTTCTTTCACATCATCCATGGTATTTCTCCTATGCCATCTCTCTCTCAAAATCATATTACGTTGTTGAACGTGTATTTTATTTTATATGAATTTTCAACTACTTCAGCGCATAATCTGAAAGTTGCTCTATTTTGATTTATAAATTTCGAAATATGTATTTATATCTGTCCAAAAATTCTGATTTTTAAATATGTTGTTCATATATGTGTATTTTATCGTATTCAAAGTTTCAAAGATACTCGTCTATTATTTTTTGAGTAATAAAAGTTTTCCATTGCCGTGCAGAATTTTATGTTTCCACAATTTCGATTTTAAAAATTCAAAATTCCTAGTCATGCTTCTTGAAAATTTCTGAAACGTTTATATGATCCGTTTAGGTGTGTCTATTATCAATAAATTTTTGTTTACAGTTACGAAAAAAAATAGTATTTACTACTACGCAGTGAATCAACACGAACAGGAATTTCCTATTGAAGATAAAGATAGGTTGATGCATCCGTATCTTACAATATGTGCTTAATTTCCTAAAGCTTATACCAAACCCTAAATTCTTAATTTCTAAATTTCATATATTAATTGAAGATAAAAATAGGTTCATGCATGTCTAAGTGGAAAGGAGAATGAGACTAGCGAATCCTACGAACAATAGGATAGTTTCATCTACATACCAACTTGCATCCATTTTTAAGGTGGGGGTTTACTTTTATTACAATATGTGCTATAACTGTTATATTTTGTCTCTCTTTCAAATTATTTTAGGCGTAATATTAAAAGAAATATAAAAATAGTTAAAGTACATCTATTTATAAGTATTCTGATAAAACTAGGGAGAAAATTATATACAACACATTCTATAATAAATATATAGATTTTGTTAACTTTCTAAATATATATTAAATCTAGCACACTATACCCATATTGCCCTTTTTGTCTTTTACTGTTCTTTCGACAAAAACTGTAGTAAACTAACAAAAGTAATGTTGATGTCATATAACAGTACTGTAGCACGAACATACGGCACAAAACAAAACTCATGGCATAAAGTTTTATCATGGCACGACACAAATAGAACACAACTCTCAACGTGGCACAATCATAATTAAGGTACGTGTTCAGGCAAAGCTTAAGTATCAACATAGCACGAAGGCAGTACATAATTTTAACTAACATAAAACCCAAATTTACTAACAGTTCTATTAATAAAAATAGTCCATTACAACCATATCAGGGCCATCATGCTTTTGTAAACTAAATTTTTTAAACATAAACCAAATTGCATATCTTTAACTGTATCATCGTTGGGTAGTATCTACAGGGTTTTACGAACTGATCCTCACAACCCAACCATTCAATCGCAATTGATGGTTACTAGACGTAGAATCCTTCAACAACAACCAACACAGCCTCATTCCGTTTCCTACCAGGAAGCGTATAGTATCTACTTGATTGATGAACCTAAATATAAACTTTAGGACAATGATGAACAAAAGCCCAAATTTTATTAAGAAATCCAGAATTTATTTATTACATGAGTACATCTCATTTTGGGAGGAGACGACTTGTTTAGCTACCCATGATAGCTATGCTCTCAGCACATATACACTCGAAATGAAAACTAGAATGGAAGAAAATTATAACTATTACAATGTTTATTTTGTAAGAAAATAGAGGAAAATGGCCGATACCTTCTACTTCCTTCTACCTTGATTTTATAGAGGTTTGAGGCACTCTATCCATGAATTAGTGCATCCAATTATCAACCTCTCATTGGTCGTCAGTGGTTTTCTAGATGCTCCTCTTATCCGGATCACATTATTATGGTATTTTCTTCACATGGTGTGTAGCTCAAATGGTCCCTCCGTACCTTGTCATCAGTCCATAACTTTCTGTCATTTTCAGTGGATAATGCTTTATTGACTCAACCCATCAAAGCTTGTCGAGGATTCCTTTAATAATTTTTTTGGGTGGTCCCCTTGGCATCTTTTGCTTTCTCGATGACTATTTCTCGTTTCTCTATCTCTTGTCATTTATGACAGGGAATGATTGCCTGAATAGTGCCTTTTTATGTTCTGGGCACCTAGGACAAATCTGACTCGTCCACCGTCCATTATGCGCCATATTGCAATATTTTCTGGTGGTTTCAAAACTTGTTGGTAGCTCGTTTTTTCAAGAAGCAAACATATAGTCCCCGAGCTCTCCTTGTAGTAATATCATCCTCTGTAAATGTTAATACTGAGGGGATCTTGTGATCTAGCACATACATATTCTTGTTTGCTAGTCTTGGATCGAGTCTTTGTAGCTTTATAAAATGTAAAGCTGAATAAGACCCGTTCTTGTATGGTTTTGGGGTTGCTGATGTAAACTTCAGCTCCAGAATATCCTAAGTTCGAGGTGGTCATTGTTTTCCACGTCTCAAGCATGACTTTGTAAATCCATCCTAGAAGTTTTTAAATTTCTGGGGAACTTGGTGACACAGTATGAACCGAAGCTAGAGCTCCAAAACCATATCATTCTTTCACTTCTTGCAGACTGGCTCCTGGGAACGTCCAAATCCTTGGATATTTACCAGATCGATCAATCTGGTATTTTATTGGGTTAACACCAGCCCCTGTAATAATTCCCTCCCATGTCCGTTGATAAACCTGAAATGAAAAGGAGAAACTTTAAGCTCATTTGTATCAATCTTACAAGTGTCAGCCATTGGCCTAAGATTGATCTCTCTCTCTCTCTTTTAACTCAGAGGTGTTGGGTTGGCTTGAGACAACAAGAGGAGTATCCTCCGTTTTCTCAACCTTTTCTTCAAATAGATCTGTGTAAGGATCCAACTTAGATCTCGTGCTCACAGAACTTGAATATGTGACAACCGGGTTAGGGACCCATTCCCAAAACTCGACCTTTTACTTCAATGAAGAAGCTTCCCATCAAATAGGAATAAACATGTTGTATAGAGAATTATTTGCGAGTCTGGTAGCCTTCATCGCATTATGAACTTTTAATAAGTCCTCATGTTGAACTCAACCCGCGACCGTGGCCTTAATCTCCAAGTCGTTGGTTTTCTTGTCAACCTCCTCCAAATGGTTCTGGAGATGTTTGTATCCTGTTAGGATGGAGTTTGCTTCACTAGACTCCATCACTCGTTAGAAAGTCTACAAGAACATTTTCATGAGACTTTATAATGACATCCTCATAATCAAAATATTGACAATCACCTTGCCATCTAAGTAATCTAGCTTTCTCAGGTTTATATTCAATCATTTTTTGTTAAGAAACTTCAACACTCTTGTTATCAATTTTAAGAATGAATTTCTTATGCAGTAGAAATAAAGGCCATTTTTGGAAAGCCTTTCGCACTGCAAATAATTCTTTTTCATTGATATGCCATCTTGCTGCTTCGTTTTCTGCAAAGAGCCCGCTGCAGTGACTGTGGTTAGTGGCATCTGTGTAGAGTATCAATCCATCTTCGTCATTCAGTAATGCAAGCTTTGGAAGTTCTTTATAGATTTCTTTAAGCTGCAACACCGATTCTTTATGTTCCTTTTCCCATTTAAAATCAGCATCTTTATTTAACAATGGGCTAAACACCTTCCTGTATTTTGCTAGATTTTTTATGAACATTCTAGCAAAATTGGCAACTTCAAGAAAACTTTGAAGTTACTTCTTGTCTTGTCCTCCGGAAATCCCTGGACCTTCTCCACAATATGTTTCTTAAGGATGATTCCGAACTCATCGATATCGATCCCAAGGAACTCGATTTATCTTGTGGCAATCACTACTTTCTTTCTGACATCACCAATCCTTCTTCATGACAAACTTCAGAAAAGATTTCCAAATGTTTGATATGTTCTTTCATATTCTTCGAGGCAATGAGTATATCATCGACATGAACGAACATGAATTTAAAAAATCTTTAAAAAGATTATCTATCTTCCTTTGGTATATCTAGGGTGCATTTGCTAATCCCATCAGCATTATGTTCCAGATATAATGTTATGTGGTGTGGAAAACACCTTATACTTCTTGTTGACATCTTCTACCTTAATCTGATAGAAACCATATTTACAGTCAAATTTAGAGAATACATTTTCATCCTTGATGCAGTTCACCAGGTGTTCTCTGCTTGGGATATAGTATCCAGTGCATTCTAATATGTTGTTGATTCCTTTGTAATTGATCACCAACCTTGGCTTTCCTCTCTTTATTTCTACATGGTTTCCAGAAATCCTGGACTGCTATATGGAGAGAATCCTCTGATATAAACTTAAGGTCTAAATGTTCCTTAAGTATTATCTTCATGTCCACACAATCTGCTTGATTCATTAGGATTGACTTGTATCAAACAAACTCATTTTCTTTTCCAGCTTTCACCTTCAAAGATGCCTTGAGTTCATTCTTGTTCCACCATGCCAGAGGATCTTCATTGAAGTTCCTTTGTATTTTCTTCTTGACATCTTCTAAAGATATTTGTTCTTCAGTGATATCAAGTTTTGGACCTACTTCCATGACACCTTGAGGAATTGGTTGTCTCATTCAACATTCATTCATCCACGTCTCCTCCTAGTATTTCGGCTCGATATTGAATGAGTGAATCTCCGTATCTTCGATGATCCTTCTTTTGTGGGTGACGTAATTTTCCTTCATCACCAAACTTACTTTTTTTTTACACGAAATAGCTGTCCGACAATATGTCTGCAGAAACAAGTTTTGCAGAAAAATCAGATTGGATCAGAGGAGCCTTTTTTTGTCTAAAGACCAGTCAAAGTACTTTATTTGATATACTTTTACAAACTTAACAAAATTAATATATTTTTTACAATGTTACTTTTGACCATTTCCCAAACTAAAATAATATAGGATATGTTTGGTTGGGGCTGGGGGTGGTTGGGGCACTGTTGGCTGGGGAAAGTGGCTGGAGTAGGCAGCTGAGAAAGTAAAAAAGTGATGTTTGTTTGGGTGGTTGGGGTAGAGGTTGTAGTGTAGGATATAGTTTTTAATTGTAAATGTGATTTGATGTATGTAAGAGTTTGTTATTAATGATGGTTAATGATTAAAGTGGTATTGGGATTTGTGATTGATGATGTGTATAATTGTTGATAGGTGATATTTAGTTGTTGTTGGGTTATTATTGTTTATATTTGATATTTTTTAATATGTTAAATGGTTATTATACAATAAAAATAAATGTGAATAAAAATAATTTATTGGGTAATTAATTTTATTACTATATAAAACCGTTGGAAAAAAATGACTTTATGTAATTAGTTTCTATTTTATTTTATTTATTTTCGTTTTTTAACCCAAAAAACTGAATTACTTATGTCTGTTCTTCTATTTACTAAATTTGAATTACAAAATTTTGTTTTTTCAAATAATTATTTTATTAATTTTGTTTTCCTTCTTTGAATTTAGCAGTTTTTAAAAAGTAATTATCAAATATTTAACTTTTTTCAAAGTTTAATGGGTAATTACAACACTATTAAACACCTTTCAGCAGTTGTGTTTTAAAGTTTGTATGTTACCCAATAATAAGTTATAATATTATTTTAGTTATTTTAGGTTTCGTATTTAGTAAACTTAAAGTTATGCTCCATTTATGTTGTAAAAAATATGTAAATAATAAACACATTAATTAGTAAAAGCGTTAAAGAATCCAACAAATAAAGAAACAGGATTGTAGTCCTAATTCGTCGCCCATAAGATTATAAACTGATTCAATGACACACACTACGAAGTTGTCCAAATTTGTCTTGTGGATGCATGTCACTTAATCCAACAAAGTCCAAAGACGTAAGAAGGTCACTCTATGTATTAGCTTATAGTGTGGCTCCACATCTGACCTACACATTGGCAAGCACCCAATTTTGTCTTTCTCTAGGGATCAGTACTAGGAACATCTCGGTGTTGGGAGGCATCTGTAGACGCCGAATCACCGTAATATTTAAGATTACCTCAACTCCATCCATCGCCCAGACTACATCCACACAATGCATAAAATCTGGATCCCATCACTGGGTGTTCCAAAGCTGTGAACATGTCTGTGCACATATCAAATCATGGCTGGCCTGGATTAATTATTTGTTGGCTATCGGGTCGTGCCTGCAATCAAATACATCATCTCATTTAGGAAAAATGCATTAAAGACAAAACTGAATTGTGTAAATAGAAGTTAATTTTTCGATATACCTAAAGGATTCGCTCCATGTCGTCGTTAGGTCCTATCACAGTCTCAAGTATTGGGTCCCATCCCAATATGCTGTAGTCTCGCACATCATATAGCATACGCCATGCTCGCTTTATAGAAGTGAATGTGACCTTCATGTGTCTTAGGCAGTAGAAAAATAGTTCGGGAGTCAAGGCGTTTAGGCGTGGCCCGATATTATTCAGTATCGGATCACCAAAGTGCAGCCTAAATGGAAACTCATCGACGAAGTGAACGTACAAGAGATAAATGAACGTTGCCTCATTTTCTAATGTCCACGTGCCCTATCAACCAGACGTGACCTATACATATTTTTTAACGGAGTAATAAAACTACTAGCATATAAAAGTGATGATGGCTTCTAGTCAAAAGGGATGAAATTTTTTTACATTTTTATGTATCTATTTAGTTCAATCTTGACAAGTTAACGCACAAATTTATAAATCTATTTAGTTCAACCTTTCTATCGCTAGAATGTAATGTGGAACAAACTAGACACTATGAATAAGAAAATGAATACTCTTCGGGAACTAAACTAAGATGAAATTATTTCAAAATAAGTCACGCCATGGAGATGCATACACTAACCATTCAACTATCAACTCTTGATCAAAACAAATACGATATAAAAAAAACAGCATACGCAAGTTTGAGTGAAATGAGATTGTTTAAAATAATAGTATGACACCACAAATATCAAATAACGAGAATTGCCACCCGCTAATTCCCCTCCCCAACATGGTCGGCCCATATTGCATTCGCAATAACATCGCACGTTCCTCCTTCAGCTGCAAGAGATTGTTGAGTAGGGAGTCGCCTCTCAGAAAATATAAAGTTGTCAGCCTCAACGCGCGCAACACCTCCTGCGAGATCATCAGGGTGTTCAGATTGCTTGATCCAGTTATGAAGTGCACAGCACGCCATAACAATCTTCTTCCGGTCCATGATTTTGAAGCTTAGCATCCGCGCCGAAGGATGAAAAATCGACTCTTCAGGATACCAAATACTCTCTCAACACAATTTTTCGGAGTGTTGAATGATGATGGTTAAACAATTCCTTGAGGTCAGATGGTTGGATTCCAGTATTATTGAATTTAGAGAGGTTGTATCGAGTTTCCCTATACGAGGCAAGTAATTTATCATAGTTGGAGTACCTAGTGTCGACTAGGAAATAACGTATGGTATTGAGTATGTGCTCATGAGTTGTAGGTTGAGGCTAAATTTACAAATCTAACTTTCGAAATTCAAATTTTGTTAGATTAGGTTCACATACCTTCCGGTGGGTACGAAAAGTAATCATTATTCATAACGTGCATGAGAACGCGGGCATCATGTACACAACCCTCCCAACAAGCATACACTTACGTGAACTTCATATCGAAGTCCACACTAGTCAGAAGATTTTGAACGATTGACCCCTTACAAGAATGGTAGGGGGGTTGATCACTCACCGAGATAAAAGTTGGAATTAGGGTACCATCGAGCTCTCCAACACAATGTTGTGGTTAAATAGAAGTATAGGGTGATAGGTGAAATGTAATTTAGAAATATCAAGAACGATTCGAGTAATTTAACAGTTTGATTGAGAGGAAAGGTGGTTAATATGGATTACCTCAAAGAACGGAAATACTTTCTGGTAGCGTCGTTTCTTACTACCAAATTAAATATGTATGAAGAATACACTAAACCTTACTAACTATCCTACTGAGTAGAATGGTAAATAAGGGTCGATCCCACAGGGAACGGCCGAACAGTTTTGATTACGATGTCAAGCAGTATATGATTAAGTATGCAAGAAATAAATATTTAAGAAAGCAATAAAGAGGGGGGTTGATTAAGGACTGACAATCTACTAGTAGCAAATAGAAGTAACTAAACGGAATTAAAAGCCTTTAATGTTCAAAATTAAAGAAACAAGTACTCAAAACCAATAGAAGAGATCTTTTTCGGTTTTAGTTTTCAAATAGTAAAACAAGTCACCCTTGATCATGGTTCCCCTTGGTCTTAAACAATTGATGCAACTATTGTTAATGCCCGATTAAATTGTGATTTAAGCCCTTATCTCAAGACTATTAACAAGCTCTAATAGCCTTGTTGTCCCTTAATCTTAGTTAGTCAAAATAAGCTCTTCGACTAACCCTATTTAGTTTAACCGAATCCTCGAACAAGCTCTCTTAGATCCAATCACCAAATGCATTAAACAATAGGACAACGAGGTAAATTCAACATAAAACTCGAAAGCTCGATTTTAGTGGTTGAACTTTGTGTTATCCCCAATAAATAACTATTGTTTGCTACACGGGAATCGGAAATCCTACAATTATGGATAGTGATCTCCTATTCTAGCAACACATTCACAAATCCCTTAAAGGGTGATCAATCCAATAATCAATTCATAAATGTGAGTCAATAAGAGCAAATAACATAAAACACTTAAATACACAATAATCTCGGTAACATTAACCGCAATAATCACATCAATGTCTCGACTCAAGGTTCCACAATGATCAAGGATGAACTAAGGGTGCTAGCCACCCATATTAACTAATACAATCAGAAAATAGATGGAAAAATAAAGAAACATGATACTGATATTGATGACTCCAAAGATGTCAATTGGAGAAGATGATCCTTCAATCTCTAGTCCAATCTCCTTCCTTGGTGGCTGAATAGTGCTCTCCAAGTATCAAAAAGGTATCAAAAGTTATCCAAAAGTTAGGTTAAATTCGAAGGAGAGAAAGTGCTAGTAAAAAATAGGCAAAAACGTATTCAGGATTTTAAAACAGGGCAGTGAATCTCGGCCGAGACGGAAGTGTGTCTCGGCCGAGACGTGAAAAAGGGTTTTAAAGAATTGTGGGTTGAAGGCTGATCTCGGCCGAGATTGGGTTGCACTGTGATGTCCCCATCTCAAAGAAACTTATATTTATTAGAAAAATGGGCACCATCACTAAAATCTATAAAAAATCGTTGAACTTTAATTGATGAAAAATTATTTTTCTTGCTCGAAATAATAAATACTCAAAAGATGTTTGTAAGTCACATTGACGCAATCTTAAAACAAGCGGAAGTTCATAATTACTTCAAGATAGTTCAACATAACTTTTAAATAGAGGTCGCATAGTTTGAAAAAATAGTTTAACAAAGTTTAAAGCGGAAGTGCGTAACAAAATCTTCACAATTTGCTTACATGACCCACAAAATAGAGTTTAATAAAGTTCTTTATCAATTATCAGTAACTTTCACTTCGGACGAGGGCCCACATCCATCTTCATTCCTCTTCCACGTTAGTACCTGAAAGGAGGGGGTGAGTGTTCGAGAAAAACACTCCGTGGGTTCACTCGGTTGCCCACTTAGATGTCATACAAAGAATTGCAATAATGGACAGTTACATAAACAATGCATATACCATCAACACATAAAACACACCCGAAAACATGATGGACTCTAAATTAAAATAAATATACACATAAATACATACTATATAGATACACATAGGAGCACATAGGTGGGGCACGTGTTGCCCCGCTCGAGCAGCATAGCATATTCGGGAGCGACCCGAGGGTGATCTTTCGATCCATAACATGTACGGTGTTACCCGTAGAGCATAATCATATACGGTTTTACCCGTAAGCATAATCATATACGGTTTTACCCGTAAGCATAATCGTGTACGGTTTTACCCGTAAAGCATAGCATGTACGGTTTTACCCGTAAGGTTTTCTTTTGAAAAGCATAGCATGTACGGTTTTACCCGCAAGGTTTTTGAAAAGCATAGCGTGTACGGTTTTACCCGCAAGGTTTTTGAAAAGCATAGCGTGTACGGTTTTACCCGCAAGGTTTTTGAAAAGCATAGCGTGTACGGTTTTACCCACAAGGTTTTTGAAAAGCATAGCGTGTACGGTTTTTACCCGTAAGGTTTTTGAAAAGCATAACGTGTACGGTTTTACCCGTAAGGTTTTTGAGAAGCATAACGTGTACGGTTTTACCCGTAAGGTTTTTGAAAAGCACAGTATGTATGGTTTTACCCGCAAGGTTTTTGAAAAGTATAGCGTGTACGGTTTTACCCGTAAGGTTTTTGAAAAGCATAACGTGTACGGTTTTACCCGTAAGGTTTTTGAAAAGCATAGCATGTACGGTTTTACCCGTAAAGTTTTTGAAAAGCATAACGTGTACGGTTTTACCTGCAAGGTTTTTGAAAAGCATAGCATGTACGGTTTTACCCGTAAAGTTTTTGAAAAACGTAGCATGTACGGTTTTATCCGTAAGATTTTTGAAAAGCATAGCATATTCGGGAGCGATGTTACCCGCAGTCCTAACATAGCTAGTACGATATTACCCGTATACAATACACATAATATGGCTTACCCATGACTTCACATAAATTTCACATACTTGTCACATAAACATAGGCGTAAGCAATCATTCAGGTAAAAACCATTATAACAATAATTTGCATGAAAAGCAAGTAGACAACATAAAATAGCCACATAGAGTTACCCCACCTAGAAGTTTGTACGACTAGTTCGTTGTATAATCCTTCTCTAGACAGAGGTCCTCTTCTACTTCAACTTCTTTTAGTCCTACAATATAGAATACTTGTCTTAGCAAAGGTGGGTACTAAGCTTTAAACATAAATTGAAGAATTGGAGCAAAATTTGTAATTTTATAAAAGTTGAGGGACCATTTTGTAATTTCTAGAAAAATAGTGGCAAATTTGTATAAAAAGGGAAGTGGCATTTTCGTAAATACATGGATTTTTTGACTTCCTAAAAAAAGGCTGATAGAAATTGAAATAAAAAATTGCATTTTAGCCCTTAAAGAATATCTAATTTTTTTTTTTTTTTAAAATGGTACAAGAATTTCTGCAGCAATTTTGACCAAACTTTACCGATGACTCGGTCGTCGGAATTATAATTAAGACACGGCTATGGAAATTTCTCGTCAAGAGCTTTCCAGAATGACCAACCACAATAGAATCGGAGTTTGGAACAACAAGCTATGACTCTTTGAAGGTGGTTCGGTTATATAGGTTTCGCCTAAACTTTGACCGGCCATAACTGGAGTTCTAGAGCTCAGATTGAAATTCTGAAAACTGTTCCGGAATCCTCTCGCCAAGCACTATCATATTATATAATAAAATATGAGTTTTGATAAAGGGACAAAAATAAAAATGGGGCAGTAGCTGATCCGACGAGTCTAAAAAGCCGTCGGGTCAGTTTTCCGGCGACTTCGCCGTATTTCGGTGGCTGGGGATGAAACATTTGAGATGGAAAGAAAGAAGACTTACCAGCTATGCTTTGTGGGAGAAGAAAGGAAGACTTCAAGCTATGTTTTGGTGGGAGGAGGTGATGGAATGAAGACTTCCTCACACCTCTATTTATAGACCTATCAAGCACAAAACCGTGGGAATGAAACCGTGGTATCGGCTGCTAGTTTTGAGCAATAATGTGGGTATAAAACCCATGGAATTTAGCCATTGGTTTGGGAAATATTGTGGGCATAAACCATGGAATTTAGCCATTGGTTTTAGGAAATATTGTGGGCATAAAACCATGGAATTTAGACATTAGTTTTAGGAAATCTTGTGGGTATAAAACCATGGAATTTAGCCATTAGTTTTGGAAAATAATCCTATGGAGAGGACTTGCCATAAAATGTAGACTTCTCTTATCATTGGGTAATATAGCGTCTAAGTGTTGTCTAATTAAAATTCCGTATCCCGATCCGTTAAAAAAATATTATTCAAACCATTACTTACAAGGATCAATAATTATGCACGTGTAAGAAAATAATCACAACAAGTATAATGCGCACAAAAATAATGCAACTGATATATATTCAAATAAAATAATGCAACTAGAAAATTCGGGTCGTTACATGCATCTCGGCCGAGACGTGAAAAAGAGGAATTTAGGGCTTTTTAGGATTTGACTCATCTCGGCCGAGATTGGATTGCATCTCGGCCGAGATCTTCAATCTTGTAATTCTTCATGAAATTCCCTGGAGACTCATCTCGGCCGAGATTTGCATCCTGTCTCGGCCGAGATCTTCAGTTGGCCCTTCCTTTTGTTGTCTCGATCGATCCCTCGACTCCGCGGTCGTTTGATGTTCGTTTTCGACCCTTTTTTCACCTGTCTTAATACAAAAATAGCACAAACGCATTATTTTGCCCATTAGAATATAAAAGCACTAAATACACATAATTATGCACATTATTGACACTAAAATGACACTAAAAGTGCCCTAAAGTGCGTGCACGGAACACGTGTACCACTTTCGTATCATATAGTATACGATCAGGAATTCTTGTAATCCAGGCCCTACAATGGGTTCGGACGCTAGTACTTGTAGCACATTGCGTATGCGGTGGAATTATGTGCTTACGGTGTGTGTCGAGTGTTGGACGAGTTCCTCAGTGTCACACATACAGAGATGTATACACGCGGTGCGTATGAAAATCAAGACCAACTTCGCACAGCTTAACCAAGTTCTGTGATCTTCCTAGATGAACCCACGATCTCGTAACATGTTCACTAAGCTGAAGAAACATCGCCTTGACATCCTGACATTGTAATAGAACATGTCGTGGTTTTCAATAGTAAGAATTTCAACCCCAAGCCCTTCCCAGTAACATAGAAGTGTTCTTCGTACGTGAATCGGTCCGCGTGTTCGTGCACACACTTTAGGACGCTTTAAGTGTCAATTTAGTGATGTTTTTATGCAATTTCACGTGTACTTCGTGCATTTAATTCTCATTGGGCAAAATAATGTGTTTGGTTCATTTTTGTGTTAAAACAGGTGCAAATGGATCGAAAAAGAGCATCAAAAGATCGCAGAGTCGATGGATCGATTGAGCAACAAAGGACAGGGCTAAAAGAAGATCTCGATTGAGACAGGTTACAAATCTCGGCCGAGATGACCTTCCAGGGAAAATTTGAAGTTTTGAAGAGTTAAGGATCTCGACCGAGGCGAGCAATGCATCTTGGATGAGATGAATCTCCAGGGAAAATCCAGATTCTCAAGAGATCAAGATCTCGGCCGAGATGAAACCCAATCTCAGCCGAGATGAGCCAAACCCTAACAAGCCCTGAACTCCCCTTTTTCACGTCTCGACCGAGACACAATTGCATCTCGGTCCGAGATAAGCCTTCAATTCACCCAAGAGAAAATCCTCATTGCTTCATCTCCGTCGAGACACATTTAAATCTCGACCGAGATTCTATACCCTGTTTTAAAATTGTGAATGCTATTTTGCCTTAAACTCAAGTGACAACTCTTCCCCTATATATATAAGTTCCATTTTGAATTTGACCTATCCAAGAACACAATTCCAGCCATTTTCTAGCCACCAAAGCCACCAAGGAGAGATATTGGGCAAGAAATTGAAGGATCATCTTCTCCAATTGACATCTTTGGTTTCATCTATCTTAGTATCATGTTTTCTTGCTTTTCTACGAATTTTCTATTTGTTTTAGCTTCCATGGGTGAGTAGCACCCTTATTCCAGCCCCTGATCATTAGTTGAACCTTGGATTTAGGATGTTTATGTAATTTGTTTTACGGTTTTTAATGAATTGGGTAGTAACATTAATTACATAGATTATTCGAACCAAGGGTATACTTGATCAAGGGTTGAATCCTTTAATCATATTTTAAAATCCAAAAATCAATCTACTTATCTTGTCATCTTATGTTAATCAAATAGTAGTTTATAGTTGGATAATCAAACCCCTCCTCCCCCCCCAACCTTTATTTCTTTCATTATTTGTTCCTACTTTTATTTAAATTTCATAATCGCTTGATCTATCAAAATAACACTAGACTACCGTTCTCTTGGGTTCCACCTGACTTACCGCTTTACTTGTAGAGTTGGGAATCGAAAAAATATAAATATAATTAATTTGGTAACGGTCCAACGACCCACTACCAAATTTTGGCGCTGTTGCCGGGGAACGGTGATAAGAATAGTGGTATTTTAGTGTTCAAGCATTACTTTTAGTTTATTAGTTGTTTATCTATTTTCTTGTTTATCTAGTAATTTGATACTCTCTAGCTTCTCTTATTTTTGGATAGGTAGTTGATGTTCTTGGCGTTCCTAAGGGGAAAAAGGACTTCTACTTGAGCCGGAAATAGTTGAACGCGAGAGGATATTGAGGAGAAGAGCAAGGTTGCTTGAGGAGATCCGAGGATCGTTTGAAGATTTGAATATTGAAGGAGAAGAACTAAGTGAGCCGAAAACAATGGCAAACGAGCAATCCCCCGAAAAGACCTTGAAGGAATTGGCGAACACAAGGGTTTGCAAATGAACCATTGTGCATCGCATTTCAAGAAATAGGGGAAAATACAAGCTTCGAGCTCAAGTCCGGGATTGTGCATCTACTTCCTTCATTTCATGGATTAGCAGGGGAGGATCCCCACAAGTACTTGAAGGAATTTTATGCAGTATGTTCAAGCATGAAGCCAGCAAGAGTGACAGATGAGCAGATCAAGCTAAGGGCATTCCCCTGCTCTTTAAAAGACCTCGCGAGAGATTGACTCTATTATCTTCCCCCGGGCACTAAAACAACGTAGGAACATATGGAATCCCAATTCTTAGAGAAATATTTTCCCGCATCAAGAGCTACAAATATACGAAAGGAAATCAGTGGAATAAGGCAGATGCAGGGGGAGACTCTCTACGAATACTGGGAGAGGTTCAAGAAGTTGGTCTCGAGCTACCCTCAGCACCAGATTACCAAGCAGCTCTTGATACAACATTTTTATGAGGGACTTTGTTTGACTGATCACAACATGATTGACAGTGCGAGTGGAGGGGCATTATCAGACAAAACGCCCACTGAGTCTTGGGCCCTAATAAAAATGGTTGCAAACACGCAACAATTTGGGACTCGAGAAGCTGTCAGGCCCGTTCGAGAAGCTCAGGATTCAAACATAGAGGATAGATTGGATCAGCTCACAAGTCTAATAAGGAAAGTGGCAGCAGGGAGCATTCCGACACCTAAACCGTGTAGGGTGTGCAAGGTTACAGATCACACCACAGACACATGCCCTGTTTTGGGAAATGGTATGGAGGCACACGCAAACTCATGCCACAACTTTTATTCTAGGCCAAAGTCCCCAGAAAGAAGGAAGTACGACCCATACTCGAATACTTATAATCCGGGATGGAGGGATCACCCCAATTTTAAGTACGGGCCCCAAAATCAGAATGTTCAACACTCAGGTGAACAAAGCAACCAGAACCGACCCCCTTATCCTAAGGGGATGTATTACCAAAGACCGCCTACAGATTCGACTATTTCAGACCCATCATTATCCAACATTGTTAAGAGTTTGGCAACCAGTACACTTCAGTTGCAGAAAGAATCCAACTCAAGGTTCACGAATATCGAAACCCAAATGAGTCAGATTGCTTCAGCAGTGTCTCGATTGGAGAATAACCAAGGTGGAAAATTTTCGGCTCAACCGGAGGTGAACCCTAAGAATGTTAGTGCAATTGGCGTCGTAAGTGAGGACGTGCTTCGAGAGCTTGAGAAGCTCCGGCACTCTTCACATGCACAGTCAGATGGCCCACATGACAGTTTGAATGAAGAGAAGACCTCAACTCCTCAAGTTGCTGAAGTTCAAGTCTGTGTACCAAAGTGGAAACTTGCAAAGGAGTTGAGGAAACAAAAGGAAGCAATAGCGGCATGTTTCCCCGAATATTTATTACCATTTCCCACTAAGAAGTACCTTTCATCCAAGGAAACCAAGAATGTCAGTGTTAGTACTTTAAGGAGTGGGAAAATACTCGAGAAAGGGAAGTTGAGAGATGAAGAAAGGAGAATTGAAAACGAAGAAGAAATTGCTGAGAACAGAATCTCGGCCGAGACACACCAAGATCTCGGCCGAGATTGCTTACTTCGATCACAAGGGAAAATTCCCTGCCCACCCATCTCGGCCGAGAAGGAAGTGAATCTCGGCCGAGATCAATCAACCATGGCTGAAGGTGAAAAACGCTGTAAACTCGTCTCGGCCAAGACACAAGCCAATCTCGGCCGAGATCCTCAGGGATCACAAGTCAATGTTGCAACTCCAGCACTTCCGCTTCCCAGCCAGATCAAGAAGGTTCCGGATAGAAACAAAGACAAGGAAATACTAGAAGTGTTCAGGAAAGTTGAGATTAACATTCCGTTGGTAGATGCCGTGAAATAAATCCCCCGATATGCAAAATTCTTGAAGGACCTTTGCACCAACAAGAGGAGACTTCAAGGAAACGAAAAAGTTCTCATGGGGGAGAGTGTGTCAGCTATTTTCCAGAAGCAGTTGCCACAAAAGTGCAAAGATCCGGGCATGTTTGTCATACCTTGCAAAATTGGTAATTGTAGAGTTGAAAGAGTTATGCTTGATTTAGGGGCCTCAATTAATGTGATGCCCCGCTTTGTTCTTGATAGTCTTAATTTGGGTCCTTTAAGGATACAAGAGTTGTCATCTAACTAGCCGACTGAAGCACCCCGTTTTCGGATGGGGTGATCGAGGACGTACTAGTTGAGGTGGACAACCTCGTATTTCCAGCAGATTTTTATGTATTAGACATGCACGGAGATGCATCGAACTCCACTCCGATTTTGCAGGGAAAACCGTTCTTAAACACTTCCCAGACCAAAATCGATGTACGTAAGGGAACTCACACCATGGAGTTCGATGGTCAAGTGGTAAGGTTTAATATATTTGAATCTATGCGATATCCTGAGGACGTTAATAGTGTATTCTCTGTTGATATTATTGATCCAATTGTGAAAGAATTGTTTGAGCATTCTTGCAGAGATCAGGAATCCATTGAATTAGCCAATTAGTTGGAGGAGATAGAACCATGGGACACTAAGACAGGGTCGGTGGGAACAGTGGAACAACATCCATCTTCCAAGTCATTCCGGCCAAAATCTGTTCAAAAGTTCATTCCCCTCCCGGAGTCACAAGAGAAATCTCCCCCCTCTACAATCAAGGCACCCGTTCTTGAGCTTAAGGCCCTTCCTTCTCACCTCAAGTATGCGTACCTTGGGCATGACGAGACATTACCTGTGATCATTTCTTCAAAGTTAACTCATAGTCAAGAGCAAGCATTAATTGAGGTTCTCAAGCAGAACAAGGAGGCAATAGGATGGACTATTGCCGATATCAAGGGAATAAGTCCATCCTTATGCATGCACCGCATACTTCTCGAAGATGATGCGAAACCGAGTAGAGAACCACAACGAAGACTCAATCCTTCCATGATGGAGGTAGTCAAGAAAGAAGTCTTCAAACTGTTGGACGTGGGAATCATCTATCCCATATCCAATAGCAAATTTATGAGTCCGACTCAGGTGGTCCCCAAGAAATCTGGCGTAACAGTCATAGAGGGAAAAGATGGGGAGATGGTGCCTGCGTGATTACAGACCGGCTGGCGAGTCTGTATCGACTGCAGAAAGCTGAATGTTGTGACAAGGAAAGACCATTTCCCACTACGCTTCATCGACCAAATGCTAGAGAGATTGGCCGGCCACCCTTTCTACTGCTTCTTAGATGGTTTTTCCGGCTACTTCCAAGTCCCGATTGCTCCAGAGGATCAGGAGAAGATAACCTTCACGTGCCCCTTTGGCACATTCGCTTGGAGGTGCATGCCATTCAGGCTTCGCAACGCACCTGCCACCTTTAAAAGGTGTATGGTAAGTGTCTTCTCCGAATTTATTGGGCATTTCATTGAAGTTTTCATGGATGACTTTAGTGTTTATGGAAAATCATTCGAAAATTTCCTTGAGAATCTTGTGAAAATCCTAAAAAGATGCATTGATAAAAAAGATTTGTTGAACTAGGAAAAATGCCATTCCATGGTAGAGCAAAGAATTGTACTAGGAAATTTGATTTCTAAAAAAGGCATTGAAGTAGATAAAGCTAAAGCTGAAATAATTGCCTCTTTGCCTTACCCCGCAAATGTGCAGGAAGTTCGTTCTTTTCTTGGCCATGCAGGTTTTTATCGCAGGTCCATAAAGGATTTTTCTAAGATTGCCTCCCCTTTGTGTCATCTATTGCAAAAAAACGTTGATTTTGAAGTGAATGAAGAATGCAAGATTGCGTCCGATGTGCTTAAGGAAAGGCTCATCACTCTTCCCATTATCCAACTACCTGATTGGGAGCTTCCTTTCAAGCTGATGTGTGATGCTAGTGATCAAGTAGTTGGTGCAGTCTTAGGGCAAAGAAGAGGAAAAGTGGCACATGTGATTTACTATGCTTCACGAACACTGAATCAGGTCCAGGCCAACTATACCACCATTGAAAAGGAACTCCTCGCTGTTGTTTTGCGCTTGAGAAATCCAGGTCCTATCTAGTTGGGACCAAAATCATCGTGTTTATTGATCATGCTGCCCTCAGGTTCCTTATGGCAAAGAAGGAAGCAAAGCCCAGACAGATATGTTGGATCTTGCTATTACAGGAGTTCGATTTGGAAATTAGGGATAAAAAGGGTGCTGAAAATTCCGTAGCCAATCACTTGAGCAGAGTAAGCCAAGAGGGGATAGAATTGCCTCTTCGAGAGAGTTTTCCAGACGAGCAGCTGTTCATAGTATCCAACTCGAAGGTTCCTTGGTATGCTAACATTGTAAACTATTTGGTTTCCAAGCGATTTCCCAATGAGATGAGCCAAACTAAAAAAGATAGACTGAGGAGCGAGTCAAAGTATTTTGTTTGGGATGATCCTCTATCTGTGGAAGTATGGGTCGGATCAGGTGATTAAGAGGTGCATCCTTGAAGATGAGGTTCAATCAGTGCTTAACTTATGTCATTTGTATGCTTTGGGGCATGGACTTCATGGGCCCGTTCCCATCGTCTTATGGGAATCTTTATATCCTATTGGCTATGGACTATGTGTCCAAATGGGTGGAAGTAAGGGCTACTCATACAAACGATTCAAAAGTTGCGGCGGATTTTATCAAGTCCAACATATTTGCAAGATTTGGGATCCCGAGAGCCATCATAAGTGATAGGGGTACACACTTTTGCAACCGGATCATCGAAGCACTCTTCAAGAAATACTCAGTTTTGCATAAAGTGTCTACCCCATATCATCCACAAACGAATGGGCTAGCCGAGACTTAAAATCGAGAAATCAAATTAGTGCTAGAAAAAGCTATCCAACCGAACCGTAAAGACTAGAGTTTGAGGTTGGATGATGCTTTATGAGCATACAGGACTGCCTGCAAAACGCCTATAGGTATGTCCCCTTATTGCCTTGATTATGGCAAATCGTGTCATCTTCCGGTTGAACTCGAGCACAAAGCCTATTGGGCCATCTGGAGATGTAACGTGAGCTTTGATGAGACGTATGCACCGAAAACTTCAACACCAAGAGCTAGAAGAGATTCGGAATGAAGCTTTCGAAAACGCTTTGATATATAAGGAGAAAACCAAGGCCTTCCATGATGCAAGAATCTCCCGGAAAAATTTCGTGGTTGGAGAGAAGGCACTTATGTACCACTCGAGGTTGAAATTATTTCCCGGAAAGCTTCGATCAAGGTGGATTGGACCATTCATTGTCAAGAAGGTATCTCCACATGGGGCCATTGAGATAGAAAGCGGTAAAAGGGGCAAGGTTTTCAAAGTGAATGGACAATTGCTCAAGCCGTATTTCGAAGGCTGTCAAGACAGCCCGGTTGAAGAGGAACGAGTAGAAGACCCACCAGCAAGCTAAATGAACATCCGTCGAGCCAATGACGTTAAACAAAGACGCTTGTCGGGAGGCAACCCGACGGTAACTTTAAATTTTTGCACTTTCAAATTCATAGTTTAGTAGCTTAATAAATGTCTTGTGGCATATTTGATGTTTTTGTTGAGATATGTGCAGGTATAGATCAAAATAATCAAGAGATAGCATGAAATGGGGGTGAAGAGGATCAAAATGAAGGAAAGTGCAGGGGAAGGAATCTCGACCGAGACACACAATGCATCTCGGCCGAGACGTCATGAAGGCAAAACAGGGCAATTCCCTGGAAGGCTATCTCGGCCGAGAACCACAAAGCATCTTGGACGAGATTCAGAGGAGCCCAAACTGGCCAAAATTGCTGGAAGACTATCTCGGCCGAGACACCAAGCCATCTCGGCCGAGATCAACTTGTCCCAAATTGAGGCTGAATCTCTGGAAGGCTATCTCGGCCGAGACGCATAAAGCATCTCAGCTTATGCGTCTCGGTTGAGATCCGTTGCTGAGTGAAATGAGCCTAAGATGGAAGAAAGGATCTTGGCCGAGACACCAAGCTAGGATATGCATCTCAGCCGAGATTCAACCCAGGTATAAATACCCCTGCGCGAACAGATTAGGGCATTTCTTCCCTCCCCCCTCCCCCCCCCCCCCCCCAACTCGCGATTTTGAGCACAAGCACACACCCACTCTCAAATTTCACCATTTCCATTCAATCAAATTCACTCAAACTCACACACACACTCACCCACATCACATAACGCACCGTCATCCAAACTTTTTTTGGGTTTGGAGCGATTTTGAGCTCGGGTTGAAAAAGGGCGCGAAAAGGAAATTTTCAAATCTTCTTCGTCTAAACTCGTCCGGTACATATTACTATCACATCCTATTATTTTTGTGCTATTTATTGTTGAATTTGATGCATGATAGGAGGTCAATTTCGTATTTTTAATTGGTTTTATTGAATTTGGTTGAAAAATTCCAATATTGTGTAAATTGATAGCCGAATTGATTTGTTTGCCGATTAGGAATACGAATTTGATGATGATATATGATATTTGTAGACTAGGAGATGGGATTGGGTGAGACATTTGTGAATTAGGATTGTGAATACTCTTCAAACATGTATATGGATTGTATAGCCCTTTTTGCTTGATTAATATGATCGTCATTTCAAATTTTGAGCTAGAATGGTTTATGTGTAATTGTTTGAAATGACTTGATATGTTAGAACACATTAAATCGATTTGGCTTATTTTTGTTGATTTGATTGTCGATTTGGGCTATTTGGGATAGATCATTTATTCATGATTGAAGAATAATGAGTGTGAAATTGTTTCTCCCATGGATAAATGATGGTGGATATATAAGTTTGAAATTTTGTTTTTCAACTTAAGTTTAATGGGTGTGTTTTTAACAGGTTACAGGCAAGCAATGTCACCACCGAAAAACACGAAGAAGAACACCAGTCAAGAGGGCACCTCAAGTAGGCGTGTAACATAGAAAATCAGAAAAAGTCAGGCCAAGGGCAAAGAAAATGCAGTTGAGCACACACCGGAGAATCCCATACCGGAAACTCTAACAACCACAGATAAACCCACAAAATCTTCCGACTTCGAGATAATTCTAAGCACAGTCGAACAAAAGAAGAGGTTCGACAAATTGATAAGGAGAGAGGTGTTGGCAACCCGTTTTGGGCGATCCAAAGATTTTAGACGCTATGGGCATAAGGGAAAACGTCAATGATCTCTTAAAAGAAGCAGGGCTTGCCCAATTCCTAGCACCCCGACCTACCTTCCTCAAGTTCGTGCTAGAATTCTTTAGCACTCTCGAGATCGAGGAGGAGGCACTTTCCTGCACGACAAAGGTCTACAACATCAAGTTTCAACTTTTGAATGAGACAAAGACCTTGAGCCAAGACAACTTGAGGGCTATATACTGCTTCAAAAGGCCAACTATTGGCGATGCGTGTCCTCTACGAGAGTTCAATGTGCAACAATTCTAGGGGCAAATCACTCCGCCCCTGGAATAGTTGCACCACAGGCTTATGACCCAAGGAGCTCTAGGTTGACTTCGATATGAAGCCCGATTGTCAAATATTTGTAGAAGTTGCTTAGCTCGACAATCTGTGGCAGGAAGGAGATCAGTTATCCCCGATTATATGAGATGGAGATTTTGTGGGCAACTGTGAACAGAAGGCTGAGGAATTTCCAAGCAGATCTAATAATGAGCTTTGAGAAGACAGTAAAGGAGTTGAGGACAAAAAGGAAGACGGAAACGAAGGTCCCAGACCCGGTTTACTGCGGGGCCTTGATTACCCCCATTCTTGAGCATTACAATGTGCCCCTCCCAGAATACACACCTATCACCAATTATTACTACTTGGACTGGGAGGAGATGGAGAATATGCGAATAGCAATGCTCGGGTATAATGAGGGCACCTCGGGACCGTCTGTCCCTTATGTTCTCCAAAACGAGGGACCCTACCTCCGCCTACCTAATGCCGGGCTGACATACATTACCAACTTGGAAAGCAAATTGAACTTGGAACTGAGCTCAGAGGTGCACATCAATGCGTCCAAAGAACCAACCAATGAAGAATTGACCAAGTTCAAGAGAGCAAAGAAGTCACGTCCAGTGGCAAGGGTTCAGAGCATGGGAGGCGAGGGAGAAGCTAGCAGCCAACCAGACAGACCGTCAAAGAAGAGACCAGCATCAGCTGTGCTGCCTCAATCAGAGTTCCAGGAACGAAAAGAAGGACTGGTGGCTGCAATGGGAGACGAAATCAAAGGAATCAGAGCCGAATTGGTGGAGATGAGGACGACAATTGGAGCTGAATTGAGAGGCATTAAAGAAAATCAGACCAAGCTCCTCGACCTTTTCAACACCATCAAAGGGTGTTTCACCGGCTCGAGCTCCCGGCCTTCTCGATCTTTGTGAGTGGAGTACCGATAAAGTCTTACTCCTCCTTCACAAACTTAGTTGAAAACTAAGTTTGGGGAGAGAAAAAGAGGGTAAGACATTCTCGGCCGCTCAAACTTCCTGAACCCCCTCCGACCCCTCCTTATCTTTCTTTATTGTTTATGTTATTGGCCTGTCTGCCCTCACCTCTATCACTTTGCACTGTTATTATTGGTATTGGCCTGTGAGCCATTTGATATTTTGTTCATGTTAGATTGATTTGACGGCATGTGTCAATCATGATTTGACTTTTGGCTTGATTATTGATGATTGACTTTGCCTTGCCTGTTGATGACATTACTTGGCCCGTGAGCCAATTGCTATCATTTGGTTGTTTTGGTTATTTTGATATTGTTTATAGTAAATTTTGATACCTTGCACATTCTAGGAGTAGGATTTTTGTTAAGTTAGTTAGTTAATTAGTGGCTTTGGCTAAAACGGTTAATAATTGGTTAAATTCAGTGAGCACCAACTCGTACTCCTCTTTTCCACAAACTTGGTTTCCAACCAAGTTTGGGGAGGGGATGGTAGGCGTACAAGTTGGCCGCTCGAGAAAAAGTGATTGAACCGTGTAGGAATAAGAATTGTGGCATTGGTTAATGATGAAAGTTTTTTAACAAAAAATTTGAAAATGGCACTTGATAGAGCATGATAGGCTTTTGAAGCAAAATCAACTTGCATTCAAAACTTGGGATCAAAATTTTTCCCAAGTGAGTCTTTTAGCCTTAAAATGATACTGCCACTTTACGAGTAATTCAAAATCTCTTTCGGTGTGAAAATCATTGAATGCATGCATTTTCCTCTAGAACTTGCCCTGATTCTCTACTTTTGAATAAGTTGGTACATGTTGTGGCATTGAAAATGATTTTAGGCACTTCTTGATGTGAACCTATTTCAAAAGCCTGAAAATATTCCCTTTTTACCAAATATGAAATTGTCTCTAGTTAAGCCCCTTGAGCTTAAAGCTTTTTTCTTTGATAGCCAACTTTACAAGCCAATTCCCTTTTCATTTAGCCTTTGAACCCAAATGAACTATAAGAGTATGAGGGAGGCGGTTGGAAGATAGTCGGGTTGGAGAGTTGGGATCAAATGTAGGTTGACTAGTAGAAAATGTTGAAGGGTGAAAGGAAACATACAAAATAGGAAAGAATCGAGATTATTAACTTCTCCATTGGTTGTAAATAATTTTTACAAAAAAAAGGGTAAATCGTAAACCAAGAAAAAGTCGAAAAATCAGAAAAACAAAAGAAATAGTTGATTGTATATACTTTCTTAGTGTTAGAATTGGAGAGGTTAGTAAAAATCACACTTCTTGTGATCATCACTCTTAAAAGTTGAAAAGGTCATAAGATATATACTTCAATTGAGAGTTGATAAACAAGAGATCAGTAGGTTGGTCCGAGTTGAGGGGTAGACGGGTAGGGCTCACTCGTTTAGTCCATTTTTATAGTCACTTTTACCTAGAATTATCCCACCTTACTCAAAGCCAACACTACAACCTATATAAAGACCTATTTGATTCTTTGCCACACTTTTCAAGTACGTTTTTAAGTTTAGATGATTGGCAAGCCTATGGTAGGCGGTTCATGCACTTCAATGCAAGCGTATACACGTCCCACTTGATACACTCGAGAGTTGAGAGATACACTCACCCGATGAGGATCTCAAGTCGAGAATGTCAAAGTGTAGAAAATAGTGGATTATGCCTATCACACATGCTCATTACTTTCATGTTTGCCTTGCTTTTAAGAAAATAATCTGAAACCGATTGCCACTTAAATCTGTCCTAAACACGTGTTCTTTCTTCTTTTTCTTTATTTGTTCGGGACAAACAAAGTTCTAAGTTTAGGGAGATTTGGCACACGTGTTCGTGCACATACTTTAGAACATTTTAAGTGTCAATTTAGTGATGTTTTGTGCAATTTCACGTGTACTTTGTGCATTTAATTCTCATTGGGAAAAATAACGCGTTTGGTTCATTTTTGTGATAAAACAGGTACAAATGGATCGAAAAAGAGCATCAAAAGATCACGGAGTCGATGGATCGATCGAGGCAACAAAGGACAGGGCTAAAAGAAGATCTTGGCCGAGACAGGTCACAAATCTCGGCCGAGATGACATTCCAGGGAAAACTTGAAGTTTTGAAGAGTTGAGGATCTCGGCCGAGACGAGCAATGCATCTCGGTCGAGATGACTCTCCAGGGAAAATCCAGATTTTCAAGAGATCAAGACATCGGCTGAGATGAAACCCAATCTCGGCCGAGATGAGCCAAACCCTAACAAGCCCTGAAATCCCCTTTTTCACGTCTCAGCTGAGACACAATTGCATCTCAGCCGACGATTCACCCAGCAGAAAATCCTCATTGCTTTGTCTTGGTCGAGACACATTTGAATCTCGGCCGAGATTCTGTACCCTGTTTTAAAATTATGAATGCGATTTTACCTTAAACTCAAGTGACAACTCTTCCCCTATATATATAAGTTCCATTTCGTATTTGACCTATCCAAGAACACAATTCCAGCCATTTTCTAGCCACCAAAGCCACCAAGGAGGGATATTGGGCAAGAGATTGAAGGATCATCTTCTCCAATTGATATATTTGGTTTCATCTATCTTAGTATCATGTTTTCTTGCTTTTCTACTTATTTTCTGTTTGTTTTAGCTTCCATGGGCGAGTAGTACTCTTATTTCAGCCCTTGATCATTAGTTGAACCTTGGATTTAGGATGTTTATGTAATTTTTACGGTTGTTAACCGATTGGATTATGTTTTTGGAATTTTCTGTTATTTGGGATTGTTGATTCACACCTATGAATTGAATTGTGGTTTGATCACCCATTTGGATATTTGTTTGTGTGCTTGCTAGAATTGGGCTTATAATCCGTAATTTTTATGAATCCAATTCTCGTGTAGCAAACAATAGATTTATTTTATTGGGGATAACATACAATTCGACCACTAAAAGCGAGCTTGCGAGTTTTATGTCGAATCTACTCCGTTGTCTTGATTCTTAATGCACTTGACTATTAATTCTTAGAGAGCTTGTTTTAGGAATTAATAAGTTGAGTATGGTTAATTGAAGAGCTTGTTTTGATTAATTATACTTAAGAGACAACAAGATTGATAGAGCTTGTTATTAATCTTAGAGTAGGATTTCTAAGGCTAACTAATTGGGAAGTAACATCAATTACATAGATTATTAGAACCAAGGGGATACTTGATCAAGGGTTGAATCCTTTAATCATATTTTAAAACCCAAAAATCAATCTACTTATCTTGTCATCTTATGTTAATTGAATCTTAAGTTTATTTGATCATAGTTTAATAGTTGTTCTTGGTAATCAATAGTAGTTTATAGTTGGACAATCAAACCCCCCAACCTTTATTGCTTTCATTATTTGTTCCTACTTTTATTTAAATTTCATAATCGCTTGATCTATCAAAATAACACTAGACTACCGTTCTCTTGGCTTCGACCCGACTTACCGGTTTACTTGTCGAGTTGGGAATCAGAAAAATATAAATATAAATAATTTGGTAACGGTCCAACGACCCGCTACCATTAGCAGTACATTGTAGAAGTACTGCACTATCAAATCATCATTTGCCATCCTTTCTTCGTCGCTATCCATGAAATACATATCGTCCTCGGAAGAACTAGACATTTCTCCTACTAAAAGAAGGGATATTGATATAATGGAATCATCTCACAGACAATTTGTTAGATTCTGAATGAGCCAGGTGAATAAAAAAGACAAGGAGCCATTGAAGTTTCACATATAGACAATTGCAACTAAATAAAGCACCATTGAAAATCTTAACAATACAAATATATATGACAATTTCCTAGAACTATCGGAGGGAGCTTCACTAAATCGATCAACCATTCCCGATTGTTAGTTGCACTGAAAGACAGAAACATTTCTCGCATCATAGGATAGCGAAGGCCGCATAGCCTACCCTTTTCACACGCTCTGGCAGGTCCATTTGGTTCACTTCATAAAAAATAGCGCAACCTACCTCAAGCTGGCGAGACGGGAGATCGCGGTCACGACAATGCACATATGCTTCCCACTAACCTATAGAACCAATCCTAGCATCCCGCTCATGTCCGCGGTCTAATGTCTACTCCTTTGGCGGCTACCACCATCACCTCTTCCACCAGCTGCTTCATCGAGAAAGGCAAACGTGGCATAGCTCCTGCGCTGACCCGAACCATTTTAGCCCCTGCTGCCGCCGGCTAAGCCAACCTCGGATGAAAGAGCCTCAGAGCTCGTGGCTTGGCTTTTTTGCCACATCTTGTGGCACAAATCGAAGTTGGGGCAGCCATGGGTAATGAGTGTGCGGTAGTCAGTTGCTTGCTACAAATTTTATTAACATTTTATTTCAAAATCTTTGTTATTTTATAAAGAACACAGATTTTATGTGAAGTGCGGGTGAAACCTATTGCGTAAATAGCCTTCATGAAATCCTACCCGCCGGTTATAGTTTCTAGCATTTCGTACCAACCGGCGCCAAATCTCCCCTTATTGTCACGAAGGACCCTATAGACAACACTTATAGTTCTTCAGTTGCTTCTGAGTTGCGAGGCTCGATATTGAGGCATACCCATCTTATTTTCGTTCAAACCATTAAAATCTTATTGAGGGTAGGGGTCGAGAAGGTTTGGGCAATGTACCCTCTCAACAAATACTCCATGTGGCATAGAGTGATGAAGTAGTGCTCGGTTTGACGGGTCCAACCGTGCGTTTCTCAGTGGACCGAATACGCCTCTGTCAACTGTGCCCACCAGCTCTGGACATCTACGAAGGGAAGCTATTCGTTTATAATTCAATCTATTTATTCAAATATTATATGTGTTGCTCAGTTTGACGGGTCCAAATCTTATATGATGTGCAAAACAAATGGTTTAATCAAACATATATAAGGGATTAAACTTACATAACCCTTGTTTTCATCTACATAGAAATTATGGCGTGGTTTGTTGCCTAATTTTGTTTATTTGTTGGTGGTTTCCTATTTAATTTTTTTATATTGTAAATAAGTAATATAATTTGTTTTTATTGTTAAAAATAATATTAACTTGTTTAGTGCAATCGAAATTGCCTATATTTTTTGGAAAACCATAAAAATTAAGTACATAAAGGTAATTTTGAATATTAAATTTTTAAAAAGGTTGATTGCATTTTCCTAATTTATTAATCTTATCAATTAGGAAAATAGGAAATCTTTCGGGAAAACTGTCGATATCTAAAAACCTTCGGGCGTTCATCTACATTTTCTAAAATTAATTAAATTACAACTTCCAGTTACAAAACCAAAAATTTTATGTTATCCATCAGAATAAATTTATGTCCGAATAATTTTTTGTAAAACCAATACGACAACTTAAAACCCGTGCATTTTATATTAACACTGCTATGTTATCCAGTTTTATTGAATAATATAAAAAAAATTCTATTTATTCACCACACATATGTTTCATTAGAATTTATAGTGGAGAAAAATATTTCAAGATTATATAAGAACATTATTGCAATTTATGCCTTTAAATGAAAAGTAACTAATTAATATCTTATTCGGACCTCGTTCTTAAAAGGCATGATGGCATATTTAGGCTCATTAATCGGGCTAATTAGAATATATTTTTATAATATAAAGGTTGATTGCATTTTCCTATTTTATTAATCTTAAAAGTTCCGAAAATTGGAAATCTTGCCGGTAAATGTTTATATGTAGAAACCATTGGGTGTTCAACTATATTTATAAAATTAATTAAATTACAAAGTCCAGTTACAAAGCCAAAAAGTTTATGTTATCTGTCAAAATAATTTTTTGTCAGAGTAAATTTACATAAAACCAATACGATAATCTAAAACCCGAGTACTTTATTTATTTACCTCACATATGTTTCATTGGAATTTCAGATTGGGCAAAATATTTTCAATATTTTCTAAGAACATTGTTGCGATTTATGTATTTAATTGATAAGTAACTAATAAATAATTATCCAGTCGGTGTTTTTTTTAAAGACATGATAACATCTTTAGGCTAATTAATTGGGGTTCAGTAAAAAATATGGATCAATATATAAAAATCATTCTAAATTTCCTTTAAGTTTATTTCGAATTACATTGACAAATACAAGGGACGTCGAATTAATGAAACCGAACTAATACACAGAAAAAAATTAAAACAAACTACATCCATATTAAAATATGAGCCTTTTAATCCTAAACTATTGACAACACAATGCAAATCTAGATGAAAACATCACATGACAATACTCCTCCAACCTTTGCATATTTTTGTTTAACTGATATTGTTATGTAGGGTGGCTCGTCTTTTATTGTAGCAATTAATTTGCTACAAAGAGTAATAAAGAGCAACCCGATTTTTTTTAAGACTCCACAATACGCAATCCTTCAACAGATGTTACAAGAAAGCACCTAAAATGCCTCAAAAGCAAACCATAGAAACATCAAAACATGGTACACATAGCACACGAAAGGAACAGGACAACAAGACAGGCCTAAAACACGCTCTCGCTAACCAACAAATACACCACATATGACCCGAAGGATTGACACGGTTGTGGAGCCTTTTGAGAAGCTGTTACACCACTGCACTTACTACAAATCCGAATAGTTTTTTCTACCAACAACAACAACAGAACAACTACATAGCTCTAAATCCCCAAAAAAACCAAAGGAAAAACAGAACTAATGGACGGATCTTGGGAAAATGTTTTGCTCTGTACACTCAAGAGGTGTAAGAACCCCATTTCTGGTGGACCATTAGTCCTGTTTTAAGTAATATTGCTCTTACAAAAATGGTACACATAGCACTTATTTTAAGTTAATACTACACAAAGTTAGGAAACTAGTGTCACACATTGTGCTCACCTTTTTACTCCCAACCGGAATTCCCCTTCTTATTACTAAACAGGCAACAGAATCAGACAAAACCCAGTAAAATAGTAGTCAAAAGGCAAACTGAACATAACAATTATCTCACTTAAATTAAAGTACAACACACAACTAAATAATTTTCCACAGTTTTTACTTAACTTTAATTCCGCACTGACTTCAACAAACCAGAAAATACACCACTAAATCACCCTTAACACACATGCAGCTTCAAAAGCACAAACCACATAAAAACTAACAGGCGTCGAATCCGACAAACAGGCAGTATCAAACAACTCATCCATTAACACACAATCACAAGGTAGGGCAAGATAACATAAATGAGGGCACCCTTTTTCGGGGGGGGGGGGGGGGGGACTTCAGAATTGGAGGTAGATTCAAGCGAAACACAAAAAGAGTAGGCATAGTCCTTGCTCTTCCTAATCCGAAGTGAATATGGCCAAACTGAAGGCACTGTGCATTGTGTGTGGGTTGTGTGGGGAGCTTTAGGTTTTTTCTTTCTTTTTCAGAGATAGTAGAGAGTACAAGCAGAAGAAGATTCAACAGAGGAGGACGTGCTTTTATAACAGCTAAACTACACAGGAAACCCTAATACAGGGATCGTAGGCACAGAATAACAGCTAATAAATCGACACACACAACAAGAGGGCAATATAAAGAAAAAAAAACAGCACACTTCACTTTAAAATATCTGTGAGCACCACAAAACTATAAAAACGTAGAGAGCAGATATTCAACACCAACAAAGTTGTAAGCCTGTAACGGAGCATTCAAACAGAGATAAGGGGTCGATCAAGAAGGTTGTTGAAGGCCTTAAATTTCTCCCAAGAAAGAGCTTAAGGAGGACCCATCTATAGATCTACGGAAATCATTACCCGAAAGAGTAGACCTACTCAGATTTTGTATGCATGAGTAGTAATGGCATAGATCTGCCTTGCATAAGAAGAGAGAAAGAGAATATGAAATGAAACGGTGGAGAAGAAGGGGCAGTCATATCCCCTTTATCTCTCATCAAGTGGGAAGAGTGAAAATGAAGTGAGGGGGTGCCAGCTTTTATGTTAACCCAACTCTAATATTAGAAGGAGTTGGGCCAACATGTGAAAGGAACATTAGGTTTGGTTTGGGCCAACCCCAACCAAATATCATCATATTTAAAGAATAAACAGAAGGGATATTTTAGTTAGGGGTGTTCATCGGTTTGAAACCGAACCGAATTAACAAAACCGAAAACTGAAATCCTTAAAAATTGTTAACCGAAATCGAACCGAAAATTCTCAAAAACCGAAATCAACCGAACCGAAATATTTCGGTTTGGTTGCGGTCGAAATCGAAAACCGAATTTCCACACTAATTTTTAAGTTTTTCACTAGTATAAAACTTTGAATATTAACTGCATTTGAATAAAAATTCTTGATATAAAAATGAGCTGGTCGAAGAGTCAACTTTTCTTGTTATCCAAAAGAGTACAGGAAGCTAATCAGAATGGACGTGAGAAAACAACAAACTACGGTGATGTAGATTAGGTTTTATTTGCCCCTTAGTTGTTACTTGTTAGATAGAAAATGAAATTTAAATGAAATGAAATTGAAATGCAAATAAAAGACAAATGATGTGGGGGGTTTAATTTAAGGGGTACTTAATTCGATTTTTCGGTTTCTAATGCAGTTTTTATTGAAAAAAATCGAACCGAACCGAAAACCGAAATATTGTTATATATAAAACCGAAATCGAACTGATCAAGAGAAAAATCGAAGCGAATTTTACATTTTGATTCGATACGAGCGATTTTTTCGATTTCAACCGAATAGTGAACATCCCTAATTTTAGTAAACTGCATTTTAAAAATAACTTGAACACAGGGCGTGCATTGCACGGGAGGGGATCCCTTGTAGTTGTAGTTGTAATCGAAGTCGAACCCTTTTATTTCGTTTTATTTATGTTCTCCGAAGTTGTTTTGTAGGTCAATTTTAATTTAAGCTAAAGCAACTACTATAATATTTATTTAAGCTATTCTCTCTCTATCAAACCCACCGCCATGTCCAGTTGAGCCACCGGACACCACCGCCAGCCGCCACTGCCTCGCCCCTCAGTCCTCACATTGTTCTCTTTGACGTTCCTTCTTTATCTTAGCTTCAGATAAGCTATAAATTGTGAAAGTTCGAAAAGAAGCCCCCTTTTTTCTCCGCTCTGTTAAAACCCTAATTCTAATTCGTTTTTGTTTTTTTCCCTCTCGCAAGGCAAGCTTCGATCCCATCCCTCAATTATTGCTTCCAAACATTAATCCGACTCGACCTCTCTTTTTAAAAATCAGAAACGCTTGAAAGAAGAGGCGCAGGGTAGAAAGAATGGCGATAGCAGCGCCGGAGCAGCTAAACATTAATGAAGTGCCGGCGTGGGGTTCTAGAAGTGTCGATTGCTTTGAGAAATTGGAGCAGATTGGCGAAGGAACTTATGGGTATTTTTGTTCTTTTGCTTTTTAAGATTTCCTTTTAAATTCACGCAGTGAACTCCTGTGGCGTGGCTTTGTCCTTGCCATTGATTGTAAATGGATTGATGTTAAACATGGCTTTTGTAGATAAAGTTCTAACATTTGAAGATTGAGATATTTATGCTTAATTTGATTTATATGAAATAAATGTTACTAACTAACTATGTGACATTCAATTATGTCAAAATGCTTCACATTTATACGCTTTTTACTGAATGAAATGTGGATCAAATGCTTGATCTGTATAGAACAAAATGGGTAGTATGTAACCTGTCTTAAAACTGTATCGTGCATGCTACTTGTGCAGATCATTTTAAGCTATTTGTATAAAATCAGATGATCATATAACTTCTAGGGTTGATTTGAGTTTTTACACTTAAAAGTAGGAATGTTGTACTTGCAGACAAGTGTACATGGCAAGAGAAATCAAGACAGGGGAAATTGTTGCTTTGAAGAAGATACGAATGGACAATGAAAGAGAAGGGGTATGCTTTTATGAACTTGGTTTATATTTTATAATGGTCACTATCATTTGTTTTATCTGAGCTGATACCTGTTATTTACAGGGAAGAAAATACAATGGTCATGTCATCAACTTATAATTCCGCGTAATTATTTTTTCCTCATCTCTCTGCAGTTCCCCATAACAGCCATCCGTGAAATCAAAATATTAAAGAAGCTTCATCACGAAAATGTTATCAAGCTGAAAGAGATTGTCACCTCTACTGGTGATCTTACTGTTCATGTTAACATCTATTAGTTTTGTGTGTCATTTGGCTCTCTATTGTCTATCTTCGTGTTTGTGGTGTTCCAATATTCTAATCTGCTTTTGTAATTTTGTTTAGGTCCTGAGAAGGATGAGCCACCCACATCAGGTAAACTTTTGTTGTTTGTTTTTGTGTACGATACATATATCTTATACATAACTTTTATTTGTCAACTGTCAACCCCAACCAATATGAAAAAGTGTTTTCTGGCGGTCAATTACGGCTGATAGCTTCCATTATTCACTCTATCTTAATTTTCAGATGGTAACAAGTACAGAGGTGGAATTTACATGGTCTTTGAGTACATGGACCATGATTTGACTGGGCTTGCTGATCGTCCTGGGATGAGATTTTCCGTGCCACAGATTAAGGTATTGCCATGAGTAAAACATGGAGAAATATTTAGTTTGTTGGCATATCAGATGCTTCTAATGGAAAAGAAGAGTGACAATCAGATGAATGATTTTCACTTTCTCTTTCTTCTTTTAGTGCTATATGAGACAGCTTCTGACAGGGCTTCACTACTGTCATGTAAATCAAGTGCTTCACCGTGATATTAAAGGTCTACATTTGAAACAAGTATTTAACTTAAGCTACTTCCTATTTATGAGGCTAAGTCAGGTTTTTGTATCTTGACTTGCAGGTTCAAATCTTCTGATAGACAATGAAGGAAACTTGAAACTTGCTGACTTTGGTCTAGCCCGGTCATTTTCAAGTGATCATAATGCTAATCTTACGAATCGTGTGATAACTTTGTGGTATAGGTAAGACATCTTCCATTTTGTTATTCTCTAAATATATTATGCTGTTCAGTTGATAATCCACAAACTTTGATCTTGTAGGCCACCAGAGTTGCTGCTTGGAACCACGAAATATGGTCCTGCAGTTGATATGTGGTCAGTTGGTTGCATCTTTGCTGAACTTCTTAACGGGAAACCAATTTTTCCTGGGAAAGATGAGGTAGTTCATTTTGACAATTAGCTAATGTTGAATCATAAGTAACTAGAGAACTTGGAATAAATTGATCTGTAGAATGAAAATATGCGTTAAAATCACGACGATAGGTCTCATGCCCGGCGTTGCAAATGCATAAATATGGCATGGCTGATCAGGACTAAGGATACTGACCTCGAATGCGTATTTTCAATCTTCAGATTCACTTTCTACAGATCATAATTTCAACTTTTGTCACATCTATCTGATATTCTGCTGCATTCTTTATGGTTCTCTTTTTGCAGCCAGAACAATTAAACAAGATTTTTGACATATGTGGGACTCCTACTGAGGAAATATGGCCTGGAGTCTCAAAGATTCCTTGGTATAACAATTTCAAGCCAACTAAGCCTGTGAAGAGGAGACTTAGAGAGAATTACAGACAGTAAGTAATCAAAGTTGATTGTCATTGATTCTTTTATAATGAATCTGACATATGAAGTACTCTTTTTCTAGCTTTGACCGCCATGCCCTGGATTTACTGGATAAAATGCTGACTCTTGATCCATCTCAGGTATGTATAACCTGGATAAAGTTGGTACTCAATTCAGTGTTCATTTTTCTGAAGAAAAAAAGAAATGGCGTTGGCTGTTAATGCTCTCACCCACATGTACTTTAGACTTTTTCTTGTGTGCATGTATAATATGACTTGCATACACATTACTTTATTCAATTTGTAGAAGTGATTGAGAAAGCATGTTGTACATTCACATATGTTGACGGTTATTTCTCCCCATATTCTTGGCCAATATAGAGAATAGCAGCAAAGGATGCTCTTGATGCGGAGTATTTCTGGACAGACCCGTTACCTTGCGACCCAAAGAGGTTTGGGTCATTTCAAACTTTTCCATTTGTTGTCCGTCTATATTTTTTAGGGTTAAATATTTAAACCAACCTGTACTTTGCGAGGTTTTAGACTTCGGTATCTAAACTTTGTTTTTTGACCAATTGCAACCTAAAGTCCACGAATTGTACAAGTTTCAACCTCCGTTGAGTTTTTTCGGCCAAATATCAAATCCGTGACAATCACATGCCAAATTGGTGAAGTTTTTTGCTATTTCCATGATTTGTTGAGAAAGATTCACCATTCGACAGAGGTTGCAACTGACAATAGCAAAATGATTGTCACGTGTTTGGCATGTGAATCTGCCACAACAAATCATAGAAATAGCAAAAACCCTACCAATACAGCATGTGATTGTCGCGTGTTTGATATTTGGCCAGAAAAATTCGACGGAGGTTGCAACTTGTACAATTCGTAGACTTCAGGTTGCAATCGGTCAAAAAACAAAATTTAGGTGCTGAAGTGTAAAAAACGCACAAATTACATGTTGATTTAAATATTTAACCCTATTTTTTATCCAGATCTGTTATCTCCATCATTATCGTCTCACCTCTGTTCGGAATTCCGACTCTGTCCACCAGTTTGCCGAAATACGAATCTTCACACGAGTTCCAAACAAAGAAAAAGCGTCAGCAGCAGCGGCAGCACGACGAGAACGCCAAGCGTCAGAAGCTACAAAACCAGCAGCAGCATTCTCGTCTCCCAGCAATTCAACAGTCAGGGCATGCGCATGCTCAGATGCGACCCGGTCCAAATCCAACACTCCACCCTTCACAACCCCAGGTAGCTGGTGTGCCGGGCCATCACTATGGGAAGCCACGTGGGCCTTCTGGTGGACTCGGAAGATACCCGGCTGGTGGAAACCCTTCTGGGGGTTACAGCCATCCAAATCGCGGTCAAGGTGGCGGAGGTTATGGGAATGGCCCGTATCCACCTCAGGGACGAGCTCCACCTTATGGGTCTAGTGGCCTGCCTGCTGCTGGTCCCAGAGGAGGCCCAAATTACCCTCATGCGGCTCAGTATGGGTCGTCTGGAGCTGGACGCGGCTCAAACATGATGTCTGGTAATCGGAACCAGCAGTATAATTGGCAGCAATGATGTTATATGTTGAAGGACAAAGGCTATAAATATTGTTCCACTGTCATGATTGTCTTTCAGAGATGGTGGAGAAGGTCGCCTCCCAATATACGTTTGTCGAGATCTAATTGTATAAACTGTAATGAGATTGTATTATGATGAGGTTATTGAAGTGGACAATGAACATAATTGTGAGTAATATACAAAGGCAACTTTTTATGTTAGGGCTTAAGTAATTAATTTTCAAACTTTCTCCTACTCCTAATGTTGTCTTTATTTCCTTGTCTGGGTGATGTTTACTTCAAGTTTCATATTATGGGCCTCGTCTTATTGTGGATGGGGGTCGACATAGTGTGGGCTTAAATTGCAGGGAAAGATGTTGAATATAATCGCAAAGACGGTGATGGGACAACAAACTTATAACAAAATATTAGGCCGGCCTGGCTTCTTACTTAACAAGAGACAAGCAAAATGAGGAACTACAACTCAGTTTTGGTCTCTCTGTTGCGTCAAAATTTGGCATAAAAACAAGCAAGAAGATGGTACAGTCACGTCCTTACACACGGGCACGGCCGTCCAAGATCTTATATATAGTGACGCTATTTACAATTTGACATCAACACTAAGAATGCATAAGCTAGTGTATCTTTCCTTCACCCTGTTCATATTTTGTAATGCCAATCAGCACAGTTACCTTCACAGCCTTCAACAATACAAAAGATCAAAGAATTCCTCTCTTTCAGAGTCAAATGCAGAAGAAAGAGATTATGCTCCTGTATTCGTTGCACCACAAGATGGATTAATGCAAGCCGACAAGATCAACCAGTTGCCGGGCCAACCTGATGATGTGGATTTTGATCAGTACTCAGGTTATGTTACGGTGGACCCTCAGGCTGGACGAGCACTCTTCTATTATTTTGTCGAGTCTCCAGCTAATTCTTCCACCAACCCCCTCCTTTTGTGGCTCAATGGAGGTAATGACTTGAAACGAGATAATGAACTGCATCTTTAGTACAAAGTATTCCAAAAACCTTGATGCTTTTGACAGGGGAAAAAATGATACTCTTTCGGTAAAAGTACATTTTGAAAAGAAATAAAATGATGTTGTTTGAATGTGACTACTCATCTCTATTCCGAATACATCATCTTTGTGAAACCTAAAAGGTATATTTAAAATGAGATGCAGGGCCAGGGTGTTCATCCTTTGGATATGGAGCAATGGAGGAACTGGGTCCTTTCAGAGTGAATAGTGATGGCAAAACTCTGTTTAGGAACAATTATGCATGGACCAATGGTTAGCTCTACTTCCAACTTCCAAGTACTAATATTACATGTTTGTTTTGCTGATGAATCAAATTTTGCAGTGGCAAATGTGATTTTCTTGGAGTCGCCTGCTGGCGTTGGTTTCTCCTACTCAAACACATCTGCTGATTATAACAACACCGGCGATACAAGCACTGCCAACGACGCCTATACTTTTCTCGTAAACTGGCTCGAGAGGTTCCCGCAATACAAAACGAGAGAGTTTTATATAACTGGAGAGAGTTATGCTGGTCATTATGTGCCTCAGTTAGCATACACTATACTGCTCCACAACAACAAAACTAACCAGGCTGTGATCAACCTAAAGGGAGTTGCTGTATGTTCAATACTTTAATTAGCAGAATATTTCTTACGGTAAATAATTCCATTTATCTCTATATTGGTTGTTTTTGGAAATCCTTCAGATAGGGAATGCATGGATGGATGACACAACAATGGGACCAGGGTTCTATGATCACGCGTGGACACATGCCTTGGTCTCAGACGAGACGCATAGAGACATCTTTAAATTCTGTGATTTTGTAAATGACACAGCGTCTGATCAATGCATTAGTTCTATAGAGAAATCGTATGACGAGCTGGGAAATATTGATATCAATAACATTTACGCGCCAATCTGCCTAAACCCTGTGCTAAATAATGGCTCCATTGGTTCTGTAAGCCCTTTAATTACGAACTCATCTCAAAGAAAAAACCTTCTGTTTTATGTTACAGATATGAAAACCGATTGATATCATCAGGTTTATCTCTATGATCCCTGCTCAGATGCATATGTTAGGCATTACTTGAATACCGTGGAAGTGCAAAGAGCTCTCCATGTAAACCCGACAACTTGGGATTTCTGCAGGTAACATAAATATTTTCATTTGAAAAATAAAAGAATCAAACTCTCAGTATTGGTGATTTATATAAACCTTATTTGTTAATCTTCAGACGTTATAACTGGACAGACTGGCGAATCAATGTTTTGCCAACACTTGATTATCTCATTACTAGTGGTTTGAGAGTATGGCTGTACAGGCAAGTATTTATTTAATAATACATACATAAATATCTTGCTTTGATTATACGTAACTTTTGTTGTTCGTTTTTCCAGCGGAGATATAGATGCAAATGTTCCAATCACAGCGACAAGATACGCGATCAACAGCCTCAAGCTTCCATCAGTGATACCTTGGCGTCCCTGGTACTTTGAGAATGAGGTGAGCCATACAGGGCGCATTTGGCTAAGCTTATCTAAAAGATTTTACAAGTCTTGTATCTTATAAGATGTTTATAAGCTCATTCTAACACCCTATTAGGACTAACAAATGAAGCTAGATTAATGGTGTGAGGTAATTATTAACGCGCATGGAACGACAGGTGGGAGGGTATGTGGAGGGATACGAAGGGCTGACGTTGGTGACAGTGAGAGGAGCCGGACATCTTGTTCCAAGCTACCAGCCTCAGAGGGCTCTTGTCATGATCACGGCATTTCTTGATGGAATCCTACCTCCACCTTCGTCCTAGTGATCGATTGATCGGAGGACGTGGATTTTCTTTTTCCCTTTTTCTTTTCTAGCAGAAATAATGCTTATCATGTTGAAATAAGGTGCTGCAACAGTATGTGAAGCTCAGCGGCTGCACTGCTAGTTTATCTCATCTCCAGTTCATTTTCATGCTGTTTTTTTGCAATTCTATGTTGTTAATAATACCATGAGGCTCGCGTGATCAAAATACTAGTGTTAGATTTGTAATGTTCTGCCATCAGAGACGTCTGTCTTCAAAGAGTTCGAGTGACAAAACAAGAACATCAGACAAATAAATGCTGAACAGCCCACAAAAGAAGACGATATTCTCCCTTTGAAAAAAAGACAAGTCTTTAATGTTGCCGCCCTGTGTATTCTCTAATCATTTGGCCAATTCATAGGACATACTTCAAGTAGCTTAATACTCTGGTTAATGTTTTCTAATATTTTTTTACTTGGATTATTGGTGGATCTTCTCAACTTTTTCACAACACAAACCAAATAAGGTCGAGTATAATTTGTAATGTACATCAAACTTCCCAGGCCTCTAGAGTAATCCAACTAAGCCACTGGGTCACATCAAACACTAAAGAAGTTTTTGCTTGATTTATGACAGTGCTGCTGAAATGGTCTTATTATGTTGTATGCATATATTATTATGTTTTTGTTCCTTTTATTTTTGGTTTTTAATTAGACTTCTGGTTCTCAAAAAATTCATTGTATTGCATATCGTATGCATGAATTTTTTTCATAATTATATTTTTTTGATACTTTGATACTTTGATTAATTATATTTAATATTACGTGATGCTTCTTTAATTTATTTTATCTTTCTTTTAAACATACATATATATAGACATATATTATCCTTAGTTTAGATTGATTAAAATTAGGACCACTTTCTTTTGAAAAACATCAACACTAAAGAATTTTTTCCTTGATATATGACCATGTTTCGTAAATGATCTTATTTTTGTGCATGCATAGATTATTATTTTTTTATTCCCTTTTGATTTGTGTATTTTATTTGGATTTCTAGTTCTCTATGTTCATTACGTTGTACAATGTACCCATGAATTTCAAAATTATATTTTTTTAATACATTGATTTAATAGGCTAGAAAATTTCTTGGTTTTCTGACTTAAGAACTGATTAGATAATTAAATATACTTAGAATACTCTCGATACTGTTTTTTTTTTTTTTTTTTATCAACACAAAAGAGTTTTTGTGTAAGGTCTTACTCTATGTTTTCTTGGATATCCAATTTTTTTTTCTGTAAATTCCATCTTTGGTGGATTGTCAATGATATCTAGTAAAATTGACCAAATGCACATATCCACAAAGGTTAGTGGGCTTTATAATTAGAGGACCAAATTTTAAAATTTACCCATTAATTTTAGATGGCAAACATAATAAGCCTTAAAGATACATATTATTTTAAGTGGTTAATTTTTCTACGAACGGTTCCTGGTGGTTCCTGAAGACCTACTAATAGATCTACTTATTTCTATTGTAAATCTTTTTACTTTTTCTTTAAAGTAATAACAGAATTATTTTTATTGCTTATCCTTTCTCTTACTTTGCAAATTTAAAATTCGTTTTCATTTTGAAATTAATTATACTTAATTTTACATGAAGCTCCTTTAGTTTATTTCATCTTTTTCGTAACTACTTTAAGTGTATATATATATATATATATATATGGACATACTCTTTTTCTAGTTTAGATTGATTTAATATCAGGGACACTAGCTTTTTTACTTTTTCGCAAGAAACGAACTTCAGTTTTTAAGCTTCTCATTACTCGCAGGAGCCCCCCCTGCCCCTAGCACCCTTTCCAATACTCATTGAGCTAATCCCTTATTCCTTCGGCGCATTGAGCTTAGGGATACGCCTATTTGCCAATATGATGGTCAGGATAAACTTTTCATGATAAGATATGACATAACTTAGTAATTAAATCAAACCATCTAAAAAAGAAGAAAAATAACATAATTTAACAAATCAAAATATTTATCATGTTTGCTTATAATTTTTATTAAATACCAATGTTAAATAAACTTAATTATAAAATCACAACTCATTAGTCAATAAATTTTTTTCTTCTCCATATTGTAAAATATTTACATTCATAGTTAATTAAAAACAACATTTGTATGAAGTATTGTTAATTCTCAATTTAAAATGATGAAAATATTATCAAATAATTTTTTTACATATGTGCTTATGAGAACCCTTTTAATTTTTATATCTAAAAGATATGGCACAACTAAAATAATAAATTTCACCAAAAAAATCTTAAACTACGTACCTTTATTATATTAACTCACTCTATTAGTTTGAAGATTCATAAATAAACTTATTCTTTTTTTTCTCTAAAATTATATAATCCTTACTTCCATCACTTTGTTAAAATTGAAAAGGTCAAAATGTTTAACTTTTCATAATAAATTACGTATATGCTTAAATTGTTTGCAAGCTCTTGAGATATAATTCAATATACAATTATTTTTATTAAATTTTGGAAAAAAAAAATCAAGTTAAAAAATAACTAAAACTCTCGTTTACTCTTCTCAACATATTTCAATTCTTATTCAGAATTTTTATGGTAGACATCTTAATAATCCAATTTAATCTTGCTAAATTTATATAAAATTACTTGATTCTTTGTATATGTTATAATATGATTTGAGGATATTTTAGTTATGATATTAATTTGTAAGAAGCAGCTCATATTTTTAAGAATTAGGGAGACATGAATAATTTAAATGACGTAGGTGAAGTTTAAGTATAACTACTATTTTGATATAATGCCATCATCCATATCATAAAAAATATTATTTTCTTTAGTAGTGAAACATTACATTCTCATTTAATTAATTAGTAGAAGGCTCCATGATTCAAACATAATTTGAAATGCAAAAGTTATTGGTCATGAAAATTATAATACCTGATGTCGATGATTAGGAATATAAAGTTGTAAAAATTAAAAGTGCTACTCTATAAACTCAATCCAGAACACAACCAAATAAATTTAAATTAAATAAAATTCTATCCACTTAAATTTTCATTTAGAAAAATTCAACTAAACAAGTAATAATTATATCATATAACGACAAAGTAACAAAACTTAAATATAAATAGGTGATTTTTTTTTTTTTTTTAATGTCTTCTTTAATTTATTGGGAGTTAAGATATAAGTTATTTTCCCACCATTATTATTTTGAAATTAATTAGTGTAACTTAATTATATGACAATTACGTGTTTGACCTTAACTTATAGTTATAGATGTAGGGATGTTTGTGTCCATACATTATTTTGTAAGAAACACCCACACTTTTATAGGTAGGGGGGATGAGATTATGGTAAGACAATTCTTCTGATGCTCTACTAATTTTAACTCTAAGAATCACGTATGTAAGACCCATGTGGAAATCTCGACTCAACATTCTTTCGATTTTCATGACTATTGGTGCACGTGTTCGTGCACACACTTTAGGACGCTTTAAGTGTCAATTTAGTGATGTTTGTGTGCAATTTCACGTGTATTTTGTGCACTTATCTTTCATTGGGGAGTTTGATGCGTTTATTTGTTTTCTATGTCAAAACAGGTAAATTAGACCAAGAAACGAGCATCGAAAGACCGCAGAGTTGACGGATTGATCGAAGCAACAAAAAATAAGGCAGGAGAAGCACCTTGGCCGAGGCAAGAACAAACCTCGGCCGAGGCAACCACCCAGAGGAATTGGGAAGAAAGTCAGGGCTCAAGGCCTCGGCCGAGACATATATTGACCTCGGCCGAGGCGGCTTTCCAGGGGAATGAAGATTTCAAAGCTTTCAAGGCCTCGGCCGAGGCAAGTACTGACCTCGGTCGAGGTGATAAAAAAAAAAACCCTAACCCTGGAATTTCCCTTTTCTTACCGCCTCGGCCGAGACCATCATAGACCTCGGCCGAGGCCAGGCTTCGAGACTAAAACCCTATTGCTTCACCTCAGCCGAGGTCATTCTTTGCCTCAGCCGAGGCCTAAAATCCTATTTTAATTTGCGAACGCGACTTTGCTGAAAATCGGACCAGCGATTTCTCCCCTATATATATATCCAACCTTTCGAAATTGACCTATCTTGGGACATTTCGTAACACATTTCCAGCCTCCATCATCCTCAAGGACAACATTGGGACGAAGATTGAAGGCCTTTCATTCCTCAACCCAAGTTATTGGTTTATTCTTTAAATTTATCATGTCTTCTTGTATTTCTTCTATTTGCTGATTGTATTAGGTGTAATGGGTGGTTAGCACCCTTTAATCCAGCCCTTGATCATTAGTTGAACCTTGGATTTAGGATGTTTGTGTAATTTTTACGGTTGTTAACCGATTGGATTATGTTTTTGGAATGTTCTATGTTATTTGGGATTGTTGATTCACACTTATGAATTAAATTGTGGTTTGATCACCCATTTGGATATTTGTTTGTGTGTTGCTAGAATTGGGTTTATAATCTATAATTGTTATGAATCTGATTCTCGTGTAGCAAACAATAGATTTATTTTATTGGGGATAACATAGAGTTTGACCACTAAAACCGAGCTTTCGAGTTTTATGTCGAATCTACTCCGTTGTCTTGATTCTTAATGCACTTGACTATTGATTCTTAGAGAGCTTGTTTTAGGAATTGATAAGTTCTGTAGGATTGATTGAAGAGCTTGTTTTGATTAATTATACTTAAAAGACAACAAGATTGATAGAGCTTATTATTAAACTTGGAGTAGGAGTTCTAAGGCTAAATAATTGGGTAGTAACATCAATTATTCGAGCCAAGGGGACACTTGATCAAGGGTTGAATCCTTTTATCATTTATAAAAAAAAAAAAAGAAAAAAAAACCCCGAAAAATCATTCTATTTGTCTTTGTTTATTTGAATTGTTAAATTGCTAAGTATATTTAGAGTAATTGTTCTTTAAATTACTTTTTATTGTTATTAGTAGGTTGTTAGTTGATTGCTAACCCCCCCCCCCCCACAACCCTTATTACGTTTACTTGTTTATTATTATCTTTATTTAAATTTCTTAGTTGCTTGAATATATCGAAACAATATTATTCGACCGTTCCTCGTGGGATCGACCCTTATTTACCACTCTACTAGTTAGAGTAGTAGGATAAGGAAAAGTATATTTTTATACATTAATTTGGTGGTGAACAACGAACGCTACCAACTATAATTAACATGTCATCAACGTATAGACAAACAATGACAAAAGCTTCAGGTGTCCTTTGATGTAAACACATTTGTCACATTTGCTGATTTTGAATATGTGTGACGGCAATGTTGTGTTTCACGTGTCACTATTTTGGAGCTTGCTTGAGCCCATAAAGTACCATATAACTCGTACACATTTTTCTCTTGATCGAGTGCACTAAACCCTTCACATTGCTCCACAGAGTTTCTTTTTCTAACTCACCATTAAGAAACACGGGTTTCACATCCATTTGATGAATCTCAAAATTGTGCACAACAACAATCGCTAGAAGTACCCGAATAGATGTACATGGAATCAATTTCAATGAGTACTCTTTTCAACTCGCATACCCCTTGCAATAGAAACAACTGAACAATAAGCTTCAATATGATCAACTAAAGATTGGATATTTCTAGTTGGAACAAGGGTTATATAACGAGATTGTTAACAAAATAATTTCGCATATCATATCAGATCAAGATACAAATCACAATTTCCGCGTATCATGAACCTAATTGTGGGTTTTCTTTTTCTTTTAAGTCTCAGATGTTCTATGTCTAAGTCCACAATTATTCTAAATCCCTGCACTTTTATGCGGGATACGGTCACCTCATTTCCTCTAAGTACATCATGTTGGGGAAATGCGTGGTATAATGTGGAAGCAAACTCGTTTCTCTCTCTGAGGATTTAAGATAGTCAAAGTAAATTAAATAAAATAAAGCAAAGTATGATAGATAGGTTTACAATGATACTCTCTAGTATAAACTAGAGGATAACATTTAATACCTATCTAAAATATGATAAGTTACAATAAACCCACTCTTACTAATTTTATAGTGGAACCCTTATCATCTGGTGGATCATCGATGGCTACCGGACTCTCTAAATCTCTAGAGGAACTCTCTCTATTTTCCTTTTTTGTATCTGATGGAATAACTAAGTCATTCTTAAACCCTAATTTATACTACTCAATGGAAGGTTCTAGAACCCTTCAATCCTTATATAGAAAGCACTCATGTAGATAATGGACATAATCTAATAACAAAGTGAGTTTTTCTAATTATGGAGGAATAGCCCAACAAATCTTCATTTTCTGACATAATTGGAGAGAGCCACCACACCAGCACGTTCGCAGTAATCTTTAAATTTCTTGGTCGAAATTACTTTTCTCATCAAGTCTGACCAGTTCTCCTCGGTGTGGACAAATCAAGTTGTAGTAGTTTCTTTACAACGCATCTCGATTCCAATGATATCGAACATTAATATGTTTTGAACAACAGTGAAGTGTAGAGTTATCGGCCAAATGTATTGCATTTTTATTATCACAATGAAAGAATAGCTTTTTGTCCTTTGCCCAGTGTAAGCAAGAAGTTCTTCATCCCAACATCTTTTTGCATGATTCAATTGTTGCGATATACTCACCTTTTATGGTAGAAAATGTCATGCACTTTCAAAGCTTTGAATTCTAAGTCACAGCCCCCCGCCCAACCAATCCCCCGCGCAAAAGTAATCAGGATGTCGACTTCCTTGATCATTTTTTGGTTTTTCCATGGAGATATCGAGGTGTTCACATCATATCTTTCTAATGTTCTTTGTCGGGGTCGGACTGAGAGCGACTCACCGCCCAACTGCCTAGGTAATGTCTAGCCTGCTACAAATCATAGCATACATAAGGCTTCTAATTGCCGATAAATATGATATGTTCTTCATTTCTACCATATCCTTCTACCTCATTGGACTTTGTTTCTTGCTCAATTTGGAATGTCCAGCAAGTGGCATATTAACCGGCTTCACCTTATCCATGTTGAACCTTTCAAGAACTTTTTTAATGTATGGTTCTTGAGAAGCCACAATAACTTTTGTAGTGATCCCATGTGATGATCTTCATTCCAAGGGTTTGCTTGGGTAGCCCCAAATATTTCATGGCAAATGATGCACTCAATACTTTCTTCAAAGCAACAATTTTCATTGGATCCTGACCTACAATCAACATATCACCGATATAAAGTAAGAGCATGATAAAATCGCCTTTGTTACACCTCTTCGCATAGACACATTGATCGACAGGAGTTTCTTGAACCCATGTCCACCATGCATGAGTCAAATTTCATGTACCATTGTTTCACTGCTTGAGTAAGGCAGTAGAAACTCTTCTTTAGCATGCAAATCATTTTTTTCCAGAACCTCAAATTCTTTAGGCGGCTCCAAACATATCTCTTCTACCAAGTCTCCCTTAAGGAAAGTCTTTTTATCATTAAGTTGTTCAATCTCTATGTCTAGGCTGGTGGAAAGGCCTAGGGAAATCCATATAGATAATATTTTCATAACCACTGAGAAGATTTCATCAAATTCAATTCATTTCTCCTAGTTGCAACCCTTTACAAGTATTCAAGCCTTGTACCTAAATTTTGAGTTATTTTCTCCAGTCTAGAGATGGTACACCCTTTTTAGTGCTCTTTTTCCCTTTGGCACACTACTAGCTCATGCATTTGGTTCTTATATAAGGATTCCATCTCGTTCTAATTCTTCTTTGTGATCATCGAGCATAGCCTTCGACCACAAATTACGTGTTTTGTTGCACAAAATCTTAGCAAAAATAGGATAAAAGCATATGAAATTACACTTGTTGGCCTTATATTTTATACATTTAGTGGATTTCACGAGTTTGTTGATTGTAGTATATTGGTACACAATTAGGCATATTTGGATAAAATATGGAGTCCACTTGAGGAACTGAGTGAAGAGTAGGCCCAACAAGAATGACTGAAGTGATTGGGCTTGATGATGGCTTTTGAATGGGCCAAAATGGAGCTCAAACAATCCAAAACAAACAATCCAAAACAAAGAGGATTGAGAAAGCATGCAAAATGGCTCGACCGAGCTAAAACTTCTTGGCCGAGCTAATGCGTGAAACTCAATAGGACAAAAGCTTGACCAAGCCAATGTTTCTCATCCAAGCCAACATGAAAACAATACTAAAACAGGGGCTTGACTGAGCCAATTCACACAACCGTCTCCTGTTTTTTCCCTAGTTGATATATTCCTATAAATACTCCAAGCTCTTATACATTAAGAAAATTAAAACTTTTTTTAAATTTGTATATTGATAGTTGGGATCATTAGGAGTAGAGTCGGGAGTGAAGAAGGAGTAGCAACGAGCTGTCCTAACGGAGCACGCTGCCACGCCGTCAGCATTCTTCGGTAAAAGTAGTATTTAGATTTTATAGTTTAAATAATACTTTAATTTATTATGATTGTTTTTATTATTTCGAACATGGAGTATTCGCTTATTGTCTTAGGATTTTAGAAAGTAGGTTTTATTTGCGAAGTAGACAATGAATGTTTGATGTCCTTAATATTATGTATTTCACGTACATTATTGTTTTTGTGTTGATGATATGGAAATATGTTAGAATAGCCTGATCATCTAGTTCTAACACTCACAAATCCATGTCCAAGACTTGAGAACATGGGTGACCAAACTATACACAACATAACCATTCAACAAATTGAAAGATCGAGAACAATTATGTGGGCATTTCGTAGGCACTTTTAGGAGTTATATACAAAGGTTGGGCCGAGAGCTCGGTCTGCTGTATATAATCTACACCTCAATCACTCTAAGAGGAGGGTTGAGACGCACATACGTGAAGCCTCACGATAATAAGGATGATATGAATTAAGTCGTTAATCATTATTGAAGCCGTAATTAAATCCGAAATCTACAATCCTAAGATAATTTGCTAATTATAGAATTTAGTTTATATCTAGTTAATTGATTTAATTGTCAAGTTACTTTAGTATAGGGTCATAATTAGAGTAATCGGCAATTCCCAAATATTCCAAATTTGATCCGCCTAGATATACTAGTAGTACTTTAGGTAGGCCATCTTCACTGGTCTTTGTAAGATACGACCTCGCTTACCACTAAGCTATTAACTCCACCATGCACTTGTGCTATAGCTGGTAAAAAATAGAGCAACCAGTCTCCTCATAACTTTGAGGCTCCCCCTCATCAATAAGTATCACGTAATCTGCTAAGTTACTAGGAAGGTGTCTATTCTTATAGGATCGTTGCACTATAGCTTCTGCCTAAATATTCTCTAGCTCAATTAGTTGAGGTTTCTCGTCTATAGATGACTTCTGTGTAGGTAATTCATAGTTATCAATACTGCTTTCATTATCTTATCCTTGGACCTCTCATGTAGAATTATCGTGTAGTATAGCGTGCGTTAACGTCAATGGTTGTTCATCGTGGGTTTGGAATTTTCTGGCCTTATCTTCAAAGAACACCACGTCAAGGCTTCCTACGATTTTCTTATCTGTGAGGAAGTGTTCAATCTCATCAAGTGAGCTATACTTTGAAATAGGATGTGTTGGGAATGTGGAACCGGGATCATGAAGTGAAGAACCGGATGGATGAATCGGGTTTTGGCGTGAAGAAGTAAATCTGTGCAGAATAAACCGGGTTCAGGGTTGTTGGGGATAACCGTCAATTGTGACGAGTATGTTTCAGGTTTGTGACGGGAAAAACCGTCACATTTGTCCGGTAGCAGAAGCCAACTTGATTCAGTTAGAACTTCTTGGTCAGTTACATTCGAGCTGCAATACATATATCATTGGAAAGCTCTCTTCCAGGAGAACAACACTACGTCGAGCAATTTCCTTCTTTCATAGATTACAGAGAGAATTTGAGAGTGGTTGTTTTTCTGCCCTAATTTGTTCCAGAATTGGGCGTTTTCATTTCTGAGTGTAATTTCTGTAATTGATTGAATATCTTAGTGAATTGAGGTGTGCCTTGCCTCCGTGGATGTAGTTCATCTTGAACGAACCACGTAAAACGAGTGTGTGATTCATTTACATTTCCAGTTCTGCGCAAGTTCACCTCGGCCACAACTCTGGCCGAACTAGTTGTGTGTTTCTCAAACTGTTATTCTTCGAACTCATTCCAGATTCTTAGTGTTGTGTGATTAGGAGTTGATTTTACTAACAAGTGGCGCCGTCTGTGGGAATCAGCTCGCACAGTTTGAAGAAGAGGAGGAATGGCTGGTATGAAGATGGATTTTGAGAAGTTTACTGGAAGGAATGATTTCACATTGTGGAAAATCAAGATAAACGCAGTACTGGTTCACAATGGCCTTGATCTTGCATTGATACCTCTGGATTCATGGGAAGAAACTGAGAAACCAAAGTTTGCATCAGTGGATAAGAAGGCCCTAAGTCTTATCTTCTTGTGCTTGGGTGATAAACCGTTGAGAGAGGTTTCAAGGTGCAAGAGTTCCTCAGAAGCATGGAGGAGATTGGAAGAACTGTATCAATCAAAGTCAGTTTCCAACAAACTGTTCTTGAAGCAGAAGATGTTGGCCTTCAAGATCACTAAAGATAAGGTAATTTCTGATCAACTTGATGAGTTCATTAAGATGATTGAGGAATTGGAAGATCTGGATGTGAAATTGGAGGAGGATGACAAGGCATTGATGGTGTTAAACATTCTTCCAAAATCCATGGAAAGCTTTAAGGATGCCTTGATGTATGGGAGAGATGATCAGCTATCCTATGATGGAATAGTGAAGGCTCTGAGGTCTAAATGTTTCCAGACTCAAGGTGATAAAGGCATGGTGCAACCTGGAGAAGGACTGAATGTTAAATTCAAGAAACCTTGGCAAGGCAAGAAGGGACAGAATGCTAAGGATCCAAAGTCTGGTGATTCACATCCTAAGAAGGGGAATGACTGGGTTGAGAAGAGGAAATGCTTCAAGTGTAAACAGCCAGGTCACTTGAAGAAGGATTGTCCTAAGAGGAATAAGAAAGCTGGAAATCAAGGGGCAGAAGCTGCTGCCATTGATCACCAACAAGATCCTCCAGAAGTGTTAAATGTTACTGATTCAAGAATGGTAAAGGAATGGGTCCTGGACACCGGGTGTTCCTTTCACATGTGTCCTCATCAGTCATGGTTTAAAGAACTGAAGAAAGAAGATGGTGGAAATGTTCTCCTGGGAAATGACCAATCATGCAAGGTCAAAGGAGTTGGATCAGTGAGCATAAGGATGTTTGATGGTGTGGTCAGAATCATCTCAAATGTTAGGTATGTTCCTGGCCTTAAAAGGAATCTTCTATCTCTTGGTTCTTTGGTAACCAGTGGATGTCAGTTTAGCTCAGTAGATGGATTCTTGCATATCACAAAACATGGAAAAATGGTGATAAAAGGCAGACAGCATAATGGACTATTTATCCTGATTGGTTCACCTATTGTTGGAAGTGTGGATATGGTCTTGAACAGCTCTGAGATGATTAAATGGCACAAAAGACTTGGACACATAGGAGAGAAGGGATTGAAGGAATTGTCAAGAAGTGGAGTAATTGGAAATCTGGGAAATCAAGAACTGGAGTTCTGTGATCAGTGTGCTCTGGGCAAATCCAAGAAGTTGCCCTATGTAAAGGGAGTTCACACAACTCAAGAACCATTAGATTATGTTCACTCTGACATATGGGGGCCTGCAAGAACAGAATCCCATGGTGGTGCAAGGTATTTCATGTCCTTGATTGATGATTACAGCAGAAAGGTGTGGATCATGTTGATGAAGAACAAGAGTGATGCCTTTCACAAGTTCAAAACATGGTTGATCCAACTGGAAAATGTCAAAGGGAAGAAGCTGAAGCATCTGAGGACTGATAATGGACTGGAGTATCTCTCTACCGAGTTTACAAACTTCTGTGAAGAAAGAGGAATCAAAAGACACAGGACTGTACCAATGAATCCTCAACAGAATGGAGTTGCAGAAAGGTTCAACAGGACTCTTCTTGAAAGAGTGAGGTGTATGCTGTTGGATGCTGGGTTGCCAAAGGTGTTTTGGGGAGAAACCATTGCTACAGCATGCTATCTCATCAACAGGTCACCCTCATCAGTAATTGGGTTCAAAACACCTGAAGAGGTGTGGAGTGGACAGAAACCAAGTTATGAAGGGTTAAGGGTGTTTGGGTGTCTTGCTTTTGCCCATGTAAAGCAAGACAAGCTAGATGCAAGGGCTCTTAGATGTGTGTTTCTTGGATATCCGGATGGAATGAAGGGTTACAGATTGTGGTGCCTAGAACAAGGAAATCAGAAGATAATCACAAGTAGAGATGTGAAGTTCAATGAGAATGTGATGGCTTACACTTCTACAGGCTCTAAGGAAGAATTTGATGGTGCTAAAGAGACAGAGGAGATATCAATTCAGGTGGAGCATCCTGCAGAAGATGATCACACACCTCAACCACAAGAAGACTTACAAGAAAGTGAATCATCATCTGAAGAAGAGGCACAAACTGGACCTTCACAAAACATCAGGGAATACAGCATTGGAAGGGATAGGCCTAGAAGAACAATCAACAGACCGGATTTCTATGGCCAAGCAGGGAGTGTCTACTATGCCTTAAGTGTTGCTGAAGACCTGGAATCACAAGAGCCTAGTAGTTTTCAAGAAGCACTAGACTGTGAAGAAGGTGAACACTGGATACAGGCAATGACAGAAGAGATGGAGTCCCTGGAAAAGAATAAAACCTGGATATTGGTGGAAAAACCAAAGGTCAGAAACTTGTAAGCTCCAAATGGATATACAAGAAGAAACTAGAGACAACAGGATCCAAACAGGTGAGGTTTAAAGCAAGATTGGTGGCTAGGGGCTTTACACAAAGAGAAGGAATTGATTTCAATGAGGTTTTCTCTCCAGTAGTAAAGCACTGCTCAATCAGGCTGCTTTTATCAAAGGTCACACAGGAGGACATGGAACTACAACAACTGGATGTAAAGACAGCCTTCTTACATGGAGAACTCAATGAGGAGATATATATGAAACAGCCAGAAGGCTTTGTTGTTCCTGGGAAAGAAGACAAAGTATGTTTACTGAAGAAGTCACTATATGGACTTAAACAAAGTCCAAGACAGTGGAACAAGAGGTTCAATGACTTCATGATCAGTGTTGGCTTTGTAAGAAGCCTTTATGACAGTTGTGTTTACTTCAACAAAGGTTCAAAGCAAGATAAAGTTTTTCTTCTATTGTATGTGGATGACATGCTAATTGCCAGCAGGAACAAGAACAGAATACAATGGTTGAAGGATAGACTTAATGCTGAATTTGACATGAAAGATCTGGGAGAAGCCAAGAAGATATTGGGCATGAACATTCTAAGAAATGGAGAAGCTGGAGTACTTTGGTTATCTCAGAGATAATACCTACAGAAAGTATTGGAGAGGTTTCATATGCATGAAGCCAAACCTCTCTCTACCCCAGTTAATCTACAGAAGAAACTGTCAAAAGAACAATGCCCAAAGACTGAAGAGGAAATCATACAGATGAGCAATATCCCTTATGCAAGTGGAGTTGGAAGTCTTATGTATGGAATGATCTGTAGCAGGCCTGACTTGGCATATGCTGTATCTTTGGTAAGCAGGTTCATGTCAAATCCAGGAGTTGAACATTGGGAAGCTTTGAAACATGTGATGAGGTATTTAAAAGGATCAGTGAGCATGTCACTGAAATTTGAGAAGAAAGCAGATGGAAGTACTGTTGCATTGGAGGGGTTTGCTGATTCTGATTTTGCAGCAAACGTGGACACAAGGAAGTCTATTTCTGGGTTTGTGTTTACCTTATATGGGACAACCATCAGCTGGAGGAGTGCACAACAATCTGTTGTGGCACTATCAACTACAGAAGCAGAATATATCTCTTTAACTGAAGCTATCAAAGAGTCAATCTGGTTGAAAGGGGTGTTAAGAGATTTGGATATCAAGCAGAAGTGTGTAGTAATCTACTGTGATAATCAAAGTGCTTTACATCTTGTGAAACATCAAGCATTTCATGAAAGATCAAAACACATTGATGTTAGGTTACACTTTGCTAGAGATATCATAGATTCTGGGACTGTGGAGGTGAAGAAGGTACACACATTGCATAATCCTGCTGATTTTCTTACAAAGGGTGTACCTGGAAACAAAGTGGATCATTGCTCGAGCTTGCTGCAGCTGGAGCAATGTCATGAAGAGCATTAACAGAAAGGCAGTGATGAGGCAGTAAGGGGTACACTTGATTCATTGAGGTGGAGATTTGTGAGGAAGTGTTCAATCTCATCAAGTGAGCTATACTTTGAAATAGGATGTGTTGGGAATGTGGAACCGGGATCATGAAGTGAAGAACCGGATGGATGAACCGGGTTTTGGCGTGAAGAAGTAAATCTGTGCAGAATAAACCGAGTTCAGGGTTGTTGGGGATAACCGTCAATTATGACGAGTCTGTTTCAGGTTTGTGACGGGAAAAACCGTCACATTTGTCCGGTAGCAGAAGCCAACTTGATTCAGTTAGAACTTCTTGGTCAGTTACATTCGAGCTGCAATACATATATCATTGGAAAGCTCTCTTCCAGGAGAACAACACTACGTCGAGCAATTTCCTTCTTTCATAGATTACAGAGAGAATTTGAGAGTGGTTGTTTTTCTGCCCTAATTTGTTCCAGAATTGGGCGTTTTCATTTCTGAGTGTAATTTCTGTAATTGATTGAATATCTTAGTGAATTGAGGTGTGCCTTGCCTCCGTGGATGTAGTTCATCTTGAACGAACCACGTAAAACGAGTGTGTGATTCATTTACATTTCCAGTTCTGCGCAAGTTCACCTCGGCCACAACTCTGGCCGAACTAGTTGTGTGTTTCTCAAACTGTTATTCTTCGAACTCATTCCAGATTCTTAGTGTTGTGTGATTAGGAGTTGATTTTACTAACATTATCATTTGGATCCCATAAGTGATATCCAGACCCACCCTTAGGCTATCCAAAGTAGATGCACTTCTTGGTTTTTTAGTCAAATTTTCCTCGTTCGTCGTTGGGGATATGGACAAACACATGACAACCGAACACTTTCAGATGGTTATATGATACCTTCTTGCCTGGCCATACTTCCTTTGTGATATCTCCATCCAAAAGAGCTAATTGTGAAATATTAATGATATCGACGACAGTCTTCACAACTTCTTCAAAAAAACTTTTTTAATAATTTGGCATCACAAAGCATATATCTCACTTTTTATTCAGTGGTGCGATTCATTCTTTCAGATGCACCTTTTAGCTGAGGTGTTTTTAAAAGCGTCTTTTCCAACATGATGTCATATTGCCTATATTATTCTTTGAATGGGCCACAATATTCACCGCCAACTTCAGGGTTGTCTCTTATTGCACCCAAGCATGAAACTTTTTGAATGCTTTAAGCAAAAACACCCGGACTTTCCTCGAATGGTCATCAATAAAAGTAAAAAGATACAATGCACCTCCAAGCATAGTGACAAGATAAGGATTCGAGTATTATTCGGCATTACTAATAATTCATGATTTAGGTTTTATTCGGGAAAAAAACAGATAAAATCGGGAAAAAAATGGAAAAAAATCGGGAAACACCATCGCGTCGACCAAATTCGGAGTATTATTCATGAAGAAATTGAGTTTACTACGTTAAATTAAAAATGATTTCTTAGTTATAGAACTTCTTTTTTTAATTATCTTGTGTTTAACTTTATTCTTTACTCTAAATTTATTATTTTGTTATCAGTTTATTATTTGTATGTCAAGCTTTTCTCAAAACATTTCTAATTTTTTTTTTTAAAAGTGTTTTAATTAATGTAGGTATTTAATTAGTCTTAAAAGATATTATATATGTAGTATTTCAGTTATTAAAAATAAAAATATTTTACTATATAAGCATATTCATTAGTATTTCATATTGTTGTATTATAAATTAAATTGTTCATATGCATCAACAAGGTGTTGGTGGCTCAGTGGTTTAAAGTCTTAAGTTGAAGTTACCAACCCGAGTTCGAACCTGAGCTATTGCGAATTTCATGTATTCTATGAGTCTTGAACGGGACTTTTTAGCTGGTACATTTATCACCAACTTATTGTTTGTCACCAAATTATTGTGTACGATACGTTAAATCCGCGAGAATTTTGAAAATATCGCGAGAAATTACAAATGTCGCGAATTTATCGAGTTTATAACTTTCTATTGAAAATTCACGGTATATTCGCGAGATTTTCAAAGTATCGGCCAATTTTGTCACTTTGCCTCCAAGTAACTTTTCTGTCATGAAACATACATCAGTATGCACCAAGTCGAGAACATGTTGTCTCCTATTTGACTGAGTAGATTTATGGAATGCAACTCTATGTTGCTAACCAGTGAAACAATCAATACATGAATTGTGATACCCCGAATCTTTATAACGCAATAAAATACACTCTTTGCATTTTAAAATATTTTTACCAATTTTATTTTAGCTTAAATTGCAAAGTTATTTGATTTTATGATCTTATTTTGGCAATTAAGTGTGACCGCGGTGTACCAGGTCGACTGCACACCTAAAAGGTAAGAATAAAAATTTAAAATATAGAAGCTGGTTAACATCGGACTTAAGAAATAAGAAACAAAATTAATCTATTCTATAATATTTTACATTTATCTAAATAATAACTAAAACTAAAGTATAGATATAAGTTTTATACATATAATATGATAATATAATAAATATAACTAACTATATATATACCTACGAATAAGTAATATATGTATAATAATAACAATGATAATAAAGTACTTATATTCTATTTTTAGAAAACAAACACCTATACTAAAATTAGTAGTACTTACATAATGAAGTAACAAGTGTGTTCTTACAAGAATCCTCAGAATTACACTAACATTTAGTTTCATAAATTATTATCCCACATCGAGATTATTTCGCAAACTTTTTACGGACTTCATGTATAAAAGAAGCTAAACAAGTTCTTTATAGGAACATAAAAAAAAATAAGTAAAATAACATATATATTATATATTGGATTTCCTTTAACTAGGAGGTCCTTATCAGTTTAATTTTGACAACGCTTCTACCGGTGTTTCGGAAAGTTGTCGTATAGTATTAAAATCTTTTAAGGTATGTAATTTTAATAGTTTTCTTTTCTTATTGCCATTTATAGTTTATATAGATTTAGGAATTTAATTATTTTCTTGATTTAAGTAGATTTATAAATTTAGCTGTTGTTTAAGATGCATGTTAGTTAGTTTAAAATATTTATCAATGTAGTTAATAATTTAAATTTAATAAAATAGTTAGGCCTTTTAATTTAGGACTATAATTTATTACGACTCGACTTATGTATTAGAAATTGTAAAAGATAGACATAATCCAAGGATATTGTACCACACTTAATCACTTTGAAAATACTAAACCCGATAAGTAATACTAATTAATTAAACGGCATGTGCTAGGTGTAGTGCAGGTCGGGCCTAGGACATACACGACTCAACTATTTTTAAAGCAAGCAAAACAAGGTGGGTGACTGGGCTATTTGTAAGTAGGGCTTATTGATATGATACCTCTTAAGTCGTAAGATTGACTTTTGAGTAGGGCTTGGGAGTCGTAAGATTGGCCCCTAGTCTAGCAATATGGCTTTTGAGTCGTAAGATGGACTCCTAAGTCAAGGATGTGTTTATTATTGTGCACCTTCGTTAGCATAACTGCTTACAAAGTTCCCACTGAGTTTATACTCATGCCCATAAATACAAATCTTCAGGTTAGCTGAGCGAGGTGGCGGGGCTGTTGCGGCAAAGGTCACCGGGTTCCTTTTCCTACCCGCAACTTTAAGATGTTTTTGCTTCTTCAATGTATATAAACAAGTTTACATGTCACTAAATCCGGGTGTTTTCATTTTCTGAGAAACTTTGGAACCTCTAGTGTAAATATGTTTTGGCTGTGTATTATTGTCAATAAAATCTCTACTTTTATCCGATAAATATTTCATGTCACGCTTTCGCACTTTTTCTGATTTATTACTTAATCAAAAGAAAATAAAATTTAGTAGCACTTCAATCCCGAGTTAATGGGATTGGGGCGTTACAGAGTGGTATCAGAGCGGGTCTACTTTTCTGTATACTTGATTTATAAAATAAAACCAAGGGGGGGTGGGGGGGGAAACAGGACCAAATGCGGTTCCGATATGTCCTAATTGCAATAAGCACCACTATGGAGAATGTTTGGTGGGAAAGAATGTTTGCTATAAGTGTCATCGACCAGGACATAGGTATTGGGAATGCACTACTACACAGATTAAAGCGCCACAAAATGTTAGTGCACCAGATAAGAAAACGGGGAAGGCACGTGTTTTTGCTTTAGCACAAGAAGAGTTAACGGAGGGGAATGAAACCATGGCAGGTATGCTACTTGTATCCAGCCTTCCGGCATATATTTTGTTTGATACTGGTGCATCACATTCTTTTATCCGAAGATTTTAAAAGGAAGTTAGGTCTGAAAGGTAATACAAATGGAGAAGAGTTGACGGTAAGTATTCCCTCAGGAGAAACTATTAGGACTAAGGATATTGTGACTGGTGTGAAGCTTTTGATAAGTAACCAAGAACTGGAAGCCGATCTATATGTATTAGAGATGAAATGTTTCGATGTTATTTTAGGTATAGATTGGTTGACAAAGAATAAAGCAACAATCCGATGCTTTGAGCGTGAAATAGATTTTGAAAGACCAATAGGATCCAAATTCACCTTTTACGGAGCCAAAACTAATACCAGACCGCGTATTGTGTCAGCAATGAAGGCTGTAAGAATGTTACGGAAAAAGGGAAGTGAAGGCTACCTTGTGAATGTCATGGAAAATAATATTGTTAAGGTTACACCTGCTGATATACCAACAGTGAGAGATTATGTGGACGTATTTCCAGACGAGTTGCCTGGGATACCTCCTGATCGACAGGTTGAATTCACAATAGACTTGGTGCCTGGAGCTGCACCTATATCTAAAGCACCTTATCGAATGGCGCCTAAGGAATTACAAGAATTAAAAATACAGCTTCAAGAGTTGCTGGACAAGAAGTTCATCAGGCCAAGTGTTTCTCCATGGGGAGCCCCTGTATTGTTTGTTAAGAAGAAATACGGATCTCTTAGAATGTGCATTGATTATCGGGAACTCAACCACCTAACAATCAAGAATAAGTATCCCTTTCCTAGAATAGAAGATCTTTTTGACCAACTGAAGGGAGCTAGCGTGTTCTCAAAAATCGATCTCAGATCGGGCTACCACCAACTCAAGGTCAAAGAATGTGATATTTCTAAGACAGCCTTTAGAACACGATATGGTCATTATGAGTTCATAGTAATGCCTTTTGGATTGACAAATGCACCCGCAGTATTCATGGATTTGATGAATAGGGTATTCCATCCTTATTTGGACCAGTTTGTCATAGTTTTCATCGATGATATTCTAGTATACTCAAGAGATAAAGAACAACACGAGAAACATCTTAGAACTATACTAGGTACATTACGACAGGAGAAGCTTTATGCTAAATTTAGCAAATGTGAATTTTGGCTAGATCGAGTTGTTTTTCTAGGCCATATTATCACGGCTAATGGAATCGAAGTGGATCCCGCGAAGGTTGAAGCAGTAATGAATTGGAAAGCTCCGAAGAATGTGAATGAGGTCCGAAGTTTTCTGGGTCTAGCTGGTTACTATAGAAGATTCATTCAAGATTTCTCGAAGATCGCTAGGCCTTTGACTCAATTGACAAAGAAGAGCAACCAGTTCCACTGGACTGACGAATGCGAAAATAACTTTCAAGAGCTTAAGCAGAGACTCGTAACCGCGCCAGTTCTAACTATCCCTGACGGATCAGAAGGGTTTGTCATTTACACTGATGCCTCAAAGTTAGGACTAGGATGCGTTTTGATGCAACATGGAAAAGTCGTCGCTTATGCCTCAAGACAATTAAAACCCCATGAGTTAAATTACCCTACACATGACCTAGAACTAGCTGCTGTTGTTCACGCATTAAAGATATGGCGTCATTACCTCTATGGTGGGAAATGTGAAATCTACACAGACCATAGAAGTTTAAAGTACTTTTTCACACAAAAAGAACTCAACATGCGCCAAAGAAGATGGCTGGAGCTAGTAAAGGATTATGATTGCACCATCCTCTATCACCCGGGCAAGGCAAATGTCGCAGCTGATGCACTTAGTAGGAAAAATGAAAGTCATATGGCCAGTCTCCCAACACAACAAGAGCTATTATTAATAGAATTTGCTAAGTTGAATCTAGATTTTGTGAAGTCAGGCCATACTACTGCTATGATCGCAACATTAACCATACAACCTACTTTGAGAGATCGAATAAAGATAGCACAAAAGACTGACAAATTCCTTCTCAAGATGAAAGACCGGGCAATTGCAGGAACCATCAAGGGATTCTTTGTAACACCAGATGGGACTTTAACATACAAAGGAAGATTATGTGTACCTAAGGATGATGACGTAAGAAAGGAAATTCTTGAAGAAGCTCATAATACTCCGTACACAGCTCATCCAGGAGGGACGAAAATGTTCAAGGACCTAAAGGAGATCTATTGGTGGAGAAACATGAAACGATCAATAGGGCAATTTGTTGAAAGATGTTTAACGTGCCAACAAGTTAAAGCAGAGCACCAGCGGCCTTCAGGACTCTTACACCCTTTAGAGATTCCCGAATGGAAGTGGGAACACATAGCAATGGACTTTGTTACTGGACTGCCACGAACAGCAAGAAGGAATGAAGCTATTTGGGTGATCATTGACAGACTTACAAAGACAGCACACTTTATACCAGTAAGAATGACGCTTAACATGGATCAACTTGCTCAACGGTACGTAGACGAGATTGTTAGATTACACGGAGTACCAGTGACCATAGTTTCGGACAGAGATACTCGTTTCACCTCTAAATTCTGGAGAAGTCTACAAACGGCCCTTGGGACGAAGCTCAACTTCAGCACATCATATCATCCACAAACTGATGGACAGTCAGAAAGAACAATACAGACACTCGAAGATATGCTTAGAGCTTGTGTACTAGACTTTGGAGGAAGCTGGGAAACATATTTGCCACTAGTAGAATTTTCTTATAATAACAGTTACCAAGCTACCATAAAGATGACACCGTATGAAGCACTCTATTGAAGGAGATGTAGATCGCCGATTTACTAGGATGAAGTTGAAGAACGAAAGATCTTAGGCCCTGAGATCATCGAAAGAACCATTGGAGTAGTAACTAAGATTTGAGAAAGAATCAAGGCTGCCCAGGATCGACAAAAATCATATGCTGACACGCAAAGGAAGAATCTACAATTCAATACCGGCGATAAGGTTTTTCTCAAAATGGCACCAATGAAAGGAGTAATACGCTTCGGGAAGAGGGGAAAACTAAAACCCAGATATATTGGCCCATTTGAGATTCTAGATAGAATTGCAGACGTCGCCTATAAGTTAGCTCTACCGCCAGAACTTACCAATATCCATAACGTCTTTCATGTATCAGTACTTAGAAAGTATGTCCCAGATTCAAATCACGTTATTCATCATGAGAATCTGGAGGTCAATAAAAACCTCACTTATGAAGAGAACCCCATTGCTATCTTAGGAAGAAAAGTTCACACTTTGAGGAATAGAGAGATTCCCTTAGTACTAGTGCAGTGGAGTAGACATGGGAAGGAAGAAGCTACTTGGGAACGAGAAGATGAGATCTTAGCAAAATATCCGAATATCCTAAACCAAGTAAGTACAATTTCGAGGACGAAATTTTTAAAAGTAGGGGAGACTGTGATACCCCGAATCTTTATAACGCAATAAAATACACTCTTTGCATTTTAAAATATTTTTACCAAATTTATTTTAGCTTAAATTGCAAAGTTATTTGATTTTATGATCTTATTTTGACAATTAAGTGTGACCGCGGTGTACCAGGTCGACTGCACACCTAAAAGGTAAGAATAAAAATTTAAAATATAGAAGCTGGTTAACATCGGACTTAAGAAATAAGAAACAAAATTAATATATTCTATAATATTTTACATTTATCTAAATAATAACTAAAACTAAAGTATAGATATAAGTTTTATACATATAATATGATAATATAATAAATATAACTAACTATATATATACCTACGAATAAGTAATATATGTATAATAATAACAATGATAATAAAGTACTTATATTCTATTTTTAGAAAACAAACACCTATACTAAAATTAGTAGTACTTACATAATGAAGTAACAAGTGTGTTCTTACAAGAATCCTCAGAATTACACTAACATTTAGTTTCATAAATCATTATCCCACATCGAGATTATTTCGCAAACTTTTTACGGACTTCATGTATAAAAGAAGCTAAACAAGTTCTTTATAGGAACATAAAAAAAAATAAGTAAAATAACATATATATTATATATTGGATTTCCTTTAACTAGGAGGTCCTTATCAGTTTAATTTTGACAACGCTTCTACCGGTGTTTCGGAAAGTTGTCGTATAGTATTAAAATCTTTTAAGGTATGTAATTTTAATAGTTTTCTTTTCTTATTGTCATTTATAGTTTATATAGATTTAGGAATTTAATTATTTTCTTGATTTAAGTAGATTTATAAATTTAGCTGTTGTTTAAGATGCATGTTAGTTAGTTTAAAATATTTATCAATGTAGTTAATAATTTAAATTTAATAAAATAGTTAGGCCTTTTAATTTAGGACTATAATTTATTACGACTCGACTTATGTATTAGAAATTGTAAAAGATAGACATAATCCAAGGATATTGTACCACACTTAATCACTTTGAAAATACTAAACCCGATAAGTAATACTAATTAATTAAACAACATGTGCTAGGTGTAGTGCAGGTCGGGCCTAGGACATACACGACTCAATTATTTTTAAAGCAAGCAAAACAAGGTGGGTGACTGGGCTATTTGTAAGTATATTATGCTACTGAACTTGTACTTTGATAAATATGTTTGCCTTCGGGCTTATTGATATGATACCTCTTAAGTCGTAAGATTGGCTTTTGAGTAGGGCTTGGGAGTCGTAAGATTGGCCCCTAGTCTAGCAATATGGCTTTTGAGTCGTAAGATGGACTCCTAAGTCAAGGATGTGTTTATTATTGTGCACCTTCGTTAGCATAACTGCTTACAAAGTTCCCACTGAGTTTATACTCATGCCCATAAATACAAATCTTCAGGTTAGCTGAGCGAGGTGGCGGGGCTGTTGCGGCAAAGGTCACCGGGTTCCTTTTCCTACCCGCAACTTTAAGATGTTTTTGCTTCTTCAATGTATATAAACAAGTTTACATGTTACTAAATCCGGGTGTTTTCATTTTCTGAGAAACTTTGGAACCTCTAGTGTAAATATGTTTTGGCTGTGTATTATTGTCAATAAAATCTCTACTTTTATCCGATAAATATTTCATGTCACGCTTTCGCACTTTTTCTGATTTATTACTTAATCAAAAGAAAATAAAATTTAGTAGCACTTCAATCCCGAGTTAATGGGATTGGGGCGTTACATGAATCAAGTGTTGTAACTTCATATTCGGGAGCAGTTCTTTTTAGGAGAGAATCTGCAACACTTCTTGCTCATGTGTCCTAGCCTTTTGAGCCATAACTCAGTTGCATGGTAACATTAGCCTTCCCCTTGCATAATCTTCCCTATGTTACATATAAGGAACTTCCTTTTCTTCCTCGAGCAACAATCAAATTACCTTTGCTGAGCTTCCATCATGATCACTAAAGTAGCTTGCCTAGCCAGCACCATCAAGCTTCCCTGGGCATATAAGGTTTAGATGCATGTCTGGAATATGTCTCACATCTTTCAACATGAGTTTGCATCCAGAGTCAGTCATTGGTGTGATATTGCCTTTACCGTATTTTTATTGGTAACATGGTTTTCCATCTTCGCTGAACCAATGTCTCCACTTTGGTAGGATAAGGAGAACTCTCCATGTGTAATAACATGGAAAGAGGCACCTGAATCCACTATCAAGTAGCTATCATCATGAGAAAGTTTGAGATAGTTGTCTTCTCCAATAAGGAAGACATCGATATTATTTTCAGCTCCTAAGGCAGTGGTGATGTTCTCTTCTTTGTTCTTCAGATTTATCTTACCAGCTGGATGGTTCCGTTCTTCTAATCTTGATTGAGATTTTGACATTCCATTTTCTTATGTTTTGGTATGCAATACTCAATTTTTTAGCGTAACTTTGATACCCCTCTTGACTTATCATAACCTCATGTTTTTCTTCTTCCTCGAGTATCGTTCTTGTCCCGAGTTCTATTCCTACCATGATTTAACAATGTTAGCCTCCGTTTGATTAGATGTACCTCGCTCTTTTATCCCGACTTCTTTATTCAATAGGCCATATGTGACCATATCCATGGTAAGTTTTCCTTCTGGTGTGGAGTTGCAAAGAGTCACAACCACAGTATCCCAACTCTCTAGCAAAGAGCTTAGAAGTAGTAAGGCATAAAGTTAATTATCGACCTTCGTCTTGATTTTTGTTAGTTGATCAGGCTCCTTTGAAGCAATTTAAATTCTTGAGCATATTTTCTCCATCTTTGTAGTCCAACTTCACTAGTCATCTCACAAGATGGACTTTATGATGTGGTGTCTTCTTTTGAATCATGGACTCTAATATTGCCCATAATTCATTAGCATTTGCAAATGTAGACACATGCAAGCTTAAACAAAATTCGATCTATGTATAATGTACTTATTGATCATGGCTATCATGTTTCCATTCAAAAGCCCCCATTTTTTTTTCCTTCTTTCCTTCCACCTTCTCTAAATTGTCGATGGGCTCGTACCTCAAAACTATAAGTGGTCTTCCATCATTGCTTCCAATATGAGTATTTTTTGCAATCAGCTTGAACAAATCACACAAGAAGACTATGCGCAATATAACCGAGCTCTAATACCACTGTTAAGAGTGGAATAATGCGGAAGCGAACTCCTTTCCCTCTTTGTGGATTTAGGTTAATAAAAGTAAATTAATTAAAATAAAATAAAGTTGAGACACATATTTTTTGTTGGATATCGGTTTAATTTAGTGGATATTGATCTAAGATTGAACCGATTAAGATGTGGCTAAATTTAATTCGATTTTAATTAAATGGTAAATCGAGAAAGTACATTTTACAAGGGTAAACGTAGCCTATAAAATTCTCAAAATCGACTTTAGGTGAGTGAAATTTGATGATTAAAGGCAACCATGTTAAATTATGTCTAGCCACGTATCTGGGTAGTGGTTAACTTGGCTCTGCGAAGTTGGGTTTTGAAGAACCGAATCGTGACCAACCCAGTTCAACTTGTGACTATTTGATATCCAGGATGAATTTGGAAAACCTTGTGTTCAAGATTCATACTTGAAAGTTAAAGGGCCCACTACTTAAGATAGTGGGATAGTGAGAATTTAATTGAAGAAAGCTGTTGGAGGTTACACACCTCATACAGGCCACTAACACCACTACCCAAGGGACGTTAATATCCCCTAAATGTGGAGTCCATAACATTTCTCCATGTCTTTTTAGTAGATTTTCCAAGAGTTTTTTGTAGGTTTCTTCATATCTTAGAAATTATGTAGGAGCACGGTCATTTGTTGAGACTTGCCCAGTTTCTCAACACTTTTTAGTACGTTGGAACTCAAAGGTTTGGATTGCTACTACCTTTGAGATGTCAGCCACTGTATCTTGGAGACATAATGCCAGTAACCATGAGCACATGGGCTAGGCGTATTTGTCTAGTGGAAAGATTCCTGGACTCGCTTCGACTGCCCTTTGTGCTAATTTGTGTTTTATAGGTTCATGAAGATGGTCTCATAGATCCTTTTTTGCTAGTTATGTGGAGTAAGAAGCTCTACAAGTGCAATCTCAGTTGTTGTACTACAACACGTTGAGTGCAATGATAACAACAAAATATATAGAATGTATAAATCTGCCATTTTGGAACATGTTGTTGTACTAGTAGTGTCAATGTACATAATATCAGATTTAACATCATTGTACCGCATATATTTTCCAACAATCGCTGGACAAAGCTTATAGCGCTACAACAAGAAGGAACAGTTATTTCCTTAGTGAGAATGTTGTCAAGATCAGGGGAATATCTAAATTTAAATATTGTTGGTTTTGGCTATTAGTGATTTTGATATCATGTAATAGCTAATATATTTGTGTGTTTCTGTAGCAGCAAAGTATGTTGGAATATAAGAGGTTCACTTTAGATTGTTCCACTTCCATCTTTCATATCTAGAATATGATAGAAGAGAACATGGGTCGATAATGATTCCCATGATTACATACACTAAATATAAGAAATCACAATAAGTGATGCTATTGACATCTAAGTTCGCAACACCGACTCTTGGTTGGTGTGGGCGGTACAAAATACATAATTGATTACCGTACATACATATTTGTTGCGCCTTTCCACTAGTTGGAATTTATGAGGGTTTTGGGGTAACCTTACAAGATTATGTCTAACTAAAGTGGGATAAGACTATATTTAAACATGATTTGGTTGGTGGAAGGGGGGGGGGGTATTCTTTAAAAAATATACACAGATAGATTTTTCATACGTAATTATATTTTACTTGATAGGAAGCAAAAATTGAAAAAAGATATAAATATTCACAATAACAATATAAACAAGCATTTTAGTGGGAGCTATAATCATGAAAGACCTTCGTCCTGTCCATGCGTGATAAAGCCTAAAACTTTTTTTTCTTTTTCTTTTTCATTTTTTAAATCTTTTTCTTTTTAATTTTAGTTTACGGGTTAGCGTGATTGACAATAGTTGGAAAATAAATCATTTGTAGGACAATGTAACAGGAAAATAAAGACATAATAGGTGTCAGGGGACAAAGGTATGAGGAATAAAATTAAAACAAAAGTTGTGATTTTGGAGAGGATGAAAAAGCAATTGAAAAGCAATAACAATAAAGAGGTAGTAAAGAGAAAGGGAATCCTAAAAAAGGAATGGTGTTCCATTTCAGTAGTGGAACAAAATAAGAGAAAGGGGGAAAATATAGGATTAGAAAAGCAAATGAGATCATCAATTTTAAATGATGTTTCATCTTTTATTGGGATGTATTGGAATAAAAGATGAAAGACTATTTGGAATAAGTAGTTCCATACGCTAGAAAGGGGTGTTCTTTCGGGAAAAAAGAAAAAGAAATAAAGAAAATAAAAAGAAAAAGGGTGACTTTCTCTTTTGAAGAAAACTGTGAAATTTGATTGTATAATTTAATGGTTCCAAAACTTATGTAACATGTGTATGTAAAAATCATATTGACACGATTCATGGTGAGGAGCAAGAATGCATAAGCTAGTGCATCATCTCCTTTCCTTCACCGTTTTAAGTGTTTCAAATTCATGGTCAGAAACAAGAGCTAATGGTGTGCAGGGCGACAAGATCGTTGAGTTGGTGGGGCAACCCGAGAATGTGGATTTTGATCAGTATGGTGGTTATGTTTTGGTGGATCCTCGGGGTGGAAGAGCATTGTTCTATTATTTTGTTGAGTCTCCAACTAATTCTTCCACTAATCCTCTCCTTTTGTGGCTTAATGGAGGTAAAAAGGAAGATGATACAATTAACTATTTATCCATTAAGTTGAACTAACCAAACAAATTTGAGATACAGGGACAGGGTGTTCATTCTTTGGATATGGAGACATGGAGGAATTGGGTCCTTTCAGAGTGAACAGTGATGGCAAAACTCTATTTGGGAACAATTATCCATTGAATAATGGTGAGCTCTACTTCTAAATAGTACAATATGATAAACAGATCAACGATGACGCAATTTGGTAGTGGCAAAAGTGATTTTCTTAGAGTGGCCTCCTCGATTTCGTTTCTCGTACTCAAAACACATTGGCTAGTTATGACAACACTGCCGACACAAGCACTGGCAACGACGCCTATACTTTTCTCGTAAATTGGCTTGAGAGAGTCCCGCAATACAAAATGAGAGATTTTTATATAACAGGAGAGAGTTATGCCGATCATTAGTTAACATACACCATATTGCTCCACAACAACAAAACTATCCAGTCTGTGATCAACCTAAATGGGAGTGTTGTATGTTCATTTTTATCTTAAATATGCAATAAATTACTAGTCTTTTTACTTAGAATTGTTAAGTATCGCTATGGAATGTGTATAGACAAAGATAAAATAATTGTAGACTCTTACAAAAAAAAGTCGAGGCTAGAGTTTGACTCTCTGTCCGTAAGAAGATATTGCCACGTACACAGGTGCAATACGTATCAAAGCAATCGCCCCAAGATACAACGACTTTAAAACTTCAGACCGTTGCACTACGAATCAAAAGTTATCAACGAACGGACTCAGATATTCGAAACTTTCTTGACACAACTCATGCAGAATTTAAGAGAACTAGAATGCCTTTTAAAGTTGTATTGTGCTTTTGAATTTCAAGTGACTAGAATACAATCTGGAAGGGACTATTTATATATTTCGAAGAGTTGTGGTGCCTTTTCAGAAAGGTACCTTTCTGTCCTTTGGTGGCACCAGTCCCATCAAAACCCGAACCAGTTCGGACTTGACCTACCTGCTGGCTGGATCGCACCCTGTCGGGTGATGGTTCGCACTCGTCCGAGACCCACCGCACCGGTTCGTGGATCCGGGTCCGTTCGCGACCCAACCTGTCCGGTCGCTGGCGGAGTGGTCCGACCCGTCTTTCTGTGTGCTCGTTCCACATCGTTGGTGCACCACATCATCGCACTTAACCCGATCCATCGCAAACACACGAGCCACCAGTTTAAACCATTCGGTCAAAACTTAAAGGCTCCTCCAGCTCCTCGCGACGGCGCGTACATGCGAAGTGCAAAGTACGCCTCTAAAGCGACTCAATGCAACATGTGCGGCGTGCGCATGCCGGCCCGGACCCAGGCTCGGGCTCGGATGGTGTGAAGACAAAGGCTAAAATCCTACTAGGATCCACCATAAGGTCCACCACAGGGGAGCACACTTGATAACCCCTTATCAAGTGATCTACTAAATAAGGAGTATCAAAATACTCCTACTTTTCTATGTGGGACAAGTTCCCACATTTCTTTATAAACTCTTCAAATTTTCAAGTTTAAGTAGCAACCTTTAGGCCTTAATTTCTCATTCACCCGAAATTGAATAACATAAATACACCAAATTCATCTACTCGAAATGTAGATCATGGATTTGCAACTTACTTCCATTTTCCACAAATGGATTAATAGAATAAAATTGGTCAAATTTGGGTCAACACCCAAAATTCCAAACCAATTTCCAAAAATCCCTCACATGAATGATATTAATGCATGCAAACCAAAGAAAGTCCCAACGAGTAGTCCCTTCATTAGGATAGGTAGCTTCAGGCTTTGAACCTTCCCTAGTGAGATGCCACCGAATTTACTCGCTGCTCAGTGAACACGATGTCTTGAACTGGTCAGCTTTTGTGTAAATCTAGTACAATGACAACCACAAAGTGATGACTCTAATATCCTTTTGATTCTCATGTTGTTCTCCATTTTGGCTTTAGACCTTATCTCAGATTCATAAGTGTGTACTGAAAATATTACATTTGTCAGTTCGAAGCGGCCCCACTTCACATTTACATAGGTGATCTCCTATTAAGGGTACCCTGAAATAACCCACCACGAAGGTGTAGGAATCATTAAAAAAAAAATAAGTTTACCCTCACCACACGTCATTAGGTTTTTGTACCAAACATGTACAATTAGCACTTGAGCGGAATCGAGAATGAGCTTGAAATGTAATTTTCAAGTGCAATACTAAGTGCTTCAAAGCTTAGTTTTCTCGTTGAACCAAGTTCTTGGGATCCTCCAGTCATCATGGACGAGTTGCCACTATGAACACCCTTTAATGTGTGGGTTTTAGCCTCATTCCCCTTACGCCACTATACATTTGATCTCGACCAATGCCTTTAGTTAGCAGATCCGCGATATTTTCTTTTGACTTTACGTAGTCAATGGAGATTACTCCACTTGAGATCAAATGTCTCACTGTATTATGTCTCCTTCGTATGTGTCGATACTTATCGTTATACATGTGGCTTTGTGTCCTCCCTATAGCAGACATGCTATCACAGTGTATCATCACGGGAGGCATCGGTTTGTACCAACCAGGTATATCCTCTAGGAAATTTTGAAGCCATTCTGCTTCTTCACCAGCTTTGTCTAATGCAATGAACTCCGATTCCATTATGGATTTTGAATCTTTTGTATTAGATATCCAATTTGCATCTGTGTATCCTTCCAACACGGCTGGATATCTTGTATACAGAATTCCATGACTCATGGTATGTTTTAAATACCTCAAAACTTTCATCAGAGCTTTCCAGTGATCCTTGTTAGGATTACTTGTAAATTTACTAAGTTTGCTAACTGATATGCTATATCAAGATGCGTACCATTCGTTAAGTATATCAAGCTTCCGATAATTCTTGCATATTTCAATTGGAACACTGGGTCTCCTTTATTTTGGCTAAGTGTAGATGAACATCTACATGAGTGTTAGCGGGGGGTACACCATAAGCATCAAATTTCCTCAAGACAATCTCGTTAGAAGTTCTAGAGATTTTCATCCCTAGGGTGACGTCAGCCAAACCCATGTCCTTCATGTCAAAATTATGTTTTAACATGTTCTTAGTATTCACGATCGAGTCATGATTATTCCCCGTAATAAGCATGTCATCTACATATAGACACACTATCACATAATTTTTTGGAGTGCTCTTTATATAGACACACTTGTCACACTCATTGATCTTGAACCTATTAGAGAGCATCACAGTGTCAAATTTTTCATGCCATTTAACATGTGCTTGTTTAAGTCCATACAATGATCTAACAAGTTTACACACCTTCTTTTCTTGGTCAGGCACAACAAACCTTTCAGGTTGTTCCATATATATCTCTCTATCCAATTCCCCATTTAGGAAGGTCGTCTTCACATCCATTTGATGTATCTCAAGGTTATGCAATGCTGCAATAGCAATGAGTACTCTAATGGAAGTGATCCTCGTAACATGGGAATATGTATCAAAGAAATCATAACCTTCTCTTTGTTTGAACCCTTTGGCCACCAATCTAGACTTATACTTATCAATTGATCCATCAGCTTTATACTTCCTCTTTACGATACACTTGCATCCAAGATGTTTACAACCTGGTGGTAGATCTACAATCTCCCACGTGTGATTTTGCATGATGGACTCAATTTCATTATTTATTGCTTCTTTGTAGAGAGGAGCATCTGGACCAGACAATGCCTCATGTATTGTCCTGGGTTCACTTTCCATCATGTACGATAGAAAATTCGGCCCAAAAGACTTTTCCTTTCTGGCCCTCTTACTACGTCTAGGTTCATCATTAACCTTAGGTTCCTCATTAACCTCAACAGGTGAACCATTTACAATTTCATAAGTTCTTTTACGAGAATTTACTTCTATGTTTTCCTTCTTAGGAAATATGTCCTCAAAGAACACCACGTTCCTTGACTTAATAGTCATTCCTTCGTTCATTTTAGGAACGTCTGATTTTTTTCACCAAAAATCGATATGCACTACTGTTATGCGCATATCCAATGAAAATACAATCAACAGTTTCAGGTCCTATTTTCACTTATTTTGGCTTAGATACTTCAACCTTAGCTAGGCACCCCCACACTTTGAGGTAACGGTAGGAACGTTTTCTTCCTTTCCACAACCGTACAGAGTTTTGACCCTCTTCTTATGTGGCAATTTGTTAAGAATGTAGTTGGTTGACAAGATTGCTTCCCCCCCCACCCTACATGTTCTGGGGTAAGCCCGAACTTATCAACATAGCATTCATCATCTCTTTTATAGTTCGATTCGTTCATTCTGCAATGCCATTTGATTGAGGTGAGTATGGAGTTGTAGTTTGATGAATAATACCGTTTTGTAGGCAAAACTCTTCAAAATGGAGCTACATATTTTCCACCCCTATCATTTCAAATCCCTTTGATTCTTTTGCTAAGTTGATTTTCAGTTTCATTCTTATAATTTTTTTATGCCTTAATGGCTTCATCTTTGCTTTTCAAAAGATATTCATCACAGTATCTTATTTAATCATCAATAAAAGTTATGAAGTAATTCTTACCACCTCTATTTTGCACAAACTTCAAATCACATACATCAGTATGTACGAGTTCTAGAGGTGAATTACTTCTTTCCACTTAATGGAATGCTGTTTTAGCCAATTTTGCCTCCACACAGATCTCACACTTTTGTGAATTGAATTCCATTATAGGAAGTAAATCTAAGTTCACTAAATGTCAAAGTGTATTTAGATTTACATGTCCTAATCTACCATGCCATAAATTAGAACACTCAAGCAAGTAATTAACTTCACTTATAGTGATAATGCATTTAATGTCACGCTTTACAGTTATTACATTCATCTTGAAAAGGCTCTTCTCGAGATAACCTTTCCCAATAAATTGACCACCTTTGGTCAGTAAAAAGTTATTATCTCCAAACACAAGCTTAAATTCAGCCTTACTCAACAAAGAGCCAGAGACTAAATTCTTGTGAATGTTCGGGACATGCAGCACATCCATGAGAGTTAGTTATTTTCCTAAGGTCATCTTTAACAAAAATTTCCCCAATCCGGCCGCCGAAGACATTGCAAAGTTTCCCATGAAGAGCTTTTTGCCATTGATCTCTTGGTAAGTGGAGAACAATTCCTTCTCTGAACAAATGTGACGGGTAGCCCTTGTGTCGACCCACCATTCCCTCAGATTTTCCATCAAATTTGCCTCGAACACAATGATAGACAGATCCAGTTAAGACATCTCTTCTGTAAAGGACTTGTGCTCGACTAGGTTGGCTTGATTCTTATTACCTTGATTTGCCTTCTTTGGCTGTCGACATTTACTCGACTTGTGCCCGGGCTGATCACAATTATAACATTTACCTTTGAACCTTTTGTTCAAGGTCTTTTGTTATTTACTAGAGCCATTACCGCGCTTTCTCTTCTTGCCACTTCCGGACAACCAAATTTACTCGTGCCTCTCCACGATTCTTGTCGCTCTTGACTTCAGATTTTCGCTTGTCTTCCTCGATCCTTAGTCTCACGATCAAGTCCTCAAGCCCAATTTCTTGCGTTTATGCTTGAGATAATTCTTGAACTCCTTCCACTAAAGCAGTAGCTTCTCTATTAGCACAACTACTTGAAAGGATTCAGATAGTTACATACATTCGGCATGAATCTCATGGAGGATCAACTGAAACTCTCGAACTTGGTCCAAGTCCATCTTTGAATCCAACATTTTGAAGCCGAGGAACTATCCGATAATGAATTTCTTCATTTCGGCATCCTTCGTCGTGTACTTATTATCCAAAGACAACCACAACTCTTTTGCGGTTTTAAAAGTTGTGTAGACTCTGTAAAGTGCATCGTCTAGCCCATTCATAATGTAATTGCGACATAGAAAATCACTATGATTCCATGCGTCCAAAGCATTTTGCCTATCTTTATCACCCACCTCAACATTCGGAGGATCTTCCTGTAAGAAACGAGCAGGATTGAGGGTTGTCAAGTAGAATATCATTTTATGTTGCAATCTCTTGAAATCATTTCCGGCCAATTTTGTCGATTTTTCAGCGTGAGCAGCAGGAATAGAAGGAGTAGAAATAGTAGAAGACATCTTCGAAAATACAAAGATATCGTCTTACGATGTTAACTATCGCTATGGAATATGTATAGACAAAGATGAAATAATTGCAGGTGCAATACGTATCAAAGCAATCGTCCCCAAGATGCAACGACTTTAGAACTTCAGACCATTGCACTACAAATCAGAATCTATCAGTGAACGGACTTAGATATTCGGAAGTTTCTTGACACAACTAATGCAGAACTTAAGAGAACTAGAAAACCTTTTAAAGCTGTATTGTGCTTTTGAATTTCAAGTGAGTATAATGCAATCTGGAGGGGTCTATCTATATATTTCGAAGAGTTATGGTGCCTTTTCAGAAAGGTACCTTTCTGTCCTTTGGTGGCACCAGTTCGGTCAAAACCCAAACTATTTCGGACTTGACCTACTCGCTGGCTGGATCGCACGCTGGGTGATGGTTCGCACTCGCCCTTGACCCACCGCACCAGTTTGCAGATCCAGGTTCGTTCGCGACCCAACCCGCCCGGTCGCTGGCAGGGTGGTTCGGCCCGTCCTGCTACGTGCCCGTTCCGCCTCCCTGGTGCACCATGTCATCGCACCTGACCCGATCTTTCGCGAACCCATGAGCCACCGATTCAGATCATTCGGTCGAAACTTTAAGACTCCTCCAACTCCTCGCGACGACGCGTACGTGAAGTGCAAAGTGCACCTCAAACGACTCAATGCGACATGTGCGATGTGCACGTACGGATTATTATAATAAAATTGGTCAAATTTGGGTCAACACCAAAAATTCCAAATTAATTTCCAACAAGAATTTAATTTGTTTGCAGATGGGCAATGTTGATGAGGATGAGAAGCCAATGCTAAGGGGGTTCTTGATCATATTTGGAAGCATGCATTGTAGATGTCAGTTCAATATCATCAAGTGTTCATGAAATGTAGTAGAGGTTTTGAGGATTCAAGAACAGAGTTTAGAATGTGGAGAACCGGGTTAGAGAACCGGGTTTTAGCCGGATCAGTTAAAGAGGTTAAAATGGAAACCGGAGTCAAGGTTGTTATAACTATTTTTTGCAACAGAATAAAACCGTTGCATGTAAAACCGTTGTGGAAAGCTCGTAGCAGCAGTTTTGAGCAGTTGAAGACCGAATTGGTTACAACTACTTCTTCCCCCTGATTCGAGCTCCGGCCTTTATATACATTGTAAACACTTGAAGTTGCTAGTTGATTCACGTTTCTTTCCCTCTGTAAACATTACTCAATTAAGAGAATTAGATTGCTAGGGTTCTTAAGCTCAATTCATTCTGTGAATTGGGGTTTCTAGTTTTCTGGATTAATTCTTGTTATTGATTGATTAGAGGAGTGAATTGAGGTGTATAGAACCTCCGTGGATGTAGATCACATTGATCGAACCACGTAAAATCCCTGAGTTCATCATTTTTTCTCTTCATGTTCTTGGTTCGGTTTCTTGTGGCCGATTTTTTTGTTGATTTTCATTCAATACTATTTGTGTGTTGTTTGTGTGTGAGTGAGACTGATTCATAAGAAGTGGCGCCGTTTATGGGAAGCCTCCTAACGCAACAAGAAGATAGAGATGTTAGGAATGAAGATGGATGTGGAAAAATTCTCAGGGAGGAATGACTTCCATCTTTGAAAGATCAAGATGAAGGCTATTCTGGTTCAAAACGGGCTGGTTGGTGTACTAAAGCTTGAAAATGAATGGACAGAGACAGAGAAGCCTAAATATGCAGAGGTGGATCAAAAGGCTCTGAGTTTGATCATCATGTGTCTAGGAGATAAGCCATTGAGGGAGGTTTCAAGATGCTCGACTGCTATAGGGGCTTGGACCAAGCTGGAGGAACTATATCAGTCCAAGTCTGTATCAAATAAACTGTTTCTCAAACAGAGGTTACTGGCTTTCAAAATGGTGGATGGAAAAGACATTTCTGATCAACTGGATGAGTTTTCTAAACTTCTTGATGAACTGGAAGATCTTGGAGTAACTATGGAGGATGATGACAGAGCTTTAATGGTATTAAATGCTCTACCAAGTTCCATGGAAGGGTTCAAGGACACTTTGATGTTTGGGATAAACTGAGTTATGACTCAATAATCACTGCTTTGAAGACCAAATGCTTACAGAATCAAGGAGATAAGAAGGTGACTCAATATGGTGAAGGTTTGAATGTAAATTTAAAAAAGAATTACCAAAAGAAGAAGGGCCAAACCTCAAAGAATCACAAGACTGGGAATACTGCTTCAAAGAAACCTGGAGAATGGACAGAGAACAGAAATTGTTTCAAGTGCAAGCAAGTAGGGCATCTAAAGAAAGATTGCCCTCAAAAGGTGAAGAAGAAAGAAGGCCATGGTAGAGAAATTGCCACTGTTGAACATGGAGAAAACACTCCAGAAGTCTTGAATGTTACTGAATCAAAAATGGAGTTGGAATGGATACTGGATACAGGCTGCTCATTCCATATGTGTCCTCACAAAGAATGGTTCCAAAACCTCAAGAAAGAATATGGAGGGTGTGTACTGCTGGGAAATGACCAATCCTGCAGGGTTCAAGGTACTGGATCAGTAAACATCAACATGTTTGATGGTGTTACCAAGCAAATCACAAATGTAAGGTATGTGCCTGGACTTAAAAGAAATTTGATATCCCTAGGATCTCTAATTGCTACTGGGTGTGAGTTTAAATCTGTTGATGGCCAATTACACATAACCAAAGGAAATAAACTGGTAATCAAGGGAAGACAACACAATGGATTGTTTATTTTGATAGGAAAACCAGTGGTTGGAAGTGTGGGGAATATTCTGGCTAATAATGAACTAACCCTGTGGCATAAAAGATTGGGACACATTGGTGAAAGAGGACTGAAAGAACTATCCAGAAGAGGGATAATTGGAGAGGTTGGGAATCAGACACTTGAGTTCTGTGACAAATGTGCATTGGGCAAATCACAGAAACTGCCCTATGCCAACGGGATTCACATCACTCAAGAACCTCTGGACTATGTCCACTCTGATATCTGGGGACCATCTAGGACTGAAACACATGGAGGAGGAAAGTATTTCATGTCTGTAATTGATGATTTCAGTAGGAAAGTATGGGTATTTATCTTAAGAAATAAGAGTGATGCCTTCACTAAATTCAAGACGTGGTTGCTTCAAATGGAAACCTTGAAAGGAAAGAAACTCAAGCATTTAAGAACTGATAATGGCCTAGAATATCTATCCACTGAGTTCACTACCTTCTGTAATGAAAGGGGAATTACCAGACACATAACAGTCCCCATGAATTCACAACCGAATGGAGTAGCAGAAAGATTCAATAGAATTGTCCTAGCAAGAGTAAGGTGTATGTTACTTGATGCTGGGTTGCCAAAGGTGCTTTAGGGAGAAACAATAAACACGACATGTTATCTGATAAACCGGTCTCCTACATCAACTCTGGGATTCAAAACACCAGAAGAAGTATGGAATGGAAGAATTCCAGATTACTCTGGATTAAAGGTGTTTGGATGCTTGGCATATGCTCATATGAAATCAGATAAACTTGATCCTAGAGCTTACAGGTGTGTGTTTCTGGGATATCCAGATGGAATCAAGGGTTACAGGTTATGGTGCATGGAATCTGGAAATCAGAAGTTGATGATCAGCAGGGATGTGAAGTTCAATGAATCCATTATGCGATATCATTTCTCTGGGAATCTAGGAAATCAGGATGAAGACTCTGAAACAGAAAGGATATCAGTTCAGGTGGAGACTCAGGAGGAGCATGACAGACAGAGAGGAGAAAATTTGGCTAATCATTCCAGTAGTAGCTCTTCAGAAGAAGAAGACACAACACACAGAAATACAAACCTGAGAGAGTACAACATTGCCAGAGACAGACCAAGGAGACAAATACAGAAGCCAGATTTTTATGGACAAGCTGGAAGTGTACATTATGCACTTAGTGTTGCTGAAGACATAGAAAATCATGAACCACAGAACTTCAAAGAAGCAGTCAATGGTGATGAAAGTGAACAATGGATCAGTGCAATGATGGAAGAAATTGAGTCTTTGGAGAGGAATGGCACCTGGAAACTAGTGGATAAACCAAAGGGACAAAATCTGGTAAGTTCCAAATGGATTTACAAGAAGAAGGTTGAAGTTGGGGTCTCAGACAAGATAAGGTATAAGGCAAGACTAGTAGCAAGGTATAAGAGAAGAAAGCATTGATTTCAATGAAGTCTTCTCTCCTGTAGTAAAGCACTGTTCAATCAGACTACTTTTGTCAATAGTAACACAAGAGGACATGGAGTTACAGCAGCTGGATGTGAAAACAGCTTTCTTACATGGAGACTTAGTTGAGAACATTTATATGAAGCAGCCTGAGGGATTTGTGGTTCCAGGAAATGAAGAAAAAGTATGTTTCCTCAAAAAGTCATTATATGGATTGAAGCAAAGCCCAAGGCAGTGGAATAAGAAGTTCAATGAGTTTATGTTAAAAGCTGGTTTTGTCAGAAGTTTGTATGACAGTTGTGTTTATTTTGATAAAAGTTTAAGTGTTGATCCTGTATACCTGTTGTTATATGTGGATGACATGCTCATTGCAAGCAAGAGCTAACATAAAATACATCAGCTTAAGCAGAAATTGAGTTCTGAATTTGATATGAAGGACTTGGGAGAGGCTAAGAAGATTCTGGGAATGAGCATAATCAGAGACAGAGCTGCTGGATGTTTATGGTTGTCTCAGAAGCATTATCTTCAGAAAGCGGTTGAGAGGTTTCAAATGCATGAGGCCAAGACACTGAGTATTCCAGTAAGCCAACAACTCAGATTATCGAAGGAGCAGAGTCCTAAGACAGCAGAAGAAGAGACATACATGAGAAGTGTGCCTTATGCTAGTGGAGTTGGGAGTCTGATGTATGGGATGATATGCAGTAGACCAGACTTAGCATACTGTGTGTCCTTAGTTAGCAGATATATGTCAAATCCAGAAAAGGCTCATTGGGAGGCTTTGAAGCAGGTGTTGAGGTATTTAAAGGGAACAACAAGTCTGGGGTTGAAGTTTCAAAAGCAGGAAAAATTGGCTAATCCTTTGGAAGGATTTGCAGATGCTGATTTTGCTGGAAATGTTGATACCAGGAAGTCAATCACAGGCTATGTTTTCACATTATATGGTACTGCAGTTAGCTGGAGAAGTGTTCAACAATCAGTGGTGGCTTTATCCACTACAGAAGCTGAATACATGGCTTTGACAGAGGCAATCAAGGAAGCTATGTGGTTAAAAGGCATTCTGAAGGATTTGGGAATCAAGCAGGACTGTGTTACTATATATTGTGACAATCAGAGTGCATTACATCTAGTGAAACATCAAGCTTTTCATGAGAGATCTAAGCACATAGATGTCAGATTGCATTTTGCAAGGGATGTGATTGATACAGGGTCTGTGGAGGTTAGGAAGGTCCATACAAGTGACAATGCTGCTGATTTTCTAACCAAAGCAGTGCCTGAGAGTAAGATGGTTCATTGCTCAAGCCTAATTGGGCTTGAACGGTGTGATTAAAAGTCGAAGAACAAGGCAGGTTGAGGTGATGAAATACACTTGAGTTCATTGAGGTGGAGATTTGTAGATGTCAGTTCAATATCATCAAGTGTTCATGAAATGCAGTAGAGGTTTTGAGGATTCAGGAACCGGGTTTAGAATGTGGAGAACCGGGTTTTAGCCGGATCAGTTAAAGAGGTTAAAATGGAAACCGGAGTCAAGGTTGTTATAACTGTTTTTTGCAACAGAATAAAACCGTTGCATGTAAAACCGTTGTGGAAAGCTCGTAGCAGCCGTTTTGAGCAGTTGAAGACCAAATTGGTTACAACTACTTCTACTCCCTGATTCGAGCTCCGGCCTTTATATACATTGTAAACACTTGAAGTTGCAAGTTGATTCACATTTCTTTCCCTCTGTAAACATTACTCAATCAAGAGAATTAGATTGCTAGGGTTCTTAAGCTCAATTCGTTCTCTGAATTGGGGTTTCCAGTTTTCTGGATTAATTCTTGTAATTGATTGATTAGTGGAGTGAATTGAGGTGTATAGAACCTCCGTGGATGTAGATCGCATTGATCGAACCACGTAAAATCCCTAAGTTCATCATTTTTTCTCTTCATGTTCTTGGTTCTGTTTCTTGTAGCCGATTTCTTTGTTGATTTTCATTCAATATTGTTTGTGTGTTGTTTGTGTGTGAGTGAGACTGATTCATAACATGCATTGATTTCAAATGAAATTATAGATTTCTGTCTAAATTATGTTGTTCTGTAGATGAGGTAGTATCGGAGGAATGCAGTAGTTATAAGGTGAAGACAATGCACGAGATGGGAATTATCGATGGGTAAAACATTTATGCACCAATCTGTCGGAACCTTGTTGATACAAGTTAATTATGCATGTATTTAGGTCGATTTAGGAACGTATTTTATAACATTTACATGCATATTTTGTCGAGAGTTGTGTATATTTGTCGTATTTGGGTCATTTAACATGTTTTGACTTGTTTTGAAGGTTTGGAGTGTTTATAGGGTTAAAAGTCATGTTTTACGACTATTGGACAAAGGAACAAGTCAAGGAAGGGAAAACCCGATCTAAATCGGTCTGAACCAGTCCGGAGAGTGAACCGGCGAAGAACCATCGCGACCGCGAAAGGTGAAGGCTTGCGACCACGACAAAAGGTGGCCAAAAGTGAACTCAACACTGATCGTGCATCGCGACCGTGACAAACATGTATCGCGGTCGCTACAAAAAGGAGTGTTTTTAAGGTTGTTTTGGGTTAAGGCTGTCGCGACCGCAATGCACGCGGCCGCGACAGAAGTTCAATTTTTGAAGAATTTCCTACTCTAAGTAGGATTCGAAGCCTAAATCCCCACGATTCATCCCGAAGCTTATAAAAAGCCACTCAAGATCGAGTTTTAGGGAGATGATCTCATGTTTTTACATACTTTGGAGTAGAAGGCGTGAGAGCAAGGATTGACGAGAAAGACAAGACGAAGATCGAAGATCCGACTACTCGGGTTTAATTATTTCTTGTCTAGTTTTTTAATTCATTACAATGTTTTCTTCGAATTATTATTTTGATTTCATAGTAGGAATGAGTAGCTAAACTACTCGTGTCCTAGGGTTAGAAAGTAAGTTCTTACAATGATGTTTGGTTTTATCTTTTAAGTTATAAACTCCATTTCTTATTATCTATCTAAAATTTCTTCTTATTTTATGATTGAGCATAATCTGATCAATTAGGCTTGGTCTAATCGTTTAAGAATTCCGCTTCGAGAGAAAGGAATTGTTAATAGACGTACGACATACAGCGTAGTTGTCTATGACTGCGTAGGCAAAGGTTAAGGGAATGTTAGGAGTTATTAGGATTAATTGACTCGAGTAATTGTTCTAATCAATCTATGATTCAGTCGCTTCGAGAGAAGGGTTAAGTTAATTAAGTGCTGCTTAATAGATGTTAAAACTGGTTTAAAAGTTTATAAGTTAGAGATTAATCATTCATTTGCGTAATTCCTAAAATCAACGCCCTAGGAAATCAATTCTTGTTAACTAATTCATTTAATAGATTTTATGCAATATAGTTTAGTTATATACCATCTCTGCAAATTTCCAGTGTCTAGTGAGGACAATCCTAGATAATTAGGGTATAGAACTACCTAAACTTATTCTTTTTGGATCGACCTTCACTTCCACTATATACACCTACACCCGTACACTTGCGGTAATTAAGGGTTAGGATTAGAGCCTGTCAAGTTTTTGGCGCCATTACCGGGGAATAGGTTTAGAGCCTTAGTTTATATCCTAAGTAATAGGAGGAAACTAGACTAGATTTTATTTTATTGCAATTTAATTTTTGTTCTTTACTTCTGTGTTATTTATTTATGTGTTACGTGGTATTCTTTTTTGTTGGTGTTTTCAGGTTTCACATGCAAACTAGGTCCAAAGGAAAAGAACATCTTGTTCATTTTGATCCTGAGATTGAGGCAACAACTAGAAGATACCGAACGAGAAGAAATCCCACATTCGAGATGGAGAACGCTCCACAGAATCATAATAAGGAGGATGTGCTGAATCGGATATTAGGGGCTTTGGCCTATCTGGATGACAAAGTAATTAATCTGCAGCAACAACAACCACCACCACAACAGCGGAGATAAGCTCAGATTGTACAAGATGACATAGAAGAGGACATCACACCCATAAGTGATTGTCTTCATCCCATGCCAAACCATCCGATCGGAGGAGTGCAACCACCGCCATTAAATGCTAATAGCTTCGAGTTGAAGCCAGCGCTGATAAATATTGTGCAACAAAACCAGTTTGGTGGTAGCGCGCTAGAAGACCCGAATGTGAATCTAAATTAGTTTCACAGTTTGGCTTAAACAATCAAGATGAATCATGTGCCGCACGAGCAAGTGAAAATGAGGTTGTTCCCGTTCTCACTGAAGGACAAAGCACTTCAGTGGTACAATTCACTAGATGATGTCACAGAATGGGGGGACTTGAGCACAAGATTTCTTTTGAAGTACTTTCCACCGAGCAAAATGCTAGATCTACAGAATAAGATAAATCAGTTCAAGCAAATGGATCAAGAACCATTCGGGGAAGCATGAGAAAAAATCCGGGATCTTATCCAAAGTTGTCCCAAACATGGGTTTGCGAAGAAGCAACAGGTGTGCAAAATCTATAATGGGTTGCTTGCTCCAGCACGAGATCATGTGGATGTTGTCGTAGGAGGTAGTCTGATGGAGAAGAATGTGAGGTCTGCATTCTCTATCTTGGATGCAATGGGCAGAAGCAGCTATCAGTGGCCGAATGAGAGAAATTAACCAAGAAAAGTAGCTAGCGTTGTAGAAGCCAAGCCGAGTGATGCTCTTACCCCTCAGTTGTTCGCTCTGACAAAACAAGTAAGTCTGCTAACTAGTCTGACGTTAGCATAGTACACTGACACCTCATCATAACAATTTAACGGGCCAAGAAGATGTTGAAGATGTTAACTTTGTAAATCATAGGAATTTAAAAAAACTTCCAGAATAATCAGCCGAGGTACAATCAGTACCAACCTAATTGGATTCACCAAAACTTCTCATATGGCAATACAAAGAATTCACTCAATCCGCCACCAGGATTTCTATCATGAATGGAATGATCCATGATTGCAAGAAGCTGACACAAGAGATAGTGCAGTCACAATTCACTAAGTACGATGAAAAACTAGCTCAACTGAAGAGAAAGATGGACGAAAAATTTATTGAGCTAAACAAGAACATGACTGGTCAGGGAGCAGACATCAAGTGACTTGAGAATAGCATCAATGAAATTTCTACTAACATGAGTCAGCTAATAAATATTGTTGGAGCTCAGCATAAGCAAGAGCATTTCTCGAGTGACACAGTGGTGAATCCGAGAAAATAGTGTCAAGGATTTGATTGAGAAGTGGCGCTAAGTATGAGGGTCCGAAGCTGCCGATTGATAAAAAGAAGGTAGTAGAGAAAGAGCAGTTAGAGGAAGAAATAGGGGCACAAGGAAAAGAAAAGAGGCAAAAAAGTGCCTTGAAACCGAGTGAGGGGTGAGACATCAAACCCAACATACCATAATATGCCCCTCCTATTCCATTCCCGCAGGCCCTAAGGAAGAAGATCGATGAACAGTTCGCAAAGTTTTTGGATATACTAAAGAGAATCCAAATCAACATTTCGTTTGTTGAGGCCCTACAGCAAATGCCAAACTATGCGAAATTCTTAAAGGAGGTGATTTCAAAGAAGAGAAAGAGGGAGTATGAGACGGTGAAACTGACAGAAGAGTTCAGTGCAGTGATCTAAAGGAAACTACCAATGAAGAGCAAAGATCCAAGTAGTTTTACTCTTGAGTGCAAAATAGGTAATGAAACTTTCGATAAAGCATTGTGTGATCTAGGAGCTAATATCAACTTAACGCCTTTGTCTATCTTTGAAAAACTAGGAATAGGCACGATGAAACTCACTACAATCGATCTACAAATGGCCGTTCACTCTATGAGTTGGCGACGGGGCGTTGTAGAGGATGTTTTGTTAAAATTTGGTACATTTATAATTCCTGTTGATCTTTTAGTCCTAGACATGATAGAAGACAAGGAAGTCCCCTTGATCTTAGGTCGCCTGTTTTTAGCAACGGATAAGGCTCTTATAGATGCCCATAACAGGGGAATTAACTTTGAGGGTAGATGAGAAGAAAGTCACTTCTATTTGTAAAGCTCTATAGCAACATGATGGTGAGGAAGTTAATCAAATTAAAACATGTGGCTCTATACAGTCTTTAGATATCACATTTTATAAGAACTTAATCTCACTTAGTGATTGTGATCCCCTTGAAGTTTGCCTTGCTGATTCTATTTTTAATGTTGATCACCATGACTCTACTAACCTTGATCTTGTAACAAAGCATTAGTGCTCTTGATGCTTTGCAGGAAGCCAACCAATGAGGACATAAGTAAGAAAGTTGTTGAGGAGGTCCCAAAAGAGGGTGAAGGATGCCCGAACTTTAAACCGTTACCAGATCATCTACATTATGAGTTCCTTGATAATGAAAGAAGATATCTGGTAATAATCTCTTCCTCTTTAACTGGGTCCGAAACTGAGAAATTGCTAAGGGTCTTGAGAAGATATAAATCTGCAATAGGTTGGTCAATTGCTGATTTAACGGGAATTAGTCCCACGATATGCATGCACAAAATCCTAATGGAGGATGAGTATAAACCCTCAATCCAAAATCAACGTAGGCTTAACCTCATGATGCAAGAAATTGTTAGGAAAGAAGTGTTTAAATGGTTAGATGTAGGGATTGTCTTTCCAATATCAGATAGTAAGTGGGCAAGTCCGACCCAAGTGGTCCCTAAGAAAGGGGGGATGACTATTTTGAAGAGTGATATTGATGAGGTTATTGCTACTAGGTTAACTACGGGATGACGAGTATGTATAGACTATAGAAAACTGAATGCAGCTACCCGTAAAAACCATTTTCCCCTCCCCTTCTTAGATCAAATGCTTGATATGTTAGCGGGGTATGAGTATTATTGTTTCCTTGATGGTTATTCGGGCTATAATCAGATCATGATTGCCCCCGAAGACCAAGAGATGACAGCATTTGTGTGTCCTTATGGTATCTTTGTGTTTCGTGGAATGTCGTTTGGGATTTGTAATGCACCTGCTAGTTTTCAGCATTGCATGATGGCAATATTTGGGGTTTGATAGTGAACATCATGGAGGTCTTTATGGATGACTTTTCTATCTTTGGGTCATCTTCTGACCACTATTTAGACAACTTAGCTCAGGTTTTGCAGAGGTGTGAAGACACCAATCTTGTCCTAAATTGGGAAAAGTGTAATTTCATGGTTAGGGATGGCATTGTTCTTGGTCACAAGATTTCATCTGCGGGGTTAGAAGTCGATAGAGCTAAGGTATTTGTCATAGAGAGATTTCCACCTCCAAAGAATGAAAAAGGGATTAGAAGTTTTCTAGGACATGCGAGGTTCTATAGAAGGTTCATAAAAGATTTTTCAAAAATTTCTAAACCTTTATCTCATTTAATAGAAAAAGATACTCCAAGGTATGTCATTATTAATTTTAAAACATTGAAATAATTTGCATTACTATGATTTTGAAATGTTCTCACTTGTGCACTTTAATAAGTTGATGAAAATAATGATTACGTAATGATTGCCGAGAAATTTATGAAGAATGTAGGAGACATGGGAAAAAAGTAGGTATGTAGAGAAAGTATGATTCTGAAAAATGAAATTTTAAAAAATGTTATTAGAAATTTTAATCACGAAAAGAGGTTACATTTTTATGAATTCGAAATGTTCCATCACTCACGCATACTTCATAACATGTGAAGATGTAATGATACAAAATAGCAAGTATGTTATGTTTGCCAAGAAATTATAAGCTTATGAAAGAAAATATGAAAAAATGTAAGTAAGTTGAGTAAGTATGATTTTGAGAAAGAAGTTTTGATAAATTTCCAAAATATATCATGTTTGGGAAAACAAAAGAAACATTGAACCAAAAATATGATCTAAACAGTACGATACATACAGGGTTATAGGGCTAAGGCGGCTAGTAGCACCACTAAAAAAAATAACGTAGTGAAACAAAAATCATCGTTTTACACCACGTAGGCTTAGGGTAGGACCTAACTACAGAAGAATGGATCTTAGAATTGAGCATATCCCCCATCATATGGAAATTACGTATTACCAAAAGGTATCATGTGCGAAATTTCAATTTGCAGAAGATGTTAATCATTGGTAGAGGTCACATGAAATAACTATGACTAATGAGTAGAAACTGAACATAACTTGTGATCACTATAAGGAAGCCCTGATCAAACCGTTACTTCCCACAATCTCTTCGAGATGTCAAAGATGTAGAATTCATTAACCTATGCCAATGGAACTATTCTTGTGATAGGATACGAACATAAGTTCGACCATCTATCCAAATATGATCTACATTTAGTGGACACTGATGAGAGAAAGGTCAGACATTTTGAGTGAGATTTACGTCCAAAAGTTGGAGGTATTGTATCAGTTATAAAGCTATGAGGTTTTTGAGAAAGCACAGAGAGAGTCCATAAGTTAGAAGAACTTGAAGTGCAATCAGAGGCCACGTAAATTCATAAGAAAAAAGAAATGGGATAATCGTAACATGAATCATCCTAATGACAACCTAATAAGGAGGGTTAGACCACACTCGTTCGTGCTTCGAATATAGTAGATATACATTATGGCCCTAAGTGTAGCAAATCCAATTTTGGAGAATGTTTAACTAGGAAAGGATTTTTTATAAATGCCAGCAACCAGGGCACGTGGTCCAAAACTGCAACATCAATAATGTTAGAGCATTACCACTAGGAAATGACCATAGGATTGAACAACTACGAGTGAACATAAAACACGAAGGAAATAACCACATACCAGAAAAGAAAAGAAAAGAAAAGAAAAGAAAGGTGAAAGTGAATGCCATGATTGAATTGGAGAAAGAAATAAAGGGAAATAAAAACCTAACTTGTATCCAGTTAGTTCTTAATGTTCTTTTGATATGGGTTCATAAAACATCTTCATTTTGGGTATCTTTAGGAGAAATTAGGTTTGAAACGAGAACATAGAAGTGAAGGATTAGCTGTAAGTTTGCCCTCAAGAGATACTTTTCATACTGAGGATGCCATATCTAAGTTGAAACTTAATTTTGATAAACACAAATAATGCAGATGATTTTGAGAATCATGTTGGTTACAAAACATCTCATTCGAACAACCACACACATCTTGAGAATGGAAAGAGTATGCATATGGTTGTTAAGGAATTACTAAACACCCCAAGGAATATTTTGTGTGATGTCATTCAATCTGTGGTGGGCTCCACATTAAATCAAGAAGCTTTTTCTACTTGGAAAGCATCTTATCAAGCAAACAATTGTGAAGCAGATTAATCTCAGAGTATTTGCACTTATGAGTATTGTGACAAATAAAAAATAATTTAGATTCAGTTTAGATTATTCTTTTTTTTTTTCTTATGAATGTGACAATGGAACTACTATTCGTGTATATTCATTAAAATAGTATCGTGACAAAAAAAGATTTATAAAAAAAATAAACACAAATTACAGACCAATCTCCATGTGCTTAGGATGAACGGTTTGGATATTATCTTGGGATTAGAATAGTTTAGTAAGAATAGAGCCACAACTTGATGTATTTATCGAAAGATAGAAATAGATGGACCTAGAGGAATTCCGTCTACTTTTCGCAGAACACTAAAGTTCCAAGATTGAAAGTGATCTCTGCCATGAAAGTCATAAAGGAACGGCACCAAACAAACCTCTTTTGATGTACCCGATTGATAATTTGAGTTTACCATAGATGTAATATCATGATCAATACCAATATCGAAAGTATTATGTCGTATGACACCAATAGAATTAAGTAGTTGAATAGATTAGCGTCCGCGCCTATCTTAACTATTCCAGATAGATCTGAAGGATTTGTAATCTTTATAAATACTTCCAAGATTGGTCTAGGGTGTGTCCTAATGCAACAAAGTAAGGTCATAGCTTACACGTCTAGATAGTTGAAGCCAAATGAGAAAAATTACCTAATCCACGACTTAGACCTTGATGCAGTAGTATATGCCTTAAAGATATGGAGACTTTATCTTTACGGTAGTAAATGTGAGATCTACACCGATCATAAGAGCTTGAAATGATCTTTCACTACAAAAGAACTTAACTTATGTCAGAGAAGATAGTTAGAACTTGTAGAGGAGTACGACTGCACCATTATTTACCACCTAGGAAAGGCCAACGTCCTAATAGACATATTTAGTCGAAAACTCAAAGGACAAATTGTATCTATGCCAAAACCAAGACGAGTTAGTGAGAGAATTCGTCAACCTATATGTAGAATTTATCAAAGCATTTTGCACCACAGTCGTGATTTCATCACTAACCACAGAACCTACTTTGGGAGAATGTATCAAGGATGAATAGAGGAATGCTAGATTTCTAAGTAAAATGAAGGAGAGAGCTATCAACAGAGATAGATCAACAGATTCATCGTATAAGCTGATGGAACACTAACCTACGAGGGAAGGTTATGTGTACTAAAGGATGAGGAGCTTCGGAAGATTATCCTAGAAGAAGCCCACGATACACCTTATACTGCTCATCTAGGTGGTACAACGATGTACAAAGGATTAAGTGATACATTCTGGTGGAGGGGAATGAAGTGATCCATCGCACAATATGTTAACTGGTGTTTGACATGTCAACATGTCAAAGCGCAACATCAACGAGTTTTAGGATTGCTTAATCCGTTGGAAATCCCATAATGGAAATGGGAACAGATAGCCATGGACTTCGTCACAGGATTGACACGAACGCTTAAGAAACATGAAGCGATTTGGGTTATCATAGATCGACTCACAAAGACCGCACACTTCTTACCTATCCGGATAACCTACAGTATGGATCAACTAGCACAATTGTACATTGATGAAATTGTCAGGTTGCACTGAGTGCCACTATCCATCGTTTCCGATCGAGATTCACGTTTTACCTCGAGCTTTTGGAAAAGCTTGCAAAGTGCGATGGGGACAAAATTAAGCTTCCAGTATGGCATATCATCCTCAAACTGACGGACAATCCGAGAGGACCATCCAAACCTTAGAAGATATGCTTAGAACGTGTGTGCTAGATTTCGAGGAAAGTTGGGAGTTACACCTTTCATTGATAGTGTTCGCGTACACAATAGTTACCAAGCAACTATCGGAATGGCAACATACAAAGCACTTTACGGAAAGAAATTTTGATCACCAATACATTAGGATGAGGTTGGAGAGAGAAAAATGTTAGGACTTGAAATCGTTGAAAGATCAGTTGAAGCAATCTCAAAAATTCGGGAGAGGATTAAAACGGCTCAGGATAGATAAAAGTCCTATGTAGATACAAAGAGAAAGGATTTTATATTTTGAGATTGGAGATAAGGTGTTCCCTAAAGTAGCACCTATGAGAGGAGTTTTACGATTCGGAAAGAAGGAAAAATTAAGACTAAGATATGTCGGACCTTTCAAGATTTTGGCAAGAGTAGGAGATGTAGCTTACCAAATAGCTTTACCACCTGAGTTAGCAGTTGTACATAATTTTTTTCATGTCTCTATGTTGAGGAAATACATCTTTGATTCCGATCACCTTATTAGCTTCGAAATCTTAGAGGTCGGTAAGAATCTTACATACGGAGAAGAACCGATTGCAATACTTGGGAAGAAAGTACACACCCTTAGAAATCAAAACGTATCATTAGTTTTAGTTCAGTGGTGTAGACATGGAAAGGAGGAAGCTACTTGGGAAAGGGAAGATGAAATCCTAGCCAAGTATCCCCAGATACTAACCTAAGTAAGTAGTAATTTCGAGGACGAAATTTTTTTTAAGGAGAGGATGTAATACCCCAAACCTCTGGATCCTTAGAAAAATATTCAAAATATATTTTTAAATACTTTCATGCATTCTTTAAAATATTTAACTAACGAAATAATTTTTGTGATTTTTTGGTCGGAAAAGTGATACCGTGATGCCAGAACTCATCCGCACCTACGACTCAGAAAAAGGTGAGACTTAAGAAATAAAAAGGTTTACTATCGGGTTCAATATATATGAAACAAATAAATTTTAAAATCTTTTTTATATTGAGTAAATAACATTATCTCAAAAACCCAGAATTCACGACTATAATTTCAGACTCGAAAAATGGTAAAACTAGGTAGACAAAATGGTCAAGAATTATGTTTGAAGTATTTGAAGAAAGAAAAATTCAAAAGTAAGTTTTGGATAGTTTTCAAGATACAGGTATAAAACAGAACTTTTACGGATAAAATTTCAGACTCATAAAAGGAAGAAATTTGAAAATTGAAATGGTTGAAGTCTGTATATATGACATTTGTAAAAAGAAAAAAATTTAAAATAAGTTTTAGATAGTTTTCATGATACAGTTATAAAACGAAAATTTACAGATGAAATTTCAGACTCGGAAAAAGATATAACTAGGCAAAGGGAATGGTCAAAAATATGCTTGAGATATTGGGAAAAAGAAAAAATTGAAAATAAGGTTTTGACAGTTTACATGATACAATTATAAAATAGAAAATTTATAGATAAATTTAAACTCGGAAAAGGATGAAATTAAGAAAACGGAATGGTTAAAAACTATACTTGGGATAAATGAAAAAATAAAAATTTAAAAATGAGTTTTATATGGTCTTTGGAATACAGTTGTAAAATAGAAAAATTACGGATAAAATTTTAGGCTCAGAAAAGGGTTGAAATTGAAAAACTAGAATGATTAAAAATAGTGTTTAAGATGTTTACAAAAATAAAATTTTTAAAGTAAGTTTCTAATAATTTACGGAATACAGTTATAGAAAAAGAAATTTACAGATATAACTTCTTTACTCGGAAAAGAAAAACGTTTTGAGAGAATAACTGTCTATTATAGTATGTGTGATGGTAGAAAAAGAAAAAATAAAAACGAGTTCCAGATAGCTTACGGAACGAATTTCTAAAACAGAAAATTTGTCGGATATAGAAAATATCAAGAGTAGTAACCTCCTTACTATTCACTCATTTTTTCTATAAATACAACCCTCCCCTCACTCCAAAAACTCACCAATTCACTTCTTCTCCTCAAAATTTTCTCTCAAGGTAGTAGTTCTAGTTTAAGAAATCTTTTCGAGAGTTCTCAATCTCGAGTGCAGGTCGGACCTACGCCTCCAGTGTAAGTTCTTCTCCTACTTTCTTTTCTTCGGTTTTAATTCTTCTAAAGCCTATATAGTTCGGGGATCATGTTTTATAATATGTAGGATGGCAAGGAAAAATTATTTCCCCCGTGAAAATCGAAGAAATATTATTGCAAACTACTATTATGTAAACGACATAATAGGGGTTCAGCCCCTCTATGTATTTATTGCTTTCTTTAAATACTGTTGAATTATTGATTGTTTATTTTGTGGTTGAGAATATGTTGAGGAATGAAACAACTCGATCCCCCTATTTTTGTTTTTCGGTAAATGGCCATTTTGCGTTATTATAATGCCGAAATTTCATAAAATTTGGCAACTTATTTTATGATGTAAATGGGTATGTTGAAGTGTGTATAAGATATATTTATGGATGTAAAATAAAAAGGGAGAATAAAAGATGGGATAAATATTTTCTAGTTTATTCTACTCTAATAAATTCAAAGAAATATATATATATATATATATATATATATATATATATATATATACGCATATATATACACACACACACACATAAATAAAAGATTGTTAATTTTTGCTTTTTTTTAATTATTCTGGAAATTTTAATTTTTGTATAAAAAGGTATAATAGGTTATATATGTGGTATATTTGAAGTAAGAAAATTTAAAAGAGGTTTTAAAACATTTTAAACACTAAAAACCAATTTAACAAAAAAACAAAAACAAAAAAACTGGATAAATCCAAAAAATAAAATAAATCTGAAAAATTTTTATTTGATATATATATGTACATATATATATATATATATATAATAAATTATATACATGGTATATTTGAAGTTGAAAATTTTAAAAGAGAATTAAAGAGTGAAATATAGGTTTAAGAAGCTTTTTAAATGGGTTTCTAATTTTCTTTTTTCAGAAAACTATAAAATGAAAATTTAAATTTTCAGGTTTTGATTTATATATTTATAAAGATATTTATGTTGTCAAAATATTAAAATAATTGTTGGAAGCTATTATATTAAATTTTGAAAGATAATAGGATTATAATGGAATAAATACAAGAAAAAAAAGGGAGGTATAATTTTTAATTCTTATAACTAACATATTATCATGTTTTAATATATATATATATATATATATATATATATATATAAATATATATATATGATATAATTATATCTCTCATTAAGGTGTAAGAAAATAAAATATAATTTTTATCTAGGGAAAAGCCTAGTATTTTCGCCTATTTTAGAAAAAAAAATAGGAAATGGTTATATTTAGTTTGTATTTTGATATATCTATGATATATAAGTAACTAGAAGTATAAAAAGTATTTTTGTAGAAATTTATTTAAAGTGAAAATCGGATTATGATTTAAAAAAAAAAAAAGGAATAATCATAAGATATTTGATTTTCTTGAAAATTCATAATATAAAAAATGAAAAAAAAAATTAGAGTACATGAAAAATAAAAATGAATACTATGGGAGATTTTATTATTTTTCGGAAAAATGAATAGTAAATATATATTTGTGAACAGTAAATAGATATTTTGTTACTCGTATACTTATGTCGTATGTAAGATGCTACTTAAATTGAGACAAACGTAATACGTTCTCTGAGATTTTAATTTAGATAATATGAAATTATTTGCTAATTGATTTATTTAATATGTAAATATTAATTATTAAGTTAATTATTTATTTTTAAATATTAATTTCGAAAATTAATTATATTTTCGTAATTTTTATATAAGTAAAATGAAGTTGTTATAATATTATATAGTTGAGTTGACAATTATTTCATGTTTGATTTTGATAAAACACTGAAGTTCAAAAAAATATCTACTTAAGAAAATATTTGAGAATAGAAATTCTACTAAGACAAAATGAACCCGATAAGTAACAAAAGATTTGCAAACAACTGATACTAGATGGGTGGACTGAGTTCAGGAGCTCGTGAAAAACACTATCCCGACACTACTTTCTGAAAAAGAAAAACAGGTGGGTAATGATGATTGCAAGTTAGCTTTCAGTTATAATGTGGACAGGATTTATATTGTTATATCTTGATTTTTACCTTCTGGTATGACACACAAAAGTTATAGTGTAATACATATTGATTTCAATTGATATTATGTTCTTATACATATTTTGAAAGTACAGGACCCCGTGAAAGTTGGGCCTGAGAAATTAACGCCTTATGGTTAGGTTTGGTATTGGACCCCATAAAAGTTAGGTAACCTATATATGAATGTTTATGTAATTGACTTTATCTATCCTACATAATATAATTGCTTGCAGAGTTATCCACGGATTTCTTTGAAACTCATACCCCCTACAAATATTTCAGGATGAAGGAGACGTGCAGCGGTTTCTTTATACTTGCGCCCACGTCCTTCACTCTCAGCAATTTAGCTCCACGCATCCTCACTTGATGAAGGCCCACGTGTGGCCTGGGCCCACCAGCTCTTAACTTCATCCCTCTTCACATGGGCCCCATAATTAAAGATTTCAGGACTATCATAACCAGCAGAAGGTTCCATGTATAATTCCTTGTCAATGTAGCCGTGAAGAAACGCATTGTTGATGTCCAGCTGGTGTAATGGCCAATCCTTGGAAGCAGCAATTGCTATAAGAAGTCGCACTGTAACTTGTTTTGCCACAGGGGAGAAGCTGTCCAAGAAATCTTCTCCAGGAATTTGATTGTAGCCCTTTGCCACAAGTCTGGCTTTGTAACGTTCCACTGACCCGTCAGAGTTAAGTTTGGTCTTATAAACCCATTTACAACCAATAGCTATCTTGTTTGGTGGTAAGTCTGTAAGCTCCCAAGTATTGTTTGCTTCTAATGCTTGTAACTCTTGTTTCATAGCCTGGATCCAGTGAGGATGCTTGCTTGCTTCAGTATAAGTCTTAGGGTCATTAACAGCATCTTGAGCAGCCAAGAAAACACTGTAGCTAGATTCTGGAATAAAAGAAGAGCTGGAAGCAGTAAGATTGGTGATAGAATGAGTAACATAATCATTGAGATACGAGGGTTTTTGTGGAAGTCTGTTACTTCTGCGAGGAGAAGGTGGCCCTGCAACAGGCAGAATCTGAGGATCAATAGAGGATTGAGAACTGCCTTCATGTTCCAAGGGAATTGGATCAACAGCGGGGATAGCTATATCATGACCATCACTAGTTAGAGTTGTCAAAATGAGCCCGGCCCGATGGGCCAACCCGACCAACCAGAAAAAAAATTGGACTGGCCCGAGTTTTTCTGGCCCAAAAAATAATTGGGCTTACTTGGCCCGATCCGAGCAGCCCGACGGGCCCGATGGGCTCAACCCGACTTGGCCTGATGAAACAAGTGGCCGACTTTATTTTTTCTCTTCTTTTTTTTTTTTTTTTCATTTTTTCTCCAATTAATTTTTAAAGGAAAAACCCCCTCCATATTTTTTGAGTGGGCCTTTTTAATAACAAGTTCATTTTTTATTTCTAAGAGTCCAAATGTCCAATAATGTCATTTAAAATTTTAATATAAAACAAAAATTAATTGTCCGCAAAATTGAAAGGAAAACATCCCTCATAAGTTCTATTATAGATTGATGTGAATTTCAAAACAAGTAGTCTTTTTATAACTAATTAATTGTCTCATATGTTTCCTAATTCACGATAGAGGGATACTTTATTTTCTCTTTCAAGCAATTAAAAAATCGAAAGAAAGTGATTGTTTGTCTATAAAAAATATTTTAATTATAGTTTATAATACTCGTCTTATTTCTTTGTTATATAAGCGTATTTGAATTTTTAATAATTTTAATTTGTGTGTTTGGTATTGAACAAATTTTCTTAGAAAAAATGTATAAAATGCAGCGGGTAGAAACTGGCCCGACAACCCAATGGCCCGAGGATGGGTTGAGCTCGGCCCGAGAAAATCTAGCCCGAAAAAATCTGGCCCGACCAGGCCCAGCTCAATTTTATCTACTGGCCCGACTGAGCTGGGCTGGGCTGGCCCAGTCCGACCATTTTGACAGCTCTATGTGTAGTGGACTCTGCTGGTGGAGAAGAATTATATAATGGGTCATCTTTAGGAATGGGAATGGGAATTGTTGGAGCTGGAGTCTTATCTAATGTAGTATAGGGAAATACATTTTCAAGAAACACCACATCTCTAGATATGATAATTGTATGAGACACCATATCATAGAGTCTGTAAGCCTTTTGACCAGGAGGGTAACCAAGCATGATGCATTTATGAGCCCTGGGTGAGAATTTGTCCTTGTGAGGTGTGAGATTAGTAGCATAACATAGACAACCGAATGGTTTGAGCATCTCATAGGCCGGCAGCTTGTCAAACATTACCTCAAAGGGTGGTTTCCATGAAAGAAGAACAGTGGGCAGTCTGTTGATGAGAAAAGCTGCTGTAAGGACTGAGTATGGCCATAGATAATTAGGGGTAGCAGATTCAGTCATGACAGCACAAGCAATTTCCAAAAGATTTATGTGCTTTCTTTCTACTATCCCATTCTGTTGAGGGGTGTAAGTGCATGACTTCTGGTGGACAATTCCCAAATCAGAAAATAGAGTTTGACACTCTCTACTTGTAAACTCAGAACCATTGTCTGATCTAATTATGCGAACACTCTTGGACAACTGAGTTGTGATCATTTTCAAAAGAGTTCTTAAGGCAGTAATAGCTTGATTTTTGTTTGGAAGTAAGCAGATCCAAGTAGTCCTGCTGAAATCATCTACTACAATAAGGAAATATGGTGTGTTCGTGATGCTTGGTCTCTTATATGGACCCCAGATATCAATATGCAACATTTCTAGCACCCTTGTAGATTGTATGTGACTCCTGGGAAAAGAGAGCCTAGTCTGCTTAGAAAAATGGCAGATGTCACAGGCTTTATTAGCTTGAATTACAGGTGGAGTGCAGAGGTGTTTTAAAAAATCCAAGTGCTGGATGGTGGAGGGAGCTGCATGCCCCAATCTTTTGTGCCAAGAGTCAAACACTGAATGATAATGAGAAGCAGATAAGCCAAAGCACATGACATTGTTAGTGGAGGGTGTATGTTGGAGAATGTATAATCTGCCAATTAAGCTTGTTGCCAATAGTGAACCAGTAGTAATGTCCTTAATCTCACAAGCTGTAGGAGTGAACAAAGCCTGAGTTTGTAACTGAGTGGCTAATTGGGATACGGACAGAAGGTTGAACTTGAAGCTGGGAACAAGAAACACATCCGTCAACAGAAGATTATCTGTAACAATAACTTGTCCCATATGTGTAACTGGTTGGTGAGTTCCATTAGGGAGTGTAATATAAGCAGGAGTAGATACTGGAGTGACATGAGTCATAAGCATTGGGTCATTGCAAATATGCTTACTGCATCCAGTATCAATGATCCAAGAGTCTGTTGGCAAATCAGCTAAAGTTGTAAAGGCAAAATAGGAACTGCCCAATGAATTATAGTCTGTCTCTGAACTAGCAGTAGAGTCAAAGGACTTAGCAGCAAGTATTCTCGCAACTTCCTTTTGAACCATGGTTGTAATATCAGTAGAAAGAGGTGCTGACTTGGGAGAAGGTGTATCAGCTTGATTATCTGCATTAGCATAAGTGTCAACCATGTTGACATGTCTCTGATCCTTAGACTTGAACTACCAATCCGGGTACCCCTTAAGCTTAAAACATTCATGGATTTCATGACCTGGAAGTGTACAGTGATCGCAAATCAACTTGGCTCTTTCTTCTTTTGATTTCCTAGGAGCACCTCTGCCTCTACCAGATTTGTTTGGGAACTGTGTAGGCTTGGTAGAATGATAACTTTTTTATTGTGATGACTTACTAAACAGGGCAGAATTATCTGAAGAATCTGGACAAGAAACATGTATGTTTCTTTGTATTTCAACCCTCAGAACTAATGAGTATGCCTTATCAACGTTTGGTAAGGGATCCATGATTATATGTTTCTTCGAATATCATCAAAACTGTCATTCAGGCCCATAAGAAACTGAATCAATTTACCATTCATGTCAAATTCTTCCCATTCTTTTGAGGCACCACAAGTACATGTAGGAGTAGGTTTAACCAATGCTAATTCATCCCACAGCTTATTCAAACGTTTAAAATACACTATCAAAGGTTGATTGGTCTGAGAGATAGTACTAATATCATGTTGGATTTGATAAATGTAGGGACCATTTTATTCACCAAAACGACGAGTGATCGTTTCCCATAGAGACTGAGCAGTTTTGGCGTACAAAAAGATTCACTGATATTCCTAGAGATGGAATTAATTAACCAGGAACGAACCATATCGTCTACTCTAATCCATTGATTATGAAGGGCAGGGTCAGTAGGAGGTTTAACAGAACCATTAATGAAACCAAGCTTTTCTTTCGCTAGTAAAGCAATTTGCATTGAAGTACTCCATGGAATGAAATTTGTATTGTTAAGAGGGCTTGAAACCAGGCTCATACCTGGATTATCAGATCTAAGGGTGAGCACGGGTCTCGGAGATAATCCGCTCCGCATCGAACCCCGGACCGAAAGCACTCCGAACCGATAATATCCGTTGACTATTTGACTTTATCCGAACCGAACCAAACCGAATTTTTTTGTTGTAAATCCGAACCGATCCAAACCGAAAAACAGAAATAGAACCGAGTAGAACCGATTCTAAGTAATCAACTATGAAATTTTTTTATATCATTTAATTAATTTCTTTTATACTATAATATTGAACCATTATGAATTTTAGTAAATTTTAACAATGATATAACTACTGTTTTAGTATTTTATAAAAGATTTAGTAATTAATAATAGAGTACAATATTTATAATAAATCATTTTCATAATAAACATATATCTACTAATTATAAATATATGAACAGTGAATATGTTTATAGTTTATATAAAGAAATACATTACTATGATATGTTTCAATTCAATTCTACATTTCTTTAATCCAATCACTAAAATTTATTATTATATCTAATATTTAATTATTTCACATATAAAGGTCAAAATTCTAGACCTGAACTCACTGCACATAGTTACTATCCTACGCCTGAATTTCAAGTAGTGGCTCGTTTCTTGTTCCCTTCTTCTTTGATTCTCCATCTTTCTCGTGCACACACCTTTTTCTCTTGAAGTCAACTTTAATTTTACTATAGTTAGTCATATTAAGTTTACATTTACTTTTTGACAATGTATACTACCAGAGCTTTATCAATGAAAAATAATTGGTAAATGTCCAAAGAGGTTATCGATAGCCAATAACTTTATAATTTAGTGCTATTCTTCTTTTGACGAGATAACTACTTCAGTAACCTGTAATTATTTTTTATAAGTTATGATTTTGAAACTTGTCTTAATATATAACTTATAAGTTGTTTAATTACACTTTTTCTTTAACAATATGATATTATTGTAAAGACAACACTATAATTCTTTCGTGCATTTTGCTAAAAATATTAAAGGAAAAACTCCGAACAGCTCCGAATAACCGGACCGAAAGAACCGATCTCCGGAAGGAACTGAACCGATCAACGGAGCGGTTCTGGAGATTTAATTTTGGAAATCTCCGAATATCTCCGAGGTTTGGTTCGGTTCTGGAGATTTCCATATCTCCGAACCGCTCCGGACCGTGCTCACCCCTAATCAGATCCATGAAGACTCAACGAATCGTTGTCACTGAGATGCAATGAGGATGAAGTTGCATCATGTGAAGGTTGCGATCCTGGATGCGTTTCCTGATTTAAAGGCACACACTGGTGTTAAGTGCTGGCCAAACTTCTTTCCTAGAATTGAGGTTTTGATTGCGTGGAGGAACCATAAATGGCAAATGAAACCGATTAATCGAATCGGAAGCTTAATGTGAGAGGAATGATCAGAGGAAATTAGCAAAAAACAGAGGAAGGTCAAAAAATCAATGAGATCGTGACCTAGTTACTGATACCATGTTGAAGCTCTATGGTATAAACCATTCAAGCAGTTATCTGAAGATTTAAGCTATTAACTGCTAAGTAAAACTGATTTATTCATTTTGTTTATGCATGCTAACGTTCAAGTATTTATACAAGGAGATAAGAGATGTAAAATGACCTACCTATCCTTCACTTACTATTTATTAATTGTTTTACTAACTAACTAATACAAGCTTGATTATTCATAAGCTGCGATTATTTCTTCATACTTTACTATCAAAAGCGGCTACAAATATATTTTCTTGTAAATTGGCTGAAAATATTTCTACTTATTTTGGACCAGCATTTATTGGTCTACGATGTATAGGTTGGAGGGTATGTGGTGGAATACAAAGGATTGACATTTGTGACAGTTGTTGTTCTGAGCTACCAGCCCCAGAGGGCCCTCGCCATCATTTCATTCTTCCTCTAAAGGATCCTTCCTCCATCGTCCTACTAATCCATCTTTTTGTGAGCTACTTTGATTTTGACTATTTGAAGTAAGTGTGTATTAAAAGCAATGACACCTACAAAGTATGTGGATATAAGGGGATGCCTATTTGAGTTTGTGTGGAAATAATTCTTGGAAACAACACATATAACATATTCAAAATTAATTAACAATTGAGAAAACATTAATGGAAAATATGATTTATCCAAAAAGGGAATATCAATGTATCCAAATCTTCTGAAATTGTAGTGTCATAATAACTATTTCACCCCTAATATTGATAATAACAAGTTAGAATGAATAAAAATTTGAGCTTTGGTTGTGAGCCATCTGCAAAATGGTCCTAATAATTTTACTTCCAGGACAAAATAATTTTTTTGGCGCAAATTTGGTTCTCAAAATTCAAACAATTGTACAATTTCACCATCAAAACTAAATAGCTCTAGACACGTGCAAGCCACGTGGTTATTATCTCCTTCCTTAATGTAACCCACCAAAATTCACACTTAACCTGGAAAAGTAAAAACATAAAATAATTAGCTCCATTCCAAATCTCCAAACCCCCTACTTTTGAAATCTCTAGCCCACCAAGACAAACAAATCTAGGTCAAAGAAGTAAAATCAGCTTACGATTCCTCTACAATATGTTGCATAGGAAACATCTAGTCAGGCATCCACCTCCCAATTGTGATATGCACAAAACTCCTCCTCCTCCTCCTTCTTCTTCTTTAAGTTTACTGGCAAAAATCAACAACTTTTACTGTTTAATATGCGGATATCTACAGCTTTTGAATATGTTTATTACCTAATGAGTTAAAGAACGTCATTACCCATCAATTATGTAAGAAGTTAAGCTCAAAAAGATTGGAGATTACCAAAGTTTTATTGAATTCAAAGGTGATTTTATAGAATTCCTACATATGTTCTTGTAGCTCGAAGAATAGTGAATTAATAAAATGTCGACAACGGTTACGACTAACTCTTTACAATGAAAAAGGAAAACATAATGGTTCTAATAAGCACTCATGCGATTCTTCAAGTGGTTGCGATATCATTTTCGCTCTTCACTCTCTTTTCTCCTAGCGGTTGCTTTCCAATTATGTTATTTTTCCTCTACTGCCTTTTATTCATTTAGCCTCCTCACATCTCCAATTGTAAAAATTACTCCCTCTGCAACTAGTCTTTTCCTCATGCCACAAGAGTTGGAAACTTGCTAGCCATCAACTCATAATCCTCCTAAGAAGCTTTCTCAAGTTGCAATCGTGCCCACTGCATTAAAACTTGAGATACTGGTTTGTTGTTCTCTTTAACCAATCTTCTATCCAAAATTTGTATGGGTTGTAGGATCATTTTACCTTCTTCATCCATGAGAGGCAGAGTTGAAAATACCCACGCACTGGGGTGGCAGCTGGGCCCAACTGCTGTTGTAATCTCAAAAGGCCCTGTATATTTTGGGCTTAACTTGCATATTCTTTGATTCTGGACTAAAAAATGTTTGTAGGGATTTAACCTCAAATGCACCCAATCCCCTATGGCATACACCTTCTCTTTTCTGCCTTTGTCAGCTTGTTGTTTCATCCTGTGTTGGGCTTGTTCCAGCAACTCTTTCAGCTTCTGTTGCATTCGTTGTCTGTCCCCCAAAGTCACCTCTACTCCAATAAAACTGAATGGAACCATTGACCGTAAAGCCAAGGGAAGGCTTGTACCTATATAAGAGATTTGAATGCTGGAACGATAATTACTATTATACCCCAGCTCAGCCAAAGCTAACCATTTACTCCACACATACACCTTAAGTAAGTTTCTAGGCATTGGTTAACTCTTTATGTTTGCCCATCTATTTGTGGGCGATATGAAATGCTAAGCAGTTGCTTTACCCCCAAACCCTTTAATAGTTGTTGCCAGAGTGCACTAGTGAACAGGGTGTTCCTATTTGACACTATAGTGCTAGGAAGCCCATGTCGCTTGTATACAGTTTCTATGAATGGTTGACGTAGTCCTGCAGCTGTAATAGGATGTTGGAGACAAGAAATGAGCATATTCAGTATATCTGTCAACCATTATTCATCGAGATATCCTTCTAAGCTCTTGCAGGAACAGGTAATGGACATAACAGTCAGTTGGTTTCTGAGTTTCATGCTTACTTAATTGACAAACATGCCAAGAGGACACCACATTCAAAACTGCCTTTTTCTGGCCACCAAAACTAAACCTTCACTCTGTGCCATGTTCCCATCTAGCCAGACTGACCAACCTCAGCTGATGAGTGTGTGTAATTGATGATTCATTCTCTCAAATCAGTATTAAATCCCATTTAACTTTTTCCCCTGAATGTCAAGATTCCAAATTGATAAGAGTATTCAGCAACAGATGGCTCTTTTTACTAACAATTATACCACAAGTGCACGTTGTAGTTGCCAGTATCGTGACGAGCGAGGTCGTATCCCATAGAGACTAATGAAGGTGGTATACCTAAATACTATAATGGCATTAGTAACCTCATATCTAGGTTAATGGAACATGTGATGATTTGGGTTGCCCGATTTACTCTAATGAGACCCTAATGGCATTAGTAACCTCATATCTAGGTTAATGGAACATGTGATGATTTGGGTTGCCCGATTTACTCTAATGAGACCCTAAATTAAAGTAATCAGATAATTGATAACAACAATAAACAATTTATGAACAAAATTCAATATAAACAACTAACTAAGGATGTTGATATCGGAATCAATTAAACTTTATATAAATTATTAATTAAATCCCTAATCTACATTATTCTTGTTATTATGAGGTTTCGCTTAAGTGTATCTACCCGGAGCGCTTGAGATGTGAATTATGTAGCACAGACCAACCATCTAGTTAAGCCGGTGTATATAACTCTTAAAACAACTTACAAAATACCCCCATAATCATTTTCAACCTCCCGGTCTATTGAGTGATTATGTTATGTGTTGTTTGACCATCAATGTCCTCATTTCCCCAGTTTTGGACATTAATTCATGTGTGCACAACATAAGTGATCAGGCTAATCATGCATCAATCATAACATTAACACAACAAAAAATAATGTACAGAATAATCATAAATTAATAAAATTAAATATCATTGTCTATATTACAAAACAAACCTACTTTCTAAACCCTAAGATATAAACGATTACTCCTTGCTAAACATGATGAAAATAATAAACATAAAAGAGAACATCGTTCAAAAGCAATTAATCTAAATAATACAAGTCACCATAGATGTTGGTTGGCATGACGGCGTACTCCTCCCGGATACCGGCTATTAGTTCTTTTTTCTTCCCGGCTCTATAAATCTTCAAGGTATGATTGAAATTGGATAAGCAAACATCTATGGAGGCAGAAAGCTCAGGGGTACATACAGGAGTGTGTGAAATAGGGCAAAGTTGGAAGTGGATTGAATATGGGTCCAATTTTGGGGAAAAATGCGCAACTCAAAGCGAGTTTTTGCTCAGTCGAGCAAAACCTTATGTTTTGTCTTGATTTAGCACTTTGTTCGCCAAGACAACACTCTGTCTCACCTCATTTGTTTCTCCTTCATGGCCGGTCCAATTCATTTTGGATTGGTCAAAGGTTCTTGTTAGTTCCAATCACTTCAATCCTTCCTACTAGACCATTTCTTCACTTGATTTTTACCGAGGTGTTATAATTGCTCCAAATATGTCTACCAATAATGCTACAAAGTTAAAACAAAAAAAAAAACAAAAACAAAAAAAAAAAAAAAAAAAAAAAAAAAAAAAAAAAACACGTGAAATCCACCAAATACATGAAACAGGGGGTAGTATGCATGATTTCACCTACTTTTGCACTATTTTTTCTATGAATTAGTGCCTAAAAATCACGTAAAATATAGAATGATCATAATCCCCTAAACCTCACTTGTTGGGCGTCCCAAACAAAAATAATAAGACTAGAACATGCACAGACTTTATTATGGATCAATAGTGATATGTATAGCTTTAGGCTTTATTTTTACAAATACATACAACATGGTAGTATGGAGATATGGTGATAGACACACTTCAACTACTCTTAGAATTAAATCCCTCGAGTAAGTGATCCACATAGAAATGTGTATCACCCTTCTCTCAAGTATATGAGATATGTGGTATTTACTCTTGAGTTGTATCATGCATCAGACCTACCATATGCTTGCATATCATCTAATTATGACCTTGTAATGTGGATTTCAAGAATAATTCAAGGCTCAGCATAGCTAACTAGAGATAAATTATTATTTGGTTGGAAAACTTTTGGCTAAAGTGGTTTAAGATCATTTTCCAAGTTAGACATACACAAGGTATTTCAGAACAAAATCAAGGCAAGTTCTAGAGTCAAGATATGATAGGATCAACAAAGCACACAAGAAGAAATAATTTATTACTCCAATAATGGGAGTATCAATTAACGCTAAAAAACTTGTGGCTTTATTATCACTACTAAAGGGACAAGTTTAACTTCGTCTCCCAATGTCTGTCTATATCCATGTGTTTTTTTTTTCATTTTAGCACATTACCGGCTTATCACAAGCCCGTCACCAAGGCCCTTTTATTATGCTAGCAAAGTTACTATTTCCTTCACTATCTGATTCTCTATCCTAATAAAAGCAAATAAAAGTACAAAACAAAAAATAAACCTAAGGATGCAAACTACATGTTATATGCATGAGTTTAACAACTACCAACTTAAATTAAATTTCTGAATTGTAATTATTACAGACCCAAGTTAACAGATAATTCAAATTTTAAAAATTTAAAATATTATATTACAAGATGAATTAAACGCAAATAGAAAAAAAAAAGAACAAAAAAAGTACACAAGCAAGTGGATAGATAGATAAGAGGACAAGAAAAACTAAATACCAAGGTTGTACCATTCCATCCCCTTCCCCCACGCTTATTTTGTGAACAAGTTTGTGGGGACAAGCGGTGCATTGTGGTTGGACTTATAGGACCACGAATATTGTTGTGGTGGTGGCGGAGGGTACTACTAATTCCCCTTGGAGACATGTCAGCTATAGATTTTCTCTAGCATCTCCGAATGGCGGTCGATACTCGTAGAAATGTCGGCAAGTTGAGCATATATCTATCTTGTCAAGATGAGTGTTTGTCGATATCTCGAACTCGTCAAAATATCTCTCGAGCCTCTCATGTCTTTCTTGTTGGGTTGGCTAGCTCGAGGTCGCTCGGCTTGTGCTCGACGAGACTCTTCTCTTGCGCACTGGTGGTTCATCATGCTCCTCATGCGCTCTCTCGATGACCTCGTCCACAATATGTGGTGACTTGAATATAACTACTGCCTGATGTGCAGGGGTGTCCATCAACATATTCGACAAGTTACACAAGGGCAGCAGTGTAGACAAGGGGGTGTCGGTGGTGGTAACCAATCCCCATATGGCTGAATAAACAGGACGTGATTGCCCTTGTCTTCTAAGAAGTGCATGACACATAAGTCCCTCAAAGTCAGGGAAGTGATGCCCAGTAATGCTTCCAACCCCTCAAAGCTGACATCGAGGTAGAAAGCAATGGATGTAATCATCCTACTAATCATGATATGCTCCCTCTGGCAGGTGAGATTTGTTTGAAGGTTGGGGCGACATATATTGCCCCTTGTATCAGTCTGTCGTCCACCATAGACAATAGGACATCAATATTCAATGCGGGTGCATTTTTTATCTCCTTGCACGTGAAAACTATCAGTGCCAGCAACTTCTGTAAGATCTGAGCACTGGGTTCCGAATGAAAGCCGTCTTCCTCTTGTTTGAAGGAAAATCTCTTTAAGTCATTTGAAGACGCTCAGAGCAGATCATTTGGCTCCAAATTGAAGTCGTAGAAATAGGTCTTTATATCTTCCCTCGCAAGGGAAGTTGATACCCTGTGCCAACTAACCCATCACCATTGTGTGTTGGCGATTCCAGTGGTGGAAGGAGATCTTTATCGGCACTTTATTCTTGTCTCTCTCCAACCGGTACGTGCTCAAGAACTCCAGGGTAAAAGAGATAAAAGTGTCCCAGCGACCTCCATAACTCATCACCATCCAATACGATCTAGCAATGCCAACATGTCAGCATCAATATCCAAGGCACGTGTAATAAGCATCGTCGAGTATCGTGTGGGTCCCCAATGTTCTTTGGACCAATTTTTCCAAATGGCCCTCTCTTCAGCCAATAGTACAATCTCATAGTGCTCTAGCTCACACTGACTGTATATGTGAATAGATGAGCTCGACTCAACACTCGTTCCCTCTTGGTCCTTATGGGAGGAATTTTGCAACTTAATAAATAAAAAGTAAATTTGTGTTTCTAAGATGCAAAATAATCTATGTACAAGTATTCAACTAAAGTAAAGAATTATGCCCAAGTAATCAATCACATAACAACCTAAGTCACTTATATGACGATAAATCCAAATCAACTAGGCAATTAATTACAAATATATTAGAGAAAAAAAAAATTGACAGTCTCCTTTATATTTTTGCCTACCAAAGTCTCGACAAAATACCAAAGTAAACCATTTTTTTGTCAAAAATAGTAAATCCGGACTCCCCCATCCTGTACATAATTACAAGCAATAATTTAAGCAAATAAGCATCTTGCAACATGTATATAGAGATCATAATCACAATAATTAAGTCATATGGCTCCATCAGCTGGAGTATGCAGCTATCAATTTCATCATATTCTTAGCAAATGGCCCTGAAATCAAGAGTTTATGGACCCTTACAAGCAATTACAATATATTGCACACACTAGCAATCGTAAACTTAAGATTTCTCAAACAAACTAGGCACTACAAATGCCATCAGCTACCAATAAACAACAATCCAATGCTATATATGTCACAATTCTCAAATTAAAACACTCAAGCAATTATTTAACATAATATAGTAATTGAAAACAAAAATTAAAGTTTAGAGGTGTACCGTTCTTTGAATGAAGGGTGGAAAGATGACTTGACTAAACAAACAATAGAAATTTACCAAATTTAAAAATTGAATATGTGAAAAGGTCCTAAACTCAATGGGTTTTCTAATGGTAGGTTCAATTTTAAGTAGGTGTGTGATGGAAACGAAGTTGCACTTACATTTTGGGAGAAGCACAACCGGTTTGGGCTTGACAAGTCGAGTTCTCGTGCGTTTTAGACCTTTATCTCATCGTTTTGGGCCTCCTGCTATATTTGATTAGTTCTTTTATTATTATTGTTGTATTTTAGGAGTTTAATAGTGGTAAACTTATTCCATAGTATAAATACTTTGTGGCAAAACTGTGAAGGATGGTTGGATTATTTAAAATTTATTAGGGTTTTCCCTATCTTGCGTTTCCGTTATACTTTGTATCAACGGACTTTGCAGCGCATCAATTTACACGCTTCCTTGCATCAGTTGGTGATCATATTCCAATTGTCTAACCAAAATCATGTTGCCTCAATGCGATCCTACCATCAATTCCTTAGGACAACGAGTTGATGAGTTAACGCAGCAGGTGGCCCCGTCGTACAGCTGCTTACGGTGCAAGCCACTGCTGGCCACTAGCAGCGAGACCCCGCCCCACGCGACCATCAGTGTGCGCCTGTTGCCACACCGCCATGCACCTGCCCCAGAATTTCTCACCTCGTCGGATGATGAAGCCACCATCAATAACCCATTCGCCGTTGGGAAGTTGGTTTCAAATTAGATTTACCAGAATTTAGTGGGGGAATGGAGCCTGATGATTTCTTGATTGGTTTATCGCGGTGGAAGAAATAATGGAGTTTAAGAATGTCTCGCTGGAATTTTGCGTTCCCTTGGTAAGTACTAGATTATGTGGCCGTACCGCGGCCTGGTGGCAACAACACAAACTTTCTCGTGCTCGACGTGGCAAACCAAAAATCACTCAATGGGATAAGTTTGGCAAGCATCTCTGTGAAGAATTTCTTCCCTATAACTACACCCGCATGTTGTATAAAAAATTACAGAATCTGCGGCAAGGAGCTCGTACACTAAGGAGTTTTACCAATTGCTTGCTCGCAGAGTAATTTCGGAGAACCCAGACCAATTAGTCGGGAGATATATTGGGGGTCTTTGGGTACCTTTTCAGGACATATTGGACTTACTTGCCGCACTCTCGGTCTCCGAAGCACATCAGTGCACTGTCTTGCTTGAACGGTATTTTAATCGGCAATCTCCGAGACCATTTTCCCCGACCACTGCTCGACATCCGCAACCTTTGGTCCCCCTTGCTTAACGTGGTCAGCCTCCTACACCTCTTCGCCCACCAGGTCTATTCGACACACCTGGAAATTTATGCTCAGGCCCTTGCTCCTCTTGTGGCGAATATGATCACTGTCTAGCCAATTGCGGAAAAATGGGTGGTCGTGGTCTATTTATTGATGACAATGACACTCCACATACTCAGGTCCTCCAAACTTTGATGAAGACAATGCCCCGTCAACAATGAAGAATACTTATCAGGTGATATCAACCCCGCATTGGTACTTGACGCCACGCCACCCTAAAGAAGATACCAACTCCATACTCTATTTGAATCCACTCGCACCATTAACGGCAAGGTATGTCGCTTTATTATAGACTCGGGCTCTTGTGAAAATGTTGTTTCTAGGGATGCTATTGAAAATTTGTCCTTGTCCTCTAAAATTCATCCACACCCATGTAGCTTAGCCTGGTTACAACGCACTAATAATATCACTATTGGTCGTCGTGTTCTTGCTAATGTGGCTATACAGGCAATTCTATTATGATGTACACAATTTAACTCATCTTACTTTTGGTAAGTTTTTTTAGTTATGCTTAGCTTCGGCCGTTGTACTTTGAGAATGAGGTGAGACTTAGAGGGCATGTTTAGCCAAGCTTATTTATATTAGTTTAGTCAAACGCGCTATTAAGATTAAACTAGTTTAGGCCTTCCCCAATGCACAACCTCAAAAAGCAGGTATTTTGCTGCCACGTCAGCGCCACCTCAAAAGTAAAAATACTCCTACCTCCAAAACAAAACTCATCCCCAACAATAAACCCAAAAAGTAGGTATTTCCGTGGGACCCACCGTAATTTCCTATTTATCCCATTCATACTTTTATTTATCATCTATATTATAATTAACTTATTTCGGATAAATAATTAATAATTAAATATTCTGATTATTTTAACTTTTTAATATTTTAGGATAATTTCGAAAAAAAAAATGCCAAAAAAATAATATTAATTTTTTTTATTACGTAAATAGTAAAAATACAAATTGAAAGCTCACACCGTACAATTAAAAAAAAGTAAAAAAAACCCGACAACAACAACGCCTACGAAGTCCCGACATATTTTAACTCTAGCTAATTATTTCCGGATCGAGCCCAAACATGCTCAATTAAATCCTGCCGAAGCCGGAGATGTTTATGCTTATCCCGAAGTTGGACACCTCTTCTAACGTAGTCAGCGAATGCTCCAGTTGAGCCTTGACTTACGTGGGGCGGCGGTATGGCGTAATTGGGATCGTCGGTCCAATCGATCGCTGCATTTCCTTCATTTTCGATAATCATGTTGTGCAATATAATGCAAGTTAACATTATATCCTTCAAGTTATTCTTATACCAAAAACGACTAGGACCGTGAATCATTGCAAAACGCGCTTGAAGCACTCCAAAGGCTCGTTCGACGTCCTTTCTAGCAGCCTCTTGCAGTACCTTGAAATGTTGTCTCTTCGGATCTTGGGGACATTGAAAGCTTTTCACAAAAGTAGCCCACTCTGGATAGATTCCATCGGTGAGATAGTATCCTTGATTATATTGCTTACCATTGATTGTGAAATTAATGGAGGGACCAACTCCTTGCAACGTTTCCGTAAACAAAGGAGACTGATTGAGCACGTTTATGTCGTTGTTGGAGCCTGCTACTCCAAAGTAGGCATGCCATATCCATAGATCGGCAGAGGCAACCGCTTCGAGCATGATTGTTGGGACGCCATGATCACCTCGTGTGAATTGGCCCTTCCAAGCTACCGGACAGTTCCTCCATTCCCAGTGCATGCAATCAAGGCTTCCTAGCATTCCGGGAAATCCGTGCCTTTCTTCGTGCATCTGTAACAGCCGCTGGCAATCATCGGCGTTAGGCTTTCTCAAGTAGTATCCACCAAACACTTCGATCACGCAGCGGCAAAATTTAAATAGACATTCCACAGCGGTTGTTTCGGCAACACGTAGGTACTCGTCCCATTGATCGGCAGGTCCCCCATACGCCAATTGGCGGATGGCAACCGTACACTTCTGGAGTGGAGAGAACCCCTTTTGTCCAGTTGCATCGACCCTCAACCGGAAATATTCATCGTGGCCTTCCAATGCATCAACTATGCGCAAGAATAACTCTCTCGACATACGAAAACGCCGGCGAAATGTATCGCTTCCGTATATCGGATCTTCAGAGAAGTAGTCGAGGTAGAGTCTTGCATGCCCCGCCTCACGATCTCGGCGAACGTACGTTCTTCGTTTTTTAGCTCTGCCGTCAGAAGTACCGGCATTGACAAGTAACTCTTGTTTTTTTTTAAGTAACGACTGTATTTCTTGCTCAGTCGTATCATCAATTAAGAATTCAAGAAGACTATCACTTTCTTCAGAAGATGAAGACATTTTCAAATATAGAGGAGTGTAATGTTATAGTTTGAGATGTGCAACAACCTGGATAGGACCTTTTATAGACTATAGTTACAACGGCTAGTTTTGCAACGGCTATATTTGCAACGGCTAGTTTTATAACGGCTAGTTTTGCAACGGCTATATTTGCAACGGCTAGTTTTATAACGGCTAGTTTTGCAACGGCTATATTTGCAACGGCTAATTTTATAACGGCTCGTTTTGCAACGACTATATTTGCAACGGCTAATTTTATAACGGCTCGTTTTATAACCGAAAGAAATACAACGACTCGTTTTATAACGGAAAGAAATACAACGGCTAGTCTTATAACGGAAAGAAATACAACGGCTAGTCTTATAACGGAAAGAAATACAACGGCTAGTTTTGCATACAACGACTACTTTTCCAAAGCTACATCCCCCACTTCTTCTTGATTTTATCCACCACAAGGAGGTGGAAACGCAATTGGTCCTCCGTCATATTCGAGGTATCTTTCATCACTATTTTATACTCTTTCGCAGTGGCAATAGAGTTCAATCCTTCGATCTTTTGTTTGTTTTGTTCTTCTAAGGCCTGGAGTCTTTGTTCAATAACGTCGAGGCTTTCTCCGGCATTAGACGTGCCTGCTTTTCCCTTGCCCTTGCTCAGTCGCCTAGCCGCATTCCTCCCCATTGGACGAGCGTGTTCCGTCCTCACTTCCTCTCCAGCGCTGGAGTCGGTGTTTGAAGATATCACGTACTCTCCAGATGCCGATACTTTTGTCTTTTTTGAGCCGCGAACATCGTCGTCTAGATTGGCAAACTTCGGGCTATCTTTCAAAACATACCAAGAACTCATATGAATAAACTCCCCTCCATGTTTTGCAGTATATTGAACCTTCGCCTTCGCTATGATATCTGCATCGCTACAACCGCTTCCCCAGGCCTTTTTCTCAATATTGTAACAGCCACAGAACCATCTCACTTGTTTCTGCAGAGTATAGTAATGAGTCTTCAACTGGTTATGAGTCCTAAGTAGCGTGCCGCTTGGACGGTTCCTGTTGTATGCCTCGGCGATCCGAACCCACATTTGATCAAGCTTTTGATCGTTTCCAACAACCGAGTCTGTGCTGATATCAAGCCAACAGCTACAGAGAAGGGCGTTTTCATCATGAGAGTAAGTTTTCTTTTGTGGAAGTGGAGCTGGAGCCTTGGGTGGATGATCAGCAGCCTCAAAGTCGGAAGCGAGATTTATTCGATCTAGACCGACTGGGGAGAACTGAGACGAGAAAGGAGACGAACGCTGAGAGTTCGGGGTCGGAGTGTCTCTGTCTGTATCAGAACTATCACTACCGGCCTTTCTCAATGAATTAATGCCCATCATCGGACGAAACCCAGACGGAGGAGGTTGCATGTACGGTATTTGATTCGGATGCATGTAAAATGCTGGTCCAGATGGAGTAAAGGGCATAGGTTGGCTGTTGCTACCTTCCGGATAATTTGGGAAATGAGTAGGAAAATGAGTTGGAAAATTAGGATTTTGAGGATTGAAGATGGTAACAGGTGGACGAAAGTTGATATTTGGAGGCGATGCTTCTTCTCCGGAATTCGAAGAATTGAACCATTGCGTCCACGGATTTTTATCCATTTTTTCTTTTTTTTGGGTGTGAAGAGGAGAAGAGAAGAAATTTATCTTGAAAAGTTGAAATTTGAGAGTAGTAGGTAAATGTGGGGAAAATGGTGAAGTGGGAAGATATATTTATAGGGCAAATTTAATTTTTTAAAAATTAAAAATTATTTTCTAAAAAGCTACATAATTTCAGTAAAAAGAAAATAAAAATAAACAAAAAAAAAAAAAATTGGTTGCAACGGCTATTTTTTCAAAACACACACATATCTCAAATATACACACATATCTACATATTGCAGAAAAAAAAAAGTAAAAAAAAACGAAAAAAAAAAATAAAAAGATAGTGGGGGACACAGCTGCAGGCCGCGGGGCCCACCGCGCACGCGCTTTGCGCGCGCGTGGCGCCCACGCGCCTGGCGTGCCCCTCTCTCAGCGCGCGTTCAACGCCGCACACTCCCTCCCCCACGCGCGGGCCCCACCCACATTCCTGGGTAGCGGATCTGCTACCCGGGAATAACCCTCCTCAACCCAAATACCCCCCCCCCAATGGTAAATACCCAATTTTGAGGTATTTACCCACTTCCCACATCAGCAAAAAACCTCCCATTGGGGAGGGCCTTAATGGTGTGAGCTAATTATGGAATGAACGCGCAGGTGGGGATGTGGAGGGATACGGTGAGAGGAGCCGAAAATCTTCTTGACGGGGTTCCATCTCCATCGCCGTGATTATCTTTGCTCGTAAATGCTCACAAATGATAGGAAGAAGTCCTTTGAATAATGGTTCAGCGTTTGAAGCTGAGCAGCTCAATTGCCTACTTTTAATGGTATTCATCATGTGTTGTGTTGCTATTTTATTCCTTGTTGAGTTATTTTACCTTCGAGTCTCATTCTCCAACTGGGCATGTCAACGGGATGGGGTTCTGAATTTTCTGATCCGCTCCGAACACGCCCCCGCCTTCATCTTTTTCTTCTTTTTTTTTTTTCCTTTTTAAAAAAGAAATTGTTTTTCTTTTATTTAAAAACTTTTCTTTTTTTTTTGTCAATAGGGTTTTAATTTTTAAGTTTACATTAGCTTTGCTTTAACATTTTTATTTTTTTTTAAATTTAATAATTTAAAAAAACTCTAGTCATAATTTAATATATTAGGATGACATATATATAACATATTATATATAAAAGTTTATATTATAAATATATATATATATATTATATTTTTGTGTGTATATATATATATCTATATAATACATAATATATGTTTTAAAAAAATTTATATATATATATAGGGCAGGGCGGGGTGGAGGACACGACCGGACCCCAATCCGACCCGTGAACGGGGCAGGACGTGTCCTGCTCCGTTCTCCATCGAGTCGAATTTCGCCCTGCTCCAAAGACCTCTGGTCGGAACAGATCGGATTAATTTTGACATGCCTATCTCCAACCTGACTTCCACATTGTCATTTCAACCTTCATGTTCAAGATTATACTCTCAACCTATTATGTACAATTAAATATTAATCTCGCTGTTTCGCATTTTTTTACCGTACCATCTCATCTAGTCAAAGTTTCTCTATATTGAAACAACAATATCAAACCTAAAATTTATTGAAAAATAAAATAAAATTGTGAAGAAACTTTAAATAAAAATTGTGATAAATGTGTACATTTTGCCTTTACTAAAAGATTCTTCTATCAGATGAGAACAGAAAATAATGTTACAAAATGTTGCCAGCACTTTTGGGTTGGCATATCTTATTCCAAGATTTACACATTTTGAAAACAAGAGCTAATGAGAACAAGAGCAGCCAGTTTCTTGATTAGCCAACGTATAGCTTCGGTGCCAAGTGTCGGTGGGAGCAGCTTCTGCATGAGGCAAGTGTCGAGGATGTTTCTCTCTCTTGTCACCCTTAATTTGCTTTAACGCGTGCTTAAGTGCAGGTAGCAGAGCCTCCACACATTCGGCAACAGCATTTGGATTTCCAGGCATGTTTATTATCTGATTATTACACAATAAGAAACTTGTTTAAATACAAAGGAAGCCAAACAGCAAGTTCAGGTGAATTACAAGCCAGCATAAATTAAACATTTTTTCCACATTATGATCAACGCTCTCTCTCTTCAACAATCTTCTCACAACCAAAAACCATGAACAGCAGCCTATAGAACAGACCAACATGCCATATGAATCCAATAAACAAGTGTTCTAAAAGGCCTCAGGTGCCAGGCAGGTAGCAAACTGGGGCACAGCACTATGGACATAGGTTATAGGAATTTTTTATGTATGCATCCATAGTAACCTCTTAATTACTGACCTAGAGGTGGGTGGCAAACTGCAGCCTTGCGCCCCTTGAGTCTTCGCTGGGGCCTTCAGATTGTAGGCATTTCTATGTATATTTCAAGTTGTAATCTCTTTAATTTATGTTTTGTTCAAAACTAAGTTTTGGCATGTATTTGTTGTATATTTAAGGTTACAAGCCGAGTTATGAGGTTATTACTGCTAAATAACCAAAATAAGAATAAGCACATCAAAATATGAAAAGGCGTCTTGTTTGCTCGTGTTCCTATTAAATATTAAACAGTTTTAACCTTCTTTAAATCTGTCAAACGCGCACATACAATAATTCTTCTTGGTTACACACACCTTTTCCACAAATACAATCAACTGACAGTGATTACTTTGATCTATTTTACAATTGAAAATCCTTTAGGCGATAGGAGTCGCCAGAAATCAAGGAGATGAGATCGAGGAGCAAATATCAATATTCAGATTGAGGTTTTGCAGTTGCTAATTGTGATTCCATTAGTTGGGGATTTGTGAGAAACATCTGGTTTTTCATACTTCTTTACTTGCCTAACGGCTGTCATTTAGGTGTTCTAATATATATACACACATTAATCTGTGTGTGTGTGTGTTGGGACTTGGGTGTCGCCTTGCCACCCGGGTGACACCTCGTACATGGGTAGGACGAGCTAAAAGGCTGTCTAACGTCTCAATGGGGCCCAGGTGGACGCATATGGGGTCTCTCAACACTGCACTAAGATGAGGTGCAAAAAATAATATTTGTGAAATCAGTTTCACAAAAGTTCTCACATATTCAGCAGACATGTCGTGAATATGCCAAGATTTAAACTTAAACCATGCAAAAGGATATGGACCAGCAAGACATGATAGTACGTTGATATGTGACACAGAAAATAAACTCAACTATAAATCAATAGTACAAGATTCTGGCTTTACCAATGTTGATCCTCTTATTCCAGCTGCAGAGCGTGATAGCATTGCAAATGGTGTCACCTGCTCAGATGACCACAGAACAGAATATTAACAAAAATGTCCAACATATCGGATCAAAAAACTTCCGACGTACATTAAAATTTGATTAGGTATATGCTTTTCATTTAAAGGAATATTTGAGTCATCAATATTATGCAGAAACATATATACAATTTAGCCAGATGAGAAATGTAGTTCCAAAAACTACTCCTATTTATAATGGATGTTCACTTGTAAGATCAATTTTGATCAGATGAATTTTAGTGCCAAAAATACTATATTAGAGTGGACGTTTATTTTATCGAAATCATGGTCAGGACTCAGCGGAGTTTGAACTTAAGACAACAAACTGCTCAACTGTTCTACAAAAATACTAGAAGCACAATGAACTACCACAAAAATCTGAATTGAACACATCTTCCAATTTTCCAAGCACGCACAACTCCAAAAAATACAGCAGTAAGAAAATAACAAATAATAGGAAATAAGAAATGAACATAAATGAACAAAATCTAGCTACCTTTAAACTCTCTTGCATCATAACATAAAGAAGACCAGGCGTCTCCTTGTGTATCACCTTTTTGGTAGCTTCAGGAGTAACATCCCTTGGGGTAAATCCAGTTCCACCTATTCCATTTTAAGTTAATAAGGAAAATAAAATACAAATTGAGACACAATATCCTGTATTTCTGCCAACGTGTTAAATAGAATAAAGCAGGGTAAAAGTTGGTATCAGTTATAACCAAAACAAGAGACCTTGGTATCCAGTAATGAATGAGAAGACAATTAAGCAAATTGCATTCAAGCACGTGGAGATGTTCTGCACACTCACCAAGAGTAAGGATGAGGTCCATTTTATCAATATCACTCCATTTCTCTAGTAATTCCTTAATTTTTGGTATTTCATCAGGAACAACTGCTGTAGAGACAACCTTTGCCCCGCCCAGTTTTTCTGAGGCTGAATTCACAACAGATACTGCTCGTGGGCCGCTACAAAATCAAATATCAAATCAAGCATAAGAAAATAGAGATCTAAAACTAAGAGGCACACAATGCAAAACGGACAGTGTATTAGAGAGCAGCAGAACTTGTTCACCTTTAAGCCCATTTGACAATAAGGCTAAAGAAATAATAGAATCTAGTTTGGGAGTTGGAACTAAAAACAAGACAAATAAAATATCAGAGAATTTTTCCTCAAATGCAAAAATCTAAAAAAGTATTAATGACTGAACTTCAGCAGGAAAAACATAACATTATTCTTAAGATATCAATTTTAGAAAAAATAATAATAATCAAATGACATGACATGACATGACTATTATGAGACTAAATACTGTAAATGACTTCTACAGAGGTCAGTTAAAAAGAACACCCAGATTTAACGCCCACACGCTAACTTAACCACAACCATACATGCAATGTCATTCATAAAGAATTATGTTGCAAATTCTAAAGTAAATCCATGTTGCCCTTCCACATGGACTTAATATCATATTTGCATTTGTTTTAGCATCACTAAAGTGACCTTTCACGAATCATGATCGAGAAAGATGTATCACAATGCAACTTATTGTTATCCAGTTTGTATCGCAAACAACAACATATTTCAGAAGGAATTTATTCAGTGATTGCTTGTGAGTTCCATTATTAGTATTAGTAATATGACCACCAAAAAAGAAAAAAGAAAAAAAAGAGAGAAAAAACAACTCTTCTCCAATCATTGCTGCAGAGAACAAAAGTAATGACTGAGTATACTGAATAAGATAATAAAGATCAGAGATACCTCCTATCAGGTCCTATTCCTGATGCAACAGTGTCACTCACTGTAAGAATAGCCACTCTAGATTCAGAACCTTCAGGCTTGGCTGTATCTGGGGTGCTATGGTCATTCTGGGGTCGTACAGGGACTGAAACTGATGATGGAGAACTACAGGTCTCAGCAAAACCTATTATATCAGATATAATAATTGCCGTCACAAAAGTCCCAGCAGGAATCACGTTTCCTGTAGGTGGCAACTCCAACAAGGCATTTGCTGACTTCATACTCAAAAGCCGACTGCTAATTTGGTGACCAGTGCTCTCAGCAACAAATCTGGCAATCATCAAATGACGAAAGAAATTCACTTCAAACCCATCGAGCACAACCAGTCTTGAACTAATTTTGAAAAATATATAAAGTTTTACAAACTAGTAACTCTTGTTCACATATCTGCACACCTGATCCCTGACAACGGACCCTGATTATTTGTGTGTGACTGTATGTGTGTGTGTGTTTGTTTGAGAGAGAGAGAGTAGGAGCAGCAGAGAGACCAAGTGCAGATATACAAGTATGACAAAGCAAGAAATAACTCTTACCCTGATATCTGTGCATCATTATTGGATTCCCACCTCACAGTGGCACGGTGGAATTCTTTACGAACTCGATCTGCCTTTATTGATTGCTTAAGACGAGCATGTACTCTGCCCAACATATACATAAAGACCAGGAATACAATTACTCAAGAAGATGACTGGAAGTATATGAAGAATGATGATCAAGATATAGAGAGATGACAGAGAAATAGAAAGTGATATAAAGCTCTCAAAAACCTTGGAAGTTGAGGTTGCTCCCATCCAGAAAGATGTCGGATTGTTGGAACCACAAAGAGATGGAAACAGACCAAGCAGCTCACTGGATTTCCAGGTAAACCAAAAGCAAGAATCTTATTTTTGGGACCCTTCTCAGTTGATGCAGGAAGGATCTCAGCAAATGTAAGAGGCTTTCCTGGTTTCATGCAAACCTGAACCACGCCAAAAAAAAAGTAATTCTAAATTCATATTTTCCATGGGGCTCATGATTCTGTAAATTGCAGAAGAAAGAGTTAAGAAGTCAGGAAACAACAAAGTCAAGCAAAGCCACCATGATTACACACTTATGTTTATACACAGTGGTGGCAAACCAGGAAGCAGAAAACTGCAAGCACTACCTTATGGAAATATACTGTCCCAACCTTTGCAAGTAAAGGCTTCACATAATCCCTGTCTCCCATTGAAACTCCTCCAGAAGTTAATAAGATATCAATTTCACTTGAAAAAGCTCGATCAAAGATCTTCTCAATTTCTTTTTCATCATCATGAGCTATACCGAGATCAAGAATCTCACACTGCTGCTGCTGTGCAGCAGCAAGGATCATGGTGCGGTTGGAGTCACGAATCTGCATAAGCGTAGAGCATCTAATGTATAAACAACAGTTTAGACTACAGTAGAAATAAAACCAAAAACCCTATCTTGATAGCATTATATCTCCAAACTTATTCAGTAACATTTTAAAGCAACCGACAGATAAAGAACGGAATGAGTCGCAGATTGATTTTTGGAAGTTGTGAAAAACAGAAGATGCGGGGCGGGAGGAGATGGAAGAAAATAGATATAAGATGGACGAACTTGAAGGACAGGTGACATCTGAACAAGCATAAAAATTTGAATACAGTAGCATGAAAATTTTCCTCAACCTGGCCACGATTTAAAGACTCAATTGTTGGCTCAACAAGCTCATCACCTGTTGAAAGCACCGCAACTTTCGGCATGCGATATACCTGAATATATAGCAATGTCAAAAACGTTTTTAAAATATATATATATATATATATATATATATATATATGTAGATCTTTAGCCTTAACCAGCCGAGCCAGAGCTGTTTTTCCTGCTCAGGATCAAGAGTTATGAGGACCAAAACCAGGGAAACGTGGAGGAGAAGACAGACAGAGTAGGATAAAACAGAAAATACCTTAACAGCAGTTACACCCACTGTGGCAAGTAGGCCAACTTCTGCCGCACCTAAACGTTCTCCAGATCTCAAAACTACATCACCTTTAGTAATATCACACCCCTAATAACATGTCATGTTACAAAAACGTGGACATACAAGCCATTGAAAACATGGAGAGCATAGCAGCATCAATTAGTTATGAAGAAAAATACATGAGACAAGTCGGTGTTATCACATCCACACACATCAAAAGCCTATAATTTGACGTGGAAGGATCATTATGTACAAATTGAAAAGGTGAACATTCAGAAACCTACAGTAGGAAGAAATACCTTTTAGTCTGTACTCTGTATACCTTCTAAGGCATAAAAAGGGTCACTGTGGATGATTATTACTATTTAAGTATCTAAAGAACGACTTCTTACTAGGAATATAGTGATACACCTGTTCAATCTTACAGGCACTACTACTTTCAACTGGAAAGCATTTCCAACATGGGACACAACCATTTCACGACAAAGCAGCATATGTTCAAGCAGGCAGGTAATATGGTTCTGATCCAGAAAATTTATACAGAATTAGGCAGAACTCCCTGTTCTGACAAGAGATGGATGACAGGTGGAAAAAACATCCCTACCCAGAGCTCTTTGCCAAAGGGTTGATAAACCATGAAGCTTGTGGAACAGCATAAATGATTAGTAAATGTCAAACACTAGCCTAAGATGAGGCAGCCCTTCTCAGCTGTCAAGATGGAACAGAAGTACTTAATTCCACTAGAAATTCCAGGTGTAGAAGTTTCCTAGTCCCTACAACAATGGGTACATAATAAATGAAAAAAATTGGAGGATGATGGTGAACAAACCTAAATAAACCAATACCTATTTCATATCAATCTTCTCACTTGGTCTACAACTTTTTGTGGTCCTTAGATGAAGTAAAGATCTCTTTTAATAAATACACCACAAATTGTACATAAATACTCTTCAAATTTCCGTAAACTTGGTTAGAAACAAATTGATACTTCCACACAAGTTACTTCTTAAACTCTCTATAACACTTGTTCAAGTATCATATTCCAAATTATAGTTCTGACATAGAAATTTCCCCCCATCACTTTCAAAGTCCCAGCTCTCTTTCTGCTTTGAACTAGAGCTTAAGGTTTACAAAAATGACTCACATCTATCCCTAGTGCACAAAATGTTTAAGTACGTGACTCGGATCCTCTTACTTCAATGACTACATTATTTACATTTAAAGGTGTCCAGCATATCCTTCCAACTGTGTGTAAGTTGATAGCGCAAAACTTACCTAGACAGAAGCAAAGTCAAGTGAACAAATTAATATAGCAAAAGGAACAGCTTCATACCACTGGCCGAATATCAAGTCCCTCTGCAACCTGTTTCAGCACCTGTACTCGCTTAGCACCAACAGCTGCACTCTCCACTGGTTCAGTGTCCTCTACTTGCACAACAGCATCAGCGCCATAAGGTATTGGTCCTGCAAAAAACGAGTAAAATCCCATTCCAATTTATTGAAATTGCACTTGACATTTAAATCTGGATCCTCAATTGGACGTTGAGCTTCTGATTAAGATTTAGAGGGCCCACCCAGTCCATATTGAAACTAAGAGCCAACCAAGGGTGGATGTGGTATAGGTAGGGTAGGGGTTTACATATTATTAGGCCACTTAACTTTTGCAGTTGCCAGAAAATCTCAAGGCAATAAGTTTATGAAACCACAGTTTGCTCCACCTGGTGCGGGCAGGGTTGGGGCTGTTTTAGCAAGTGTATAATAGGTAGAGACATTTTTCTACATCCATAACCCTTTTTTCTAATCGCTCTCTTGCTGCATAGGCAAGAGTAGTTTATTAAAAAAAATTGCACGAGAGCTAATTATCAAACGCTTGAGCAAATTCTTTACAATAACAATGCTCTTGATATTGAGAGGCTGTGACTTCAAAAGCCACAGATCATCACTCGCCTATGGTACGAAGAAAGAATTACTTTTGCTCAGCAATACACGTGCCAATAACTAGAAAAAATCCTTCTAGTCCATGTAAGTTCAAAACGTAATCAATGCTATTACATTGAATCATACTTCACATAAAATATGCGTCTGCCTTGAAGTCAAGATTATATTCAGTAATTAGTTATGATGTTGATTTTTCAAATTTTAATTTTATTTGAACAATAGCTAGGATAAGAAGATCATATTAAATAGATCAATAACCATTTTCGGGATTATCAAATTAGACAACACTAATAGTAGGGGAAGAAACAGTTGCCAAGAATCAAATAGAACAAATCATTGCATCTTGCCCTTACATTTTAGTCCTTGTTTCAGTTTTTGATACTTTAAACTTTAGGAGATTGCTAGTTAAAGGAAACACACAGTGGTATGTGGATATCATAGAAACATATATCCAAAAACCTTGTATAAATAAACAGTAATGGGATAGCTTTCAGCTGGTAGGTGCTAACATTTTAGACAAGCACAACAAAAAGTTGCAGTTTCCATCCTTCACGTAAGCTGAACCGTGCGTTTCACCCTAAACTACTAATTTAAAAACAGATGTTGTTTGGTCAGTGTAATTAGGCAATAAGGCTTGAATAGCCTTAGATACAAATGTGCTCAAAACCTAAATAGCCAACTCAGTAAATGGCTTCATTGTGTATGAAATGGTGCACTACCCAAAAATAAGAGAAGAGAAAAAGAGTAACGAAAAAAATATAACTCACCTCCAGTTGTCACATATGCAATTGTTCCAGCAGTTACTTTTACATCAATTCCATCATCTCCTGCTCGCGATTCAGTAATTACAGGATACTCACCAGGACCATCTGATGCTACTACTGCATACCCATCCTATAAACCAAAGAACAAGAATAATGATTTTCAGCGCAACATGCAACTGAAACTCTTATAAAAACTTAACATTTATTACACCTAAGGAACTACATGTAGAAGCATTAAAGGCCATCAGCACAAAACAAGAAAAAACCAAACTGCTAATTCATAACCTAAAAGTACGATCAGTGAGTCAGAGTCACTTTAAGAGTTTCACAGATTAGCAGCGACGGGGAGCTACAATTTGAAATAACACTGAGTGGGGTCTAAGAAACAAAAAACCTGCCTAAAACCCAAGAATCTACCAGTGTTTCAGGATATTTAAGCCCTAAAAAGTTTGAAGCAAGGAAGATATATAACACAAAGAAAAGTAAGAGAATAGAGAGATGGGGTGTAGAGACCTTGATAGAGGCAGGGTAAGAGGGATGTGGTTGGGGTGAAGCGACGTCTTGGGCCAAAATTTTGCCGAGTGCCTGGTGGAGGGGCAGAGTCACAGGCAGCAGCCTTTTGGCGACCCTCAGCACTATTTGGATGGCCTCTTCAACAGACACCATCTCACTTGGTTCGCCCATTCCTGTTGTATTGTCTGCTGCTTCTCTCAACGATTCCCCTTTCTCACTTTTATTCACTCCTAGTCTTGTCTTCCATTTTATATAATGTAATATTTGGACAATCACAATCCCTTTGTTCTCGTTCTGGATTGTAGAAGCGAGTAGCATACGACTAGGGATGTAAACGAGCCGAACCAAGCCGAACAGTACCAGGCTCGAGTTCGGCTCGTTTAATTTTTAGTGGGCTCGAGTTCGGCTCGAGTTCGGCTCGAACTTATAAAAGTATGTTCGAGTTCGGTTCGTTATAAAATTACCAAGCTCGCGAATAGTTCGAGTTCGATTCGAAAAAAGCTCGATAACATAATAAAGCAAACTTAAGTTCGAGTTCGGTTCGAAAAAGCTCGAAAACATAGTTCGAGCTCGGATTCGTGAAAAACTCGATAACATAGTTCGAGCTCGGGTTCGTGAAACCTGTAATAAAGCTCGAGAGTCACTAAAACAAAGCTCGTTTATAGACTAAGCTTAGAGTTCAAATCCTATTGAACATATATTTTTAAATGGTCTAGAGTTCAAATCTCATTGAACACATATTTTTTTAAATGGTCTAGAGTTAAAATCTCATTGACACATTTTATTTTATATATATATATATATATATATATATATATTCGAGCTGGCTCGCGAACCAGCTCGTAAGCTCGGCTCGCGAGCCTACGTTCGCGAACAGGCTCGCGAGCTTACGAACCAAATACTTGCAGGCTCGAGTTCGGCTCGAAAATTTTGTCGAGCTCGAAATTGGGCTCGGGTTCGGTTCGTTTAGGCCAGCGAACGATCCCGAACGAATATTTTTTCGAGCTGATACCCGAATAGCTCGCGAACAGTTTGGTTTGATTACATCCCTACATACGACTCTAGTTGCATTCAAAAAAGAGGTAGGATTTGAGGTGTACTGTATTAAGTGAATTAATAAAATAGTGAGTCTGGTGTGACCAAGTTTAATGGAACACACTTATACAGAAAAATAATAATAATTTTGTTAAATAAAATGATATTTTTCTAAATAAATGTGATACTTTCGATACAAAAAGTAATATTTTTGTCCAAAAACAATGATATTTTATAGATAAAAGTGATGGTCTCACACAAGTTTTTGTCTAATAAAAGTGTTGTTAGGATTTGTGGATTTTCTTTTGAAAATAATAATTGGTTAATTATGTAAAAGTATAAATTATCTATATTTTAGATTGTTGTATTGTTTTTGTTGTTGCGTCCAATATAATTTATGTTATAAATATTAAAATTAATAAATATAGAGTGTGTTTGTAGGTTGGAGAGTGCTAAAGTACTGTTGGTTAAAGTGAAAAGTAGGTTGCACTTCTCCAATATACTGCGAAGAATCTTAAACAAATGGGAAAAATTCGAAATTGGTTCTGTATGTTAGGTCGTGTCCAAAATCATTCCTATATAATTTCAATTTTGGTCATGTATCTTCTTTGCAATGTTCAATTGAAAGACAAATTCAATCTCCGATCACTTTAGTCACCGGAAATGCGCACGTGCTGCTCACGTGAGGTCCAAAATTGGGGGAATTGCGCCACGTGTATTACAATGCTAACCAGGCTAAACATGTCATATTATTACAATTTTTAAAAAACAAAATAAACTAAAAGCCTATTTCCAACTTGGACTAGAAAACGTGAATACAAAAAGTACTTTTGCCCGTTATTTATTCATTCTTCTTCATCTTAAGCTAAAAAGAGAAACTTAAAACTAGGGTTTTGGTTTTCTTCACCTCCTTCAATGGCGAGCAACTCCAGTCGTTCCACCGCCTCAAACAGGCCCCCCTCCACCGGCTGCTACTGCGGCTGGTGTACCGCATGCTATTGCGGACTTCGATGTGTACTACGCATGTCTCGGACCGCCGGCAACAGAGGACGACAATTGTGAGGTTGTATGAACTGGAATGTAAGTTTTCTTTTATTTTTTGTCTGAAATAATTAGGTTTCATTGTTGTCAATTATTAAATCCTTGATTTTTTCAGGATATGGGGTGCAACTTTTTCATATGGGCAGACGATCTCAACAGGAATTGTGTTTTTGCTAATGTTCGTAGTGAAAATGTAGCTCTGAAGCAGGAAGTGCAGATGTTGGCAAATCACTACAAAGAAGTGAGGGATGAGTTGAATGATATGAGAATGTGGGTTAAGAAGTTGAAAGAGCTCAATATTAGGTTGAAGTCGAAGAACAGTAAGCTTTTGAAGCTTGTGATTGTAATTCCAATATTGTTTTGTCTCATTTTGGCCGTTTGCTCAAATCCGACAGCCCCACTGAAGATCTTGAAGTTCAAAACATTAGCTTGACTCTCAGTTTGATTTAGGTTGTTTTTGCATGTTTATGGTTTCAAGATCAGATTGTACTTTCATATTTTAGGATGTTTAAGCTTTTTGAATATATTAATTAAGTATTTGAATGTTTCTTAAATGTTACTGGTTCATCTAAGATTGAATGTTTCATTAATTACTATTAGATTTTTAATGGTAATCTGAAAGCCTTAGTATTTGTGCACTATGGATCAAGTAACCAATTTGACAGATTCCAAATTGGCCAATCTTTTAATCTATGGAGTGACCAATTTATTTAGAAGGGAAAAATTGATTACCAATATTAAAGCTATCGCATGCAGTAAACTATTAATCTGGAGAGTGACCAATTGTAATGCCAATTTGTTTTTTTAATCTGTCAAGCCTCACTATTAATCTGAAAGATTTTAAAGTGGCTAATTTTTGGAATTGCAATATTAGTTCAAATGAAAACTGGATTACGTGAGTATAAAGCGCCCAAATAAAAATGAAACTTCACAATAGTTCCAAACAAAGACCAAACAATCACAAACTAGATTATGAATATAATGTTCAGCAATTGTTTAATACAAGTTGTCACATGTGAATCAAAAGTTGAGTTCATAGATCTAAGAAAGGGCAGTGTATATACCCTAGTAGCAAAATGAATTCACATAAGTCCGAAGTACGACAACTTTTCCCCAAAATGCAATTATAAGCAAGAACTGAACAACCAAAAATCATGTCGTCAAGACATCAACCGACTTCTTGTTAGTCTCCGACGGTGGCTGAGACAAGTCCAAGTACTTTTTTTCCTTTTCGATCACCAATTTCTTTGGTCCTTCGGGCCAAGTCGTAGTCCTTTTAATCCACGTCGCAGTGAGTAACCCACCAGTAAGTGTTGGCCCTCTAATTTGTACTCCCGGGTATACCGGCGCATGAGGATGATAATGGAATTGGTCTTAAGGCTGGCTGGACAGACTGACTGGAGGAAATTCAAAGAAATCATCAGCTATTTCTGTGGGGTTTGAACTTGAGCCTTCGCCTATCCGTACTACTGGATCTGGTGCATTTGCCTTGCAAACAAACAAACATATTTTAATGATGCAAGGACATTTAAAATAGCATTTTTCAAAGAAAATACATAAATTAAATTATCAAAATACCTTGTTTTGCTTGTTATGGGTTGTCCGTGATATGGTGGGAATTGTGGAAACCGTGTTCACATCATCAATTGGTGTACTATTGGTACCCGAAGGACCCTCACAATGTCTACCCATCGATAATTGCTCGTACATTATAGGTCCCTTTTGCAACACTTTATCACCACCCATGAAATCTTTCATATTTGACCAATCTTGAACATCCCCAACATCCAGTACCTCATTCTCAAGTCGTCTAATGTTCATGACCGGTTTAGATGGTTTAACCTTACAGTTGAAATAATCAATCTCTTGTTAAAGAATAAAATTAATACAAACTATATACATCTAACACATCATTAGGGACTGCACCTCCAATATCATCAATCAATCTCAATGTTAATTACCCATGATCAGTTTCTACTTCAAAATTTCACAAAATGACACTGATTTATCCAGATTAAAAAAAAAAGAAAAAAAAAACAAGCCAACTAACAACACATGCTGAACGAGTTCTTATTTTAGTTTCAAAGATACGTACCATGTTTGGGGTAGTCGCTGCTACCTTTGCTTGTTTTCGTGGCCTGCCTCGTTTCTTTTCTTTTGGGTTTGGAGTGCTTAGGAGCTTCTTACGGTGCTTTTGAGGCATCCTATTTTGCTGCAAAATAATGGAAAAATGGGTTAGAAGACTAAGATTGATTCATATAAAAAAGCTATATTAAATAAATTAGCTTCTTAACCCACATCCATCGGACTCTTCGGTTGTTTCAGTGGCTCGATCCTCGCGGGGAAGGGATTTGCATCTTCGGTTTGTGCATGAGAAGTTGGAGGTGGTACTGGATCGGTAGGATGGGCTCCATCTTCAATGAATAGCGGACATTTTGGACTACATGAGTTATACCTCGTTCCACCATATTCTCTACACTTCACCGTTGGCTGTTGCGCCTCATCCTTACCTTTTTCTCTTCAACAACTGTCGACTTTCTCTTCCTCCCCCCATTTTCTTCGGCTCATCCGCTTCTCTATGTCTAGCAATAGGTGGCCTACTCCGTTTCTTCTTACCAAACGATGGCGGCAGTGGTGGGATGTACATGGCGTCACCCCAAAGTGCTTCATAGGATATGCCTATGATCGAGGGCTCGTAGACCTTTATGTACCTCTCAACATAATAAAACTTGTCAACGTAGTCTTCCACCTCTCTCTTCGGATGAAATTGCGCATAGTGCGTGCTTAAAAGGAATGCTAGTCAAAGCCTACGACCGACAGCTACAAGTCATCTTTTGCAGATTCACCGTGTACTGACTGCCATCACTTATAGTCGTAATCTGATAATTGAAGTTGTTGCACTTCATAAAACAAAACCAGACATCCTCTCGTGATAAAGATCTAAGATTTTTTCAGTTTTGGACAGATTTTCCCATTCCATTTCGCCATTGCTCGATCGTGGTTTTTTTGCAGCCTTATCATGAGGTATACTCGAATCTATTCAAGTATTGTGATTATTGGTTTATCCCGGGCTTCCAAGATTGTGGAATTAAACAAGCATTGTTCAATAGCATATCACATTTAGCCTTCTCTCAAAAGAATGCTTTGCTCCATTGGTTCGGGGGTTTGTCGTTGAACCACTCCCATGCATATTGATTATATTGCCTCATTTCCCTAATTTTTACCCTAAACTCACCGGGTGTTGTAGACTGGGCTGCTGCCCGTAGCATATTCTTGAACATCAAACCTGTCCAACCCGTTGTCTTCATGTTATTGTGCAAGTGTCGTACACAAAACTGATGCTCAACTCCCGAGAAGACACTCCCACAAGCGTTTATCAAGCCCTTTTTGTTTATCGGATATAAAGGTGTAGTCTCTAGGATTAACAATGTGCAAATCTTGCTTCAACACCGTCAAGAACCACTCCCATGTTTTGATTGTCTCCGACGCTACCACTGCATAAGCTATGGGGAAGAGATTACTGTTTGAATCGATGCCAACGATTGTGAGAAAAATACCCCCATACTCAGTTTTAAGAAAATAACCGTCTACCCCAATAATGGGCTGGCAACCCCTTAGAAACCCCTTTTTTAGGGCATCAAAACAGCAATAGAAGTGGCTAAATATGTTCTCTCCATCTACCCCCTGTATGATAGTAGACCCCGGGCTGGTTTTTCGTAACTCCTCGGTGTACGTCCACAACTTACCAAACTGATCATTAGGGTTTCCTAGAATCAGCTTCAAAGCCTTCTTCTTGGCTCGGTATGCCTGCTACCGGGAAGCATGACACTCAACATCATTAATAGTGTCTGCCCGAAATCCATGCATCGACCTTTTAGCATTACTTTGAAACCTTTGAATAAACCATTCGCTAAGCCAGGTGCTTTTCAAATTCTTGTTCAGCACAAGAATGTTTGTCGTGATACCCCCTTAACTGCTAACAATTCTCACCTTTGAATTTGTGCAGCCGCAAGTCTTCGTTTTGCTCTTTACATACACACGACTGCCATCATTTTTCACTATCTTGAGGGTTCTCTTTGTTAGAATGGCGTGAGATTGAACTGCCTCCCTATACTCTTGCTTCAAACTAAAAAATTGTTCTAGAGTAAAGACGGGTTTTTAGATAGTCTTCGGGTTGAAAACGGGGAATTCAGGTTGGTCTGTCTCACCATCAGATACTCTAGTTTCATTGAAATCATCAACTTCGACGTACACAACATCGCCTTCCTCCTCACTCGACTCACACGGAGACACCTCATGCTTAGATTCGACGTATGACGGATCTATGGTGTGTTTCACCTTCCCTTCACTTGGCTTCTCACCTCCTCCAACTACTGGATCGTCATCATCTTCAATATCATCCCCTATGACAAACTTAGGATCCTCCTGAATTTCACCACTCAAATTACCATCTTCATCCCCCTCTTCTTCACTCCCTTCCTCTTCTAAATCAGTGGCAGCCTCGGGTGATTCGATAGAACCGCTAAGTAAGTGAGGTTCAGGATCTAGGGAATCCGTGTAGACATGGAGCTCTCTTGTTCGCATATGCTTCTTTGCCCAAACCTGAAAATCATTAGTTTCACTAATCAGCCTCCAACACCCCCTAACTTCTTTATAAAACCTAACAGCTCCTTTCAGCTTCATCTTCATACCCGCAAACACCGCCAAATCCTCAATCCTCACTCTATTAGCATTTACAAAGTCAAAAACTAATCGATCCCCTCCAACATGCTCAGGCTTTTTTGTAGCAAAATGCCCCCCGTAATGCAACACGAGTGTACACTCGAAGGACCAATCATCTAACAACAAATAAGCAACAAAAAAACAAAACCCATTACTATAACAACCAAAAGTAGAATAAGATAGTTGGCCCACACACGTTGTAGTAACTTTATAATAAAAAATTAAATAAATTGTGCAAATATGCAACGAAAAATAGACCAAGTGGTCTCCACCATGTCCCGTTAAAAGCAGAAACATATTAAAATAAGCCAACTACAGGACAATAAATCACAAATAACTACACATGGGCTACTACCCAACTACACATTAAAACCCTAGACAGTATATAGTGGACAATTTATATATATTGGTCTCCTCATATGTAAAAATCGAAAAAAAAATACTGTAAATATGGCAGAAACATACCATATTTAGGTGTTGGTTTGTCCACATCTGCAATTCACCAGAGTTTGACCATTCCGACAGGCTGAGCAACGAACGAAATTGAAGAGCAGCGTCGAATTCCTCATATGAAATCGGCTCAAAAGCATAAGGGCAAATGTGGGTTAGGGTTCCTTAGCTCTCATTCTTCTGTGAATTTCTTTAACAAATTAGACTTTGAGTTTTTTATTTATTACATGTTAGATGGATTAGGGAAAACGTCATTTGTGATAAATTAATAAGAATAGTACCACGTTTTCTAGTCCAGGTTGGAAATAGGGTTTTAGTTTATTTATCTTTTCAAATATTATAATAATATGACATTTCCAGCCTAGTCAGCATAGTAATACACGTGACGCAATTCCCCCAATTTTGGACCTCACGTGAGCAGCACGTGCACATCTCCAGTGACTAAAGTGATCGGAGATTGAATTTGTCCTTAAATTGGACATTGCGAAGAAGATACAAGACCAAAATTAAAATTATGTAATATACAAGATTGATTTTGGACACGGCCTAACATGCAGGATCAATTTCGAATTTTCCCTTAAACAAACACACACTTAGTATTTACTTTAATGATTGTACTTAACAAAACTACACAACTCGAATAATAAATAGGTGTTTTCTTGTAATCTGTTTGTAGATATATACGTATATAGATTTTTTTAGTATGTAGAGTTTATTTTTAAAAAAACATATGAAATTAATGAAAATGTAATAAGGTTTTTCAACAATACTTCAAAACCCAGAAAATTAAGTGTAGTTTCACAATACTAATACATGTAACATTAGACAATGTACGTAGAAGTACCATACAGTGGTGGCTTTGAAGCAGGGCATTCAAGGTGACCGGCCTAGGCCCATAAATTATTAGGAATACGTATGTGTCTGTATTTTATAAAAAAAATTATAAAAGCTCACTTAATTTTAATTTCATTCTGCCACTAAAGCCCACTAAAAAGAAGAAAAAAAAAAAACTATAAAAGCCCAACCCATTGACCAATTCCATCCATCCATGATCCATGCTTAGCTAATTGACGTAGATCAGTAAATTGGAATCCCCAAAATAGTATGCCCCTCTCTCTTCTTCTTCTTCTTCTTCTTCTTCTTCTTCTTCTCCTCTCTCTCTCTCTCTCTCTCTCTCTCTCAACGGTAAAATATATAAGAAGTAAAAGTAAAAACCCTCTGCTTTAATCTATATCTCAGTATCTTTTTCATATTTTTCTACAAATTTGCAATTATCGGAGAAATAAGAAGAATTGCGTTTAGTCCCAGTCCATTGAGATTTCGAATATTTACATAATAAAGTGACAACTCAAGCAAGATTTATCCAGGTTGGATTGTTCTTTTTCTTGTTGGTTACTAATTCTAGTATCTCTTTATAATAATTTAAACTTTTTTTGTTTATTTGTTTGTGTGATCGTCAATTGTAGGTATTTATGCTACTTTATTTAGGTTTACTTCAATATGTCTTATACAAAGCATGACTCTGTTTGTGAGAAAATGAAAGAAAGAAAGAAAAGAGAACAACTAGAATTATCACAAAAATGAGCATTGGATAAGTTTCTTACAAAAATTCCAGGGCATATAAGTCATTTAAAAGTTTTAAGTGAGAATGTTGATGAGAGTGAACCAAATAATGTTGACATGAAGGACTTGAATGGGCCGACTACTTTGTATACAGAGAACATGAACGAACCAAATATTATTGATACAAATGACTTGAGCAAAGACCAAATTATTACACCATTCGAATTAGATATTTAGGATCACCTAGTTTGGGATAGTCTTGATAATAAAACTAGAGATATATTAATTGAAAAAGGTCCTCGAAGAGAAAATTGTGGGAATTACCTCAGGCTAATAATTCTAGTCATTTTTCAGAAGCTCGTTATACTCGGATATTACCGAATAGGGTGAGTCAAGATAGAAAATGGTTAGGTTATTCAAAGATACATTATATTATTTTTGTTGTGAGTTATTTAAATCATCGCCCGCTTTAAGTGCTTTAGAGGATGGAGGATTTAATGGTTGGAAACATCTTCGTGAGAGGCTTAAAATGCAGGCAAATGGAATTAAACACATTACTAATATGAATACTTGGATTGAGTACCAAATTAGGTTAAAAGGTAATAAAGAAATTATAAAAGCCTGCAAGAACATATTTCCAAAGAAAAAATACATTTGAAACAAGTTCGTTTGAAAATAATTGTTGTAGTAAAATGCCTTGCTAAAAATAATTTGGCTTTTCTTAGAATGAGAGTATATGAAGAAAATAATCACAACTTCTTAGGTTTAATTGAAATGATTGCAGAGTTTGACCCAGTGATGCAAGAGCATGTCCGGCGTATTAATCACAATGAGATACATTATCACCATCTTAGTCATAAAATTCAAATTGAGTTGATTTCTAGACTGGCCTTCAAGATTAAAAGTGCAATTATTTCTAAAATCAAAGTGGTATTTCTCCGTAATACTTGATTGTACTCCGGATGTAAGTCACCAGAAACAAATGACCTTGATAATACGATGTTTAGACATGTCAGTTACTCCTATAAATATTGAAGATTTTTTTGTATAATTTTTATGTGTTGATGACACAACTAGATATGGTCTTTTACTGAATTTTTACATGTATTTGAATCTCTTGATCTAAATGGTCATGATGTGAGGGGCCAAGGCAATGATAATGGATCAAATATGAAAGGTACATGGTAAAGTTGCTACGATCATTCCAAGAGTTTGTACAGGTACAAGGTTGTTACCAACTAGGCTTGAGAAACATATTCTTAAAGGAAAAGTATTAACTGAAAGTAATTCTAGTTAGAGGTACCCATCCGGTTCTAAAAATTAGGAACCGAGCTGAGTCGAACCGTCGATCATCGTTTTAGAACTATTGACCCAGAACTAAAATCGTAATTGCTCTTTATGCGGCTCGATTACGGTTCTAGGCATGTGTAACCATGGAATCGACGGTTTAATCGACGATTAAATTGTCGGATCCAAACCGGTGGTTGAACCGTCGGTTCCACATATTTTTTATTTAACTTTTTTTTTTATTTTTTTATGACATCCAATCATAAAACATGCAAGGGCTTCCTCTAATCCCTACGGGGAAGTCAAGAAAGTTTTACAAATTACATTTGAGGAACTCGATTTTGATACTCCTTCTGACCTCCTTAAGTGGTGGTAAAAAAGATCCAACTCTTTCCCGATGTTATCTATTATTGCCAAGGAGATATTTGCTTGTCCGGCTTCAACCGTTTCGGTTGAGAAAGCATTTAGCGTCAGAGGATACACGTTAGATGCCCGAAGATCTAGATTAAGCGTGGAGAATCTAGAAAATTAACTCCTTCTTGAAGATTGGACAAATGCTGATCAACGAGCTCAAGAGGTTGATTTCGGTGAAGATGAAAAAGGAGAGCCACTTAACTTCGACACCACTTCCTCCAACTCCAGACACGGCACTCCCGCTTCTCAAGGAAGCGAATGAGCAACAAAGTACACAACCAAACCGGCTTCAATTCCGAAAGGTAAGTAAAGGTAAAAGAACTACGTGAGCTTTGATTTCTCGATTTATTAATTTTAACTTAGAATCAAACTCAAGCCCTTTATTTTTTTTCTCTTTTCCTTTTCAATATTTTTAGTTATGTTACTCAAATACACGGTTTTTAAGTTGTAACTTTGTAATTTCCATGTAGCTTAAGTTTATTTAATTAGTGTAATATTTTAGTAGAGTGTAAAGATGAACTTTGTAATTGTAGATTGTAATTTTAGAAATTATAAGTCACAGCTTATGATGCTATTTCATATGAATAAAACTTGTATCATTTTCTATGTCCATTGTTTTTCCATAAAATACATGGTAAAACAAAAAAAAAAAAAAAAAAAAAAAAGCCGAAAAACTGCCTAGAATCGATGGGTAAACCAAACTGGCGGTTTCAGCCCAGTTCGGAACCGTAACCGCAACCGGCCAACCCGCGGTTTGGTTTCAGTTCCTACCATAGGCGGTCCCGGAACCGGCAGTTTGGAACCGGAATTAAAAATCGGTTGGGCACCTCCAATTTTGGTGACTTAGTACTAATCCAAAGATTGTCTCTGACCTCGTATCATCCGAGACTACAATTCAAGTTCCAAAGACGATAGTTCCCGATCACTATGTCCCATGTAATGTCAATTAACAAGAGCCAAGACCAGTCATTGTGACACGTCAGATTCTTTCTCAAACAAGGAAGTCCTCTATCACAACTCTTGTTGATGGTTCATAGACATTGCATCGAAGGTTTGGATAAAGGTCTTAAATATGTCATGCAACTAAGTGAATTAATTCATACCATTTGGAGCATATACAGTTGTTCTCGGAGGGGATTTTAGACAGTTTCTTCCTATTATACCGACAGGGTTACGACAAGATGTAGCCTATGCTACTATAAACTTCTCCTATCTTTGGGATGATTGCAGCGTGCTACGACTTACCAAAAATATGAGGATACAAAATGTGCACTACAAGAAAATCCACTTTTAGTGACAAAAATTTAGTGAGAGTAGCAAAAAACTCTCACTATATGTTACTTTTAGTGAGAGTAAAAATATACTCTCATTAAAAAATTAACTATTAATGAGGAGACCTTCATTTCATCTTATTGGAAAGAAGTTATGAACTTACGGTCACTAAAAGTCTCAAAATAGTGAAATTTTTGGCGGAATCCTTTCCCACCCAAAACTCCAAATGCTGTTGATTTATTTCTAAAAAAAAGGTTATAAGAAATACTCCAACAATTAAAAGTCACACAAAAAAATAACGAGACTATTTTTTCTCTAACCCCTTTGTCCCTCTTCCTCCGCGCAAAATCAACCGGAAATTACTCTCTTCCATCATCGGCCAATGTCTCTTCGCCAATGTCAACAACGCAACTAACAGGTGAAGATCTTTCCCCTCTTTACTAGTTCTCTTAATTAAACCCTAGTTTTGCTAGCTGAGGCTTCAAATTTTTCGAAAGATAAAATTTCTTATGTTGTGGAAAAAAATCTCCTTTTTCTGGTTTATTGTGTTCCTTCTCATTTATGTGTGCTGTGTAACATGGTCCGGGATAAATTGGAAATTTGTAGTAATAGTGATCTACGTAGATGGCTGTTCTCTGTTAAGAACTATTAAATATTTGTAATTATGTGTTCCTTGTGTTTGGATCAACTTCACGGTTAATTCAGTGCGACTTTTTTGTTATAGGTCATACATTATTGTAAATTCTTAAGTAGTGATTATTGTCTAAAGAGGCCGTGAATTTTCCCACTTAATAAATCTAGATGAGGTGAAGCACTGGTAATACATACCCAAGTTTATGCTACAGAATAAGGCTACACTAATTTGATTTCCTCCTAAAATTGCCAAGTGAACAGACAAGGATCTTATTAACAAGTGCTGCTTTTGTTCATTTGAGAGAAGAAGTTGATTTCGTGAAGCATACACGAAACCTTTCTCCAGCAAGTAGTACAATTTTGCCCTATGGTCCTGTAGGTAAGTTGTTCTCTGGATCTTTAGTTCATGTTTCTATTTCCTTGCATTTTATAGTTGTCCTTCACCCACATAATTTATTTTCATTCAGAGTTGTACCAGCAAATGTTTTCTAAGGCGTTAGCTCACTATTTTAAGGTGAAGTTGTTGTTATTAGATGTTACTGAGTTTTCTCTGAAGGTAAGCAGATGCAAGTTGAGTTTTAGCTGCTGGTTAGTTGCTTAAACTCTCAAATAAGGGATTGTATATGCATGTTGTTTATCTAATCTTTAAGCGGTTTCACTTAAGCAGATGATGACCATACACGAGGTCCTAACACAAATACTGTAAGTTCAATCACCTATAAGTTGAACAATATATTATGTGCATGGCATACGAAGACACTAGTTCTTTCTTTTTATAGCTATAAATTCTGGTATACTTTCTAGTTGCTAATATATTGTTATAGTATTTTAAAAGGCCTGTATCTGAAACAACATTGAGCAGAATGTCTGATTTATTCGGATCATGTTCATTGCTTGAAGCAAAGGAGGAGAATAAAGGTACGAGTAGGTAGGTATTATTGTTGCTGGTACTGAATGTGTAAGGAGTAAGCACTCAATCTTTTGTGTTGAAAATCTTTTCACCGTTTCCTTTTATTGTCCTGTTCAATTTTGAATTGGCGTCTCAGTGAGATATTGCATATCTGGCAAGTAGATCCTTGTGTCTCTATAACTTTTATCTCTTTTTGATTTGTAACAAGTGTGGCAAGTCCTCTAAAATGGTGATATATGTCTTAGTATGATTTTATGGAAGGCGATCTTTTTGTTAGCTTATATATTAAATTTTATCTGATTCAGGAGTGAACTATTGCTTATGTATTAGACATTCACTAAATTGTATCATTAAAAGATGGCCGGACCGAGGATGGCACATGAGCAAATTCGGTATTTTTTAGGGGGATTTGGAGTTCCCCCATATTGTTTTGACGCGTCAACTTGAACTAGGATACTGATATGTAACTTCAAACTACGACCATTTTGAGTAAGATAGAGAGAATAACTCTATTTCTTGTGCGTACTGCTGGGGACAGCGTTACAAAACTTGAATTTTCTTAAAGGGTCTTTGTGGCATTCATCGCTTAATGTGCTTGTGTTTCGAACTGCCATGAAATGATGACATATTTTATATGTGATATGGGCTTGATCTTTATAGCTTACATGTGGGTCTAGCAATTAGGAGCCCTTGTTAATGTTAGTCTTGATAAGCACCATTATGTGGTTTTAGAATACATTGTATGTTATGCAAGTTGCATATTGCATAGAATACATTTCTTATCAAAAAGTATGTTATGCAACTTGCTATCAGTTTGTGATTATAGGCTGTGGGCGTTGAGTGTAAAAGCATGGTAATTTTTTAATATAAGAAATTAAGTTTATGAGACACCTTTAATTTGCATCTCTTTGATTAAGGAAAAGTAGGCATAATTGTGATTTATCTGTTTAAGCTTTATTTTGATATCTAGGGATGTGATATCTAAAGAGAATTCCTGATTACTGCAGTTGAAAATATCAGTCAATATGACTTTTAATAATCTTTTCGCGATAATGTTTTAGCGATTCATTTTCTTTCTTATTTTCCTTTTGGTCTCATCTCTATTTTGAAGTTGTTATTTCAACTTAATACTCGGTGTTTAATTGTTCATTTCTCTTATACAAAGAGTAGGTTTGCGTTAGAATAGGTGATTGGAAGACATAGAAGAACTTAAAAACTTGCAAGATGCACTACTTGATTCAGCTGATTCAGCTTCCAGGTGAACAATTACTTTGCCTCAAATGGGTGAAATATCAACATCTTTCTACTTGTGTTTGGCTTGCTACGTTATGGATGAATTAATCTTCACTTCAGATTCATCGGTTTCTGCTCCTTTTTCACTTGACCAAATGTGTTTTTATTCATGTTTTATGCTATATTATGATTTGTTTAGTTACTTTATCGGTCTTTATGCTTTATGGCCTTTTAAAGCACGTTTGGTTGATTATATAAGCACATATTACAGCCTAGTTTGCTTTGCTTAGGGTCTGTCGTGTTGGGCTTTGCTTTTATTTATTTTTATTGCTTGTCTAATGTTGGATTATTATACCTGCATGTCTAGTTTGTTTCATATATATATATGAACCAGTATTTATCTTACGATCTCTTTGATGCTCATTTGTAGATCCTATTATGTTGGTAGTTGGAAATGTGGCATATCTTATGAGGAATCACATTCCAGTATTTGAGCTCTTTAAAGAGGTACTCGTTATTTTCTTTGAGAACTACTAGTAACTAGGCACGTCTTTCCAAGTCCATATGTAGCTTAGACGTATTTTACTTTATTGAGAATTTTTCGTTGGAATGTTTTAGTTTTGTGAACTTAATTGCTTTAAAAATAATTCCTACTCAAGTTTACGACATAACTATTTTCAGTGTCAGCATTATTGAGGTGGTATCATTTGGTCTGTCTCTGTGTGTGTGTGTATTTGCACAAAGATGCTTTGCATATGACCATTGTTTTTGTAACTTGAAGCATGCAAATTTTATTCGAAACCGGTCCATTTGACCAGTTTGTTCCAGCGGAGCTGGGGAAGTTAACAAACTTAGTGAATATGTGAGATCTTTTCGACAGAATGTTAAGCAGCTGCTAGCTTCTATTTCTGAGTCATGATCAATTCACTTTTTTATTTAAGCATAACGTAAAAATGTGTGTTTAAAACCTTGCTAATTAAAAAAAATACTTAATACTCCTTATCTTTGTTGTCATGGAATAACCAGACTCTTTTGTCTATAATTCAGAAAATGCTACAGGAAACTGAACATTCATTGATTGATCTTGAAGAAAGACACAAGTAGGCTAAATGGCAACTGCATATTATTAAATAAAATGGTGTTAATCACTTTAATTATATATTATTCAGTTCTAGTACCAACAACATTTCCCTTCACTAAAGTGGCACTACGAAAAATCTGCTAAACAACAACTCCTCAAAGACAACGGTTTTTGTTCAAAACTGTTGTCTATTAAAAAGTAACAATTGTTGTTTGAAAAAACCGTTGTTGATTTGTAAAACAATATGCTGAACAACAACGGTTTTTATCAAGCGTTGTTGTACAACTGTTGTTGTTAAACTTTCGTTGATTTTTTCTAATTATTTTTTTCTTCTCGAAAAAATTGGAATCAATATATATATATATATATATATATAAGAAATGACTTAATTCTTTTAATTTATAAGGTTTTAAATATCATACTTTCACCCACTAATTTTTCTTTTAAAGTACTGAGTTAATTTTAGTTTTAATTTCAACACAATTCAGAAATAAAAACTATTAACCATTAGCCATAGAAATTCATCACACATTTAGCAATGAAAATTCTCAAAACCTAGTTGGGCCGCTCCTTGTGCCACTGTCGCCCCGCCCTGGTCCGCCGTCGCGTCTCCCAGGCCCGTCGTCGTCCTGCTCCCGCCGTCGTCCAAAGTCATGTTTACTACCAAAGAAATGGAAATCTCTCAAAAGTCCAAACTGAATTCCCCCGAATCGCACACATCGCCACCCAACTGCCGCCCTCGCTGTCCAGCCCTGCCCTCTCCGGCCAGACGTTGCCTTCGCCAGCCCGTCGTCGTTCTTGCCTAGCAGATTCTTTCGAACAAATCCTCCCCAAATCGCAAGCCCTGCCCAGCCGTCGCACTAGTCGTCCATCCGTCGACATTGCCCATCGCCACAATTCTCGTACGAGGACGCCAAGCACTCCAGAAGCTTCTAAGGTTTACTTTCTCCGTCTCTCTTCCTCTCATACGCACAAAATCGGTTTCTAAATGTGAGTTCTGTAGACAAAATCATCATTAAAATTTGATAATTAGAAGCTAGGGTTTAAAAAATTAATTGTAAAATACGGTGAGAAGGGAGAACTAGGACTAGTGGTCGCGACAAGATTGACGAAATCACGGAGGAGCTAAAGACAATCAATGGCGGTGCCGCCGTTTCATCTGAAGAGGTTTCACATTGGACGGTATGGTTGGGTTCGTGCTCAATTTTGAGTCTATCTCTTGTTATGGTAATAAAACGTAAAAAAAAAATTATGTTAACATGTGATTATTCAGTTTTATGATAAATTCACAGCAAGCACTGGTTTGATTTTGCTGTTTTGATAAGATTTAAACACAACTTATCTCTGAGGCATCACCTGTGGTCGTATTTGGAGGCTCTTATGGGTGAATTAACTCCAAACACTCCCTTAATACTTTCAGCTTTTCACTTAGTTATTGAGCTGATATGACATACAAATATGTGTTTTTTGTGTGGTTCTATTTGGATATTTTATGAAGCAGTAGTGAATTATTGCCAGTTGGGTAAATTTTGGAACTTTCCTCACTCACTATGTTGTCTAAGTAGATATTTCTAATGTACACCTGCTATGTTTCTTAGTATTACTAAATCCTTGGCAAAATGTAAAATATGGTTCATTGCTAATATAGTATTATCTTGTAGTGGGATGTCAGATGTGCATATATTAATATATCTGTAAGAAAATTATGTATGATATGTGTTTTCCGTTGATTTAGTGCTTGCCGCTTGGTTTAGACAGAAATACCGCATATAGCCATTGAAGCTTTGGCATCATCTGCCCCAATTTTACAGTTTGACAGCATTACTCCAAGATTTCAAGGCCTAGAACTGAAAACCAAGATAATGTCAGTTTTGTTCCCTTTATTTCTCTTCACATCATACTTTACAAAAATATATCAGTGCGATACTTCTGTAGATGCCAAAAGATTGATCCTGGATGCCGGTAAATATGGTTCCTCCTTTCATTTATTTTTTTGCTGCTCTTTACCAATTTGCCTGGGCAAATCATTGTTGAATCTTTTCTTGCTTTCCTTTTTTAGATATTCAACAAGCTTATTTCAGACATGTATATAGGAAGATTTTAAGAAGAGTCTTGCTTAAGATAGCTCAATAAAATCTGTACATTTGTTTCTATGGTAGAATTTGAATGTATCACCAAAAATTTCACTTATTTCTTCGCTCAAAATATATCCTTCGAGCATATTAACAATTCTTCCTTTCTATTACAGTAGCAATATCCTTCATGAAGGTATATTTTTAGCTAGTTATGTTTCATTCTCTCTGAATACATCAACTGAAGTAAACTGATATAGTTTCCAACTGATGTAGTATCTTTGTGACCGCATGAAGCCTCCAATCCCTTGTGAGCTTGTCAGGGCCTATTTGGACTTTTTGCCGTATGCCTGGAATGTAGTCATTATAAAGAAAGGTAATTCGTAAGTTCGTATGATAGTTGATGCATGCTATCCCCATGACATCAGGGTAGAAAGTGACCCAGAATGCTTTTGCTAGTTAGAATTTTTCATTGCCATATTAATTATTTATCTTCAATGTTATTTTGGCGATTATAGATAGCCATGTTTGTGGATGTGTAGACATTTAGAAAATTAGTTTCACCATTTATTTGGCTGTATCTATAGAGTACTGTTTGCTTATCTGTTAATAGTTAAACTGAGTTCTTGTTCTAGGATGCATCATGCTTTAGTGAACTCTCTAAATTGCACAACTCCAAAGCCATTTATTGATTCGAATAACTTGTTAGCCTAATTGTGATCTTAAATGATTTAAATTCTTTTTGATAGCTCTCTGTATTTGTTAGTTCCTCGTTGGACCTATCACATCCTTGCTCAATTCAGTGATGAACACTACACTTTTCTGTGCTTTTAGGTGCCTATGAAGCATAAAATTTTACTCAATGATATGTGCATAACCTAGATTTTATGAGAAATACAAATTGATTTTGCATAGCTTCTGAGATTCAAATGTATATGGTTTTTTCTTTATCTTAGGTATATACCCGAATTGAGGCTATGGTTGATCATGATGCTAGTGCTAGTTGCCCATTTCATTCTCTCTCCGTATGTGATGAGATTGGGAAACTGCCATCCACCTCTTTGATGCGCTGTAATATGGGATCAGTGGACGCAGCAGTGAAGGCGTGTATCCTGTAATCAACATATCCTTGTCCTAACTACTAAGTCTGTTCTTTTATAGTATTCCATTTTTCTGATTTGCCATTATTGGCCTTGAATATTGATTAAATTGTTGCATTTTTAAACTATCTTGTCCAATGGTCCGACTGTTTTACATTGGCCTCTAGATATAAAACTTCTAATTTCTGTTTGAAACTCTTGTAAGTTGTTTTGTTTCACACAAATATGCAGGTAAGGACCATTTACGTAAATGAGGCTTCTACGGATGATATCAGGAAGTTTGAGTTATAATTGTATTTTACTATATAAGAATATCAATGTTTAATCAATTTTCATAATGTCTTAGTGGAGATATTTTTATTTGTGTTTCAACACTGCCTATGTATGGTAGAATTCTTTTTTTTTTTTTTTTTTACTTTCAGCAACTATTTTATAACATTGCCTTCTATTTCGACAGATGCGAAGCTTGAAGATCAACTATGATGCTTTAAAAATGTCAATGATAAGTTAATAAGTATTTGTTTGCATATTGTTGCTCCTCTGCCTCACTCTTTTGGGTTCAATATTGTAAAAACAAACCTTTCCTTTTGGGATAGTAAAAATTGTTCATTGTTTGACTTCATTTTTCAACTACGCTCTTATAAAGTTGTTTGATATTTGGAATTACCTTAATTTACATATTTGTGGGGGCAAAATCCTGAAACGGCTGAGGTAACTGCAGTAGATTTTTCCGCTCATAGAACGGAGAATTTGACGCATGGAAACATCAGCCAGCGAATGAACGGGTCTAATAAGAGCAGCTATGAGGATGATCTGCAGGTTACCAGTTACTACGAAGATGATGAAACATTGGTGCATGTCATAGGTGAACCTATGAAGCTAATGATGGAAGAAGTTAGCTTGTTGAAAGGACCTAGACACAAAAATTAGAGGATAGAGTCCAAGAAAAGCTGATACATTTGAAAAAGTTGACAAGGTATTGAATTTATCAAAAGATTCACCTATTTAAGACTCAGAAGTTTTTTATTTTTCCTTGAACTCCTTTGATGTTACAAACATTTATCAATTTTAGGACTGACAATAGTTTAAATATGGATGCTGTAGCGTTATATGATTTATTTTTTTGTTCTTCTGTGGTAGCTATTAACTGTTCCAGATTGGTCAAGGAACTTACAGCAGCGTATAAGTGTCGGAGTCTCCCGCATAACAAAGTTTTTGCTCTGAAAAGAGTACGTTTTGATAAGATGGATTCTAAATGTGTCAAGTTCATGGCAGGGGAGATTCTCCTTTTGAGAAGGCTTGATCATCCAAATATTATTAAGCTAGAAAGCTTGGTCACTTCAAGAACATCTTCTAGTTTGTATCTTGTCTATGAATACATGGAACACATCTCACTTGACTTGCATCAATTCCTGGCGTCAAGTTCACAAAACCAACGGTAATATTTAGAGTTCTTCATGGTTCTTATGGAATATTAAGTGCGCGAGAGCTGCTTATGACTTTGATTCTCAGTTTACAATCAAGTGAAAAGAGTATGAGAGAAACAAACCTTCAAATATTTAGATTACCTGTTTCTTCCCCCCCCCCCCCCCCCTTCCTTTCTCTCTCTCTTTTTTTCTTCTATTTGTTGTTGTTGTTATTCTACTAACTTTTGCATTTATTTGTTATTTTTTCAGATGAAGTGTTATATGCAGCAGCTGTTGAGTGGCCTTGATTATTGTCAATACAATGGCATGCTTGGTAGAACTGAGGTATTATTGCAACTTGGTCTTAGCATGCCACGACCATAAAACGTAGCTTCCTCTTATCATTGCTTTTAGTTCTCATTCCTCAGAAGCATTCTAGAATCCATCGTCTTATGTATTCATTCATGATTTGGTATGTCTGGTTGCTTGCTCGTATTGGATGCATATCTCTGGAAAATAGTACTTTGCTTGGGTTCGTATATTAGTATTGTATCAGTGCTTGTCGATATAATTTAGATTTCATCAGCGACTGTCACATGAGCCTTTATGGTAATTTGATGTAAGCAATACTTGATGTTCAGAATTTCTTCAAACGTGAACTTGGTTTAGTTTATTTAAAGCATTCAGCCTCGTACCTTCAAACCATATCCAATAGGCTATGATTTTTTTCTAAAATATACCTCAAGGGGAATATACCCATATTTTTTGTTGCTATTAATCCCCTAAATAACTTTCAGCTTCAACTTTTGTTCATTATATATAAATGTGTTACGTAGGTAATAATTGGTGGCCAATAAATATACCAACTTCTCTGATACTCAGCCTATATACATTAAACTTTTAGATCAACAAAAGTAGTTCATGGTTGACTTAAAATTCAAATTATTTATTTGAATTAGCATATAACCCCGAGGGGCCCCTGCCCTTGCCCCACCCCCTGCCCTCCAGAGCAAACAAAATTATATTGGATAAGATAGTAGAGATATTATTGCAAATTGAGTATTGCTCATAAGATTGTAAGAAAATAAGATGGGGTAGATGGGTTTATCTTTTGGAGTTTATAAGCTCTTAGAGCTTATTTTTAGATCTTATATGTTGTTTAGAGTCTTATTTTGTTAAACATTTTTCAAGGGCTTATAAACTCTTCTTGGCACCCTCTTAATACATCTATGTGTCCCTCTTTTGTGTGTGTGTGTCTGCATCACATTGTTCATGGAAGCTGCTTTTAAACTAATGAGTTGTGACTACTAAAACATCTTTCTCGTTTATGTTTGAAATTCGTAGAAATGGAAATAGCTTGATGTAATTCTCTTGCTTCTGCTTCAGATTAGGTTAGGTCGTCGATTGGGAATGATCCTCGGACTGCACAATTTTTGCTTATACAATTCAAGGTGAGCTCTTCTAAGCTGATGTTTAATTAATTAATTTTCAGTTTTTATAAATTGATTTCTTTAAAATATATATTTGATATAATCTGATTAATGTGTAGCAGTAGCAATGACTAAGCCTCTTAATTACAAGGGAACCAGATTTGACAAAGCAAGAGACCAACACAAGTGATCAAGGTATACTTAACCTTTTAATTTCTGTTTTTTTTTTTTTTGTGCACATCTCTCTCTCTCTTTAAAATTATCTATGTCCTTTTTCATTTATATTAAAAAAAAAGTAAAAATCAATGATTTTACTCCTTTCTCCAGCCCCTCTCATTGTTAGGACATGGCTTCTAGCATTTTTATTACATTTTTAAATAAGCAAAAGGTTTACTGGGAATGTTTTTAGTTGGAAATAGTATAAGGATAATGTCTTTAAGAATCAAGAGAATTTTTGAAGTAAATGCAATGTAATGTGGAATGCGTTGACTATGGCATGACAAATTGTTGATAATTGATAATTGATATGGAATGCTTTGCCTGTAATCATCCTTTTCCTAATTTTTGCATTCCCTAAAAGTCTCTCCGATGATTTGTTTACATTAGGTCCATTTTTATTTTTGTCATTTTTCTTTTTGTCTGTGCTTATTTATTTTTAGTTGATTATCTTTTGCATTTTGCGAGGTATTTATGATCTTCATGAGCTGTTGCGAGATGGAGGAATTAAATTATTCCATACTGTTGAAGTGCGTTGAAGTATAATAGTTTTGGAAGTATATTGGTGGATATTTTTACTAAAATAATGTACTAGGTATTAAATTGATGATTTGACTATCGAAATAATTCTTGTTTTGTTTTGTTTTATTTAATTTTTTTCTCCTTTATGTGATGTATTTTATTGAATTATTTATTATTTAAAAATATTAAAAAAAAATTAAAACAGGAAAATAATACCTAATAACCTAAACCACAAACCTCTATTATAAAAGGTTAAACGACAACGGTAAAAAACCGTTGTCTTTACGTCGTTATAAAAATTAAAACCACAATGGTTAAAAACCCTTGTAATGATTGTTGTTGTAAAGGCCCAAACGACAACGGTTAGTAACTGTTGTTAAAAATAAGTGTTGTGATATAAACGACAACGATTAAGCAACGTTGTAAAGAGCGTTGTTGTAAATATCAATCACAATGGTTAAAAACCATTGTAGTATAGGTCTTCAACAACGGTAAAAAACCATTGTGTTAGGTAGGGGTCTACTACAACGCTCATTTATTGCAAACCACAACGGTTTTCCACCGTTGTCGTTTTGCAGAATTGTTGTAGTGTGGTTGACTGGAAGCACAATTAGTCAATAGTTTCTTGGCCTGGTAGTGCTTTATCTTTGTATGCTTCTTAGGAAGAAATAAGTTGTTGAGTAGGTTTGCCCAGTTTTTTGTGAAACATTTGGAGCAATTATGTTATTTTCTCCGTTAATGTGCATTTTTTCAATGGGAAATCAGCATATGTATCATTGGATTTCAGCTAAATAGGACTACATGATGTGCTCTCCCTCTCCTTTCTTTTCTATTTGTTGAAACAACGATGGTATAATTTTCTGTACAAGCTACTAAGATTTCATTATTTATCATTATAACACGACTCATTAATAAAATGAGATGAAATTAGGCATGTCATATTAAATGTTGTATGTTATACAATCATGTATACATAATACATTTGTATGCAGTGGTACTGATAATAACCCATAAATAAGATAACCGGACATAATATATTTTTTTATTATTATTATTATGATTGCATTTTATTTCTCAACTTATAGGGTGGTAAAGATAATCAGACAACTAATTTGGGTGTGAACTCTATTTGCTTACCATAGAATGTATAGAAAATTGAATGTTGTTGGTTCTGCATGTGATATATCTCTCCTGAAGGCACACACTTTTGATTTTCATTACGATGGTTTTGTGCATGAATGGCACCATTTCAGGTGGAGTCACAGACGATTCATGTTCTGTCATGAACTAAACTAAATGGTACATATCTATATATATTTATAATCAACGAATTAGCTAGCTTCAATATTATTATTAATATACATTGATGGACTTGTTGATTATAGGTGGTGTGCAAAGGGTCTTCTACATCCAGATATTATATTCCAATATATTATGGCAGCTTTTGGTTGTATTAGTTTGATCGGAAATGTCCATTTTGTACATGAATTTTAGATCAAATTCTTATATATTATTTTGTATTTAAATTTTATTAGTGATGATGTCTTTGCATTTTGTAGAGCCTTTTACGATTGTATCTTGTTGTGTATATAAATGAAAAATGTATAGTATTTTGTAGGGGGCCTATTATATATATATATATATATATATATGACAAAATAGTAATTACTTTTTAGTGACGAGGTAGTTATTTATTTAGTGAAGGGAGTACTTTCTCACTAAAACATATCACTAATGACGGAAAATATTGGATATAATGACGGAAAAGTTACCTTTAGTGGCGGGTTAGTTATTTACTATATTATTCTATAATGAGAGTCTATTAGTGTTATTAGTGACGGGAATTGACAATCACTATATAAACTCTATAGTGACGGTGTATTACTATGACTAGTGTTATTAGTGACGGGTTACTTAGTTATTAAGTTAGTTTATAATTAAGATATTAGTGACGAGGATTAGTGCAATTAGTGACGGAAATTGACTATCATTATACATCTTTTTAGTGACGGGTCACCAAATACTTTTTAGTGACGGACCACTGTCCCGTTACTATTTGCCTTTAGTGGCGGAAGCTGTAGCCAGGGGCGGTGACTATATATTTCCTGTCACTAAATGTCTTTTGTGACCGTTTTTGGACCTTTAACCACGGGCTTTCCTCTAGCTAAAAGCAGTTTTTTTGGTATTGGTGGTAGTTGACGAAGACCGTAAATAATTGGAAAAATTCTCCAAGTGGTTTGAGGCTATTAATGATGGCACAATTGGTGAGATAAATGATTGAAGTGCTGCAATAAAGATGTCTGATGACATAGTTTCAAAAGAAGGTGGAGATCTAATATGTACCATTGTTAAAAGCAATTACCTTAATTTCAGCAGCATCATTGATGATCCAACATTTTTTGGGAAATAGAGTCATCCTTGCACCAATTCTCGATGTCGTTAATTCAATAAATGAGCAATTGATCGACCTGAATATAAACGAATCCACAACATATTTAAGTTATGGCAATGCTTACAAGTCAGATTCAAATACAAATGTGTTGGTAAATATTCATACTCTGGAATTCTTAAATTTTTGAAGTGTTCTGGAGTACTAATCATGAGTTGAATTGAAAGTTGGTAGTCTAGTAATGTTGCTACGAAACATTGATCATTCCACTGACTTGTGCAATGGTACAAGATTATCATTAACTAAGTTGGAAAACATGTTCTTGAAGGAAAAACATTAATTGGAAGTAATTCCAGTGATTTAGTACTAATCCAAGACTGTTATGCAAATTTCTTTTAGTATTTGTATAATTATTAAGATTTAACATTACAAAATTAAGATAAAATTATAAAAAAAAAAAAAAAAAAATCAATCCGTGCAATTGCACGGGTGAAGTACTAGTATATATAGAAATACAAAAATATTGAAATAAAATAATTCAATAAATTAAATAACTCTCAAACAAAATCTACTAAGAGTAATATACATCATCATTCAAACACAATTCTTAATACCTATTTTAATCAATAACCAATCATTTCATAAATAACATAACACACATCCTATCACATTTTTCAATATAAAACCCCAACTCAATTACAACCAACAATACCATAAATCTTTTCCATCCTCAACTTCCTTTATCAACCATATTTACCTCAACAACAGTAACTCAACACTCCATATGCTTAAACAAAAACACCCATAATATAAAGTTAATTATAAAAGGCAACATGCAACATGCAACATGCACTATGAACAATTTTGCATTTTGCAACCAAAACTAAATATTTTTTCCGATCACAAACTGTATTACACGTTTTTGCACTTTGCAACATTCAACTATATATTCCGATGTGTATAGGTCATTTGCTAAGCGCATGCTAGAAGGCCCGATAAAATGGTGGCACATGGCCTTCTTATTTAAAAAAATTAAAATAATTTATTAAAAATATAAAAATGATTTAGAACTCTAAATAATTTTGTATAAAAAAAATAAAAAATATGATTCTCAAAATAATTTTCAGAACTATTTAAAATTTTCAGAAATATTTAATTTATTTTAAAATAATTTTCTAAATTTTATATTATTTTATTATTTTATTATTTTCAGAATAATTTTCAGAAGTTTTAAAATTTGTTAGAAATATTTATTTTATTCAAAATAATTTTTTAAATTTTATATTTACGTTTCAAAATAATTTTCAGAAGTATTTAAAATTTTCAGAAATATTTAATTTTATTTAAAATAATTTCTAAATTTATATTTATTTTATTATTTTCAAAATAATTTTCAGAAGTTTTGGAAATTTTCAGAACTATTTAATTTTCGTCAAAATAATTTTCTGAATTTTATATATATATTTTTATATATTTTAATTTTTACATAAAATATTAGATTTTTTAAATTAATTTTTGTACTTTTAATAAATTTTCTTAATTTCTTTTAAATAAGAAAATTATGTGCCACTATCTTATTAGGTATTTTGACTTGTGATGAGCACATAACCTAGATACGACGAAATGTATAGTCGAATGTTATAAAGGGTAAAAAAACATATAACACATAGTTTAATTGTAAAACATAGTATTAAATTTAGGGGTTATTCTGTGGTGCAATAGTTGCACCAATGCAACCATAAGATATTTATGTCTTTTTACCTAGACATGGGCCCCTCTTCATTTTTTAATCCTTATTTTTACTTTTTTTTCTATTTTTTCCTGCATTTTCTGGCAATGACTCTACCACTCTTCAGTTGGAGGAACGATTGAATTGACGGTGGAACTGCAAATTGCGTAGGCGGGGCTGCGAATCTAGTGATGGGGTTTCAATTTAATGACGGTTGAGGAAGAATTCACGATGCTCTAACTGCAGAGCCGCCGTCGGGGCCCCTGAAGTAAGCGACCCGTTCCCAACCTCGTCGCAGCGATCCGTTATGTTCTATTTGTCCACGCCCTGCGAAATAATTTGGTCCAATTCTTGGTGAGAAATGAATTTGTCAATTCGCGGTAATCTGAACCCACAATTCCTTATTTCCAATTAGTATTTGTTTCCCGATGCATACTTAATTACAAATTCCCTAGAGTTTCTTAAGTTGTGGCTACTCAATTTCGAACTGAATTTGTCAATTCGCGGTAATATGAACCCACAATTCCTTATTTCCAATTAGTATTATGTTTCCAGATGCATAATTAATTACAAATTGCCTAGAGTTTCTGAAGTTGTGGCTACTCAATTTCAAATTGAACACTTGTGGGGTTTTGTTTAACTTATTTGTTGTTTTCCTCCTCCTCTTGAATTCGACAATTGGTATAACCCCTTACATTTTTTGTTCGGGCATATCAGCTTGATATTCAACACCTGAATTTGAAGTTGTAGCGGTCAATCTTACATGTAGGCTAGGTTCTGTGAAACTCTCAGAGGATGAATGCCTATTACAAACACCTGACGTATGCATGCTCATTCTACCCAATTTGATCTTCAAACCACCACTAATACTGATATTCTAATATATGCAAATCTTGCCTATGGTAGAGGCACAAATCAGAATTACAGAGGTGGTGGGAGATTTCCTCAGGGTAGAGGTACAAACCAGAATTATAGAGGTGGTGCTTCTTTCTAGAACAGGAAATGGCCCTAGACATTCTCAATTCTATAGCAACACAAGTATTAGTTGCACGGTTATGTGCCTACTTTATGGTAAATGGGGTAATCCTGATCTAAAATGCTCTAAACGGATTGATATTAGCTTCACAGGGCCTGAACTTCCACGCCCTCCCATTACACTTGTGGCCACTATCACGGCATCTCCTTCATCCTCATAGACGGACAACATGTGGTACCTTGAGAGTGGTGCTACTAATTAACCACATTACTGCCGATATATAAAATCCGTCCGACAACAGTGATTACCATGGCAGTGAAAAATTAGCTATAGGCAATGGCTGTCTCCTACCTATCTCTCGCACCGGCTCTACTTATCTAAGATCTCAAGATAATTGTAAGTCCTTGCTATTGAATCATATACTGTTTGTCCCTCAAATTACCAAGAACCTGTTGAGTATATCTCAATTTACCGAGGACAATGATGTATTTATTGAGTTTTATAGTAATTGCCGCTTTTTCAAGGACAAAACTATCAAGAAGATACTTCTAGAGGAAAAGCCTAACAAGGGGTTGTATGAGGTTGGTATTCAATACCTCTATCAAGCAAGATGTGAAGAAAAGTCAGAACCTAGTGAATGCTTTGATTATTGCTGTTAGTTTATATGAATAGTAATAAGAAGGTTGTTCATGTAAGAAAGATAGTGCATTCACCTTCCATCTTGTAGAATTAACTATTGAATACATCTTCCATTCATAGTTTAGGTAAGGCCTGGAGTTGGGTATTCGTATATGTAATTCTATTTGCAAAATATTAAAATATATCTTATTCAGTTTATTTTCTTTCTACTTATTTCAGTGTGTTCAGGTACTGTTAAGGTTTACTTTTATGTAAAGCTTAGTGCTATGTTGTTCTTTACAATGTTTCATACATGCCATGTTGTAGTTATGATCTAGAAGAAGGGTACACTGTAAATGCGGATAGCTCCTCAATTTTCTATAGCGATTAAGCTTCTTTTAAAAAGAAAGAAGCAGAGTTGGGTAACAGACTGGTATGATGTAGCATGGCTTTTAGATTCATGGGGTCCCATCCTTGAATTATTTTAAGTGCTTAAATGCAAACAACCATCGCATCTTGTGGAATTTATGTTTGATGTAGTAATCTGTATTTTGTGACTTCCTGTTCCAAAATATGGAAATTCACTTGGCCATGGTACTGAAGTCCCTTCCGTGGTAGATGAAGAATTGGTACCCTGCACTTAAATTGGATTGATTGTTATATGATGGGTTTAAAGTTTTCATGCATTTTATATTGTTCTTGGTTTTTTTCTTTTTTTCTTTTGTAGCTCTGCCTATAGTTTTAGGTACGGAAAGATGCAAGTAGATGACTCTTGTACAGAGCAAAAAGATGTGGTAAGAGGCAATGGATAGCTTCATGCCTAAATAGATGATAAAACATTTCAATATATGTCTAGAGACATTTCTAGCCGTATAAACTGCTCGGTTATATAGTAAGCAATTATTCAATTATATTGCGATTGAATTATAATTTGATGATTTATAACTAGCATATCAACTTAAAATTACAAAAATAAATAGTTTTAATCGAAAATTTGAAATTCGTAAATCTAATTTGAATGAGTTAACATAAGTGAGATTAAAATACAATTAGTAACGGAAGCGATTTCACTGTCATTCGAAGAGTTACGTCTGAAGCACCAGCTAAATTTTAAACAAATATAGCTGCAAATCTTCAAAATATGTTGTAGGGGATTTCTCGCTTTCCAGAATTATAGTAGTATCTTTCTCCATTTCGTAAATTTCCACTGTAATGTATGTAATATATTAAGCAATTAATTAATTGCACTAAGATTTACTCACTATTGGGTGATTTATAAATAACAACACAACTAAAAATTTAAAAAAATATTTTTAGTGTGGTTGCAAATTTCAAATAATATTAATCTAATTTTAATGTGTTATTTTATCTTCCCTATAATCTCAGATATTTCGTTGTATCATATTTGATATTAGAAGGCAGTTAGTGACGGAGATTGCTTTTAAACCGTAATTGAAAGGCTAAGTGCCAAAGCTCCTATTACGTATTAAAAAAAAATAGTTAAAAACTTCAAAAATTGTTTTATGGGATTTTTTGCCATGCGTTGTGGAGTAGTCTGCTAGTCTACTTTTTTAAGTTACATGTAAAGGTTGTTCAGATATTATACTATTAATCAGTTATGTTGTGATTTCCGTGTAATTTGGTTAATTATAAGTATCACAACAATTAAAAATTAAAAAAAAAACTAATTTGTTACTTTAGTAGGAAATTCCCAAAGACGTAAATCAGTTATGTTGTGATTTTCGTTGTGATTCCAACGTTGCCGGGCGACGTAGGACTCAAGCTCCAGAACTATATTTAACAAATTTAGTCACAAACCTTCATAAAATTCTTTACGGGCTAACTTGAGGACCGAAGTTGAGTAGATTGTTAGTCCATCTACTTTAAGTTCAGCCATAATGTCGTTGACGCATTACACAGTTAAGCAATTGTTAAACGCTTCATTTTTATGATTCGCTGCTATATTAATAGTACATGAACAAACAATAATAAAATACAAATACAGTTACTGTAGTGAGAATTTTAGAAATATGTAAATCTAATTTTTAATGTATTTTCATATTTTCACTATGTTCATAGTATTTTTTGGCAATTTAATTTAACTTAGTTTAGATGGCTATTACAAACGTTGTGATTTCACTACCAATTTGGGACTAAGGGCTAGAAGACCGAGCACATGTAAAACTAAATATAGTAGTGTAACTTCCAAATATATATTAAGAGAAAACTAAGCATTCAAACTAAAGTAATTTGTTAGACTAGTTTTTTTTTTTTTTTTTTTTTTTTTTTTAAGTTTCACGTCAGTTAAATATTAATCAGTTAATCAATGATGTTGTGTTTTACTTATAATTTTGTGATTTATAAATAACACTTAAACTATAAATTTAAACTAAAAAAAAGGTTAATTCAGTAAATAATTTTGAAATATGTAAATCTTATTTTAATTTCTGGTTTTGTACTCCCACTCTATTCTTAGAATTTGAAGGTTCGCTTAACCATAAGTACGTTAAGAAGGGAATTTGTGATGGACATGGTGGTTTCACTGTCATTCGTCTGCAAATAGTTAAAGCTCCAACATCGTTTTAAATAAATATAGGTAATTACTTTTAAAAATAATAAAACAATTTAGGGATTTCTTGACGTACGTATCAGCGTAGTATGTTAGTCAATTTTTATAAGTTTCACTACAATGTCGTTGACACATTAAACAAATAAAAATACATAGGCCTTCTCTGGGATCCACCGTCTGTACGGTGCACCATAATGCGATTTAGCTGCTTCGCAAGTTACATTTTAATATTTACCATTTAAATTTTATTTCTACTTTAAAATATTAAACTAATATAGTTACACAACTGTACAACATGCTTTAAATCAATTATAGTATTTTAGTATATGTTACTTTGTAAAATTTTTAAAGGTTTCACTACATTTTCGCTTACATATTTAGAATTTAATCAAGTATCTTGATTTCGTTATAAATAGTGTATATATATAAATAGCTCATCAACCAAGACTTAAAAAAACGATGACATTGTTACTTTAGTCGCTCATTTAGATAATTGTTAATCTAAGTTCGATGATTTTTTGTGTTTTCAATATGTTAATAGTATTTTAACGCAATTTACTAACAGTCAATGTAAAATCCAATTAGCGGCAAACTTTGTGATTTCATTATCATTCGATGTAAGGGATAAAACACCAACAACAAATTGAATAAATATAGTTGAAACATTTAAGTATGTATTTTAATGGATTTCTTGGATACCTAAGTATTGCTTTAAGTTTAACTATTATATATGTCATACAGTAACCCATTTATCAATTAACTTACTCACAATTTGGTAATTAACATACAAAACATCAGCACCACTAAGGGTTATTAAAAATATTAGTACACAACTTGGTCATTACGAAATATGTAAACCTTGCTTTTGTGAGTTTTTGTATTTCCACTGATTTTTTTTTAAGGGTTCACTTTAACAGAATTAGAATTTTAAGACAATTAGCGATCAATGTTTCGATTTGATTCTTATTCGGCATCCAAGTTCTAAGCCACCAACTTCATAGTACAAAAAAAAAAAAAAAAAGTAAATAAACTTGGATTTTTTTTTTTTTTTTTTTAGTGTAACACAAGGAACAATTCATACAAAAAATTACAGTTTGTATGGGAGTTTCTTTCCCCAACATGCAAACGCTACAGAGCTATACAAAATTTACTATTATCCTTATCACCATGTTCCAGAGTGTTGTTTTAGTATTGTTGTCAGGTTTTGCACCAACGGTCTAGCGTTTAGTTTTTTTGTTGCTCCTGAAAATTGGGCTGCTACCACTTCCAGTTTTCTGCTCCTAAGATATCTCCACAACATTGTCCTTAATTTCAAGCTTGTATTGATCCTGCATCATAGTCAACTATGAAGTACCGAGATCAGTCCCCTTTCAACCAATAGATTAAATTTTGTTACATATAACCATTTAAAATCCTAAACAAACCATTGCTTCAACAGCTTTTTTCGTCCTCTTATCCATTGTGGTAACCCCTGGAAATGAATCTTGAACTTCGACTTCTTCGAGTAGTAGGTCAATAACTATTAGTTTAAAATATCCGAGGTTAGAAAAATGAAACGGTATCATGATCTGGATAATTGGAGTTAACATATTTAGGTTAGATAACCGACGATACGGACAACATTAATACTCATTGGAGTAAACTAATTAACGTAGAGCTAGTCTTGTGTTTTTTACCTTCCGTTGTATTGAACATAAATCAAGGATATAATACTAACCTTTGAAATTACTTTGATATCTCCCAAAACAAAGCCCTCCTTAATCTTCATTTTTTCAAACTGTGTTTGGATTTCTTTTTTGTCAGCCGAGTTCTCGCCCTAACTTTTTTTTTAAACACATGTAAACGATAATCTTAAAGATAATGATAATACTAAAGGTGATATTTATTTAAATCACGAATATGTCGGGTAATAACTTAATACTTACTATTACAAAAACCGGGAGAAACCAATTGGTCATCCCTGCTTTACGTTCGTCTTCGAAGTTAAGCAAGTCAGACGCCGTGTTCAAAACCTTCAATAGTTTTTTGGCTGATTATCATTAATAAAATATAGCTTAAGGCTGAGTCCGGTATACACTACAACAATAAAAACATGATAAAACTATTTGATTATGTAGGTCCATTACCGCCGATGTAACCCACTTTCCTGGCAGCAAGGTCATCAGTTCATTACGATCAAATAGGTGTTCCTAGTCTCAAAGATTATTTCCCTAAATGATGTAACCAATAGAATAATTAACATACAAATAAAAAAAAAAAGAAAAAAAAAATACGTGTTGTTTAAATGGATGTTCAACTTTAGTACCTGGAAGGTAGATTTGTATCCATCGTGAACATTACCAACTTCATTAATCTCTCCTCCTTTAATATCTTAGCCTGCTTGTACGGGTATCCTAGTAGTAGGTAACGTCTCCATGTTGTTGAGCTCATCAAATCTTGGCTACCAGTAACTACTTTAGATACGTCTTGTAACGTCGAGACAATATTTGTTTTTAGGATTGATTTTAGTCTTTTATTTCCTGATTCTAATCCTTCCTATTTTCATCATAAAAAATGTTAACATTTACAACCAAAATGGTGTAAATTAGCCTTTTTTTTCGATTCCAAAATTTGTAAGAATCAAATGAAATTTGTGCATTACCTTGAGTTGCTCGAAAACATCACCGCCACGATTAACGTCTTGTGAAACATCCTCCACCTCAACATCAACTATACTAGCATTTTCGCTGAATCCAAGTGTAGAAATTTGCTTCTTTGTCACACTCCCATCTGGTGCCAAATTTTGGTCCTTCGCCAAAACACGTGGTTCTTCCTCAACAATAATGTCTTTGTTTCTTTCAAAACCCCCGATTGGTCCTTCATCTCACATGTACTCAGGTATATTCTTATTGCCCAAAATATGCAGCCCTGCATTGACGTCCTGCAAAGTTCTTGCCACTGCTTCTACACTTTTAACAAGCGCAGTAAGCTTCTGTTCCTATGTTAACAGCCCAAACGACTGTTTCAGTAACGAAAGAACCGTATCTTGGGATTCCCTAAGCATACGGATCTCATCCACAACAGACTTTAGGGAGTAATTGCCATCGGAATTTTCCGCTTCTGTATCCATGGCACACAGTACAGTACGAGCAGCGCCATTTCGTGCGAAACTTTTCGGAGTTGTTCTTTTTCTGTTAGTGTTGAACTTAGCACTTTCATACTCTGAAGTCCACTGCATTGCTTCTTCGTAGATCGTCTTTGAATGTGGTGTACGCAATTCAGTAAAAAAATTCCTGTTATTTAGGGAAAAATGGATATTGATGTGACATGCTTAAGCCAAATACATCTTATGGAATATTACCTACACTACGACAATGACTCAGTGGCCTACTATGTTAGTATACGAAACATAATGGTTAGGATTATTGTATATTAGGGTCATATCGAATTGCGCACACTAACTCAGATTCCATAATTTATATAACCCTAATTTGGTGAATATAGTTAGTCAAATGAAACATGTCCTACATTCCAATCAAGATTAAAAAAAACAAGGACACGTTTTTATAGTCACCGATCTCACACAATTAATTAGAAGTTAGTAGTTTTTCATACATTATTAGGCTATTCTATAAGAATTCTTGTAATATGGTGTATTAAGTAGTACACTCTTAATACTAAAGAGGTTTACTAATTGATTACATTCTTACATTATAGATTAGAAAATTAATGCATCAAGTCTACGCAAAAGGCATACAAGAAAATTACATAATTCTGTAAAAATAAATTTGAGGTGTCTTTAAAATAAATCTAACTACAAGACTAACTCTATCAAACTGAAATATTAAAAAAAATTACTGTCACACTCCAATAAATAAACATTTTACAATGAGTAAGACACATTGGTTTATATTCATAATAAAAGTATACCGACGTGAGCGAATTACGGTTTTATTACATTCATGACATACTAGCAAGGATGCCGTTAGAACGCCAGGCACATTCATGCGTCTGATGTTCGTAACGATAAAATTACAATTGATCCAAAGACTTAATTGTAATTTATAATACGATGTCAAATAAAACAATTCATTGTTGACGTGCAAACGCGGAACAGAGCTACTTTATTATTATCATTTAATAAAATAAATCTACATGATAGGCGCACTCCTATATAGTCATTGTTCAATTATAGTGTATATAACTTTCACGTTTTAATTAGTGTAAAAACATGAGGCGAATAAAGTTTCACTATTGCAGAAATGCGGATAGTTCCATTACACAATAGAGGTTTTACAGACATTCGTGCTCAAACATATTGTGCTCCACATGTTAACAACGGGGCAATAGAAGCGTAAACATTTGAATTTAATGTTGCTGAAAACTAACCATTAAGTTACGATACCATTTGTTGTTGTTTATTGAATTCGCCAATTGTTTTCGTGCCTCATAGTCAAAAGATTGGATTATCCGTAGGTCGTCAGCAATGAAAAGTCCCTTAGGCAGTACTAACCTTAGGAAGAATACCTGTTGCATTAAAGAAAAAACCACCGACATTAGATAAAGTATCAATTCATGATAGATAATGTGCTGCCCAAAAGAAATGCCGACTTAATTTTGCAATAAATAAAAATTTATAACCAACGATAATCATAGTGGTGTGTGTTTGCACGTAAAAAAATGTTTTTTCAAAAATAATTTCATAAATGAAATTCTTTACAAAGTTAACCTGAAGGAAAAAAGAGCAGCCAGTCATATAGGTGTAGAGCTTCTGGTTCCTTCTATACTTCATGACTCCCTGAACCAACTTCTTGAAAAAATGGCTAGCCCAATTCCTTTTATGTATGTTGTCCACATCCAAAATGCTGTAAATGTAGTTTGATGAATTTCATTTGTGGTTGTCGTCCCTAATAAAGTTGTTGTGGTAAATAACACATACGAGCGCAAAAAGTCTTCATTTGGCTCCTGGCAAGCAAACAGTATTTGCTCAACTTATTTGGTCTTAATTACCATTCGGTCTAGTTCATCACTAATATATTTGTGACGCAGGTCGTTTGCAATACCTGCTTCCCCGTGGAAGATTAGATCCAAACCACCCTCAGGCACCCCCATAAGGTTGCTAAAACTCTCTACATTTACATCATAACTTTGTTCAAATATTTCTAATTTTAAGGTTACAGTGTCAAAAGCTAGAATCAGGGCATGAAGTAAGGGTCGATATAACTCACACGCTACAAATTCTAGACATCGGGCAAAACCAATGGATTCGATAGAAATGTTTTTTGGGGCACCTATTTTTTCTACCATTTCACCATAACATCGTAAAGCAATCCGGGTTTTTAGTGTCGGCCCCACATGATTCTTGTGTGAGTTAGTGATACAGTCAGTCGTTCCGTCCACCGCTTCGAGGATGCTACAATCTTCAGCATGCCTCCAATCCTTTCGCAACGACATTTGTGTATTAGGGCTCGTACCGTTGACGAACAAACCCCGACGAGTCCCAATCTTGACACCCCGAACAGTCTCACCAGCTGAATCCTCTGTGAGATCCTGAAATGTGCACAGTTCATTGGGTATTTCAATAACTCGGAGAATAAAAGATAGTAACGCAACATAATAGTAAACAGGACCAAAAATATAGAACATACCATGCAGTAATTCGAATCTTGGTTGTTTGTTTCCCTAATCAATTCGTAGACATATTGTTGATCAACATCACTTCTTTGCAAAACTATGTTGTACAAAGAGTTGAACTCATCATCCATTAAAGAAATAGAAAACTTTTAGATGCTAATGGGTATGCCCTCCAGGAAGTCAGGTATATATAATGGAGGCTAGATGGGGGATTAAGAAGGTTAGGTTTAGGACAAATCTCCAAGAATTGATTTTTTTTTTGCAAGTGGAACAATATTAATCTTTCTATGCACGCAATATAACTTAGGATAGTAGCCATGCTTCTCAAAATGGCCATTTTTTAATATAGCCAATGATTACACCTATATACTAGTAGGTAACCTAGGTGCAAGTTGGTAATAAAAAGTTGTAACCTAGTTGCAAGTGGATAATATAAAATTGTAACCTAGGTGCAAGTGGGTAATAAAAAATTATAACCTAAGTGCAAGTGGGTAATACAAAATTGTAACTTAGGTGCAGGTGGGTAATAAAAAATTGTGTTTAAGTTGTGTGGTAGAGTTTATAAGATCTTCAAAACATCTTCTAAGAGGTTCATGAGCGTTGCGCCGCTCTTACCAAACAGGGATCCTGCCCTTTTTTTATTTCAAAATTAGCTCGTCGAAAACTTATAAGTTTTTTTAGGAAGAAAATGGCAAACCCTCCACCTAGTTTAGTGATAATCTATTTTTACAATAAACCTTTATTGGTAATTAAAATAACAAACAAATAATTATTTACCAAATAATTATTTTTGTTGTAAGTTGTTGTAGAGATCTTAATAGTTATTGTAGGAATTATATTTATTATAATACTCTTGTAGAAAGTAATATAATTAATCCCTTTCCCTAGGACCCTTCTTGGTTGTCATAATTTGTATCTTTATTAATTAACCCTAGAGATGGATCTATAAATTTATATATACCCTAACATGGGCCTATAACACACAAGAGTTGAGGATTCGACCTGATAGTTGTTTACACAAGAGGTCGATTTCTGATTGAATGATTTCTGACTCCCGTCTTAACCTTCTGGACTATATCCCCTACTCAATCCTCAACGCCGGATGGACGACGAACCTTGAAGAATTCCAAGTGGGAAGGAACACCTTAAACCGCCGCCGCCTACTCTCTCTTTCTCTCTATTCAGTGATCTTTTTTAATGTTAATTCTTCTTTTTACAGAATGAGAGACCATGTATTTATAATACATGGTTGAGTGTGGGCCAAGCCTGGTAGTTTAATTCCTTCTAGATTAGGAATTTAATTCCTTATTAAGAATTTAATTATCTGTTCTTACTTGGACTAGGAGTCTATATGGGCCAGTCCAGAGATCAAATACAAGAAATAAAGATGGGCCTAACTATGAATTAATTCTTCCTTGTTCAGCCCAGAACATAATTAATTCATAAATATTAATTCATTCCACTAGATAATTAATACTGACTTACCCCTTTATTCTCGAGTTGAGTCGGGGCTTGAATTACACTTAATTAATTTCCGTATTTAAGATATCGAATATCCATTAATTAATTAAAGCCTCTGACATCTTAAATCAATTAATTTCTTATTTATTCCTTAAGTAGTACCACTCAACCTTATTATTGTACCTAAACTTAATCAACCTGCAGGGTTTAGTACAATAAACCTTTTGAGATCCTTAAGGGGATATCATCATCCTAAACGGATACGGTTACTTAAATACAAATTACCAATTATTATATGCAAGTTGCTGTCACCCAAAATACATAGTATACAAGTTATATCTTAACTCTTGCCCATAGTAAATCAAAGTGACACACAAACAAGCATTCATAACTGTAATCTTATTTAGGCTTTAGATTATTATAAGTCACCGAGATCTCTAGTTCTTCACTAAGGTCAGGCAGAAGAACATATCGCACTGTGATCCTATTAATACGTAAATACATACCAGTATAAGTAAATAATCAAGATAAACTATTTCTACTTAATACTGCAGCCTAAACCAACAACTCGTCATCAAGTTGTCTAAGTTGTGATTTACATTTTATATCTCTTTAAGTTTAACCAATCATATGATCTTCTGTGATCTTCAACACACCATAGGATCTACTTATTTGCAAGAGATATGGGGACACATACATAGTGAAAATGCAAATATAATCAGGTAGGAGATAAACAGTGAATAACTGGAAACATTGTATATAAAAAGTTTTGCTTTCAGTATACAAATCCAACAGTTATTTGATCGATTCTTTCTTATTGAGTATTTACAAATGCGCCTAAGCAACATAATTTGTGGTAAAAATAGCTTAAGGTACATATTCAATAGTCTTAGACAAACACACTCTAATTCATATTACTGAATCAAACAACAGGGTGTTTCCGATTGAATCACTGAATCAACTACAGGCTTTTCAGATTTCCAAAAGAAATAAATTTTGTGTGTGCAATGCTCCTTCATGCTAAAAAACAAAACAAACAAAAAAGTGTAAACCGACATAAATCTCGCGAAAGTTGTTTGTACTTGTTGTTTACCAGCCTTTTTCACTTATAGATTATTTATCTCTTTTTTAAGCTAATGAATGTTGCACTTATAAAAACCGTAAGTCTACCTACTGTATTTTTATTTTTCTGTCACTACCTAGTATCGGGCGTCCACGAGACCTTAATACAATCCAAACATTCAATCGCTTAATATAAATCTACGGGCAGTCAAAACTATTCCATGATGACAACGCATTTCAAAAACCCATCTAACTGAGAACCTAAAGCAACTAAATTGAGCGGTGCAAATATGACCAATTTGATGGATAACGGTATTGTTAACACACTATAGCCGTGTTAAGGTACCGTTTGTTGAAATTTGAATAATATGTGGCGATTCCTCCACTGTGGGCGACTTTTTATAAGTCGACGACTTTTTATAAGTCGTCCACCGTCATTCGTTGCTTCCTCTTCCTCACCTTGGTATATATATTTTTTAATTAATTTGCATGCCGCCTATAGTGCCGGCGACATAACATATAATTATCATTCTTTTTTTTTTTGTATAGGGAGTCACAGATGTAAACGATGCCCTAATTACTTGATCCTGAGCCCATATTACAATAACAATACTCTTTTCGACCGATAACGAGACGTGCAGAAGTATAATAACTAAATAGTCCGTAGGGATAAGATTGCATGGCGAAGCCCGTCTAAAATATTGATTGTCGATTATGCCACCCTTACACGTACAGTGTCCTTGGTAGGATTTTGTTTATCCTAGTTTTGGTTTTTTCTTAAATTTTGGCGTAGTTGCGAAGACAAACTAGATGTTTTAAATAGCAAAACTTTTGTTAAGAGATTAATTTAATTACGGTATCCATTTTATATATATATAGATATGTATATATATATATATATATATATAATTAAATCGTAAAAATCATTAATATTTAAGGATTCTTGAAAACGTATAGTAGATGCTAATATACTTAACATTTATCAATACATTTATTTTACTATAAAAGCAACTTATTTTATATTATTATATAATAAATACAAGAGTATTCCAAAACCTATTCTGTCAGAGGCATTATAAAAGTCTTTCTATATAAATTATTTATCATGCACCAAATATTTGATTACCTTAGTGAGTGGTTTTTTTTTAAAACAAAAAAAAAAAAAAAAAACTGTGATTCTTAATTATCAAAGTACAAAATTATAAAATATTGTCTACATGATTTAAGCATTTTACTTAATTTTAAATGTAATATGATATAGTCCGTTAATATCCACTATATAAGATGTACGGCATACCTCTATAGGAACAAGTTCCTTAGGGTTTATTATCAAATGAGTATTTGTTCATTCCAAATTTTATTGTTAGTCAATAATCTTTTTTAAATTTCGTACGACCATGCTGATTGAAATTAATTAAATTTCCTACGTTTGTAATACTACTTTTTGCGTGGAGCATCTATCCTGTTCAAAACTTTAATCTCCTTCATTGGATTAATTTCGTATGAGTAATTAATTATACTTTATAATATTTCGTCGTACCATCACTTCCATCGATATATCTCTTCTTTTTTATTCACTATTGTTATTAGTTAATGTCTGACTTAATTAACCTCAAATATGTTAGCGCCCAAAAATACAAACCGAAAAGAACTTATTTAAAAATTTTATTATGACAAGAGGTAATTAGGCCAAAAAAAATGACGCAACACAATGAGTCGGATAAACGAATTATTATCGAATGTATCCTCTATTGAGGTGGCAAATTCGACACGACCGATTCAATCAGATGGGCGAGGCCAAATAAACCTTAAACCAAAGTACTATTTCCTTAGGATGGTCCAGACTAAGAGGTCATGGGACTGGCTGATATTCTAAGTTTATTATGGGCCGGATCAACTAGTTATGTCGTCGTTGACATCCACGAAGTACTATTTATTAATAATTACATATTTATATAAACATACCAGAAACGTATATATACACACACACACACACACACATATATATATATATATATATATATATATATATATATATATATCTTAAGTCAACTGCATATTTTGCGTCAACCACTTTTTTTTAAAGAAAAATCTAGAACAAGTTCCCAACGATTATTTTGACCATTAAATATAAAAGACTGTACACACGTCTAAAAATAAAGTCTGCCCACTACCCAAGTGACACTACTTAATATTTAAATATCAACAAAAAGAACCATTAAGTGGCGTATTTTTTTTAGCAGTACGGCGAGGTGTCAAAACTGCCGATATACTGGTCGCCAACTTTCATCTGCAACTTACTACTAACAATAAAATATAAATAAATTTGTTTGTCGACGTTCCTATCAGCTATTATAAATTTAGTATCTGAAGCTATCACCCGCATTAAATTATAAACAAAATCCGAAATCCTAACTCATGATTCTGAATAAAATTTGCACCAACAGTACCGTCATACGTCAAATTTGGATGCACATTTTTTTAGTAGATTGTCAAATTAGTGGTGAGGGGATATATATATATATATATATATATATATATATATATATATATATGTATATTTTTGTAAATTTCACTAGTAAATTGAAGAACAAACACTAACATTTAATGCTAAAATAATTTGTAATAAAAATATCCAAAGCTGGGAATTAATTATTTTTTAAATGATTATTGGAATTATATGAAGCTAAAATGGGTCATCTACCCAATTTTGTTCTATATACAACCTACATTAAACCTGTTTTTGCAACACTAAAACGGACCATGTAAGTTTATTACAAACAAATCTTTTTTTTATTGCCAAAATAATAAATTAATATTGGAATAATAAATTCATTTGATTGGCTAGTTAAGATTTGCCTTTGATACTATTTTGGGTTATGTTTCCGTCTAGAGTCATAGGTAATGAGTTCTACATAAAGTAAATTAAAAGTGTTCACTAAGTAAAACACTTACCACATCTTTTCCAATGCTTAAAATTAGCCAAATAAATTTGCGATTCATCCCCAAAAGTTGGTAGCTTAATTTAGAGTTTTATATTATTGTAGGAATCGGGAAATAGGTCTACTACCATTTCAGTTCATAAATGAAAATTTCTATCAAGTCATGGTCTGCATGATCTAACACCACAAATGGTCGAAGTCTATGTTCACAAAAATTATTCTAGGTCATCGTTAGACAAAATAAATTTATCTCGAACTGACAAGCAGAGACATATACGTGAATGTTGAATCACTAATCATGTAAATATTTATACAAAATAAATAAAAACGGCGACAACAAACTTTTTTACACTTCTGTGTCAATTTGTTTGGTTTTCCAGTGGTTGGCCTTTTTAAAATAAAAATCTTGACAATTTAATATTCAATCACTAATTCCTTCTACAAGGCATACGGAGGGATGACATGTTTACTTAAAAATTATAACCTGAATTTTGTTACTTCTTACTATTTTAGTATATGTCCACACAACTCACCAAAACACTACTATGTGGCTTGTGGTGAAATTTTTGGTAAGTTTGGTTAAAAGGTGGAATGTAAAAATATTTGTAATTATAAATTATTATGGATATTACCTCATACTAAAGCAAGCATTTAGTGAAAGACTTTTGAGTAAAATTTCAGTATTATTAATTTTGTATAAATTGATTTTGTGTCTTGTGTCAATTGCCAAACATGCCCTACAAATGATCTAGTTTTTTGTAGGTATTATTTGAAGAGTAAACAATCATTTACTATTCAGCTCGACATGAAGTTAATGTTGAAGAATTGTGTCGCTAAATGATGTATCTATCGTGTTCTCGACAGTTCACTCTGCATTGATTTATTAGTTAAAGTTGTTGTGAAAAATATATGACATACTGGTCGTGTGTCTAAATAACCAATAATGGTCATAATTACCCAAATTCCGCCCTAAGCTTTCTATTAACCTACAATTTACAATTAGCCAGTGTCCACTTATTTTGGTCCGTTCATGCGTTTCTTTCATTTTTCCCACAATGCACATAAAAAAAATCTAATTTTTTTTAAACTGTTGTTGATATATAATAAATAGGACCGGATAGACCCGTCCACGTCGTGCAACACCCTATTTAGGATACATCGATATGCAATAAGCGGGAAAACGCTCTGTTGTGCAACCAAGAGACCGTCTATGCGATCGTTCGGAACATATTTTGCATCCAGGGGGTGAAGTAAAATACGTCAAACTCATTTGCTATTTGGGATATACTAATTTTTTCACATTACTATTATTTTTTCAAATTTTCAGCCTAAATTTCATAATTAGTAATGTTACCAAGGATACATTTTTTTTAATTTTTTGACGTGGTTTAGTTAAATGATACTTAGCTCTATTTATGATCCATCTTAAGGGACAAATAGTAGTTAATTTAAAATGGATAATTGATGCATTAATACCTGACACGTGGGTTTCTAACCTAGTGTTCCGCAAGTGTACGGATGTAGGTGTAGTACTATTGTCAAGGTCGATCCCACAAGGAATAGTTTTAGGTAGTTTGATACCCTAATACTCTAGGAATGTCCTAACTAGATACTAAGTTGCAAAAGATTGATTTTACTAATTAAAATACTCAATTAAATATAACTTCAACTTAGGAAACGTAAAAACTAACAATCAAAGAGAAAAGGTATCCTAGGGCTTCGATTTCAGGATATTAATTCTATGTCAAATATAATTAACCTATTAATTTACCAATTCTAATGTTTATTAGGCGGCACGACAATAATCTAATCCTTCTCTCGAAGCGAATAAACCGTTGATTAATTAAGCTAATTACCCTCTCGAGTCAATTAAACCTAATAACTCCCAAACGAACCTAAGCCACGGCCTACACAGTCATAAACAACTGCGCTCTATGTTCTAAGTCTGATAACGATTCCCTCCTCTCGAAGCGGAATTGTTAAACTAAATTACTAAATCTAGGTGATCAAGCTAAATTCAGTTTTAAGCACAAACATAGAGATAAAACACGTAAAGAACGGAATTAATAGATTAAATCATAATTAAAGCATTGTCATAAAAATCCCTACTTTCTAACCCTAGGACACGAATAGCTTAGCTACTCATGCCTAGTAATAATCCAATACAAAAGTCTAATAAAAACATTGTAAGAATTAAAACTAAGAAAAGAATAATTAAACCCGGATGACTCCGTCTCGATGATCTTCGTCTTCTTTGTCCTCCAAGATGTCTTCTAGGTAAAATAATGTAATTGGTGTTCTTCCGTCATTCCTTGATTCTTCCTAGAGCTTGGGGTCCTTTTTATAAAGTTGGGAACGAATCTTGGGGAAGATAAGATCAAAATCCTATTAAAAATAGGAAATCTTCGCAGAAAAATCCTTTTGACACGGCCGTGTTGCTTAACTGACACGGCCGTGTTGCTTCGCAAATTTCTCTTTTCCAGCAACAATTTGACACGGCCGTGTTCTATTCCAGACTCAACAGCACGTTATGGACCACTTTTGACACGGCCGTGTTGCTTTGTGACGCGGCCGTGTCGGTTCTTGCCCCGTTTTGCTCCTGGACCGGTTCAAGCCGGTTCAGACCGGTTTGGACCGGTTTTTGGACGGTTCTCACTCTTTTGGGCCGGTTTTCATTCTTTTCCAACTTGTTTCCTCGTCCGGTAGCCTGAAAATGCTCAAAATACCTTAAAACAAGTCGAAACACGTCAAATGACCCAAATATTATTAATATAAATAATTGCCGGTCAAATATGCACGTAAATGATATGAAATATGATCCTAAATCGACCTAAATACATGCATTAGTAACGTGTTATCAAACTCCCCCAAACTTAAACTGTTGTTCGTCCCGAACAACATAACAAAAGACACAAAGAATACAAGTGATTATGCATTTGTTTAGGGCGACTAGATGATGAATTCAGTTTCAGTCTGATTTTTCTTACAACAACTAGGCAACACAATTTATTTGAGCATATGTGATAACGCGTAAATCAACTAATTTCGAGACTTTGAACTTTCGAATTATTCAACCCTCACCGGGTAAGTGTTTCACTCATCTCTCAAGTGTTTAAGCTAGAATAATTTCCACTCATATTGAATTATATGCAAAGTCTACCATATGCTTGCCAATCGTCTAAACTAGACCTCGTACTTAATACTTGTGACAAAGGATCAAAAAGGTCTTTATTTTGGTTGTAATGTGGGCTTAAAGTAAGGTGGGGTACATTTGGATATAAGTGACTATTCGTTGGACTAATCAAGTTACGTCTAACCCGACTACCCCTCAATACAATCACTCAACCTCACTCTTCAAATTTCAGCAAATCACCCCGCAAGTTGACTTCTTCACCTTCCCAAGTCCATACAACTTAAGTGCTTTTCAATTCTGTGGGTACCACATTTTTGGGACTACCCGAATGTTCTAAGCAAATTCACAATTTAAGCACTTTATTTTCTAGCCTCTCCTCTATAATACAACTTTTTTTTTTTTCACTCTTTCTTTTTTTTTTCTTTTTTTTTTCTTTTTCTTTTTCTTTTTTTTTTTTTTTTTTTCTAAGAGAGGTCATTCTTCGTTTTTCACCTATCACTTTTCTCTTATTTCCTTCATCTTTTGAAAATATCCCTACTTCCCATTCCTTCCCACAATTTGTTCACCCAAAAATTCCTTCCAATTCTCCTCCCTCTAACTTGATTAATCCAATTAGGGCCAAAAGAGTTAAATCAAAAGGTTTCGGCTGACATTGTTAGGTTATGAATAAATAAGGCTATAAGGCTCAATTGGGCTAACTAGGGACAATTTTTTTTCCATTATGGTTAAAAGGTAATGTTCATGGTTCAAAGAAATAGGCTTAAACAAAAAGTTGCCTAAGATCATTTTCTAAATCACAACATATACTTGACACATTCTTAGTAAAGGCTCAAGGCAAGTTCTAGAGACTAGTACACATATTCAATCAAATTCACACCGAAAGAAAGTATATTACTCCGAAAATTGGAGTATAATCAGGCTCAAATTCTCACAAGGTAAAATTTGATTGAATATTCTAAGTTCAAGCTCAATTTCGTCTCAAAACACCTCTCATGCTCTATTATGTGCGATTTTTTCATCTAAATCATCTCATCATTAACTATTCATCATCCATCTTTCCCTATTATTCTCTTTTTTTTTTTTTCACTTGTTACCTATTTCCGGGTTTTATTATTCTTCCGACTCTAAAAACTGAAACACTAATAAGACTCTAAACTTCTAAACTCAACATGGAAACGATATGCAATCAACTTGGGCTCACAGACCCGATAACACCAATAGAAATAATAAAACACAGCACAATGGGCACACGGACCCACAATTACCAGCAAAAGACTCGACCGATCAACTAAAAATTTTAAATCAAAACTAGAAATATAGCTGCCAAGACGTCCCACGGCCTACCCCCTCCCCCAAACATGGCTAAAAGCCAATGTTTGGAGGAAAAAACGTGGTACGCCTTGGTGCTAACTTACAAATCGTTGTGCCGACGGCGGCGTTTGGAAACCCCTACGAGCTCCGAAATCGTGCCCCTTTTTCTCCTACTGAATCTTGTTTTGGCCGTCTCTGCATCGCGCTCTGAATTTTTGCATCTTTCTGCTGAGGTACTGACACGGCCGTGTTTGAAGGTTGTGACACGGCCGTGTTACAATTGAGCCAAAGTTGATGTTTCTGGGCCGATTTTGACACGGCCGTGTTATAATGCTGACGCGGCCGTGTTCTAATTGAATAAAAAAACCGGTTTCTGTGGCGTTTTTGACACGGCCGTGTTAAGTAATGTGACACGGCCGTGTTGCATTTCAGTGCATTTTACCTTTTGGAGCAATCTTTTGACACGGCCGTGTCATGTGTGAGACGCCGCCGTGTCATTTTGTGACGCGGCCGTGTTGCATTCCAGAAGATTTCTCCCTTTGACACCAATTTTGACACGGCCGTGTTGAAAAGTGACACGGCCGTGTTGAAAAGTGACACGGCCGTGTTACTCTGATTTCCATCTTCATGCGATTTTTCGTCTTTTCGACCCCCGTTTCTTGCAACACTCGTCCATGTTGATTCCTAACAACATAAAACACTAAAACACAAGTAAAACATAAAACTTAACGAAATAATAAAAATAGAAATAAAAATAAAACGATAAACATTGGGTTGCCTCCCGACAAGCGCTTTGTTTTACGTCATCAGCCGGACGTCCTTTTTCTATCAATCATTTTCTAGCCACCCCGAGTCGGATGTTTTCTGACCAATTAAAGAGCTATTTGGGACATGAGGATTTTCTACAGCAGCTAGGGTAGTGTAAATAATGCTACAATTGTGCCTACCCCTTAGACCCGACTTATGTATTTTGAGTGTGATTATTTCGTTTTGAACCCGAAAAACCAACTCCCCTTTAGGTACATCTATTAGTGCTTGGCTAGTCGCCAAGAAGGGTCTTCCTAAGATAAAAGGGAATTCATCATTCCCTTTCATGTCAACAACTAAGAAATCACTAGGGAATTCAAAATTTAGCACTTTTACCACTACATCCTCTGCTACTCCCAACGGCGTTAATGAAGATCCATCCGCCAATTTGATAGTAGTAAAGGACCGTTTAATTTTCCTTAATCCTAATTGTCTATACTGCTTAAGAGACATTAAATTTATACTAGACCCCAAGTCACACATGACATTATGAAACTCATGACTACCAATTGAGCAAGAAATAGTAAAACTCCCTGGATCTTTTGCTTTTGTTGCTCTTCTCGGTTTCATGCTTGTGGTTGTGTTCTTCTTGGGCCCACTCGGTGTCTTCTTCGTCGTCTCTTTTCCATCCTTCCTCTTCTTGATTTCCTCTTTATCTTGGATTCTCTCCTTTAGTGGTTCCTGTTTCACAACAACAACTCTAGATTGCTCTAAAGGGTCAAGGTTAGCAAAGAACGAATTTTTAAAACAAAAATCAAAAGCCTCATCAAGAATAGGATATGGAATTTTCTTATCTATGATTGTATTGACCTCCTCCTTCTTGATGTTTTTGACTTCCTCGCTTGATTCCTTCGCTTCTTGATCCATCATGCTCCTCTAGCTCCACAATATTGCAGTGCTCCTTAGGATTAACCACTGTATCACTCGGATATTGGCCTTGCTTGTGTTGAGCTCCTACTATCTTTATTAGTTGGCTCATGTTTGATGTCAATTCTCCAATGCTAGCTTGGGTCTGCACCAGTGTGTTCTCGAGCCTCTTGATGTCTGCCCCTTGCCCAGTGATATGCTTGTTTAGCTCCATAAATTTCCCATCTACTTTCTTCTCCAACTGAGCTAACTTTTCATCATACTTTTCAAATTGTGACTGCGCTATCTCTTCTTGTGATGGATTCTTACCGTCATGGATCATGCCATTTGTAACAGCAAATCCGGGTGGCGGATTAAGTGTATTTTGCGCGTTCCCATATGAAAAGTTCTGATGATTCTGAGGGTACTGATTGTACCGAGGCTGATTGTTCTGGAAGTTGTTGAAGTTTCGTTGATTCACAAATTTTACTTCTTCAACTTCTTCCGGACCCCCTGGCTGTTGTGCTAATGTTAGATTAGTTAGCAAATTCACCTGGCTCGTCAATGCTGTTACTTGTGCTGTGAGCTTTTCAATTGGCTCATTATTGACGGGCTCGACTTTTTGGACACTGGCTATCCTCTTTGGTATGTTCCTCTCATTCGACCATTGGTAGCTCGTTCTGGCCATCGCGTCCAGGATTGAGAATGCCATCCTCACTGACTTCTCCATCAAACTTCCACCCGCAGCTGCATCCACTTGGTTTCTAGTCGGAGCAAGTAGACCATTGTAGAACTTGCATACTTGCTGCTTCTTGGTGAACCCATGTTGAGGGCAACTCCGGATAAGATCCCGGAATCGCTCCCAAGCCTCTCCGAATGGCTCTTGGTCCAATTGCTTGAACTGATTGATCTGGTTCTGCAGGTCGAGCATCTTGCTTGGTGGAAAGTACTTCAACAGGAAAGAAGTACTCAAGTCTTCCCAATCTCTGATGTCTTCTAGTGAATTGAACCACTGTAATGCTCTGTCCTTCAGTGAGAAAGGGAACAGTCTCATCTTGACTTGCTCGTGCGGCACATGATTGATCTTGATTGTGTCGGCCAATCTGCGAAACTTGATCAGATGCGCATTCGGATCCTCCAACGCACTTCTCCCATACTAGTTTTGCTGCACTATATTGATTAGTGCAGGCTTCAGCTCGAAATTGTTGGCATTGAGTGGTGGAGGTTGTACTCCTTCTGCCTGCTGATTTGGACTGGGCTTCAAGCAGTCGCTAATAGGCGTGTCATCTTCATCGCCTGCAGCTGGGTCTATCTGAATTGGGCCTGCTGTTGTAGTTGTGGCCCTTGTGGAGGTAGCTGCTGCTGTATGTTCGTGACTCGATCATCCAACCGTGCTAAGGCTGTTAGCACTCTATTTAATGCTTCATCATTCGGTTGCTGCGGTGGGTTCTCCATCTCAGACCTTCTATTGCGGTGTCTACGAGCTGTCGCTTCAATCTCTGGATCGAAAGGAAGAAGAGTCTCTTTTCCTTTTGATCTGGTGTGCATGCGATGCCTGATAACACTCAAAACAGCAAATACCGTGTAATACAAAAATTAACCCAAAAATAAAAACGAAAATTAAAATTAAAATTACGAAAAAATAAAATCTAGTCTAGTTTCCTCCTATTTTTCAAGATAAAAACTAAGCACTAAATCCTATTCCCCGGCAACGGCGCCAAAAACTTGACACGTCGGTTTCTAACCTAGTGTTCCGCAAGTGTACGGATGTAAGTGTAGTACTATTGTCAAGGTCGATCCCACAAGGAATAGTTTTAGGTAGTTTGATACCCTAATACTCTAGGAATGTCCTAACTAGATACTAAGTTGCAAAAGATTGATTTTACTAATTAAAATACTCAATTAAATATAACTTCAACTTTGGAAACGTAAAAACTAACAATCAAAGAGAAAAGGTATCCTAGGGCTTCGATTTCAGGATATTAATTCAATGTCAAATATAATTAACCTATTAATTTACCAATTCTAATGTTTATTAGGCGGCACGACAATAATCTAATCCTTCTCTCGAAGCGAATAAACCATTGATTAATTAAGCTAATTACCCTCTCGAGTCAATTAAACATAATAACTCCCAAACGAACCTAAGCCACGGCCTACACAGTCATAGACAACTGCGCTCTATGTTCTAAGTCTGATAACGATTCCCTCCTCTCGAAGCGGAATTGTTAAACTAAATTACTAAATCTAGGTGATCAAGCTAAATTCAGTTTTAAGCACAAACATAGAGATAAAACACGTAAAGAACGGAATTAATAGATTAAATCATAATTAAACCATTGTCATAAAAATCCCTACTTTCTAACCCTAGGACACGAATAGCTTAGCTACTCATGCCTAGTAATAATCCAATACAAAAGTCTAATAAAAACATTGTAAGAATTAAAACTAAGAAAAGAATAATTAAACCCGGATGACTCCGTCTCGATGATCTTCGTCTTCTTTGTCCTCCAAGATGTCTTCTAGGTAAAATAATGTAATTGGTGTTCTTCCGTCATTCCTTGATTCTTCCTAGAGCTTGGGGTCCTTTTTATAAAGTTGGGAACGAATCTTGGGGAAGATAAGATCAAAATCCTATTAAAAATAGGAAATCTTCGCAGAAAAATCCTTTTGACACGGCCGTGTTGCTTAACTGACACGGCCGTGTTGCTTCGCAAATTTCTCTTTTCCAGCAACAATTTGACACGGCCGTGTTGCTTTGTGACACGGCCGTGTTCTATTCCAGACTCAACAGCACGTTATGGACCACTTTTGACACGGCCGTGTTGCTTTGTGACGCGGCCGTGTCGGTTCTTGCCCCGTTTTGCTCCTGGACCGGTTCAAGCCGGTTCAGACCGGTTTGGACCGGTTTTTGGACGGTTCTCACTCTTTTGGGCCGGTTTTCATTCTTTTCCAACTTGTTTCCTCGTCCGGTAGCCTGAAAATGCTCAAAATACCTTAAAACAAGTCGAAACACGTCAAATGACCCAAATATTATTAATATAAATAATTGCCGGTCAAATATGCACGTAAATGATATGAAATATGATCCTAAATCGACCTAAATACATGCATTAGTAACGTGTTATCAAACTCCCCCAAACTTAAACTGTTGTTCGTCCCGAACAACATAACAAAAGACACAAAGAATACAAGTGATTATGCATTTGTTTAGGGCGACTAGATGATGAATTCAGTTTCAGTCTGATTTTTCTTACAACAACTAGGCAACACAATTTATTTGAGCATATGTGATAACGCGTAAATCAACTAATTTCGAGACTTTGAACTTTCGAATTATTCAACCCTCACCGGGTAAGTGTTTCACTCATCTCTCAAGTGTTTAAGCTAGAATAATTTCCACTCATATTGAATTATATGCAAAGTCTACCATATGCTTGCCAATCGTCTAAACTAGACCTCGTACTTAATACTTGTGACAAAGGATCAAAAAGGTCTTTATTTTGGTTGTAATGTGGGCTTAAAGTAAGGTGGGGTACATTTGGATATAAGTGACTATTCGTTGGACTAATCAAGTTACGTCTAACCCGACTACCCCTCAATACAATCACTCAACCTCACTCTTCAAATTTCAGCAAATCACCCCGCAAGTTGACTTCTTCACCTTCCCAAGTCCATACAACTTAAGTGCTTTTCAATTCTGTGGGTACCACATTTTTGGGACTACCCGAATGTTCTAAGCAAATTCACAATTTAAGCACTTTATTTTCTAGCCTCTCCTCTATAATACAACTTTTTTTTTTTTCACTCTTTCTTTTTTTTTTCTTTTTTTTTTCTTTTTCTTTTTCTTTTTTTTTTTTTTTTTTTTCTAAGAGAGGTCATTCTTCGTTTTTCACCTATCACTTTTCTCTTATTTCCTTCATCTTTTGAAAATATCCCTACTTCCCATTCCTTCCCACAATTTGTTCACCCAAAAATTCCTTCCAATTCTCCTCCCTCTAACTTGATTAATCCAATTAGGGCCAAAAGAGTTAAATCAAAAGGTTTCGGCTGACATTGTTAGGTTATGAATAAATAAGGCTATAAGGCTCAATTGGGCTAACTAGGGACAATTTTTTTTCCATTATGGTTAAAAGGTAATGTTCATGGTTCAAAGAAATAGGCTTAAACAAAAAGTTGCCTAAGATCAAAATCCTATTAAAAATAGGAAATCTTCGCAGAAAAATCCTTTTGACACGGCCGTGTTGCTTAACTGACACGGCCGTGTTGCTTCGCAAATTTCTCTTCTCCAGCAACAATTTGACACGGCCGTGTTGCTTTGTGACACGGCCGTGTTCTATTCCAGACTCAACAGCACGTTATGGACCACTTTTGACACGGCCGTGTTGCTTTGTGACGCGGCCGTGTCGGTTCTTGCCCCGTTTTGCTCCTGGACCGGTTCAAGCCGGTTCAGACCGGTTTGGACCGGTTTTTGGACGGTTCTCACTCTTTTGGGCCGGTTTTCATTCTTTTCCAACTTGTTTCCTCGTCCGGTAGCCTGAAAATGCTCAAAATACCTTAAAACAAGTCGAAACACGTCAAATGACCCAAATATTATTAATATAAATAATTGCCGGTCAAATATGCACGTAAATGATATAAAATATGATCCTAAATCGACCTAAATACATGCATAAGTAACGTGTTATCAGTACCATATAATTATAAAGAAACAATGCATTGCAATAAATATCATACAAACTAGTTCATTTAATTTTTTTTTACAAAGATTTGCATTATAATGTCGACGGAAACTGAGGTTGCCATGTACATTCCATCACTTCAGTTTGCATCCCTAAATTATTTGAGAAAATATTTGGCATTCTTAATTTTGTCCTATCTGCAACATTGGGCAATGGAAATCTAGCATGGCTAGCAAACAGAAGGATGCACCTGATCAAGGGGGAACATAATTAGAGATCCAGAGGTAGTGCGAACCAAAGGAAGCGAACCCAACAAGAAGGGTGATAAGTGTAAGAGAAGTCGATGTGGTAGATGCAAGGAAACTAGGCACTACAAATCGAGCTGCCTACTACTGAAAAACGATGGGGTAAAAAATAAGTACGAAAATTTGTCACAGATAAACAATTCCTCGCGTTCTGACACATTTAAGACCATATGGTAGGATTAGAAAAAAATATAAAATCATGAAATCCATGTCTTCGTTTTGGTGGATTACAAGTTTAATATCGTTCCCCCAACAACGAGGAACATTTGATCGCGCTATGTTGCGTACTATTAATCACGGATACTATGAGCCGTGTGTTTTAATTAATCTAATGCCTTAGTTAATGTCCAAATTAGTCTTTAGGCATGACCCGATCATAGTACATAATTTAAGGTTGTTTGATTGATCGTACAAGAATATGGATAAGTATCGATACACATATCTCAAATCACTTTTGATTTTTAATATAACTTAACCGTCGATTTAAATTATATGTGGGCCTGTGTAAATACCAAAGCATGTACTATTAAAAATGTAAAAGAACTTATTTAATACGTAGAAAAGGACCGAAGGTTGTTTAATTGGCATAATAATATATCACAATTTTAATCCGTAACGAGTTAAAAAAATATTATATTTTGGGCACAACGGTGTTGAAGGGTAAAAAATAGGAAAATGGTAAAGACAATCTCAAATTTTATATGTGTTTATGGAAAAATTGAAGTTTTGTTTAGAAAAATTAAAAAATTTTATAAAATTTTATAAAATTTTAAAAAAGGAAAAATTTAAGTTGTCTTGAATTTTTTACTTTTTTGAATTAAAAAACACCTACTTATTTTATTAAATGGTATTTTCTTAAAAATTTATTTTCTAAAATCTAATAATTTTAGAAAATAATTTTTTTTTTAAAATACCATTTAATAAAATAAGTATTTTTTTTAATTCAAAAAATTTAAAATTTTATGACAACTTAAAATTTTCATTTTTTTAAATTTTATAAAAATTTCAATTTTTGGAAAATTTAATTTTTCTAAATTTAATATTTTCAGTTACTTTATGAAGGTTTAAATAAATTTTAGAATTAAGTTTTGTTTTACATTATTTTCTGATTTTTTAAATTATTTTATAGTTTTTAAATAGTTTTTAAGTTTAATGGGGTCAATAGTGAGATAGTTGAGACCAAAACGCGATAAAGTGGGTCCAGTGGGACCAAAACTGCACAAATCTTGAAGTTATGACGTCACACTAACGGTTGAAAATTTTCGGGATCACTTTTGCCAAAAAATTAGGTCCATTTATGCAAAACATTGACGTTTGGGATTGAACTTGCAACGTCTGAATCCAATGGGGTCAAAAGTGCCAGGGCTGGGATCATTTTGAAATAGGTGTGTATCCTGTGGCGCCGAAAGTGCAAAATTCTCCAAATATTAATAACATTTCACCGTGTAAAAGTGTCCTAAATAACACACTAATTTGTACAATTAATACAAATGTAGTAGTTGTTGAAATAGAAAAGGTTATCGTTGTTCTTAAGCTATAACAACAACGTGTGTAATATGGTTAGGGTACTCATGTGTTGGTATTTACCATTACGCTAGTGGGAGGCTATTTCTATTTTAGTACCGTGATTGGCAGGGGCAGGTCCTCGCGAAGCATTGGATCGGCCCTGAAATGAGTTATCTTGAAGATGTTTTTCAGGTAAACAGTAGGCTTTAAAACAAGACATACAACAACACCTGTATGCTAAAATTCGACAGAAAACCATATAGGACCTTGTGATAAAAAATTTAAAGTTAACATGGAATGCTGAAATTAATCTTTTTGGTTCAGTGGAGAACAAGCTTAGTTAGTCATACTGTACAACGAGAAACATCTGATCGCCCTCTGTTGCGTACTACTAATGACGGATACTATGAGTCGGGTGATTCAATTAATCTAATGCTTTAGTCAAAAAAACAAATTATCGTTGTGCACGACCCTTTTTTAGTACACAAATTAAGGTTCTGAGATCGATGGTACAACATTAAGGCCATGCAACGATACAATTATCTTAAAGAACATCGGATTTTATATAATTTAACCACAAATCTAAAAAATTTGCAGCCCTGTACAATAACCTTAAAATTTGGAAAATAAAATTGTAACAAAAACCTCTTAAGAAAGTAGCAAAAGCCTAATGGTCTTTCTAAATTAAGATATTACAATTTTAATCTTTAATGATTAAAAAGAATTTTATGTTTGGCCACAACGGTATTGTCAGGGTAAGTAGTGTAAAAATGGTAAAGACAATCTCAATTTTTTAATCTTTGTTGAAAAAATTGAAGGTTTTTTTAGGCACAGTTTTGAACAAGGAAATATAATACCACTGCCCTTTTTTAGTTATTTTTTTAGGCTTGGATAAGAATATTTACAGGTATGGAAATTAAGAACAATTCACTCCTCAATTATATTATATAGATATGGTAGATTAGATAATAACCATTTAATTGGGAAGAACTATAGGGGTACTAGTGTTTGGTTTGCTAAAAATTTGTTGATGCACTATATATATAGCCAACATATATATATATATATATAATATATATATATATATATATTGGCTATGGACATGCCGTAGTCTGCTTACCAATTTTAAGTTATTCTTTATGTTTGGAATGGGTTATTTACAAGTATGGAAAATGGACAATTCACTCCTCAATTGTAGATACATAGATATGAAAGATTAGATAATAATCGTTCTTTAGGGAAGAATTATAGGGGTTCTAGTGTTTGGTTCGACAAAAAATTGTTGACGTGTAATATTTATATGTGTATGTGTGTGTGTGTATAGAGCCAAAAAAAAAAAGAAAAATATTTATATATATCTATATATATATATTTTTTTTTGGCTCCGTAGAGGTTGTAGTCTGCATACCAATTGAAGACAAAAAAAAATAAAAATAATAAATAGCACAACTTTTGGCGTCAATGAGGTTCGAGATAGGCACCTCAAGTTTGGTGCTTGGGTTGTTCTGCCATTATACTACTTGTATCATACTGTAATTGGATATAGTCCTTACTATTTGGTGCTTTCAAAAACAACAAAATTCACAAAGTTGGGCCTGATTTATGTGGTTAAATTTTGGCCCACTCAAACCAGGTTACTACCCTCTTATCGGCATAGCTACATTGTTTACCACATCCTCAAATCCCTCTCCTTATTCTCCCCCAATAGAGGTTACTCCAATTTTGTGGCCGCCTCTGAATTTCACCCCACCGTCGACGGCGACAATAATAAGACTCGTTGAAGGTACGTTTCCCACGCCTATTTTTTATAGTGCTTTGCAACCTAATTTGTTATTCATGAAACCCTTTCTGCGGTACCCTAATTTCTGCAAGTGTGGGTGATTCGAACAATTTGAACCTTTTGGTATTGGGTCTCTATATCTTTAGGCATTAGCCACAAACGGTGGTCGGGATTGTGTATTTGGTAGGATATATTGTTCATCTCATACTAATGTTATCTTGGTTAACCATGCGTGCAGTAGTTCATCGAAATTGGGACATTTTCATCCCTAAATTGTAGGCCTTAACAAATGTGGCTGAATTCATTTTTAGTTTAGCCTCTATGTGGCAATTATGTTGAACCATTAACTTCCACTGATTCTCATATTCTCTCCAACTCCGTTCTGCTCTGCTTCTAAATTATATATCTAATGTTATTCTTATAGAACTATAGAGTCCGAAGTAATAGTGGAATTGAAATACAAATGGAAAAAAGGTACTAAAATTTCTAACAATCACGAACTAAGGATTTTAAAACACTCCACTATAGTGGGGGCGGATCCAAAAATTATTAATTGGGTGGGTTGAGACATGGTAGATTTGTATCCATTTTGATGTAGTCTGAGACTTGGAAAAATCGTTAGAGTTCGATGTAGTTGCGTCCTACTAAAAAATAAAAAATAATGGTTATAGTGTCTATATTCAAGTTCAATTTTTTTATGTCCCTTTTTTTATAGAAAATTCACTAAAAGAATTAACGGATTAGTTTGAAACGAAATTCTGAGATATTTATTGCACATAAAACCTTTTACTTATATTACTTTCATATAGTCTTCCATCAAAATCACCACTTAAAGAATTTGTAGTAAAAAAAAAAAAAAAAGCAATGGGAAAAAGGTGTAGAATCAACATATGTCTATAACTTTGATAAAAGTTGCACTATTTATTAAGATATAAACACTTATAATATGTTAATTCAATGCTTTTACTTAGAAAAACACAGCAGACTGTTGATCAATCAAAAATGAAGGGAGTAAAGTAGTTTTTGATATGATAAATGGGTAATCAGTTCTGTTATCAGATGTCAATTCATGGCTAGCCTTTGATGATGCTCTTATTTTGGCCAGGTGCAATGGCAATCAAAAAGTCGAAGCACATAAGGTTTTTTCAAGGTCATGATGCCGGGTTTCAAGCATAAAGTGGTTAGTACCATCTTTTATTTATTACCATATAAATTCTTCGATAAAAATACCATTCGTTATGTTAGTTCACTTCAATGTTGTCCATTTCGAATAACTTTTATCATGTAGTTCTACTTGGCCAGAAAAGTTGCGTTTCATGTTTGTATATGACCACCAGATGAGTAAACCTATCTTTAAAGTTGAACTCTGCCTACGTAGTGTTGGAATGAAATGATTGGGGTCTATTTTGATATTTCGTTGATTTTATACTTTCTTACATAACAAGAAAATAGCCTAATTACCTGTACAAAAAGATAAAAATTATATTTAGGCAGTTGCCTTCGCGCCCAACTACATGTGACACTAGAAAAAACTAAGTAGGTAATGAATCTCGATTCTTAGTATGTGTGGGGAAAAAATACTAGTAATAAAAAACCCTTTCCTTCTCCAACCTCACACTGACCCCAAAAAAAAAAAAAAAAATTGATTGCAATGCTATTAAAATATAATCATTAATTGGTGGTTGAAAGTGTTGTGCCTTGGATAATTTATGCCTTTTGATTCACCTATGAAGCTGATCCATGCACTACGTTAAATCCTGAACAATCAATGTATAATATTTCCTAAGATTTTTTCTACTAATTACTTTACACTTGAATATTTTTTATAATTTAGACGGAAATACGTTACATGCTTATACTTAAACAGTTAAAAAAGAGTATGTATTTGTCCTTTTAGTAATGCCTATAGGGGATAAGAGTATTAAATTTATAGAGGTATTTTCAGACAAATTTATAGAGCTCTTTAGACAACTGTTCTGATGATTTGATTATTGTTTCTTGCCTTTTAACATAAAGACATCAATTTCTATCATAACTTCGAAAATCATAGAACTCCGCATGTGTTGCTGCAAGACCTACCACCAAGATTTTTTCGAAAGGTGGCACATGAAATCTCATGTTTGGCATACTTGCACACCCCGTCAGGGACCTGGGAGGTTGAAGCTACCCGGGATGAGAGACGCTGCATTAGCTTCATGGAAGGGTGGCCAAAATTTGTACAGGAAAACAAGATTGGTCTAGGCTATTTCATTGTTTTCAAACACATCAGACAAATGCACTTCAAGGTCCACGTCCTTGATCCCAGTTGTTGCGAGGCGGTCGACAGTGACGTTGAGATTCAATGGAACTCACCAATGCAGGTGGTAATGTTTCTTTTAATTGGACATTGACAAATTCATTTAATATAGGTAAGGGGTGTCCTTGTAACTCTGATTTAATTCTGAAATTACTTTTGCTAGACGGATTGGTGGCGAATGAGGCTGCAAATTTTGAAAGTCAGAATCCCTATTTCATGATGACGATTCGGAGTAATCATGTAAAAAAAACTAGCAAACCGGTATGTTGATCTACCTATTTAGTTTTAAATATTGGTTAGAATTGACGGATATTATGGAGATAACAGAGCCTGTAAGTTTTTACATAATCTAAATGGTTCTGCGTAATTTATAACCCGATCTATTCCATGTTATGTTGCTTCTTTTGGCAAACTATTCTGGAGGAGTTTGTTAGGTCCAACAGCCTCGGCAGGAGGACCAGTGGGGCATCGCTCAGAGACCCAGTAGGCCGTGTAACTAACGTGAAGGTTGATGCCGATGGTTCGACATATTTACGCCTCCGATTTGGCAATGGGTGGAGAGACTTTTACGGCCATAATGAGCTAGTGGAGGGTGATATCTGCATTTTCAAGTTGGGAGCTGGTTCCACTTCGGGTGTCACGATCTCATTCGATGTCCACATATTTCGACAGGCTGTGTAATGTCTCTTCGTTCGTACTTCTTTAATCTACAAATGTTTTTGGTGGGGATTGGTACTTAAATATTTTGTTGGGTTTTGAACTTGGTTGCTTTCATTTTGGGACATAGAACACTTGCTACTCTTTCGAAGTTTTTGTTGTTTGATTGGAAATCGTTGTTGGTGTACTTTTTAGTAATTGAATTTTGAACAGTAGTTTAGACCAAATCATGTCAAGGGAAAGTATACGTGTTGATGACACTGTCATTGCAGGTATCTTAAAGTAGTTTCTTCAGCTTCATTCCAATTTATGGTATTGAATCAATTTGGGATGATGTTGAACGGATGACATTGACCTGAGCAGAAAAATGGATACAAAAAAACCATGCAACTTAGTACCTACAATACCAATAACACAAACAAATGATTTATGTTTTTTAAAAAAAACAATTTCAAAATAGATCCACCTAGTTTTCAGTCTAGCATGGATTAAAGTGACTACCAAGAGTAGGGGCTGGCGAGTTATGGATGTTCACATATCCCTCCCAATAATCAATAAGTCACTTGAAGACTGGTTTCAGTACCAGAGGCCACGAGCATAAAACTGTAATATGACAACGAGATTTGTGAATAACTTGGTATCCATTAACATCGACTACACAGTACCTAACGAAACAGGAAAAAATTATAATTACAAAAGAGTTATTATGCAATTGCCCAAATTAGCCTTACTTTACACGGCTCATAATTAGAACATTGCTTCAAAAATATATTCATAATTAGAAAATGGCTTAAATTTATCTCTCTCAACCACGGCCAGTATATTTTTCATAAAAAATTGTTAATTTTCTAACACTACTTAATTGTGTTGAATTTATGCACAAACACTAATGTAAGTAGCCTATGAAAAGGGAACATACAATGCGAAACAATCCCTAACTCCGATATGGTTCGTGTCTTCACTCACATTGTCAGCAACATAATATATTTAATAAAGGCAAAATTGAGAGTACTGGATAAAAATTAAAAAGTAAGCCAGAAACTACTGCCATGAATAGAATGGATAATAAGCATATAAGTATAAAGCACTAAACATATGCCATTAGAGGAATGATTTGGATATGCTTCTAATAAAATCGCTTCAGGCACTTCAAGTCGTTACCAAGTTGGTAATATTAGTAGGAGATTGCGTTTACTTTAGCAGTTAGCTTGTAGTCGTGCGGTTTCATTGCTTAGAGACAAACACCAATCTGGACTAAGATTACGATATGCTTCAAATTTAGATCGATCAATATTAGTTGATCGTATATTGCAGCGACGATTAACACCTTCTGCTTGAATAACTGGTACTATTGATGTTGAATAACTGAATAAGAAAGAGGCGATCGAAGATGAATGTAGAAGCATTACGTTTTGCGGTTAAAAAATATGCTCTTTTTATTACTGAAATTTAACTCCCAACTCTATTTTATACTAAGTACCTCAATCAAAACATGATATATTCTTAATATTTTCTTAGCCCCATTGTATTAGGATTTGCACACAACATCCCACCCACTGGACTTAGAAACAGAAATAAAATTAGGGAAGCTTGTTTGGTTCTTCCCGGTATTCTCAATGTTACAAAGATTCTCAAATAACATATATATTGGCTTTCTGGCAAGTTTTGTAGGTTTTTTTTTTATGGAAACTCTTTCACTGGATGGTCATGAATGGATGCCTCATTTATTAAGTTATTTTTTTTATCAGTTTGTGTTGGTTACTGATAGGTATGGCCCAAGAACTTCGGGTCGGATCAACCCGACCCGAAGCAACTGAGCCTAAAGGAGCGAGCCCAGCAACCAAGCTGGCCCAGAAGTGCACGCGGGCCTGGAGCAGCCCAATCGCGGTATATTTAAAAAGTGAGTCCCCACGATCTCTTTCCAACTCCCATGCAAAGATGGTAGGCGTGATTGTAGGGATTTAGTTAGGGTTTGGATTGAATAGGATAAATAGCAGAATTGTTCTCAGATTTAGGGTTGGTACTTGGTGCTCCTAAACTACAACGTGTAAACTTGAAAGAAAGATAGTAAAAAACACCTCGGCAGGTGACATTTTACGCCCGTGGACGTAGATCTCCGGATCGAACCACGTATATCCTGTGTTCTTTAATTTTCTTGTATTGGGTTGTGTTACAAACTGAATTTTACTTCAAGTTCACTTGATAACCAGATTGTGTTTTATCAGTTACTATATATCAGAATATCAACAATTATATGATATTTCAACTAAACAATAACTAACAATTCAACAGTAACAAACAAATGACTTTTATAATCAGCCTTAATTTAAAACTAATTATGGGATAAAAAAGTAAACAAACTAATTGAATGTACCTAATATCATAGAAAACAAACGGCAGAGAGTATTAAATATTCAACTACCCTGATTGAATCTCCATTAAAAAAATATAAGGTAACCATAATGAAAATTATTACAAACACATCAACCTGGATAAAATCAACAACCATAATACCACAATGAAGGGTCAATTCGATAGGTGATAGCATAATTAAAATATATTAAAAAAATATCAAAATCGGACCTATTTGACAACATCTGGAGAATCCTTGCATTAGTTAGGATCTTATTGTGTTACAATATGGAACATAAGTCTTCCATCCAGTTTAGTAGCAATAGTCCACGCGACAACATTTTTTAAATCATTAATTGGCACTAACTATTAATTAGAGCTTAAGAATATTAGTAATCCAGCAGGTCTATTGTACACTAAGAAAAGAATGCTTTCTACATAACAGACAAATGTGGAGCACTGCTAAAAGATGAATCACTTGTAAGTTTAAGACTCACAAAAAGAATTGGATTAAAGATAAACTTTCACACTACATAACAGGCGGTCTTCTTAATACGAAGATGAAATCTCGCAGAATAAACGAGCCGACTCATGGACTACTAATCAATAACTACCGAGAAGCAGACTGCTACACCAAAACAGATCGAAATAATAATAAGACAATAGTATAATTAGAATTCCGGAAATCCTTAAGATAAACTATTCATCATGTGCATTGCAAATAATTGTCGGGAATTTAGGAGATTAGACCAAATTGTGGGATTCAGTCCCAAAAGAGTCAAATTAAGAACAAATGGTGTTTTGGGCAAATTAAGTTTACTTTAGTTTAAATATTATAAAGAAAATATAAATTTCATAAATGATTGAGATCATAAGTGAAGTAACAAACTAGAAAACCCATTTCTTGAGAAATTATAGGCAAATTCGACTATTAATTCTTCAATAAAAAGGAGAGGCGACATTTTTTTTTTAATCAATAACAGCACAAAGGTCTAAACAAGTAACTCCTAAATGTTTAAACAGAGTTTGCTAATTACATAAAGGGAATATTAGTTTGGGTATAGAGTAAAAAGGTAAAAAATTTATAACTTCTCAAACGACAGGATTCCAAAAGGTTAAATTTCTAATGAAAGAATGGGTGCATCTAATACAGTGAGCAAGATTCAAGCAACACGATGCCATGTGCGCCCATAAAATTGGGTATGTTCTGTCATTAAAATTTTAAAGTAGATGAAATACAAATAAAATTAGGTAATCACAAAAGAAAAATGACAAATTAGCCAACTGTTAAGTGACAAATGATCAAATTATCCAAAATAGCATAACCCTTTCACTTCATTAATAGCTACTACATTACTTTGCTATAGAATTTAGGGATACAACCACATCAAGCCTCATTCAACAGTTCACCGACGGAATCGAGTAATAGACAAATGTATACATAAAAAACTAATAAGAACACCACTTCACCATTTATTGCACAACTCTGAAGATCATAACCAAACACGATTCTACCCTCTTAATATAACAAAACAGTTGAATGGGGAAGAGGGATACTAATAAAGAAAGACTGCCCAAAAACAAAAAAAAAAAGCAATAACAGGGGAGAACTTGAATTAATTCAATTCGATGCAGAAAAACAGCATATGGGCTTGAGGGGGCTGACACCAACACCTCCTCTCATCCTCTTCTTAGTTAAACATTGGGGGTGAAAAAAGGCAGTTCCAGCCGTTTTGGAAGGCGTGGTAGGCGCCGTCGAACGGCCGCTGCGGCGGGCCTGACCGAGGTGGCTCGGCTAAATGACGGATGTCTTTTTGGTGAAGAAGAAAGGTTGGGGTAGAGTGCGTGAATTGTGAAGAGCAATGGAGGTGTGGAGGAATTCTCCTATTGCTACAATCCTCTCAAGAATTAGTGTTAGAGAGATGGAAAATTGAGTTGTAAACTTATTTCTAGGAGCTTGTGATTCTTTGAACTATGTTATGAGGGAATTTACACTATCACCCTTTTTATTTTGAAAAAATAAATAAATTAATGAAGGGTTAGGTTATAATGATGATACAATGGCTAAAAATGGTCGGTTGCACCAATGCAACTATTGCACCTAAGTAAGACTCTAAATTTAGATGGCAGTGCAAAATTGAACATAGTACACGTTGCATTTGTAATTAATCAAAATAAAAATATAGCGTTCTTCTATTATGCAACTAGTGTATAAATACAACTATAATATTGATCACTGGATTAAAGCTCTTTCAATATACACCGTTAGATTCGTTTATTAAATAAAAAACACTAAAGGGTAAACTTGTCTCATGGAAATTTAAACTCATCATTGTGCATCCGAACTTTTTGTCACTTTCCTCCATCCTCTCTCTTCTCCGTGGAAAATTGATTTGAGAATTCTCTATTACTCTCTCCCACTGTAATCACCATTAATTCTTGTAATCTCCCAGTTCACTTTCTTCTAGCTATTTTGTTAAACTCAACTATTTAAGATCCACTTTGTTATTCAACAAAGTTGACATATATTTCCAAAACAAAAAATCTATTTTTTTTTTTTGGTTATCGGAACTAGAATGCAGATTTTGTCGGATGGTGTCTAATCTTCGTTCCTGTTTCTTTATGTTCTGGGAATGATATATGCATCCACAACCTTGAGGTGTGAATGAACAATGAGTAATGGATGCGCTAGGAATGTCTCTCGTCTCTCCTTTTTTTCCCTCTCTTGAATTGCATTTCTGGCTTCCTTCAATCTGCAAATATGTTTGAGTTCTCCGATGGAATTTTTCTAATGAATTGTTCTTGCCCAAAAACTTCATACTATGGTGTTGCAGAATCAATTAATTGATCTAGAAAATTAGAAGTTTGTATGGGCCCGAGATGTTTTGCAATTGATTAAAGAAAAGAATGGAGAAGAGGATGAAGATATAAAAGGAAAAGAAGTTCCTCAAAAGGAAAAAGAGGAAACAAGTTTGCTGGCTCCGTGGGTTTTATTTTTCTTTTTCAATCATTTTGAAGAGTAAATAGTTTTTCATTTTTGTTCAGTGGACATATGACTGAAGAAAACATATTAATTTATTTTATTTTCTTTTTTCAAGTGGTCAACTAATAATTTTAAATATCATTAATATCTTTGATTGTCTGAATATCATGGTTGCACCCTATAAAGACCAAAAAATATATTAGAAGAAACCCCAAAAGAAATTATATTTGTGGGTCGCCCGGCGACCCCTCTTCCCCAACCCATAATTCCGACAGCCAAGAAATCCCCAAAATAAGAAAACCCTAAGCAACCTTCTCTCTCTTCTCGCTCTCTAGAATCCGTCTCCCTCCCGCAAATTTCACCCTAACCCCTCCCAATCAATCGGCATAGAAACAAACACACGCATCTTGTTGCGTTTCACCTAAAATTACAAGCGGTATAACGAAAATTGACTGCCCAAAAATGTCAGAAACGCCGGACAAAACGCCGAACCAGACCCTGTTAGCTTCACCAACGCGTTCCCGCTCCGTGACGGAGACGGTAAACGGGTCTCACCGCTTCGTGATACAGGGATACTCTCTGGCCAAAGGCATAGGCATTGGCAAACATATAGCTAGCGACGAATTCACTGTGGGAGGGTACAAATGGGCTATTTACTTTTACCCTGATGGCAAAAACCCGGAGGATAATTCCACTTACGTTTCGGTATTCATTGCGTTGGCGAGCGAGGGTACGGATGTGAGAGCTTTGTTTGAATTGACTCTTATTGACCAGAGCGGGAAAGGGAAGCATAAAGTGCATAGCCATTTTGATAGGTCGCTTGAGAGCGGGCCATATACGCTTAAGTACCGAGGTAGCATGTGGTGAGTTCCGGTTTCCAATTGATGCATTTCCCCTTCTGTTAATCCTTTGTTGTATGCTTATATATTGCAGCAGGTGTAATAAGTTCCAATTTTTGGTTGCACCGCTGTTATTTCTTTCTGCTTTCATCCGAGGGGTTTGCAATTACTCTACTGTTTATGAGCCGTTGCTTGATGATGAATTGGTCTGAGCTGAGGGATATTAGTGTTTGATGATTTTGTTGCTTCTTAGTACGGTGATTTTTTTAATTGGTACAAAATGGCAATCATTTCTTGACTTATCTGTAACATGCTACTGCAGTTGTAATAACAAAGGGATCTGCATGGTATAAATTTGAGTCATCTTTTTTTTGTTTATTGAAATATAGGCATCTTTATGGTTGCCATCTTGTCTCAATTTTCTTTTTTAATTCTATTGTTAGGCTCGTATCTTATAAATGACATATGAAGAGGTATAAGCTTCTCTTTGAAGCTGACTATATATTCTGATGAATTGATTATATTTTCCATTTTTGTAGCATTTACGGGTAATCTAGACTTTCTTTTTCTGCTCAGTTTGACTGTGATTACGATTCCAAACATCCATATGTCCTATGCTGGCCATAGTATTGGTATTGCCTTTGTAGTGTGCATTGTGTAGCTTCTCCAGTTCGTAGGCACATATTGCATTATCTAGCTTCTCCAGATTATTGGCACATAAGATAAGGGCCTAGGATGCTGATGAAATAATACTTTTCCTTGGTTAGATAATGTATGTGCAGAATTGAATTACTTCAGACTTGAAACCGATGAGCTTGAAAATTTCGAAGCTCACTTAGTTTGCCTTTGGCTGTGATAGTGATTGTTTATTTGCCTACAGACATTTCTTCACTTTAAAATATCGTTTATGGTGTCCCATATAAAAAAAAGAAAATACCGTTTTGTAGTGTTTTGAACTTTTGATAGTGGCCTCCTAGGCATTGTCAAGGCTCCAGCCGCTAGGTTGTTCTTCTTCACCCTGCTTTTGTCCAAATTGACCAAAAAAGCCATCTCTTGCTAGGGTGGAGTGAGATGGATAAGTGACAATTAGGGGGGCAATCACTGCCTTTAAGTTTTCCTCTTTAACCTATGATAACCAAAATGACGCCATTTTTCTTTATCAAGCTGAACGATGCAAAACTATAACAATACTATTTTCTTACTTTTTACAGAAAAACTTATGTCTTAATAGTGTATTGCAAGGCCTGATCAATGCACCACCGAAGTCTGACAGCCACCTTGAGTGAAGAATGTTCATGGCCATTTTGGTGGGACATTTATGACTAATGAAAAGTTGCCTTCCTGGGTTAAAACAAAAAAGTTGGTGTTCATTATTTAGTTCATTTATTTGATTAGCTTGAAATTGGTTCCTAGATTTTATTTGTTTTCCGCCCAGTGTGGTTGCTATAAAGACTTATTTGTACATAAGAATATTAATTACAACAGAGATAAAATTGTGAGAAGTGTCTTGATTGCTTATTGGAGAGATTGGACTGGTACTGCTATTGGAGCATCCCTTTCAAGCTGCAAGACTTTATGCCAAAAATTTCTGGGATCATAAGGTTGAAGAGTTTAGAAGTCCAAGTGTGGGCTTATACCAGGTTCTTGCTCAGGAAGTTCAGACTTTTGGTGCAGGAATAATCATAAACTCAAACTTTTCTCATCTCATGGTGAAGATACCTTCTGCCTTCATATTTGCCACCGTTGTCAGTATCCTTTATATAAGTTTAAGGATATGTAAAAAATAGGTTTCTTTTTTCATTTGTACTTAAATTCAGGGGATTTAAATGTCTTTAAATCCAAAAACTAAGTGCTTTTTTCATATCTAAAATCAGGGGATACAAGCGCTTTTTTAGGAGAGCAATGCTTGAAACATCAGATTATCTTAAAGATGATTGCTTGAAGATCAACTGTACTGTTGGAGTTGTCGTTTCTGCTATTGATTGTTCAAGATTACACTCAATTAAGGTTCCAGATTCTGATATTGGGTCGCATATTGGTACACTGCTAGAAAATATGGAAGGTTCTGATGTTGTTTTTAATGTATCTGGGGAGAAATTCCATGCCCACAAGTTGGTGTTAGCTGCTCGTTCCCCCAAGTTTCGGTCTGAACTTTTTGAAAGATTGGATAATGACGAGCAAGAGATTATGGTATCAGATATGGAACCTAAAGTTTTCGATGTGAGTAGGTTTTCATAGCTGGAACTACCTTTTCTCTTCTGTACGTAGATATTTTACTTATTTTATTACCTTTGATTTTGATGATTTTCTAGTTATGAATTGTGATGAAATACCTGCTAAATTTATTTATTTTATTGACAGGCCATGCTGCACTTTATCTACAGAGATGCCTTAGTAGAAGATGAGCTGATAGTATCTAGTTCTTGTTCTTCTCCCTTGGTAACTGACACCTTATGTGCAAAGTTGCTGGCAGCAGCTGATCGTTATGATTTAGAAAGACTCAAAAGGATGTGCGAATCCCATCTCTGCAAGGACTTATCTGTAAATTCGGTTGCTCAAGTACTTGCTTTGGCAGATTGTTATCATGCTATAGAATTGAAAGATGTTTGCCTTAAATTTGCTGCTGAGAACCTGGCAGGTATATGAATATGACTTCTTGTACTCTTTGCATGATTAAATTTGGAATCGTCATTTTCTCTTATTGAAGGAAAGGATTTTAGCTCTTGGTTGCGCAGTTTCTTTCCACATCACATTTTCTGTTGAGTTCATTGTGGTTGTTTGTAACGGGAACTACTTGCCCATCTACGACCAAAATATTGTGGCATTTTATGGTTTAAGTTAATTCTTGTTTCACCCTGTCGGGCTAAGGTTTAAGATAATTAGTCCTTTTTAGTCTTCAACCCTAGTATGACAATGTAACATTGGTTACAAAGTTATAATATGTTCTGGGCCTTCCGGCTGGGCTTCTGAATACATATATATGTTCTTGCGATTACGGATGTTGCCCAAGTGTTGGCTTTACATTTTTTTGTCTGGAAACTAGTATGTGTTTGGTGGATTTGTTACGCGTCTGTATAGCTATAAAGTTCAGAAAGGCTTGAAAATGAATTGGCAAGTGCTTGACCACGTAAGCATGTGAAATAAGTTCTGTAAGTGAGAGTCGGTTGTGCTATGAAGGGATATTTAATTCAAAAAGTGAAAGAGTTCAAGCTCTAAGCATACAGACCTGAATAACGCATTAATAGTTGAAGCACACATCATAGGATGCTTGTACAGCTTACACATTTAGTTTATACATATACCTAAAATCATCATAATTCATTGGACAGCATAACTTGTTCAATTTGGCCCGTCTTAGTTTCACCCTGTGGACAACATTTTGTTTCATTTTGCTATATTGCAGTTGCTTCTTTTGTGCATCACATTATGTCCTTTATTGCATATTATTTGGAGGATCTATGAGGTCATTCAACGTGTTAGAAACTGTGGGGTCACATTTAGCAGAACATTAGCCAAAGCGCTAATAGTGTGGTATAATAGTAAAATGAAATGCGCAAATAGCTTTTTTTACGTGTTGAGTACGTGATCTCTCTGAATCTCATAATTCCTTTTCCAGCTGTCATGCGTTCGGATGGGTTTGAGTATCTGAAAGAAAATAGCCCAGCCCTACAGTCTGAGCTTTTGAAGACTGTTGCTGGGTGCGATGAGGATTGCAGCAATGGAGGTGGCAAGTCTGGGAGTGTTTGGGCGCAGCTGTCTGATGGCGGTGATACCAGTGGCAGAAGGGTTAGGCAACGAACTTGATCTTCCTGTAACGTGCCATGCGTTGTGATTTTTTTTTGAAACAATTGTATTTAGAAGGGAAATATATTGTCATAGTATCTGAATTTGTTACATCTGTTGTAGTGTTGTTACCTCTAATTTTGTCTGTTCCTGTTCTTTACCTTCCATCGTATATGTGCACACAGGATAAATATATTTTACTAAACTAACAATTTTCTGATGGGAAATAACAATAGTATTATGAATTTGCGTAATCTAATCTTTTGTTCTGTCCTTTAATTAGTATTATAGTATATCTATATTATTAAAAGGAAATGGAAAAAAGTCTAATAATGAGGCTGCGTTTATTTTGGTAAATAACTTAGAATAGTGACATTATATCTAGTTTCATCTAGGGTCCGTTTGCTTAAGACTGGGAAGTGTTGGGTCAAAAGGGAGTTTAATGAGTGTACTTTATTGGAATTCGGTCCTCTAAATTTTCTGAGCTAAATCTTAAGCAAACGGACCCCTAGTGTTTACTTAGGTGAAAATAAAAAGTCGAGTTGTCCCTCCAATCGCGATAAAATGCTTAAATTCAAAAAATACCTTATATGATACTGGCTCCCCTTGGATAATAGGAAAATTATATTTATATCCTTTAACTTAGTTATTTAAAGAGACTCAAAGGATTTATTACCCTTATCCAAACTCTATATATCACACAGTAAAATGTGGATAATGATGATTAATATCATTATCGGGGATGTTATATGTTACTACCTCCGTCCCACTCTAACTTTCCTACTTTCCTTTTCGATTTGTCCCAACTTAACTTTCCAGTCCATAAATGGCAAATTTCTCTCACAATCTCCACCCTCCAAATCTCCACTCTCAATCTCTACCTTTAAAAAAGTCAAAGATTCCATAAAATCTGCTTTTTCTTAACCTCCGTGCCCGGTCAAAGTAGGAAACTTAAGCCGGGACGGAGGGAGTATATTGGAAGTGGATAACAATTTATATCTTATCTCGTGAAGTTATCTCGATGACCCATATAATTAACATATCTCTGTTGCCGAGGTAAAATGAGCCTAGATGAATAGGGAAAAATAGGATAAGCTGACTGAAGAAAGGGATTTTGAGAGTGTGTATGTACATTTTTCATTACACTTTGAAGATGAGAATTGTTCAGGTCCGGGACAACATCTGATAGATAGCTGTACTAGCCACGTTACATTTTTTCTCCAAAGGGAAGATGCTTAAAAGTTGGAACCAAACTCTCATTTCTCTTATTCAAGGTAAAAAAAACCCAACTCTTATCACTGAATTTAGACCTATTAGTTTATGCAATGTTGCTTATAAAATCATTTCTAAAATACATGCTAATAGACTAAAAGTCATTCTCCATGGTTGTATTTGTGAAAATCAAGTTGCATTCCTTCCGGGTCGAGATATCCTTGATAGTGTGGTTGTTGCTCATGAGTGCTTTCATCATCTTAATACTCTTCGTAGAGGAAAGAAAAGGTTCATGGCCATTAAACTTGACATGGCAAAGGCCTTTGATAGAGTTGATGGTTTTTTGTGAAAGAAGTCATGATCAAACTTGGGTTTTCTTCTGTTTTTGTGCACTGGATTATGGTCTGTATATCCTCTTTTTCGTTTCCTTCTCCATTAATGGCCAACAAAGTGGACATCTCATACCAAACCGAGGTCTTAGACAAGGAGACCCAATCTCTCCTTACATTTTCCTCATGGTCTTTGAAGCTTTATTAAATTTCAATAAACAAGCATGTCTTAGGGGTGAGTATAGACCTCTTAGAATTAGCCTAAACGGTCCACCCATCTCACATCTTCTATTTGCAGACGATTCTCTATTCTTCTGTGAATCTTGTCCAGATCAAGCCTCTCTTATTCGGAATATTATCAATTATGGGGCTACATCAAGCCAACTTGTTAACCTCAATAAATCTTCCATTTTCTTTAGTAAGAATATTAGTGACAACAATAAGGAGGTCATTTTTGCTAGATTAAATGGCATTTCTGATCATAATAGGGCTAAACACTTAGGTCTTCCCATGGTTATTGGAAAATCTAAAAAAGAAGTCTTCAACTATGTTTCTAATATTATTAAAAATAGAATTGGGAATTGGAAAATAAATTTCTGAGTGTGGTCGAAAAGAGTGTGCTGATTAAAGTTGTTATTGATGCTTTGCATGTGCACGTGATGTCTTGCTTTAAAATGCCTAATGGTATTCGCCAAGAAATTTGCCAGGTTGCCGCTAATTTCTGGTGGGGATCAACTGAGCTTGGAAATCGAAACATTCATTGGCGAGCTTGGAGAAAAATGGCCCAACCGAAAGATCAAGGGGGCTTGGGTTTGCACAATATCCAGCTCTTCAATGACTCCCTCTTGGCCAAGCAACTTTGGAGAATCATTACCAAGCCAAATCTTCTCATGAGCAAGATTCTCAAGGCCACATATTTTCCAAGAGATAATCTGCTAAACCACCATTCTAAAGGTAATGCGTGTGGAAGTGTTGGATGAAGGTGAGATATGTTCTAAGAGCAGGTTTCCGGTTCCAAGTGGTAGACAGTAAATATATTAGGATTTGGGATTCTGCGTGGCTTCGAGAGGTGGACAATTTCGTCCCTTCTCCACATCATTCCTATGGTCTTAACTTTCAGTGGGTTCGTGAACTTATGTCCGCTGATGGGAAGAATTGGAACGACGATTTGGTCTCGTCTATTTTTGCTCCAAATCTCGCTAAAGTTGTCCTTCATACGCCAATCAGCTTCACGGGTCAACGCGATCGACTTGTTTGGGACTTTAATAAGAATGGCACCTTCACCGCACAGTCAGCCTACAAGCACCTCATCAAACAAGAATTTCCCGAACGTAACCGAGCCGAATGCAGCACCAGAGTCATCAAATCCTCATTTTCATGGTCCCTTATTTGGAGTCTTCGAGTTAAAGATAAGATCAAGTACTTTATTTGGAGATGCTTTCTTTCAACATTCTTCCAACCAATATCTGCCTACTTTCGAAACATGTCCAAATTGACCCGATTTGCAAGCTTTGTGGTGAATTTCCAAAATCTTTGGAGCATCTTTTTTTTCCGTGGTCAACGAGCTCAAATAATATGGAAACTTCCACCTGTCAAATGGGAAGGTATTTCTTACACTTATTTACTTTTCATCACTGGTGGGATTCTATTTGTGATTCTCGGGCCCCCACAGACTGTATTCACTTCTCTGTTTTTCTTCTTTGGTGGATGTGGAAGACCCGTAATTTATGAAATTTTTAATCTGAATGGAGTTCAGAATTGGAAGTAGTTGATAAGGCTACTTGAGAATGGCAATAATTTTGTCTTCATAATGTTTCGACTGAAAAGGCTCAAGTTGGTGTTATTCCAATTACTCCTTCTCGTAAGCCGCAGGTAGGGTGTCACTCCATTTTTACCAGTGCCATTTTCAACTCCAATTCAAAGGTCAACTTTGGAGGTATGGTCCAAAATTCAGATAACAGTTTGGTTTGTGTTTGGGCTATCTCTAGGGATTTTTCCATAGATCCAGGGGAGATATATCTACAAGCAATTCGTTTTGCTCAATTCCGCGCCTTCAAACACGATTGGAAGAACATTAGCATTGTAATTGATGCCGAGGATATCGCGGAAAAATTAGGATCCATTCGGAACCTCGATCCCCACCTATACACGATAGCCAAGGACATTAACCAACTTTGCTTTCTTTTTTATTCATGCTCTATTTGTGTCTTCCTTCGGGAAAGATTACACCTTGTACCGATTTGGCTTCTTTCGCCATTGTTTATCCTTACTCTAGAGTTTGGACAACCCAGTTCCCTTCATGGTTACATCTCGTTTCCATGTAGGTTCTCTAGCTAGTTAGCTACGTTGTAATTACATTTTGAGTTTCATTTATGAAAATCCACTATCGTTTATAGACAAAAAAAATAAAAGTTGTACTAGCCACATTTTCTCTTCTTTAATGTTTTAATAGAAGCTAATAATCTTTAATGTTTTAATGTAATCGAATATAGAACTCTAGCCTTATTCTTCCTCCATCATCTCCATCTCCTGAAAATTTAGATATCTTCCTTCTTCTTCCCTTGTCCTTCAATACATAGGAGGATGGTTAAATACTTCTGACATATTATTGATTATTTATTTTGATTTTGTTTTGTCTCATCCTGGCTTTTGCCTTTTTTCCCCTCCTCAAGTAAGATTATTTCCTTGTCTTTGTGCATCTTTCCACGCCTTGTGCAGTATCCTATCTCTATTTTCTGATGAACCATTCTGCTTGTCTTCTCTGACTTTTTATCGATTTTTCGACTATGAAGTTGGTAGGGGGCGCGTCGTTCGCCTTACCAAATTAATATATATATATATATATATATATATATATACATATATATACTTACCCTTGATCTACTACTCTAATTAGTGGAGTAGTAAATAAGGATCGATCCCAGGATGAACGGTTGAACATTTTTGCTTTATGTATTAAACTATTATGATCAAGCAATATAATATAAATAAGCTATTAAACAATAAAGAAGTGGGGGGGAGTTTTGATGGAATCACAACTAACACCTAAACTCAAATAACAATTACTCTAAAAGTACTTAGCAAATTGATAATTCAAGTAAACAAAGATAAGAGAATGATTTTTTTGGTATTATAAATGATAAAAGGATTCAACCCTTGATCGAGTATCTCCTTGGCCCGGACAATCTATATAATTGATGTTACTACCTGATTGATTTAGCCTTAGAATCCCTACTCCAAGATTTATAACAAGCTCCATTAACCTTGTTGTCTCTTACGTATAATTAATCAAAACAAGCTCTTCAATTAACCTTACTCAACTTATCAATTCCTAGAACAAGCTCTCTAAGAATTAATAGTCAAATGCATTAAGAATCAAGACAATGAAGTAGATATGGAATAAAACTTACAAGCTCGGTTTTAGTGGTCGAACTCTATGTTATCCCCAATAGAATAAATCCATTGCTCGCTACATGAGAATCGGATTCATAACAATTACGGATTACAAACCCAATTCTAGCAACACACAAAATATCCAAATGGGTGATCAAACCACAATTCGATTCATAAGTGTGAATCAACAATTCCAAATAACATAGAACATTCCAAAACATAATCCAATCGGTTAATAACCGTAAAAATTACATAAACATCCTAAACCCAAGGTTCAACTAATGATCAATGGCTAAAGTTAGAGTGCTAGCCACTTATATCAACTATTACAAAGATAAATCAAGTGAAAATCAAAGAAGACATTAACATAAGATAGAATGAACCAAAAGATTGAGTTGATGATCTTGACCTTCAACCCTTTTCCAATTCCTTGCTTCCAATGGTGAATAAAGGCTGAATATGTGTGAGAAATGGGTGCTTGGTTAGGTCAAGTTCGAAATTGACCTTATATATATAGAGGAGAACGTGTTAGACTGAAAAATAGCCAAAAACGTGTTCAGGATTAAAAACAGGGTATCAGATCGCGACCGTGCGAACCATTTATTTTGCTTAAGGCAGGGTTTGATTCGCTGGACTGGTCGTGGCTGCGAACCATGGCTTAGATTTTTTTTGCTTGATTTCGCTGGATTGGTCGCGGGCACGACTTCTCGCTCGAAACTCTTCCCTCCTTGTTTCATCCTTGGCTCGTTTTTGCATTCCGGACTTCTTTGAGACTTGTTTTTGGTTCTATATTGCCTGTATTATCCTGAAACGAGCTCAAACACATTAAATGGTCCAATAATACAAATATGAACAATACATGATCAAATATGCATGGAAATGTCATTAAAACGACGCTTAATTCGACCTAAAATGCATGCATGAACAGTGCATGCTGTCATGGAGCAAGTGGATTCTTTGAATTATTATGGAGTTATTGTTGATGAGATTTAGCGGCTCATGTATGGACGTGATTTTTACTCAATTTCCCACATGTCGAGATTGTAATGGTGTTTTGCGCGTTTTCTTTTTCTTCTTTTGTTAATTTGATTTGACTGTTTGGGTTGTGACAGATATTTTGTTATTTGGTTGAAAATCTCGTACTTGAAGACTTTGAGCGATAAGATTCTCTTATTAAAAAAAGCTTAATAATCAAATAGAAAATGGAATTGGAAACAAAAAGCTGGGAGTAACACTTGTGTACATGTGATGTACAATAAACTTATTGCACATCACTACAATTTAACACATGGACTCCAAAAAATCGCTCAACTGTAATGTATATCTTTTTCGCGTCCGCATAACCGGGTCGTACGCGCGACCTAGTGGGTCGCGTAATTATTATTATTATTTTTTTAATATACATTTGTTATGTTTAAACTAATAAGGTTGCATTTGATTCACAGAAATACATGGTAAGTACTCACCGCTTCAACTATAAGGTGCTGGGTTTGAAACCCAACGCTTCACTTTTTTTTTTTTTACATCTTATTATTATATATAAGTAATTAAGCATTAATTACATATAAATGTGTTGTGTCTTGGTGGTCTAGTGTATGAATTATAAAATGTGAGGTCCTAGGTTCGAAACTTGTAACTATTTTTTGTATTTTTTTTAATATGTGTTATATTTATTTGTTAATTTATAGAATTAATAATAGTAACTATTATAAAATTAAGATTGAATATACTATAAGCTACCAATAATTATACCGAGAGTAAGAAAAATGAATATACATGTGTTGTGTTTATATATTAATTTATAAAATTAATAATAATAGTAATAAAAATAAATATACAGAAAGTTTTTTGTTTTTTGTTTTTTTTATATATGAGTCATATTTATTTGTTAATTTATAGAATTAATAATAATAATTACTATAAAATTAAGATTGAATATATTATAAGCTAACAATAATTATACTGAGAGTAGGAAAATTGAATATACATGTGTTATGTTTATATATTAATTTATAAATTACTTATAATAGCAATAAAAATAAATATACAGAAAGAAAAAGAAAATTATACTATGAGGCAACATTATATATATATCCTATAAGAGAATAACAATTATACTGTAAGTAGGAAAAATAAATATACAAAAACAAACAGAAAATTATACTATTAGGCAACATTATATATACTATAAGCGAATAATAATTATACTGTGAATAGGAAAAATAAATAAACAGAAACAAAAGAAAATTATACTATTAGGCAACATTATATATACTATAAGCGAATAGTAATTCTACCGCGAGTAGGAAAAATAAATATGTAGAAAGAAAAAGAAAATTATACTATTAGGCAATATTATATATACTATAAGCAAATAATAATCATACTGTGAGTAGGAAAGATAAATATACAGAATCAAAAAGAAAATTATACTATTAGGCAACATTATATATACTATAAACGAATAATAATTATACTGTGAATAGGAAAAATAAATATACAGAAACAAAAAGAAAATTATACTATTAGGCAACATTATATATACTACAAGCGAATAATATTTATACTGTGAGTAGGAAAAATAAATGTACAGAAACAAAAAGAAAATTATACTATAAGAAATTATATTTTTAAGCAAGATAGTATATACTATAAGAAAACAATAATTATACTATTAGACAATATAATATATACTATAAGAGAACAATAATTATACTGTAAATTAAAAAAAAACAATATACAGTAGTAGACAGAAAAATTTAAATTGTAAATCAAAACGTATATTATTAGACAATATAATATATACTATAAGCATACAATTAATATATTGTAGCCAAGAAAAATAATTAGAGTAACATACAAAAAAAAAATTGTCAACAATAAAATAAATAATTAATTTATATTACTCAAATGTGGGTTTTGAACCGTGGCCACCACTCCCACAACATTATTATCCATCAAGACCACCTCCTCTTTCAGTAAGCAAGTGTGACCTAATTTGTTTTATATAAAAAAAAAGAAGTTAAAAAAAGAAAGAGAAATGTTGAATGTGGAATTTGAACTCTTTCAGTAAGCAAGAGTGGCCTAATTTGTTTTATTAAAAAAAAGAAGTAAAAAAAAGAAAGTGAAATGTTGAATGTGGATTTTAAACTCTTTCAGTAAGCAAGAGTGACCTAATTTGTTTTATTAAAAAAAAGAAGTTAAAAAAAGAAAGAGAAATGTTGAATGTGGAATTTGAACTCGGGCTTGTTGCAGGTGTAAGCGTCCAGGATGGAGAAGTCAATCGTCGGGACACGCTACAATATGCTTAAACAAATGCGCCCTTATCAAAATATAGTGTTCTCGGTATTAAGAAAAACACGACCCAGCAGGTCGCGCGTGACCTACTCGCAGGATTAAAAAATCCAGATGTATCATAAGTTTTATTGTAAATTACACGTACGCAAGTTTTTGCTTATATACTAAGAGCTATCAAACCACCAATTAGAGATTATAAATAATATAATCAGACATTTATTAGGGGATACTTGGTTTAGGATGTAGTGGCATATGCCACGTCCGACGGGATACATCCACGGACGAGACATCAAAAAATGTATTCTAGTTTAAGGGTATAGTAGGGTAAGATGTGTATTAAAATTTGTAAAAGGTGTATTGAAAATTGCAAAAGGTATGCTGAAAATTGTAAAAGTTGATGTAGACAATAGGGTGTGGATGTGGAGAAATGGACCAACCGATATAAAGTGAAATACGTTGAAGATGGTCTATGCTACATTCGAGTGGGACATCCCAAAACAAATATCCCCTTAAGTGTTTCTTGCCAAACATCTAAAACGCCTCCCAAACAAATACTATCTTCGTTCCGCTCTAACTTTCCTACTTTTCTTTTTGGTTTGTCCCAACTTAACTTCCCAGTCCATAAATGCAAAATTTCTCTTACAATCTCCACCCTCAAAATCTTCACCCTCAATCTCCACATTTAAAAAGTCATAGATTTCGCAAAATCTGTTTTTTCTTAATCCCGTGTCCGATCAAAGTAGGAAATTTAAGTGGGGACGGAGGGAGTATTCTAGAAAAGAAGAGAATTTTAAAAGCATGACACAGGGTAATTATGTCATTTGGCTCTTGAATATTTATTATTCGCTTGTCTCAAAAACCCCCAAATCTTGAAATCTTTGGACGCACACAACCCGGCACCCTGAGCAGCAGATTAGGGTTTCCCTCAATCTGATATTCGCCCATGGCGGAAGTTTTAACTGCTACTGAAGAAAGCCTTGACCATCGCCGAGAAAAAAGCACCGGAGAAAAGCCCTCCGATGCTGCACCTTCCGACGCTGACCCCGAGGCCACATCACCGCCACCTCCGCCTCCACCCGCCCGCCGAGGCATTCGAGACCGTGAACGTGACTCCAGAGATCGCCGTGATGACCGGGACTTTGACCGCCCGCCTCGGCGTGAATACTATGATCGTAATCGATCGCCACCTCCGCCGCCGTCAACACGTGATAGGGATTATCATAAGCGGGGTAGGCTGAGTTCAAGCCCACCTCCTCCTCCTTATCGAGACCGACGTGGAGGAGGTCCGCATTCTCCGCCTCCAAGAAGATCGCCGCCATTCCCTCCATATAAGCGAAGAAGAGATGATGTTTATGATGGAAGGAGAGGGAGTCCAAGAGGAGGATATGGGCCGGGAGACAGAAGGCGAGTTCTGCATTTGGTTTATTCCCCCCAAAAGTGGTCTTCTCATTTTAACTCACAGAGCTCAGACCTGCTATCTTTGTGCTCAATTGGCCGTTACTTTGTCCATTAGATGGATTCCATACTTGGTTTCCTTAGAAGTTATGCGTTTAGGTTTTTAATTTCTTTTATGAGGATTTTCTGGCATATGAAAAAGTAGATTTTGGAGGCAGGACATTTTTCATGCTAATGCTAATCACCTGATTGAGACCCGAGCTCTATGGCTTATGTTTTTCATTTCGAAGATAATCACTTGTAGTAGAAATATTATATAGGAACTCTTCATTTGCACTTCTTCTCGTTATGTGTTTGTATATGCTTAATAATAAAGTCATCTTGTTTGCACTTAGTTCCTTCTTTGGGACTAATTCTTCGTTTTGAAACTCAGGGTTTATTTATATTTATTTTTTTACCAACTAGGCTGTTAATATGAGATTGTTGTTTCAGGTTTGGGTACGATTATCCTGGTGGATATGAGCGTGACAATGGGGGCAGACCTGGTCCAGATGACAGGCCTTACGGTCGAAACATGGGCCGTTCTGGTGGTGGGTATCAAGGTTGTACATCTGGATATTAAATGCTTTTAGTATGCTTACTTCTCTAAATTATCTTGCATTTATTTGTGTAACGATTATCTTATCATTAGTAGTTTGACATACTTATCAATTACTAATTGGTGAAATTGGCTAATCCTTGCTTAAGTCTGTTATGAGTTTTTAAGATGAATAATTTTAAGCAGGTAGCTACCTTGTTAAACAAACACAATATGTCTCAATTGTATCTGATGTTCAGTAGGAATCACTTTTGAAATCTACTTTGTGAAATTAGGTAAGGGGATAGTTGTGTAATGTTAATGGGAAGCATAATGATGCATTAGAGTTAATGGGAATGCCGGATGCTTAAGGCACTAGAAAAGAGACCATTAACCATTAAAGGAAGTGATTCGCATTAGACCTCTCAGTAGTTGTATGCAGGGGTTTAGTTATTCTTTGTAGACCACTCTCTTTGTCTTCTCTATACTGTTCTTTTCAGTGGAAGGTTTTAAATCATTTTCATCACCATGTGAATGAAGTTGGTTAATGATAATAATGGTTGCAGTTTTTGTTCTTTCTTCACCATTAAATTTTTAAGCTTGTCTTAAAATAATTGTGAACTGATTTAAGAGTATTTGTTATCTCCGTGTATGCTGCTTTTAGATTATATGCTGGTGAAAATGCCTGTATATTCACAGGTTCTGTGTTGGTAGACATAGTATACTATAAAATTCAAAATGTAGTTCAACACATATTGTATTTGCTGGTTGAGATGCGTATATATTCACTGGTTCTGTATTCATAGGTTTAGTATATTTTCGAAAATTCGTAATTTAGCTCAACAAATAACTGAATGGGCATATGTTGAAAAACCAAAGCCTATTGTTAATAATAAGATCACTTTTCCCTATTTGGTTCACTTTACTCAATTCTTCAAAGAAAAGAACTGGGAGGGAATTGCATAGCTTTATAAATATTACCGTCAATTCAGAAATTCCATGGTTATTGACTTGAACATTTGAACTGCAGTACCTCAAAAATCTAACTTTCTGCTCCAAATTTGTTTTGGGTTCCTGGAGGGCAGGATAAAATTGATGGACTTCAAATGGATGGTTAATGGCTTTAGAGTTGAACTATCTGGCGGCATGTGGTGCACATTTCTCCTTGTGTTTTATACATCTGTCGGTTTTGTGATAAACTTATTTAGTTGGTTTTGTTTGAAAAGTTTGGAACTATGAAAGCTTTATCCTGGGTTGGCCTGGGCTGCAAGGAATCGTTGAATTCTTCAATTAATTTAAGTAGTTAAAGTAAATAGTAAAGTTCCCTCCGAGGCACTCTCTGCATGATCATTATTTATTCTTTTGATACTTCTGTAGTAGCACTTGTAATGTTCTGTCATTTTATATTGACTACACAGCTTGGATGTTATAGCTGTTTTTTTTTTTTTGTTTTTCATTTTGATGATTCCTCTTTTCATTTTTACTCTTTTGATGCAAGACATGTCTGTCATTTTATATTGACTACACAGCCTGGATGTTGTAGCTGTTTTTGTTTTTCATTTTGATGATTCCTCTTTCCATTTTTACTCTTTTGATGCAAGACATGTCTGTCAACTAAAAGGATGAGAATTAGTTTTGGAGCTTCTTGTGACCTTTTCTGAATGCACATGATCAGGGGTTGCCTTATTGCCTTTTATGTCTATATCAGCAGTCTCAGATTTAAATTCTTATATCTGCTTTCTTGTTCTATTTTATCATTCTGATCCTTCTTTATGCAGATTGGGATAATGGTCGTGGTGCTTTTGGTGATGCTTTCAGTGCTGGTGGAACCCAAAGGTATGTTTTTATGTGTTGTGTAAAATTGCGGGCTTTGGAGCAGAATCACTTTTCTCCAGATGAATATTTGCTTATTTTAATCTTTTATAAAGAGTGTCTTTCGGTCTCCCCGCTTCTTTGGAATTCCGTATATATATAAATGGTCGTTTTCGACTTAGTTGTCCTGCTTACGACAAGTTATCTGATAGTTGTGTTTAACATTCTGGAACATTTAAACACCGCATGGCATGATGAAACAATCGAACTTATTCTTGCAATATTTGTGAGGGGGCCTCCGTGGAAGATTCCCAATCTTATACTAGACATATATGTGGTGTTTGACATTTTCCCAGGGAAGGAATGATGTCTTATAAGCAGTTCATTCAGGAGCTTGAAGATGATATCTTGCCTTCTGAAGCAGAGCGCAGGTCAGATTTTGGAATGTTTTAGAGTTGATCAGCTTAATCTTCCCATATTGGTTCACTTTTCAAGTGAAGTGTATTGTTACATTGTTCCTTCTGCTAGTTTCTGATTCTGTTCATCTGCTTATTTTACTAACAGTCGAGCATATTCAGGTATCAAGAGTACAGAACAGAGTATATATCAACCCAGAAAAGAACTTACTTTAATGCCCACAAAGATGAAGAATGGTACTTCCATCTTTTTTTTTTTTCCTCTATATTTTTGTAATTTGCTGAACGTTACTCTTCTTTTGTGCCCTTATATGCGTCTGTTTGTCCTTTCAGGCTAAAAGACAAATATCATCCAACAAACTTGCTTGCTGTCATAGAACGGTAAGCATGTTGGTGGACATTTATCTAAAGCTGCTACTTCATTGTGAAATGTGTACTTGCAGTCTTCTATGTAGCATTGCTTTATTGGTGTACGATTTGGCTGTATTCTAAGATCTGCACATAATGGTCTTTGCAGGAGGAATGAAATCGCAAGGAAGTTAGCGAAGGATTTTCAGCTTGATCTGCAGAGTGGAACTATGGATTTGTAAGAGTTGCTGCACAGTTTTTCCCCCCACATACTTGGGGGTTTCTAATAACTCATATAGATACATTGGTCTGATCGTCTTTTTCATGTAAACAGAGGTCCCGCCATTTCCCCTTCCTCATCTAACAAGGCAGAACACTCTAGCGAGCCAAATTCCGAAGATGAAACAGATGTGGGGGGTAAAAGAAAGCGGCCTGGTCGGGTTGGTGCCAGAGACTCTGATCTTTCTTCTGCCCCGAAGGCTCACCCAGTCTGTTCTGAGCCCAGACGAATTCAGACTGATGTTGAACAAGCTCAGGCTCTTGTGCGGAAGCTTGATACAGAAAAAGGCATTGAGGATAACATCTTATGTCGAGCTGATAATGATAGAATGAACAGAGATAAGTCACATGGAAGTTCAAGTGGGCCTGTCATTATCGTACGGGGTTTAAATTCAATTAAAGGTCTTGAGGGGATTGAGCTTCTGGACACCCTTCTAACTTATCTCTGGCGTATTCATGGAGTTGATTATTATGGGTTGGTTGAAACAAATGAAGCCAAGGGATTCCGGCATATTAGAGTGGATGGTAAGACTGTTGATGCTACTGGTAATGGGAACGAGTGGGAGAAGAAGTTGGATTCTCATTGGCAAGAAAGGCTTAAGAATTCAGATCCTCTGGAAGTAATGACTGCGAAGGAGAAGATAGATGCTGCTGCTGCTGAAGCTTTGGATCCATATGTTCGCAAAATTAGGGATGAAAAATATGGGTGGAAGTATGGATGTGGAGCAAAAGGTTGTACAAAGCTCTTTCATGCTTCAGAGTTTGTTCACAAGCATTTAAAGTTGAAACACCCAGAAACTGTAATGGAATTGACATCAAAAGTGCGTGAAGAGTTGTATTTTCAGAACTATATGAAGTAAGTACTACCATTTGAATGTCTAAGATTCATATTTGCATGCAAGCCCTGAAACAATCTTGTATTGCAGTGATGAAAATGCGCCTGGAGGGACACCTGTCATGCAGCCTTCTTTGGTATGTCTTATTCTTAACTGCTTTTTTGTAAATTTTATCCTGGTAATTTCTTATTCTGCATTTTGCCCATGTCTTCTATTGTAGAAGGAAAAGCAACAAAGACGTAGACCTGGTCTAGACAATAGAATTAAAGATGAAAGAGGAAATCGTAGAGAACGTGATAACCGTCCCAATGGCAATGAACGCTTTGATAGGTCTGAGAATCCCCAATCCGGGGATTTCGACAACAATGATGATGCCTCTGGGAACAATCCAGATGAACAAATGTTTGATTCTTTTAATGGGCAAGGCATTCCTGTTGCAAGTTTCTCTTCGGACATGCCACCTCCTGTTCTGATGCCTGTTCCTGGTGCTGGGTAAGTTGGGGCAGTTCTTGCCCATTAATTCCCTCTCTTTAGACCAATGCTTGAAATGGTTATATTAGTGCCTTCTGGGTGTATTTGTTGTTATGAGTATATACATCGTAGTTGAGTTGACTTTATTTCCTTTGATTGCAGCCCACTGGGTCCTTTTGTTCCTGCTCCTCCTGAGGTTGCTATGCGAATGATGAGAGATCAAGGGGGCCCTTCCCCATTTGAAGGAGGCAGAAATGGTAGGTCTGGTCCCCAGTTAAGTGGGCCCTCCCCAATAATTGCATTTCCCCCATCTCTTCGGCAGGATCCTCGACGCTTGCGAAGGTTAGTAATTTCTTTATTCAATGCAAACCATCAATGTGCTAGCTGGGTCAGTGTTTTGGTCTCTAAATATGGAAGTACATGTCTACTGACAAACCCACAGCTAAAGCTAGAGTCTGTAGATGTCTGCTTTTAGCACTTGTTTGAATAATGAATTTTTTTAATTATAAAAAATTCAGAACTATGTCAGTCAGGTGTTCCTTGACTCCAAAAGTAGCTGTACATGTTTCTGCATTTAGTTGCTCACCACTGACAAGATTGGCTATCACCATTAATAAGTTAATTCAGTGCCATTAAAATTTGTGTTTTGGATGAAATGAAGTAATAAATGCTATGGTTTCTTATGAGGCAAAATTTGATAATGGATGTAAGTTTAGAAATCTCAAAATTTATCAAACTAAATGGAGTATGCAAGAACTTAAAATTTCATCCCTGTTGGTGCAATTTATTTTACTAGTACTCGTCTCACTCGTTTCCTGGATTAAACAATTTTGCAGCTATAATGACCTGGATGCTCCTGATGATGAGGTCACAGTTATAGACTACAGGAGCTTATAGGGTTCCGGATGAGGTCAAACTATTGACCATCTGGTTCCTCTCATCTGGAAGTTAAGATCTGTTTTTTCATCTCCTGTAAGTTGCAGTGTAGCCAACCCATTTTCTGCTAGGCTTTGGATTCTATGATTAATAACGCAGTCAGGTGGTGAACAAGTTGGGATGATTTGAGGACGGTTCTTTCCTCCGGCAGACGACGATTCTTTGCAACTCACTCAACTGGAGGAATAGTTAAAAAATAAGTAGGTGAAGGTGGATGTTAATCAAATTTCTGGATAAACGATTGTGTTGTAATACAGTTTTGTGTTTTTTTAGCAAAATTTTTAAGGTTGATATATAATCATTGAAAACCTCTGGTGTTTTGGAGCAAAACTTGAAGGGGTTTGCTGTGTAGAAGACAGATGAAGTTATTAATTTAACATTCGTTGTTGGCAATGTATATTTCCCAGAGTGTAGTCGCTAGTATCTTAACACATTCAGAACCTTTATCAATTTATGTTATGTACATTAAAAATAAGAGATGCTTATGAAAACGCTAATTTACTATCTATGGATATGGAGCCCTTTTTAGTTAATATGAATATTTCTGAAGATGTATCAGTAATTCTATTGTGCGATAATGTCTTTATGCTGGTAGATGGTGTGTTCTTTAGTAAAACTAACTGCCATGATATAAAGTATGTGTAGTGGGGGTTGGCCATTAACACCTAACAGAGAAAAGTATTAAGGCCACTTTTTTTATAATTGGTGTGCTCACCGTTCGAACACATGACCATCGTTTTTTTCAGATCTTGGAACTCAGAATTAACCGTGATGTGTAAGGATCGTTAAGTTTGTTATTTTGAAGAGTTGATGAAGTAGTCGTCTTCTTCTAAATTATGGTTAAGCAAGCAACAGAGGAAAAACTAAATACTTGTATTGGAATTACATCTTACAACAAAATTAGTTGAAGAAGAATAGCTATATATAGAAAAATTTCAAGTTAAACGTTCCTTGTGGCTCATATGAAAGTAATAAATAATTATGTACTGGCTGACGAGGTGATTTCTGGAGCGTTTTCCATTGCTTTTCTCTTAAAGCAGTGTTAAAATTAATAGTTGTGTAAAAATTATTTATAGTTAAAAGTCGTAGTGTTTGAGAATTTAGTGAATCTGATCAAAATTTTAAAATGAAAGTGTTTGATAAATAAGTACTTTTTTTAATTTACTGTTTAGAAATAAGAAATGAGCACAAGCATGATTATAGCTACTTATAACTTATGGCCAAAAACTAATTTATTTAGGCGTAACCTATAAAATGCAAACACTAACAATTAACTTAAATTTAATGATATGAAGAGCTATTGCAAACAACTAGTACTTTTCCCGTGCAATGCACGGAAGTTTATTAAAAAATAATGATTTTAATAAAATTAATATGATATAATCTAATATTTAAATATGTGATCGTTTTATCCTAATAAAATATTTTGTTTAAATGTAGAATAAACCATAAACAAAATTATAAGTAATGTAAATATAAGATTCTCGCACGTGATATATGAATTTAATATAACTTACTTTATATATATATATATATATATATATATATATATATATTAACATTAAGATAAATATTAAATATAAAGAAAATATTTTTCAAAATGATCATTCTTATCTTTGAAATTCAAACACACATTTAGTGTGCCTGCATCATTCTTCACCTATATGCATAATAGCTTAATTAATTATGAATATTAAAACAAACATAAATATCTAATTATCAACTCACATTATTAAATAAAATAAACTGGATAATTGTTATAAGATTTTTTTTTTCTTTAATTTTTTTCATTCTACTTTAAATATTTAAGTTTATCTAAATAAAGTTTTAAATTCTACTATTTACTTTTAAAAAATCTTATTTGCAAGTTTTAGGACTTTACTTGATATTTTCGATATACAAAGAATAACAAATTAACAAAATAAAATCCAAAAGTTATTCAATAGTTGCATTGGAATAACAAAATAAAACATCTTTTTTTTTTCCCAATAGTTGGAATAACAAAATAAAAAATATGAGTGCCTCAATATTTCTTAATACTTTCATATATATATATTGAAAAGTTTTAATTAAATTATATATTTATATTGTAAATGGTAGATTCCTGTAAAGATATACATTAGTTAATGTACAAAAAAAAATTGTTTAGGTTGCAAAATGTGAAAAAATAAAAAATAATAAGACATAATTGAGATTGGTTAAATTGACCAAGTATTGTTTAGGTTGCAAAGTCTAAAAAATATATAGTTCAAGTTGGTTAATTTTGCTTATTTAAAAGAAATTTAGTTGAAATTTGTATAATATCATAGCATAGGTTGCAAAGTGTACTTATTTGTAGAAAAATTATATTAATATATGTAAAATATAAAAAAGTAATAAGAAGATTTCTAACATTAATTATCATATATGAAATTATATATATGAGTGAAAATTGTAGTTTTTTTTATTTATCAACAAAAATAATTATTATATAAAATAAGCATTAGCAAATTTAATAATTTAATAAGCTGACTATAAATCAAATATTAACTATCGCTTTTAATTCGATAAAATATGTGTTCAATTATATATACATTGATTTTTTTCTCAATATAATAAATGAAGAAAACTTGGGACAATTCATGGTAGATAAAACTAACTGATTAGTTGTGGTTTTAATGAAATAATCAAGTAAAATAATTTATAAAAAATAATTATTTGTTACAAATTATTTTAATGATTTTTAATTGTATTCCGAACCAATACTATATTATTGTACAACCCACAATAAATACTGAAATCTTACTCAAATAATCAACAAACAAATAATATAATATTTAAAATATAATATCTTATTATTATATATCATATGGACGTCAAATCAAACATCGTCAAAAGATGATTAATTTGATATAGTATACATAATGAATAGATTATAAATGAAAAAATATATTTGCAACTTTATAAAATAAAGTAAATTTTGATTCTTACCAAATGTCACAACAACTTACCACACAGTCTAAAAATTTTAGGCTGGAAAATGTTACTTACAGAATTGTCACTATTGTAGCTTAAATATATATATATATAATAAAATATAAAAGTATGTATGTATGTATGTGTTAATATATATATATATATATATATATATATATAGATTTTTTAGTTTTTAAATTAATTTTAAATTCTAACTATAAATAATTAAAAATTACCATAAAATATATAATAAAAGGAACAATGTTATTTTATTTGGATATTTCATATGTAATGTAAAGTTTAATATTTTTCACTTTATGTCTTTACTTTTACTTTATATTTATTTTTTAATTTATCTAAATAAACTTTCAAATTCTAATTAAAAATATTTAATTTTCTCTTTATAAAGTTGAATTTTCATTTGCCATTTTTAACATTTTATTTGGTGATTTTAAATATACTCAAATAATTTTTATTTAATAAAATCTTATTTTAACAAAATAAAATTCAAAATTATTTAATGATTTAAATTAAAGTATGTGAGTTCTTCAAAATATTTGAATATTTCAGTATTTTATTTGATATTTTGTAAATTATTTATATAATGTCATATTTTTCTTATAAATAACTTATTTATTTGAAGAAAAAATTGATTAATGCGAACAAACTAATTTAGATTGTTAAGAGTAAAAAAAAAACAGTTAATGTTGATTAGTGCGTCAAAGTATTATTTGGACGTAAATAATCAACGAACAAAAAATATAATATCGTATTATTATATATATCATATGGATATCAAATCAAACATCGTCAAAAGATGATTAATGTGATATAGTATACATAATAAATATATTAGAAATGAAAAAAAAGGTATTTGCAACTTTAGAAAGTAAATAAATTTTGATTCATACCAAATGTGACAACAACTTGCAAATCACAGTGTAAAATTTTAGGCTGAAAAATGTTACTTACAGAATTGTCACTACTATGTTATATATATATATATAGATTTTTCTAATTTATAAAATAATTAAATTCTAATATAAATAATTAAAAATAACCATAAATATATAATAAAAGGAACAATGATATTTTTTTCGGATCATATGTAATATAAAGTTTAATAATTTTCTCATTATGTCTGTACTTTTATTTTATATTTAACTTTTAATTTATCTAAATAAACTTTCAAGTTCTAATTATAAATATTTATTTTTTTCTTTATAACATTGAATTTTCATTTACAACTTTTAACATTTCATTTGGTGATTTCAAACATACTTAAATAATTTTATTTAATAAAATCTTATTTTAACAAAATAGAATTCAAAATTTATTTATTGATTCGAATAACAAATTAAAGTCTTTGGTTTCTTCAAAATATTTGAATATTTCCTTATTTTATTTAGTATTGTAAATTATTTATATAAATGTTATATCCTTCTCATAAATAATTTATTTATTTGAAGATCAAAATTGATTAATGTGAACAAATTTATTTAGATTGTTAAGAGAAAAAAAGGCATTCGATGTTAATTTGTGCGACCAAGTATTTTTTAGCTTAGAAAGTGTAAAAACATATAATTGAAGTTTTAGTAAAAGTAGAAAATTTAAAAGATTGCCAAATGTAATAAGAGTCATAATTTAGGCTACAAAGAGTAAATTTCCTTCAAAGAGTAATTTTAACAAAATACTCATTATTAAAAATATAAATAGGTAATTAAAAATAATTTCAGTAGCTATTTTAATACATAATTATATATATGCTCAAAGTCGTGATAAGAAGATATTTTAGCAGATTTGATGATTTAATAAGTTGATTATAAAATAGATATTGTTGTTTTAGCTTTTGATTTAATAAAGTAGGACTTTCATTATTTAAACGATGGGTTTTCTCCCTGACTTAAATAAAATAAAATAAAATTGAAAAAATTATGTCAAATAAAATAAATTGATTAGTTGTATTTTTATTAAAAAGAATACTCATTTGTTTCTGTAAAGAAATTATTTTACAAATTATAGTTGCAACAAAAACCAAAATATCATAAGTTCAATTCACAATAAATATCAATTCTAGCACAAATAATTAACCAACAAACAATTTGTTTCTTCAAATCAAATATCTCAATATAACATATGTAATATGGATGTCGAATCGAAGATCGTGAAAAGATGAATAATTTGGTATATTATGCATAAAAATCGGATTAAAAATGAAAAAGTTATTTGTGTTTTAGAAAAGTAAAAGAAAGTTATGAACTTGCCAAAAATAAGAAAAAAGGTACCAATTTTAGTCTAAAATTTTTGGAGGGAAAGTTGAAATTACATTAATACCCTTCATTTTACTTTTATATATATATAGATGCCTTGATTGACTCCGGAGATGAGTTGCATCACCATCACATTCGAAATTAAGAGACGAAGAATGACCCAAACCTGAAAGATAAAATATAATAAAGTAAAGCTCATTTCAATGTAGAATCAATAGCTATTAACACCCCAAATCTTCCGGTAAGCACATAAAAATTGTATCTAATCAAATAATTAACTGAATGTTGTCAAGAATTAACCCCACTCTTAGTTATTTTCGATTACATCTAATGTACGCAGCGAAATAAACAGTCGAAAATTATGATCGTGATTTATAACTGAATTAAACATTGAACATTGATCACACTAAAGTTGAAATAACTTACTTGTGCATAATTAATCGGACAGAGTTGCGATTGATTCACCACTTCAGGTATCCACGCGTATGTCATTCGCCGCATGAACTATCATCGGTACAATAGTTCAATAAGTGATCGCTAGGAAATCCCTTATTAAACCTTTGATGTTTCTTATTGGCAAGATTAATTTTTTCCTACAATACGGAATATATATATATATATATATATATATATATATTTCATATACCCTAGGTATATGAGCCTAATATTCTGGCCTGCTTTAATTAATTAATCAGTATAACCTATTAATCAATTAAAGCTCATATCCTAATCTAGTCCATTACTTTCAATCTCTCACTTGGACTAGCATTAGATATAATTCGAAACATCAATATTGCACCCTTGAGCGGAACAACAATACACACAAAGTGTGACCCTTCAGGCCCCCATTATCGACGATAATCTAATTAAAGTTCGTACAAAACTCCTAGACTGCGTTGTGCATCGAACTCGATATATGAAGGACGTTTAAGTGAATTCGTAAAACAACCTTTATATGAAGTTTATGTAATTATCCCTTCATTCACGAACCACCCGATTGAGCCTAGGATCTGCCATGTGTCTGTCCAAATAATTCAATCATTTTTCTCATCTTTATAATATATGACACATTTTCGATCATATTCAATTACTCTAATTGAATACATATTTTGCATTGGCCAATGACTTTATTGTCAAATAATATAGAGAAATATGAGTGTTCTCTCGAAATCAATCAAGGAATGAATCCCAATCTTGGTTCAACTACCATTTCCATTTGCCTCATGATGAACCCAACACAAAACGTGTCTTATCCTCCTTTGGGAGGCAAACGTTGTACTTGGTCAAAGTTCATCACTTAACAAACAAAATGAGTATTGACCTTATGTCAAAGGATCATTACATACTCCACACACTAATAAACCTTAGACACTGAAACAGAAGGTTTAATAGTAGGGTATACCAATACTCTCCAAAGTACCCATGTGTCCATCACGGATATCTAATATCTTGTAGTCGTGAGACCTACTACATTCTCTGAGAATGTCATGCAGACCACATGCTAACGTATCGCGTGTCATCAATATTCCATTCTTGATGACCATTGGTTGTGACAATTTTAGAATCATACTATATCATTTATGTCTTACACCATAAATGACAGTCATGATTCAAGGGAACAATCACAAGAATAATAACAAACCATCAAAATAATTATTTTAATAAATGCATAAACCCATAAGATAAAACATATTATCATAGATAGTGATCAAGTTTTGAACGTCTTCACAAAAAGGTTTCTAAGACACACAAACTTTAAACTCCCACTGAATCAAAGTTAACTACCAACATGTCTAACACCTAAACTCTCAAAGTGCTTGTTATGCTTTGCTACACTCAACGGCTTGGTGAAAGGATCAGCCAAGTTATCATCAGTGGGTACTCTATCTAATTTTACATCTCCCCTATCTATTATTTCTCTAATCAGATGATATCTCCATAGAACGTGCTTGTTCCTGTTCGTGGCTCTGGGTTCCTTTGCTTGCACAACCGCACTAGTGTTGTCACAATACAGCGGTATTGCACTGCTGCCACTTGGAACGACACCTAGTTCTTTTACGAACTCTAACAAAGCAACCGCCTCTTTGGAAGCTTCAAATGCAACAATATATTCGACTTAAGTGGTAGAATCGGCAGTTGTGCTGTATTTGGAACTATTCCAATTCACTGCACCACCATTGAGAAAGAAAACATATCCTGACTGAGACTTGAAGTCATCATGGTTTGTTTGGAAGCTAGCATCGGTATACTCAGTAACTGATAACTCTGGCTGCCCACCATAGATGGAGAAATATTCTTTAGTCCTTCTAAGGTACTTAAGAACAGTCTTGACAGTTCTCTATGTAATATCCGAGTCTCTCACAATTCACTAGCCAATATAATTTTTGCATTTCATGCATTCCATATTTTTATGTGCTATTTGGTGATAGTTTTATAGTAATTAATTTATTATATTTATTACGTTGTTTTATATTTTTGTGACTAATTTGGACATGTTTACCTTGGTAGTCAAGAACCCCCTAGTCTAAAATATTGGGACATGCTACAAAATTTAAGACTACACGTGACAAGTTTAAAATATAGAACATTATGTAGTACGTGGTGTGTTCGATATGTAAATGATTTTATTATCGGAATAATAATAAAAACAACAATAACAATAACAACAACAACAACAACAACAATAATAATAATAATAATAATAATAATAATAATAATAATGATAATAATAATAATAATAATAATAATAATAATAATAATAATAATAATAATAATAATAATAATAATAATAATAATAAGATTAAGTAGAAAGGCGGTTGCTAATGAAGATAAGCACACAACAATTGTTTCCAACACCTTACACGTGTTAAGGCCTAGGGGTATAAGTATCGATACTAACTGTAGAAAAGAATGAGGAATTGTGGAAAGACAATCAACTAAGGCAAGGAAAATAGGTATGTATTCTTCATAAATTTCAATGTTTATTCTATTAGATATTAAGTATGTGAGGTTTGTATGTGGAAATATTAATTAAATAATGGATGACTCAATCTCCACCACTAGTGTTGGTCACATGTTAATCTGCCATGGGAAATTGAGTTAAATAAGCTACAGATGCTATGTGATGGAAATTAAACTTGAATATGTTTAGATTTTATTATTGATTAATATTCCAAACAACATGTAATTAGGTACCTTTGATTACTTAGCTTATGATTCAAAAGATTAAAAGAAACGAAACATGATTATATTTCATAGAAAATTAAATTGAATATTCTGTCATGTGGTTTTTTTTAGCAATTACTGATTTAGTCTCTTGAATTTTAATGAATAAAAATAAAAATAAATTAATGTTGGTTTAGGTGATAAAATAAATTCGTGATTCATAATTTATTTTAAATCTAGTTATTAGGATAACTTAAAAAGGTGGCAAGGAGCTTGACCTATCTTCATTCCCGGAAATTAAGGTAAGTAGAAATCCATTTTCAACTACAATGCTTGAACATAGTATTTGTGCATATTATTTGTGATGACTGATTGTAATACGTGCACTTATGTCTTTTTATATAAAATATTTTATTCCATTATTAATAGTAAGCTGGTGAGCATATCAGTCATGAGCATTAGCATTTGCAAGAATTTGCATGTGTACATGAGAGAAGTCAAAATAGCATAATTTCATAAATTGAGAATATTTCGGGGTTGGTCACCACTGGCACATTGAGAGTTATATACTATATATGGTGTCTCTCAGGATGCTTCCGGTGACAGGTGTGCACGCGAAAGAGGTTCCCACTTCAGCACCTTTATGATGATGGGTACGGGAAGAGGTAGACTTTTCGGTGGACTGCAGGGGCACGCAAGAGGCGGACCCTTGGTAGTCTCGGAAGGATAGCCACTTGGTCGTACCAACCATCAATGATATCTTGGGTGAACTATAAGGGGGGATGAAGGACCCTTGGTAGTCACGAGTATGACCTATGAGTGATATTTTGGGGAGGTTTGTGACAGTGACGAGAGCCAATTCCCACCAAATATGATTTCTTTTGAGAAAGAGTTGAAAGAATTGGTTTTGTGAATTGCATCTCATCATTCACGCATTTGTCATGCATGATTTCTTCTTACTGAGTTTTAGCTCACGTAATTTTTGCATTGTAGGTGAGTTTGAATATGCATGAGCTCGTGGACTGATCTGGCATGCTGTTGGAGCTTCTGCAAGTTTTGAAGTCCCGTGTATATGAATGACGACCTGTGGGGCTAAACCTTGGACTCACTATGTTTTTTTTCTAACAATCTTTTTGGACATGTTCAAATTAAGGAACTATAATATGTATATTTCTGTAAATATGGTGTTGAATAGAGTGTGACTCCTTTGTACTCGATCTGAATCTATGTAAATATATGTAGGTGAGATTTTGGTCTTGAAGGAGTATTCTAAATTGTTAATTTTGGAAAAAAAAAAAAGAATATACAGGTTTTGTAAGACTAAAAATTAGTGTAAAATAAGTTTTTATAAGGGTGGGTGTGACACTCCAGTGTATCTCACCGGGATTTTGCTGAAATCTGCATGTCATGCTGAGTGCATAAGCCACATCTAGCCTAGTACATATCATGGTATACACAATAGATCTTATAGCCGAAGTGTACGAAATCTTCTTCATGTAACTCATTTCTTTGTCATTAGAAGGACAACCTTTCTTAGACAATATAATGCCATGTCCCATAGGAAGAAATTATTTCTTGGAATTTTTCATTGAAAAGCGTCTCAACAATTTGTCTATGTATAGACTGAGACAATCCCAACATCCTATTAGGTCTATCTCGATAGATCATAATTCCAAGGATGTAGGAAGACTCACCCAGATCCTCCATCATGAAGGAGCTAGACAACCAATCTTTCACGGATTGCAACATGGAACGGTCGCTTTCCATTATCAGTATATCGTCAACATATATGATAACGAAGATAACATTTCCATTCTTGCGTTTACTATAAATGCATGGATCCACTTTGTTTATGATAAAATCAGATAGCTCTGACAAAACAAATATTCAAACTCCTAGATGCTTGTTTGAGTCCATAAATGGACTTCTTTAACTTGCATACTCCATTAAGCTTTTCTTTGGATATAAAATCTTCAGGCTGTGACATATACACAGTGCCTTCGAGTTCTCCATTGAGAAACACAGTTTTGACATCCATTTGCCAAATGTCAAAGTCATAGTATGCAGCTATTGCAAGTAATATCCTAATGGACTTGATCTTAGCGACTGGCGAAAAGGTTTCATCATAGTCAATGCCCTCGCTTTGACTATAACCCTTTGCCACCAACCTAGCCTTGTAGGTTTGTACCTTGCCATCTGCATCTCTCTTCTTCTTGAAGATCCATTTGCAGCCTATGGGCGCGAGCCTCATCTGGCAAATCAACTAGTTCCCAGACTAGATTGAGGTACATCAAGTCCATTTCAGATGTTAAGGCAGCCAGCCACATCTTCGAATCGGCGCCCGACACCGCTTCAATATAGGTCTTAGGTTCGTCGTCTTCTGAATCAACCTCATCATCTTGGTTCTCAACCAATAGATTTAGTCTTTCAGGTGCGCGACGATTCCTTTGAGGCCTATTGAGTTGGTTTTGTGTTGGTTCAGGCGATTTATTCTAATCGTGATGAGGTTCCTGCGTATTGATGTTTTCAACATTTGGGATATTCTCAAGAATTTCACTATGATTTTCTTGAGGTGGGATAATATCTTGTCTTTGATGCATCTCATTGTCTTGAGTTGACCCTCTAAGAGTCATTTCCCTTCCCAATAGATCATCAAAAACTCCCACTGAGTTCTTGTCCACTCCATTGGACAATACCTCATCCTCCATGTTATCTTGTGGTTCTTGAATTTCTTCAAGATCTACCATGTTATGACCTTGTTCCTTGCAGTCATAATTATCTTCAAGAAACATCACATTCCTGGATACTATCACCTTGTGATCTCCAGGACAATATAACTCCTATCCTTTAGTTTCTTTAGGATATCCCACAAAACAACATTTTTCACTTTTAGTTTTCAATTTATCAGTTATCATCTTCTTAACAAAAGCAGGACAACCCCAGGTCTGCATATGGTTAAGACTCGGCTTTCTGCCACACCAGAATTCATATGGTGTTTTCTCGACTGATTTAGAAGGAACTCTATTCAGAATATAAACTGCAGTAAGTAAGGCATAACCCCAAAGGAATAAAGGGAGACTGGTGAAACTCATCATGGATCGAACCATATGCAATAAAGTTCGATTTCTCCTTTCAGATACTCCATTCATCTGTGGTGTACCTGGAGGTGTCCAGTTTGACTGGATTCCATGTGATTTCAAGTAATCAAGAAAATCTCGACTTAAGTATTCCCCTCCTCGATCTGATCGGAGAGTCTTAATACTTTTCTCAAGTTGTTCCTCAACTTCTAACTTAAACTCCTTAAATTTCTCGAAGGCCTCATATTTGTATTTCATGAGATACACATATCCATACCTTGAAAAATCATCAGTAAAAGGTATGAAGTACGAATATCCACCTCTTGCTTAAGTTGGGAACGGTCCGCACACATCTGTGTGGATAAACTCGAGCACAACCTTGGCACGTAGCCCTTTCCCAGAAAGTGGTTTGCTGTCATCTTTCCTTTGAGACAAGATTCGCAAGCACCATATGATTCGAAATCAAATGATGTGAGATAGTCTAACTTTCTTAATCTTGCTATTCTTTTCTCATTGATATGACCAAGTCTACAGTGCCAAAGATAGGTTTTATTATTCGTATTACTTAGCTTAGGTCGTTTGTTATGTACATTGGGAATATTTTGTTCACATTCAAGCATATATAAACCATTCGAAAGAGAGGCACTTCCATAAAACAATCCATTAAGCGAAAACGAGCATCTACTGTTTGTAAAATGGAAGGAAAAACCTTGAATGTCTAACTTTGGAATGGAAATAATATTCTTTGAAATTGTAGGAACAAAATAACAATCATGTAAATCTAGTCTATATCCTGAAGGAAGATCTAATCTATAAGTCCCTACACGTTCAGCAGCAACTCTTGCTCCATTTCCCACGCGTAAGTCTACCTCCCTAAGCCTCACTTTCCTGCTGTTAGTTAGGCCCTGCACATTGTTACAAATGTGAACCACAAGCTGTATCTAATACCTAGGATTGTGAATTGTTTATAGACATATTTATCTTAATGACAAACATACCTGAGCTCCCAACTAATGCACCATGTGCTTTGAACTTTGGGCAGTCTCTCTTCCAGTGTCCCTTCTCGTGACAAAATAGACATTCATCCTTTAGCAGTTTCGCCTTCTTTTGAATCCCTCCACTCTTAGGCTTCAAGGCCGCACCGCTAGATGCTTTCTTTTTCTTCTTCTGCTTATTCTTCCTTTTGAAAGAGTTCGCAGAAGAGCTCACCATGAGCATATATTTACCTTTAGAGGTAGAAGACATAGGTCTTAAGCATGTTGTGAAACTCAGGCAAAGTCACCTTCGTGTTGTTCATATTGAAGTTCACTATGAAATTTTCAAAAGAACTAGAAAGTGACTGCAGGATCAGATTAGTTGAGACACTTAAGGGTAACACCATTCCAATCGATGTCAACCTCTCAATTAATCTGATCATGTTCAGTATATGCTCAGAAATCTGGGCCCCATTATGAAGTTTACACTTAAAGAGGTCACTGAGTATCTCATACTCCATTGTCTGAGCTTGTGAGGCATACAAACTCTCCAAGTGTTTTATCATATCATAAGGGAGCATGTGTTCATGTTGCCTATGCAGTTCAATACTCATCGAAGACAACATGACACAATGAGCCGACGTGGCATCCTCAACATGCTTCTTGTGAGAATCTGCGTCAAACTTAGCATACTCAGGAGAAGTCTTGTCGGGGATGACACCGATCGGTTCGTCCAAGACGTACTCAACCTTTTCTTGCCTTAGCACCAAGCGCAAGCAACGGAGCCAATCCATAAAGTTAGACCCAGTCAACTTGTTTGATTCCACATTTTATCTGAACAGAAAATAATCAAAAGGAAAAGTAAATTAGAATAAAGTAAATAAAGATCACATTCATATCACTAATCAAAACAAGGGTTTATTGTAATGATTAGTTCCCACTAATTTTAACATATTTTGCGTCCCCAAACACAAAATACGGATTTATAATAATTATAAATTTTAGTGGTCCAAGATTCAAGTCTATATTATTGTAGTCTCTGCTTTGGCTGATGACTGCAATAATATTACTCAATAGGCCTCTAAGCCAATTGCAACAACAATTTTGCAATTCCTGGTTAATTAATCCAATTAATTTTGCGTCCTTAAACTATTTTGGTCGCTTTGGCGTCACAAAATAATTTAAGCAAGTCAATTCCATCACACGATGCCAACCATGCATATATGAATGAGTCCCAACCTCGTCGTTTTAGAGTAAACACTTTGGTGTAAAACTCGTGGACGAAAAGATTAAGAATTTTATACAATTATGATGGACGACGCTTTTATTTCTAAATAAGACTTGGTTTTATTTGGGGATTTTATATATGATACTAATTATTAAATTTAATATCTAATATTAAATTAAACACAATTACTGGGTGCAACCTACCCAGACATAAAAAAATACGGACCACACATATTGGGCGCCGCCAACCCAATCATAAAAGCGGTCTTAAATTACTATAATTTAAATTGAATAAAAATAAAATCAAATAATAGCTTATCACATAATATAAAATAAATGCTCAACGAATAAAATTATTAATCCAATTAAAATTTTATTCTTTAATTAAATGTGGATTAAAATAATATATATTAATTCTAAATTAATATATATGTATATATATATACACATTTAATATTAATTCTAAATTAATATAAAAATATACAAGTCTAGTATTATTTTTCCAAATTAATAATACTATCAAAATTTATTAATCTAATGAATAAATTGATATTAGTGTATTAGATTAATATATTAATTCCAAATTAATATAAGTATACCCTTTAATGTTAATTTCAAATTAACATAAATTTATAAGTCTATTATTATTATTTCAAAATAATAATAATAAGATTCGTTAATCTAATTAACCAATTAATTTATGAATTAATCTAATTAATAATCTAATTTAATTAATCAATTTTTTTTATTGTATACGCTAATATATAAAAGGAATTGGCTATTAAAATTTGGGCTTATTATTAACATTAGTCCAGAATTTATTAGCCCAGCCCAAAATTCTAGCCAATTAAATGACCCAGTCCAACCCATTTAAACCAAGCCCAATCTAATAGTAGGCCCAACCCATAAGTGAAATCGGCCCAGCCCAGCCCAAAACCCATTAAGGTTTGGACTGGGCATCAGCCGTCCTCAACCTGCCGCGCCGCCGCCGCTGTTACCGAAACAACATCGGCAGAAACCCAACGCCACCGCACGACGCAACCTTATGATGCCGCCGCTCGCCTCGCTCCACCGCTCGCGCAGCGGCAACGAACGTCGCTGGCAGTAGCAGGGTCGGTACTCGTCGCCGGACTCCGCAGCGCAGCAGCGTCGAACGCTGCCGCACCGCCGCCGTTAGTGAGTTGGACCAGCCGCACCAGTCCACGCCTCCCTCCATGTCTTGGGCATCAGCAGCAGCGGCACCGCCGCCGCCGCCCGCACATGAAGCATGCAGCAGATCAGTCGCGACGGGTTATTCTTCCTTTTGGAAGAGTCTGTTTGCATATATACCAAACCCATGTTTCAATTTTTTTTTTGTTGTTGTTGGTTCAATATGTTTCAAAACCAGTTTTAAGAAATAATTTTAAAACAGAAATTGAATTATAAAACTAATCCACAATTAATTTAAATTGAAAATCAATTATAAATCCAGCCCCAGGCTCTGATACCACTATTAGTTATTTTCGACTACATCTAATGTACGCAGCGGAATAAACAGTCAGAGAATTATGATCGTGATTTATAATTGAATTAAACATTGAGCATTGATTACACTAAAGTTGGAATAACTTACTTGTGCGTAATTAATCGGACATAATTGAGCGATTGATTCACCACTTCAGGTATCCACACGTATGTCGTCCGCCGCAGGAACTATCCTCGGTATAATCGTTCAATAAGTGATCGCTAGGAAATCCCTTATTAAACCCTTTAATGTTTCTTATTGACAAGATTAATTTTTTCCCTACAATAGGGAATATATATATATATATATATATATATATATATATATATATTCCCTATTGTAGGGAAAAAATTAATCTTGTCAATAAGAAACATTAAATTAATATGTTATACTGCTCTGATACCAGGGATCGCCCCTAGGATCAGCGGGAGAGAGATTGTAATCAGAGAAAGATGATAATATAAGAATTTATGTAGTGTATGCTGTAATGTAATTTATGTAATGCATGCTGTAATGTATGCAGTAGAAGAATAAAAATTTAAATAAATATGCAGAATTTAAAAAGCAGAATTTAAGATCGTGGTTCCCCCAGTTTCTGTCAAGGCATACTTTTGCAAGGGCCTCCACTGATCATATGAACGTAAATAAATAATTTAAATAAAAATAAATATTTTTAAAACAAACCTTTTATAGAATTTGATACTGAATTTGTAATACAGGATTGGAGATACAATTTCTGGCTACCGGAAGAAGGAATGACTCCTCTCTTTCTACACTTTTTTTTTTTTTTTTCACACTAAACTATTACAATTGACTGGTGCAGGTGTTTGATGCTTAAAGCTCGTACTCTCTTTTTCTCTCTAAAATATGTGGTGCCCTTCAAGTAGGAAATGGACTGGTATTTATAGACTTCTGGATGGCATCTTCAGCAGTATTTGTACAGTAGTCGGAATCTTTAACAGTATTTCCACTAGTTAGTGGTGTCATATCATGTCTTCTACTTTGTCAGAAATGAACAGGACTTGAGTGATTTTAGATGGACAACAATTGGGGTGACATTCTTTTAGTATCCACTATGTCCAAACAGATCATCGTCTTCAAGGTTGAAAGAATTTTCTGAGCCTGCTGGGGAATTGGTCTTTGAGCCGGCTGGTGTATCGGTCTTTGTAGGACAGAATTTTGTTAGAATTTTCTCTATCTCTTCAGGGGATTTTGCTGCGGCCAGGAGTGCTGCTATTTGAGACTTGTGTGCTAAAAACTCGGTTTGTTCTTTGGACTGAAACGGTATTTGTGGTAATCCAGGGTTTTTTGTTACCCAAGCTTCAACACTTTGTGGAAGGACACTTTTGACAATGTTACATTTGTCCCACCATTTGATTTTGTATTTTCTCATAATAACTGGATTGTGGTGTTCTGAAATGTCAAGAAACCATGCCATAATCCATGACACATAGAACTTTGTACAGAAATTTGTAAACGCAGAGAATCTTCTTTCTTCCGGGGATGGTTTATACTTGGACTTGAATATTTGGTAAGATTTGAGAACGACGGGTTTTTGAATTTCCGGCAGAGAACCGAAGGTGTCCCACCAATGACCCCACCATGAAGGGTAATTGGAGATATTTGTTTCTCTGGTATCAAAATGAAATAGCCGTGTATGTTGGTTTTTTGGATTTTGGATAAGGAAAGAGTTGTACCAGGCTTGTTGGTAATCCCAGTAATTAAAGGTGGTGGTATAAAAAGGAAAGGATTTAAATTGTTCAGGAAAAGCCATTGGGTCTGTAAGATTGCCATACCAATTGGCTGGGGCAATAAAAGTATGGATTTTGCAGGTAGAGAAAGCTGGTTCAGTATGATTTTGTTGGAGGTATTTGTGACTAAATGTAGCGGATCCGGTTGCTTCGAGGATAGCTTGATAAAAATACGGAGTTTTTTGTATATCCCATGGTTTATAGAACCATCCCGTACCAAAATACTTTTGGATGGCTTGGAAGGGATCATTATGTAGAAACCCTTTTTCAAGTGTGACGATATTTTGGTAGCTGGACTTTATAAAGTAATCTGAGCGAATTTCAGAAATTTGGGTTAAGGGGGTTTGAGTGTTTGAGGAGTCTGGTTTTGAAAAGGATTTAAAAGAAGTTGAAGTTGAAGTGACGGACGTTTCTGGCTTTGAAGGTAATAATGTGGCTGCTTTAGTAGGTAATAAGGGTTTGGATGTGTTAGAGGTTGATGATTCAGTCGTATCAAGGGTTTAGGAAAAAACTTTCTGAATTTCTGGGGAAGATTTCAAGAGGGCTGATATGATATTTTGGGTTGCAAGGTTTGTAAAATCTGGAATTTGGGGTTCAGTCTGAGCTGTTTCTTCTAGCATAACAGCTTCATACCAAGAGGCGGGCTTTTTTGTTTCTGAGGGTGTTGTAGGCTTTGTATCTGTAGTTTTTGTAACTGGAACAATGGCTTTGCCTTTGTCAATTTTCGGCGGCATCCTTGCACCTGTTTTGAAGAAACTCTCTTGTAAGGAAATCTGAGACAGAATTTGCATCTCCTTTGATAAATTCAATATCAAAATAAAAAATACTTAAAATGGCTTGCCACCGGGCAAAAAATTGTTTTGATGCAAGGTTTTGAACATCTTTTTGTAAAACTTCTTTAGCACTTTTACAATCTATGCGTAATAAAAAACTTTGATTAAGTAAATCACTTTGAAATTTTTGTATGCATAAAACAATGCTCAAGATCTCTTTTTTTTTATAGTGGAATATTTTCTTTGAGTGTCGTTCCAATGAGCAGAAGTAAATTGTACAATCAACTCTTTATGATTTTGTTTTTGTTTAAGGATGCCTCCATAACCAATATCAGAGGCGTCTGTTTCAACAATCTTTTGTAGGTGAGGGTCGGCAAGATGAAGACAAGGAATTTCTAGAACTTGTTTCTTTATTTGTTGGATAATAGAGGTATGGGTATTGGTCCAGGGAGAAGGGTTGTTCTTAAGCCTCTCATGTAAGGGTTTGGCAAGTCGATTGATATTAGAATAAAAATCAAGAATGTAATTTAAACAACCTAGAAATCTTTGAAGTTGTTTTTTATCATAGATTTTATCAGGGAATTTATTGGTAAACTGAAGGGATCTTTCAATAGGGGTGATAGTTCCTTGGGAAATATAATGACCAAGAAACCTTATTTTAGTTTGAAAAAGGACCATCTTCGGCTCAGAAATAACTAAACCATTTTGTTTGATAATGTATAAGAAAGTCTTGAGGTGTTTGAAATGTTCATCAATGGTTTGGGAAAAAATCAGGACGTCATCAATGTAAACAATACAGAATTTTGAATAATCATTGAATATGTCATTCATGATTCTTTGAAATTCTGAAGGAGCATTTTTTAATCCAAATGGCATTACATTCCACTGATACTGTCCAAAAGGAACAGTAAAGGCAGTTTTGTAACGATCATTAGGAGCTATCTGTATTTGCCAAAAACCTGATTTCATATCGAATTTTGAAAATATAAAAGCCTTATGGAGCTTATTAAGAAGGTCTTTTTTATTAGGAATCGGATATCTAATCCATTGGAGAGCTTTATTCAGGGGTTTATAATTAATAACGAGCCTTGGGACACCTCGCTCGATTTCAGAAGTTTTATTGACATAAAAAGCTGAACAACTCTAGGGAGACCTTGTTTTAGAAATGAGATTTTTTCGCTCAAGATCCTGGATTTCTTGTCGACAGTATTGCTCAAGTTCATTATTCATTTGGATAGGTCGAGCTTTTGTAGGGATGTCTTTTTCATTAAAAGTTTTTTTCATAAGGAAGATCAACAATATGTTTTTTGCGATTCCAAAAAGCATTAGGAAGATCAGAACAAACTTTAGATTTAAATAAATCAGATGTTTTTTAGATTTGCTGTTGTGTAGTTGTATTAATAAGTTGTTTATTGATTCTTTGTAAGAAAACATCTTTTTGTAATTCAGAAAGGTAAAAGTTTTTTACAAGTATAATATTGTTAACAACATTTTCATGAATAGAGCATGCTTTCAAAAGGTTTAAATTGCGGGTTCTAGGTCTTTCGAGGAAAGAAAAATGAAGTTTTTTCTTATTATGTTTAAAAAATATAGATTCAGTACCCACGGTGTAAGGAGTGATCAAGTTGATAAAAGGTGTTCCAAGAATAACAGTATGGTGAATTTCTTTGACAACAACAAAAGAAGTTTTTAGAAGAGTTCCATTATTAATAATGGATGCATCAACATTAGAAGAGATAGTCAATTTTGAGTTATTAGCGGCAGAATTTTTTTCATGAGTTTTTTCTTGAAACTTATGAGGAACAAAACCTGTTTTAATACAATTGAGATCTGCTCCCGTATCAAAGAGCGCAATGGTATCTAATTTGAAGTTGTCAGAAAACTGAAGAGTGATTTTTATAATGTATTTTCGTGAAGTAATTTATTTTAGGACAAAAAGGAAATCACCAGGGACATTTTGTAAATTAGCAATATTTTGGAGTCCATGTGTATCTTCCTCATTATCAGTATCTTCTTCATGGGTTTCTTCATGATTGACTTTAAGAACATTAATAATTTGTTTAATAGCTTCGGAGTCTTGTTTTTGTTTTTCTTTTAACTCTTTTAGTTCACCTTTGACTTCTTTTATTTCTTTTTGGAGTTCTTGGATAGTAATATCTTTGGTATTATTCTTTTTATTTTTTGTAAGAATATTGGTTAAGTCATAAGTGTTTTTTGAAGTAGTTGGAAGGATAGTATCCTTAGTATGTTTTGTGGTAAAAGAATCTAAGAATTTTTCAAGATGTTGTTTTTGTAAATCAGGGTTATCAATTTGTTTTAAAACATCAATAATGATCTGTTGTTCTTTGGAAATAACATTAATAGTGAGAGTATCAGAAACCTCAGAATCTGTAGAAGAAACCTGAGTATCATCAATTTGGAGGATGTTATTGTCTTCATCATGGAAAGAATAATATCCTTCAGAGTTTTCATCTGAAGAGTCGACAAGAAGATTAGAGATTTTATTGAGAATATCCTCTTCAAGATTTAATTCGTTTATCTTTCTTTTTAATTTGCAAAATCTAGCCATATGGCCTGTTTTTTGACATCTGTAACATTTGATATCTTTAAAAGATTTTCTATCAACTTTTTTGTAAGGTTTCGTATGGGTATTGTTATTATTATTGTTATTACGGGAGTTGTAATAAGGTTCACGGGAAGAATTATAAGGTTTTCGATAGTTATTACGGGAAAAGGATCTTTGTTTGTTTTGGGTTTTGGTGCAGTTACCACAAGAAGAAGAAGGTTTACTAGGGTTTATATCAAACTGTTGGCAAAAGGAACCGAGTTCAAGATGGGTTTTCTTCATTTCCCACTTGAGATGTTTTTGAAGTTTTAAATCTTGGCAAATTTTTAATCCTTCTTGTTGGATTATACTAACTAATTGACCATAAGTGTAGAAATCATATGGTATAATTTGTTTTCCAGAAAGTTCACGAATTTTATTACGAACTTTTTCTCCTAATAATGTAGGAAGACCAGCAAGAAATTTTTCTTTCCAAAATGGTTGGTTTGAGTCATCGCGAAGCATAACTCTTGTAAGAAAAGTATTTTTATAGACTTGGAAATCACTCAGTTTTTTGCAGCGAAGATTTGAAAGAAGTTCAGTGTTTTTATCTTTAATATGAGAGGGGTCTCCAATAAAATGGAGAGAAATGGTAAGGATGAGAATTGAAACGGAATCTTGTTGTGGATTTCCGTCCTCATCTAATATAAGATTATCCTCATCATCAGTTTTGAAAGAATTCAAAATTTCATTTTGTTGGTCAGGGGTGAGATAGTAATCCCACCATCCTTTTAATTGGCCGGAAAATCCCGCAATAAGAAGTTCTGAGATAGTTTTGTCATGAACTCCATTTTGCGTTTTATAAGCATTAGCGGCCATAGTCATTTGTTGGAGCAGAGAAAGAATTTGGTATTCATTCATACCGTCAAGATTCCAATTATAAACGGATGAGGCATTAAAACGAGTTTGTGTTTGCGGTTCAGCAGGAACGATATCAGGAGGAATAGTTTGTATGGGTCTGGGATTCCAATAAATCTTATTGATGTTTGGTATATGAGACGGTTCCGGATAAGTGTCAGAATCAGAATTTTGATCAATGGTATTAACATATAAATTTGAAATTGTACCCGGAGAATCAGGAACAACTCTATTTTCTGCGGAAGAACTAGTTGTCATTTGTTGTAACTGATTTTGAAGTTCTTTAATAAAATCAGTTTTTGTATTTTGGATATTTGTAACAGAAGAAGTAGAGACTTGGTATGGTTTGAAAATAGGATTTTTCAAGATCTTTGTATTTTTAGAGGATTCTGAATGATCGATAGAAACAAATGGTTGTTTTTGGATATGTTTTTCAAGTCTATCTAATTGTTTGCCAATGGTATTGATATTAGTATTAGTATAATTATTTTGGAGAATAATGTTTTTTATATTTCTTTTGTCATCTTCTCCTGGAGTTTTAAGGGGAGTAGCTTCAATAGATTGATTTTGTATATGAAGCTTAATACCTTGAAAAGGAGGATGAGTAGATTGGATTTTTTTAGAATCAACGAGAGTTTCCCATTCAGTATTTTTAGAACGAATTGTGATAGGACAAAGGGTTTTGGAAAAAGGATAACAAATATCATTATCTGTAGAGTAGATTTCAAACCAATAAAAAAAGAGAATATGTACTTTGTTATTAATAACAAAGTTATAATATTGATTTTGAATATCACTCCTTTGATCAAGAAAGTTTTTGAAAAACCAATCTCGTTTTTGAGAATTATTAGTTGAATAAAAATCATTATGAAGAAGGTTTCTATTAACATAAAATTCTTTTTCAATAACATTTAATTCATTAACCATATTTTCAGTTATTGCAGAAAACGTCGGACTAGAAGGGCATTGTTCTGTTTGTTGGTCTGTGGGATGTTCATAGACAGGCTTTGGAATAGGTGAAGAGTAATTGACATTCCGAAAATTGTGGGGAATATCCGAAGTTGAAAATCGGGGTTGAAAAGAATTAATAACGGAGGGGATTTGTGAAACTCTTCCTAGACCAATAGTATCTGGGATAGAAAATGAATCCTCAGATCTTGAACTAGTACTGACTCTTCTTTCAAAAGAGAGTTTGACTCTATCGTCAGTGTATTGGGTGATATTTTTGAGTTGAGAGTTTGGTTTTGGTATCTCAATGGGTTGTTTTTGGACAATATTATCTAAAATCCACTCTTCTGAAAGATTTATATCATTCCATTGAATAGATCTAGAGATAACCGCATTGGATCTAGAGAGATCTGTTTGTAAGAGGAGGGTTTCTCCTTTTTTACTGTGAAATCTGACTTTTGTAGAAAAGACAGAGATCATAGCTTTGTAATGGACACGAAAGACTATTGCCACTGGAATAGATCCTTCTAGCATCTTATACTTATGGGTTTTTATTTGAAGAACAAGGGATTTTAAAATATTAGGATCATTTAATGAAATGGAGAAATTTGGCCAACAATCAAAAGAAATTGGACCTGTACAAAGGCTAGACTCAACAGAGCTTAAAAGAGAATCCTCAAAATTTAAAAATCTAGTAACCCTAAGGACAGCAAGGATAGAGGTGTTAAGACCCTCTTTTGTGAGTGGTTTGATGCCGACCTGAATCAATCCAATATGGATGTATTTGAATGACTTGTTTCGGTGTTTTTGTAGTGAGTTAGAAGAGAGCAGTTGAATGGTTTCAAATGGTTTTGAAAGTTGAATATCTCGTTCCTCAGTTTTTATGGTAAAATCAGATTTGAAACTAAGAAATCTAGAAGATTCATAAATTTGGTTTTTGTTTACTTTAGGAATTTTCCAATCATCAAGAGATCTATCGAAGTCTTCAAATATTATTTCTTCTGTGTTTACAATCTTCTTAGAAGATTCTTGGGAAGAACTGGATGCAGATCCAGTAGAAGTAGTTCTACAAAATATCGTATCCATTATCCAATGTAATTTATTTTTATCTTGCTCTAGTTGCCTACAACCTTGAGTGTCTATACAGAGGATGGATGCCTTAAAAGGACTAAAACCTCAGACACTACAAGAAAAATAACTCAGCAACCAGGGAAAGACAGATAAAAAACGGTTGGATATGAAACAATATATTTATATATATATAAATATATTTATATATTTATATTTATAAATATATATATATATATATATATATATATATATTCTGGCCTGCTTTAATTAATTAAGCAGTATAACATATTAATTAATTAAAACCCATATCCTAATCTAGTCCATTACTTTCACCGACATGTTGCCTCGTCTTGGTACATGATTTATACCACCATAAGTGATCTCCGCTAACATCTTGCATATATCGTCCACGATCATCCCACAAAAAGGTAAAGAATTGTCCGCTCGTTTGACATAATTGACAAGATTAAGCGAGTCATTCTCTATCGTTAGATTGAAGATACCGGATTGAATAGTTATTAACAATGCATATCGAAGCCCTCCAGTAGTGTAATGTTCCCCCTAGCTCGAGTTTGCTTCACCCACCCAATCATGGCAAGGCCTTCGATATTTCTCACAATAAACCCGAGTCTGACCGATCCATCCCGGAACACCACTGCATCAATGTTCATTTTGTAATAGTCATCTCCAGAAGCTCGGAGCCGGTATTTCATGCTTGAATTCTGTAAACAGTTTCAGAGCTATATAATATGCCGACTTTATCGTATAATTGCCATCCCGGGAAAATCTCAATATTCGTCGATCCTCAAGCTCTTCTCGTAAGCTTAGTGGTATGGAGAGAATCTCAACAGCGTCTTCCTCACAAAATAGCTCCCGCACTCTCACTTCACACCACTCACTTCCTCCCTCTTGGATCAATGACGCCACTTTAGTATATTCAGCAATATTCTGTCGAATAACAGTTGGTTTCTCAACCCTTTCGACCCTTATCCATCTATCAGATACAACACTATTTCGCCTCCCATTTCCTACTTGCCATCCGTTGCCTTCCTCAATCAACGCTTTTACTGTCATCAAGCTTCTCCACAAATAACTTGGGCGGTAGCCAATATTTGCTTCCAATATCGCTATTCTCGAAAAGTATCGTGCCTTCAGCACTTGCCCAACTATTGTATTTGGATTAATCAGCAGCCTCCAAAATTGTTTACCTACCATCGCCAAATTAAAAGCATACATATCCTTGAAACCCAAACCCCCCATTTTCTTTGGCCGAGACATTTTCAACCATGCCACCCAATGAGTTTTTCGTTCCCCTTCTACAGACCCACAAAAAAATCTAGCAATGGATCTTTCTATCTCCTTGCACAATTCCTTCGGAAAAATGAAACAACTCATGACATATGTGAGGATTGCTTGTGCGATTGATTTCAGCAGTACCTCTCGCCCGACCTTAGACAACGTCTTCTCTTTCCATCCTTTTAATTTCTGGATTACTCTGTCAACTATGCCCCGGAAGATGACCTTTTTCGATCGCCCAACAATAGTAGGTAGACCCTAAGTAGTTAGAATAGCTTGATACTGTTCGAACCCTTAGCTGAGAACCCACCTCCTGTCTTCTCGCTTCCATAATATTAGGGCTACATGCTAGTTCCGATTTCTCATAATTCATTCGTTGCCCTGACACTATCTCATACTGCTGTAATATTCTCTTGATCGTTTGAATTTCATGTGAGTGATTTCGGAAAAAGAGAATACACTCGTCAGCAAAAAATATGTGTGAAATTGCCGGGGCCCGCGTGCCACTTTAACCCCCTGTATATCTCTAGCTAGCTCAGCTCTTTTCATTAGTGAGCTAAAACCTTCTACACAAACCAAAAACAAGTACGGGGAAAGCGGATCTCCTTATCGGAGTCCACGGGATGGGACAAAAGGTTGTGAAACTGAACCATTAATCATCAAAGAATACGACACCGTCGAAACACAACGCATGATTAGTTGCACAAAAGTGGAAGGGAAGCCTAATTTAGTAAGAATAGCTTGCAAAAAAGGCCATTCAACCCTATCGTATGCCTTACTCATATCCAATTTTAGAGCAAAGTGTCCCTTTCTACCCGTTTTTCTATTTTTCATATGGTGGAAAGTTTCAAACGCTATCATGGCATTATCCATAATGAACCTTCCCGGTATAAAAACACTTTGAAAAGGGGAAATAACGCAAGACATATTTTTTTAAATACGATTGGCAATAGTCTTAGTAACAACCCGCATAATCACGTTACAAAGACTAATTGGTCTAAACTCCTTAGGGGACGAGGGGGATTTGACATTTGGAATCAAAACTATACGAGTATGATTAAGACTACTAGGACATGCATTATTATTCAGAATATCCAGACATGTGGAAACACAACTAGACCGAATAATATTCCAATACTTTTGAAAAAGAGAGGTGGCATACCATCTGGTCTGAGTGCTTTCGCTGGGTGGTCTAAGAGCCTGCAGAAGTTTCTCCTCAGTAAATGGTGCTAGGAGTTGGCCAAACACTTCTCCGGACCCACTAGACTCGACCGACTCAAGAACATTGTGCATAATGCATGACCCATCCGAAGTAAACAACTCTCAGTAAAACTCTCTGGACACCCCTTCTATCTCGATGTCATTATCTACCCATTCCCTCGTCTCTTTTTGTATTCTGTCTATATTGTTCAGGCGTTGCCATTGTGAAGCTTTCTTATGGAAAAAAGTTGTATTCCTATCTCCATCTTTCAACCATAACACCCTTGACTGTTGAAACCACATGGTTTCCTCGAGTAGTAACAACTTATCGACTTCCTTTTGTGTCATAAGTAGTTGCTGTTTTGATTCATCAATTAATGTTGTAGCTTGAATCTCCCCCATACGTTCTCGCAGTTTCTTCAACCGTCTCGTAACATTTCCAAATTCCTCTTTGTCCCATATATTCAAGACCTCTCTAGTTCGTTGTACCCTTTCCGCGAATGTGGCTCCTACCGCTTCTTCCCACCCCAATCTTATCATATTCTAGCAGCCATGATGAGTCGTCTACATTTTCTCGAAATGGAAGCATCTACGTCGTCTCTTTTTCTCCCTAGTCCTGTTCTTCAGTCCCGAATTTCATTCGAATAGGATTATGGTCTGAGTGTAATCTCGCTAAATGGAAAACTCGCCTTTTCGGGAATACCTCACACCAGGTCTCGTTAGCAAGCAATCTGTCCAACCTCGCCCGTATATGACCCTCTCACGTTTGGCCATTCGACCATGTAAAAGGAGAACCATTATGACCCAAATCCGTAAGGTTACATTCTGCCACACATCTGCGAAATTCTTCCATAGCTTCCACCGAACGCGGTAAACCCCCACTCTTTTTCGCCGACCACAACTCGTTATAGTCACCCATGCACAACCAAGTATGGGAATGCGTTTGGGCTATACTTCGAATCAGACTCCATGTTTTCCTTCTATTATCACGTTCTGGCCATCCATAGACACCCGAACAATGCCATTGGCCTTCCATGCCTTCTACTTTCACATCTAATGAAATTTGATTATTAGAATACGAAGTCAGAGTAAGTGAGAAAGGCTTATTCCACAACATACAGAGCCCTCCACTTCTTCTATTCCCAATCCCTCTACAATCCACATGAAAACAACCATCATATCGCAACCATTTCATATTCACTCGATCATCTGGGTACTTTTCAGTTTCGTTTCCATGAGGAAAACAATACCCGGATTCTCCTCATGTAGGAACTTTCTCAATTCTCAAACTTTCTCCGGGTTACCAAGCCCTCGACAGTTCCAGCTGAACACGATCATTGCATTCGGCGGGATTTCCTAGCAACCGCCGCCGCCTCATTATTCGAACTAGTTTCATTTTCACTTTCTTCAGACTCTCCCACCCAGCTACTGTCTGTTTCCTTTCGCTTTCCATTTTCAGAAATTGGCTCCCAAGGGTATGCTTGTCCATTATCCACTGTTTCTCTCAACCGAATGATGGGCTTCCGGTTATTTTTTGGTTTGGGTAGTAGAACTCCTTATTTTTTTGAGCTGGGTAAGTGGTGGCTAGAGTGTTTTTGGGTGTGGTATCAGGTATTGAATTTGGCCAAGGGGTAGTTTGGTAGTGGGTTTTGGTTTTGTATAAGGTAGGGCTATGTGTCTCATTATGTTTTTGGACCATCGCAACTAGCTCATGGGTAGGTATAAACCCATGTGTTAGGTTAGTAGATGGGTTGTATGGAGGCTGTTTATGCATATATATTGGTGGTATGTCTAGTATAGGTGTCGTAGAGGTATGTATAGGAGTTGATTTAGAAGTGGGTACTAGTGGTGGTTTGCATGTGGAATATAAAGATGTGTCATTTACCTTTTTGCATGGGGTTTCCTATCTCTATATTAAATGCTTCCTTACCTTCTACTCCATCTCCCATCCTTGTAGATGCTTTGTTTTTCAGAGTAGCTCTTTCTTTCACTCCCACTCCTTCCGGTCCACGAATAATTTCTTGCAACTTTTCATCATTGAGAACAACCGTATGTGTATTCTCAACTTCCTCATCCCCTTCATTATACTAGTAAAGTCTCACGTGCGTTGCACTTGACACACGTGAATTTATAAAAATAAATATATCATAATCTTATATGATCGAATTGGCTAAAAAAACTAAGGTGTACCATAAAAAAGGACATAATTAGATTAAATAAACTTAGAATTAAAATATTTCTTTTGCAAAAGAGAAAAATTAACATCATCAACACTAAAGAAGTTTTTACTTGACTTATGATAGTGTTGCTTAAATGGTCTTATTATTTTGTATGCATAAATTATTATCTTTTTGTTCTTTTTGTTCTATTTTATTTTATTTTATTTAGACTTCTAATTCTCAACTATCATATGCATGAACTTTCTAATTATATTTTTTAATACTTTGATTAAATAGGCTAGAAAATTTATTGGTGTTCTATGACTAAAGAATTAATTAAATGATTAAATATACTTAGAATACTTTAAGTACTATTTTTTCCCATCAATAAAAAAAAGGTTTTACTTGATCTAGTATAAATTATATGTATAAGCACTTATTTTATATTTTCTTGGATATTAATTATTTTTGGAAATATTGCATCTTAGGTGGATGCTGTCAATGACTTATAATAAAAATGATTAAATGCACATAACCACAAAAGCTAGTGGACATTATAGTTATATGGCTAAAGTTTGAATTTCACCTAATAATTTTCGATGTTAAAGCTAATAAGCCACAAAGATACATATTTATGTAATAACTCTTAAGTGATTAGTTTATGTTTACTTACACTAAGGGCCTTCTAAAATCTTTGAATGGTTCTTGAAGACTTACTGGTGCACGTGGTAGTGCACACACTTTTAGGTCAATTTAAGTGTCTTTTTACGGACTTTTGTGTGCATTTTCACGTGTGTTTTGTGCGTTTATTTCTCATTGGGCAATTTGACGTGTCTGTTTCATTTTCATGTCAAGACAGGTGAATTAAGGCCGAAAAACAGGTTCGAAGATCTCAAATTGACAAATCGAGCTCAAAGGATGAAGAAAACAAGGAAAAACAGGGGATCATGCCCGAGGTGGTGAGGCCACGCCCGTGGCTCAAGACACGGCCGAGGCAGTCCAACGCCACGGCCGTGGCCATTCCTCCAGAGAAGGCCACATTTCAGCATCATTTGCCACGACCGAGGCAAACAAACACCACGACCGTGGTGATCCAAACCCCACGACCGCGGTCTTTATCCACCGCGGCCGTGGCAAGTCCTCTAGAAGTAAGGCAAATTCAGTCCAAGAAATACCACGGCCGAGGCAGGAGATATACCACGGCCGCGGTCCCAAATTGGGGCCCAAAACCCTTGTTTCACCACGCCCGCGGCCATCTTTATGCCACGGCCGCGGCGATGTTCCCTGTTTTAAAATCCTATACACGTTTTTGCCTAAATCGGAGCTAGCACTTTCTCTCCTTATATATATATATCATCCCATTCGAATTTAACCAAACCCTAACAACCTAGAACCCATCCCCCACACATAATTAGCCACTTTTCTCCATTGGAAGCAAGGAAATGGAAGGGGGTTGAAGATCTTGATCTTCAACCCCTAACCTTTGGTTCTTTCTATCCTATGTTCATGTTTTTCTTTAATTTTCTGTTAGTTTATCTTTGTATTAGGTAAAATGGGTGGCTAGCACCCTTAGTTCACTCTTGATTATTGTGGAACCTTGAGTCCAAGACATTTATGTGATTATTACGGTTAATGTTACCGAAAATGTTGTGTATTCAAGTGTTTTGTGTTATTTGCTGTTATTGACTCACATTTATGAATTTATTATTGGATTGATCACCCTTTAAGGGATTTGTGAATGTGTTGCTAGAATAGGAGGTCACTATCCGTAATTGTAGGATTTCCGATTCCCGAGTAGCAAACAATAATTATTTATTGGTGATAACACAAAGTTCAACCTCTAAAACCGAGCTTGCGAGTTTTATGTTGAATTTATCTCGTTGTCCTAGTGTTTAATGCATTTGGTGATTGAATCTAAGAGAGCTTTTTCGAGGATTCGGTTAAACTGAATAGGGTTAGTCGAAGAGCTTGTTTTGATTAACTAAGATTAAGGGATAACAAGGCTATTAGAGCTTGTTAATAGTCTTGAGATAAGGGCTAGAATCACAATTGAATAGGGCATTGACAATAGTTACATAAATCGTCCAAGACCTCGGTGAAACATGATCAAGGGTGAATCGTTTTGTTATTTAAAAACCAAAAACCTATAAAAATCTCTTTATTTGTCTTTGTTTATTTAGGTGTAGTTGTTATTTCATTGACCCCCCACTTCTTTATTGTTTTCTAGCTTATTTACTTTATGTTTCTTCATAATAATAGCTTAACATAATGAAGCAAAATTTGTTCGACCGTTCCTCGTGGGATCGACCCTTGCTTGCCACTCTACTAGTTAGAGTAGTCGGTAAGGTTTAAGTGTATCTTCATACACGATTTAATTTGGTAGTCGGAAACGACGCACCCAAATTTTGGCGCCGTTGCCGGGGAATGGTTTAGAACGATTTTGTTTTATGTGTTAAGTGTTTGTTTTAGTTACATAGCTAGTTGTTTGTTTTGTTTATTTAAAGAGCATCCGTCGAGCCAACGACGTTAAACAAAGGCGCTTGTCGGGAGGCAACCCGACGTTTATTGCTTTTCGTATTTTAAATTCATAGTTTAGTTGCTTTACTAATATTTTAGTATTTTAAATTGTTTTGTTTAAATGTGTGTAGGTGCCCAACAATCCATTCAAAGAGATAGTGTGAAATGGGGGTGAAGGAGCCCAAAATGGAGGAATTACCCAGGAAAACTCACCACGGCCGTGGCATATAACCGACCTCGGCCGCGGCTTCCGACGGGGAAAATGTCAACTCATTCTGGACAACCCACCTCGGCCGTGGTGCATCAAAGACACGACCGTGGCCAAGTGATGCCTCGACCGAGGTCAAATATTGCCGCGCCCGAGGTCAAGAACGTGAAAAATTTGAATCCATTCTGGACAAAAGGCCACGGCCGAGGCCTATAGGTGCCACGCCCGCGGCATAGAACTGACTCGGCCATGGTGATCCCAGACCGCGCCCGAGGTCATTCATTCTCAAAAATCCGGAATCACACTGGAAGGATTGCCACGGCCGCGGCTTCTGAAGCCCACGCCCGCGGCATGGTTTCTCATTTGCCACGGCCGCGGCATTTTTTTCTCCTCGGCCGCGGCCTACTCCCAGGTATATAAAGACAGACGCGGGCGAGGTAGGGCATTTCACCCTCCTCCTCGCGAAAATTGGCGAAAACACACTCACACACACACGAAATCCGCCATTGTTACTCAATTTCTTCCCCTCAAATTCACACCACACCTCATCCACATCATCATAAACATTTCTATCCGAAAAAATTCGGATTTGGAGCAAAGTCGGAGTCGGGTCGAAAAGGGCGCGAAAAATCAAACTTCAAATTTTTCGATTAAACTCGACCGGTAAGTATGGCTATCCTTTCCCCTCAATCTTTATTTGTTATTATGAACTTTGTTGTTAAGATTTGGGGCAAATTTGTTGTTGGATTAGTTGATATATTGATATTGGTTGTGCACACGTATTTTGTGAATTTTTGCCAATGTTGAATGTTTTTAAGTAATCTAACACTAAATTTGTAGTGATAGCCTTTGTTTTTGCATGATTTGTTGATGATGGATGAGGATTAGTTTGGGAATCATTGAAAATTGAGGATTGAAGTTGATTTTTGCTATATCACCAGCCACTTGACATGCATTCCCTCTTGTTACCCTTTTTGCTATTTGATTCTATTATTATGTTCGATTGTTAGGTTGATTAGTGAATTTGTGTGAATAATAGACACTTTTAGACTCTTGATAATAATGAAACAAAATCAACCTATTTTTGTTGAGCATTAATAGAATTTTCTTGCGATAGGATAATAATTGGGCATGTTTGCCATTTATGCACATTTAATCATGTCAACTAAGTCATCTAGATTGCGAATTCACTTGTGATTTTCTGTGATTGGTTGAACATGAGTGATTGAAACATGGGTGATTGACATTCTATTTAATTAGAGTTAATGTTTCAATTGGTGATAAATGTTAAAACTCAGAATTTAAGTGTGTGTTTGTCTTGTAGGATAAATGGGACCATCAAAAAAGACATCAAAGAAAAGTGTTGGCACAAGTAAAGGCACACAAAGTATAGGAAAGGGGAAGGGCAAGTTGGTGATCCGGGAGCCCCTCCCAGAGGAACCGGAGATCGAAACCCCGGAGGTCCCAACGTCCACAGGGCCAGACAGTCGGCTTTTCGACATCATTTTGGACGACCCGGTTCACCAACAAAGATTTGCCCGATTAATGAAGCGTCAGATTGTTGCCACCCGTTATTTCAAAACCGAGTGTTTGACTGATATGGGAGTCAAGGATAATATCGATGAGTTTTTGAGAGCATCGGGCCTCATTGGATTGTTCACTCCAAGGCCCACCTACCAACGATTCGTCCTTGAGTTCTTCAGCACACTGACTGTCCGATCCAACTCTGAAAAATGTGGAAACAGAATCCACAGCATTTCATTCCACCTGCTGAACAAAAAGATGACACTCACAGCAGCGGAGTTGAGGAAGATTTACGGTTTCAAAGAAAATCCCTCCACCACAGACTTGGAAAGCATCGATGAGTTCAATGTCGGGCGGTTCTGGGGGCAAATAACTATTGCTCCCGGCTTGGTTGAACCGCAAGCCTTCGATTCTAAGAGCTCCAAAACTAGCTGGATCAGAAATCCAGTCGTAAAGGTTTTACAAAGGCTCCTGGCATTGACACTTTTTGGGAGGAAGGAGACGGGGGCAGCAAGGATGGCCGAGCTCAGTATCCTATGGTCCATTCTCAAACGGACCGATAGGAGATATGAAGAGGTGCTGATTGAGTCTTTTGAGAGGACAGTGAAGGAACTAACGGCGACCAGAAAGAAAGAGCCTAAGCAATATGACTCAATATTCAGCGGAGCTCTTATCACACCAATTCTAGAGCATTGTGGAGTTCCGTTGATTGACTTCAAGGCTGTTTCAGATTCGTTCCTTCTGGGTTGGGAAGATTTAGCCAACATGAGGATTGCTGCTTTGGGACTAGAAGATGGAGTCTCCGTTCCCTACGTGATCCAAAATGTAGGGCCAATGCTACGCCTTCCTAACCCAGACCTCACCCGCATCCGAGACCTCAAATCCACAGCTAACTTGGCCTTGAGCTCAGCTGCACACCGGGCAGCCTCGAGGGAACCCAGTGACCTCGAGTTCCGGAAATATCAGAGAGGCCAAGTATCGGAACCTGCTGCAGAAGGGATAGACCTCACAGGCGAGGGTGTGAGCAGCCGTCATTCACGAAAGAGACCCGTATCCGCTGTTCAGTCCCAGACCGAGTTTCAACAACAAGTGGATGAAAGATTAAGCACGATGGAGGGGGACATCCGAGAGATGAAGTCGGACATTAGGGAGATCAAAGGAAACCAGAGCAAGATCCTCGAGGCACTCAACAGCCTTCGAGCATGTTTTGGTGGCCAAAGCTCCCGATCTTCACGACCGTCCAAATCTTTGTGAGTAGGAGTACCAAGAATATCCTTCTTCTTTTTCAAAAACTTAGTTTTCAACTAAGTTTGGGGGAGAAAAGTAAGAAGTAGGATGTTCTTGGCCACCCCGGTGTTACAATCTCTCATATTTCATTTCCATATCTTACTGCTTGTTGACTATTTAGGCCTGTGTGCCCCTTCTGTTTTGCCTATACTTGGGATTCACGGCGTGTGGGCCGTTTGATTGTTATTTTTGCCTTTGTAAACTTGCTTGCACTATTTCATTGAATGATGTATCGGATTTTCTTGTAGGATGTTTTGTCTTGATTGGCCTGTGTGCCATTTTCTACTATCATCTTTGTTTGGTTAAGATAAATTGAGTTTTGTTATTTATATGATGAAGTTTTGGGCACTTACATGCATAGTCGTAATAAGTTGGTATTTTTTTTTTTTTTTAGTCGATTGGGATGGGTGTTTTGAATAAATGGTTGAGTTAGTTAAGCACCAATCCGTACCCTTTCTTTCCACAAACTTTGATTTTCAATCAAGTTTGGGGAGGGGGTGGTAGGTGTACGGATTTTGGCCGCTTGGAAAAGTTGATTGGACCAAATTTGAATGAAAATGTGGCAAACGGTTAATGATGAATAAATTTTCCATAAAAATTGAAAACTTGGCTAATGATAGAGCATGATAGGCTATGAGACGAAATTGAGCTTACATTCAAAACTTTTAATCAAATTGCAACCGAGTGAGTTTTTGAGCTTTAGAAGATACTCCCGCCTTTGGAGTAACGTAAACTTTCTTTCGGTGTGAAATTCATTGAGTACATTTAGTTGTCTCTAGAACTTGCCTTGATTCTCTATTTTGCATGAGTCGGTACATTGTGTGACATTGAAAATGATCTTAGGCAATCCTTGATTTGAGCCTACTTTCAAGCTTGAAAACACATCCTTTTTACCTAATTTGATATTGTCTCTAGTTGAGCCCCTTGAGCTTTTAGCCTTTTGTTTGACAGCCCAATTCTACAAGCCGAAACCCTTTCGATTAGCCTTTGAACCTAATTGGACTATTTGAGTATGAGGGAGGTGGTTGGAAGGTAGTCGGATAGTTTGGGATTGAAAAGGGTGAACTATTGGGAGTATTGAAAGGTGAAAGGAATTGAAACAATAGGAAAAGAATCGAGAATACTAGTCCTCTCCAATTTTTGATTGTGTTAAAAAAAAAAAAAAAAAAAAAAAAGCCGAAAATCGAAAAAAAAGTCGAAAAATCAGAAAAACAAAAGAAAAAGTTAGTTGTATATACTCATTGTTGCTTTTGATTTGGAGAGGCTAGTAATATAAATGCCTTTTAATAGATGTTCTCAAAGTTGTAAGAATTCAAAAGAAAATACACTCCAAAGGAGAATTGAGAAAGCATTTAGGTTGTGGACTTTGTGGTAAGGAGAAGAAATCAATTTTTTTGGATTGGTTTACTAAGGAAGTAAAGAGTGAGGTTGAGTGACCATTGTTTGAGGGGTGGATGGGTAGTGCACGACTCATTTAGTCCGTTTTATAGTCACTTATACCCAAAATTATCCCACCTTACCCCAAACCAACATTACAACCCGTTAAAGACCTTTTTGATTCTTTGTCACACATGTCGGGTACACATCGAAGTTTAGATGATTGGCAAGCCTATGGTAGATACTATTTGCATTTCAATGTGAGCGTATATACTACCTATTCAATACACTTGAGAGTCGAGGGATACACTCATCCGGTAAGGATTTCAAGTTGAGAGTGTCAAGTCTTGAAAGTAGTTGATATGCTCTATCTCTTATGCTTAATGTTATCATGATCGCCTAACTTTTGAAAATTTCTTCTGAAATTGATTTTGCCACTTAAATCTGCCCTAAAAAGTGTCCTTTCTTCTTTTTCTTTATTTGTTCGGGACGAACAAAGGTTTAAGTTTGGGGAGATTTGGTGCACGTGGTAGTGCACACACTTTTAGGTCAATTTAAGTGTCTTTTTACGGACTTTTGTGTGCATTTTCACGTGTGTTTTGTGCGTTTATTTCTCATTGGGCAATTTGACGTGTCTGTTTCATTTTCATGTCAAGACAGGTGAATTAAGGCCGAAAAACAGGTTCGAAGATCTCAAATTGACAAATCGAGCTCAAAGGATGAAGAAAACAAGGAAAAACAGGGGATCATGCCCGAGGTGGTGAGGCCACGCCCGTGGCTCAAGACACGGCCGAGGCAGTCCAACGCCACGGCCGTGGCCATTCCTCCAGAGAAGGCCACATTTCAGCATCATTTGCCACGACCGAGGCAAACAAACACCACGACCGTGGTGATCCAAACCCCACGACCGCGGTCTTTATCCACCGCGGCCGTGGCAAGTCCTCCAGAAGTAAGGCAAATTCAGTCCAAGAAATACCACGGCCGAGGCAGGAGATATACCACGGCCGCGGTCCCAAATTGGGGCCCAAAACCCTTGTTTCACCACGCCCGCGGCCATCTTTATGCCACGGCCGCGGCGATGTTCCCTGTTTTAAAATCCTATACACGTTTTTGCCTAAATCGGAGCTAGCACTTTCTCTCCTTATATATATATCATCCCATTCGAATTTAACCAAACCCTAACAACCTAGAACCCATCCCCCACACATAATTAGCCACTTTTCTCCATTGGAAGCAAGGAAATGGAAGGGGGTTGAAGATCTTGATCTTCAACCCCTAACCTTTGGTTCTTTCTATCCTATGTTCATGTTTTTCTTTAATTTTCTGTTAGTTTATCTTTGTATTAGGTAAAATGGGTGGCTAGCACCCTTAGTTCACTCTTGATTATTGTGGAACCTTGAGTCCAAGACATTTATGTGATTATTACGGTTAATGTTACCGAAAATGTTGTGTATTCAAGTGTTTTGTGTTATTTGCTGTTATTGACTCACATTTATGAATTTATTATTGGATTGATCACCCTTTAAGGGATTTGTGAATGTGTTGCTAGAATAGGAGGTCACTATCCGTAATTGTAGGATTTCCGATTCCCGAGTAGCAAACAATAATTATTTATTGGTGATAACACAAAGTTCAACCTCTAAAACCGAGCTTGCGAGTTTTATGTTGAATTTATCTCGTTGTCCTAGTGTTTAATGCATTTGGTGATTGAATCTAAGAGAGCTTTTTCGAGGATTCGGTTAAACTGAATAGGGTTAGTCGAAGAGCTTGTTTTGATTAACTAAGATTAAGGGATAACAAGGCTATTAGAGCTTGTTAATAGTCTTGAGATAAGGGCTAGAATCACAATTGAATAGGGCATTGACAATAGTTACATAAATCGTCCAAGACCTCGGTGAAACATGATCAAGGGTGAATCGTTTTGTTATTTAAAAACCAAAAACCTATAAAAATCTCTTTATTTGTCTTTGTTTATTTAGGTGTAGTTGTTATTTCATTGACCCCCCACTTCTTTATTGTTTTCTAGCTTATTTACTTTATGTTTCTTCATAATAATAGCTTAACACAATGAAGCAAAATTTGTTCGACCGTTCCTCGTGGGATCGACCCTTGCTTGCCACTCTACTAGTTAGAGTAGTCGGTAAGGTTTAAGTGTATCTTCATACACGATTTAATTTGGTAGTCGGAAACGACGCTACCACTTACTTACAAACCTAATTTTGGGGAAAATTACAGATTTGACATCCCAACTTTGCATGTTTTTGCAGTTTGCCATATAAATGTTTTTTTTTCCAATATACCATCTGTATTTTTTATTTTTTTGCAAATTACCATCTAAGAGAAATTTCAGTTGTCAATAGTTGGAATTTGTTCGAGATGATAATTCGCAACAAAAAAAAGTTTATATAGCAAATTACAAAAACACGTAAAGTTGGGATGGTTATTTGTAGTTTTCCCATTAACTCTATAGTGGATATTTTCACTTTTATTTATAATAATAGCAAAATTATTTTTATTATTTCTTCTTTCTCTTTCTTTGCAAATTTGAAAATTATTTTTGAAATAAACTTTTCATCCAAACGTATATGCTTAAAAACCATAATTGTAAATCAAAGTATTTTTTGTTTTCTGTGTTCCTTTATTTTGAAATTAATTATACTTAATTAATGTTACATGAAGCTTCTTTAATTTATTTTATATATCATTCGTTTGCATAGCTATTTTAAATATATATATATACATAGAGAGAGAGAGAGAGAGAGAGAGAGAGAGAGAGAGAGAGAGAGAGAGATATTTTTACCCTTAGCTTAGATTGACTTAAAATTATGGCCACTTTCTTTTAAAAAACATGATCCCTGAAGAATTTATTCCTTGATTTATGACCATGCTGCGTAAATGACTAAATGATCTTATTTTTTTGTATGCATGAATTTAAAAATTATATTTTTTAATACATTGATTGGCTAAAAAAATTCTTGATGTTTTGACTTAAAATTAGATAATTAAATATACTTAAAATACTTTCAGTAATGTTTTTTTTTTTATCAACACAGAAGAATTTTTTGCGTGATTTATTATCATATTATATGTGTAAAGTCTTACCTTATATTTTCTTGGATATTCATTTTTTTTTTAAAATAAAATCTTTTCTAAAAAGTTCCTTCTTAGATGGATTATCAGTGATTTCTAGTAGAAATGACTAAATGCACATAATCACAAAGGTTAGTGGCCTTTATAATTAGAGGAATAAATTTTGAATCTTACCTATTAATCTTAGATGTTAACGTTAATAAGCCACAAAGATACATATTTATATAATAATTTTAAGTGGTTAATTTTTCTATGTATGGTTCTTGGAGACCTACTTATTTTTATTGTGAATCTTTTTACCTTATCTTTAAAGTAATAACAAAATATTTTTTGTTGTTTATCCCTCCTCTTCCTTCGCAAATTTGAAATTCGTTTTCATATTGAAATTAATATAGACATATCCTTTTTTTCAGTTTGGAATGATTTAATATCAGAGACGTACACTATTTCTTTTACTTTTTTTCCCTTCACATGAAACTCTTTTATAAACTTTTCATTGTAAGATATGACATAACTAAGTAATTATATCAAACCATCTAAAAAAGAAGAAGAAAAAATATAATTTAACAAATCAAAATGTTTATCATGTTTGCTTATAATTTTTGTTAAACACCAATATTCAATAAACTTAATAATAAGATCTCAACTCATTATGCTATAATTTTTTTTCTCCATATTGTAATATATTTACATAATTAAAAACCACATATATAGGAAATATTGTTAATCCTTAACTTACAAATGATGAAAATGTTATCAATTTTTTTTTTTTTTTTTAACATATGTGCTTGTGAGAACTATTTTAAACTTTTCATGTAAAAGATATGGCAAAACTAAAATAATGAATTTCAACAAAAAAAAACTTAAACTACCTCTATTATATTACCTAATTTTATTACTTTGAAGATTTATAAATAAACTTATTCTTAATTCTCTCTAAAATTATATCATTCTTACTTGCATCAATTTGTCAAAATTGAAATGGTCAAAATGTTTAATTTTTCATAATCTTTCTTAAAATGATTAAAATTACATCACATAAATGTCTAAGTATATGCTTATATTATTTGCACACTCTTGAGATATAATTTAATATTAAATTCTTTTATTAAATTTTGAAAAATAAAATTCAATTTAGAAAATAACTATTGGACTCTCGTTTACCCTTCTCAATATATATCAATTCTTATTCTGAATAACTATAATAGGGATCTTAGTCACCCAATTTAATCTTGTTGATATTATCAAATAAATTTTTTTCATACGTGCTTATGAGAACCCTTTTAAACTTTTCATCTAAAAGATACGACATAACTAAAATAATAAATTTCAACAAAAGTTTTTTAAACTACCTCTATTATATTAACTAATTTCATTAATTTGAAGATTCATGAATAAACTTATTCTCAATTCTCTCTAAAATTATATAATCCTTACTTGCATCAATTTGTCGAAATTGAAATGGTCAAAATATTTAATTTTCCATAATCTTTCTTAAAATGATAAAAATTACATCAAATAAATGTCTAAGTATATGCTTATATTATTCGCGAGCTCTTGAGATATAACTTAATATAAAATTAAATTTTATTAAATTTAAAAAAAAATTCAAGTCAGAAAATTATTATTGGACTCTCGTTGCCCTTCTCAATATATTTAAATTCTTATTCAAAATTATTATAATAGGCATCTTAATCATCCACTTTGATCTTGCTGAATATATATCAAATTACTTGATTAATTTTATGTTAATAATATGATCTAAGGATATATTAGTCATGATATTAATTTGTAAGAAGCAACTCATATTTTTAAGATTTAGGGATAGGGAGATATGAATAATTTAAATGATGTTAGCTGAAGTTTAAATATAAATATTATTTTAATATAATACCATCATCCATATCAGAAAAATGCACTATTTTCATTGGTAGCGAAATATCACGTTCTCACACAATTAATTAGTAGAAGGCTCCATGATTTAAACATAATTTGAAATGAAAAACTTATTGGTCATGAAAATTACAATACCTGGTATCGATGATTTGAAAAATAAAGTCGTTAAAAAAATTGAAGGTGCTGCTCTATAAACTCAATCTTAAACGTAACCAAATAAATGTGGAAATACATGGGTGAGATCTTATTTGGCTGTTTATCACGCAACTTTTCCATATGTGCTTACGAGTAAGCAACCCATCAGCTTTTTGGAAGCAGAGTTCGCCATGTTTTGGAATTTGTCGTTTGGTCGTCCTAACAGATTTGACAGCTACGAGCTAATGCATTGAATTCTTCCCCGGGATTATTGGACTCACGCCGATGTGAGGAGCGTTGGATATCCCCCACGCTTGGATTTCGTGACATATGGCAAGAAGCTCCATTTCTGTAGTATGTCAGATGACAGTTGTAAACCGTTGCTCACTTTTGCTTTTATGATATTGTTCGGTGTTGGATTATATTAGATTACTCGACTTTTTACCGTGTATTAAATCTCTCAGTTATTTACTTCTATACCTGTCGACTTGTGGCATGGATAGAATTTGATTTTTTGGCTTTTTTGCTTGTGAGGGTCTAGCGTGTGGTCTCCACATTTCCTACTTTCCTTTTGTTTTCTTTTCTTTTCACTTATAACAATACCTACTAAACTTATGTAAAACGCAACCAAATAGACTTAAATTAATTAAAATCTCATCCACTTAAAATTTTATTTAAAAATTCAACTAAACAAATAATAAATACATCATAATCGACAAGTAACAAAAACTTAATACAAATAGGTTATTATTAATTTGTATTTTTTTACGTCTTATTTAATTGAGTGTGAGTTTGTTATAGTGATAGATATAGGTTATTTTTCCACCATTATTGTTTTGAAATTAATTAGTGCAACTTAATTATATAACAATTTACTTGTTTGACCTTAACTTATAGTTATACATGTAGGGATATTTTTGTCCATACATTATTTGTAAGAAACACCCACACTTTTATAGGTAGGGGGATATACCCTTCTGAAAATGTTCAAAAATCAGACGATGAGTAGTCCAATTCTCCAATTTTGTTGTCGAACCTTCCACTTTGACTTTTGCTTGCTTCATTGGCGAGGCTCTCAGAGTTGTACCATGAGGCAACTTTTCATCTCTCAAATTTCTGATTTCATCTGGTCCTAAAGAAACATCACATTCGCGCTGCATATGTCCCAGCACACATATATATAACAATATGACGGGAGTTTCCCATATCAAAATGGAATCCACATGTTCTCATGACCCGGAATGGCCAATCGAATACCTTTTAATAGCGGTTTTGTGATATCCATTTGAACTTTGACTCATACACTCCTCCGATAACCATCAGTAGTGGCCGAATCAATCTCCAATACTTCTCTACACCTTTTTGCAATCTATGTTATGTATTTTTCTGAGCGAACCTGAACAGGAAGATCATATACTCGCAACCACATAGAAGAGTACTGAAATTTCACCTTGGATACTTGTTCCCCAAATTGTAGTTCATGTAGTAGGACTAGATTATTTTCAAAATGCCACGGTCCCCGATCCAATACGTCAGTTATCTCAGCATAGTCGTGGAACGTAAACGAAAAGAGATTCGTTTGAATTTCGTAGGATGTGATACCATGAGGGGCCTTCATACCAGTGCACATCGCCTCCAAAAATCCGAAAGGATTGAAGGATTTCTTGATAAGGGCTGTTGCAATCAGACATAAGGTGGATTTCTAACTAGGTCTCCGCTCCCCTCCCTTTACTCGAAGCCATCGTAGTATGCACTGTTACGAATCGATACCAGATCTAGCAGTAGAAAAGTGCGACACACAAACTAAAACACCAAAACCTCAGAGAAAAACGTAAACCCTAGATGCAACACAAAACGACAAACCCTAAACCCTAGGTAAATAAAGTATTAATGAAAAAACATAGACCTATTACACAGGGTAATGACTTAGTAGATCAACGAAGACAAAATACGACCCTCCTATACCGGGAACACACACCACGAAAACGTGAACGCTGCTCTAAAACTGGAGAGAGCAAAACCCTAAACCACTAGGGAACTTATTTCCTGTTAAAAAAGCATAAGTACACAAAAGTTGTCAAGAATTAACATCTTGCTTTTATGGGAATTAAGATAAAATATTGCCTAATATGAAAGTAAATTACCAAAGTTATGGTAATAAAATCAAATAAAATCATATTTTCATATCAAAGACAATAATCATCATCATATCAAATCGTATCTAAGGAATGAGATGTCATTCAAATCATGAATGATCAATCAATTGCATCATTCTATGATAAGAGATTTCATCCTATACCTCTATATAAAGGGTTCTCTTCTTAATTCCAAGACATACCACAATCGAAGTTGGAGAATCCAGAGCAGAGTAAAATCCTCTCCAACCTTCAAGGTGTTCTTCGTAGACGTTCACATCAAATCGACGTTGATCCAAGATCAAGGTGGGAAGCCCCTCCGATTGGCATTTTTCAAGTCACAAATTCATCAAATCTCACGGCATTCATGTTCTTTCCATATCAAAGACATTCATCATGGAGGTCTCCAAAGTGCAATGTTCGATTTAACATTATAGAAGTCCAACTCAAATACAGAGAAGATTCCATATATCAACTCTCCCATCAAATTCTAAAATCAACCAAAGAGCATAATTAGAGGATTATTAGAGATTGTACACAACAAAATCTCAATTCCATCAATAAATTATATTTGTGCAAATTTATTTTGGTACGAATTTGGCACGCCTCGGTGGGACATTTTCTACCTCTTATCTCTTCTCTTTGAAGCCAAGTTTGAAGTTTCAAGGAAGAACTTTTCATCTTTCATCAGTAGTGGTGTTTTGACAAGCCATGAAGTTGTTACTCCAAACCAAAAGCATGTGGGACAAAGTTTCTACCGAAACTGCCACACCTTCCCTTACAAACTTATTTTATACTAAACTTAGCCTTACAAAACCTATATATATATTTTTTTTTAAGTCAACAATCTGAAACACTCCTTCAACACCAAAATTCCACCTACATATATTCACATAAATCCAGGTCGAGTAAAAAAATATCACTCTCCATTCAACACCATACATATCGAAATATACATATTAAAGTTCCTTAACTTGAACATGTCCAAAAAGATCTTAATAACATTAGCAAAAGCATAATGAGTCCACGGTTTAGCCCTACAGGTCGTCATTCATATACATGTGGCTCCAAAACTTGCAGAAGCTTAAACAGCATGCCAGATCAGTTCATGAGCTCATACGTAGTCAAACTCACCTGCAATGCAAGGATTACGTAAGTTAAAGCTCAGTAAGTAGAAATCATGCAAGAGTATAGTACAAATACAACTAACTTTAACTCATGTCTGAGATGCAAGGGTGAGATGCAAGATATAAAACCATGTTTTTCAACTCTTTTCTAAAAAAAAATCATTTCTGGGTGGGAATTGGTTCCTGCACTGGCACAAATCTCCCCAAACTCTCACTCATTGGCCATACTCGTAACTACCAAGGGTCCCTCCTCTTCCCTTAGAGTCCATCCGAGACATCATTGATGGTTGGTACGACCAAGTGGCTATCCTCCCGAGACTACCAGGGGTCCGCCTCTTGCCTGCCCCCATAGTCCACCGAAAAGTCTACCTCTTCCCGTACCCATCATCATAAATGTGCTGAAGTGGGAACCTCTTCCGCTTGCACGCCTTTCACTGGAAGCATCCCGAGAGATACCATATATATACATAATATAGAAAGAAACTCTCAATGAGCCAGTGGTGACCAACCCCGAAATATTTTCAACTTCCAAAATTTATGCTATTTTGACCTCTTTCATATACACATGCAAAACCTTACAGATGCAGATGCTAATGCTCATGATTGATGCACATTAGTTCACTTATAACAACGGGACAAAATACTAATACAGAGATATACAACTGCACATATTGCAATCAATTATCACAAATAATAAGAACATATATTATTTTCAAGCACTGTAGTTGTAGATGGATTTCTACTTACCTTAACTACAGGTGGTTGAACTCTATACCTTCTAGACTACAAGAATTGTAATTAAATGGAAATTAACTTTCGGATCACGCACTAATATAAGTAAATTAGTATAATAACTTCATTTCGACTTCAAGATCTTCCAACAACATCATTACTTGAGTAATTAGACTTCATTAATATATTCCATTCCATATTATTTGTATTATACTATTCTACAACAGAGTATGTATGCTCTGATCATGATTTACTTTTTCCATTATTCCCAGTAAACTACAAACCATGAAATTTGAGAAGGTTAGCTACAAGAGCAATTAATTCATGATGAGATTATTTCTAGAATCATTATTCTTATACTTATCAAATTAAACATGTAAGTTTTTATTACTTTTATGCACAATGATTATGGAATTCAATTTCTACATTACTATATTATTCTTTGTCAACCATCAGAACAATCAAATTGAAACTTACCAAATAACAACAAATATGCGTTAATTCAGTATATAACAAATACCTGTAATGCTTCGCTAATTATTTTCCTTTCCCTTCCAAAGTTCGACTTATGTTTTTTTTATTATAATCCTATCTCATACTTTTTGAGATGATAATGGCATCTTATAATCATTATTTTCTTTTTGGAAGTCAGTTACCGCCACACTTGTTTATATATAGTCATTATGTTACAACATCATCATCATCATCATCATCATCATCATCATCATCATCATCATCATCATCATCATCATCATCATCATCATCATCATTATTATTATTATTCCGTCAATGACACCCTTTACACATCTAACACTTCCACGTACTACTTAGTCGATTTCATCTGTTAAACTTGCCACGTGTAGTCTTACTTTAGTTAAACTCTCCCGATATCTTAAACTAAGGGGTTCTCAACCACCAAATTAAACATTCCAAAATTCAATCGTGGAGTACATGAAAAATAAATATAAATTGCAACATATATATATATATATATATATATATATATATATATATATATGCAGTACTGAACGACAATTGTGTCCCCAATGCCTTGTGTAAACTCTTCCAGAAGGTAGATAGAAATCTAGAGTCTCTGTCAGAAATAATGGATAACGGTACTCCGTGAAGTCTAACTATTTTCTGCATATACATCTGAGCATACCAATCCATGGAATAAGTAGTACAAATAAAAAGAAAATGAGCATATTTTGTAAGTCTATCCATAATCACCCAGATAGCATCGTGACCCTTTACAGTTTTTGGCAATCCCACTACAAAATCCATTGTTATGTTCTCCCATTTCCATTCAGGAATTAGTAAGGGCTGTAGAGTTCCCGCTGGTCTTTGTTGTTCTGCTTTTACCTATTGGCAAGTTAAACATTGTTCCACGTATTGAGCAATATCTTTCTTCATACCTGGCCACCAATAATGCATCTTTAAGTCTCGGTACATCTTAGTAGCTCCTGGATGTACTGAATATGATGTCGAATGTGCCTCTGCCATAATATCTCTACAAATGTTATCCACATTTGGCACACATATGCGATTTCTAAATCGCAAAACATCATTATCTAATAGCTGAAAGTCTGATGATAGCCCTGATGTGACATTTTTCTTTACTTTGGCTAGATATTCATCTGCATGCTGCCCCTGTTTAATTCTATCTAATAAGGTGGGCTGAACGGTTAGAGCTGCTAGTTTCGCCTCTACCAATCCCAGTTGAACAACTTCAACATTCATTCTTTGCAAGTCTAGTAACTCTGGTTTCTGAATCAAAGTCATTAATGTAGTATTTTGGGATGATTTTCTTCTTAAAGCATCAGCCACAACATTTGCTTTACCAGGATGATAGTGGATAATATAGTCATAGTCTTTCACAAGTTCCAACCATCTACACTGTCTCATATTCAGTTCTTTCTGTGTGCAAAAGTATTTTGGACTCTTGTGATTTGTGTAGATCTCACATCGTTCTCCATATAGGTAATGTCTCCATATTTTTAGTGCAAATACTACTGCTGCAAGCTCCAAGTCATGAGTAGGGTAATTCTTCTCATATTCCTTCAATTGTCTGGATGTGTACGCTATTACCTTGCCTTTTTGCATTAACACACAACCTAAACCATTCTTTGAGGAATCACAGTATACCACGAAACCTCCAGTTTCCATTGGTATTGAAAGGATAGGTGGTGATGCCAATCTTTTCTTTAGTTCTTGAAAAATCTGTTCACAAGTCTCCGTCCATTTGAACGTTACACCCTTTCTAGTTAATTGTGTCAAGGGAGATGCAATTTTTTAGAATTCTTCTACAAATCTTCGATAGTACCCAGCTAATCCGAGAAAGCTACGTACCTCTGAAGGGCTTGTAGGTTGTGGCCAGTTATTAATTGCTTCAACTTTGCTTGGATCAACTGAAATTCCTTCTCCTGACACAATGTGCCCTAGAAATATTACTCGATCCAGCCAAAACTCACATTTCATGAATTTAGCATACAACTGTTTTTCTTTTAGAATGTCTAAAACATTTCTCAAATTCACATCATGCTCTGCTTCATTCTTGGAGTAGATCATGATGTCATTAATAAACACTATAACGAACTTATCCAAAAACTCTTTGAACACCCGATTCATCATATCCATGAAGACTGCAGGGGCATTTGTCAAACCGAATGGCATTACCAAAAACTCATAGTGCCCATATCTTGTACTGAATGCTGTTTTTGGAATATCCTCCTCTTTAATTTTTAGCTGGTGGTAACCTGAACGTAAGTCTATCTTGGAAAATATGGCAGCTCCCTGGAGTCGATCAAACAAGTCGTCAATCCTAGGTAAGGGATATCTGTTCTTGATTGTAACTTTGATTAGTTCTCTGTAATCTATGCACATCCTCATAGTTCAATCCTTCTCCCGGATAAATAAAATCGGTGCATCCCATGGCGAAAAGCTAGGTCTAATGAAGCCTTTGTCCAGTAAATCTTGCAATTGAGTCTTCAATTCTTACAACTTTGTTGGCGCTATTCTGTATGGTGACTTCGATATAGGAGTAGTCCCCGGATATACGTCAATTACAGATTCTATCTCTCTGTCTGGGGGTAATCCTGGGAGTTCGTCTGGAAAAACTTCAAGGTATTCTTGCACCACTGTTACTTCCTTAATAGTCGGACAATGTTTCTCTTCCATACTCATAACACTTATTAGGTAGCCTTCATAACCGCGTTCCAATAACCCTTGCACTTTCACTGCTGATACCATGTGATATTTGAACCTTTTTCTTACTCCAATAAAGACAAAAAGATATGTCACCAGGCGGCTGAAATGTTATTATCTTATTCTGACAATCTATTGTAGCACCATATTTCGATAGCCAGTCTATTCCCAAAATCACATCAATCATTCATATCTAATATGATCAGATCGACATAAAGTTTTCTTCCTTCAATAGAGATAACACATGCTCGCAGAATCTGGTTAATTTGTTTTGGCTCTCTGGAGGGGATTACTACATTGTAACTAACGTTTGCTATATCAGGTTTTCTACCCAGCCTCTTCACATACTCAGTGGATGCAAATTAATGTGTAGCTCCAGAATCAAATAATGCAAATGCAATAGTATCACAAATGGGAGCTTTACCTGTTACTACAGATGTATTTGCTTCTGCTTCCTTCGTGGTCATGGTAAAGACTCTAGCTGGCGTCTTCTTTTGTATAGTAGGGTTTGAGTTCTCTAGACAAATCCTGGAAATGTGTCATGATTTTCCACATTTAAAGCAAGTCCGGTACTCTGCAAAGCACTTTCCACTATGCGAACCTCCATTGTGGGACATGTAGGTTGTGTAACTGGTGGTTTTCCTTGTTCACCCTTTTGGCGTTTGTTTTGATCCCATGATTGTTGTCCTGGTTTTGGTTGAGAACCCGACCTTGGACCTTGCACTTGTAGCGACCTTTTCTTTCCATCTCCTACAAAACGAGGTCCTTGTCTCTGTATAAACTGGCGCCTAACCTCCTGAGCACACTTAATTTTCATTTTAGCTTGTTCGACAATCAACGCGCGTTCGACAACTTGTGAATAAGTTACTCCAATGTATACCAGCCATACACACATCCCTATATAACTCTGGCCTCAGACCTCCTAGGACTGTCTCTAATTTCAACGCATTAGAACTAACCATGTGCTCCGCAAACCTAGAGAGTTGCTCCAACTTAGCGATGTAGTCCGTAACATCCATTGCCCCTTGCCTCAACTGTATGAACTCCTTTATTTTCATTACTCGACTTGGGGGAGTGAAATACTTGTTTCTAAAAAGTTCTTTGAACCTATCCCATGTCCTTATTGTCACATCCTCAATAGTCTTCATTGTGTCCCACCAATGTCCTGCACTTCCACGTAACATAAACGATGCACACAATACCTTTTCCACCTCAGGGACTTTGCTATACAAAAACATATTCTCTATAGTTCTTAGCCAATCTTCTGCATCTGTGGGATCTACTGCATTCTCAATTGTTGGTGGGTTAAGCTTTCTAAATCTTTCTCCGATTGCCTCTAAGTGTTCAACTCTAGGTTGTGGCTGATTCACATCATTCCTTGGTTGTCCATCCACATCCCTTTGTTAGATAAGTTGTTGGATCTGTTGCGACTGTTGTTCCACTAATCCCGTCAACCAAGGCACGATCACTTCCAGGCCAACATCTACCATTGGTGCATTTTGTTCCTGATCGTTATTTCCTTCAACACCTTCCTCTCTAATGTTCTCTATGGATATCCTTCTAATTTTATTGTTCCTCCGTCACGGCCAATATGATTCATAGAATGATAAATGCAAATTAACAAAAGGTAATGTTAGGAGAAGATCAGGATCACACAAGATAAATGAAAAACAAGATTCGGACGAAATCAGGATGAAAACGGCCGAACAGTGTTCACACGCAAACACAGAAATAAAATCAAACACTCAGGGATTTACGTGGTTTGATCAAAGGTGATCTACATCCACGGAGGCTCTATGCACCTCAATTCACTTCACTACACAATCAATTACAAGAATCTCTCAGAATCTAGTAAATCCCCAAATCACAAGTCGATTTGGAGCAGAAACCCTAGACTTTTAATTCTCTCAATTGTATAATATTTACAGAGGGAAAACTATATCATCTAGCTCGCATTTACAAGTGATACAAATGTATATAAGTATTGAAGCTCGAATCCTGAAGACGAGAGAGCTGTAACTAACTTTAGCTCAACTACCACAAGTTGCAGAAATAGGACTTCCACAACGGTTTTTAGTGCAACAGCTTAAAAACCGTTGTATCCGGCAGTTATAACCAACTTAAACCCGGTTCCCTCTTAACCTCTTCCACTGATTCGTGCTTAAACCTGGTTTTATGATCCGGTTCTACAGCAAGTCACTTGATGAAATTGAACCAATATTCACAAATCTCCACCTCAATGAATTCAAGTGCATGTCCTTACCTCAACCTGTCCTTGTTCCTTGAATATTAACCACATTGTTCAAGCCTAATTAGGCTCGAGCAATACACTACCTTGTTCCCAGGAACTGCTTTGGTTAAGAAGTCAGCAGCATTGTCAAGAGTATGAACTTTCTTAACTTCCACAGACCCTGCATCTATTACATCTCTTGCAAAATGTAACCTTACATCTATATGCTTGGATCTCTCATGAAAAGCCTGGTGTTTTACCAAATGAAGCGCACTCTGATTATCACAGAATATGGTTACACACTCCTGCTTAATTCCCAAATCCTTAAGGATCCCTTTCAACCACACAGCTTCCTTGATTGCTTCTGTTAATGCTATATATTCAGCTTCTATGGTAGATAAAGCTACTACAGACTGTTGTACACTCCTCCAACTAACTGCAGTTCCATATAGAGTAAATACATAACCTGTAATAGATCTTCTGGTATCTACATTCCCTGCAAAATCAGCATCTGCAAATCCCACCAATGGAATAGTAACATTTGCCTATTTCTAAAATTCCAAACCTAAGTTCATTGTTCCTTTTAAGTATCTCAACACCTGCTTCAAAGCATCCTAGTGAGCTTTTCCAGGATTTGACATATACCTACTAACCAAAGACACATAATATGCTAAGTCAGGTCTGCTACAGATCATACCATACATCAAGCTGTCAACGCCACTTGCATATGGTATATTTCTCATGTAATTAACTTCTTCTGCAGTTTTTGGACTTTGCTCCTTAGACAATTTAAGTTGTTGATTTACTGGTGGTATGTCGGTTTATAACCTAGTATTTCGCAAGTGTACGGATGTAGGTGTAGTTAGCGATAATCAAGGTCGATCCCACAAGGAATAGTTTTAGGTAGTTCGATACCTCAATATTATAGGAATGCCCTAACTAGATACTAATTTGCACAAGATTGATTTTACTAATTAAAATACTCAATTAAATATGAATTCAATCTTGGTAAACACAAAGAATTAACAATCAAGGATAAAAGGAATCCTAGGGTGTCGATTTTAGGATATTTATTCCAATGATGATTAGAATTAACTTATTGATTTTTAAACCGATCTAGTGTTTATTAAGCGGCGCAATATTAACCTAACCCTCCTCTCGAAGTAGTTAAATCGTTGATTAACTAAGACAATTACCCTTTCGAGTCAATTAATCCTAGCAACTCCAAAAAGCTCATGAACATATGCCTACACAGTCATAGACAATTGTGCTCTATATCGTACGTCTAATAACAAACCCCTTCTCTCGAAGAGGATTTGTTAAACGAGATTACTAAACCTAGATGGCCAGTCCAAATTTAGTTATTAAAACAAATATAAAGATAAACACATATAAGAATGAAATTCAATAAGTTAAAACGTAAATCAAAACATTGTCATAAAATAATCCCTACTTTCTAACCCTCTGACACGAATAGCTTAGCTACTCATGCCTAGGTTCAATCCAATACAATATTCAAAACAAAACATTATAAAGAATCAAAACTAAGAAGAATTGCTAAACCCGAGTAAATCGTTCCGTTGATTGAATCTTCGTCGTCGTCCAAGTCGTCTATCGCCTCAAAACTCAGATATTATGTGTCTCCCTTTGAAAAAACGAACTTGGACCCCTTTTTATAGAGCTTAGATAAGTCCGGTTAAATTAGGAATCAAATCCCCTTTAAAATAGGATTTATCTTAACAGGAGCCCTTTTGACACGGCCGTGTCGATCAAGTGACACGCCGTGTTGCTTGTAAAACTTCAGTTTCTGCGCATCTTTTGACACGGCCGTGTTGCTTTGTGACGCGGCCGTGTTACTCCTCCAAAGCCTATTTGACCTTTGCGCAACACTTTTGACACGGGCGTGTTGCTTATGTGACACGGCCGTGTCGGTTCTTGTCCTGTTTTGCTCCTGGACCGGTTCAGGCCGGTCTGGACCGGTTTAGACCGGTTCTTGGACGGTTCGAACCGATTTCCACTGATTTTCACTATTTTGGGTTGGTTTTCACTCTGTTCCAACTTGTTTTCTTGTCCGGTAGTCGTAAATCACAACTTTTTATCCTGAAAATGCTAAAAAACACCTTAAAACAAGCCGAGTATGTTAATTGGTCACTTATATCACATTTCATCCAATTCTTACCCATTTATGCACATAATTCCTATAAAATAGTATCATAAATTGACCTAATTACATGCATAATTAACGTGCATCAAAACCCCCCAAACTTAAACTGTTGTTCGTCCAGAACAACAACATAAAAATAATTCATGTACTTAGGGCGATTAGATGATAAATTAGTTTCAGAATGATTTTTTTCAAAAGCTAGACACCACAGTATAAATGAGCATATGTGATAGTTAAAAAATTAACTAATTTCGAGACTTAAACTTTCGAAGCATTTGATCCTCACCAGGTAAGTGTTTCTCTCATCTCTAAAGTGTTTATGGCTAAAAATTGCAATTTCACTCAGATTGGACAATATGCTCAGTTTTACCATATGCTTGCCAATTGTCTAAGTTGAATTCAGTACAGTGGCATAAGTGACAAAGAATCAAGTAGGACTTTTATTCGGTTGTAATATTGGCTTAAGGTAAGGTGGACATATCTGGATATAAGTGACTATGTATTGGACTAATCAAGTTATATATAACCCCAATACCCCTCAATACAATCACTCAATCTCACTCTTCCCTTCTCAGCAAATCACCCCTCAAGGTGACTTCTTCACCTTACCAACAATACTTTTCAACCAAGTGATTTTTTCAACTATTTGGGTACCACATCATGGGACTATCCATTTTTTCTGCTCATTCCAACACTTCTTCTTCTAACCTCTCCTTATTATATCTAAACCATAGAACCTTTATTTACATCTGGCTCTTTCTTTTACCTTTTTCCCGATTTTGTTTTTTTTTTTTTTTTTACGAAAATAATCAGGAAATTGAAATTTTTTCAAGGAGAGGTTATATTTGCTTGCCCCTTTTCTTCTTTTTTTCTCCTTAGCACTTCAGACACTTTTTACCCTTTTAATTATCCATACTGCGCCCATTTTGTTCCCAGAATCCGATCTACCTTCCAATCCACCTCCCTTTTTACTCAATTAGTTCAATATAGGGCCAAAGGCTAAAACTAAAAGGTATATGGCTTGTAATATATAAGGTTATGAACAAAAAGCTAAAAGCTCAATTGGGCTTACTACGGATATTTTGCACAAAAATTCTTGGTAAAAAGGTTAATTCTAGGCTCAATAATTGGGTACAAAACAAGAATTGCCTATATCACTTTCTAAGTCACATTATACTTTTGACATATTCTCAACACAGTCTCAAGGCAAGTTCTAGAAACCAAGACATATATCCAATCGAAATCACACCGAAAGAAAATATAGCACTCCATAAATAGGAGTCACTTTTTAGGCTCAATTTCTCACACGGGTCATTTTGATCAAAGTTCTAAGTTTAACTCAATTTCGTCTCAAATTGCCTATCATGCTCCACTCTATGTCAATTTTTCAAGTTCATACATAAAATCGTATCATCATTAACACTTTATCATCCATCGGTTCCCTAAATTTGCAACAATTACAACTCAGGTTTGCCTTCTTTTTCCTTTTGACTCTAACAATTTGACAAAAAAATAAGACTCTAACAATGTGACCAAAAATAAAACTCTAAACTCTAGACTCCCAAAACTCAATCATGGACACAAAACAATAAAATCGGGTTCACAAACCCACCAACACCAATTAAACAGACACTTGGGCTCACAGACCCAATACTCTAAATCAATAGCAAAATAATTGAGCACAATGGGCACACAGACCCAACAATTAAAGTAACAATTATGCAATGCAAAGGGCTCACAGACCGGACAACTGAACTTGAGTACAAGTCAACCGACACTCAAACAATCAATTACAAAACCGAATAACCAACATGACCATAAAGTAGAAATAGCAAAAAAACAATAGCCATAGCGGCCAAGACGTCCCACAGTTCACCCCCTCCCCCAAACTTGGCTAGAAGCCAATGTTTGGAGGAAAAGAGTGGTACGCCTTGGTGCTAAATTACAGATCACTGAGGTGGAGGCGGGGGTTGGAACCCATATTGGCTCCAAAATTGTGTCATTACCTCCCATTGAGTCTGTCGCTGCTGTCTCCACAGGGGTCTTCATCACTTCTTTGAAGAAGTGTGTTAAGTACTCCTCTTTGAGCATCTAATTCGGAATGAATTGTTTGCAGAGTTCCCCGGACCTCTGTCCGATGCCTCTTCATCGATGTTTGAAAGGTCTGCATCGAATCATTATGGAGACGAACATCATCCCGTAATGAATTAATGATACCGATAATGTCTTCATTGAACTCCAATTGGTAAGCAACTGTCGCAGCTGCTCGTTTCTTCCTAGGTTGTCTCGGAGTGTGGCTGCTTTGCTCAGCTGGTGGTCCGGACTGGAACACCTCGGATTCCGGTGGTTGGGATAGCTGGAGATGGTCTTCAGTGGAAAGTGACAGATTCGCTGTATCGTGTATACCTGTGACCGTTGTCCCAATCTCATACGGCAAGCGAAGATAGGGGCCAACATTTTGGTATACATATGGGACAGTCCCATCCTCACCTAGAACCACAACATGCATCAATTCAAGCAAATCCCATGTAAATTGGACTTCACCTCTCACCGGCTCCATAGCAGTAAGGTCGATGTCATCAAAAGCTGCTGCAATTGGAGTGATCAGTCCTCCAATCATAATGATGTCCTTTTGCTTCCGGATGACATTCTCAAGGTGCTCCATCAATATCTTTGCATAATCTACTTTATAGCTATGCAGGATGTTCCACAACATGTGAAGTTCACTCTGTCTCACAGCTCCCACTTCACGCTGGGCAAAAAGGCAAGCAGCTTCTGTATGTAGCGAATGACTGGATTACGGATCCATGAAGCTTTGGCTGCCTTGGAGATATATGGTTGGGCTGCTACAATCGGTGGTGCAGCTGTCAACAATGCCTAAAAGGTGTGTGGGTCAAATACCTCCGGGGGTTTCTCTCTTGAAAATTTCGGAAAGCCATATATCCTATCCAGCTCACTGTAGGTCAATGTTCGAGCTTTCCCCATTAATTGGAATGTGATTCCGTCCGGACGGGTGAAGTGAAGAGAATTGGTTGCAATGATGCTAAATGTGCTCAAGAACTCGATAGTGATTCGTCTGTATGTCTGCTGCACTCTCATGAACTGAAGTAACCCGACCCGGTTGAGCAGAGTACGGACATTATCATGAATGCCCATTGCCCGAGTCAGATTGTCACTACCAAATCTTGTTGGGATAACAGTGCGATAACGAAGCTCCTCAAACCGAGCCTTATGTTCAGCCTCTGTCAAAGAGAACCCAAGAAGAGTCTGACTGTCATTTGGGTTGACAGCCGGGGTTTCTTCAACCATGACTTGCTTTCCTCTACTACGACTAGAGCCTCCTTTCGGTTGTGCCATTTTAGTACCCTGTGTACACACTCAACACCACACAAATTAGTAGTGACACAATCCTTAGTTTAGCCCAAATACAGACGAAAAATGAACTATTCCAAATAACACAACGAGACAGTCATATGCTATTAACACCCGGGCCATTCGTGCATTATATACCCCCTATCTCATGCTCAACTCCTAAACGCTTCATTTTGAAGTTCGTTAATCATTGACACATCAAATTTTATCAACTTAACACATACATCTTAATTCAATTAATTCGTGTATCATGTAAAATTGCTATAAGGGATATAAATCAAGTCACATAGCTCACTATAAATCATGCACATAACATGTTTGATAATATGCCTCGATGACACAAGCACATGAAATTCAATCTCGGTGTTCTCGTTCCATTCTAACCACAACATTTTCATCTAATATAACAACAATCACTACAACCCATACTCATGAAGTAAAACCCATTCACTATTCTTACAAGTTCATACCCAAAATCGCAATATTTAGCAAATAAGCACTACAATAATCGCATTAATCACGAAAGTAAATCTTCCCCAATACTAATCAAACATAAGAATTAATGGGAAACCAACCAATAAGGGTTAGCTTCACTTACCGGAAAAGTTTAGACGGAGAAAAAGCGATTCGGATTGTGCCCTAGTTCCTCGAATTTGAGTCGAAAATTTCGACTTTGGTTGAGTAATGAGTGAATTCGAGTGTGTGATTGTGTTTGAGTTGGAGTGTGGGGGAATGTGAGTGTGTTCGTGCGTGAATTGGTGTATGGTGTGTGAATTTGGGTGTTTTCGTGCATGAAGTGCAAAAGAAAGAGAAGGGGACGAAATTAAACCTGATTCGCGTGTTTAATCCTGCTGGAGGCGTGACACGGCCGTGTTAAGTATTGACACGGCCGTGTTGAATTTGAACCAAAACTTGTTTTCTGGGCCACTTTTGACACGGCCGCGTCCAGTATGTGACACGGCCGTGTTGGTCGTACAGAGCTTTTTCCCGTTTTGAGACATCTTTTGACGCGGCCGTGTCCTTTGTGTGACGCGGCCGTGTTACACTTGAGCCAAACTTGACGCGGCTGTGTCCTTGTTGTGACGCGACCGTGTTGCTTTCAAGAGTTTTGCACTCTTTTTACGCCCTTTTTGACGCGGCCGTGTCCCTTTGTGACGCGGCCGTGTTGCTCTGATTATCCTTCCATGTGATATTTTCGTCTTTTCGACCCCCGTTTCTTGCACTACTCGTCCATATTGATTCCTAACAATATAAAAAACTAAAAAAATTAAAATCACCATAAAACTAAAAAGAATTTAAAGAAAGTACATAAAACACTAAACATCGGGTTGCCTCCTGACAAGCGCTTTGTTTTACGTCTCAAGCTTGACGACATTTGGTTCTAATTTGATTCTTTCAACCGCACTTCATGTACGATTTGAATTTGGTCGGACTTGTAATATTTCTTAATTCGTTGTCCATTCACGAAAAATGTGCTCCGATCTTGATTCAACAACTCAACTACACCCGATGCTCTAACAGTTTTGATTGTGAATGGGCCCGACCATCGAGATTTCAACTTGCCCGGAAAAAGTCTTAGATGGGAATTGAACAAGAGAACTTGTTCACCGGCTTCAAATGTGCGATTCTTGATCATTCGGTCGTGGAACCTCTTGACCCGCTCTTTGTATAAGTTGGAGTTTTCGAATGCTTGTCGTCTAAACTCCTCGAATTCGTTGAGCTTTAAGAGTCGCTCTTTTCCAGCAGCTTCGAAGTCAAAATTCAGCTTCTTAATTGCTCAATATGCTCTATGCTCCAATTCAACCGGTAGATGACACGCCTTTCCAAACACTAATTGATACGGCGAAAGTCCCAACGGAGTTTTATATGCTGTCCTATATGCCCAGAGTGCATCATCTAATTTCATCGCCCAATCTTTCCGGTTCCCATTTATCGACTTCTCTAGTGTTTGCTTGATTTCTCGATTTGCTAGTTCCACTTGTCCATTGGCTTGCGGATGATATGGAGTGGTCACACGATGTTTTACCCTATACTTAGCCAATAATGTTGCCATCCATCTATTACAAAAATGGGAGCCCCCATCACTAATCAAGGCTCTCGGAGTGCCATACCTTGTCAAGATATTCTTTTGGAGGAATTTGAGTACCACCTTGGCGTCATTTGTTTGGGTCGGAACAACTTCCACCTATCTCGAAACATAATCCACAACCACCAAGATGTATTGGAACCCATTTGAGGAAGGAAAGGGTTCCATAAAATCTATACCCCATACGTCAAACAACTCAACCTCAAGAATTGTGGTGAGCGGCATCTCGTGCTTCCATGTGATTCCTCCTGTTCTTTGGCACTTATCACATTGCAGAATGATCGCATGACAGTCTTTGTGAATGGATGGCCAATAAAAGCCACTTTGAAGCACTTTCGCTGTTGTTCGTGCTGATGCAAAATGTCCCCCAGTTGGGGATGAGTGACAATGAGTTATGATATCTTTTACTTCCTCTTTAGGCACACACCGTTTGATAATTGTATCCGCGCATCTCCTATAGAGATAGGGATCATCCCATATGTAGAACTTTACATCATGGAAAAATTTCTTCTTCTTATGATGAGGAAAGTCTGGAACAATCCCACTCGCTATAAAATTTGTGATGTCACTATACCATGGGCCATTCTCCACAACCATCACGTGATTGTCTGAAAACATATCGCTAATGGCTGTTTGTTGGCCCTTTGCATCCGCCTCATTCTCAATGCGAGACAAGTGGTCAGCTACTACATTTTCGCAGCCCTTCCTATCTTGGATCTCCAAGTCAAATTCTTGTAGAAGCAGTATCCATCTAATTAGTCTGTGCTTGGAATCCTGTTTAGCAAACAAATACTTAAGAGCAGTATGATCAGTATAAACTATTATTTTAGCCTGTACAAGATATGAACGAAATTTATCACAAGCATAAACAACAGCTAAAAGTTCCTTCTCTGTGATGGTATAATTTGCTTGAGCGGGGTCGAGGGTTTTACTGGCATAGTATATGACTCGAAAAATCTTTTCCCGCTTTTGACCCAATGCAGCTCCCACAGCCATGTTGCTCGCGTCACACATAACGTCGAATGGTTGTGACCAGTCGGGTGTAATCAGTACTGGAGCAGTGATCAATGCCTTCTTTAGCATCTCAAAGGCCTGCATGCATGCATCACCGAAAACAAAAGGAGTATCTTTTTCTAACAAACGAGATAAAGGTTTAGCAATTTTAGAAAAATCCTTTATGAACCTTCTATAAAACCCCGCATGTCCTAAAAAGCTTCTAACCCCTTTTTCATTCTTAGGAGGTGGTAATTTCTCTATTACCACTACCTTAGCCCTATCAACTTCTAATCCTTGTGATGAAATTCTATGCCCTAAGACTATCCCATCCTTTACCATGAAATGACACTTTTCCCAGTTAAGGACTAGATTGATTTCTTCACACCTTTTAAGCACCTGAGCTAAGTTATCTAGACAATTATCAAAAGACGACCCAAACACAGAAAAATCATCCATAAATACCTCCATTATATTTTCTATCAAACCCCCAAAAATTGTCATTATACACCGTTGAAAAGTAGAAGGCGCATTACAAAGCCCAAATGGCATTCTACGAAAAGCAAAGACACCATAAGGACACACAAAAGCAGTTTTTTCTTGATCCTCCGGAGCTATTACAATCTGATTGTACCCCGAATAGCCATCGAGAAAACAGTAATACTCAAATCCTGCTAACCTATCAAGCATCTGATCTAGAAAGAGAAGGGGAAAATGGTCTTTACGAGTAGCTGCATTAAGTTTCCTATAGTCTATACATACACGCCAGCCCGTAATCAACCTAGTGGCTATGACCTCATCAAGATCACCCTTTACTACAGTCATCCCTCCTTTCTTTGGCACAACCTGAGTTGGACTTACCCACTTACTATCAGAAATAGGAAAGACTATACCAACATCTAACCACTTAAGCACTTCTTTCCTAACTACTTCTTGCATCATTGGGTTAAGCCTACGTTGGTTTTGAACAGAGGGTTTGTATTCATCTTCCATCAGAATTTTATGCATGCAAATAGTAGGACTAATTCCTTTCAAATCAGCAATCGACCATCCTATAGCAGATTTATACTTCCTAAATACATGCAACAGCTTATCAGTTTCAAAATCAGTAAGGGAAGAAGAGATTATTACCGGATATCTGTTTTCATTATCTAAAAATGCATACCGCCGATGATAAGGTAATGGTTTCAGCTCTGGGCATCCATCGCCCCCTTTTTGCTCTTCTTCAACTGCTTTCTTGTTGATATTTTCCTGAGTCGAGCTCTCTCTAGGAGCCTCCTGCAAAGCATTTAATGCACTAACACTTTCGGCAAGATCAAGGTCAGTAGGGTCATGGAGATTAACATTATAAATAGAATTTGTGATGCATGTTTCAAGGGGATCACTATTACTTGGGGAGGTTAGTTCCTACAAAATGTAGCTTCAATTGAATGAACAAAACTACATGTTTCTAATTGAGATACATCCTCCCTATCATGATGTTGTAGAACTTTATAGATGGAAAAAGTAACTTGCTCTTTATCTACCCTTAATGTCAACTCTCCCTTTTGAACATCTATTAATGCTTTTCCCGTTGCTAGAAATGGGCGACCTAAAATCAAAGGGACATCTTTGTCTTCTACCATATCTAACACCACAAATCAACAGGTATTATAAACTTTCCAACTTTTAACAAAACATCCTCTACAATCCCCTTTGGCCAAGTCATAGACCGATCAACCATTTGTAAAGAAATTGTAGTGGGTTTCAAGGTACCTGGATTTAATTTCTCAAAAATAGATAATGGCATCAAGTTAATACTAGCCCCTAGATCACACAGTGCTTTATCAAATGTAACATTACCTATTTGACATGCAATAGTAAAACTACCTGGATCTTTTCGCTTGAGCGGTAGCTTCCTTTGGATTACAGCACTGCACTCTTCAGTCAAGTTGATTGTCTCGTATTCTTCCCACTTCTTCTTCTTTGAGATCACTTCCTTAAAAAAATTAGTGTAGTTCGGCATTTGCTGTAGTGCTTCAACAAAGGGGATGTTAATTTGGATCCTCTTCAGCACATCCAAAAACTTCGCGAACTGCTCATCAATCTTTTTCTTCCTTAAGGCTTGTGGGAATGGGACAGCCGGGACATAAGGTGGGATATCTGCTTTGATTTCCTTCCTTCGCTTTGCTTCACTGTCTTCTTTTTGCCCGTCTGATCATGCTTCTCTTCCATTTGCTCCTTTTCCACTGCTTTATCTTTATCAACTGGCAACTGGGGTCCCTCGTACTCAGCACCACTCCTCAGCTGAATGGCTTGACATTGCTCTCTTGGATTCACCACGGTATCACTCGGATATTGGCCCTGCTTATGTTGGGTCCCAACAATCTTGATCAATTGGCTCATATTGGAAGACAACTCACCAATGCTTGCTTGAGTCTGAACCATCGTATTCTCTAGCCTCTTGATGTCTGCCCCTTGCCCAGTAATATGCTTGTTTAGCTCGATAAATTTCCCTTCTACTTTCTTCTCCAACTGAGCTAACTTATCATCATACTTTTCAAACTGTGACTGGGCAATCTCTTCTTGTGATGGCTTCTTACCGTCATGGATCATACCATTTGAAACAACAAACCCAGGTGGTGGATTGAGTGTATTCTTAGAATTCCCATATGAGAAATTCTGGTGATTCCGATTTTGTGGGTACTGATTGTACCTAGGTTGGTTGTTTTGGAAGTTGTTGAAGTTCCTTTGATTTAGAAAATTAACCTCTTCAACTTCTTCCTGACCCCCTGTCTATTGTGCTAATGTCAGACTAGTTAGCAGATTTACCTGACTCGTCAGGGCTGTCAGCTGTGATGTGAGTTTTTCAAGTGGCTCATTACTGGCCGTCTCCACTTCCATAACATTTTCTACCCTCCGTGGCTGGTTTCTCTCGTTTGGCCACTGATAACTTGTTCTAGCCATAGCATCCAAAATCGAGAACGCTGTCTTTACTGATGTCTCCATCAAGCTACCACCTGCAGCTGCGTCCACTTGGTTTCTGGTCGGAGCAAGTAAGCCATTATAAAACTTACATATCTGCTGCTTTTTCGTAAAACCATGTTGAGGGCAACTCCGGATAAGATCCCGGAATCGCTCCCAAGCTTCTCCAAACGGCTCCTGATCCATTTTCTTGAACTGATTAATCTGATTCTGCAAGTCGAGAATCTTGCTCGGTGAAAAGTACTTCAATAGAAACTAAGTACTCAAATCTTCCCAGCTGGTGATATCTTCCAATGAATTGAACCAGTGGAGGGCTCTATCTTTCAATGAAAAGGGAAACAGTCTCAGTTTAACCTGCTCATGCGGCACATGGTTTATTTTGATGGTTTCTGCCAGTCTTCGGAACTTTATCAAGTGAGCGTTCGGATCCTCTAATGCACTTCCCCCATACTGGTTTTGCTGCACTATGTTGATTAGTGCCGGCTTCAGCTCGAAACTGTTAGCATTAAGTGGAGGGGGTCGTACTCCTCCTGACTGTTGATTTGGATTAGGCTTTAAACAGTCACTAATGGGCGTATCATCTTCATCTCCCGCATCTGGTTCTATCGGAATTGGTCCGCGCTGCTGTGGCAACTGTGGCTGCTGTACAGGTATCTGCTGCTGTATGTTAGTAACTCGATCATCCAACCGTGCCAAAGCTGTTGGCACTCTGTTTAAAGCTTCATCATTCGGTTGCGGTGGTGGGTTCTCCATCTCAGACCTTCTAGTTCTGTGTCTCCGAGCTGTCGCTTCAATTTCTGGATCGAAAGGAAGAAGAGTTTCTTTCCCTTTTGATCGGGTGTGCATACGAAGCTTGATAACACCAAAAACAGCAAATACCGTGTAACACAAAAATTAAACAAAAAATAAAAACGAAAATTAAAATAAAAAATACGAAAAAATAAAATCTAGTTTAGTTTCCTCCTATTTTTCAAGATAAAAACTAAGCGCTAAATCCTATTTCCCGGCAACGGTGCCAAAAACTTGGTACGTCGGTTTCTAACCTAGAGTTCCGCAAGTGTACGGATGTAGGTGTAGTTAGCGATAATCAAGGTCGATCCCACAAGGAATAGTTTTAGGTAGTTCGATACCTCAATATTCTAGGAATACCCTAACTAGATACTAATTTGCACAAGATTGATTTTACTAATTAAAATACTCAATTAAATATGAATTCAAACTTGGAAAACACAAAGAATTAACAATCAAGGATAAAAGGAATCCTAGGATGTCGATTTCAGGATATTTATTCCAATGATGATTAGAATTAACTTATTGATTTTTAAACCAATCTAGTGTTTATTAAGCGGCGCAATATTAACCTAACCCTCCTCTCGAAGTAGTTAAATCGTTGATTAACTAAGACAATTACCCTTTCGAGTCAATTAATCCTAGTAACTCCAAAAAGCTCATGAACCTATGCCTACACAGTCATAGACAACTGTGCTCTATGTCATACGTCTAATAACAAACCTCTTCTCTCGAAGCGGATTTGTTAAATGAGATTACTAAACCTAGATGGCCAGTCCAAATTTAGTTATTAAAACAAATATAAAGATAAACACATATAAGAACGAAATTCAATAAGTTAAAACGTAAATCAAAACATTGTCATAAAATAATCCCTACTTTCTAACCCTAGGACACGAATAGCTTAGCTACTCATGACTAGGTTCAATCCAATACAATATTCAAAACAAAACATTATAAAGAATCAAAACTAAGAAGAATTGCTAAACCCGAGTAAATCGTTCCGTTGATTGAATCTTCGTCGTCGTCCAAGTCGTCTATCGCCTCAAAACTCGGATATTATGTGTCTCTCTTTGAAAAAACGAACTTGGACCCATTTTTATAGAGGTTAGATAAGCCCGGTTAAATTAGGAATCAAATCCCCTTTAAAACAGGATTTATCTTAACGGAAGCCCTTTTGACACGGCCGTGTCCATCAAGTGACACGGCCATGTTGCTTGTAAAACTTCAGTTTCTGCCCATCTTTTGACACGGCCGTGTTACTCCTCCAGAGCCTATTTGACCTTTGCGCAACACTTTTGACATGGCCGTGTTGCTTATGTGACACGGCCGTGTCGGTTCTTGCCCTGTTTTGCTCCTGGACCGGTTCAGGTCGGTCTGGACCGGTTCTTGGACGGTTCGAACCGATTTCCACTGGTTTTCACTATTTTGGGCCGGTTTTCACTCTGTTCCAACTTGTTTTATTATCCAGTAGTCGTAAATCACAACTTTTTATCCTGAAAATGCTCAAAAACACCTTAAAACAGGCCGAGTACGTTAATTGGTCACTTATATCACATTTCATCCAATTCTTACCCATTTATGCACATAATTCCTATAAAATAGTATCATAAATTGACCTAATTACATGCATAATTAACGTGCATCATACATCTGAAACCTCTCCACCACCTTCTGAAGATAATGCCTTTGAGACAACCATAAACTTCCAGAACTCCTATCTCTTATTATACTCATGCCCAAAATATTCTTTGCATCTCCTAAATCTTTTCATGTCAAACTCTGTACTCAACTTCTTCTTCAGCAACTGTACTTTATGCTTACTTTTACTTGCAATAAGCATGTCATCCACATATAGTAACAAATAAACTGGATCAACATTAGTATTCTTATCAAAGTATACACAACTGTCATACAGACTTCTGATAAATCCCGCCTTTAACATGAACTCATTGAACTTCTTATTCCACTGCATTGGAATTTGTTTCAACCCATACAATGATTTCTTGAGAAAGCATACCTTTTCTTCACTTCCTGGAATCACAAAACCCTCAGGCTGTTTCATATATATGTTCTTAATTAAGTCACCATGCAGAAATGCAGTCTTAACATCTAATTGTTGTAACTCCATGTCTTCTTGTGTCACCTTTGATAACAGCAGTCTGACACCACAGGAGAGATAACCTCATTAAAATCAATGCCCTTCCTCTGAGTAAAACCCCTTGCAACAAGTCTTGCCTTGTATTTTATCCTTTCTGAGTTTCCAGCTTCAATCTTTTTCTTATAAATCCACTTGGAACTCACCAGCTTCTGTCGTTAGGCTTATCAACCAGCTTCCACGTACCATTTCTTTCCAGAGATTCCATTTCTTCCACCATTGCACTAATCCAATACTCACTTTCACCACTACTGACTGCTTCTTTGAAGTTTTGTGGTTCCTGATGTTCTATGTCTTCAGCAATGCTAAGTGCATAATGTACACTCCCAGCCTGCCCATAGAAGTCTGGTCTTTGGATTTGCCTTCTTGGTCTAGTTTAGTTTAGTTTAGTTTAGTTTAGTTTAGTTTAGTTTAGTTTTAGTTTAGTTTAGTGTAGTTTATAGTTTCTTAAATTTTGATTACTAGATTGCACATCTTCTTCTTCTGATGAGTTGTCACTTGAGTGTTCTCTTAAGTCCTCAACACTTTGAGAATTAAAATCCATCTGAGTCTCCACCTAAACTGATAATTTTTCTGCTTCAATAGTTCTATCACGTTCTTCTTGACTTCCAGTGGAGTGATATCCCATAACTGATTCATTGAACTTAACATCTCTGCTTATCATGAGCTTCTGATTCCCTGGTTCCAAGCACCATAGCCTGTATCCTTTTATTCCTTCTGGATACCCCAAGAACACACATTTGTATGCTCTTGGATCAAGTCTGTCTAGCTTAAAATGTGCATAAGCCAGGCATCCAAACACCTTCAAACCTGTATAACTTGGAATTCTGCCACTCCATACTTCTTCTGGTGTTTTGAACCCTAGATATGATGAAGGTGATCTGTTGATGAAATAACATGTTGTATTAATGGTTTCTCCCCCAAAAAACCTTTGGCAGTCCAACATCAATCAGCATACACCTCACTCTTTCAAGTATTGTTCTGTTGAATCTTTCTGCAACACCATTCTGTGAGGGTTCATTGGGATTGTTCTATGTCTTGTAATTCCTCTTTCATTATAGAAATTAGTAAACTCAGTAGATAGATACTCTAAACCATTGTTTGTTCTCAAATACTTGAGCTTCTTGCCCCTTAAAGTTTCCATCTGAATCAGCCATGTCCTGAATTTGGTGAAGGCATCACTTTTGTTTCTTAAAACAAACACTCACACTTTCCTACTGAAATCATCAATTACAGACATGAAATATCTTCCTCCTCCATGAGTTTCAGTTCTGGATGGTCCCCAAATGTCTGAGTGGACATAATCTAAAGGTTCTTGAGTAATGTGAGCACCCCTAGCATAAGGTAGTTTCTGTGATTTGCCTAATGCACACTTATCACAAAATTCAAGTATTTGATTTCCAACCTCTCCAATTATGCCTTTCTTGGATAATTCCTTTAATCCTCTTTCCCCAATGTGCCCTAACATTTATGCCATAGTGTTAATTCATTCTTGCCTAGAATGTTGCCCGCACAACCAACCACAGGTTTTCCCATCAAAATAAACAGACCATTATGTTGTTTTCCTTTGATCACCAGTTTGTTTCCTTTGGTTATGTGTAATTGACCATCAACAGACTTGAATTCACATCAAGCACCCAATCCATCTCCATCTTTGACTCAGTAACATTCAGAACTTCTGGTGGGTCTTCTTCATGTTCAACCGCAGCAGCTTCAGCACCTTGGCCTTCCTTTTTCTTCATCTTTTGTGGGCAATCCTTCTTCGGGTGTCCAGTTTGTTTACATTTGAAACACTTCCTGTTTTCAACCCACTCTCCAGATTTCTTCTGAACATTATTTCCATTCTTAAAATTCTTTGAGGTTTGGCCCTTCTTCTTCTAGTAGTTTCTTTTGAACTTAATGTTCAAACCTTCACCAGATTGATTTACTTTCTTATCTCCCTGATTCTGCAAACATTTGGTCTTCAGGGCAGTAATAATTGAGTCATAACTCAACTTATCCTGCCTCCCAAACATCAAAGTGTCCTTGAAACTCTCCATAGATCTTGGCAAAGCATTTAGTACTTCAGAGCTTTGTCATCATCTTCCATTTTTACCCCCAAGATCTTCCAGCTCATCAAGAACCTTTGTAAACTCATCTAGTTGATCAGAAATTTCATTTTCCTCCACCATCTTGAAAGCCAGTAATCTCTGCTTGAGGAATAGCTTGTTTGAAACTGACTTGGACTAGTAGAGTTCCTCCAGTTTGGTCCAGGCCTCAATTGCATTCATACATCTGGATACTTCCCTCAAAGGCTTATCACCAAGACACAGGATGATCAGGCTCAATGCCTTTTGATCCATATCACCATATTTGGGTTTCTCAGCCTCTACCCACTCATCTTCAGGTTTGAGAGCATTTGGTAACCCATTTTACACCAAGATAGCCTTCATCTTGATTTTCCACAGATAGAAATCGTTTTTCCCTGAAAATTTGTCCAGGTCCATCTTCATCCCTGACATTCTCTTCTTCTTCTTCTTGTGTGAGAGGCTTCCCACAGACGGCGCCACTTGTTAAGAGAAGATCAGGATCACACAAGATAAATGAAAAACAAGATTCAGATGAAATCTGGATGAAAACGGCCGAACAGTGTTCACACGCAAACACATAAATAAAATCAAACACTCAGGAATTTACGTGGTTCGATCAAAGGTGATCTACATCCACGGAGGCTCTATGCACCTCAATTCACTTCACTACACAATCAATTACAAGAATCTCTCAGAATCTAGTAAATCCCCAAATCACAAGTCGATTTGGAGCATAAACCCTAGACTTTTAATTCTCTCAATTGTATAATGTTTATAGAGGGAAAACTATATCATCTAGCTCGCATTTACAAGTGATACAAATGTATATAAGTACTGAAGCTCGAATCCTGAAGACGAGAGAGCTGTAACTAACTTTAGCTCAACTACCACAAGTTGCAGAAATAGGACTTCCACAACGGTTTTTAGTGCAACAGATTAAAAATCGTTGTATCCGGCAGTTATAACCAACTTAAACCCGGTTCCCTCCTAACCTCTTCCACTGATTCGTGCTTAAACCCGGTTTTATGATCCGGTTCTTCAAATAACAAATCTTGTTCTGAATTCTTCACAACTCATACTTCATACAGCAAGTCACTTGATGAAATTGAACTAATATTCACAGGTAAACTTACTAGCATGTCTGCACTTCACAAGTTTGGAGCTTATGTACATGAATAGTCTACAGGGCACAAACCGGGCTCTGATACCACTCTGTCACACCCTCTCTTACAAACTTATTTTATACTAAACTTAGCCTTACAAAACCTGTATATGTTTTTTTTTTTTTTTTTTTTTTTTTTTAAATCAACAATCTGAAACACTCCTTCAACACCAAAATTCCACCTACATATATTCACATAAATCCAGGTTGAGTAATAAAGTATCAAACTCCATTCAACACCATATTTACCGAAATATACACATTAAAGTTCCTTAACTTGAACATGTCCAAAAAGATCCTTATAACACTAGCAAAAGCATAATGAGTCCACAGTTTAGCCCCACATGTTGTCATTCATATACACGTGGCTCCAAAACTTGCAGAAGCTCAAACAACATGCCAGATCAGTTCATGAGATCATGAGTAGTCAAACTCATCTATAATGCAAGAATTACGTGAGCTAAAGCTCAGTAAGTAGAAACGATGCATGAGTAGAGTACAAATACAACTGACTTTAAGTCATGTCTAAGATGCAAGGGTGAGATGCAAGTTATAAAACCATGTTTTTCAACTCTTTTCTCAACAGAAATCATTTCTGAGTGGGAATTGGTTCCCGTCACTGGCACAAACCTTATATTCTGAGTGGGAAATATACACATTAAAGTTCCTTAACTTGAACATGTCCAAAAAGATCCTTATAACACTAGCAAAAGCATAATGAGTCCACAGTTTAGCCCCACATGTTGTCATTCATATACACGTGGCTCCAAAACTTGCAGAAGCTCAAACAACATGCCAGATCAGTTCATGAGATCATGAGTAGTCAAACTCATCTATAATGCAAGAATTACGTGAGCTAAAGCTCAGTAAGTAGAAACGATGCATGAGTAGAGTACAAATACAACTGACTTTAAGTCATGTCTAAGATGCAAGGGTGAGATGCAAGTTATAAAACCATGTTTTTCAACTCTTTTCTCAACAGAAATCATTTCTGAGTGGGAATTGGTTCCCATCACTGGCACAAACCTTCCCAAACTATCACTCATTGGCCATACTCGTGACTACCAAGGGTCCCTCCTCGTCCCTTAAAGTCCACCTGAGACATCATTGATGGTTGGTACGACCAAGTGGCTACCCTCCCGAAACTACCAAGGGTCTGCCTCCTGCCTACCCCCACAGTCCACCGAAAAGTCTACCTCTTCCCGTACCCATCATCATAAAGGTGCTGAAGTGGGGAACCTCTTCCGCATGCACGCCTGTTACCGAAAGCATCCCGAGAGACACCATATATATACATAATATAGAAAGAAACTCTCAATGAGCCAATGGTGACCAACCCCGAAAAATTTTCAACTTCCAAAATTTATGCTATTTCGACCTCTTTCATATACACATGCAAAACCTTACAGATGCAGATGCTAATGCTCATGATTGATGCACATCAGTTCACTTATAACAGCGGGACAAAACACTAATACAGAGATATACAACTGCACATATTGCAATGAATTATCACAAATAATAAGAACATATGTTATGTTCAAACATTGTAGTTGTAGATGGATTTCTACTTACCTCAACTACAGGTGGTTGAACTCTAAACCTTCTAGACTACAAGAAATGTAATTAAATGGAAATTAATTTTCGGATCACACACTGCATCACACATTGTTGAACAGTTAGTTGGAAATGTGCTTAAATCTTTTGAAGATTTTGAGGTAAACAAACTTAACAACATTTTCCTAAGCTTACAGGCTTGTTTGATCGAAATAATGAAGCTGAAGGGACACAATGGCTACAAGCTTCCCCATTTAAGAAAATCAGCCTTAATCAAGGAGGGAAAATTACCCCTATCTCTAGAAGTTGATGAAGCAATAGTGAGGGAAGGTATAGAATATCTAATGACTCAAGATCAAGCACAAGGAACATATGAAATTGGGAGGTTGATTGCTGATTTAGCCTATGCTTAGTCACTATTTTAATCTTTTTTTTTTTTTTTCTTTTTTGTAGCATTTTGGGATTGTGTTTACAGCTTAAACACATTGAATTTGTGCATTTTGCTTAAGCTGTACACATTCACATGTCAACTTTTTATTCTACAGCGAATGAAGACTTGTTTCTTAAAAAAGGTTTGTCATTTTATTTTCACAGTTTTTATCCCTCATAAAAGTATCATCACAGGGACAATTTAGGAACCTAGTATGCAAGTTCATTCGGACAGAGAAGGGCTACAATAGATAAAAAAAAATCTGGACAGCCAAAAATATTGCCACCAATAGTTTTTTTTTTCAAATTTTTTGCACAAATTAAAACTACCAGTTCCATTAACAAGGGACATCATTTAGTATGCATAAATCATAACCCAAGAAAAGTAGTAATAACAACACAATCAAATGGCAAATAAAATTAGATAACAAAAAATATTGCCACCAACACAGTTTTTACTCAAATTTTCTGCACAAATTAAAACTATCAGTTCCAACAACAAGGGACATCATCAAGCATACATAGATCATAACCCAAAGCAGCACAAGTAACAACATGACAGGCCTAATTTCTAACCTCAAAATACCGCAAGTGTACGGGTGTAGATGTGAATATGATAAGTCAAGGTCGATCCACAGGGAATGGGTTAACGAAGTTCGATACCCTAATTATCTAGGATTATCCTAACTAGATACTCGAATTGAGAATGATTTGGTTAAACTAAATTGCATATACTAGTAAACCAAATTACTAAACAAGAAGTTCCAATCAACGAGGATGTATCTTAGGATTTCGATTTCAGGATTTACGCTAATGATGATTAATTATTAATTTATAAACTTTTAAACCAGTTTTAGTATCTATTAGGCGGCACTTAATTAACCTAACCCTTCTCTCGAAGCGACTAAGTCGTAGATTGATTAAGATAATTACTCTCTCGAGTCAATTGATCCTAACAACCCCTTAACCTTTTGCCTACACGATTATAGATATTCGCGCTATGTGTTATCGTCTATTAACAATTCCCTTCTCTTGAAGCAGAATCGTTAAACAAGTAAATTAAACCTAATCGGCCAGATTAAATTCAATTATAGGATTAAACTAAACACATAAATAGATAAAAACAACTGGAGTCTATAAATCTAAACAATAATTCAAAGAAAACATTGTCAAGAAATTAAAATAAACAAGGAATAATTAAACCCGATCATTGACTCGTCGATCTTCGTCTTCTCACTCTCACGCTCCCACTTTGATGTAAAAGTATGAGAAAATATGGTGTAATTTGATTCTCTATGATGTTCTATGAGTGTTCTCTTCAAATCTCGAGCTTGGGCCTCTTTTTATAAGTTGGGGTTGAATTCCTTAAGTGATTAGGACAATAATTCCTTTGGAAACCCGAATTTCACAAAAAAAAAAAAAAAAAAAAAAAAGACTTTTGACTCGACCGCGTCGAGTTGCGGCTAGGCGAGTTTTCAGGTTTGACTTCCAAGTCATTTTTTAGGGTCTTCCGGTAATTTTTTGGATTTATCCCCTTCAAGTAAAGTTGTAGCCCTTTGAATCATCTTTCTAAAACCACTAATTTCACCTCAATCGGAGTTGTAGATCTCAAGATATGTCCAAAATACTAGATGTGTGTCAAGCTGACAGAAAACTCCACTTTTGGGGAACTTCCTGACACGGCCGAGTCAATTATTAACGCGACCGCGTCACATGCTGCTGGATTTTCCATGTTTCTAAGCCACTTTTGACGCGGCGACGACCATAGACGCGACCGTGGTCGACCGTTTTTGCTCTTTTAACTCCTTTTTCGTCCATTTTTTTACCATATTTGACTTGTTTCTTCTCTGAATTTCGTCCAAATGGAATAAATTCTCCTAATTAACTCCAAAATAAGTCAAAACACGTGAAATGACCCAATATAATACATATAAATGAATTTCCGGCCAAATATGCACACAAATATTACGAAATAATCACTTAAATCGACCTAAATGCATGCATACACAACGTGTATCACAACACAATCAGTTGACCAAAAAAAACAAAAAAAAACTGGATAGCAAAAAATAATGCCACCAAAAAAACTGGATAGCAAAATAAATCGCCACCAACACAGTTTTTTACTCAAGAAAAGAAAGGTAAAGGAAACGTAACCTTCGCAAGGACATGAAACCATAGAGTCAAAGATTCGCTGAAAATTTTCCTTTTCTCCTTTGAATCCAGCCACTCGTTCACCAGCTCCACCCCAGAGGCCAAATTTGCAGTTTCCCGGACAAAACTACACACTTGCATGGAGGTAGAACACATATCAGATTTCAGATCTGGTTCATTTTCCTCAAGGAAGGGCTAAATCGCCATCAGATTCGAGGATTCAAGAATCTAAGACCCCTCAGAATCGAAAACGTAGGTACCGGACATGATTGATTCTTCGCAAGAATCATTTAACTCAGATCTAAACATTATGGAGAAAAGAAGTTGATAGTGGATCTGGGATTGAGGGTGAAAGGGGAGGCTTTTGGGTGTTTGAATAGAGAAGATGGGAGCGGCGCAGGGAAGAGAGCAACCAAGAACTAGGGTTTCTGGTTAGAGAGAGAGAGAGAGAATGATTGAATAATGAATTGGAATAGTGGGTTGGGGTAACATAATGGGTGGGTTGGGCTAGGGTAACATTAATTTACCGGAAAGTGGCTTAGGTTAATTGGGCTATTAGTTTAATTTAAGATATGATTATGGATGACAAATTTGCAATTATGTGATTAATGTGGGGTAGAGTCGTAAAGTTTTATTTCCTGAAATGAAAAGTGACAAAAGGGGTGGGACATCCCGATTAGAAAAGTATGCAAGTTCATTCGGGACGAATGGAGTATTATTTATTATTTTCGTTCGTGAAAGATAGTTCTAATTTATTTCACATAGATTAAGAAAACATTATTAATGTTATTGAAAAATAATTTTTAATTTGGATACATGGAATTAAAACTTAATAAAGATATTTTAGAGTTGCATTATAGGAAGTTTGGGAGAAATAAAAGAAGAATTGTTGAGTATTATTTGGGAGGAAGGTAGTATATAGATTATAGGATAGGAAGAGAAGGTTAAGGTAAGATAGATGGGGCTAGGCTAGGAATGTATGGAAGAATTGGCAAGTGCAGAAGCATCATAATTATCTTCAACAGACAAAACTGGTGGTGTCTCACATGCGGCGTTGGTTTGTGAATTCGCAAACATAATAATAAGCACAATCCGAAAGCAGTAATGGTGAGAGGGGCCAATGCGACGCTTGCGTTCCCGCTCATGAACCGCCACCATCTCCACCGGAGGAATATTTCCGATTTTTCTACCTTTTTACCCAACCACTGTGTGAACTTTGCTATATAGGGTAATTATGTCATTTGCCTCTTCAATTTTCTTTACTCTCAAAAACCCCCCCAAATCTTGACGCACACCAGATAGGGTTTCCCATGGCCGAAGTTTTAACTTCTGCTACTGAAGAAAGCCTTGACACTCACCCAGAAAAAAGCACCGGAGAAAGGCCCTCCGATGCCGCACCTTCCGATGCCACCTCACTACCACCTCCACCTCCACCGCCACGTCGAGCCCGTGATCGCCGTGATGACCGGGACTTTGACCGCCCACCTCGCCGTGAATACTATGACCGCAATCGTTCGCCACCTCCGCCGCTACCGCGTGATAGGGATTATCATAAGCGTGGTAGGCTGAGTCCAAGCCCACCTCCACCTCCTTATCGAGACCGACGCGGAGGAGGTCCGCATTCTCCGCCACCAAGAAGGTCGCCGCCATTCCCTGCATATAAGCGAAGAAGAGATGATGTTTATGATGGAAGGAGAGGCAGTCCAAGAGGAGGATATGGACGAGGGGACCGAAGGTGACTTCTGCTTTTGGCTTATGCCCCGCTTTATCCTTTTTTGCACAGTAGCTTGTACTGCTATGTTACTCTGTCGATTATACTTGGTTTCTGGAGAAATGTGTTTAGGTTTTTTATTTTTTGTATGAGCATAGTGCCCATATGTGTTAAAATCGAACGTTTTTCATGTTAATGCAAGTAATCTGAATTGATACCAAGCTCTACGGTTAATGTTTTGGTTTTCAAAGAAAATCACTTTAGTATATTTTCTTACTAATGTACTCCTTATCTGCTTAAATAACAAAAAGAATTCTGTTTGCACTTAGTTCATGCTGTTGGGACTATTCTTTCTTTGCAATTCAGGGTTCTTGTTTTTGTTTTTTGACCAACGAGTGTTAATGAATTTTTGATTCAGGTTAGGATATGATTATCCTGGTGGATATGAGCGTGACAATGGGGGTAGACCTGGACCTGGTCCCGATGATAGGCCTCATGGTCGATACATGGGCCGTTCAGCTGGTGGCTATCAAGGTTGTACATCTGTATCTTATATACTTTTAGTATGTTTATTTTACTAAATGTTCTAACAGTTGTTTGTGTGATGGTTTCCTTGTCATCATTAGTTTGACGTACTGATATTGCTGTTTCAACTTTCAACTGGGTGGAATTCGCCGATCTATGATTAACGTTGTTATGTCTCTTAGATGAATAATATTTAAGTATGTATGTAAGTATCTTCTTAAACAAACACGATATGTATAGTTACACTTCAGTGGCTAATCTATGTTGGACCAAGTTTTTTCATCATGATAAGTTGGCTCCCTTTCAATCAAATCTTTCATCATTCTTACTAGCCATGCTATCATAAGAGGCTGACAGTTACAAAGTTATTCTATACATAGCCCATTGACACGTTTTATATTTTTTAAATCCTTATTTGAAGTCTCATGATAATAATGATTTTCACTATATCAAATATACACAAGGGGTATATAGATGAATTTACCATTGATAGGAGTCGATCAAGGATGAAGTCTAAGTTGTTCCATGCAGACTTGTGGAGCTAGTATCTCAAACACAGTCATGATTAAATGCATAACATTCTATATGTTTAGGTGAAATTCGAGTTGGGATGCACGTGAATGAGAGAATGACGACAAGCATAAAGAGACTATTTGAAGGGAAATTAGTTTGAGTTAAGTATTTATATTTAGAGGATTACCAATAGGAATCTCTTTTGAAATTATTTTGGGAAATTGGGTGAGGGAATGGTTGTCCGAAATTTTTATAGCTGCCTTAGAGAGATATAACGATGCATTGGAGGTAACGGGGATGCTATATGCTTGAGGCTTTAGAAAAGTACCCATTAACCATTCAAGGAAGAGATTTGATTCTGCATAAGACCTCTCGGTAGTTGTATTTAGGGGAATTTAGTTGTTCTTTCTAGACCACTTCCTTTTTTTTTTTTTGTTCTCTAGACATATAATTCAAATTTTCAGGAAAACAATGCAAACGAATATATATCGGAAGCAAATCAGAATCGTAAGAGGCCACTTCCTTTTTCTCCTATACTGTATTTTTAAGTGGAAGGTTTTATAGCTTTTTCATCACGCTATAGTTCAAGTTGGGTAATGATATCCTAGTGGCAAATTTTGTTCTTTCTTCACCGTTAAATATGTTTAGTTTGTCTTAAAACAAAGTTGAAGCGTTTTATGAGTTGTTACCTCTGCCTATGCTGCTTTTAGATTATATATATGATGGTGGAAATGCCTACATATTCACTGGGTTCGATGTTGATAGGTTTAGTATAGTTTAAAAACAATTCAAAAGAAAAAAAAAAGAAAAAGAAAAAAACAGTCGTTAATGTATATGCTGGTGGAATGCAATATATTCACAGGGTTCTGTGTTGATGGCTTTACTATTTGGAATTACATTTAGTTCAACAATCTTATAATGGGTTAATTACTAAAAACTCACGATTTTTGTTTCAATTTTCAATTGCAACATGACCTTTAAAACTTATCAATGTTGGTCACCAACTATAATTTTTTTCCAATTAAAACACCGACTATATTTTATAACATTTGAGTATGTCGCCACCACCATCGTTAGATGTGCCTTGATGAGACCTTCAATTATCCTCCATCAATTTCACAATCTGTTACTTGCACTGCCAATAATTGAGAGTGGAAGGCGTGGCATAATAACTTCAGTCTCCGATTCACTATAATTGTAACAATAGATGAGAAAATAGGTTATAGATGTTGGACAATCCCGTCATGACGTATCTAATGTTAGTGGTGGTGATGCAATTAGACGTCAAAATATACGGTGGATGTTGTAATTGGATAAAAATCATAGTTGGTGACTAATATTGATAAGTTTTAAATGTCATGTTGTAATTAAAAATTGGACCAAAGGTCGTGACTTTTTTGGTAATCAACCCTATTGCAATTCCTTCAAAAAATTTCATGGTTATTGGCTTCCAGATTTGTACCACAATACCTCAAAATCTATATCCTGCTCCAAATTCATTTTGGGTCTCCAAAGGGCAGAATAGAATTGATGAACTTCAAATGGATGGGTACTTGTTATACACTTGAATACTTGAACTATCTGGCTGCATGCAGTGCACATGTTTTACTATTCTATACATTCATCAATTAACTGGTTTTGTTTGAAATTTTGGAGCTAAGCTATAGTCTTGGTTGGCCTGGGCTACAATAAAGTGTATAATTGGTTAAAATAAATAGTAAAATTCCCTCCGACACTCTTTGCATGATCAGTCGTAATTCTTTTGATACTTCTGTAGTAGCACTTCTAGTGAAGTGTGCCACTCTGTTTTGACCACAGCTTGGCTTTTATAGCTGTTTCTTGTTTCTCATTTTGATGATTCCACTTTTCATTTTTACTCGTCTGATAGATCACGTCTTACCTTGTACAACTTATAGGATGTGGATCTTAAGGATCTTCTTACTAACCTTTTCTGAATGCACCCGCTCAAGGATTGTCCTACACCAATCTTAGGTTTAAATTCTTATATCTGCTTTCTTGTCCTATGTTATAATGTTGATCATTCTTTATGCAGATTGGAACAATGGTCGTGGTGCTTTTGATGATGCTTCCAGTGCTGGTGGAACTCAAAGGTATGTAGCATGTGGTTTGTAGAATCTGGCAACTGGAGCAGATTCACTTTTCTCCAGATGGCCACATTTTCTTGTTTCAATCCTGTCTGAAGTGTTTCTTTCTTTACCTTCTTTGGAATTTCACATATATGTAAGTTTGGTTCTCTACTTAGTTGCCCTGCATCTGACAAGTTATCTGCTTGTTGGGCTTATCATTCTGGAACATTAAACACTGCATGGCATGATGAGACAGTCGTACTTATTCATGTAATATTTGATGGGATCTTATTCTAGATATATGTGTGAGGTTTGACATTTTTCTCAGGGAAGGAATGATGTCTTATAAGCAGTTCATTCAGGAACTTGAAGATGATATCTTGCCATCTGAAGCAGAGAGCAGGTCAGATTTTGGGATGTTTTAGAGTTGATCAGTTTACTAGATTAGCTTCCTTTTCAAGTGAAGTATATTGTTACTTTATTCTTTTTCATGTTTCTGATTCTGTGGTGAGCATGATCAGGTATCAAGAGTACCGAACTGAGTATATATCAACCCAGAAAAGAACTTACTTTAATGCGCACAAAGATGAAGAATGGTACTTCCATCTTTTTCTTTTTCCTTTCTTCTTTAATAATGTGCTAAGCATTATTACTCATTTGTGCCTCCTATGCATTTATTTGTACTTATAGGTTAAAAGACAAATATCATCCAACAAACTTGCTTGCTGTCATAGAACGGTGAGCATGCTGCGGAAGTCTTCTCTAAGCTACTACTCCCACTTTCAATGTGAAATGCCTACTTAATGTTCTCTAAGTAACCTTGCCCTCCTGATGTACAGTAGGCTGTATTCTAAGATCTGAACACAATGACCTTTGCAGGAGGAACGAACTTGCGAGGAAGTTAGCGAAGGATTTTCAGGATGATATGCAAAGTGGAACTATGGATTTGTAAGAGTTGCTCAGCAGTTTGCTTTTGTACTTGAGTTTCTAATGATTGATATAGATCCAGTAATCTGACCATGTTTTTTATGCAAACAGAGGTCCTTCTTTTTGTCCTTCCTCATCTAACAAAATAGAACTGCCCAACGAGCCAACTTCCGAAGATGAAGCAGATGTGGGGGGTAAAAGAAAGCATCCTGGTCGGATTGGTGCTAGAGAGTCTGGTCATTCTTCCGTACCAAAGGCTCATCCAGTCTGTTCTGAGCCCAGACGAATTCAGACCGACATTGAACAAGCTCAGGCTCTTGTACGGAAGCTTGATACAGAAAAAAACATTGAGGATAACATCTTATGTCGTGCTGATAATGATAGAATGAGCAGAGATAAGTCTCATGGAAGTTCTAGTGGTCCAGTCATTATCATACGCGGTTTAAATACAATAAAGGGTCTTGAGGGGATTGAGCTTCTTGACACCCTTGTAACGTATCTCTGGCGCATTCATGGAGTTGATTATTATGGGCTGGTAGAAACAAATGACCCCAAGGGTTTCCGCCATGTTAGAGTGGACGGCAAGACTGCTGATGCAACTGGTAATGGGAACGAGTGGGAGAAGAAATTAGATTTGCGTTGGCAAGAGAGGCTGAAAAGTTCAGACCCTTTGGAAGTAATGGCTGCGAAGGAGAAGATAGATGCTGCAGCTGCTGAAGCTTTGGATCCATATGTGCGCAAAATTAGGGATGAAAAATATGGGTGGAAATATGGATGTGGAGCAAAAGGTTGTACAAAGCTCTTCCATGCTTCAGAGTTTGTTCAAAAACATTTAAAGTTGAAACACCCAGAAACTGTAACGGAATTGACATCAAAAGTGCGTGAAGAGTTGTATTTCCAGAACTATATGAAGTAAGTACTGCCATTTGGATGTCTATGATTTACCTTTGGTTACAAGCTCAAACAATTCCTTATTGCAGCGACGAAAATGCGCCTGGAGGGACACCTGTCATGCAGCCCTCTTTGGTATGTCTTATTTTTAACTACTTTCTCTAAATTTTCATCCTGGTAATATCTTATTATGCATTTCCCATTTCTTCTATTGTAGAAGGAAAGGCCACCACGACGTAGACCTGGACCAGACAATAGAATAAAAGATGAAAGGGGAAATCGTAGAGAACGTGATAACCTTGCCAATGGCAATGAACGATTTGATAGGTCTGAGAATCCCCAATCTGGGGATTTCGACAATAATGATGATGCTTCTGGTAACAATCCCGATGAACCAATGTATGATTCTTTTGGTGGGCAAGGCATTCCTGTTGCGAGTTTCTCTTCAGACATGCCGCCTCCTGTTCTAATGCCGGTTCCTGGTGCTGGGTAAGTTGTGGTAGTTCTTGCCCATTAATTGCCTCTCCTTGGCCAATGCTGGGAATGGTTCTTATAAGTGTCCTCTGGGTGTGTTTTTTGTTGTATGTATATATAGTAATAGTTGATTGACATTATGTTCGTTGATTGCAGTCCACTGGGTCCTTTTGTTCCTGCCCCTCCTGAGGTTGCTATGCAGATGATGAGGGACCAAGGGGGCCCTTCCCCATTTGAAGGAGGCAGAAATGGAAGGTCTGGCCCCCAGTTAAGTGGACATTCCCCAATTATTGCATTTCCCCCTAATCTTCGGCAGGATCCTCGGCGCTTGCGAAGGTTAGTATTTTCTTTATTTAATATAAACCATCACTGTGCTAGCTGGAACAGTTTTTAGGGCTCTTAATTTTAAAAGCACAAGTCTATAAACTCATAGCAGAAGCTAGAGTGCCGATGACTGCTTTGATGTTATTACAGGAGTTTGTTGTTCAAACAAGTTCCTTTCAATTAAAAGAACTTGTCTGAATAAAGAACTTTATAATTGCATAAAATGCCAGAACCATGTCAATGGATTGTGGGTTCCTTTCCTTTCCTTTCCTCCAATAGTTGCTGAGTTGGTCACCGCTCACAAGATTAACTATCGCCACCATCAATAACTGGACTTTGGTGTGCCTCTAAAAATTGGGTTTTGGATGAAAATGAAGTAATAAATGGTATGGTTTATGAAGCCAAAATTGATAATGGGATTTTATGGAGCAAGGAAATTCAAATTTATGTTTTGACATGTATCTGTAAGAACTGCAAATTTCATGCGTGCTGGTGTAATTTATCAATTCTAGTATTGGTCTCACTCAATACCTGGACTAAACAATTATGCAGCTATAATGACCTGGATGCTCCAGATGATGAGGTCACAGTTATAGACTACAGGAGTTTATAGGGTTGGACGGGGTTCCACACGAGGTGAAACAATTTAATATCTGATCCTGTGATCAGGATGTTTAGTTGAAAAATGAGTAGGTGAAGTTGGATGATACTCATATTTGTGGATAAACATTTGTAATTTCCCGTTTGTTTTTTGGTCTTTGACATTAATTTAATCTTTAAAAGCCTGTGGTGTTGGGAAAGCTGTGTACACTTTCTAGAAACAGGGAGAACTGAAAAAGAATTATGGTGTTAAAGATAAAAGTTTGTTGTTGTAACGTACATAATGGATCTCAAAATTCCAATTTTATGTTTATTGATGGTTTGAAAAATGGATTCCTTATTATTACACTAATTTTGACTTTTTTACATTTCTCATTAATCTTGTTGATCTTCCCTTTTCCTTACCAAAACAACAAACTAAACGTTTCACGATCGTTTTATATTTTAATTATTAAATCTTATACTACAGCTTACCTTTTCCTTACCAAAACAACAAACCAAAATTTTGGACGAAGTTGGATAGTTCAAGTGGCAGAGCATCTACTATCTAGACTTTTGGTCCTGGGTTCGAGTCACCATGGGAAAAGGGGAGGGTTTTTCCTTTGTTTCTTAGATTAGGAAAAAAAAAAAGTTTTAAAAAAAAAACCAAATTTATGTCGGTTGTGTATGGATTCTGAGCAGCTTTAGGATTTTTTTCTGAATCCACTGCCTAGACCTGGCTATAATAGAGCACGCACACTAGAAAAAGCAACAGATGGAAGGCTTTGTACAAATTACTCCTTTCGTCCCGGTCTAATTGTCTTATTTGTCTTATTTGTATGTCACAAGCTAATTGTCCTATCCCATAAATGACATTCTCTCACAATCTTCACCATCAAAATCCCCACATTCAATCTCTACCTTTGAAAAAGTCAAAGATTTCACAAAAGTATATTTTTTCTTAATCTCCGTGACAATTAGTTTGGAATGGAGGGAGTATTTTTTAATAATTGAGATCTGTACCATAAGGCCTCATCTACTTGGAGTATTAGGGGTGATAGGACAAAATAATCACCCCTAATTCAAAGGACGTTTTTTCCGGACTGTACTCGGACCCGGGTCAATATCTGAAAATAGAGGGACTAAACCCATGACTCCCACCCCTCCTCATTAAGAGGGATCCATCTAATCACTTTGACTGTAGCCTCATATATTCCCAAAAATACACTTTCTTTTTTAATTGAAATTCTTAGCATTATATTTTCTGTATTCGAACGCATCTCCCCCTCTTCAGTGAGAAGGTCGACGAAACTTGGCAATGTACGTTCCACCTCTTTGTTGATGTGGTCCAACATATCGAGGAATATTGGAACCACCTTCTCCAACAAATCATTTATTATCGTCCTGTCTTCTTAGTGAGAGCCATAATTCTTTTTGCAGATTTCTAGCACTCGATGAGAATTGATGATAAAGTATTCAAATTTAAAGCTTTTTGAATTACACAATTTTTTATTTTTTATTTTTTTAAAAAAAATAGCAATGCAGGAACAAGGAGGATCGGTACAACATTATTGCTATTTGCAGGCCTTAATGAAATAGAAGATCAATTCTGCAATCATGTCATTGATTCTTTTTATAGAATAGTTTCACAACACTACTGACAAATGATCAAGGTAATAAGATCTGAAGTTGGTATGACCCATTAATCGGGGCTCCTTGTACCCTTCCTCGAGGATTTAACATCTCACAGGTCTATGTATGGTGTGAAGAAGAAGTCTAAAAAACAGGGAGCCATATTTTAATTACCGTCTTTTTTTAAAAAAAAACTAATTGAAAGCAAGAGTATTATGGTAATTTCAGACATAAGTTAGACAAATAATAAATTTAGTCCCACAATATATTCTTTAAAGTAGTGAAGGGATTCTGTAGTCCTAAGTTATCCCTTCCTCTCTTTAGTCACCTACATATTCCCATCCCATCCTAATCCTAACCCCAAAGTAGGTGAGACTTAAAAATCATAGTTTAGGGAGCTTTGAAAATATTTACGGATGATTATTGAGAGGGGTGAGATGCATATTGCCATACTCAAAATTTCAGAATTCAAGGGTGGTATCTGGAGAGCCCATTTAATATATATGTGTGTGGGCATGCACGAAGTTGTGATTGCAGAGCTAATCATGTGACAATCCTCATACATTTAGATATCCCAGAAGTGAAATTGCAACACCACGAAAAAATATCCCTACAAAAGTTAAAAATAATACGTCCATGCAATGCCTCTTCTTTCAGAGTTACGCTTAAGTAGGCAACGGAGTAAAAACAACAAAATTTACAGAAAGTGCCCACAAGTAACCGGAACAATGATGATGATATTGATTCTTGCAAAACCAAACGAGCAACCCTTAACTACAAATTACTTCATAACATAAATGGAAATAACTAATTAACTTTAGCTAGCAAGATGCACCCAACATTCGACGTATGCCAAACAACTAGACTTACAACAATTGACTGGAATCACAAAGGTATTATTTGTTTATTTAGTCATATGAGTGTAGAATGCCAAGACAAGCTAACATACACAGCAACACCCATTTTCCCACCAGGCTAGAAATAACAGAAGCATGAAAATTATGCATTGTCCTGAACAGAATTGGCAGCATCTCTTCTCCCTGGAAACTTTACCAAACATGTGCTGTTCGTTTGTGAATTCTCAACAACCATGTAGACACATAATAAGCACAATCCTGCACCAAAATCGTGGATAACTTAGACACGACCTTCAGACCAACCATACACATACAAAGTGCAAACTCGAAACTCAGAATAATAATTTCTTTTTATTCGGCCAAGACGGTATACGGACAATAAAAATACGAAAAAGGATGCTAAAGATCCAACACAAATAGGGCTCAAAATCAAACCAAGCTACTCAATCTTTATTCGAGATCGTTCATTAAAGCTCGTTTGAACTATGTTCGACTAAAGAAATCAAACAAACTTTAATTGTTTACGTTTGATAAAATCTAAAGCTCGAACTCAATAAATAAAAATGTTACAATGAACATGTCAAACTACTCGAACTCGGTTCGGTTAAAACTTGATTCGGTTAATAATAAAAAAAGCTCAAACATAATATTAGAAGCTTGATAATATTTCAAACAAACTTGAACAATAGTACGCTCGGCTCGACTTGCCTCATTAAAGCCCTAAACAAAAACAGGAAACAGGAATTGCTTCCTCTCTTATTCTCCCACACCCATGCCATCAATTAGAATCATGCACGACGACATCAACAATTTTGTATAAAACATTAAAGAAGTAACTGTTGAAGTCAGTAGTTTCTCATGGACTTATACAGTCAGCAAGTTATCCAAGTGTCATACTCTGATTAGTCACTTGTCCGTCATAGTGAATGGTGATTGGTTGAAAGTATATTTAGTTTGTGATGTTCAAGTACTCAGTCATTTTCTTCAATAAATAGAATCAACAACTTTGATTCATCCTACAGTAACATTACTACAAAGCATCACAAAAGCATAAACAGCTATTCGTTCCCCTTTGAATCACGTGACATTGCAAGAAGTCCTATCTGTGTGTGAGTCTGAAGAAGAAAGAATAATGATAATATTCATTACTAACCGATGTAAGCAACAGTGGCGCCTGAGATTAGTCTCCCAATGACGGAGAGCAAATAAAGACAAGAGATCACCTGCTCAAAATTAAAATAGACATTAATTGTGCAGCAATGGCAAAATTAAGTAAGTAATAGAAAATAGAGAGACCTTGAGGAAGAGGCGCTTGTCGTGGCCAGTGGCGGCGACACGGAGGACGGACTCGGCGGCACCGAGGTTGTTGGCGAGGCAGGCGAAGAAGGAGGTAGCAGCGTCTTGGGAGATCTGCCAATGGAGGGGGTCAACGGGAACGGCGATGTTCATGTGGCGAAAAAGGAGGCCTAGGATGGCCAAGGAACAGAGGAGGACGATGAAGACGTCGGCGAAGAGAGAGACAAGGCTTGCTTCCCTGTAAGCGCAGTGGTAATACACCAGCGTCCCGCTCAACATCCCCATAACTGCCCCAACCTGCACCATCTCCACTTTACAGTACAAACATCGATCAATTAATTAATGATTTCTTCTATCAAAGACTCAACAACTGTGCGAAGAAAACCTTGTCTCTGTTTTCTCTCAATCGGAATTCAACTCCTGCCCCGTTTGCCAGGTCTATTATCTATTTTTATTTTAATATATTTATTATGTTAAACACTATAAACTCGAAACCACAAAATTCCAATTTTCAAACGATCAATCAACTCTCCAGCTATGTTGAAGATTGGAAAAAATTGTACCTCCTGGAGAGAATGTGAAGAGCCCCTGGAAAATCTTGTATTGGATCTTGGATTTAGATGGCTATTTAGAGTGACATTTGTGGGTATACCCATCAAATTATCTAAAAAGACTTTTCCCATTTGACCATATTATCTAAAATGTAAATCAATTTGAAAACCCCTCATTAATAAGACTTCCTTCCTATTTCTATAACCTCACAACTTAATTGATTGGAAACTTCCAAGGTTTTGCATTACAATTCAAAATCAATTACAAAATTCCTCACCTTACCTTCATATAGCCAAATATTAGGGATTGAAAAAGAAAATGTAACAGAAACAAGTTATATGCTTTTATAATCTCAAGCGACTCCTTCAGTAATATAGTAATGTTTCCCTTATTTCATTTTAACCACTTTTACTAATTACGTTCCATTCCTAACAATACCCCTCCTCTCAACTTGACTTGTCCTTAAGCCACAATATCCGGAAATTTGCTATGTAGCCTCCTCCTCGGGCAAATGCATCCACTGTACTAATAATTGAGTCACTGGCTAGTTGCTTCTCTTCACTAGCCTTCTATTCAAGATTTTCACAGGCTGTAAAATCACTTTTCCCTCATCATCCATTTGAGGCAGAATTGGAGGTACTCTTTCAGTAGGGCCAACACTACTCTTAAGTAAACATACATGGAAGGTGTTATGTATCTTAGCTTAAGGGGGCAACCTTAGCTTGTGAGCAACTGGGCTTATAACAACCACAATTTCAAATGGTCCAACAAACTTGGGGCTTAGTTTCCACATCTTATTCTTTTGTATAGAGCTTTGTCTGTAGGGTTTCAACTTAGACCTCGATTGATTGGGCTTATAACCCAGGAAATAAGGGTTAATATGGGTGTTTATGGTGTTGGTTCAACACGTATTGGCCCTATAATTTTTGCCGGCCCGCCTTACTAATATTGGGCTGTACATATTTCCACCCACTCCAAGGGGTCCAATAGCTGGTAGGCCCCCTAAAATTAGGATACATTTTCGGAAAATCAAACTTACATCGAAGAGAAATAAATGAAAGGCTTTCATAAAAATTCTAGTAGTCCCAATTGGTTGGACAGTAGGTACGATGATTTACTTCACGGGCAAGTTGCAAAATGTGACTAAGGTTCTTTTTCCTAGAGATTCTACGAAGATTCATGTTAGTAAGGTGTTTTATGTAAAATCTTGATAAGTCCAAGAAACAATTAGTGTTTGTTCTAATGATCTTTCTGATCTTGCGAGGTAAAAGAGGATGATAAACATTTTAAACCTATTGAAGGTAGGAGAATTCTTAAACCCGTCTACCGGAACTACTGCTGAACATAAGGTGTTGCACCACGTGTTGCAACACCTAGTGCAAAATCGAACCAGAATGCAGCAACAGATTCAGAAACTGATGAGAAACAAAGCTCAATAGATCATTCCACCAGGAACAACATACTTACCATGATCACCTCCTAACATAACACAAAGAAATCACCATCTAACTCAGGTTATTGGTCATGACAGATTAAGATCTAGGAGGAAATATAGAGTATTGTACTCTAACATGGTAAGCCTTTTATGGTTCACTTTTACATTCACTAAGGTAAGTTCTTGTTGTTTCTTGTCTGACATTGTACCAAAGAATGTGATTGATGCTTTAAATGATATTTAGATCAATATTTTTCATGATGTGCTAAATCTGTTTGTGAGTTGATGTGTGAGATCTTCTTCCAGATTCTGAAAATGTCTTTGTAATGAGAACAAAACAAATGAGTTTGGTAATACAACCTGAAATAAATTCATATTTGTTGCTTAAGGTTATGCAAATGTGGATGAAGTGAACTTTGATGAAACATTTGCCAACTTACCTAAACTTGAATATATTTGGTTTGTACGGTTGTGTCTTATTTTCTCAATATCATTCTCCCAATAGTTTCTTGAAAGTCTTTTTGAATAACTATTTCGTTAATGAAACTTTTGTTGAACAACCTATAGGACTTGTTGATCCATATAAGTCTGACTATGCTTACAAGCTTAAGAAGGCCCTATATGGATTACAACAAACTCCTAAGGCTTGGTATGATAGATTGACTTATTCTTTGCTTCAACTTGGTTTCATAAAAATGTGAAATTGATTAAACTTTTTTCATTAAAAATTATATTCAAATAACTGTTGCTCATTTCTTTATAGTTAATATACTTTTTGGTTCATCATGTAAAATGTCTTGAATGACCCTGTACAGTCTATGTCCTCTATATTTGAAATGAGCGTAGTTGGTGACTTAAACTTCTTTCTTGGTCTTCATATTTAAAATTGCATGAAGAGATTGTTGGGTCACATCCTAGATATGCCATATTTTTTGTGAAAAGGTTTACTATTGAGAAAGCGATGCACTTGAAAAAACCCTCTTGGATCCTGTTGGAAGGTGTGTCAGACAATGCTGTAGAAAGTGCCGATGAGACCCTTTATAAAAGCACGATAGGAAACCTTCTGTAAGTGAAAGAAAACACACCCTATGTTTGTTTTAGTGTTTGTTTATGCTAGGTACTATGCTGACCCTAGAGTCACTCACTTAAATGTTGTTGAAATCATTATTTAAGTTTGTTTATGGTATATTTGATCTTGGAATATAGTTTACTAAAGACTATAATACAAAGGTTGTGGAGTTTATTGGCTTAGTTTGTGTGAGGATCTATATATTGGAAGAAAAACTCAGGGTGTTTCCATCTTGGATCATTGATAAAATCCCTGCCATACTCAGTCACTAAACACATAAACTTAGGGCCTCATGTTTTTGTGTGCTTTGGTGTGAATGAACATAATTTAGATGAAGCACATTGTGAGTGGGAATCGGCTGACTTATACCTTCATCAAGCTGTAGACTTTTGGAGATTTTCTTTCTAGAGGAACTTTCATGGTTTTTGTGTACTATAAAAAGTGTTGCAATAAGTGTTATAACACCTTGTACATCATTGTTGTAACACTATCTTTTCATGCATACTTTTTTGTTCTTGCTTTTATTTTCTTTCGACTTACATTGAATTTCAGAATGCTTTGCTATGTGAATGGGTGAGGAATGTTAAAAGTTATTATTATGTAGATTATAGATTGTTGTCACTTTTCAAATCCCTTACTAACCTTATGAATTTTCTTTATGCCATCACATTTGTCTGATTTTTTTGTTCTTTCTCCAGTCAGATTTTTCTTGGTGATGACTATTAGTCCAAGGTTATGTAAGTCTTATCTTTCTCATATTTTTCAGATATGGAGCATCATCTTGCAAAACATGATCAAAAAATTCTGATCAAAAGTGTTGTGCAACGTGATGGATCACTTGGGAGTCAACGATTTTTTCTTGATCTAAAAAATAGTTTCTAAGTTTTTCATTACTCACATTTTTTTTAAGTTTGCATTCGATTGACTTCAATGCATATTTTTGTTTTAAAAAAAATCAAATAAAAAAAAATCCTTTTGCATTGTCATTTAGGTATTGATCTTTGGTGAAGGTTAAGGGAGACTGATTTCATTAACTCCTTGATTGTGCAAAGACATGGACAATATAATGATAACCCACTTCATTCTTATAGTGGTCTTGCTCTATGTGGAGTAGTGGGTTGTCCAAAAGTCTTGTTCTTTGTGACCGCACTGTCGAGGTGCAGTAAAATTAATAATCCTAGCTTCCTCTTCTAACTTGTAGAAGTGGTAAGTCGGGGTCAAATCCACAGAGAGCAAGAACATTCAAAGTGTTTATGTAATAACCTAATAATAATAGTATATATATAAATACGGAATGGGGGTGGGATTTGATCTTGTTTTAATGAACTAATTAAACTAAACACAAGAAATAGACAAGTAGCAACAAAAAGTGATTTAAACTAAAATATTAGAAAAATCCCAACCCTTAATATAGTCTCCCCCTAGTTCGAATTACCCTTATAATTAATGTAATTGTTCTCTTTCATGTCCAAAACTACAAAGGAACTTCTTTATCCTCATTCATGTCCAAAACTACAAAGTCCAACAAGGATTATAAACTCACCTACTTTGAGCAAAACGTCCTCCACTACCCTTTTGAATAGGTCAAAGACCTATCTGCCATTTGTAAGGTGATAGTGGTAGGTTTTATGGTTCCAATCTCCAATTTATTAAAGATAGAAAGTGGCATAAGATTAATCCTTTCCCCGAGGTCACATAACGCCTTCTCAAATTTATCATCGCCAATAATACATGAAATCATAAAGCTACCTGGATCCTTCCTCTTTTGAGGGGTTCTTCGCTGAATTGTCGTACTACACTCCTCGGTCAAGTTGACCATTTCATATGCTTCCAACCTTCACTTTTTTATGTCACCCCCTTAAAAAAAATTGCATAATTAGGCATTTACTGTAAAGCATCGATAAAGGGAATATTAATATGCAAATTTTTAAAGCTTTACAAAAACTAAGCAAATTGATCGTCCAATTTTTCTTTTGGTATGTTTGAGGAAATGGAAGGGGAGGGACATATGTAGGAAGAATAGAGTTAGGAGTGGAGTTTGGCTTCTCGGCCCTTGTTTTACTTGTTTCCCCAATATCCTTTTGCTTTACTTGTTCCTCTAGATGCTCTTTTTCAATAACTTTGTCGCTTTCCACCGGCATCCTTGGCCTTTAACCCTCGACCCCACTTCTTAATCGAATTGCTTGGCATTGCTCTTTGGGGTTCTTCATTGTAGCACTTGGAAACTGTCCGTTTTGGTGTTGGGGACTAATGGCTTGAGCCAATTGGCTCATTTGCAATTGTAAGCTCTTATTGTTGGCCTCGTTTGTCACAATGCTCTTATTCAGATCGACTTGTAACTTAGAGAAGGAATTGCTCATTTGAGAAATCCTCTCATCCATCCTTGAGATAAAAGACGTCAAAAGTTCCTTGAGCCTCGACTCCTTCCCTTCGTTAATCATCCCATTTGTGATAGAAAATCCGGGTGGTGGTTGGATTGAATTGTTTGGATTACCGTAAGAAAAGTTTTGGTGACCTTTTGTACCCGGTTGGTAGTGACCTGATTGGTGTTGGTTATGATTGTAGTTTGAATACTAGTTTTGCCCTGGGTGCGGATTCGGATATTGGTGCGAGCGTTGATTCCCATAGTTCCTTTGATGGAGGAAACTACAATCTTCGGGATCCTTTTGACAAACGATAGTCTTCACACTTTGTTCTGCTTGAATCGAAGTAGCTGCATGAGATAGTGTCTCTATCTGCTTTGACAAAGCAGGCATTTATGTCGATAGAGAAGAGCTTGCCTCCTTTTCAACTACACTCACAACTACCCTCATGATTTTTCACTCATTGGGCCACTGATATGAGTTTGAAGCCATGTCCCCTATGATTGATATCGCATCCCGAATGGTTCTCGAGAACAGTGCTCCATTGGCGGCAACATCCAATATCACTCGAGTTGGTCCAAATAAGCCATCATAGAAATAGCATACTTGTTCCCTTTCCTGAAGTCCGTGTTGGGGACATTTGCATAACAAATCTTTAAATCGCTTTGATGCTTCCCATTGGGGTTCTGTATCCAACTGTCGGAATTGAGTGATCTTCCCTTTCAACTTTATCGTCATACCGTCGGGAAGTAGTTTTGAAGGAAACGTTGGTGTAAATATCCCAAGTATGGGATATCTTCAGTTGCAAGTGAATTGTACCATTGCTTGCTCTATCCCTCAAGGAGAATGAAAACAACCGGAGTTTGATTTGATCATGTGGCACATTCTTGATTTGAATTGTGCCACACACCTCCAAGAAGTTTGACAAATGTAGATTAGGATCCCCGTTTGTGTGTCCTCGAAACAGATTTTGTTGAATAATGGAAATTAGGGCGGGCTTCAATTCGAAGTTGACATCATTAACCAGCACCCATCTCACCACCAAAACTCTGATTTTTCACTGGTCTCAAGTAATCTTGGATCGGGGCTTGTGGTGGTGCATTAAGCACTTGCTCTCTCCAATTCCTTAGGGCGTTCATTTCCTCCTGTTGCTTCTGTATCATTTCAATCATTTGATGATATATATTTGCTTGGTCCGGCGGAATTTGAGGAAGGTTCCTCTTGACTGATTGACGACTCTCAGAGCATTCTCTCCACTGGCCATATCTCCTTCTTTATTTCGCCTCCCTAGATTGTGTCAACAAGTTGCTTCAATTTCTGGATCAAATGGTAGCAATCCTTGTGACCCCAAGTGCATCCACTCCTTGCAAAACAATCAAAAGAAACCACACTTGAGCTCAATTGATAACAAGTAACAAACAAAATAAAAATAAAATAAATAAAATAAAAAGTGTCTAGAGAATCATAAAATACTTATAACAACACTATCTGATTATCATTACCGATTTCCCGACAATGGCATCAAAAACTTGACACGACTTAGTTTAGGTACCATATTGGCAACGGAAAATGTACGGCGTCAAAGTAGTACTAACTGAGTACAAGTTCGATCCCACGAGGAATCATCTCAATATCGGATAAATAAATCGCAATAAGCATTTCAATAGCTAGCTAAAAGATCGAGTGGTTGTATATTTTTAGACCTAAGTAAACTAAACAAGCAATTAAACTTAATAAGATAGATTAGAGAACAAATTATAGGGATTAAACAATGAATAAAAGTAATCTTGGCTTATGTTCCAATTAAGGATAATTAACGACTATTATTCTGATCCGTTCAACCTTTAAACCAAATGCTACTTATTGGGAAATGATCGTAATTATATGCAAGACCCTCTCTTAGAGTGAATTGCGCGTGGATTGTATAGGGTTTACCGCCGTCTCCGGTAGAATAATTAAATATGATCCCAACCGAACCTAGGACCAAAATTTCCACAATTAACTCAAACATCTTAGTTCTATTACCTAATCATGTTGATTAACGTGATATCGGATTAAATCTAGCCTCTCGATTCCAATTTAATCCATAATAAATTGCTAGACAAGTGATCAAATCATTTAACAAGCATTATAAACAATTTAATCAACTAATAACATAACACGGGATTGAATTAATCTGCTAATAATCATTAATCACCCATAATCTACTTTCTAAACCTAGATTAGGGGAAATTTAGTCAACCATTATCATAATGAAACACAAATATATTAATATAATCATGTCCATACAAATATCAAATAAAAATGATAAGATAAACTTGTTTCAGTGTTGAACTTGATCTTCAAATATAATCCCCTTCTCTTGCTCTCCAAGTTTTTCTCTCTCTAGAAACTATATAATTTGATAACACCTGCTAAAATCTGAAAGGGAGGGGCTTTTTAGAAGTAATAGGCCAAAAAGGGAAAGTTATGAGCCAAAAACCTATATTTTCGCCGGATTTAAGCACAGTCCGCGCAACACCCATAAGGGTTACGCGGTCGGACCGTGCAAATGTAAAAATAGGTTGTTTCTTCTGCACGGTCTGTGTAGCTCCTGAAGTTGGCGCACGATCAGACTGTGCACCCTTGTCTTGGGCACGAGCTTGTCTTTTCCGCGCAGGAGTCGTGCATTGCTGCACGACCTGACTGTGCACGATCCAAAATCCTCCTTTCTTGCCCGTACTTTTGTCTTCTTTCCGTCTATCTTACTTTTGAGCTTGTTTTACCCACAAAATACTCAAAAATCGATTTTTCATACGACAAAAAGATAATACAAATAAATGTGGTAAACGAGCGCTTAGAATGCATAATTACACGATAAAAACCCCTATTTCTAAGCACGTTTTCCTAAGAAAACCCTGTGTGTCAACGACGTCGTTACATGACAAATATGCTAAATCCCTCCAATTAGGGTACAAAAATAACAAATCATGCAGAAGACTCCTAGTAGTGACTAGCCACCACGAACGGGATATCCCGACGAGCTACCACCCTCCTTGGGCTGCTTATAGCCGAAGGATGTCATGTATGCAATGATGTCGTCGTCCAGCGGTGGCAGCTCAAACACTTTGAAAAAGATGGAGTTGTCATCCATCTCTTTAGTAGTAAAGACCAGGGTCATTCCGGCATTAATGTTGTTGTCTTCTACAAACTTTTGCCACCCACTTTTGGAGAACTTTGGGGTGGTATGCTCCCCTTGGTATTCGACTTGTCAGTTCCTGCAGCGGTACCTAGTCGTTGCTTCAACTGTTTTCCTCGGCATTTGCGACACGACGTGTCTAGGTATTTTCTGGTTTCAAGTGAAAAACGTTATGTTCTACACACCCCCAAAAATACAAACTGAAATTTACAGACTTAAACAATCAATGATAGAGCGGCAAATAATAATCTGGATAACAAGATCGGATTGACAGGCACAATCGACTGTATATTTTTTATTAAGGATGAAAATGCCGTCCATCAGGAGGTACTGACAGGCTCTCTTCCTCCCCATGTTTGTATTCAAGGTTCTCCCAATAACCACCAAAATGAACGACAATTCTTTTCCAGCTCATTTTTAACCTAATACTATTTACCTGAAGGCTTAGTGTTAGGTTATCTAACCCTACATGACTAAATTCTGAGTAGTGCTGAAAATTATAAAATTAGGTGCATTCTGAATATTTATTATGGTATTTAAAATGTTTGTTATTGTTGTTGTTGTTATTATTATTATTATTATCAGTTATGGTATTAAAAATGTCTTACTATTGTTGTTGTTGTTGTTATTGTTGTTGTTGTTATTATTATTATTATTATTATTATTATTATTATTATTATTATTATTATTATTATTATTATTATTATTATTACTACATACTAGTTGTTCGTCCGTGCGATGCACGGGATTTTTCTTTGCATATTATGAATTTTATTTTTTAAAATTAGAAAAAAATATAAAAGATAATAACAATGTTAAACATAAAATTTTAAAAAGAAAACAAACGAACACAACAAAGGAGTTAATAAAAAAACACACAATAACATACACTAATACAACATGATGTTTTTTTTATTAAAGCAAACCTAGTTATATTACAAATTTCTAAAACCTTTATATACAATATTAGATGTTGTATTTACATGTTTCTTTTTATGGTCACAAATCACAACTTTAAGACCATTTCTGTTTGTCAACCTAGAGAAAACAACATATAGTTGGTCGTGGCTGAAAACTGGTTTACGTAAGAAAAGACCCCCCTTGACTTTTGTTTATTGTCATTGTATGACACTGTCAACAAAAATTGCCTTCGTTGAAATTTGAAAGGAACTTTTGAATTAGAAATAACTGTTGACAATCTCGGAAATAACCCTAACTCACCAAAACTTACTCCTGTGATGATTTTTGCTTCTAATACATGTACTCCAAGTTGTGTAAGAATTAGTCTTGTTCCATTACACAAACCACGATTTATATCAAATATTCCGCAATAATATAACTGGTGTACCTGCCTTTGGAACACCTGAAAACTTTATACATAAATATTTTAAATGATTATACGATAAGTCATAAGGTTATTTATAAATGAATAAAAACAATACAAATAAAACATCAATAATTATAACTTTTATGGTTTTTTATTTAACTTGCTCTTACGCAATTTCCTTGCTTCCTCCGATATTTTTGCATCCATTTTTCCTGTGTTGTCTAAAACAATATGAATAAAACCTTATTTCTAATAAATTATTAACGTAAAAGAAAAGAAAAGAAAGAGAGAGGGAGGGTCAAGATTTCTTGTTAAGTGATAAAAAAATAACGACAATTTTTTAAATTTATACAGTGTCCTATATTTTTAGTTGTCATTTTAATTTTTGTTTTGTTTGTAAATAGTTGTCATTTTAACTTTTTTACCACGTTTTTTACAATATTAACCCTATAGTTATTAAAAGCATTAACAATATATAGAAATAATTAAAAAATAAAGGGATTTAAGGAAATTAGTTGAGGATTGATTTGTCAACTTCTTAAATTCCATAACTTTTTAATCCAAAGTTAGAATGACAACTAAAAAAAATGGAGGTAGTATTATTGTAAAAATAATAGAATAAAAAAGGGTCAATTAGCAAAAGCAACCTGTATTATGAGCCTTTTTTAGTTTTGCAACCTAAGCTTTTTATTTTTTCCGATGACAACTGTATTAATTGTTATTTTTCAATTTGCGACCTCCGGCGATATTTCCGGCTATATAGGACATGTGACTTGCACATGTTCCTTTTTGAACCAATAAGATGGCGACACGTGGCGACTAATAAAATATTTCAAAAAATATTAACAAATATTTTAAAATTTTCATAAATTTCATTAATAGATCTAGAAAATAAAAAAAAAATCTGAAATTCTTTTAGAAATTCTAAAAATTTATTTAAAATTAAAAAAAATTATTTGTAATAAAAAAAATAAAATAATTTTTTTTTGTAATTAATTAAAAATTTCTAAAAATTCAAAAATTTCATTATAAATTCTGAAAATAAAAAAAAAAATTCTAAAATTAATTTGAAAATTCTAAAAATTTATTTAAAATTAAGAAAATCATTTAAAATAAAAAAATAATTTTAAAATCAGAAAATTAAAAAAATAAAAAAAAAAACCGGAAATTTCATTTATAACTTCAGAAAATTAAAAAAATAAAATTATTTTAGAAATTCTAAAAAGTTATTAAGAATTCAGAAAATTTATTTATAATCCCAAAAATTAAATTCATAAAATGCACTTCTTAAATTTATTTATACCGGAATATACGAGAAGTTCCCTTTTTTTTTATACTAATTTTCTACAATCTATAATTATTTTTTAGTATTTAAAAATTAATTTCTAAAATAACTTTTTTTAATTTTCTGAATTTTAAAATTAGCTATCTAATTTTAAATGATTTTTCTTAATTTTAAATAAATTTTTAGAATTTTCAAATTAATTTCAGATTTATTTTATTTTTTGAATTTATAAATGAATAGAATTTTTTTTTTGGATTATATATATTTTTTTAATTTTAAATAATTTTTTTGGAATTTCTAAAATAATTTCTGATTTTTTTTTATTGTTTGGATTTATTAATGAAATTTCTGAAATTTTTAAAATATTTATTAATTTTTTTTTAATATTTTATTAGTCGCCACGTGTCGCCATCTTATTCGTAAAAAAATGAACATGTGCAAGTCACATGGCCTATATAGCCGGAAATATCGTCGGAGGTTGAAAATCGACAAAAAACAATTAGTCCAGGTTGTCATCGGAAAAAATAAAAAGTATAGGTTGCCAAAGTAAAAAAAACTCATTGTACATGTTGTTTTTGGCAATTGACACAAAAAAAAATGATGAGTTAATATAGAGAAGCATGCAGCTATTAATGGAATGCTAACTATCCTCAAGTAGTTCATAAATATGTATGTTGCAATAACCATTTAATTAAATAAACATTTTCTATAAATCTTACTTGGATAAACATGGGCAGGAACAAAATATATACATATATATATATATATATATTATATATATGTTTTTGGTATGAATAGAATTGTCAACACATTTATGTCGATTTTATTTTTGTTAGTTTTTTTGAATTGGTTTTTGTTTATTATTATTATGTTTGAATTTCTAGTTATGAATGTCAAACATTCAAACATAACATAAAAAAGGCCAAATAATATAATATGGAGCCCAAAAAATTAAAAAAAATGGCACTATATATATATATCAGAGCTGCTCAATTGTATGAGCTCAACCATTTATAAAACAGACTCGACTCAACTATAAACCCAGCCCAATTAACTGAATAATTATAATAAAAAAAATGCTCAACCACAGACCCAGCCCATCGCCACTCTTCTAGAACAGCCATTCGACTTCTTTGCCTAAGTCGGTGGAGAAGCTGATATTTAAGGTTGCACCACAGTTAATTCTCTCTCTTCAACTCTCATTGCAGGAGGTTCGAAAGCAAAGGGATACATTCTCTTTCTGAGCATTTCTAACATTTTCTCTCTATGTTCCTTCATGCATTGTGACGCGTGTATCTATATGTTCTTCAAGAGGCGCTGCGGTGCCCTAATCCAATATTCAGTGAGGTTCTACCTCTTTATCACTATGCCTAATTTGTGCCAGATTGTGTCATGTGCAAAATTATGGTCTATGTGAATATTTAATTGTGTCATCATTAACTATTATCGTGTATGTGAAATATATCATCGTGTATCATCATGTCATCGTTAATAATTATCGTGTATCGTGAATATGCATCTTCCTTGTGTGTCATGGCGTTCATATTACGAGTACATGTTTTTTATCCACATACATTTTGTATGAACCACGACTATAATTACTGCACACGACTAATTGAACGGAGACTAACCTCGAAAGCTTGATGGTTGCCCGGTGTGTGCTAATTCGTATTTGGCCTGAAATAGACGCCGTAAAGATTTCCCCGATTCGCGGCCTCCGATGTGAGCCTGAGAAGAAAGCAACTGCCTTTTGTGGGGATGAGGGTGAGGGTTAGGTCGGTGAGACAGGATTAAATGAGGGGTAAAAGGGGGGGATCGCACTAAAAAAGTAGCTATATCTGCATTTGCAAGAGTCTACTGGGTACAACAACTTTTCCCCTTATTGTAGTAAAGAAAATTGCATGTATAAATATAATCAACATTTGGTGATGGTAAAAGAAGAAAGATGACAATGCACGAAATAGGGTAAAAATAGAGAGTATCAGGTGAAAGGGGTAAAATATGATTTTAATGGAAGTCAAAAAGATGAATACATAGAAAAGCCCCTATGACTATGATTTGGCAACACACTATCATTTTTTATCTGTTCACCTCGTATACCAATATCCCCCCTACATAAGAAAATCCCAGTTCAATTCATGGAAATCATACTACTTTGGTATTACGTATAAAACTATAAACAAGAGCACCACCTATTTTATACCAATGCTGTCCTAGTTCCTACAAAACCAACTAATTTACATATACACAATACATCTAATTGTCACAAAACAGGAGCCATAACTTAACTTGAGAAAAGAAAACCTCTGCCCTGTTGAAGAAAGTTCTATTTACACAAGTTTGATAGCAAACAAGATTCAATTGTTATCTTGTACAAGTCAATTCCATAGCTCTGTAAGATATCTACTTTCTTGGCCTTTTTGCTGAGTTATCTTGTTTGGGCTCGTTCTGCAATCACACCAACATAAAAGTCAGGAAAACTGAACAAGGAGAATTGAACAAGTATAAAGATGAGAAATCAGAACATGCAAGTATAAACAATAAATGTTGAGGACTACGGTAGGTTGTTCTCTATCTAAAGAGAGGAACAGGTTTTTATGCATAATCTCAAACAATGGTGTCAGTTGCACAGGAATAAAGGAAAATAATAACTTAAAAAAGGACACGCGTAATATAGACCTAGAAAATCAACAAATGCTCATTCAGTGGCCCATCAGGTACAAAATCAAGTATGATTAGGTAACAGTATGATATTTCAATGTTAAATGTCAATTACACTAGAGAAAAATACATCCAGAAAAATAAAGTGCTGAAATATAGAAAAAGAGTCACCCATGTTATGTCGCTGTGGCTGCACGTATGCTGGTTATTTTAAGTCACAAAAATCAATTCTTATAATTATTAATTCAGATTGGGATTCTCAAGTTATTTATCTGTGTTTTGTAAAATAATATACATCTTAAGTAAATAAATAATATGTTCAGCCAACAGCAGAGAGATGAGGCTAATTCCTGTCTATTCATGTTTATCAGCAAGCATTAAAAAGGTATAATGAGTTATCACAGCAGACAATACTTACTACACATACAAATTTTAAAATAGGTAACGAATAACTTTTGACAAAACAAAACAGTTGAGAATTCTTACTGCATTTGAAAGCTGTTCGCGTATATAGGCAATTGATCTCAACATGGCACCTAAGGTATCCCTGGACACCTGAAATTTAACTTCTGATTGTCCTGAAGTTGTATCTGCGTCTTGTAGCTGAACAAGAACAGACTATCAACTGAAGGTGTATTGCATACAACACGAGTATAATGTCATTTAGCAACTTAAATTTATCTGTGCTTCATCTTATGATAACTACAAAACCCTGAAATCCTAGAATGGAAGATTTTTTCTTATAATTTCAGAACCAACACAACATTCGCATAGAGTTCGAAATAACCTAATTATGTACGAATATAAAAAATGGCATCACCTAATATAAGATAAAGTGGGACCCTACTCTCTTAGACTCTTACAACTGTTTTTTTCAAAGGACAGTAGTCCAAAAATCTTCAGAGTATGTAAATGATCAATCAAGCCTTCTCGCCAGTGTAGGATATTTTGAACTACATAAAGCTAAGGCCAACGATTGCCTTACAGAAACTACTTTCAATTCTAGTATTGCTCCAATTTCGAATGGAGGAGATTTTAGTCAGCAACTTAGTCTCTCTCGAAGTCCTACTTAGTCAATTATACTTTAGAATTGACCCCAAAAAGAATTGCATATATCGTGCCAGAGATATTAGGGGCTGGATCCAAATCCTCACTGTCCTTTCAGTGAAACAACCATCATTGTAAGATCAACTTGGGAATATCGATTTGAATCGTGTTAAAAGGAACAGTAAAAGGTACAACCATCTCATCCCATTCAGGATTAATTATGATAACCACCGACCTTCAAATTGATGACAGCAACCTTATTGACAGGGGCCGATAGCTGTTCACTGATGGACGCCATGGACCTCAAAATGGGCTCCAGTGTGACCTTTGATAGTGAGAACTTCACTTCTGATTCTCCTGCCGGAGTCTTTCCATAATCTTGTAACTGAACAAGCAGCAACAGACAAGTAAATTAGAAGTATGCACTGATGCAACTTCTACATCCAAGTTTGGGAGCATCAGACAATCAACGACTCAAAAGTTCATGAAGAAAATTGAGCATCAGCCCAATAGAAACATGAAGACAACAATTAATAAAAAGACTTGGATCATAAGAAATGGGGGAAGGGCTGAGAAACGGAATGACGACGTCAAATAAATGTGGTCACATACCTTTAGGTTAATTACAGCTACCCTATTAGCTGGATTCAAGTTCTTATTCTCCATTACCCAAGTCATTGACTTAAGACAAGGAAGCATCAACTGCACAAATTCAATGAGACATTGAACATTTATTGTTGTAAAAGATAATCCATTTACAAAAATATTTCATAGGATTTCAAATACCATATTATCAGTATTAACAGCATCGCGGTTAAGAGAAACTGGTGACATGTTTGGGACATTCAGATCTGAAGTTGTTTGACAAGGAACACCAGCATCATTAAGATTAAAGCACCGAATCATTTCATCTTGTTGTGGCCAAAGTAAGGGGGTCATTTCAGGATTTGCCATGGATGAGTTGCGATCATCATAAGCAACTCCTCCAACCTGTGAGCTAGAAGGCACAACTTTAGCTACACTATTTTTAACACCAGCAACCTTCTTTCCTCCTTCTCTGAGACTAACAAGTCCTGCCCTGTATGTCTCTAATGATATAGCCCCTTCCTCAGCAAATTTAATTGCTTCTTTGCATAAATGATTATATCTAGTCGTCAGAGGTTCATGACCCTGCAGCTCCCTTTGTTCATCAGCTACAACCATGCTTTTAGCATCTCTAGTCCACCGCTTTAAGATGTAATATGATGGCAACGTAAGCACATTTGTTACAGTAAAAACTGTCAAAATATGTCTACAAAGGATGCCAGAATACTCAAACATCTTACAGCTACAATTTGCTCTCATTTCTGCAATATTCAGTGAGACGAAATAGGCCTTCTGGTCATCCTCAAATTTCGCCACCCTGAATGTACTGTTATGGCCATCTCCATCGACTCTATTAGCAGTATATACAAATGTCTCAACTAACTCCTCTTGAAATTTTGAGAAAATTCTCTTTGTGTACAAGCTAGCGGCCTGTTTTTCCATAGGCGAAGGTGTCTTCAGCATCGGGGTGGTGCATATTGTATCAAAATCAGCTTCCACTTCCCTCCGAAATGAATTTTCTAAAGCTCTTTCATATTGCCTAAAGAACATTGGCAAAGTAGTTTGCTGATTTACATAGCCATCAAAAAATGAGCTTTCGTATCCAAGAATGGGGAAAAGGGTAGCAAAGAATGAGTCCCGAAAATAAGCAGGCACCCATTGCCTGCGGGTGTCATATATAGACTGTAGCCAATCATTTCTCTTCAGATCGTACTTGTCAAGGATGGATGCCCAGAATGATTCAAATTCCTCAGTGGTCTCAGTCATGGTGATGCACTTATAGAGATCCACCTGAAAGTTAGGATGAGTAAGACATACACGAGCCATTCTTTCCTGGCCTTCTCTTAGCACATGCCATTTGTTTAGACAATGACGGGTTTCTGGAAACACCTGTGTAGCTGCAGTCTGTATGGCTCTGTCTTTATCTGTTGTCAGAGAGACAGGTGCACAGTCATTCATGGCGGCCAGGAAAGTTTTAAATAGCCAGACAAATGTAGCTTCAGATTCATCTAGAAGTAGCGCACAACCAAACAAAACTATCTGACCATGATGGTTCACCCCTGTGAATGGAGCAAATGGTACTCTATATTGATTTGTTCTGTATGTTGTGTCAAGAACAACAGCATCACCAAAATGGCTGTAAGCTGTCCTAGACCTAGAGTCTGCCCAGAATGCATTAGCCATGCGATTCTCTTCATCAAGTTGAATGGCATAGTAAAATCCAGGATTCTCAGCCTGCATTTTCTTAAAATAATCAAGGAGATTCTGAGCATCCCTTCCCAATGTTCTTTTCCGATTGGAATACCCTGGTGTAAAGTCTTGTAGGCCAATGTTTTTCACTGTGTGATTTAGTCCTGGAGCAGTCATATTCTTCCCTACATGGTTCATTTCTGCAGGGACGCCATTTCCATCCATGGAAACATACATCACGCCACTGGGAACTACGTCCACTCCTTGGAGTGTTCCTGCTGCATTTTTTGTTGTGCCAGCAAAATGTCTTTTAGGTCTGAGGTTGTGCAACTTACTATGACCAACAATGGTGTGATTATGCTCTTTCACAAATTTTGTCACAATCCATTTGTTTCCACCCCTTAACTCGATTCTGAGCACTGCCCCACAGCTCTCACCCAGCCTTTTCTTTGACCCATCCTTGGAACACAAAAATTCCCGGGATCTCGTCATGTCATCTGTCTTTGACCGGTCAAATTGAACTCGAGTGCTAAACCCCACATTTCTAGCATAGTCATCATAAAACATCTTGGCGGCATTTTCCGAATCAAATTCCATTCCAAGATATGGCTCGGGAAAAACACCATCCTCATCCTGTACAACTGACTGTCCAAAAGCATCCGTTTCTTCGACGCTATTAGAATCATTATCGCCATCATCCGTCATTCTTCCATGTTGGCCCATGTTCCCCTCTTCGACACTGATCAATTGAAGGTCCATAAGAGGACCCCCTTTATCCCATTTTCAAAAAGTTTAATGGCCTGAAAGCACACAAGCATGCTGCGTCTCTTCACAGATTCTTCCACAGCTTCATATCCGAAATCTGCATGAATTTTAACAGTTCACATACACATGAAGATTAAAAAGCCCAAGCCCAAATAAACGCAGACAGTTTAAAAAACACAACATAGTGTACCCCAGAGCTTTATTAGACTCAGATAAACACTTTATTAAAGTCGCCTTTAGTTTTCTATTCCTAGACTGGCATTCAGAAACTTCAAACAGCAAACCAAATTCTCCATCCTCTTTATATTTCAAATAAGAAAACTTTCTTACGAGTTAATTACTTATGTCCTATAACAGGAATATGAGAAGCATGAAACCTTTTCAATCACTTCAAGATTGCAATTTTATACGTCAAACAGCTCATAGACATAGTAATGATAGGAAACTAAATTCCGCGAATGTATATATATTGGATTATAGTGTATTTATTGAATTACCGTGTACAGTATGAAAGACAGATACCTGTTACGGAGGTGTCTACGAGAAACCAAAGATATTTGTTCCGATTCTGGGATCAATAACGCAATTTGAAATTCTAGGGTACTGCGTGAAAGGATCGACACGACGGCGTGTGGAGCAGCACCGGCGACGACGCAGAAAGGGAAGGGGGAGAGAGAGATTAAGTGGGTGTCATGTGTATACGAAATGACCTTAGTGGGCGCGGCCCTTTCAACCGTTGATCTTGATCTGACGTCTGAAATTATTCGAAAGAAAATCTGCATTTTGCCCTACTCGTAGATTGAGGGCTGATATGTTGCGTAGCAGAAGTTTGGTGGCCCATCTGATTCACTTCTACAATAATCCTTTCAATTTATTTATATTTTAAATTTGACCAAACATTCTCCAGTTTATCATAATAATAGTTCCCCCGATATATAATTTAAAATAGTTTATTTTAAACAAAATAAAGATCAAAAGATTGAAAAAATAAATTTAGCAATATATCAATTTAACAAAAAAAAACTAAACCATATTTGTCTCATAAAAAATTAAGTAGTTCATTTTTATTTACAGCACAAACCTGATATAGATAGTTCAAACCACAATAGATATGAAATCTAAGCATTACAAACAACTAATTATTTCTTTTAAATTTAATATTTTATATAGTATCAGATTAAGTATTGAGATAAAATAATTAATTTATATTTATTGTAAGTAAATTAATTAAAAGCAAAACAGTTACTTGTGTCTTTAGGACGTTGGAGGATTATTTTCAAAAAAAAAAAAAAGAGAGAGAGCTACAAAAAGCGAAGCAGATCTCTGAATTTTCCAATTGCTTACGCTGACGCATTATGTTTATCCACTATTTTTTTCTTTATAAAAATAAAAATATCATCTCTCGTTTTGGGAAAAATAAAAATGGTTGGTTATTTTTGAATTATTGTAATATTCAATTAGATATATATTTATTGATAGAATAAAATTCACGTTTTAAAAGATAAATTAATTTCACAATGTTTTACATAAGCTATATAACAATATTAAAAAATAATAAATTATTCTTGCAAATTTTATTAAAACAAAGGGAAAAATGAAAAACAATGTGTTAGTTTTATAAATTATTTTAATATCAAATATATTAATCGTACGTTCCCACCTTCAACACTTTTTATATAGTAAATTGTCAAAAATAAAACTTGGAACCAACTTCTGTCATGATTTAATCTATACTAGTACAGTACTCGTGAAAAAAATTCACGAACGTGCTAAATTTATGTTTTTGTCGATGGAAAAGTAAATAGGTTACTAATATATAAATTGTCTTTTTGTAAGAAGCATATCTATGTATAGTAATATTGAAGAGTTATAAAAATATTTCCAATGATGAAAATTAAATCATTGGTAAATCGAATATTAAAAAAAAAAAAAAAAAAAACTATACTCACGTCATGCAAAAAAGTACACTCACAATCTAATTAAAAGAAAAGAAAATTTCAACGCAAAAAATAATATGGCAAAAAGACGCGTAAAATACTATATAGAAAGGAATTGTAATGGATTTCAACCGAAGTAAAAGGAAAAAATATTTTCTGACAACCTTACATGAGAATAAAATGAATAACTTATTCCTTTAGAACTATACAATACAATTTAAATAGTGGATGTTCACGATGGTAAATCCCTAATCATGTAGGAATATTTAAGAATTAGCGATTTAAATTTTAAAAACAAATTCCAAGAACACGAGTATAATTAGAGAGTTAAGTATCCAACAAATATAAAAAATCTTATCAGAATCTCATTATCTAGAACAATTATTGTATATAAGTCTCTCTATATATAATTTTTTAGTAAATTGGATACCCAACAATAAACTATCCTCAAGCAGTGCAAAAAAGTACACACGCAATCCAATTAAAAAAAATACAATAGCACAATGACGCTAAAATACTATATAGATGAAATTGTAATGAATTTTAACCAAAGAAAAAAGGAAAAATATATTGACTGACAAACTTATATGAGAATAAACTGAAGAACTTGTTCCTTTAGAACTATACAATGTAGTATACAATAGCGGATGTTCACAGTAGTAAATCTCATAAATCATAAAAACAATAATTAAGAATCGGTGGTTTAAATTTTAAAAATACATTTAAATAACACGGATACTGTTAGAGAATTAAGTATCTGACAGATATAAAAAATCTTATCAGAACCTCATTATCTATTTTTTTTTTTTTGTATAGAATGTCTCTATATATCGTGTGAATATAATAGATTCTTGAACATAAATGTATATTTTTTTAACATAATTAAATAAAATAAACTATAAATAAGTTGTTTGGAATGTTCCTGCACATCATGCCCATTTAATACATTCTTAAATATAACAATTTATTTTACATAAAAATATAAAATACATTAAACAATAAATGGAAAAATTACAAAAAAAAAAAAAGGAAAATTGTTGTGATAAATAGAGAATTCTCTACATATTGCGTCCATATAATAGGAACTGCTCAATATTATATACATTATACTCCTTTCATCCCACTCGGATTTGCACGTAGGGACGTGCATGTGTATTAAGAAAACTATGCTTTTTGCTTTTACTTTGACTTTTCAAAGTAGTTCACCTAAAAAAATCTGGGGAAAAGTTAGTGTACTAATATTTCCTCCCCCTTTTTTAAGCAAAGATAACCTGATCCAAAAATTCAAATAATGCAATCTGGAAACAACAAAAATTTCGGCTGATACAAATCTGAATTGCTCCCAAAAATTCAAATTTATTCATAACAAATTTCTAGGAAAGATTACCACATGACAAAATGTACTGATTCATCCAAGTAGAAATATTCTGGGAATTTTTCCCCTCCAATACAAATTGAAGCTACACATGATTTCTAACAGCTCAAATCTAAAATTACATTTGAACTTCACTCCTAAAGTTTAATCAAATCAAACACACTCAATAAATACCCCAAAAACAACATTGAATGCCACATTCAATGCTGCACCAGATTCAAGTTTAGAAAAAAAAAAAAAGATTCAAAGAAAGATGGCAAACCATAGGAAAGGCTCTAATCTATCTCCATCAGACCGCACGTTGATAACTCAGTTTCTCATGGCCAACAACACGGATGGATTCATGCACTTTGGCAAGATCAAGGCTGTCATCATTTGGAGTAAGCCGACGGACTATTCAATACAACTAGGAGTCTGCAAAGATGCAAATATTAGTAGAGTCACCTGTTTCGTTTAACGACATAAAATTAAATGGTGGAAAAATACGAGTAGATCTCGATACAGAATTAATGAAGGGCATTTCGTTCTCAAAATGAGGCACTATTCGAAGGCTAGCCAAAGAGCTTAAGGTTAGGAAAAGCAAGGTTGGTAGGTGGGTAAAATCAGGTGGTAGCGTGTCGTTACCGCCACAAATTTAACCTATTCTTAGCCCATAATATTAAACAAAATAGTATATGGTAAGAAAGGATCGTTTCCCACGAGGAGAATTTTGCTTTACTTAATTTTAGAATCAAACATGATCAACATTTAACTCCAATTATGAACTATAAATAATATATCTCTCTCTCTATATATATATAGAATTCACACGCACACACACGAAGGGGAGGGGGGGTGTTTAGCAAAAGAATTAACGTCTAAAGTAAAGATAAATAATTCCAAAAACTAATATTTTCAAGACAAATAAAGAAATAATTAACATATGTACATTTTAAGATTAATGAACCTAAGAGCTTGATTCTTGATCAATGATACAAAAAACAAAGTTAATAGATTGAAAGTGAGAGCCTTAAGTAGCTAAAGTTTCACTATATCCCTCTAATATAATTGAAATTATTCTAGGATAATCTCAATTCTTACTAATCTAATCATGTCAATCTTTACTATTCAATTAACAAGACTTCGACTAATTGCATAAGGTTAGGGAAGATCAATCCTAGCAAATCACAAGTTGAAATTACTAGTTCAAATCATATTCTAGTATGAATCAAAACCATTTGACTATTCTTAATTCAAACTAGTTGTTACTTAATTTCTATTCAATTCGGACTAGGCCGAACCAAATAAAATAGCTATAATTCCAACCAACATACATGAAATGGATCCAAAAATCATGAAAATGAGGATTAGAATATAAATCAATTACCACAATATGACAAGAATATCAACTAAGTTTTGTATTCATTCAAGCAAAACATCAAACACCTTGTGTGTATAAACATCAACATAAACATATTACAAAATAACTTACCTATAATTCAAGAGGGGTGTGAGGGACATACTAAAAATAATATTTTGAAGATATAAAAAGAGAAATTTGACAAGAATTAGTACTAGAAATCTTTCCCTTGTTGAGTTGCTTTGACACCTCTCAAAAAGCGGGAAATTTCCTCCGTCTACCGTAAACGGACTAGCCCGTTTACGATAGGTTTCTCCTCCTTTTACACTCCCAAATATGTCCTTAGTAACCCTCACACCCTCAAAGGATTACAATAAATAAAACCCCAAAAGATTGCTAGTCTACCTCTACTTTAGAATTTGAGTTGTTGTTGGATTGTTGGATGATTGAATGATTTTCTTCATCTTCTTCCTCCTATTTATAGCTGATTTTTGGGGGCAACAATCTGCACTTTCAAGGCTGTAAATTTGATGAATTTTTGCTGTAAATTTGCTGCCGAAGAGCTGTAACATTTCTGGTTCTTTTGATTCAACTTGTTCGCCACTTGATTCTCTGTTGTTTCCTACAAGTTGCCGCTGCTGTTAATTTCATGTTTCACAGCTGTATGAGACAATGTCGGCGCTGTAAATGGTTAAAGTTGCAGCTACAAGTTGGTCTAGTGTTGAAAATTGTTGCTTCTGTTTTTTTCTTTGAGAAAAAGTCAACAATAGGGGGCTGAATTGATGGGTTTACTAGGCATTTGTGTGAAAATAATATCAAGTCATTTTTCATTCTTCACTTAGTTAAAAACGGGCTGCTTGTTTCTATTCAAAGTGAGTGCTTAATGGGTTATTTTCTTAATTAACATGATAGCCTATACTTGAGCCCAAATTAAAAATAAAATAAAAAAAGTTGGGTTGCTGCCCCAAATTAATAAAACATGGTAAATAATTATAAAATTTATTAGAGAATGCAAAAAAAATCAACCAAATTAAGAGCTTGAATATTGTAGAATTATGCACTTATCAAATTCCCCCACACTTGGATTTTGGTCGTCCTCGAACAAAACATCTATGTCCGTCTATCAAAATGCATAAGAGGCATAACTCATGAGTATAGAAACAATGAATCGGTTCGACTTATAATATTTCAAGAAGAACAAGCTCAATTATTCGTAACTAACAAGAATTTGGCATCACTTAAAAAAAATAGAGCAAACCAAGTAGGTAGACACTCACAAGATAATTCACTCTTCGCTCGTGTGTTTAAAAAGGTTAGTGTTTCACTCAAATTCATTTTATAAACTTGACCCACCATAAGCTTGCATATCTTCTCATTTCTCCATCATTAGGATCACATAACCCACATAAATCATAAGGACTTTTGAGGTAAATAGAGTTAGGAGAAATTTTAGATGGGAAAAATGGTTTAGGATATCTTATAATTTTGTAGAGGCAAGTGTGGTAGTAAAATATGGCGGTAAAAACCCTTGAATTAGTAGAGCAAAACAACACCATATCAAAAATTTGAAAATTTCACACTTTGTTCTTTCTTTTCTTTCATCATTTTCTTTTAACTTGAGCCATGATCGACCAAAGTAGGTGCATTTAATGCTCCATCTTACCATGATACAAGGTTAGTGGACTTTAAGATCACCCCTTGCTTTCCACATTGGTACCTCAAGTCATTACTCTTTTTTTTTTTTTTTTTTTCGCTCCTTGTATCCTTACTTTCACCACAACCCACATTTCTTTAAATTCAAGTGCTCTACTAATCCTTAGGCCATGGGGAAAAATAGATCACTTGGGTTGAGGCTCATAATGAGATAAGCAAAAACAAAGAAGGGCCAAAAGGCTCAACTTTGCTCACTAGTGGAAAATATATGTAAGGCTTGTTTTGGCTCAAGTGGTTTCCTAAATGCCTTAATCATCTTTATGTGAAATGTATGTGATAAGTTTTGACTTTGAAGAGAATAATGCAAGTTCTGGGGATTAACAAATCCACAAAAGAAATCACTCAAGAAAGAAATGAGACTTGATAAGATATATATCAGTCATTAAGCTCAAAATCTCACCAGCTTTTTGTCTACCATACATAGTCACTACTATTTTTTTTTAAAAAAAGATATCAACTAGTTACAAGAATTGAGTCCGTCTATCTATCATGCTATGATTTTTAGAGCAAATTGTTTCAAACTTGTGGTCATTACACCTTTAGCAATTGAGAACTCAAAATTATTTAGTTTACACAAAATAAGTGCCAAAAAGTGCTTAAAATAGCAAGAAATTTTAAAAATTAGCCTCAAAATTCATGAAAATTTCCCAAAATTTTCAATTTTCAATTTTCACTTTCTTCCCCTCCCCCACACTTAAACCATACATTGTCCTCAATGTAAGATTCAAATGTTGAGTAGAAGAAAAATTATATAAGTCATGCATTTTATCAAAAAGCTAGTTGCATACTAACATTGCAATATATATCAAAAAATAAAGCGTACTAAATTGCAAAATAGATTAGACAAAAATAGCAGAGTAGAGAATGCAAATCTGGTATTGGGTTGCCTCCCAAGTAGCGCCTTTGGTTATTGTCGTTGGCTCGACATACTCCCTTCTTGCTCAAGACTCCTCTAAAATAATTTCCTCCATCAGCATCACTTGAGCTTGTTCGTAGAATGGTTTTAGCATGTGACCATTAACTTTGAAAACCTTGTTAGTTTCTAAACTTTTTATTTCTACTGCACCATGAGGAAAAACGTTAGTAACAACAAAGGGACCAAGCCATCGTGTTCGGAGCTTACCTGGAAATAATCTCAATCTAGAATTCAATAACAACACTTTTTGCCCAATATGGAATGACTTCCTAAGTATCATCTTGTCATGAAATGCTTTGGATTTTTCCTTGTATATTCTAGCATTTTCATAACCTTCTAGTCTTAGTTCCTCTAGTTCTTGTAATTGTAACTTTCTTTCTTTTCCAGCTTTTATGTAGTCTAAGTTACATTGTTTTACCGCCCAATATGATTTATGTTCAATTTCAACCGGCAGGTGACACGCTTTTCCAAAAATCAACCTATAAGGGGACATACCAATTGGAGTTTTAAATGCAGTCCTATAAGCCCAAAGAGCATCATCTAATCTAATACTCCAATCTTTCCTATTAGGATTAACCATTTTCTTCAAAATTTGTTTAATTTCCCTATTAGAGACCTCAACTTGCCCACTAGTTTGGGGGTGATATGCAGTAGAAACGCGATGTGTGACATGATATTTTTCAAGTAACGCACCAAATGTCTTATTGCAAAAATGAGTACCACGGTCACTAATGATTGCTTTTGGTATGCCAAATCTATTAAAGATGTGACTTTTAACAAATTTGACCACAGTTTTAGCATCATCATGTTTGAAAGCCTTAGCCTCTACCCACTTAGATACATAACCAACGGCAAGAATGATGTAAACATTACCAAAAGACGATGAGGAATGGACCCATAAAATCAATACCCCAAATGTAAAAAATTTCACAAACTAAAATACCTGTTTGAGGCATCTCATTCCTTCGTGATATGTTACCTGTCTTTTGACATTGTTCACAAGATTTACAAAATAAATATGCATCTTTATGCAAAGTAGGCCAATAAAATCCACATTCAAGCACCTTATGAGCGGTCCTTTTGGGACCGAAATGACCTCCAGCATCATAATTGTGACAAAAAGTTAAAATAGACATGTATTCGGATTCATTCACACATCTTCTAATTATTTGATCAGAACAAGATTTCCACAAATACGGGTCATCCCAAAAATAGTATTTTGATTCAGCCTTTATTTTATCCTTTTGAGCTTTTGTCAATTCAGTTGGGAAAGTCCTAGTTACTAAAAGATTTACAATATCAGCGTACCAAGGAGGTTCCACAGTCAAAGAATATAATTGCTCATCAGGAAAAAATTCAGAAACCATTGGCCAATCATCTCTAGGTACTATTCTACTCAAGTGATCCGCAACAAGATTTTCAGCACCCTTTTTATCTCTAATTTCTAAATCAAATTCTTGCAATAAAAGCATCCATCTCAAAAGTCTAGGCTTTGATTCTTTCTTTTTCATCAAATATTTAAGCGCGGTATGATCAGAAAAGACAATCACTTTGGTACCAAGCAAGTAAGAACGAATTTTTTTTAATGCAAATACAACGGCAAGCATTTCCTTTTCAGTTACAGTGTAATTACATTGTGCAGGGTCAAGTGATTTAGAAGCATAATATATCACATAAGGCTCTTTGTCTTTTCTTTGTCCTAACACAACTCCTACAACTTTGTCACTCGCATCGCACATTATTTCAAATGGCAAATTCCAATCAGGGGGGCGAATAACAGGAGCAGAAGTCAATCTATGTTTCAAATCATCAAAAGCCTTTTTACATTTTTCATTAAATTCAAATGGGACATCTTTTCCAAGCAATGCACATAAAGGGGATGCAATTTTAGAAAAATCTTTAATAAAGCGTCTATAAAAGCCGGCATGCCCAAGAAATGATCTTACCTCACGAACACAAGTAGGGTAAGGTAATGAGTTGATTACCTCTATTTTGGCTTTATCGACTTCTAGCCCTTTGGAGCTCACAATATGTCCCAAAACTACACCTTGTTCAACCATAAAGTGACACTTTTCAAAGTTTAAGACAAGGTTAGTTTCGATGCACCTTTTTAAAACAAGAGATAAGTTATGGAGACAAAAATCAAACGAATCACCAAAAACAGTAAAATCGTCCATAAATATTTCCATGTTATGCTCGATCAAATCAGAAAATATGCTCATCATGCATCTTTGAAAAGTACCGGGTGCATTACAAAGGCCGAAGGGCATTCTTCTAAAGGCAAATGTGCCAAACGGGCATGTGAAAGTGGTTTTTTCCTGATCTTCTGGAGCAATAGCAACTTGAATATATCCCGAGTACCCATCTAAGAAACAAAAGAAAGCTTGTCCTGCTAGTTTTTCCAACATTTGATCAATAAATGGTAATGGGAAGTGGTCTTTTCTAGTAGCTAGATTTAGCTTCCTATAGTCAATGCACTTTCTCCATCCATTAGATATTCTAGTAGGAGCAAGTTCGCCTTTTGTATTTTCTATCACCGTTATTCCGGATTTCTTAGGTACTACATGAATTGGACTTACCCAATTAGAATCGGAAATGGGAAAAATTACTCCTGTTTCCAACCACTTAAGAATTTCATTTTTTACGACATCCATCATAGGGGGATTTAGCCTACGTTGTGCTTCTCTAACAGGTTTAGCATCATCTTCAAGAAGGATTCTATGCATGCACAAGGTTGGACTTATTCCTTTAATATCAACAATTGTCCATCCTATGGCCTCTTTATATTGCTTTAACACATTCAACAATTTTTCTTCTTGGGATGGGGTTAAAGAGTTTGAAATAATCACAGGCAAAGTTTCACCATCACCAAGAAAAACATATTTCAGATTAGAAGGGAGGGGTTTTAATTCCAACTTAGGAGCTTGTACTACAGAGGGCAATAATTTTGAAGAAGTGAGGGGCAAAGCAAGAGATGTGGAAGTTACCTTCAATTCTTCTAAATTAGCCTCTTTTTCAACAAAAAAATCAGAAGATTCAAGTTCAAGTAGTACTTCATCCAAGTTATCAAGATCAAAGATTTGTTGCACAATTATATCAATAATATCAATAGTATCAATCGAACTCACATTATTAATGTCACTAGGATATCTCATTGCATCAAAAATATTGAACTTAATTACTTCCCCATCAAATCCCATGGTCAGATTACCTTCATGCACATCAATCTTAGTTTTAGATGTTTTCAAGAATGGTCTTCCTAAGAGTAATGGCGCATTATTAGACGAATCATCACCCATGTCAAGAATGTAAAAATCAGCAGGAAATACTAATTCATTTACTTGAACTAAGACATCCTCAAGTATTCCTACTGGATATGCATTAGACTTATCAACCAATTGAATCACAACATCAGTTTTGCTTAATGGCCCTAAATTCAAAGAGTCATAAATAGTTCTTGGCATAACATTTATGGAAGCACCTAAGTCCAACATGCATCTTTCAAACCTCAAATTTCCAATTTTGCAAGGTATAGTGAACATACCTGGGTCCTTGCACTTAGGTGGAATTTTCTTTCGAATCATGGCGGAAATATTTTCACCCATACTTACCTTTTGAGAGCCTTTGAATTGCTTTTTGTTGGTGCAAAGCTCCTCGAGAAATTTAGCGTACCTGGGAACCTGTTTAATAGCATCTAAGAGAGGTATGTTAACTTCTACCTTCCTAAACGTCTCTAAAATTTCTTGGTCCATGGATTCTTTTCTTGATTTTGCAAATCTAGAGGGAAAAGGTGGGATTTCTCTGAATTGGGTAGGGGTTTTGTTATTTGGTCCATCTTTCCTTAAACTAACCTCCTCTCCATCTTTCCTTTCATTTTCACTATTTCCCACATCATTTTCACTATTTCCCACTTCTTAGTGTTATGGCCTTAGCATTTTCTTTTGGGTTAGGAATGGGTTGGGATGGAAGTTTACCGGACAATTGGGTTTCTATGTTATTCAAGGAAGTGCAAATTTGCCTAATTTGGTTGTCTAGGTGTTGTAAATGAGTGTCGGTTTTCTTTTGGTATTGGACGCCTTGGGTATGAACTTGACCTATTTGGGTAGTCAACTGTTTGACCATATCTTCTAAAGAACGATTAGAAGTTTCAGGTTGACGCATATTTTGGTAATTGTTTGGTCTAAAGTTACCTTGGCCATATCTCAAATTAGGATTATCTTTCCAACCCTCATTATAAGTATTAGAAAAAGGGTCATATTTTCTTTGGGGTTGGCCAGGGAAACCGCCTATAGCATTAACATCTTCAATCTGTAAAGTAGGACAAGCATCAGTAGTATGAGAAAAATCAGTACATATGCCACATGCATGAGCTTGCGTGTTGCCATTTGATACAATTTTGGACATAAGAGTAGTTAAATGAGCCATTTGTTGAGCATTTTCTCTAAGTTGTTCTTGCACAGCATTAACATCAATTTCATTAACTCTCTTAGTCTGTCCTACATCATTTCAAGTTCCAAACTGTTGTGTATTTTGGGCCATATTAGATATTAATTGTCTAGCTTGTGCAGGCGTTTTATCAACTAAAGCACCTCCACTAGCAGCATCAATCATACCTCTATCATGTGGTAAAAGACCTTCATAAAAGTATTGAATTAATAATTGTTCACTAATTTGGTGTTGGGGACAACTAGCACATAATCGTTTTAATCTTTCCAAATATTCATATAATGACTCATTAGAATTTTGCCTAATTCCACATATTTCTTTTTGAATGGATCCAATTCTACTTGCGAGAAAGAATTTTTCAAGAAAAGATTTTTGCAATTCCGCCCAAGTAGTAATGGATCCTGGTGGAAGATAGTAAAGCCAGTCTTTAGCTAAATCATGCAATGAAAAAGGAAAAGCACGTAGTTTGACTTGTTCCTCATCAACACCATCAGGTCTCATAGTAGAACAAACAACTAAAAATTCTTTCAAGTGCCTATGAGGGTCCTCACCTGCCCGACAATTAAATTTTGGAAGCAAATTTAGAAAACCTGAGTTCAGCTTGAGAGGTTTTGCCAATTCTGGGAAGATGATACATAATGGTTGGTCATCAATATTCGGTTGAGAAAGTTGCTTGAGCGTCTGGTTAGCCATGTTCTCCTTTCTTTCTTTTTCTTCTTCCTTCACCTGTTTTACTTCACTTTCTTCACCGATAATCCTACCACTTCTCAATCGCATGCACCTTTCAAGATCAGAGATAGCATCATAAGTTAGAAAAGTAAAATAAAGTAAATGAAATAGAAGAAAGGAACAAGAAAATAAAAGATATTGTGAAAAGTAAGTTAATAATCACAACTACTTTAATAGAGAAAATTATAATTTACTAATCTAAATAGTACAAACCAATTGACACAAAGTCTAGCATTTAATCAATTCAACATGCATAATAATAATAATAATAATAATAATAATAATAATAATAATAATAATAATAATAATAATAATAATAATAATAATAATAATAATAATAATAATAATAATAATAATAATAATAACAATAATAATAATAATAATAATAATACCACAAGTTCAAAAGAGATATTAAAATTTGTATTAATTCTAAGATTAAGTATACAAACAACTCTCCCCGGCAACGGCGCCAAAAATTTGGTAGCGTGTCGTTACCGCCACAAATTTAACCTATTCTTAGCCGATAATAGTAAACAAAATAGTATATGGTAAGAAAGGATCGTTTCCCACGAGGAGAATTTTGCTTACTTAATTTTAGAATCAAACATGATCAACATTTAACTCCAATTATGAACTATAAATAATATATATATATATATATATATATATATATATATATATATATATATCTCTATATATATAAATAGAATTCACACGCACACACACGAAGAGGGGGGGGGGGTGTTTAGCAAAAGAATTAACGTCTAAAGTAAAGATAAATAATTCTAAAAACTAACATTTTCAAGACAAATAAAGAAATAATTAGCATATGTACATTTTAAGATTAATGAACCCAAGAGCTTGATTCTTGATCAATGATACAAAAAACAAAGTTAATAGATTGAAAGTGAGAACCTTAAGTAGCTAAAGTTTCACTATAATCCCTCTAATATAATTGAAATTATTCTAGGACAATCTCAATTCTAACTAATCTAATCATGTCAATCTTTACTATTCAATTAACAAGACTTCGATTAATTGCATAAGGTTAGGGAAGATCAATCCTAGCAAATCTCAAGTTGAAATTACTAGTTCAAATCATATTCAAGTATGAATCAAAACCATTTGACTATTCTTAATTCAAACTAGTTGTTACTTAATTTCTATTCAATTCGGACTAGGCCGAGCCAAATAAAATAGCTATAATTCCAACCAACATACATGAAATGGATCCAAAAATCATGAAAATGAGGATTAGAATATAAATCAATTACCACAATATGACAAGAATATCAACTAAGTTTTGTATTCATTCAAGCAAAACATCAAACACCTTGTGTGTATAAACATCAACATAAATATATTACAAAATAACTTAGCTATAATTCAAGAGGGGTGTGAGGGACATACTAAAAATAATATTTTGAAGATATAAAAAGAGAAATTTGACAAGAATTAGTACTAGAAATCTTCCCCTTGTTGAGTTGCTTTGACACCTCTCAAAAAGCCGGAAAATTTCCTCCGTCTACCGTAAACGGACTAGCCCATTTACGATAGGTTTCTCCTTCTTTTACACTCCCAAATATGTCCTTAGTAACCCTCACACCCTCAAAGGAATACAATAAATAAAACCCCAAAAGATTGCTAGTCTACCTCTACTTTAGAATTTGAGTTGTTGTTGGATTATTGGATGATTGAATGATTTTCTTCATCTTCTTCCTCCTATTTATAGCTGATTTTTGGGGGCAGCAATCTGCACTTTCAAGGCTGTAAATTTGATGAATTTTTGCTGTAAATTTGCTGCCGAAGAGCTGTAACATTTCTGGTTCTTTTGATTCAACTTGTTCGCCACTTGATCCTCTGTTGTTTCCTACAAGTTGCCGCTGCTGTTAATTTCCTGTTTCACAGCTGTATGAGACAATGTCGGCGCTGTAAATGGTTAAAGTTGCAGCTACAAGTTGGTCTAATGTTGTAAGTTGTTGCTTCTGTTTTTTTCTTTGAGAAAAAGTCAACAATAGGGGGCTGAATTGATGGGTTTACTTGGCATTTGTGTGAAAATAATATCAAGTCATTTTTCATTCTTCACTTAGTTAAAAACGAGCTGCCTTTTTCTATTCAAAGTGAGTGCTTAATGGGTTATTTTCTTAATTAACATGATAGCCTATACTTGAGCCCAAATTAAAAATAAAATAAAAAAAGTTGGGTTGCTGCCCCAAATTAACAAAACATGGTAAATAATTATAAAATTTATTAGAGAATGCAAAAAAAAAATCAACCAAATTAAGAGCTTGAATACTGTAGAATTATGCACTTATCATCAGGCTCGATTAAACCACACACAAACGCTATCAAACCAGCTCTTACCGAAGTCTATATGTTGCAAAGGCTCAAATACAACCTCAGCTGCTTGCATTTGGACAGAGTTAATAACACAATCATGTATGAATCTATGATAACATCATTCACATTGACATAAAATGGTTCTACATGCAAAGAACTTCAAAGAGAGGATATAAATTAGCCGAAGAAAAAGACCCGTATAGATCATGCAGGTCCAAGAGGTATATTCCCAAGGTTATGTTTATGTGTGATGTTTCACGCCCCCAATACAGTACCGAGGGGGCACTACTGTTTGATGGAAAATAGGAAGTTTATAATTCACAACAAATGCACCAGTCCTCAGAAGCAGTGTGAATAGGTGAAGGGGCACATTAGAAACTACACTAATCGAGTCTATAAGCAAGTCATCAAAGAGTATATGCTACATCAGGTAAGTCTCATTTGCTATCAAAACAAACATGATATAGCTTGACAACATAGTAAGTCTCCTAAATGCATTCTAACAAAATTGGTTAGAAACATTGGTTACATTACTAAGTTTAAAGTAAATGTTCATATCTACATGCATTTTCATCATTGGTTGTTATACCATTAAAATTTTCAGATTATTCCAGCCATAAAAGTCAAATGAAATGCAAGTAAACACATTGTCATGCAACAGGATAATGCTAAGCCACATATAAGCAATCATGATCCAAATTTCAGGGTTGCAGCATCATCAAATGGGTTTGACATTCAACTCATTTGCCAGCCTCCAAATTCACCTGATACAAATGTTCTTGATTTAGGGTATTTCAGAGCTATACAATCCCTACAGGCTGAAACTCCTTCATATAATATGGAAGAACTAGTACAAAATGTGCTCAAGTCATACAAAGATCTAGAGATCACTAAACTCAGCAGCATTTTCCTGAGCCTACAGCAATGCGTGATTGAAGTGATGAAACTCAAAGGCAACAACAATTACAAACTGCCTCATATAGGCAAGGCGACACTGACTAAAGCAGGCACACTGGCTACATCTCTAGAGGTTGATGAAGACATTGTGAGACAAGAAATCGAACATTTGATTGAGAAAGAACAAGTTAGGGGTACATATGAAATTTGAGGGTTATTAGCTGAATTGAGGTATGATTAGGAGAGAAGTTTGGTATAGAATTAATATGTTTTGTGTTTATGGCCTAAACACAATATAAATGTGTACGTTTCGCTTAGGCTGTAAACATGTTGACTATTGAAATGAAATGCATTTTATTTAAGTAATTTCAGATTTCGGTTCATTTTTTCCTTTATTTGTTATAACAATACTCCCTCAGAAAGATTTCATCATTGGACAACCTTTATACATCCACTGAATTAAGTCAAGCAACCATCAAAATTTAATGCAAATAAATGGGGAACACTGAATTAATCAGACAACAAAAAACATCATTTTATTCAAGCAACCAACACATTTCAATGCAAAGAAGGGGGCAGCCATGACTTAATCAGACAACAAAGAAGCATCATTTCATTCAAGCATCCACTGAATTAAGTCAAGCAACCATCACAATTTAATGCAAAGAAATAGGTAGCACTGAAATAATCATACAACAAAAAGCATCATTTGATTCAAGCAACCAACACATTTCTATGCAAAGAAGAGGGCAACACTGAATTAATCAAATCCCAAACACCAACAGAATGAGGCGGCATTAAAAACTCAAACACCAAAACCCTTATTTTATTTAAGCTACCAACAGATTTCAAATGCAAAGAAGAGGCCAGATCTGAATAAATCAGATACCAAACACCAACAGAATGGGGGCAACATTAAATAATCAGACACCAGAATCCTCATTTTATTTAAGCTACCAACACATTTCAAATGCAAAGAAGAGGGTAGATCTGAATAAATCATATCCCAAACACAAACAGAATGAGACAACATTAAATAATCAGACGCCAAAACCCTCATTTTATTTAAGCTACCTCAACACATCCAAGCAAAAACAAGAAACCCAGCAGAGTATCAGATACCCAACTACTCGCATAATATTAGAAAATCAGAAACAAGATTAAGGAATAGATACATAAACCTTAAATATGGTCGGGATCCAAGGCATTGCATGTAATGCCTCTTGAGCTCCTTCGACTTAATCCACTCGCAGGTTGAAGGAAGGGTAGGATCCGAGACTGAACCGGGTACCTAATCTTCATCTGAAACTAAATTAGGTACTAGATCTGGCTTCGACTTTGGTCCTATTTCCACTTTACAGCTTAAATTGGACTCCGACACCTCCGATTCGGCCACGAACGATTCATCAAAATCGTACACCATGAGGTCAATCTTGGGAGAATCCTCCATGAAAAGCCACAGAAACCGAAAGTAAAGAGACATTAGTAGAAGAATAGCTTAGATCTCAGTTGTGATAGACTTGGATTATGGATGGTAGATTGAAGAACTTAGGGTTTGGGAAGGGAGATGGATAAACAGCGGCTGAGTTCTCAAGAACACGAGAGAAAGGAGATCCGAAAATAATTCTAGGGTTTGTTGGGGTTATTGGGTTATCACTTATCACAAGCAAAGATGGGCCAGCATTGTGGGTTGGGTTTTGGGTTTAGGTTAGGTGATTTATTTAGTTAATTAGGGAGACATTAGTTATGGTTTTTAATTAGGTGATTAGTTTATAATTTCATATTTTAGGGATGTCAATTTTGAAAATATGTGAACCTTTGAGGGTAAAGTGTGTCAAATTATTTGCCAGTTTTGTAGTGTGCAAATCTGAGTGGGACGGACCGAAATGAAAAGTGTGCAAATTTGGCGGGACGGGGGCAGAATTACATTATAGGAAATATAATATATATGTTATGTTATAGAAACACATATATATATGCATTTTTTATTAAAAACGGAGATTACGTTTCAAAAAGAATAAAATAAAGGAAATTAATACATGATTTTTTTAGTAATCCTATTGATATATCAGAATTTGAATTCAATTCCCTTGTAATTTTTTATTTTCATAATTCTTGTAGATTATTGGAATGATTATATATCAAAATTTGAAGCACATGTTCTTGATTTTTAATAACACTGTCAAGAACCGTAATTGTAATTATCTGCAACTTTTAATGAACTTATCTAGAGGAAATGAAAAAATATAGAAATCTTAAATATTGAAATATTTTAAAATTTCAAATCACAATTATGCAGAATCGAGAAATATCAGTTTGTAGTTGCCATAATTATATCAACCTTATCCAGGAAAAATTAAAAAATAGAACTCTTAAATATTGAAATATTATACTATATGTTATATTCCAAAAACTCTAAGAGAATGACACTTAAAAATGGCCGAGAGAATGACACTTGATAAAGTGGTTTATCTTTTAGTATATAAGGGATAAAGTGATATATATATATATATATATATATATATATATATATATTATTGTATTAGTAATGATTAAAACCTACATTTTAGCAGTGTAATGAGCGGAAATATGCACCAAATTTCCTCTCATAGAGTTTTGCATTTTATCAGTATTGTTCATAATAGAACTGCAACCAAATTGGTCTCACTACCAGTTGTCAGTTTAATCGGTTGGATCGGCGGTTTAAATAAGGTGAAATTATAACTTAATATATTACTTAAGAACTGGATATCTTTAATAAAATTTAATTAATTATAAAAAAAAAATCTTTTAACTTCAAATTTCTTTCCAAGCATGACAATTATGATAAAATAATAAGTAACTTGAAACAATTTTATAAACTCATAACGAAAGTAAAAAGTAAATCTATAAGTGAAATAAGCACAAATAAATAAAAAAATAAGAGAGAGAGGTAATAGATGATTGTAATAAAACAAAATAAAAAGTTGACAACGGCAAAAAGGGAAAGAAAAAGATGCATGCATGGACAAGCCTATGCAGAAACTAAGAAATCAACGCATAAGATGCCTAAGATCTGCTACTACAAGCCAGTAGTTAGAATCTAAATCTATGATGGCCCTTGTTAAAACCCAAACATGGCAAAACCCTGTGGGAAGAAAATCATGAGTATGAAAAAAAGTACCAACAACCACTAACAAATCAGCAAAAGCGGAAGTATTCCGCGTAGAAGTATTTGTAAGCCAATGCCATCATATAAGTCGTGGATGCGTGAACCAAGTGTAATCAACATGAAGTTTGGAAAGAGCATCGGCTGGTTGATTACCTTATCGAAAATATGTGCCACCATGAAATCCATATGAGAAATCCACGCAAGGGACCGAAGTCATCTCATAAGTAGTGGTACACGTGTCCCGTGCACGCACTTTAGGGCCCTATTAGTGTTATTTTAGTGTCAATAATGTACATAATCACGTGTATTTCGTGCTTTTGTACTCTCATGGGCAAAATAATGCGTTTGTGTTGTTTTTGTGTTAAGACAGGTGAAAAAGGATCGAAAAAGAACATCAAATGATCGCGGAGTCGAGGGATCGATCGAGGCAACAAAACGAAGGGCTAACTGAAGATCTCGGCCGAGATAGGATGAAAATCTCGTCCGAGATGAGTCTCCAGGGTAAACATGAAGATTTGCAGAACTGAAGATCTCGGCCGAGACAAGCAACGCATCTCGGCCGAGATGAGTTTCCAGAGGATTTCAGGATTTTCAAAAGACCATGATCTCGGCCGAGATAAAATCCAATCTCGGCTGAGATGAGTCAAACCCTAGCCAGCCCCAATTTCCCCTTTTCACGTCTAGGCCGAGATCAGCCTTCGACCCGCCAGCTGAAAAAAAAAAAATTCACGTCTCGGCCGAGACACACTTACATCTCGGCCGAGATTTCTTACCCTGTTTTAAAATCCTGAATGCGATTTTGCCCATTTTTTACTAGCACTTTCTCCCCTTATATATATATATCATCCCATTCAAATTTGACCTACCTTTTTTATACTTTTGGAAGCACTATTCAGCCACCATCACATCCAAGGAGGAGAGAAGGGCAAGAAGAAGTCACATCGTCTTCCCCATTGATCATCGTTGGGTTTTATCACTCTATCTTTATGAATTCTTGTATTTTCTGTAATTTCTTGATTGTATTAGGTGTAATGGGTGGCTAGCACCCTAAATTCTATCCTTGATCATGTTGAACCTTGATTGATGATGAGAATGTGATTATTGACTCTTGATATTACCTTATTTATGCAATTTAAATGTTCTATAATGTTTGATTGGATTGTCTCATGCCTAGATGCTTGTTTTAGGATTGATCACCCTTTGGGAGACATTTATTGTATGTTGCTAGAGATTGAACTTCACTTTCCGTGATTGTTGAAGCTTCAACCTCCCTTAGTAGATAACAATGCTTGATATCATTGGTGGCATTATAGAGTTTGGCCTCTAAACCCGATCTTGTCGAGGTTTATGCTTTATTTATCCCGTTGTTCTAGCGCATGACCACCCAATATCAATTAGTGTGAAAAGAGCTTGTTTGGATCACTAATTGGTTTGGGTAGGGATAAATCGATCATACCTTCGATTTATCCATAATTAAAGGACAACACGGTCTACATAAGCGGACCTTGTAGATTGTGGGAAAAGGGTTTAAATCGCATTGAATTTGGGACATCAACGATAATCATTAGGTAGTCGGATTCAAGGGGATACTAGATCGAGGGTAGACCTTTTATCATATTCTAAAACCGAAAAACATTTGTTATTTGTCTTTCTTTGTTTGATACAAAATACGAAAAATATTTATTGCTTATCGAGAATTTTAGTTGATCACTTGTTAGCAATTTAGTTGTTAACTCAATCCAAAACCCCCCTTGTTTACTTGTTTAAGTTTATTACCCTATCCATCGTAAATCATTAGTTGCTTGTAATATCCGAACAACACTAATCCACCGTTCTCTGTGGGATCGACCCTTACTTACCACTCTACTCGTTAGAGTCGTATTCTAGGTATCGCGTATACATGTTCTTATATATATACGTTTAATTTGATGGTAAGAAACAATCACTACCAAATTTTGGCGCCGTTGCCGGGGAACGGCGATAGAATAGTGTTGTTTTATTGATCAAACATCATGGTTATTTACATAGTTTATTATTTGCTTGTTTAGTTAGTAGTCTTAAAAACTTACTTTTGTTCTTTTGATTGTGTTTAGTATAGTGGATGTTCTTGTGTTCACAAGGAGAGAGAGGATTGTTATTTGAACCGGATATTATGGAACGTGAACGAGAGTTGAGAAGAAGAGCCCGGAATTTGGAACAATTCCGGGGAGGATTTGAAGATTAGAATTTAGAGAGTGAAGAGACCGTCGGATTGGAAGAAATGGTTGAGGATCAGGGTCAGGAAAGGACCATGAAGGAACTTGCCAACACAATGGTTGCTCAAGAACCCTTGTGTATTACATTCCCAGCAATAGGAAATGATACTGCTTTTGAGCTTAAATCGGGGCTCATACACCTCCTACCATCGTTCCATGGGCTATCCGGGGAGGACCCGCATAAACACCTGAAAGAATTCCATGTGGTATGTTCGAGCATGAAGCCATCGAGGGTGACTGAAGAGCAAATTAAGCTTCGAGCATTTCCGTTCTCATTAAAAGATCTTGCTAGGGATTGGTTGTACTACTTGCCATCCGGATCAATCACCACTTGGGATCACATGGAAACACAGTTTCTTGAAAAGTATTTCCCAGATTCTCGAGCCACCAACATCCGGAAAGAAATTAGTGGAGTGAGGCAAATGCAGGGGGAAACATTGTATGAGTACTGGGAACGATTTAAGAAGCTTGTAGGAAGTTGCCCTCCACATCAAATCACTCCGCAGTTGTTAATACAGTATTGGTATGAGGGGTTATGTCTAACAGATCGAAACATGATTGATTCGGCGAGCGGAGGGGCTCTTGTTGATAAGACACCTACTAAGGCCCGAGCATTGATCTCCAAGATGGCTGCCAACACTCAACAGTTCGGATGTAGAGAGCCTGTGAGACAAGTCAAGGATGTTATCGATTCAAGTGTTGAAGAGAGGTTGGATCAGCTTACCGACTTGGTGAAGAAAGTGATTACGGTTGGCACTCCTACTACAAAACCTTGCAGAATCTTCCAAGTAACCGAGCACTCCACTGACAGTTGCCCTATTCTCGGAGAAGAGATGGAAGCCCATGCAAATGCAGTTCACAACTTCAATCCTAACTCTACCGGGAGGAAATATGATCCTTATTCGCAATCATATAACCCGGGATGGAGAGTGTTTATACGCAAATTTCGTATCCAATTAAAATGCGCCACGTTATAAAATATATGTTGAATATCAATTTTATATTGATTATTTTTAGGAATTGGATAAATAAAATTTCTAAGTTAAATAGTTAATTTAATTGGTGATTTACTATATATTTTATTGACTAATGGAAAGCCGCCACGTGTCAAGATGATGCAGATATTACTAAATTAAATTAAATTAATTTAGTAATTATCCAAGAAGATGAGGATAAACATCAAGTCATGCTGGACCAATCAGAATGCTCCATGTGTCAAGTTGTTGCAGTAATTATTAAATTAAATACAATTAATTTAATAATTATCTTATGGATAATGATATTATGAAGGACCAATCATATCGCTCCATTCAGATCCAAGCCCACTAGGTTTTCCCATCCTACAACTACAAATAGGGCCTCATTCTCCACCAAAATCACAATAACACAAGTCAAAAAGTGAAGACACAACAAGAAGTTGGAAGAACTCCAAGAAATCCAGAAGACTTAAAGCACTTCAAGATTTGAAGACGTTCTTGAAAGATCGAAGACATTCCTCAAGATTCGAAGACGTTCTTCGTCAAAATCATCAAGAAGCAGCGTTCGATCCGGAATCAAGCCGTTCGGCTTTCGGACAACGTTATTGAAGAACAACTCAAGCGGCGGAGAAGATCAAGAAGAAGATTTCACTCCAAATAATCAAATTCAAAGAAGATATTCGAAGAGAAGAATCAGAGGATTGAAGAATAGAGATTGTAACCTACAAAGTTCTACAAAGTTCTTCATTTAATCCAGTTGAAATTAATTTGTACAAGTATTTTGTGTTTATTAATTTAAGACGCAAAATTTGTTGTTACAAATTTGGCACGCCCAGTGGGACATCTCTACCTCTCATCTCTTCTCCTCAACCAACAACTGAAGATAGTGTTATGGCGCCTCCTAAGATCACGCTGACGAAGATCGCTGCAACAAACTCTCCAATTGCAAATGTCAATATCATCACAAGAAGCATGTCCAAGACACTACAATCACAATCATCATCTCTTGAAGCTGTTGAGAAGGATCCGAAGCAGCTCGCCGCTAACACCGCAAATGAGGAGGGCGACTCTGCATGCTCTACTCCTCGCTCTTCCTCAAGTTCAGAAGTAGCACACATCATGACAACTAACGTTTCAACTCTAGAAGAACAACTTGCAAGTCTAACTAAAGCCATTGAAGGACTTACAAAACATGTCCAAGAGCAGGACTCGAAGATTGAAAACCTGAGGAGCAAGATTGACAACTGCGATACAAGTCATGCTCAGGGGAAAGAACCAACTGAAAATCAAGGCGACGTTGAAACGTCTGCAAAACGCGATGTCATTGACAAGGAAACGCCACTAGAAGAGATTCAAGTATCTGTTGATGGTATGATTCCCGTTGACTAACTCAAGGAGATCATCATGGGGACAATCAAAGACAAATTCGAGGGGAGCTCGAAGTCTTCTTTCACATTCACCAAGTCATATACTCAACGAATCGACAACTTGAAGATGCCAATGTGTTATCAGCCACCCAAGTTCCAACAATTCAATGGAAAAGGTAACCCTAAGCAGCATATCGCCCACTTCATTGAGACATACAATGATGCCGGAATTTATGGTGATCACTTGGTGAAACAATTTGTTCGATCTCTGAAGGGCAATGCATTTGATTGGTACACCGACTTGGATGCAAACTCCATTGGCAGTTGGGATCAATTATAACAACAGTTCCTCAATCGTTTCTATAGTACTCGAAGGACTGTCAGGATGATTGAGTTGACCAGCACGCGGCAATGGAAAGAGGAGGCCATAGTTGACTACATCAACCGATGGAGGAATCTGAGCCTCAATTGCAAAGATCGTTTGTCAGAAGCTTCCGCGATTGAAATGTGCACTCAAGGAATGCAATGGGGTCTTCGGTTCATCCTCCAAGGAATTCGGCCAAGGACATTTGAAGAACTAGCAACAAGAGCGCATGATATGGAGCTAAGTATGGCTGAAGTTGGAGTCGATGGACCCCCAATTTACGAGTCTCATAAGTTCAACAATAGGGGCAAGTCTTTCGTAAAAAATCAAAATAGAGACTCCATGATTATTAGTGCAATGCCCATCAAATTTCGAAGAAGCAATGATGCCATGGGAAAGAATGTCCCTCAAGACAGAGAGCAAAGGAAATCAACTTTGAAGGAGAAGCAGCAAATGACTTATCCATTCTTGGACTCCGATGTCTCTGGAATATTCGATGATTTGATCAAAGAAGATCTCATCGAGTTGCCAGAAATTAAACGGCCTGAAGAAGCTGGACAAACTGATGACCCAAAATACTGCAAGTATCATCGCTTGGTAAGCCATCCAATCCAAGATTGCTTCATATTCAAGGAGAAGGTCATGCAGTTAGCCCGACAAGGGGAAATAGTGTTAGATGAAGGCAATGCAACAACAAACCTTACAACTATCTTGGAAGATAATGGCCTTGGTGACACCCATGCTACATGACGGACAAACAAGGAAGCAAATACAAAGGTAGACATGTAGAAGAGGAAGATGTTGAAAAGACCCTACTTGAGCTTAAACATGGTGTACGAATCGGTCCCTTAAACTGGGAGTTCTTGAAATTCACTTGAGCCTGATGCAAAACAAAACCAAAAAAAAGAAAAAAGAACACCTTCTGGCCCGCATGAGGATAAACTGTGCACGACGACCACCAAAGATAAAGTATGTGGTTAAAATGCTAACTTACCCCACTTTGACTAAAGTGGTTAAAGAATAGTCACTCCTGACCCGCATGAGTATAAACTGTGTACGGCACCTCCCGAAAACAAAACACAAAGTGGAAATTTGAACTACGTTATGACTTGATCCCTCTCACAGGGGTACGTAGGCAACTTAGAAATATTTTAAGTTCAGTCATACATATATTGTGTTTCTCTCTCCTAAGTTGCTCCAAGTTTAGGGATCCAAGCTCCAAGGGTATCAAGTTATCTGATTTCGTCAAATTGGGTTGTCAAACTCAACTTCAGATAAATCCACTCTTCCAAGTCAAGTATGTCAAATCCGTCCAAATCTACTATGTTGAAGATTCAACTTCCAAATTCAAGAGCTCATTGGTATGAGTATAAACTACCAACAAGTTTCAAGTTCAAGTTCAAGGCTCCTTGACATGAGTTTAAAAGGTCTTTAAATCAAATTCAAATCCAAATCGAGGCTCCTTGACACGAGTTTAAAAGGTCTTCAAAATTCAAGTCCAAATTCGTGTACTCCTTGATACGAGTATAAACTTTCTACAAACCAAATGAAGAACTCCTTGATACCAGTATAAACTATCTATAAATCCAAATTCAAGTTTAAATGAAGAACTCCTTGATACGAGTATAAACTATCTACGAATCCAAATTCAAGTCCAAATAAAGAACTCTTTGATACGAGTATAAACTATCTACGAATCCAAATCTAAGTCCAAATTCAAAGAACTCTTTGATGCGAGTATAAAGATATCAATATGTCCGGGAAATTCCGAAAGTCAGTTCGAGACTTATCCACTCCAAGACACGTCGTTCGTGAACAAGTCTCGAGGGGGCATTTGTTGATACGCAAATTTCGTATCCAATTAAAATGCGCCACGTTATAAAATATATGTTGAATATCAATTTTATATTGATTATTTTTAGGAATTGGATAAATAAAATTTTCAAGTTAAATAGTCAATTTAATTGGTGATTTACTATATATTTTATTGACCAATGGAAAGCCGCCACGTGTCAAGATGATGCAGATATTACTAAATTAAATTAAATTAATTTAGTAATTATCCAAGAAGATGAGGATAAACATCAAGTCATGCTGGACCAATCAGAATGCTCCATGTGTCAAGTTGTTGCAGTAATTATTAAATTAAATACAATTAATTTAATAATTATCTTATGGATAATGATATTATGAAGGACCAATCATATCGCTCCATTCAGACCTAAGCCCACTAAGTTTTCCCATCCTACAACTATAAATAGGGCCTCATTCTCCACCAAAATTACAATAACACAAGTCAAGAAGTGAAGACACAAGTTCAGAGCTTCAAGAAGTTGGAAGAACTCCAAGAAATCCAGAAGACTTAAAGCACTTGAAGATATGAAGACGTCCTTGAAGAATCGAAGACATTCCTCAAGATTCGAAGACGTTCTTCGTCAAAATCATCAAGAACCAGCGTTCGATCCGGAATCAAGTCGTTCGGCCTTGGACAACGTTATTGAAGAACAACTCAAGCGGCGGAGAAGATCAAGAAGAAGATTTCACTCCAAATAATCAAATTCAAAGAAGATATTCAAAGAGAAGAATCAGAGGATTGAAGAATAGAGATTGTAACCTACAAAGTTCTACAAAGTTCTTCATTTAATCCAGTTGAAATTAATTTGTACAAGTATTTTGTGTTTATTAATTTAAGACGCAAAATTTGTTGTTACAGAGAGATCATCCAAATTTCAAATATGGGAACCAGAATCCAAACATGCATCAATAGGGTGATCAAAGTGGGCACAACCGACCCCCTTACCCTAAGGGGATGTTCCAACAGCGACAACCACCTGAGCAGGTACCCTCTGATCCATCACTTTCCGAATAGTGAAAAGCCTAGCCACTAGTACGCTTCAATTGTGGAAGGAATCAAGTTCTAGGTTTCAGAGTATTGAGAATCAAGTCAGTCAAATAGCATCAGCGGTATCTCGATTAGAAAATGCACAAGGAGGAAGGTTACCGGCTCAACCGGAAGTCAATTCGAAAAATGTGAGTGCCATTGTTGTTATGAATGAGGAGTTACTTGGAGAGCCTGAAAAGCCCGGGTATACTTCATAGGGAAAGACTGAGGAATTGGATGATAGTCCGAGGAAAGAAGAGACATCAACTCCCCTTGTGGCTGAAGTTAAAATTCGGACACCTAAGTGGAAGATTGCTAAGGAGTTGCGAAAACAAAAGGAGGCATTAGCTGCATGCTTTCCCGATCACCTACTGCCTTTTCCTACCAAGAAATACTCTTCACAAGGCGAAATTGAAAATGTCAGTGTAAGTACCTTGAGGAGCGCAAAGGTGCTCGAGAAGCAGAGCCTCCCTCACTTGGAGGATGAAGAAGAAAAGGGAAGAGAAAAAGAATCTGTCGAAGGAAGAACCATACCAATCCCCCTTGAGGATCCAAAGCTCAACACTCCAACACTGATCGTGACCCCACCACTTCAATTCCCGTGCCTAATCAAGAAAGCTGTAGACAAAGACAGAGAGGGAAATGCTTGAAATATTTTAGAAAGTGGAGATCAAAATTCCACTGATTGAAGCTGTGAAACAGATCCCACGGTATGCAAAATTTTTGAAGGGTCTATGCACAAACAAAAGAAGGCCTCAAGGAAATAACAAGGTACTCAGGAGGGAAAGTGTGTCTGCCATATTCCAAAAGAAACTCCCTCAAAAGTGCAAGGACCTGGGAATGTTCGTCATCCCGATTGGTAATTGTCTAATTGAGAAAGTTATGCTTGATTTAGGGGCATCAATCAATGTGATGCCCCGTTCGATGTTTCAGAGCCTAAGCTTAGGGCCATTGAAAGAAACTAAGGTTGTTATCCAACTCGCCAATCGAAGTACCTCATTCCCGGATGGGGTGGTTGAAAATGTGCTTGTTGAGGTAAATAATCTTATTTTCCTGGCCGACTTCTATATATTAGATATGCAAGGAGACACAACAAACTCCACACCTATTTTGTTGGGAAGGCCGTTCATGAACACCTCCCAAACAAAAATAGATGTGCGTGAGGGGACTCTCACCATGGAGTTTGAAGGTCACATTGTGAAGTTTAATATATTCAAGTCCATGAAACACTCTGAAGATGTACATGATGTTTTCTCTATTGATTTCATTGACTTGCTTGGGAAAGATAGTGTTGCTTTGAACAGCAAGAAAGTTAGGAAGAGATTGCGTGAAAGAAAGGCAAAGGATGTAGAAAGAATAAGTTTGGGGATCCAAGAGGATCCGGGTGAAATTGACCCGGAAATTAAGTTGCCAGAGGACGGTAAGGAAGAGTGGAAGGCCCATAAGGACCCGCGGGGATTGAATGAAGTACGGAAGGAAGGGACCGAGGAACCCTTCCCGGTAAATTGAAGTAAAAACAACATCCGTATAGCCAACGACGTTAAAAAAGACGCTTTTCGGGAAGCACCCCGACGGTATCTTTCAATATTTGCAGTTTTTTAAATTTCCTAGTTAGTTGCTTAATAAATCCCTTGTGGCATATTTGATGTTTTTGTTGAGAAATATGCAGGTATAAATTAGAATAATCGAGAGATAGCATGAAGTGGGGGTGAAGGGGAGCAAAATGAAGAAAAAATGCAGGGAAGGCCATCTCGGCCGAGACGCACCAGGAATCTCGACCGAGACGTTGTGAAGGCGCAACAGGGAAATTCCCTGGAAGCACATCTCGACCGAGAAACATACAGCGTCTCAGCCGAGACTCAGGAGAGCCCAAACTGGCAAACATCTCTTGAACGATATCTCGGTCGAGACGCACACGCATCACAGCCGAGACCCACTGTGAGCCAATTGCTATCTTTTGTTTATTTTGGTTATGTTGATATTGTCTTTATTAAATTTTAATAACTTGCAAATTTTTAGGAGCATGATTATTTTTGTTAAGTTAGTTAGTTGGTTAATAATTGGTAGATTTCGACGAGCACCGACTTGTACTCTTCTTTTTCCACAAATTTAGTTTGCAAATAAGTTTGGAGAGGGGGTGGGATTCGTACAAGTCGGCAGCTCGAGAAAGCAATTGGATGAGTTTAGGAAGGAAAAATGTGGCATTGATTAATGATGAAAAATTTTAACAAATATTTTTGAAAGAAGCACATGGTAGAGCATGATAGACTTTTTGAAACAAAATTGACCATACACTCAAAACTTTTGATCAAAATTGCAACCAAGTGAGTCTTTGAGCCTGATGCGTACTCCCATTTTTGGAGTGAAATTAAATTTCCTTTCGGTGCGAAAATTCATTGAATACATGCATTTTCCTCTAGAATTTGCCCCAATTCTCTACTTTTAAATAAGTCAATACATGTTGTGGCTTTGAAAATGATATTAGGCAATTCTTGATCAAAACCTATTTCAAAAGCTTGAAAATATTTCCTTTTTACCAAATTTGACATTGTCTCTAGTTAAGCCCCTTTAAGCTTACGCCTTTGATATCCAACAATACAAGCAAATTTACCTTTCATTTAGCCTTGATACCCAAACGGACTGTTGAGTATGAGGGAGGCGGTTGAAAGGTAGTTAGTTTGGAAATTGGGTTTAAATTTGGGTAACCTAGTGGGAAAAAAGAAGGGTGAAAGAAAAAACGCGAAATAGGCTGTAATCGAGAATATTTACCTCTCAAAAAAAAAAAATGGAAAAAATAGAAAACAAAGAAAGAGGAAGTGTATATACCATTCTTTTGGAGAGGTTAATGAAAATCACATCATTTTGTGATTACAATCCCTTGTTTAGAAAACTCTTAAGAAGCATAATTATTGAAAGGATTGATAAATATGGGAAATGTAGGTAGGAATAAGGTGAAGAAGTCGAATCTTAAGTTCGACTTGATTGAGAATTAAAAAGTGAGGTTGAGTGACCATTGTTTGAGGGGTAGATGAGTAGTGCACGACTCATTTAGTCCGTTTTATAGTCACTTTTACCTAAAATTTTATCCCACCTTACCTCTAGCCAACATTACAACCCACATAAAGACCTAATTGATTCATTGTCACACATGTCAAGTACTATTTCAGGTTTAGATGACTGGCAAACTTATGGTAGGCATTGTGTGCATTTCAATGTGAGTGTAAACACTATCCTTTTTAATGCACTCAAGAGAGAGAGATACACTCACCCGGTGAGGATCTTAAGTTGAGAGTGTTATGTCTCGAGAGTAGTGGATCTAGTCTATCACATATGCTCGCTTTTATCATGCTTGCTTCATTTTTTTTTTATGGAAACTTTCTGAAATCAAATACAACTAAAATATGCCCTAAACACATGTCCTTTTGTCTTTCTCTTTATTGTTCGGGACAAACAAGTTTTAAGTTTGGGGAGATTTGGTACACGTGTCCCGTGCACGCACTTTAGGGCACTTTTAGTGTCATTTTAGTATCAATAATGTGCATAATCACGTGTATTTAGTGTTTTTGTACTCTTATGGGCAAAATAATACGTTTGTGTTGTTTTTAAGTTAAGACAGGTGAAAAAGGATCGAAAAAGAACATCAAACGATCGCGGAGTCGAGGGATCGGTTGAGGCAACAAAAGGAAGGGCTAACTAAAGATCTCGGCCGAGACAGGATGAAAATCTCGGCCGAGATGAGTCTCCAGGGTAAACATGAAGATTTGCAGAACTGAAGATCTCGGCCGAGATGCGTTAGTTTCCAGAGGATTTCAGGATTTTCAAAGGACCAAGATCTCGGCCGAGATGAAATCTAAACTCGACCGAGATGAGTCAAACCCTAGCCAGCCCCGATTTTCCCTTTTCATGTCTTGGCCGAGATGAAGTTGAATCTCGGTCGAGATCAGCCTTCGACCGACTAGCTGAAAATTCTTTTTTTCACCTCTCGGTCGAGACACACTTGCATCTCGGCCGAGATTCCTTACCCTATTTTAAAATCCTGAATGCGATTTTGCCTATTTTTTACTAGCACTTTCTCCCCTTATATATATATCATCCCATTCGAATTTGACCTACCTTTTTTATACTTTTGGAAGCACTATTCAGCCACCATCACATCCAAGGAGGAGAGAAGGGCAAGAAGAAGTCACATCATCTTCCCCATTGATCATCCTTGGGTTTTATCACTCTATCTTTATGAATTCTTGTATTTTCTGTGATTTCTTGATTGTATTAGATGTAATGGGTGGCTAGCACCCTAAATTCTACCCTTGATCATGTTGAACCTTGATTGATGATGAGAATGTGATTATTGACTCTTGATGTTACCTTATTTATGCAATTTAAATGTTCTATAATGCTTGATTGGATTGTCTCATGCCTAGATGCTTGTTTTAGGATTGATTACCCTTTTGGGAGGCATTTATTATATGTTGCTAGAGATTGAACTTCATTTTCCGTGATTGTTGAAGCTTCAACCTCCCTTAGTAGCGAATAATGCTTGATATCATTGGTGGCATTATAGAGTTTGGCCTCTAAACCCGATCTTGTCGAGGTTTATGCTTTATTTATCCCATTGTTCTAGCTCGTGACCACCCAATATCAATTAGTGTGAAAAGAGCTTGTTTGGATCACTAATTAATTTGGGTAGGGATAAATCGATAAGCGTACCTTCGATTTATCCATAATTAAGGAACAACGCGGTCTACATAAGCGGACCTTGTAGATTGTGGGATAAGGGTTTAAATCGCATCGAATTTCGGACATCAACGATAATCATTAGGTAGTCGGATTCAAGGGGATACTAAATCGAGGATTGACCTTTTATTCATATTCTAAACCCGAAAAACATTCTTTCTTTGTTTGATATAAAATACCAAAAATATTTATTGCTTATCTAGAATTTTAGTTGATCACTTGTTAGCATTTAGTTGTTAACTCAATCCAAACTCCCCCTCGTTTACTTGTTCAAGTTTATTACCCTATCCATCGTAAATCAATAGTTGCATAGTTGCTTGTAATATTTGAACAACACTAATCTACCGTTCTCTGCGGGATCGATCCTTACTTACCACTCTACTCGTTAGAGTCGTAGGCTTGGTATCGCGTATACATATTCTTATATATATACGTTTAATTTGGTGGTAAGAAACGATCACTACCAAGTAGTCACCAGGGGACCGCCTGAGATCGTAACCAGTCACCATGAAAGACAAATCACACTCAAGCCAAAGTTTAGTCCAACCTCTATTGTATGCTTCCTCAATAGCTAAAAGAGGTGTTTTCAGCTCCGCTTCAAAAGCAAACCTATGTCCGAAGGAGGTTGCAAAGCCGCCATGAATGAATCCTCTAGAATTTCGAAAAATGGCTCCTCCAAAGGTCTAGCCTAGAGCGCCAGCCGCACTACCATCCATATTCGCCTTCAAGCAACCAGGAGGTGGGGGGATCCAAAAAACCAAAATTACCTTCTGTGGCTTTCGAGGAATCGAGGAAACACTAACAACATGATTGGTTTGAAGGAATGTGGTCGGAATGGAATGGTCATTCACTTGTTCATTCTCATTCTTTTGACTGGTGTGATGGGAATAATCATTCCAAAAGGAATTGCTACTCCCATATCCATGGGATTAGCTATTCATCACACCCTACGTGGTATTAGTTATTCCTAACAACTAGGAATAGACTAATTATTATTATTATTATTATTATTATTATTATTATTATTATTATTATTATTATTATTATTATTATTATTATTATTATTATTATTATTATTATTATTATTATTATTATTATTATTATTATTATTATTATTATTATCATCATCATCATCATCATCATCATCATCATCATCATCATCATCATCATCAGCATTGTTCCAAAAGTCTTTGTTGACCTCCGACTATACCCTATCTAGGCGCTAGACGGTCCTTGGACGCCTATGTTTATCGCCAACTCCCCCCTTCCCCTCCTCCCCCCCCCCCCCCCCGGGTCTCGCGCCTAACCCCACCCGGTTAACCCCCAGACCTCAATTAGACGCTAGACCCTAGTTTGTCGCCTCACTAGCGTCTAACGTCTTTTAGAACATTGATCATTATTATTAATTTATTAATTAGTATTATTATTTCTATTATTATTTATTATCATAGTTTTTAACAATTCTTAATTATCTCAGTTAATAATTATTAATTAATTTATTGATTGATTATAATAGTGTTCTTGTTCTTGTGGCGGTTGTTATTAATTAACTAAATACTTTTGGTCACTAATATTTCTAATTTAGTTATTAATAATATATTTTTATAATTTATAATTACTTCCAATTAATTGTTATCAATTAATTAGTAATAATAGTAATTATTATTACAATTTATTATTATTACGATTCCTACCACTATTACTATTTTTATTTTTAGTAGTACGATTATTATGATTAACATCATCATTATCATCAACTGATAACAAATTAAATTGTTAAATTAGCTACAGTTATATATCAATGGTAATGATGATGATGATGATCATAATAATAATAATAATAATAATAATAATAATAATAATAATAATAATAATAATAATAATAATAATAATAATAATAATAATAATAATAATAATAATAATAATAATAATAATAATGATAACAACAACAACAACAACAACAATAACAACAACAACAATAATAATAATAATAATAATAATAATAATAATAATAATAATAATAATAATAATAATAATAATAATAATAATGATAACAACAACAACAACAACAACAACAACAACAATAATAATAATAATAATAATAATAATAATAATAATATGTTATTAATATTACTATTTTGTATTTTATTTAGATAATTGAATATTTCATTCCATATATCATTCTTTGAGCATATCAATCATTGGAATGGTTATAATTATATTATTCCTTTCCCATCTCCATTTCATTCCTTAATTGATTCAATTCAGACATTATTCCGTTTATTCATACCAATCATGTCGCAAGCTCTTCAAACAAACCATCTCCACCGAAGAATTCAGCATATGTCCCACCTTAAATGTCGCTGCTTCCTCCAAAGCGGACCAAATGCAAATAAGGACATGAGAAGTAGGAAGTAACCTATCATCAAATATTGCTCTATACAAGCCGCTCAAACTGACCAAACGTAAGTGACAATAGCCACCCGCCAAAGTGTCGTGAACTAACTGCCAAAAGTAAAAGTCATAACCCTCAAGAGCATACTATGAAAATCATTATCAAGATTAACCTCAACATCAAAAGTCCAACAAAGTTTTCGTAGAATCATTAAAGAGTAAGGACAAGCAATAAGTAAGTGATCAAGAGTCTGCCCTTATTGTTGACACAAGGAACACATAGTGGGTCCAAGAAAATCCCGAGCATGAAGCACTTCCCAAGTGGGAAGGCGATTATGAATAGCTCTCCACATGGTGTATGAATGGCACGGAGGGATGAAAGTAGCCCAGATCCACCTCCCCCAAGATGTATCGGGGGTACTTCAATCACAGTGCCTCATAGGTAGAAGTCGACGTGATCGTGCCATGTAAATCCCCCGTCCGAACCCGAACATCAGTTGGCTTAGGCGAAATAACATACGCCATGATATCCTGAACTATATCATGAAAAACTTGAGCAAAATCCTCCTCCAGCTTCCAATGGCTATCATCGTAATAATCAGAGACGGATTGGCGATGATAAGGAAGGCAAGACTCCGGGATACCATTTCGGTCCGTGATGACATACCCAAGCCAATTGTCTAACCAGAACCGAAACTTGAGAAACTTGGCCCACCATCTAACGAGATTCTGGAACCACCCTATTCAACAGTCTACGAGATCCTAAAAAGATGGAAGACTTAACATGATAAGATTGAACCACCATACCCTCCTTGAGCCATCATTTACGAGTGAAGCCCATGCCCGGAGCCGCACTAGTAAAGACGTTCCAAGCTAAACGAAATAAAAAAGACTCATTCGCAATACCAATAGATCGGACACCCAAGCCTCCCTCAGACTTGAGAGATCACACCTTCTTTCATGTTATATCCAATATGCTCTTCTTATCAACCATACTGGTCCAAATAAAGTTTTGCATAGCCGTTTCCACCTCATTAAGAAGCATACTTGGCCAACTGTAGACCATCATAGAGTGAACTAATTTACTAAGGACCACCGAATTGATCTGACAAGCCCGGCCAGCCATCGGTAAAGTAGAACCCTTCCACTGAGAAAAAACAAGAATAGAGTCGGCAAGCGAACGAAAATCCGATGCCTTCGAGGCACCTCTAAATAATGGAACTTTGAGATAAGTAGTCGCCAAAGAACCTTTTGTCATACCAATGAGAGCCCTAACCAAAGTGTGAAACATGCACGAAGCCGTCCTATTGTAAAAAACGCGAGATTTAGCGGTGCTAACAATCTGGCCTGAGTAAGAACCACAATCTTCCAAGACATTTTTCATTTCTCGTATATTGTTCAAACATGCAGTTGGGGGAGAGAGAAAGAGTGAGTGAGAGAGAGAGTGAGAGAGGGAGAGAGAGAAACCCCAAAAAAATATTAAAGAAAAACACACGAAAATGGGAATAACTGGTTTTTCCAGTTCCTCCGTTTTTTCAATTTTCCGATTCAATCCAATTTTTACCGATTGAATCATAAAAACAATTCTTGGGGGCACTTCGGACCAGTCCAAGCACCGGTTCCCAATTGAATCGGTTAGTCTGATCCGGTTCGGACTACAATGTATTTTATCATAGAGTAAGATGTAATAAATATTACCAAAACATAATTTTTTTTAAATGTTTTATTAATTTTTATCTGCAGCTCAAATCCAATTGCAATAATCTAATTCATACCACATATACAAATCTAACCTAAATAACTGATAAATAATTGTATCATTTTAATGTAACTTATTTTAAAATAAATGATGTAGATGTCAAATTAAAGTTAATAAAAAAGATTAATTTGATGTATTATAAATTAAAAATGACAATGTAACGAAAAATTATTTGTGTTTTAATTTATGAAAAAAGGTTTCTTTATACATAATAAATCCAAGGTTGTCAAACTTGCAATTCTGCACATATGATTTTATGCTTTTATGATTCCACCAAAACCAAACAAGTTAAGGAAGGGATTAGAGTCCAAATGATACTTTTTGTGGGCCAAGATACACAATCTTGGGTAGGTATGTCAACGGGGCGGGGCGGGTTTCTGAATTTTCTGCCCCCTCCCCCCCACCCGCTCTGCCCTGCCCCGCGCCCGCCACGAGGCGAATCTGCCCCGCCCCGCCTCGCCTTCATCTTTTTTTTTTTATTAAAAAAAAAAACTATTTTTTTTATTTTTTTTGTTTAAAAACTTATTTTTTCTTTGTTCAAGGCAATAAGGTTTTAGTTTTTAGTTTTACATTAACTTTGTTTTTACACTTTTTTAATTTAATTATTTAAATTTACACTAATCATAATTTAATATATTAGGATGACATATATATAACTTATTATATATAAAATTTTATATTACAAATACATATATATATATATATATTATATTTTTGTATGTATATATATATATCTATATAATATTACATAATATATATTAAAAAAAATTATATATATAGGGGGCGGGGCGGGGCAGGGCGGGCATGACCCGACCCCGACCCCCCCTCTCCCGCGGATGGGGCGGGGCGTGTCCTGCCCCGTTCTCCATCGGGTCGGATTTTGCCCTGCCCAAAAGGCCTCGGGTCGGATCAATTTTGACATGCCTAATCTTGGGCCTTAAAATAATTAAAGGGGGATTAGAAATAACTATTGGGCCGGTTTGAGAGCCTTAGAGCTGAAACATAGGCTCCGGGCCCATTGGGCTGAAATAAAAAATATTGGGCTAAGGCAGGTCCAATTCAGTTAATTAAATGATTAGATTAATAATTAAGTTAAGAGAAATAGTTAATTGATTTAGAATGGTAATTAGAGGTTAATAAAAACTGACTATATAGACATTATAAAAAAATTCTGAAACTAAAACAAAAAAATCGAAAAAGATCAATAAGGCAATTTCATAAATAAAATAATTCAATGTAGAAATAGTGTTATAGAAAGTGTTGAGACACTTCTTGTAACACCTTGTTTCCCCAGCATTCTCCCCTATTTGCATTACTGGTCAAAACCTACAAACATTTAATAAAAGAAAAAGGTTAAACATGAAGGTCTAGTAAGGCAAAAAAATATTTACAATACAACATGATAGGGAAAATGTTGGAGCAATGTGATGAGACACACTGCACCACACTGTTCCAAGAGACTTCATTTGATCATCATTTTGACAATATAAAACAAAGCGTCAAGATAAAAGAATATTGAATTACAAAAATGGAAGGGTTCCTTATGGACAACATTTATCACTGAATTGTGTTGACATGTATCTTTGTCACATATCAAAATTTTCAATCCCGGACGATTAACAACTTTTGAGACATGTATGTATAATTAGCATAATCGACAAATGACTTCTTTATAGAAAATCTTAATGTGAGACAATGATTGCCTTTGACTTTTATTGTTCATCATAAGATAAGACGCTACGTCTTTGGAATCTGAAAGATATCCTATGATTCGAAGGGCTCAAAGACAAATCTTGTGATCAATAGAATTTTTACAATAAGCCATTCTAGTTATGGTTTCACCATCAAGAACATGGATTTTATATGTTTGGATAATAACCAATATAATGTCATTGCATATGCATAAGGAGTGGCAACTCAATCTCATCACAGAACTTCCAAATACGTTTAAATAAGCTAAGAGGTTTATAAACAAATGGTTTAATGGTCCCAACTACTTCAAATAAAACTATCAGCGATTGAACAATATAGAAGAAAGAATGTGCAAGGTAGCACATTAATTAATATAATGAACTCAAATTGGGTCTTATACCTCTTTTTATCCAAATAGTTCAATGAGCTGTTAATGAGCGAAATAAGCCCCACAACTCTAAATATAAGAAATTAGGATCTCCTTAATATTAAAATATCTAAATAATTTTTTCTATTTATGCCACTGTATTGTCTTTATATTGATATATATATGGTAGGGAAATATATATTAATTATATATCATTATATAGGAAAATAAACAACTCCAAATAAAAGTTGAAATTATGCAATTTGGTTGTACTTAATCGGATGGATCAACGGGTGAACCGATCCGGCCAACTGAACCTTGACCCGGTGGTAAGATCGGTTTGACTTCTGATACGATCCCAAAGAGACTGTGTGAAACTACTAATTTTCTAAGTAAAACATATAAAATAATAAGATTTTCATTTTTTTTTTATTTTTCTTTATATTTTTTAGTAAGTAATTTTACTCACAATAACTTTTATCACAAGAAAATTTTTTTAGTTTACTTAAAATTACTTATAATTTAAATTTATTAATATAATTTTTTTATTATGTTTTACCTTTCTTTTTCATTGGATGAATTAATTAAAAAAATTACTTTTTTCTCAATATATTAAAAGAGAAACTAAATATTAAATGTATGATATTAATTGGAGTTGTGATTTTCAATAAACTAACATCAATTACTTATCATTGATATACGAAAGATGATCTTTTGAATCTAAAGATTCTTAAGGAAACTTATTACATGAATCTATATATATATAAAAGCTAAATGAGGGACTTTTTTGTAATTTACTATTTCCCGCCTAAAATGTCTTTAATGCATTCTTAATTTCCTCTAAGGCATTAATTATATTTTTTTTCTTCAAATTAATACAATATTAAGTATTATCTTCCTCAATAAATGAATATATACTTTATTAAATTAAAAGTAAAAGTTAATGTATAATTTAATGATTGACTAATTAAATTATTGTATTTACAAATATTAATTTGTTATAATTAATCACGGGACTATGACTTTCACAAATATTTATATATGATAATTAATCTTGAAATTATTGTTTATTACATTTTCATATTTTCTATTTATTAATATTATTTCTTTATAAATAATAATTACACTTTGCAATCTAAACTATGAGATTTTACATGTGCAACAATTAATATTTCTATTTAAAAAAATAAAATTAACATGCTTGAGCGTTATAGCTTTTTTAGAGTTCTCAATATAAACAATACTTTGTTGCATTTTTTCATATTTTGCAACCTAAGCAAAATACACACACACACACACACATATATATAATATATATATATATATAAATAAAAATGTATATATATATACAAAAATGTACATATATATACATGTTATAGTTATTGTATCTTTAAATAAATCTAATATTCATAATAAAATTGTATAATCTATTTAAATAAATTTCAACGTATACATGATATTATTCAGATATATTGAAGAATTCATATGCTTACTTTTGTTAGTCCATCTATAGAATAACCATTGAATTTTATTTTATTAATATCTAGATTCATTAAAAACCTAAAACGTATTTGCGTATATTAAATCACAATGTAAAATATTAAAACTTGAAAATTAATTTTCTTTAAATAAAGGTAAATAGTTATAGTTAAAATTTGAAAAATTATTTGGATAAATTAAAACATTTAAAAAAATTGACAAAAATAAAAGAAAACACGAATTTTCTTATAATACAATTTAATTTATTTTATTTGATATATTTTGGTGTGCCGTGTGATATTTATATTTTTGTGTTTGTTTTGATATTTATTTTCAATTAAGCTATTGTGGTGTTCGCATATGTTAAGGTCATCCACACACACACTAAATATATATTTGACTTGCAATATTAGAGATGTTCATTCTTAAAAGTAGAACTAATTTATTTTTTACATTTCATATATTATCTTAATGTAAATTTATAAAATAAGATATTTATAAAAAGTAAGTTTTATTAAATCAATATATCACGTGGGAGAAATATATATTTACATTATTTATATTTTGGGTTTATATCATTTTGCAACATGTAGTATGCGCATTTTTTCATTTTCTTTTTTATTTTTATTTTTCAATCACAACCTGAACTATACGCTTTTTTCACTTTTGCAATATCTGCCAACAATTCAAGGGCGAAAAGTAAAAGAATATTAAAAAATATTTAAATAACATAAATTATTTAAAAATCTAAAAAATATTTTTAAAAATTCTAAACTTCATTTAAAATATTAGAAAATTAACTTAAACATGTTAAAAATATATTAAAAATTTGATTTTTTTTTTTATAAAAAATTTAAGATCAACTCATTTTCAGTAAGAAAAATAAAAACTTATTAATTTTTTTTAAAAAAAATTATAAAACTATTATAAATTTCTGAAAATCATCTTTTAAACTCTAAAAAATTATTTAGACTATTTAAAAATTATCTTAAAAAATTATTTTAAAATCTCTTCAGTTTCGTTTAAGATATCTGGAAGTATCTATGAAAATTCTAATTTTACGACATAAGTATTTTTTTAATTATTATTTTTAAATAAATCTTTTTAAAAAAATTAAAATTCTTTGAAATGATATCAAAATTATTCCGTCTTTTTTCTGAAAAAGGATTTTTTATTAAAATAATTTCTAAATTTTTTCAGTTAAGTTTACTAGGGAAAAAAAAAAAGGAAAAAAACATTTCTTGTTAGCAGTATCGCCCTATCTGCAAATATGTTCACACGTGAGTCAAAGGTATTTAACCGGGAACCTGTATGCTACCTTTAAAGGTAGTGCCTGGATATCGCAGGATCTGTGATATGTGGCACACTGTAAAACATTAACCGATGATATATTTGGAAGTGCCATATGTCATACATGTTGTAGTGTAGAATCACCATATTTTACGTGCAGTTCAGGCATTGTTGCAAGCTTTCCTTTTTATCTCTTTTTTTTTTTTTTAGCTTATTTTTCTTTTGTTTACTTTTAACTAAATTTGTAAAATTGAAAAAAAATTACTTTAACCCCGCTTTTTCCATGACATATAAACTGATTTTTTTTTTCTTACTTAATTATACACCTATATTGCGTGTAGTAAAATGCAATATTCTATCTTAAAATATGTTAGTAGAGTATTATGTGGATTAAATTATTTGTTCTTGTTAGCAATTAAAGCACGTAAAACACGTAAACACGTATATGGGAATCGGTATACCTCAGTTGAGTTGCAGCGGAATGTATTCGGTTGATTCCCAAACTGAAGGATCGTACTCTGATTCGTCTACTAGCCCATCTAGACGAATACTACTAGAGCATTCGCCGTCCACTTCACACCCTAGACTCCTGGAGGACTCCGGTGATTCTCCAAGATAGAGAATTAGAGAGAAAAGGGAGATAGAGTATTCTGTGGTATTGTTTTTCCGTGGTTTACGAATACCATGTATATTCGTATATATATTAGTATGGGAGAGATCTATCTCCTATTATGGATAAGATCTCCATCCCTATCGGGAATATATCTAATAAGATATTAAATATCTCGTCAGATATATATCCCAACCATATTGGGATCCATCAGATATAGACTCATACAAATCTGATTCGACTTACTTGAATCTGAAAGACTCCACAATTCTCATCATCATATCTCTGCTTTCATACAGAGACTAAGGCGTGCGACCGAGCGAGAACAGAATGGAACAAAGTGAGGAGAGTTATATTAAGTTATCACCCAACTAACATAACTCATCAACTCAGGAGACTCGCTGTGTACCCCAAACTACGTGGTTGCACTAGACCAAATATCTCTGACCCCTCGTATTCATATAGAGCATGTTTGACCCCTTAATTGTATCTATGCTCATGACTATGTCAAAATTAATTCGACTTAGTCGGCCGGCCTATGAGCCATAATACACAAGTACATTACCAGCTTAGTTTTTCCTTGGCCTCTAATGTCAATCTGCTTGGACTTGACAGCTTTCTTAGTCATGCTCCGACAGACCGTATCAACCATGGCCATTGAACACATGCTAAAGTAGCGTCATCAAGCTTACACTTCATGACAAAGTCCAAAGTCCCAAAGGGCACAAAAAACACTATAAGAGCTCACACAGTGACGAAGCAGGGATCTATTCGGTCACTCCTCTTACTAAGGTCGTCATTAAGCACATGTAGTATGAATACATGTTATGATGGAGCTCCCACTCAAATTTGGGCATGTCACGCTCTGAACATCATACGAGTCTTAGTCCAGTCGCTCTTCTAGCGTCTGACCTGCGGTCCACTTATGAATTTATCTCCAACACAACTCCTAATGATTCGCACACTCGGCTATTTAAGAAGCTTTTATGAAGTTAGGACATTGTTCATAATCGATCAAGTATGATCTCATCTTGGCCTCTTGCCAAGGCAACTATAGGCAACAACCTTTCGTGTTGTTCCTTTCACGAAGGTGATCACTCAAGTGTTTGATCCGCCAGTCTCATCCTGCTCGCTTACCAAAGCGCCAGGGCGATTTCCCGTGTGAGTGGGACAATCCAAGCCTTGTGACATATCACACATAATAGACACATTACTTCTAACATGTAATAAGGGCACATTTTATTGATAAATAAATTTGTTCATACAGGCTAAAAGAATTTTAAATTCTACGAAGTCCCATACTCCTAACATGCCTTTGAAATACATCTCTACTCAAAGGCTTGGTGAAAGGATCAGCTATCATTTCACCAGTAGGAACGTGCCTGAGAACCACTTGCCCCTGCGCAATATTATCTCGGATAAAGTGGTATCTGGTGTCAATATGCTTGGTCCTCCCATGATACTTGGGGTCCTTAGCATATGCTAGTGCAGCTGTGTTATCACAAATGACAACTACTGCATCATCTACATGCGCCGTGACGCGCAAAGTCTGAAGAAATCTTCTCAACCAGATAGCCTCTTGAACTGCAGATGTACAAGCAATGTACTCTGCTTCCATAGTGGATAGAGATATACAAGGCTGCTTCTTGCTACTCCAAGTGATAGCAGCGCCTCCTAACAAAAATGCATATCCTGATGTGGATTTGCGTTCATCTCTATCTGCTGATCCATCAGCATCGCTGTAACCAAGTAGCTTCAAATTGCCACCGTGATAGCACAAAGCTAAATCACCGTTCCCTTTAGATATCTAAGTATCCTTTTGACTGCAGCCCAGTGAGCGCGTCCAGGATTACTTTGATACCTACTCACCATCCCTACTGCAAAGCACAAGTCTGGTCGAGTACACATCATTGTGTACATCAAACTCCCTATCGCGCTTGCATAAGGAACCTTAGCCATGCTTTCCTTTTCATCATCTGTTTTTTGGCATAGATCTTTGCTAAGAATACAATGTTTTTCCATAGGCGTGTCAACGGGTTTACCATTATGCATACGAAATCGCTCCAGAACCCTCTTAATATAAGTCTCTTGAGACAAAGTTAAGAGTCTCTTTGAGCGATCTCAGTGTATCTTAACACCAAGTACGTATTCTGCCTCTCCCATGTCTTTCATCTCAAAAGTAGATGATAGCCACTGCTGAGCGGCGACAATCATCTTCGTATCATTTCCCGCCAGCAAAATGTCATCCACATATAATGAGAGAATTGTGAAATTCTTCTCATCCCTTTTGACATACACACATTGATCTTCCTCAACCATCGTAAAGCCTATCGAAGTGATAGCTCGATGAAATCGAAGCACTACAACATAAATGGCTTTATGTAACATTTCGTTTGTAACACTTTTAAAATTTTGACATATATGTAACACTTTTGTAACACTTATGAATATGTAACACTTTCATGTAACACTTTTGTAACATCTGCGAATATGTAACACTTTCGTGTAACACTTTTGGAATATGTAATGCTTTGAACGTAATACTTTTAAATTGTAACACATTTAGGTAACACTTTTAAATAAGTAACACTTTTTATGCAACACTTTTGAATAAGTAACACTTTTATGTAACACTTGTAATTAATAAAATTATTTATTTTATTTTAAACTAATTAAATATTTGTGGATTTATTTTTCTCACGTGACTTTTATTTTTATTGGTCACATATGTTACATCTTAATTACCACAATAGAATATCTGTAACATAAGTGGTAAAAACGATAGACTCAGACCTACAAAAATAACAATTTATTAAAGCACCTAAAGATTTACTTATTCGTTATAAAAAATACATTAAGTTTTATTTATGACTTATTTGTGTGTATGTACATATATATACACACATTATATTTTTACTAAACAATAACAAAATAGACTTGTAGCTTTAACAATTTGAATACATTTCTTAAGTGTAAGAACCTAGACTTTGGACATTTGGTCATGTCTCTTCATGCTTGTAAGTTTATTTTTTTATTTAAAATCTTAAAACACAATATTTAAGGTGTCTTATACATAAAATTATGGTAATTAAAGGTAATGATAGTGTCTTAAGATTTATATACAATAATTAGATGTATAAAATTAATGTGATATAAAATAAGTTTTATATATATATATATATATAAATATGAGTGAATGAAAATGGAAAAAACAATTAATGAAAACTTTGTGTCAAATTGATATGGATAACCTAAATAAAACTAAGTTTGATTGTAGTTTGATGAGAACTTAATTGTGAGTATATTTTATTGATGTTACAATAAAATCTTGTGTATATATTGTTTTTCTTAAAAAAATAACTAAAAAAGTTATTGTAGCCTAGTGGTTAAGATATTGTGCTTAAACTCCTGCAACCTAGCAACCTGGGTTCGAAACCCAGCAATGACAAATTTTTAATTTTTTTCTTCAATTAAAAGTGTTACATAAAGGGGGGTTATATGTAACATTTTTTAGTGTTACCATAAAGTGTTACAATTTAAAACCTAATGTAACACTTATTAAAAGTGTTACTAAAGATCATCAAAAGTGTTACATTAGACTTTAGGTAGCACCGGCAAATGTAGCACCAATAAAGTGTTACCTAAAGTCTATAGTAACATATTTTAGTCTATATGTAACACTTTTTGGGTGTTACATTAGCTCATTTATGTTGTAGTGAAGGTACCACTGTCTGGATGATTGTTTCAGTCCATAAATGGAACGTTTTAAGCGGCACACTTTGCGCTCTTGTCCCTTTACCTGAAAACCCTTAGGTTGATCCATATAGATCTCATCACCCAGTTCTCCATTGAGAAATGCTGTCTTCACATCCATTTGGAACAGTTCCAAATCAAGATGGGCGACAATTGCTAAAATGAGACGGATAGAGGCAAACCTCACCACCGGGGAGAATGTCTCTTCATAGTCCACACCTTCTCTTTGGGTAAAGCCTTTCGCCACTAGGCGAGCCTTATACTTGTCTATCGAGCCATCTGCTTTTCGCTTGACTTTGAGAACCCACTTGTTCCCAATTGTCTTGCGTCCAGACGGTAGATCGACTAGCTCCCAAACTTGGTTCTTAGCCATCGAACTCATCTCTTCCTCCATAGCACTTATCCACTCTGTAGCATTTGGAGAAGTTACAACCTCTTCATAAGTGGCTGGCTCATCAACATCTATTGTTACGCACATGAAAGATTCCCTTTCGAGTTCAAAACGTCTTCAGGGAATTGTTCCACGCTTGCTCCTGCGCAACTCTAGATCTTGAGAGTCTTCATGCAATGGAATTCTCCCACTGACTCTAAGATCGCTCTCATTATTCCCGTCCATTACTGGATTTGGTTGTAAAACCGCATCCTCGCCAGGAATTCCAGCGTTGTCTTCGGGATCTTGTAACTCATAAAGTTTGAGATCTCCTTTAACTTCTCCAATTGTTGGAAATTCCTCCTCGAGGAAATTGACATCGCGTGACTCAATTTCTGTCATTCCTCCGTCAGGATGTTCACCATACATCACATAGCCTTTCGAGTGGTCGCAGTATCTTATAAAGATATGTTTGACTACTCTAGGACCAAGTTTCCCATGCTTATGGGAAGTATTATGAACAAACCCTGCTGACCCCCAAGGGCGCAAACCGTCTAAGTTGAGCTTTCTCTCATGCCACAACTCATATGGCGTCGAAGGAACTGTCTTAAACGGCACACGGTTCAATATGTAGGCAGCAGTTAAGATTGCATCTCCCCAAAAGGATATTGGTAGATTTGCTTGCGCTATCATTGATCTGGCCATGTCCAGAAGTGTCCTATTCCTCCTCTCTGCAACACCATTTTGTTGCGGAGTGTAAGGAATTGACAATTGCCTTATGATCCCTTTTTCCTCACATTATTGCCTGAACTGATCAGATAAGTATTCTCGCTCTCTATCAGTGCGTAAAGTTTTGAGTTTCCTATCTCTTTGGTTCTCAACCTCCACTAAGAATCGCTTAAAGCAATCAAGCGCTTCTGAGCGGTGAGACAGGAGATACACTGAACCATAGCGCGAATAATCATCAATAAATGTGAGAAAATAGGATGCACCGTGTCGTGCCTTCACATTTACGGGTCCGCATATGTCCGAGTGAACTAACTCTAGAGGTTGAGTAGCTCTTTTTGCCTTTCCAAAAGGCTTCTGGCAGGCTTTTCCTGCCAGACATGGTTCGCACACAGGAAGGTTGAAGAGATTGCCTAAAAAGCCTTCTCGAGCTAACCTAGTCATCCTTTCACGCCCTATGTGTCCTAACCTTGCATGCCATTTATTTGAATCATTCAAAATATCAACAGATGAAGAAATAAAAGTAGTGCATTCAATAGATAAATCCAACATGAAAAATCCATTGTTTATATGTCCTACGCCATAAAGGTTGTTGCCGAGAAAAATAGATAACATGGTCTTTTCAAACAGGAAAGAAAAATCTTGACTCAAAAGTGCTGAAACTGAAAGTAAATTACATCGAATACTAGGCGCATAAAGCACATCACTAAGGAGCAGCTCGCGCCCAGTGCTAAGTTTGAGCTGGTATGCACCAACTCCCACCACCTCTTCTTGCGCGCCATTTCCCATAGCAATGTAGTGGCTGCCCGATGGTACTCGATGATAATCTACAAATCCTGCTCTATCTCTTGTCACGTGTTTGGTTGCTCCTGAGTCTTCTTTGGCTCAGTACAACTACGAGCAAAGTGACCCGTCTTTCCACAGTTATAGCAGGTGTCTTTCTTCTTTCCGCCCCTTTTTCCACGGTGACGCTTTTTAGCCTTTTCACCTTGCGGGCCCAAGTTTTGGTTTTTGGCGTTGCTTTGTCCTGCATTCTTTTACTTTTTCCAACGGTTGCCTGTGTTAGGCTTGCGTTGCCCAGCATGTGCGACGAAAGTAGCCGCTTGTGCTCTTTCCGCCTCTCGACGGTCAGCCTCGAGTCTAAGATGACGACGCTGTCAAAGGTCTGGATTTGTTCGTTGTGTGTGAGCACAAGTTTAACTTGTCCCCAAGTCTGCTCAGGTAGCAACATTAGGACTGCCAAAACTTGTTGTTCGTTGGTGAGTTCATTTCCAGCATTTTTAAGCTCTCGAATCATGTCTTTCATGATATCAAGATGCTGGCCCATGGTGTGCTTAGGGTCAAGTATGTACTGATTGAATTTAAGGGTTAAAGCCCTTAGTCTCGTTGCCGAGGTAGTGCCGTACGTGACCTTTAAGCCGTCCCACAGCTCTTTAGTTGTAGCAAACATCTCGAACTCACGAATCAGATGATCCTGCATGCAGCTAAGCATAGTATAGCGCGCAGACCGATCTTGATTCGCCCACTTATTGTACGCGTCTAAACCGCGATGATATTGGGCATTTTGACCGTTCTCTGGCTCAACCGGCGTGTCCATAGTCTCGGTGAGATGGTCAAGGACCTTCATATTATGTAGCAGAAACTTGATCTTACGGTGCCACATGGTATAGTTCTAGCCATCTAGTTTGCCAAAACCGTAAAGATCAGAAAAAGCTATTTGGGCATCCATTTCTGTTAATATTTGCGCAAACTATGTTAGAAGGTTGTCTAATTAATATTTTTATTCGGGTCCAAATAAAATTTTATTATTTCTCACAAGTGAATGGGATCGAAAATTCACCGCATAGGCTCATAATCATCTCCCACTCAATTGAAGACGATAATAAAAATTAAATGATCGCGTATAAAAATTGTCCATTGCAAGAACATAATAATAATAATAATAATAATAATAATAATAATAATAATAATAATAATAATAATAATAATAAAGTAAGATGTTAATGACCTATGGTGGTAAATACGAAACAACAAAAATTACATGGCCTAAAAATGGCCCCTCTAATACATGTGCCATAATGAGAAACGAAAAAACAAATAAATAAGTAATTACAATTTTCGTTCCTACTACATGATTCTAAAAAATTACATCGTAATATCGTATAACCACCATTGTCATTAACCATCTCACACATACATCAATCATCATATCACGTAATAAAAGTTACGCAAACAATCAAATTAAATCACATAACATGTAATTAATTTAAAGTGGCCTAACACAAAATCATTTATTTAATTAATTAAGGCCCACCAAATAAATTAGCCTAATAAATCCTGAATTATTAAGCCCAATTTTAATTATAGCCCAGAAAAAAAAAATAATAAGGCCCAATACACTAAAAAATGGCAGATTTTAGTTTAATTAAAATTGGCCCATAAAAATTCCAGCTCTAATAAACAGGCCCAATTTTAAATAAAATTGACCCTGCCCAAATTAAAAAAACAGGCCAGCCCAAAAAACTGGGCCTAATCCCAGCCCACAACTATGAAACCCTAATCTGCTGCCGCCGCCGCCAGCGCCGGAGCAACAGCGCAGCAGCAGTAGCGCGAATGAAGCAGGGCCTAGCAGCAGCGCAGGAGCAACGCCGGGCAAAGCCGCCGCCGCAAGCAGCATCGGCTAAGCAGCGACAGCAGCAGCGCAGGGTTGCAGCGAGCATCCGGGCAGCAGCGCAGGAGCAGCGGCGGCGGAGCAGCGACAGCAGCGCCGCGCGCAGCCTGTGCTGCCGCGGCCGGAGTCGCGCAAGGCAGTAGCGACGCCGCGCGCAGTTTCCGTCGCAGGAGAAGCAGTGAGGCAGCGCGCAAGGGCGGCGCAGCAGCGGCCGCGCCACCGGCGCCGCCTTCATCTTCACCCCTCTTTTTTCCTGACGTGTTTTTGGGAGAGTGCCTCAAAATTTTTTTTAACAATATCAGTATGATTGTTAATTAAAACAATCTTTATGGCAATTTAGATATCAAGTCATTATCTAATAAATTAATTCAGAAACTTCCCAATTAAAATAAAAGACGATACAGGAAATTAATAATCAGTCCGGCGAAAACGAATCAATACTTGCTCTGATACCACTGTTAGAAATTAAAGCACGTAAAACACGTAAACATGCACGTATATGGGAATCGGTATACCTCAGTTGAGTTGCAGCGGAATGTATTTGGTTGATTCCCAAACTGAAGGATCGTACTCTGATTCGTCTACTAGCCCGTCTAGACGAATACTACTAGAGCATTCGCCGTCTACTTCACACCCTAGACTCCTGGAGGACTCCGGTGATTCTCCAAGATAGAGAATTAGAGAGAAAAGGGAGATAGAGTATTCTGTGGTATTGTTTTTCCGTGATTTACGAATACCATGTATATTCGTATATATATTAGTATGGGAGAGATCTATCTCCTATTATGGATAAGATCTCCATCCCTATTGGGAATATATCTAATAAGATATTAAATATCTCGTCAGATATATATCCCAACCATATTGGGATCCATCAGATATGGATGCAACCAACAGTTCTAATTTGTTATATGGAATAAATTTTGATATGCATTAGATAAGAATTTATATAAGTCAAGTCTTATGTACACTTTGTAGCACCACAATATAATTTTATCACATATTATTTAGTGTAGCAAAATATTATTTGTGTAATATAATATATTCTATCCCGTGCAACCAATACTACATGCATCATTTTTTATCATTTATAATTTTCTATCTTTTATTAAATATAGAGTTTCATATTTTATTATGTTATTAACCAGAGGAACAATTTTACTTATTACATGTCTATAGCGTACTTACACATGATCATTAAAAGTTACCAAGAAACAAATCGACAATTAATTAATAATACAATATAAATAACATCCATATACATCTATAATCTATAGAAATATAAAGTAAGATAGTTCAGATTATTCATAAAAATGTCTTTTTTACTTCTATATAAGTTGTTGGAAAAAAGTTGGCGTAAAGAAACACGAGAACTGCGTAATATACACGCACGGTATAAGAGGTTAAGTCTTCAAGTGCTACATCCCCGGCAACCAATCAGTTAATTTCATTTAATGTTTTTTTTTTCTTGTCATATAAATTTCAAACGCTTGTAACGTCTTGGTCGAAACTCTATTTTTATATAATATTAATCCAATTTTAATGATCTTCAATTTTAACATCCATATAGAATAAGTTAGTGTGGTTAGGTTAATTCTGATATAATTTAACATTTAAAATATGTTTATATAAAACAAAAAATTAAGCTTTTTAGAGAAATTAGCTTTTTTTAAAAAAAATATTATTTGGTTTATATTTTCTTATATATTAACTATTTCCGTTTACATGATTTTATTGGTAAAAATAATGCAAATTTGTCAGATTTACATTAGTGTCTGGTAAAAATAGGTCTATTAGTCTAAATCATTTACAATCAAATATTTTATGAAAAGAAACATTATGTAAACTATAAAAACCACAAGCCCAATAGTTATAATTATAACTATTTATTTGTCTAAATGAACTGTCACTAACAAATTAGTTTATTTAAATATTATGGTTATAATTGATCAGATATATGTTATTAATAAATAACCAATCTAATTATTTAGCTTGATAAATAATTTAGAAGTAAAATTAAATAATTTGTTAGCTTATGAGGGTATTACTATTAGTCCCTCTCAAATGTGGGGAAATTGAATTTGGGCTCCATATATTCTGGCGTGCAAATCCACTACTATTTGGCATGTTATTTATCAGAAGCTTCCTACTTGGGAAGTGATACAATCTATGGGCTTTCATGGGCCTTTGATCTGCGTCCTCTGAGGAATCTTTGGATCATCTCTTCTCAGCTTGTTCTTTCGTTCGTCGTATTTTACGTCATATTTTTTGGGCTTTTCATGCCAACTTAGATTTTGATATAGGTTTTTATAGGCTTCTACCGTTGGATTTGTATACTGAAAGCAAAACTTTTTATATACAATGTTTCCAGTTATTCACTGTTTATCTCCTATCTGATTATATTTGCATTTTCACTATGTATGTGTCCCCATATCTCTTGCAAATAAGTAGATCCTATGGTGTGTTGAAGATCATATGATTGGTTAAACTTAAAGAGATATAAAATATAAATCACAGCTTAGACAACTTGAGGACGAGTTGTTGGTTTAGGCTGCAGTATTAAGTAGAAATAGTTTATCTTGACTATTTACTTATACTGGTACATATTTACGTATTGATAGGATCACAATGAGATATGTTCTTCTGTCTGACCTTAGTGAAGAATTAGAGATCTCGGTGACTTATAATAATCTAAAGCCTAAATAAGATTACAGTTATGAATGCTTGTTTTTGTGTCACTTTGATTTACTATGGGCAAGAGTTAAGATATAACTTTTATACTATGTATTTTGGGTGACAGCAACTTGCATATAATAATTGTTAATTTGTATTTAAGTAACCGTATCCGTTTAGGATGATGATATCCCTTAAGGAGCTCAAAAGGTTTATTGTACTAAACCCTACAGGTTGATTAAGTTCAGGTACAATAATAAGGTTGAGTGGTACTACTTAAGGAATAAATAAGAAATTAATTGATTTAAAATGTCAGAGGCTTTAATTAATTAATGGATATTCGATATCTTAAATACGAAGATTAATTAAGTCTAATTCAAGCCCCGATTCAACTCGGGAATAAAGGGGTAAGTCAGTATTAATTCTCTAGTGGAATGAATTAATATTTATGAATTAATTATGTTCTGGGCTGAACAAGGAAGAATTAATTCATAGTTAGGCCCATCTTTATTTCTTGTATTTGATCCCTGGACTGGCCCATATAGAGTCCTAGTCCAAGTAGGAATAGAGAATTAAATTCCTAATAAGGAATTAAATTCCAAATCCTAGAAGGAATTAAACTACCAGGCTTGGCCCACACTCAATCATGTATTATAAATACATAGTCTCTCATTCTGTGAAGAGAAAATTAACATTCAAAAAGATCACTGAATAGAGAGAAAGAGAGAGTAGGTGGCGGCGGTTTAAGGTGTTCCTTCCCACTTGGAATTCTTCAAGGTTCGTTGTCCATCCGGCGTTGAGGATTGAGTAGGGGATACAGTCCAGAAGGTTAAGACGGGAGTAAGAAATCATTCAATCAGAAATCGACATCTTGTGTAAACAACTATCAGGTCGAATTCTTAACTCTTGTGTGTTATAGGCGCATGTTAGGGTTTATATAAATTTATAGATCCATCTCTAGAGTTAATTAATAAAGATACAAATTATGACAACCAAGAAGAGTCCTAGGGAAAGGGATTAATTATATTACTTTCTACAAGGGTATTATAATAGATATAATTCCAACATCTACGTTTATCCAGTTTAGCCCACAACTTAGTTCACTTTGGAGGGTGGCTTTTGTTTCGCTCGTATGGAATATATGGAATGCTCGCAACAAAATCATTTTTTATAACATCTCTAAAATATTATAACTTGGGCCCGTGTCCAATGTTCTTAAACGGAACGACTTGATAAGAAATAAGAAGTAATTATGTAAAGTAAGGTAGTGAGTTCTTATAAAGTAAGAACATGCATGAGGCAGTAGTAACAAAAGTGTAAAACAAATTTTCGAGAAAGAATCCCTCTTTTTCTCAGACCTCTTTCATTAGTGAAATGATGTGCATAAATACAGTTTGGACTCACAAAACTTCAGAACTCCCTCCTAACTACTAGCCTAGCCTCCTGGTCTCCCAATCGGACTGTACAGAGAATCTCTCTACTGCACTACGAGATCTCCCGAACCCGTTTGATAAAATTCTCCCGAATATGTCCTATCAACTAGATATTGTTCCTAGATAGGACGAACACCAACTAATAGATTACGGCTAGGGGTGTGCATCGGTCTATTTCGGTGCCCGAACCAACCGAATCTGAAAAACCGACCATTAACCGACCGGACAAACCCAATAACCGAACCGCCCGAAAGTTTATTGGTAACCGATATCTAACCGAACAGACTTAGTCGGTCAGTTTTTCGATCATAACCGAAACCGACAAAAAATAAATAAAATACCTATTTTCTGATCTACATTATTAAATTTCCTGAATAAACCGAAAAACCGACCAAAACCGAAACCGACAGATGACTAAAAAACCAAGGAAAATCGACAGAATTAGGGTTTGGTTTATATATGACTAAAATTTTCGGTCGGTTCCGGTTATTTCGATTTCTAATTTTTCAAAACCGAAACCGACCAACTTAACCGGTTTTTTTATACCAAATAACCGATGCCCGAACCGGCCGACATTTTTCGGTCGATTTTTTTTCGGTTTTTTCGGTTATAACCGAGTTTTGCACACCCCTAATTACAATCTCTAACTTCTCTATGATCAAATACAAAATGTGAGAGTGTCTAGTTGCAATACATCTCTTCAGACCAATGATTAAAATATCTTCGATATTCACCGATATCTCTCTAAAATCTCTCTTTTTTGGCGATGCCAAAACGATATTCGGATGTGATGATGTCAGGAACCGGAACGGTCGGATCCGAGGTCTGGCAACGCTTGAGATTTTCGAGGTTGGTCGATCATCGGTATCAACCTGCAAAATAGAACCCCCGGGGTCGTCCACAGGGGTAGATCCTCCGATGCTTAAGTTAGTATCTCTGACGGCAGTTTAGTGAGGGTGGGGTAAAAAGTATATCATGTCTGCTATTTTTTGTTTACCTCTACCTTACCTTGGCCGAGGTCTATATATGAGAGACCTTGGACCTTGGCCCTGGGCCAACACCTCGGTCCCAGGGTCTGGACTAGGAGACCTTGGACCTCGGCCCTAGGCCAACACCTCAGTCGGTCCCAGGGTCTGGACTAGGAGACATTGGACCTCGGCCCTGGCCCAACACCTCAAATGGTATCTCCATATTATGCCACTTGTAGTCCATGTGTCGCACTCTTATGTATCCACGTGTCAACATGTATAATTACGGAATTATCCCTCGTCACTTGCCCCCCACTTCTTGAGTGCAGAAGTCATGATGCACTTAAGAAGTATTGAATATGGGTCAAAGAAGAAAATATTACAGTACCACATCTCGCTTTATACTGTAAAATAATTGTTCTCTAATAATTTCACCCCCTTATAAAATAGCTTGTGTGGTAAAAAATTCTTCATTTCACCATCCTCCATTTCAAGTAGTAGAGAGGTAAAAAACTAGAGATTCAGTTACTTGAGAGTGGAGTCCTTGGAAAGGGTCTTGAGATACCTCTGCTCCCGGGACCTCAGTTGAAGCAAGTCCTCTGCACCTCGGACCTAAGGTAACTTCCTTTGCTCCCTTATGGAGAGATAAGATTCCTATTACATATGTGCAATAACCTCTTTAGAAGACCTTGGGAATCCTTAGGATAATCCTCAGTAATTATTGACATACATTAGGAGTCCTTTGGTAACACCCTGAGAGTCCTTGGAAAGCTTTAGCTAACTTTAGGAGTCCGTTGGAAAGTCCTTTGGATAGACCTTTGGAAAATTTAGTGCATTATAGGAGTCCTTGGGATAGTCCTTGGAGACCTTTGGAATAGTCTTCGGACCCTTAGAAAGAGCTTTGAAAAAATTATTAGAGCTCTTGACACACCTTAGGAATCCCCTAGGATAGTCCTTAGGAATTTTTATTACACCCTAAGAATTCTTGGGATTGATCCGTAGGAATTTTTAGCACATTTAGTAAGATTTGGAAGACCCATAAAATAGTTCTTAGATTTTTGGAAAGACCTTTGAAAAGTCTTCCAAAATTTTGAGCACAGCTGCAGACCTTGGACCTTTGAAAGGAACTTTGGGAACTTCTTGGACGAAATTTTATAACACCTTGGACCTTAGGAATGATACTTGCAATTTGATGCGCCATAGCGCCCTGCAAGTTACTATTTATAGCATATGTACATTACCTTTCGTAGAATGCTAATCCATTGTCATCATTGCACTTGCATTAAATGGATGGAGACATTCACGTGAAAGCTCCAACTATTCCCTTTTCTTCTTTTATTCCTACCAAAGTCATGGCCTAGAATAATTAAATGCTTAGCAATGCAACTTTCTTTACAAGTAGATATTTATATAATTTTAAAGAGCGTGTGAAGTAGCAGTTGTTCCCAATAGGTGAGGCCTCTGGTTCAACCTCCTCTTCTCGGTCTTTCTCTTTTTTTTTTTTTTTCCTTTTTGTAGCAGTAGATAAAGTTATTTACCCGAGCTTAATTTTTTTCCACAGGTTGAGAGTTTGGAGAACCTCGGAAAAAAATATCTATTTGAGTCGTCCTCTTCCAAGGTACTTGAGTAAGATTTCTAACCTCTTTTTTTCCGTTTTGTCGTAATGTCGGACGAGTATATTGATGATATCCCAATAGCCGAGCTCTATCCATCCCTAGACATGATTTGTAATCGTAAAAGTAAAACTCTTAGGCCTGAAGACGTAATTTCCAACCTTACGGAGGATGACGCATTAGGATTCAAATATAAGATGTATTTTCCTAGTCATTGGACTTATAGTGTTCCCGAGCCCGGGAGCGGGGGTTTGAGTATTTTGCCATCGGGATGGCTTTGTCTATATGAAAATATGTTTGATGTGGGGCTTAGATTTCCATTGCACCCCACAATTGTCGAAATTCTTGATTTTTTTCAAGTTTGTCCAACTCAGTTAGCCCCCAATGCTTGGAGGGTTATTGTCGGATTCACTATCGTGGTATCTTCTATTCCGACTATCTCTGCGGGCGCCCGAGTCTTTGCATCCATCTATAGACTTCAAAAACATCCCACAGATGATGGTCTATGGTACTTCATGTCTATGAATAAGACCAAACCCCTCGTAGATATTACTAGAGACGCTAAGGGTTGAACGTCAAAGTTTTTCTACGTCTCTCAAGATGAACCTTGGGATTTTCCTTCGGAGTGGAACTTTGCATGTTCTCCTCCGTCCAAACCCAAGCTTTCCACGGACCACCGCCAAGCACTCTTGGCGATTATTATGCAAGGTCCCGTGAGCTTGAAAGACCTCCTTATGGAAGATAACTTGATTGCTGCGAAGCTAAGCCATTTACCTCCGTCTAGACCCGTGGACCTTAGTATGCATCTTTACACTTGTATTCACTTATTTCCTCTATACTTTCAATTGTGCTAATCAAATGCTTCTTGTTGACAGTCATGGAGGTTGGAAATGCCAAGAAGGTTGACAAGGAGGTTGGAAACGCGAGGAAGGTTGACAGAGCTAAGATTTTAGCTCGGTTGCTCAGAGGAAATCCTCGGGCCATCCTCAGAAGAGACTATTGCGCCCTCACTTTTCTTAAAGACCCCAATCTTCATCGAGATCCCCGACCCTTGGTTCTATCCCAGAGTCCATCGCAACAGAGGATGATGGTGTCCTTGAGCACCACGCTGGAGCATCTGACCTTGGGGATCATGCATCTGGGAATATGACCACCCGTGTAGCAGATAAGTACTGCCCGGATTGGGATGTGAAGGTCTCTGACTCCATGTTTACCCGAGAGACGGTGGTTGAGATGATGTCTCAGCTCATACCTCCTAGTGATAGGACTACGGTTAGTGAGGCCACCTCGGAGGCGTTATGCATCGATGGCTATGAGCTTTTTGCCAAGGTAACACATTTTTTTTTCTTAAGTCATTCTCATCTTTTAACAACACCACATGACTTCATCTTCCTCTATCCAGCAACTCCTTAACCACCACGGGATGGTTCGGAAGATCAACTACGGCTCAAGGAGGATTAGAGAGCTCGCGGAAGATTTAGCTAAGGAGACTGAGGAGAGGATACAAACGAAGGTCAAATTCGACTCCAAAGCGGCTGAGGTGGATCACCTACGGACGGAGACCTCCGCTTTGACCGACAAGATTGCATCTCTTAAGTTTGAGGTGAGAGAGGGATCTCGGCAGGTTATGGAGGCCAACTTGCGGGCGGATAAGGCCTTGGAGGACAAGGAGGCCATGGAGGATGCATTGTTGGACAACTGGCTAGACGGCTTTAGTGTCTGCAAGGATAAGGTGCAGAGCTTACCTCATACCTCCTCCATTGTCTCATCACGCCTTGAAGGATGGGAGTTGTGGGTATTACTGTGACTAGGGTTAGGGTTTACCCTTCGATCTTCACCACGGGTAGTGCGGCTGACATCAGTATTTTTTCTCTTATGTGGTGCCATTGCTCAGATCAGATCACCGACCCCACGGTGGGTGCCAAACTGATGATGTCAGGATCCGAAACGGTCGGATCCAAGGTCTGGCGATGCTTGAGATTTTTGAGGTTGGTCGATCGTCGGTATCAACCTGCAAAATAGAACCCCGGGGTCGTCCCCAGGGGTAGATCCTCTGATGCTTAAGTTAGTATCTCTGACGGTAGTTTAGTGAGAGTGGGGTAAAAAGTATATTACGTCTGCTATTTTTTGCTTACCTCTACCTTACCTTGACCGAGGTCTATATATGAGAGACCTTGGACCTCGGCCCTAGGCCAACACCTCGGTCCCAGGGTCTGGACTGGGAGACCTTGGACCTCGGCCTTAGGCCAACACCTCGGTCGGTCCCAGGGTCTGGACTGGGAGACCTTGGACCTCGGCCCTGGCCCAACACCTCATATGGTATCTCCATATTATGCCACTAGTAGTCCATATGTCGCAATCTTATGTTGCCACATGTCAACATGTATAATTACGGAATAATCCCTCATCAGGATGTAATAAATTTATGTCAGAATTTCTCCGAAATATCTCTAAAATTTCAAAATTTCTCCGAAATTTCTCCAAAATCTCCAAAAATTTCGATTTGGGCTGCCTCCAGGAATAATTTGTTGAAATTTTACAGAAATTTCGATGAATATCGGTTAATTTCGGTGAATTTTTGGGAAATTTTCGATTTTTTTAAATGGTTGACGTTATATGTAATTGGTTCTTATTTGAGTTAAAGACATTATTGAACACAAAAAAAGATTTCTTAGAAATCTCCAAAAATTTTGATTTGGGCAATCTACAGGTATAATTTGTTGAAATTTTACAAAAAATTCGATGAATGTCGGAGAAATTTTGGTGAATATCGATTAATTTCGGTGAAATTTCGATGAATATCAGTTAATTTCGGTGAAATTTTGGAAAGAAATCAATTTTTTTAAAATTGTTGACATGATAACAACTTGTCAACATTTTTTGGCTTAATTCCTCATTTATTTGGGCTTAGCCTTTAACTAGTGTTGCTCTTGAATAAAAACTGTTATAGGTCAAGCATAAAAAACTTTATATATTGTAAATATTCTCAATGCTTTAGCTTACATAATGTTGAAATAATTTTAATAAAGACTTTAATATATTTGAATTTATCAACTAGTTGTACATGTGTAAATTTGGCTCAATTTTTAGATTAAATATTTGAATTTAAGTAGGTTTATAACAATCTATAAAATATCGTGGTAAATTATATGTTTTAATACATTTTTCGGCATTTTTAAAAATATTACACCGATATTTCGATATTAATCGAGATTTCACTGAAATCTCTCTAAATTGAAACACCGATATCTACGTAATCACCGATATTTTCGTCCTTGCTTCAGACTCACACTAAATAGTACACGTTCCTCCATCACTCTTGATCATGGTCCTCTTTTCTTTTTTTCTCTTGGTGAATCATGGTTCAAGTTGGTAAGGTTGACATCTTCCCTTGATCTTTGGGATATGTTGGCAATTCTCATGAAATGATTTTGATCGTAAGATCTTCATTAATGATTTCCCTTGTCAACCTTGCCATAAACTCATCAATCTTTTCTTTATTCAAACCTGCCAAACACAACTCACTCTGAAAGAAGTATTTTTCAATTAATGTCACAACGTTAGGAAATTTTACAGTTTAAAAATCGTCGGCATTCAAGTAGAAAAACACTCATGCTTGTACCTGCAACAACAATAACTTAGGAACAGAGTTCCTAGAGAGAGAACATAAACAGTATAAACCAACAGAACATAAACTTTCGATGACCATTGTTCTAACTGTTCAAAAATAGAACACAACTTCCACTTGCATTCCTAAACTAAAACTCCCCCTTACTTTTACACATTAGCCTCTTCCTCAACTTCTTTGGTCGTTGCATCATCTAAGTCAGTCATAGCTCGACATTCCCCCCCCCCCTCCCTTTTTACCTTGAATGTGAAGGGTGGGTGAGAGCTTTCAAGGCTTTTTGGTAGTAAACCTTCTAAGAGAGAACAACCTTAGGGGTGGCAATTTCCGACACGACTCGAACAACCCGACACGATCGAACCTGTATTTTGAGGGTTAGGGTCAACCCGAACCCGAACGAATAAGAAACAGGTCGAACCCATCTGACCCGAAAAAAAATGTGGGTCGGGTCGGGTCAACCCGCGGGTTGACCCGCAACCCATTTTTTAAAAGGGCAAACTAAAAAGAAATTAAAATTAAACAACATATTTAATAAATAATCATAATAAATGCATAAACCCTATAAAACCTACTAATCACATTGCTGAATATTTGTTGTGGTAACTAATAATCATGTGAATGTATCGTCTAGAACCTACAGAAATCAATATTGTTTTGTCATAAAGTGTTCTTCCATTCTGTTTTTCTTATAGCTCTTAGATAACAAATTCTTACAAATCTAAGCATAATGGTCTATATATTCTTCTACAACTGATGTTATTTTTTATATAAGAGATGCGAGTATAAAACATTGATCAGTAAACAAAATATGCTTAGAAAAGAGCATGCAACAATTACATTTGGTATTTGTAAGAGTATGATAAATTTTACTAGTAAAAGAAATTCACTGGATGAACTTATAAAGATGAATTATCCAATTAACAAGATATTAAATATGTTCAACAGAATCTTAAAAAATGAGAGTGGGACAATGGGAGAGTGAGATAGTGAGAGTTTTTAGAATATTTTGGAAACTGCGTAATTTTGACTTTTAGAGTTTTAATATGATAATTTTGTGTTGTATTGTTATTGTGTGAGAATGTTGTTATTTTAGAATATTGTTATTGTGAGAGAAGTAGAAAATTAGAAATGATTTTAAAAAAAAAAAGAAAAAAAAAAGAAAAACGGGTTGAAAAACAGGTTGGCGGGTTGACCCGCAACCCGAACAGGTCGGGTTCGGGTTGCAGGTCCCGACCCGAATATGAAAACAGGTCGGGTTCGGGTTGGTAAATTTTTTGTAATAAGCAGGTCTCAACCCGACCCGCGAACCTGCAACCCAACCTGTTTGCCACCCCTACTATTTTGTCAAAGACATATATATCTGTAGCTGAAGAAATTATTCCATCTATGTCGGAACCTTACCTGGTTCAACCTATGAAGGAACCGAAGATAGGGCATGTATATTAGCAATATCGGATCATTCTCCGGACGGGTCGGCTGGGGAAGATACCTTCTGCTTTCCTTTTCTTCCGGAGGATTTTCAAACCCTTTCACGCTTTGAGGCTAGAACCACAAAGTTCTGACATCTTCATGTACTTTCGAAGGGCGCTTTGAGGGTCTAGAAGTTACAACCCTTTACTTGGTCTTCTGAGGTACGACCAGGAGAGGGGACCTGACCAGAATTCAAATCGGAGGAGGACTCCGACATTGATTAGGATGGAGACCCTTGCGTGGTGGAAGCTGTTTGGATATCTTTCGTTCCATGACCCTTCGCCAGTAGCTTTTGGGGAAGGAAACCCATCTGAGGAGGATTTTGAAGAGTCGCGTAACGCTTTTATCAGGGGTGACACATTGCGCGACTTTGCCCTGCAGAAGATTTCACACACGATTTCCCCTAAAGCACTCAAGAGAAAAGTTAGCGGAGTGTGTGTTTGAGAATGAGAGTCAACAACTTATATATATTGTAGATTCAGTAAAGTAAAGATTAAAAAAAGGCAAATTCGATTTCAACAAGATCTCATTGAAGATATGCGGGATATAGTTAGTATGGATAGACCATAGCCTCCAAAAATATCTCGATATCGAACCAATTTGCACTCTTTACCTTTAGGTTTTAATACTGAAGATATGCATATGCCTGAATAAAAAATAAAAAATAAAACAACTTAATCTCAAGATGGGATCTTTAACCAGGTTCAGTTATTGGACCCACGTGTAGAGAAAGGAGGCTTTGATTCTTTACTTAATGCGTAAAAATCACAACAAAAAGAAATAGAAAAAAGAACCTTATAACCCCCTTTTTTTCTTTTTCTTTTATATATCTATATACAAATTCGTACAAGAGGCCACATTTTACTTAGAGACGACATAATTTTTTGTCTGAAGTCTACCCAACTACTATGTGGAATCCTCCTGAGCAAACATATTATTTTCACTTAGAGCTATCAGAATTTTCGGCCGAAAGCTACCCCATTACTTCAAGATATTGATTTTCTCTAGCATCATTTTTCATTTAGAGCTATCAAAATTTTCGCCAGAAAGCTACCTCACTACTTCATAATATTATACGTATCACTTTTTGCTTAAAGCTATCAAAATTTTAGTCCGGAAGCTACCCCACTACTTTGTGATACAACCAGTACGAAAGGCAAGAATAACCAACAACCAAGAAACTTATGACGCCGGAAAGTGACACCGCACAGAGTGTGATGCCTGTCAATAGCTTTCACTCACTCGATCATTTTTTGTGTATGTGACTGTTGTTCCTTTTTGGATGGTTACTCACTACATCATTTCCTGAAGGTAACCAAAAATATATCATGCACAATTTAGAGAGGTTCAGAAAAGATGTAATTAACAAGTAGAGGTGGCAAAATTAGCCCGGGCCAGCCCAGTAGGCCCGATATTTTAGATGGGCCGGTCCAATGGGCCAAAAGCCTGACCGGCCCGATAATCTTAATATATTATAGGGGAATACCCCGAGCCGGACCAACTAATTTTATGCCCGAACAAATTTTGGCTCGGTTCCGAATTGCCACCTCTATTAACAAGACACTCTCACATACTGTATTTTGTCATATAGAATAAAGAGAATTGTAATTTGTAAGATGGTGTTCATCCTGTCTAGGAACATTATCTAGCTATTATGACATATTAGGTAGAATTGTGTCAAACAAGTTCCCGAGATCTTGTAAGTGCAGTAAGAGGAATTCTGTGCACTAAGTCCAACTAGGGGATCAGGAGGCGGGGCAAATAGTTAGGGGGAGTGCGTATAGTATTGGGAACTTAGGAGGGAGTCCTTAAGTCTTGTAAGTTCAAACTGTATTTGTGCATGACATTTCTCTAATAAAAGAGGCCTGAGAGGAAGAGGGATTCTTCCTCGCAAATTTATCTAATATTTTGGTATTATCGTTTCTTATATGTTCTTACTCTTTAAGAACTCGCGGCTTTACTTTACTTTACTACGCATTGTTTCTTGTCAAGTTGTACTATCTAAGAACATTACACACGAGCATAAGTTCTAATATATCAATTGGCGCCAGAGCAGGTTTCAGTTTATTTAAACAGGTAGATCAAGGGAGTGTTAGGAATTGTACCTTGAATCTGGTTTGGTTTGGATCGACGTTCGTGTCAAGGTGGAAGAAAACATTGAAGCAAAACTGGATGCATTATAAGCAACGATAAATCGTGCCTAGAAAAGTGAGTTTGGGGCTATGAAGTTAGCGCGACTGCGATAGCTGATCGCGGACACGACGAGAGAAGGACACAAAGCGGCCGCGGACGCGATAGATGGTCCCGGCCGCGACGGGTTAAGCGGCACAGAAGATGGACCAACGCAAGTTTAGGCCTAGTTTGATTCCTTTTGTGTTTAGGATTAGGTTTAGGGGCTTATAAATAATCCTATTGTATTTGGGATTTGTATTGATTGATTGATTGATTGATTGATTGACTAGATAGATAGACAAGAGAGAGGTTGTCAATTTTGGATATTCTAGAGTTGATATTTGTTGAGTACTTGGGTACTCATTTGGTCTAGAATATTCAGTTTGTTTTGGGACTCTATTTCGGGTTTAAAGTAGTTTGGTCAATAGAGTGTGGAGAATTTGTTTTAGTTGAGTGTCTGTTGATTTGGTACTCAATTTGTCTCTATTTGTAGGATAAAGAGTTTGATAGTTGACCTACGGTCAAGTTTGTCTTTGTCCTATATTGTAACACTCTTTGATATTGAATTTGGTTTCTCTCATTTGATTGTGGACGTAGCTAACAAGTTGTTAGCGAACTACGTTAAATTTGGTGTGTTCTTTGCTTTGTTGATATTCTCATTTATCGTTCGTTACGTTGTGTTCGTTCTTTCCCAACAGGGAGTTGTGATGGCATCACTTGACCACACCTCGATGCGTCCCTCGTTTTTGGACGCAGCCCACTACTCATATTAAAAATCCATGATGATGGTCTATCTCCGTTCAAAGAAATGTTGATACATCATTGAAAAGGATGGGAATGGCCAGAAATGGAGAATGAAGAAAAGAAGATGGTCCTAAAACCAGCAGAATCGATCAATGTTGAGGACATGCAGGAAGAATAGGCAAATTCACTGTCTTGAACGCTATTCTAGTCTCGGTTGATCAAATGCGTCACAAGATGATTGTCAAATGCACCATTAGAAGGGAAGCTCAGAAAATATTGCAAAGCCAGTTTGAGTGAAATGCCTCGATCAAGTCCTCGAAAATTCAAAGACTGTTATTACAATTTGACAACAGCCACATGAATAAGGATGAAAACAATGATGTCTTCTACACTCGTATTTGTGATATGGTAAACGAGTGTTACATTCTCGGCGAAGTAAGCTCAGAAGACATGCAAATCTAAAAAATCATGAGAACACTTCCAACTCACTCTCGTGAGAAAATCACTGTCCTTGAATCCTTCATGAAAGTCAAAGACATGACATTGAATGACCTCATGGGAGAACTAAGGACCTATGAAATCAACAATGGTTATGGTTCAATCAAAGCGAAAAGGATTGCCTTGATAGCTGAAGTGTCTCCAAAGTCAAAAGGTGAATCTGAAGATCTGGATGCAGAAGGCTTCACAGAAAAAATGGCCTTCTTGGCCAAAAAATATGGGACGATTGTGAAGGAGATCACAAACTCTAAGGGGCACGGTAAGAACTTAGTTGGAACTACCAGTAAGAACAAACCTAAAGGTAAAAACTTGACACTTGAAACAACATGAAACAGATGGGAGAATGATCAGCAAGAATGTAAAGGGTTTGGACGCTATCAAGCATACAAAGCCACCTGGAGTGACTTTGGGTCAGATGTTGAGACTCAAACTAAAGAAGAAACTCAGCACACCGGGAATCTTGTTGCTTGCACATCTCTAAAAGAATACATGGGTCTTAGGCGAATGTTCGAACTTCCCAAGAACATAACATGAAGAACAATGGAGACAAATGAGATTCTGAAGACTCCTCAGATGAATCTTGTCCCATTGCAGAACAACTTTAGGTCATGTATGAAGAAGTGTCCTCGAGGGTAAACAAAGCAGCCAGAATCATCAGATCTCTTGAGGCGGAAGTGAAACTTTATAAAAACAGAGACGATCCAAGCACCTCTTCTCAGTCTCAAGACATGGCATTAGTCAGAACAACCATCTTGGAAAATGAGCTTAAATTAGCTCAATAGGTAATTGGATCTAATGACATCTCAATAAGTACTCTACAGCAGGATATGTTTAATTTGCAGCAAGTCAATGAGGACAAAGAGATGCTAAAAAATGAGCTTACCAGAGTCATGAGAGAGATCAGAGGACCACTGACACTTGATTCAATCACTGATCCTCACAACGCAAAAAGGAATGAAACTCGATTCAGGCATCAACATTATGGTAAGAGATACAGAAGTAATGAGGTAAGAAAAACATGTTGGTCTTTTGCTTGAAAAAACAAGACTGATTTGTTTAAGCGTCCTAGTCATGTTCAAACTGCGTTGCATCATAAGAAACCAAATCGTGTTATTCAAACTGGCCACGACAATTTTGTCCCTAACAGATTACAGATCTGAACATCGAGAGAACATTAGATTTTTTCCTACCTGCCACTACTGTGGTATCAAAGGCCATATTTGTCCTAATTGTTATAGGATGTAGTATGACCTTTATACCGGTAAGGTAACACTTCGGGACATATATAAAGTTCACTCAAAAGGAAATCAAAATCCAACCCTCATAAAGAAAATTGATCTGATAAATCATAAGCAACCCAAAGTGTGGGTTCGAAAAGAAGGAGATAAATGCTTTATCTCTCTTATTGCCTTAAGATCAAGTTTCAAAGGGACTTGGTATTTTGACAGTGGATGTTCCCGACACATGACTGGTGTTAGAGAAAACTTATTAGGTATCTCACCGGTGCTAGATACGCTTGTCACTTTTGGGGACGGTGTAAAAAATAAAGTCATAGGAGTCAGAACATTGAATTTGAGTGGTTTGCCTAATTTAGAAGAAGTTCTACTTGTTGAAAGCTTTAAGGCAAATCTTATAAGCATCAGTTAACTATGAGACCAAGGGTTGAATGTTAAGTTTACTCAAGATAAATATCGTATTTTTTTACGAAAACAACAACAATTGTGTTCTTACAGGAACAACGACAACTAATAATTGTTACTTGTTAGATCAAGATATCTCTGGTCATGACATAAAAAACTTGGGCATATTAACTACAATCATCTTGCTAATCTGTCAAATTCACAGGTTGTACGAGGATTACCCAAATTGAAGAGAAAGGATCACAGGGTGTATGGCCACTGTCAGTATAGGAAACAAAAATACACTCCTCACAAAGCTCTTCATGATGTTCTTACCAAGCAAGTACTAGAAATCCTCCTCATGGACCTAATGGGTCATGTACAGGTAAAAAGTATCAGCGGTAAGAAGTTCATATTTGTGTGTGTTGGTGACTTCTCATATTACACGTGATCAGAAACTTTTCAAGGTGCCAAAACTTTGTGGATAAAACTTGAAAAAAGTGCGAAATAATTAGAATTTGAATCGATCATGGTCATGAATTTGAGAACTCATCTTTTAGTGATCTCTGTGATTCTCGAGGTATTATACATGAATTTTTAGCCACAAATACCCCACAACAGAATGGAGTCACAGAAAGAAAGAACAAGACTCTGCAAGAAATTACTAGAGTCATGATAGCCTCAAAAGGAATGTCTCAACGATGGTGATCAAAGGCTCTGAATACGACATACTATCTTATAAACCAAGTATTCCGAACCCAAATTGTAATGGATGCTTATAGTTCCACTGTTGTTCTTTCTCTGAAAGAACTCAAAACTGAAATCTCTTTAGTTGATGGAGTCACTGAATCTGAAACAGCATCGCTCTCTCGAGAGGTGAGGCCGAGTACATAGCCGTATGGAGCTGTAGTGCTTAACTAGTTCGGAAAATCGTCTGCGGTGCCCTGGAAATTTTGTGCTCGTTGGTTGCGTACTCTTCAGTTTGTCTCCTCTATGTCATTTATGGTAACTCATATTTACAGGGAGGGCAATCAGTCGGCGGATGCATATCCAAATTGCATACGCCTTTTACTTGGTGGCAGCAGCCTCCTCCCCATGTTTTACATCTCTCATAAGGACTTCTACTCAGAGCATTTTCATATTATTTGATAGTTGGTATTTTTTTTCAATCCACAGGTTTTTTCCATTGGGTTTTACTGTGTATGGGTTTTAACGAGGCCAACTTTTATAGCTCCTCTTTTCCTTTGAGCTTTCTAGCTTTGGATTTGGGATGACTATTGTCTTGTGGTCACCACCCCCTAACTTTTGTGACTCTTTTTCTTTTGTTTATACAATGCCGATTTAATTAAATTAGTGATCTAATAAAATAAAAGAATAGGTCCTAAAAATATTTTAATTTATATTTCTGTTAACTAAATTATCGATAATAAAAGTAAGTCTAAATCATCAGAACAATTTTTTTATATTAGTTATACTGTGATTGTAATTAAAAAGAAATATTTTTTTGTTAAAAAATAAAAAAAAAATCGTAGTTTTATTTTTTGACGTGGATTCTACAAGATATTGATTGATTCCCTAATAGTAAATGATCAAGCAGTTAGCCCCATATTATTAAATATACACATGCATGCTCATAGTACCTGCTATTTTTATTTTTCGGAAAATACAGTATACATCAATTGATATATAAAAAATAATTGGAAATTATATTTTTGGGGCTTCTTTTTATATAGATCATGTATCCCACTTCTTATTCTCACTGTTCTTGTTGACCAATTGATGTTTATATGTTTGTCTAGTTTACTTTATTTATATTAATATTTTGGGTTAAACAATTATGATTTGGGACTATATTTATTTTTCATAGAATTGCATACCATGGTTTACGATAGTTTTTACATATTTGGACTTTGAGTTCTTTCGGGCTTTTATTTTACTTAGAATAGAGCCTTCTTTAACATCAATTTTATGTTGAATCTCTGTGTGTGTGTGTTTGGGGTATGTTGAATTTTTATTATGTTCATGCTAAAATAAACACCATAACATGATAACATAATCCATACACAACAATGCCAATATTAAAGGGAGTAATATGGTTGTAACTGGCAATGCCATATTATTAAATTTAGTATGTGTGACATGACATAATTAAAAATAATAATTATTAAAATATTTAATGTTTGCCCATTTACAAGTATATAACTATTTTAGGAAAATAATAATGTGTTCAGCATTATATTAAAACAAATGGAGACCCTGCAAAGCATATGAAAGCTCGTTTGTTAAATTTTTTGGTTATGGTGCTTTCACATCACCTATTTGAGTGAGTGAGTGTGATCATTTGATAAAAGAAGCTTTCAAATTGAACGGTGGAAGATGGAGAGATTGTTAAATGAGCAGACAAATATGTTAGTACCATCTATACTATGCGAGTTGCAATTTCTTTGTTTCATATGCAAAGGTGCATAAATCCATTATTGAGTTTTACGAAGAGGTCCTGTTCCTGTGAGGATCAAGTCAAGTTGTGTGTGGAAAGAGGTCCTGTAAATCGAGGATATCGGCGAGGACTCCAGCAGCAGTAGTATCGTTGCCTGCTCCAGCCCCTTGAATCACCAGTGGTTGTTTGCTATAGCACCGGCTGTATATCTCCAGCTGCATTCAGGATTTATTGTATTTGAATTGAGTTCGTGTGTTACATTAGATTTCTCGTTTTTTGTTTATATAAGTTTAGACAAGAATGGAAGTACAGGAACTTAATTTTTACCCAACTCAAACAAAATTCCAAGTAACAAGGACCCAAATATACACTTTCCAGTTTTAAAATTCTAGATAGTGATGAAATACGGCAGACAATGAAACTACATTGTGTGTGAGTGTGTTTTTTCCTCAATTATGTAATACCATAAGGGTAGCTCATAACTGTCTCAAGGAAAAAGAGATACTGATCAAACATAGCAGCAACACGACAGCCTTGAATAGAAATGCTTACCACATTGTCACTACCCTTCAATCGACCGAGGGCTGAATCTTTAGCAACTTCTTGTATGCCGACTTCACACCTGCCAGAGGAGTCAAATCTTAACCTACTCTCGTTTTAAGATGTACAGAAAACTAATATCCTAAAGTAAGCACAGAAGATGATTGTGATCACGAGGATATAACCAAGAACTAAAAGACAAAACATCTATAGTCCAGCACAAACCGAGATTATACACTTAAAATGGCATAGCTAGTTATGAGACTGCATTTATTTATTCATTTTTTCTCTCCATCCAGCTTAAACACAAGCATGTAATATTATGATACCTGGACTCCACAATCACACACACATAGCGCAGAACATTTCCATTTGAAGCAGCATTTTCGATCCGCTTCTGGATATCTTTATCGAGCAATGGAAGGCCATTCACTAAAAAATCTTCTAAGGGCATTACACCAGGTCTCATTTCCTCAGGGAATAAGCTTTCGACCTAGAAGAAGACTTTACGCTATAAAATATATAATTCTTACTATCTGATAAAGGATGCAATGGCTTAGGCAACCAAACAAGCTAACCTTAATACTCTCCAATTCAATGCGATGTCCAAGAAGTCTCGCAAGAATCAGTGCCTATTTCCGGTAAAAATGAAAAGTATAATCATTACAAAAATATGTGTAGACTTTCTTATAGCAAGCAACACTAAGTATTGCAATAGCTGCACAAATAACACATAAACGTGATTATAACCTGCAGAACAAAGCCTATGCTTAAGTGTCATTAAATTATTCTTCTCAACACTGAAATAACTCAACTTGCATAGTATTTTTTGATACCTATAACTAATCGAACTTATGCTAGTGCGTGTTTTTAGTGATTTTGGTAGCATTGCACCGTCATTTTAAGAAATTCTTGAAATGTCTTTGCAGTTGAAACAGTAAGCATGGGATCATGGCTCTAACCTATAATAAGATATCTTTAATCTCTTGTATCATTTGTTCTGAGCTAATCTCTACTAAATTTAGAGAAGAACATCTACACACCTTTCTGGCTACATCCATCCCACTGAGATCGTCTCGAGGATCTGAAAGAAAATGAAAATTAAAATCAGAAAAATCAAAATTTCTAAAAAATCTAGTATGTGAATAGACCAAACTAAGAGCCTATCTCCTTTAACCTTATAAGTGCTCTAACTTAAGAATGTGACTTGCAGTATTCTAACAGTGCTTGTCAATCATGAATCACTATATTCATAATTCAATATGATCTACCTTAGCATTTACGCTTCGTAAGTGTAATAAGGAGAAAGCATAGCTGCCTCCATTTCTTTGTCTGCATACAAGAGATATCTCAAGATCAAGCATTTATATCTCTTTTCACCTCTACTGCATGAATGGCATTCTTATAGAATCACATACCAAATGGTTTATGTCAGTCCCAGTTTTCATCTCTAGCAACTAGCAAGCAAGTCCTTAATAAGTCTTAACTTACTGGTTATAACCCACAGGAAAACAAGAGAAAGATGGACTATGCCTTCTGTAGGGGAATATTTCATCAAATGGAAAGGCTCCACTATCAGCTTAGAGTGCAGCATCTCAGTTGGGTTATGAACATTAAACAAATGCTACTTCTGGGACATGATAATTCAATTCTCATGAAGGCTATATCACCTATTAGAGAAGAATAAGCCGACCTTGGTTCATGAAAAACCAGCTCTTTTTCTACGAATAGGTGTTAATTAGAGAGGAAGAAGGATCACTTTAATCTGAAAATACCAATTGAATCACTTCTTCCATGAGATCTCTTTGAAATAGACTATCACTCACCTCATAGATAATCATAATGGATAATGCCAAAATCTTTCTTACACCTCACCAATTACAAAAATATATAACAATTATGACTTCATCTTCACAATTAAAAGTAGGACGATAGAGATGTACATAAACCGAAGAGAATAAAAACGATTGTTTACATTCCTTTTTAGTAGGACAGAAATCAAGAGAATTGATGATTATCAAGGACCCCGGAAGATGGAAAGGAAATAGGATGATCTTCAAAATAGAAGCAGTGAACTGTCGATAGTCCCTGCAGAAGTTAAATGTGTACTCGATTTGTCCCATAAAGAGACTTACAAGAGTAGATCCCCACAATGGCTGGTATTACTACCCATCAGATAGCTTTCCCGTTTCTAATTTGACATGCAGCATAGCTCAATAGCACAAACCTCAATTGCAAGTTATCTTATTGGTGCTTCCATGTAAATTTGTATGTCGTTGCAAACTTTATCAAGGTATAAGACAAGCATGATGTTACCAGGTTCAGTGAATCCAAGGCTTTTGGCTGAATTGACAACTTGGCTAAATGGTCTTCCACTTTCAACCTCACTCATCACATAGCCCAATGTACCTAAAAAGTTAAGCATGATGATACGTTTTTGGCTATAAATTTATACTAGCAATTAAGCTGAAGAATAACCTAGAGATCAAACAAGAAAAAAGAAGAAGCTTATATTGCTAAAATATGGGGGGAAAGTATACCACTCAAACTCCCAATAATACGGAAGATTGGATCTCCTGATGAAAGCAGACGGTTTATAGTTGATATGACAGGAAGACCAGCACCAACCTACCATATAGGAAAAGAAACTGTTCATTCTTCACTGGTTCCCATGAAGTAGATAACAAATCGGACATTTTTAGACAGTATATCAATATAAAAAATGAAAGAACAAAACAATTAAATGCTTAACAGTAATCCAAATTTTCAAGAATAAAGGGCCAAGTTACAAGGAAGACATGTCCCCACTGTATGGTATTTTGAAGCATATAGATTTAACATTTGGAGATGAAGTGAGATCACGCATAGAATAGAGGCTTTGATCTTCTTTTACCATCCACTTGGTACTTCTCAAATTAAATCATTTTACCAAAACTCGATGCCTTCAATATAATGCTTGTTAATGTTACCCAAAGAACCAACTAAGACTCACCGTCGACTCATGTCTGATTCGTCGAGGTTGAGAAACCAACTTGTCATAATATTCCTGCACATCAAAAGGAAAAACAGTGATAACGTCATAGTCATGCAGACAGCTTGAATAGTTGCAGAGGGTGCTGTGATTTAATATTGTCTATTCAATATCCACAGCAGTAATGTAAAAGATAGCCAACAGTCAACAGTCATACCTCCAAGCCAAGCAAGACTTCTCACTTATTTCCAATATCAAAGTAGATTTATTATTATATTTAAGGAAAAAAAGAACAACGGAATGCTAAAAGCCAAACAAAAGATCAGTTACCAGTGAAGAAGTAAGAGGCTTCTTGTTGGCCAGCACCACGCAGGAATCCAAATTCACCACTTCACTCAGCAAATCAACGGTTCCAGAGCTTGCTGAGCAATCAATAAGTGTCAATCCTATCAAATACATAATGAAATCGTAAGATTAATACCATTGGTTTCCAGTAATACCCACAACCCCCCACCCCATACAGAAACTGAAAAAGAGAAGCAAAAAACAAGAATGCATATATTTAAGAAAAGAAGTAAAATGATTAATATATTAGACTACCTAGCATTTCTTTTATTTGTTGATAATTAACAGCTAATCAACTAACACTTCAAAGAAGAAATGTGTGTTGTGTGTGTGTGTGTATATAGGGCTAGGGATTCATCGCAACAAAAATTCATTTGCAAGCACCATTTTACTCTCTCTCAGTTTCACCCTCTCTCACTACTATTATGAATCATACGCTTCACATCATTGTTATTTGCTAGTCATCATCAATAATATATTCAGTACTTTATGCATATAAATATACAGATATGTATAAATGTTACATTTATATATACAAACCAATTTAGGGCCAAGATAGAGAGAAGTGACTGAAGAAGTTGTGATCATAAAGATTGAAGGATAAAACTACATCCTACCACGCAGAGCAGCAGCAAAATCAACAACTCTTCTCCCGATTTCTTGACCAGAAAACACTTGACATTGGCCTTCATTTCCACAAACTTAGTGCCACTGTATCAATGGGAAAAACTAGTCCATTTTGACAGAAAACAAATGAATAAAAAGAAGGTACCAATATTAGCGAGTTCCTGAAAAGTAGAGCCACTGGATTTGACATTGCAGAGTTTCAGCAAAAAATCATCATGGAATTCGGAGGTTAAAACATCTGGTACAGCCACCAAAGATTTACTGTCACAGACTCCCACCACCTTTAACCTCACACCCTGCAACATCAGTATCGCAACGCCGAGGGATGTGGAAAAAATGCAATCAGCAAAATAGTTGGATTCAAAGTATTTGAATGTGTAAGTAAGTGAAGAAACCTGTCGGGAATGGAGGGGGCGGCAGGAGATGATGTGGTGGAGGAGTTGGCGGCCCACCCCGCCGCAACCCATCAGCAGCAAGGGTATGGTGTTGGCCATTTTTCTTCTTGGGCTCCGCTTTCTCTTTCCGCGCTCTCGTTTTCACACTTCGATACGATGTTTCAACTCCTCAGGCTTCAGCGAACTGTTTCTTTCCTTTATTTTTTCAATCTTTTTCCTCTCAAGTTTGGGATAGCGTGAACACATGTTACACACGGCCCACATGTTAAATTATTATTCATCTAGGGTCCGTTTGCTTAAGATTGGGGAGTGCTGGACCAAATCTGACTGAGAGAGTTAATGAGTGTGCTTTATTGAAATTCGGACCTCTTAATCTACTGAGCCAAGTATTAAGCAAACGGACCCCTAGGTTTTTTCTATTCTACCCCATGAGTAATACCCGCATACATCATATATCATTAAATTGGAGATGTATGGTGTCTGTTACTCCCTACTAAGTACTAGGGATGCAGCCAATTATAAGGTTAGGGTCAAGTTCTTATGGCCCAAATTAATATTAAAACTTTTTACCCGAATCAATTAATCCTAAGGGGGTGTTTGCTTCAATTTGCACCAAATCACTGAGGATGACCCAAACTCAAAACATGTGTTTGTTTATGCGCATTCGGCACTTAAAAGCACCAACCCCAGTTGGGAAAAAGAAAAAGTCAGTCGCCTCAATTTATCCCACCCTCTCTCTCACTCTCTTCTGTCACGTAAATTTGACTACTCTTCTCTCTTTAAGAATGATTTCTCTCTCTTCTGTCAAGCGAAGAGACAACTCCTCTTCTCTCTCCGTAAGAATTCATTTTCCTGCTACTGAGAAATTGTGCATCTATGGAGAAGAGAGTTCCCCTCTCTCATTTCGTGGACTTTTTTTTCATGCGCATTTGCCGGATTCTTATGCTTTTTTCTAGCAAAATACTGGCGAACCCTTAAAGTCCATGGTTTTCATGAATGACTGGGCCCCATTTGAGTATGCACAACCTTAATTCATGTCGGGCTTTTAATGCTAGAGATCTCGGTTAGATTTTGTTCCAGACAGAATTGATTCTCTCTACCATGAATTTATTTGGCTTTTGACCCCGAACCCTTATCCCCTTTCTGTGTTTCGTATTTCTGCGGTAGATCCGTGCTTCGTTTTGTCTTTTTGTGTGTAGTTGTTGATTTGAGTTTATTTCCTAGGGGTTAGATTTTGTTGTTTTAACAACTATCTTTGTCTTTCTTTACAAATGTTATGGCAGATTCACATTTCCACACCAACACCCTGTTTTCCTCCACTGATAAGAACACAATCCACACATTGTGCATTCAAAGGGCATATAGTCCATATAATCTTCGAAGATCCAAGATGAAAATTTGTTTGTGCTGTTTTTGCTTGCCGAAGGAGTTTGTCGGAAGTTCTGATTCTTTATTTTCGCCCAAAAAATGTGCATTTTTCAACCTATTGTGTGCTTTTTCATTTAGGTGCTATCTATGTGGATGCTTAAAATTTGATACATTGGTTTATAATAAGGAATATTCTAGACAATTAGAATAATTGTATCAATTAGGATATTTTTCTGTTGTTGTAAAGATACATGCATTGAGATTTGTTGTGATCCTCTTATCCTATAAAGTTGTTATACTTTCATTATAAATAGTGGAACCCCAATCATTCGTAATTACAGTGATTCATATACTTTGTTTACATGGTATTAACAGGGAAATATTAAAAACCTAATCTTTTTTTCTTCCACCGTCGCTCTTCATCCTCTCTCTTAATCTTCATTGTTCTTCTCTCTTCTTTTCTCATGGTTTTTCCTTCAGAATCTATTCCTCTAGCCACTCTCATCCACATGGTTACTATTAGCTAAACTCCACTAACTACATCCTTTGGAAGTCACAAGTTGAGCCCATGTTGCAGTGTGACGATCTGGTCTGCTTCGTTGACAGCTCTGTTGTCGAGCCTGCTGCCAAAATTCAAGATGAGAATAAAACAAGACATTCCCAATCCAGCATTCCCTCTTTGGCATAAGTGCCATGACTGCGTCCTCAGTCTGCTCCTATCTTCTCTCACAGAGGAGTCGATGGCTGAGGTAGTGGATCTTAAAAATGCTCGTGATGTATGGTTTGCCCTTGAAGCCACTTTCAGTCATTCTTCTCTGTCTTGCGCTCATCATCTCCGTGATAAGCTTCAACATCTGAAACGAGGTTCATCTTCAGTTGTTGAGTATATAGCCGTACCTTCAAAGGTCTTTGCGACCAGTTAGCCGCCATTAGCCATCCAATTCCCGACGTCGATAAAGGCCACTAGTTCCTTCGCGGTTCGGGACCTCATTTCCGCTATTTCGCTGATGTTCGTATATCCCGCAACTCTCCTTCAATGATCTGCTGCAGCAAGCTCGTACCTATGAGCTAAACGACCGAGCCATGTACGCTGATGTTCCTCAGGCAGCCTTCTACGCTAACTGGGGTGCGTCTGGTCGTGGCTTCGCCACTGTTCCCAAGTCGAAAATTTTTATCCCTGGTTAGTCACATGCAACCCCGAATCACGGTCGAGGACGTAACGATGGTAGCCAACCTCCTAAAAAGAATTACACCCTAAGGTGCCAAATTTGTCGCGGCCCAAATTATGCTAACGTGTGTCCTACACGCTACGACCAAGACCCCTCTCTAGCTGCCAACCTCGCTCATGCCCTCAAATCACGCTGCCGTGTTTCTTCGCCTCCATAATCTGACTGGTTCGTGGATACTGGCGCCTGTGCTCATATGACTTCATCTCCGGCTGATCTCGACGCTTTTCAGCCTTATACTGGTAATAGTAGTCTCATTATTGGTAATGTTGACACTCTCCCTATTTCTCATTCTAGTTCGAAAGTTCTTTCCAACAATTTAAAACTTTTAAATGTGCTTGTCGTTTCACATATCACAAAGAATTTGCTTTCAATTAGTAAATTAACCACTAACTCACTCGTTGATGTTTTATTCTCTAATGACTCTTTTGTGATTCAAACTCGGGTGAAAAAGGAGATTCTACCAACAGGCAAGTGTAAGAGAGGCTTATATTTGAATCATGGTTCCTTAGCTCTTATTGCTTCTTTATCTTCTACTGCTTTAAAACCATCTTTTGAATTATGGCATAGTCGCTTAGGACATACTTCTGTTTCTACTATTCAATTGCTAAATAAAAAGGGACATTTGGCACTTACTTCTATTTTGCCTAAACCAACTGTATGTTCTTCTTGTCAGCTTGCCAAGAGCAAGTGCTTGTCTTTTGCTTTAAATAATAAATGTGCTTCTCGTTTGCTTGATTTAATTCATTGTGATCTTTGGGGACCTGCTCCCATTGATTCTATTGATGGTTTTTAGTGCTTATGTGGTACTTGTTGACGATTACTCTCGTTTTTCTTGGCTACACCCATTACACACTAAATCTCATTTTCTTTTATATTCTTAAGCGTTTTGTTAATTTCGTCTCAACATTAATTTGACGCTAAAATAAAGGTTTTTTAAAGTGATGGGGGTACGGAATTCACTAGTCATCGTGTGTGATTTGTTTAAGGAACCAAGTATTTTGCATCGTCTTTCATGTCCTTACATTCCACAGAAAAATGGTCGTGCGGAGCGTAAGCACAGGCACATAGTTGAAACTGGATTATCTTTGTTGTTTCACGTGCATGCACCAACCCATTTTTGGCTACATGTTTTTTCAACCGCGGTTTATGTCATTAATCGATTACCTTTGGTTACTTTGGATAATAAATCTCTATTTGAAATATTGTTTCACGCCGTTCCTAATTATGCCAACTTTAAAGTGTTTGGATGTCGTGTTTTCCCCCATCTTCGTGATTATGCTCCTCATAAGTTAGCACCTCATAGTCGCCCTTGCATTTTTCTTTTATATAGTAGTATACAAAAGGGTTTTTAATGTTTCGATCCTGTTTCTTCACGTCTTTACGTTACTCGTCATGCACAATCATGAGCTCACATTTTTCTTTTCTCAGTCCTGATTCAACTAACATCAATCTTTCAACTATGAAATTTTCTAGTTTTGTTAAGCCATAAATTTCCTCTTCCGAAATGGTCCCGTCAACTATTAGTCCTTGTCCGGTCTGTCTGCATTCGCTACCGTCGTTGCCGTCCACCAAACAGGTTGTTGCCTCACCTACTCCGCCCATTCTTCCTGTCATCGCTAACACCGCTCCACCACTGTCCGATTCTGGTGATGCTTCATCCTTAGCTCCCACTAATCCTGCACCGCCATCAGTACCACCTAACAGCATCGCTTGGCGCACCTCGCCTCATGCGGCTGATATACCACCCTCTTCGCCACATATATCAAGTCCCTCATACGAATATTCACCAGATGCAAACTCAGGCGAAATCCGGTATTGTTAAATCTAAGTATTTTGTCAATATTGAAACAACCGGCTTGTTGTCTTCTCTGTCTCATACATAGGATCCCAAAAGCTTCAAGTCGGCCTTTAAATCACCTCATTGGCTTGCTGCCATGTGCAAAGAAATGAAAGCTCTCTGTTCTAGTAACACGTAGACTCTAGTTCCTCGTCCTCTGAATGCCAATATAGTTGGCTCCAAATCGGTGTTCCGCACGAAGTTTAAATCTTATGGCACAAAAAGGCCCTATACGGCATCTGCCAAGCTCCTCGTGCTTGGTTTTGATCGTTTTAGTTCATTTCTCATTAGCTTAGGTTTTCACCGTAGCCGGGCTGATACATCTCTCTTGTTCTTGCACAATTCCCATTCCACTATTTTCTTACTTCTATATGTTGATGATATTATTATTACGGGTAGTAATCCTTCTGTTTTGTAGATGTTCATTGATCGCCTTCACAAGTAATTTGTTGTCATAGATCTCGGCTCTCTGAATTAATTTCTTGGCCTTGAAATCACTGCTACTTCCTCTGGCATGTTCCTTGGTCAGGCAAAACATGCTCATGATACAATCAGTTGAGCATCATTACTCGACTCTAAATTGGTTTCCACTCCCCTCGCCACCAGGGAATCTCGTCATAACGGGTGACTCTTTCATGAACCTAACACTCTATCGCTCTCTTGTCGGTGCACTTCAGTACCTTATCACTCCCCTGGACTTATCTTATGTTGTCAATCATGTCAGCCAATTTCTCCAGTCACCGACGGTTGATCATTTTATGGCTGTCAAACGCATACTGCGTTATGTTAAGGGTACTTTTCATATAGACTCACCTTATCTCCATCTATCGATTACTCAATCCTTGGATATTTTGATGCAGATTGGGCCCGTTGTTTGGAACCCTGTCGCTCCATATATATTGTCAATCTTGGAGTGCTACGAAGCAGCCTACCATTGCTCGATCGAGCTGTGAGTCCGAATACCACGCACTTGCCAATACTGCTCAAGAGATGGTTTGGTTAACACATCTGCTTCGAGAGCTCCATGTATTACCACCTTCGCGACCATTGCTCTTATGTGATAACAAGAGTGCCTTATTCTTAAGTCAAAATCTAATTGCTCACAATCGTGCCAAACACAGTGACATCGATTGTCACTTCATTCGTGAACTTGTCTCTGCCAAACTATTAACACCAAGTTTGTGCCCTCAAATCTTTAGGTCGCGGACATTTTACAAAGAGCCTCTCTCGCCCCTTGTTTGAATTTCTCCAGTCCAAGCTTCGTGTTGATAAAAATCTCACACTTCGCTTGGGGGGGGGGGAGGGGGAGGGTAAGGGTAATAAGGAATATTCTAGACAATTAGAATAATTGTATTAATTAGAATATTTTCCTGTTGTTGTAAAGATACATTGAGATTTGTTGTGATCCTCTTATCTTGTAAAGTTGTTGTACTTTCATTATACATAGTGGAAACCTAATCTTCCATAACTACTGTGATTCAAATACTTTGTTTACAGTTTAACCGTAGCGCTTCATGCCTCATTCGTATTTTATCTTGGTTTTGTGATCTGATTTTGAATCAATTATGGTCCTCTCTTTCTACTGCATGTTGTTATTTTGTCGAATTACTAGAAATGTGACTTTGTTTTTATATTGTGGCGTTATTATTTCTGTGGTTTTGTTTCTATTGTCCTATTTTGTGTTGGTTGGTTTAACACTATTATGTTGTTACATATAAAATTTGGCACATTTTTCTACATATCAGTGTGTCGTTATCGGTTAATTGTTAACCTTACATGGGTTTCTTCCACCCTTTGAGTGGAAGAGTAAAACATTCTCCCTACCTCTAACCATTTAAATTGTATTGATTTGTTATTTTGCTAAGTAAGGTCAATGGATTTTTAACACCATATGTTTAAGTCAATCCTTCGTGGGTAATTTGTTTGTTATATTGGTGTGACTTGTTTGCGAATTTGACATAACATGTTGCTTTGTTAGATTGTTATAAGTTGATTTAGTGTATATTTAGGCCTATGTCGGAATTGTTTCCTTCGATCTCTTGTGTTCCAATATTCTTCTCTTGTGTCTGAATCTTAGTCTAAGAGTCATATGGGTGGGGTTTCATGGTTTATGTTGAAAGATTGTGTAGTGTGGTGTCTAACAACAAAGAGGATATGCTCATTGTATTGTTACTTTGCACAAACATATTTGTTTTGCAGCTTCTATATATGTGGTATTTTTTTCTAATTTATAAATGGATTCGGTAGTTTTTACATCAATATTGTGTCAAAAACTTGTTATATATAATCGAATGCGTTCAATTGAAAATTTTGGTGAGGCTAACATCGTAGCAGTTTAATTGTAATTAATTTCTGTTTATTTTCGAAGATCGTTATTGACACAAACCCGCTTCAAATATAAAATATTTCCTTTTTAAGGATTTTCTATTGATTTCTATAATTTATTTGATTCTTAAACTTGGTTAAAACAAGTATAGAATTGACATAATAAAGTATAACAATATTAGGACTGTTGTATTTACTATTTAAATATGTAATTTAATTGACTATTATTTTTAAAGATAAATTAATTGACTACTAAATACATTTAGAATAAATGTTATTATTTCTTTTATGCGATGCTCTGGAACTCGTAGGAATGTAACCGAGGACAACCATTTTTTATTTAGAGAAAAAAAAAGTAGTTAATTCACAAAATCATTCAGTTACGACCTTTGAGAAGGACCACATTATTATACATAGTATTTCTAGCTTAAGATAAAATCAAAATTTTAACTTTGGATTATTATACATATTATCCAGTTATAGCTCTAACGTTGAGATAATATAAAATTATAAAATTGGTGTTTTGAATACTAGAAAGTTGCTGCTGAACTAAAAAAATACTATAAAGCCACAAATTAAAGGGTTGCAGAAGAAAATTGAAGATAATGACAATAATAACTCATCCATACTATGTTTGAAACGGGTATTTTTGGTTGGAGCTAAAGAACAATTTTCATTTAAAATGCCTAAAATCATTGAAAAGACTATCATGGATTTTCTATTGATTTCTCAATTTCGGAAGATTATTTATGGTTAATTGCTTAAATGTGGTGAATCACTTGCTCCCTGCTTAAATCGGCTGGGAATATTTGATCACTAGACAAGGAAAAAATATGTATCAAATTGCGGATTCAGAAAAAAAAAAAATGAAGTAAGCAATTGTTTAATTTTTTATTGTAGATAAGCCTCAATGTAATTTAGCTTCTACAACTAGATTCACATAGCCAAAAAACACTAGACCTTAAGTCGCTAATCTTTATCCTAATTATACTAAAAAAATATCAACTATGTAGAAGACAAGACCAAGCAGCATGAACGGTAAGGGTAGGGTACGTGAAGCCCCATTCGGGGAGAGGGTCGTTTGGATGTGTCATACAAATGATGGGCTTATAAGCCTGTGCACACAAAGTATATGGCAGGCCATTACCTGGGATATAACTTCTCCACGAGCACACCAACGAGGATAACCGACTGGTTGAATGCCACTAGAGTTGGCGAGCGTCATACATATTTCAGCAATTAAAGAGCAAGGTGAAGAACTACCGACACTGATATTGAGTCATTAAGGAGAACAAATGAAAGTCCAATGTTGGTGATGCACTATTTTTAATCCTAGTGTTACGGCAAGTATACGGTGCTAGTGTAGTAATAACAAACAAGGTCGATCCACGTAGATTGTTTCCTATGTTCAGTTTAATACCCTAGTTTTAATAATTCTACTCTATCTAGAATCTCGAATAAGTGGTATGATTTGTGCAATAATCTAAATTGCAAGATTTAAATAATTCACTAATTGATTGCTTGGTTAACAAGAAAATAAATAGCAAGGAAAGATTCAGATGAGATTAAAACATATTCTAGGACTTCGATTTCAACTACGATTCCCTATGCTTGATTATCATAAATTTTAGACTTTTAAACCAATTATATCATCTATTAGGCGGCACAAATATTGATTAACTCTCCTCTCGGACGCCGCTAACATGTAGGTCAATTAGAGACAATTACCTTCTCGCGCTAACTATCACCTAAAGACTCCCAAAAGTACCTAGGCCAATGCCTATATAAACACCTCACTCCTTTTGGATGGATATTGGTATTTACGCTAAATGTTGTAAGTCTATTAACGATCCTCTTCTTTCGGATGACGAATCGTTAAACTTGTAGATAAGTATCAAGTGATCAATTTGACAAAACCATATGAATAAAACAAACACATTAACGATAAAACTGAAGTCTAGAATTAAACGAATAAACCAATCATCTTTGGTAGCTAAACCAGATCCAGCCATTTTCTAGCCAAAAATCACATTTTTAAAAGCAAAAGATTTTTGAGTCAAAAAGCCATAACAATGGAGACTTCTTCAACTAAAGCTTCCATTTTTTCCTTTGAGGAATATGAGGACTGCACCATAAGGATGCTAAAACCTTTTACCTTTATGCATGATGAAATGTGGATAGTCGTCACCGAAGGTCCACCAGTAATCATGAAGATCAACAGTGTTGTGCTAGTGGATGGAGAACCTGCACCTCTTCCTATGGTGGAAAAGGCATGTAATGAACGGACTTCTGATGATAGGAAAATGTCAAACTTGGACAAACTAGCCAAAATGTACTTTTTGCTGCATTAGACCAGGGAACTTCTACTAAAGTCAAGGCATACAAGATTACCAAGGACATTTGAGACTTGGTGAGTGAAATCTGTGCAAGCTTAACTTTACTTCAAGAGAATATGGTGGCTACTGCAACCCTGAAATTTGAGCTCTTCAAGGTTAATCCTGGAGAGTCTCTAAACGATTTAGATACAAGATACACATCAATTATGTTCTTGATTACTATGAAAGAGCACGCCAGTACATTAAAAGCAATAATTTAAAAAAAAAAAAAAAAAAAGAATACTAGAAACCATGTATTGGTAAATTCTCCAGCTTCTCAGAATTTAGGCGGAAAAATGACATAATTGTAATTTCTTACCAATGTTATGCTTTTATGTATTTATAGATTAATATGATGTTAATTACCCAAACAGGCACAACGTTTGGTCCAATTCTCAATTGCAACATGACTTTTAAAACTTATGAATTTATATCACCAACTATGGATTTCTTTCAAGGGTTAACTATATCAATCCCACCAAACTATCAACATTTGTGCACATAAAATATTAAATGTTTTATTCACCAATAGGTACAAACTATATGGGTTTGGCAGATAAAACATTAAACTTATTTTTTGGTCATATTTTTCCGGAATTTTGATGTGACCTGCGTGTGATAAGTTTTTAGGGTATTTTTATCCATACAATTGAGTATAAGTTGCAACAGTATGTAGCGGGAAAAAAACCGACTCAATTGTGTTGACAAAAAATACCCTTAAAATTTTATCATGTGCAGAATTTCTGCAAAAAATGGCTGGGAAATTTAGTTTAGTGGTTTATCTACCAATTAAACCCGTATAGTTTGTATATATTGATGCCAACAAAAATGTTTAATGGTTTATGTGAAAAAAATGTCGATAGTTTGGTGGGGTTGTTGTAATTACCCTTCTTTCAATTACAACATTGAACATTTTTATCGAATCTAATTGCATTGTCACCACCGATATTAGATGCACCTTGACGAGACCATCCTACATCCATCACCTATTTTGTCATTCATCACAAACATTGTGGTGAATCGAGGATTTAAGTTATGGTTTACCACATTTTGCCTTACATTCTCGATCATAGTAATGGTGAATTATAAAATTGATTAGGGATATATGGAGGCTTCTTCGATGTGCATCTAATGATAGTGCCACGACATTGCTAGATGTCAAAAAATATGGTTGATGTTGGTATTGAAAAATTATAGTTGGTCATAGTCGAAGTTGATAAGTTTTAAAAATCATGTTGCAACTGAAAATTGAACCAAAAGTCTCGATCTTGTTGCAATGAGCCCTTAAAAAATGCTTAGAAATTACATTCAATTTAATAATTTCATTAGATCTTCTATCATATTTCTTCTTATTTTCTTTAATTTTATTTTCTTAACTAAAAGGGTAGAGTAGTAAACTTTTGAGGTATTTAGCATAAAATGATTTTTTTTTTAAAACATGTAATAATGTATTTAAAGAAACGTAAATGTATATAGTCGGGCCTTTGTGAATATACAAATGAAGAAAATTTATCGTAAACATCATGTAACTTTACCACCCTTGCTCAGACTTCATCTATGTTATCACTAAATCAAAATGGTCATGTAACCTATGATTTATTATTTTTTTCAAAAGGTTATCACTAGCAGCAAGTTAAATAACCAGTTATTGCTGACGTGGAATTTTTCACTGGTGTGGTTGTTGTTGTTGTTGTTTTTTTTTTTGTTGTTGTTGTTTTTTTTTTTTTTTAAATTAGAAACTTGTATTTTCCTATTTCAGTGACAACTAAGCATCTTCTTAGAGGGAATTGGTCTTGCTGTCATTATTTTTCGAGGAACATCCAACAATTACTCCCTCCAATTCCTTCCCAACATTACCATAGTTGCATATTTCATGCTCGGATGATGAGAATGAAATTAGTGGCATTTTACTAGAATGTCTAGGGCAGCTCTTACTGAGTCACTATCAGACTCTAGCCCTTTCAAAATGATCATTGCTCTTCACCATATCTTCTCCCTTAGATACTGAATCTACTGGTACTTCTTCTACCCCGTGATCCATATTTTTTTCGATACAGTGTATCATCATCAGCTCCTCACCTCCGGCCTCATCATCAGAATTCAAATTCGAATCACTATCCTCCAAACCCTCACTATAAGAATCTACCTAAACCTCATCAGCTAGATTCTTACCCTTTCCTTTCCCCTCAACATAATTTTTTTACCCCTTCCCTTCCCCTTCCCATTCCCCTCATTGTCAACAACTTCTTCCCCATGTACAACCCCTCTCACTTTCCCATCCATTCGATGTCCCAATTTCTACGTATTCCTTAGTGTATACAATAACCTTACGATTCCTAAAATACTTATCAATTCATCATCATTCATCATAATAACTGACTTAGAAGGACCTACTGCATCAACAAACTTGAGCAACCCAAGAACACATATATATAGTAAACCGATGAGCAAAAAGTCAAAGATCACTAAAGCCCCACCTAAACAACAATCAATTTGTTTATGTAAATGACCCCCGTAATACAAAAAGTTTGTGAGTTGAGATGGACTAAGACCTGTACATGCAATAATACAATTACAGAAAAGAAATCTGCAAGAGTGAAAGAAAGGAAAAACACACAATTTTGGTCCTCCACTAAAGAGCGTGTGGGGGACAATGCTTGCCATTTATGCATCCCGACAAACAAACAATTTCCCTATACTAAGACCACGAAAACATGCAATAAATTACAATTAGAATACAAAATCACAAAGTTCCCACTCGTACAATATTTAGCACCAATTTTTTAAGTATATTTAACTACATGAACGTAAAGTATTGTACCAATAAATCTAAACATATACATAGCACAATCAGACAACGGGTCTTCATTGTGTTGTAGATCTCTGATGGTGATTCGATCTTCAATCTTGAGAGGATTTGAGGTGGGATTAGAATTAGTGTTTAGGGAGAATTCGGGAATGGCTTCGAATTAGTGTTTGGAATTTTGGAGCAATTCTGATGTTGAAATCAACTAATTCAAAGTATAAGTGTTCTTTCCCTTCAAGAATTTTCTACATAAACATCTAGGTCCATATGTAATTTTTATTAAAAAAAGTCAAATCAACAAAAAAACGTTAACGTCAGCAGTAACCGGTTCTTTGACCCGCTGCTGACGGCAAAACTGGCATTTTTTAATTTTTTACAGGTTACAGAATCATTTTAACTTGATGACGACAATACCAAAAACGTTCAAGTAAAAGTGATAAAGGTTACAAGATGGTTAGGATAATTTTCCCCATAAATGAAAAGAGATAAAGGAAAATGGCTTTTTGTCAACTACAATTTGGTAGAGGACCGCCTATCTATATGGAAGAAATTGACAGTTCACTTAGCCCAAGCCGCAATTTTGAAGTAGAATTAGGTTATGTCTGAATTGTACTTTTGCTTTAAATTACTGGCATTTATATATTCAATTCAATAGATGCAAGGGATATATTGCTTACATTAGGAATAAAAAAATTGAAAGTAACTAATAAAGAATTCAAATAATGAAATAAGCTAGATTATCCAAAATATGAACTCTTTCCTATTTCAACATACCCTGAAATGTCCTCTCCGAAAAAGAAAGAAAACTATAAGGAATTAAATTGAGAGAAAAGAAACAAATGCACTAAAAATGTCTTTTAGGACAACAAAATGTGATCTAAAATAATCAATACTAATTTGTCACAACTTTATAATTAAAGACAACACGTTTTTACTAATTAATCGTATTAATAACTTGACAAATAATATATTTGTGACAGCATAAGTGATCTCAAATGGATATCAAATACTTTTTGCAGCAACTAGTTGTCTCTAAACGTAATCTTAAAATGGTCTCAAATAATTTGTAAAGAGATTTGTAACAACAAGTGATCACAAATAACTGATAATTAGTAACCACAATTGTGGTATAAAAATGTTATAATATCTCTTTTATTAGTGTGTTTGTTTAAGAGTGAGGAGTGCTGAACTAGTGTTTGCTGAGGGAGTATATGAATGAACTTTATTGGAAATTGATCTCCTTAATGAATTGAGGGCAACCCAAAACAAAGGGGTAGTATTGTGTTCAAAATAATAGCATGACATTTTAGTTAAAGGGGTAGTATTGTGTTAAAAAAGTTAATAAGCCATCTATTTTAAAATAAAGAATAAAATCTAAAAAGACATGTAAAATAAATAAATGCATGGCCCCTATGGCTATATATACAACATGAGGTTAGCTGAAAGGTCGAACTGCATATCAGTAGCAGCAATGGCGAAGATGTACTTACTCCTACTCGCAGTCATGATAATGGCAGCAGTGCCTGTAATGAAAGGTGATGGCAGCAGCCCCAACGGTGTAGATTGCTTAACATACTTGGCCAACACGACTGATTGCATTAACTTTGTCGAAAAAGGGAGCACTTTAAAAAACCCAGATCCTGCATGCTGTCCAGAGATGGCTGCATTGATCCAATCCCAACCGTTTTGCCTCTGTAAAATGCTTGCAAACTCTACTGAGTTCGATTTCTCCATTGATATAAATAAAGCTCTCATGTTGCCTTCCCTTTGTAACATTCATACTTCTCCTCATAAACTATGCGCAGGTACGCCCCTACGCTCTTTTTTCTTCAACTCCATCTCTTTAACTACCATTTCATATTTTCTATTTCTATTGGAAACGCCCAACGAATTTCCAACAACTATTCCCAAAGACCGCTTTCTTTGACAAACAAGAATGTGGGGTGGGGCCGGGACTGCTTTTTCTTCTAAGATATTTTCATTTAACAAATTATTTTAGTATTTTTTCTAATTTTAAATACAACGGAAAATAAGTGTTGCATTTCGATTTTTATCCTTTTTGTTTGACTTTTTGAAATATGTCCTTTATGTTCCAAAATTTGACAAATTGGTTCGGTGACCTTCTACAACAGATTACCTACCGGTAATTGTGACAACATTTTTTCATTTTTTTTTAGTTATCCGCGTGGTAAATGTGGTTACATGTCATTTGAAACATTAAAAAAAAAAATTCTAAAATGACATATAAAAATTAACAAATACATAAAAATCTAGATTTTTTTTTTCTAAAATAACATATAAAAATTAAAAAAAAAAACATAAAATAAAAAAATTCAGAAAATAAAAATAAAGTTAAAAAAATTGTGGAATTCTTCTTTAACAGAAAGTAAAAGAAAATCCAATTTTAAATATAGTACTTTTTTAACCAAAAGAGTTTATTATTTTTTTTAAATAACAATCTTTTTTTTTAAAAAAATAAAAGAGAAATTTTATTTAAAATAAAAATCTGATTTTTTTTTGGTAAATCCACTTTTTAAATTTTAAATATGTTCATAAAAATAAAAAATAAAAACATAATAGAATGAGGGGACCCACCTCCTCGCCACCGCCCTTCTCGAAGAATGGGTAGGGGATTACTTGTATATATTAAAAAAGGAAAAAAAAAAAATGGAAGGGAGATTACTTCCCAAAAAATAATTTTTTTTTTTTATCATCAGAAATTATTATTTTAAATAAATTTCTCCTCGAAGAAAGGGCACGACAGAGATGACGGTTGTCGAGTAGGGCGGTGGAGATGAGGGTTTCCGAGAAGAGTGGCGGCGGCCCCCTCATTGTGTTATTTTTCTTTTTATTTATTTTATTTTTATGAACATATTTAAAATAAAAAATTGAATTTAAAAAATCAGATGTTTATTTTAGAGAAAATTTCTCTTGTATTTAAACAATTCCAGATTATTATTTTAATTAAATTTCTCTTTCATTTTAAAAAAATATAAATTTAAATTGGATTTTGTTTTAGTTCTGGTAAAGAAAAAATCCAACCATTTTTTTTTTAACTTTTATTATTATTTTCTGGATGTTTTCTATTTTATGTTTTTTAATTTTTATATGTTATTTTAGAATTTTAATTTTTATTTTAAAATGTTTTAAATGACGTGGAAATAGCATGTAACCACATTTGCCATGCGAATAACTAAAAAAAATGAAAAAAATGCTGCCACGTTTGCAATTACCGGAAGGTAACCTGCTGTACAAGGTCATAGGGCCAATATGTCGACTTTTGAATCATAAAGGAAAAAATTTAAAAAACGTATAACAAAAAGGATAAAAATCGAAATAGATACAAAATAACGGACAAAATTTTTTTCCCCCCTAAATACAATATAACATTTAAAATAAACACTTATATTTGTATTATTAGTTTTCAAATTTTTACATTGAATTTTTTACATATTATATTTTTATTTGATATATATATTTTTTTAATTTGGTAATTTTTTGCTAATTTGATAATTCTTTTCCATTTTTTTAAATTTGTTGGCAAAAGTTACCCACTAATTTTTAATTTGCAAAAGTTGTCAATTAATTTGTCCGAGTTGGAGTATATATGGGCGACATAAGTATTGCTAGAGAAATTCGCGCACGTGACATTTCACGTGCATTTTTATAGTTTCCGGTGCAATAAGCAAAAAGTGCGCAAGCTTGCTACACGGTGGTCATAAATTGCTCGGTTCAAACACGATAGGCATAAAAGTGTCACCCTCTTAGTTAACAGTCAACTTTTACAATTTCCCCCACTTTTATCACTTTTTGCGATTTAATCACATCATCGTTCAAATTGAATTTAATATATGATTTTAATGTAATTTTAGGCACAATTGTAAATCTGATGAAAATTTGATGATTCGAACCCGAAAGTGCTCAACACCTGCTTTCTCGACTTCACTTAACAAAGAGAAAACTCGTCTCAAATCTTTAAGTACAAAAACATTAGCGAGCCAAATATATGAATCTAATACATAATAATTATTTACATTTAAGTAAATGAAAAATATTTAAATTTATATTGCATCAATACTGGCGGCGGGTTCAAGCTGCAGGAAATATGTTGAAAATAATTTATTTGGAAGTTGTGTAGTGCATTGAATTGCAAAACTAAAAAAATCTATACATTAAATTGTGAATCAATAAAAAAAATACGATTAAATTACAGAAAGAGGTAGAAATTTGTACTTTTCCCTTAATTAATTCAAAGAGAATTCGGTTAAATTGATACTTTTTTTTTTCTAATAAGTAATAACTAGTTGAAGCACAAGGGTGAAGAGCCCTAGTTGGATTAAATTGTTGATTAATATCTTTTGGTTCCTTTGAGTTCAAGAATGACTATTTTGAGAAGGTAATTGCGTCTCAAACAAAACACCTTATAAATTATTTAAGAGAATTTTCAAACTAATTTTAAAAACAATAATATGATTGTCGCAAAGATATTAACAAATATTTAAAATGATTTTTGTTGTCTCCAATAAATCACTTTGCTACATAGTTTTTTCTACTATTATGATGAGGTTACTATTATTTGAGATGGCTTATTATTATGGTCTCAAAAGTAGTAGTGTCATTTTGTTGTACTTCCTTCGTCCCGACTTATCTTGAACATGCGGATTGGCATGAATATTAAGAAAAATATTTGTTGGTTGTTTGTTGATTTTTCAAAGGTGAATTGAAGGCGGAGATTGAAGGTGAAGAATTTGAGGGTGAAGATTATGTTATAACTTTCATTTTTTAGGCTGTGCAAATTAATGTGGGATGACCGTTTAAAAAAAGTGTGCAAGATAAGGTGGGACGAAGGGATTAATAAATTTGCATTTTTCCAAAAATAAGATTAATTATTACTTGATGTTTGCCCTTATTGGTCATTTTGATAATTTGATGTACGGTATAATAAATGCAAGACCAGTGTGACTGTCACCCCTACCTAGCTAGCTATCTGTTTGATTCAGCTTTTCTTAAAGTTTACAGAGTACACACCTATGGTTGCTAATGCCAACTAACTAATCTTTACAAAATTCAAATAATGTTCCCAACTTCAATTTAAAGACCTATAACTTTTTAGGGTTCGTTTGCTTAAAATTGAGCTCAATTAGGTTTGGCCCAGTGACCCTTAGTTTTTATTGATTCCATTCGACAACAAATTTAATTAATTAAATTTGAGACAAATACAAAATTGAAAATGGATTATATAATTTTACTCCATATTAGTTGATGTGTTTTTGTAATTATTAGTGTGTGGTTGTTGTGCAGGATCTAACAATGCAGGCCGAAGCAGTGTATCACCTTGTAAGCAAGACATGCTGATTGGATCCGCACTAGTTTTGATCACCTCTCCCTTCAACATTATATTATATGTGTATTCCTTAATTGTAACTCACCCTTGACCTCTTATTTACCCTTGCTACTTTGAATAAACTTTTAATAGTTTGTAGATCACAGGAATTAATAGCTAGTATAGTGAAGTAGTGCAATAAGTGATATTCACATTAATTACATTGTAGAGTCCGCAATGCTTTGTGGTTCACTTTCTGAGTCCACAGCAGTAGTCTCTTCCTTGTCAAGTTTATACACTCTGAATATTGCTAAATTGGTGTCTCCTGACAAACAAACACAGCGTTATTGTTTTCAAATCTATATTTGAAGCTATGGGAGTTGTAGTAGTTGGTACCGAATATTATGAGATTGCCAGGTGATGCAGGGAAAACTACACCCGGTATGAGCCGCTTTTCATTAATGAAAGTCCCATTTGTGCTCTCTAAATCAGTAACCAAAAGATTCTCAGAAGTCTTCTCAATTCGAGCATGCAAACCTGAAACTGCAGTAACATTACTATTACTACTACTACTCACTCATCATCCAACACACAAACAGAAATTATAATTACCTGTAGGCACTGGAATAACAACATCTGCTTTCTCCCCAACACGCCCAACAGTCACTACTTTCTGAATCATATCAAAATTAATATCCATCCCCAAATTAATAGCTTAATTTAAAAAATGCACTTACAGAAGCTATTTCGAATGCAGCAGGCATCGCAATCTTATAACCTATGTGCTTCGTATCACCATCACCTGTCTCAAAATAAACATAAACAACATTAATTCAGATGAAAAAATTCAAGCTAATTAAGGTTAATGAATGACTAACCTATGGGTTGAAGAAGCCATCTTGCAGCTGAAGCCCTAATGGGTATGGAATTAAACTTTCTGGGCACCCAGGCTGCAGACCTACGCCCAACAACTACTGGGAAATATGCTGAGTTAACTATATTGCTTGTCATCTCTTTCCTTCCACAGACACAAATCTTCTTCAACTGGATTAACTATCTGCTCTCATAGATATACACAACAGCCACACATTTATGTCCTATAAACTTTTGGATAATAAAAATCTTGCCCGCCCTTGCTCCATTTTAATGTATATTTAGTTACAAAAAATGACGGTATATTTGCTCTAATTTTCAATTACAACGTAACTTTTAAAATACATCATTGTTGATCATCAATTATAATTTTTTTTTCCAATTACAATATCTCCTAAATTTTGACATATAATTGTGTCGCCATCACCACTGTTAAATGCGTTTGGATAAGATCTTCATTTACCCTCAAGGCCTCAACTAATTTTACAATCCGTCATTTTTTACTGCTGTTAATTGAGACTTCAAAAGAAGTGATGTAATAACTTCAATCAATGATTAACGGTAATTAAATGACTGATTGTGAAATTGATCGAAGGTAAATGAAGGTCATGTCCAGACACATTTAACAATGATGATGGCGACATTATCAAATGTCAAAAAATATAGTCAATGCAGTAATTGAAAAAAATTATAGTTGATGAGCAACATTAATAAGTTTAATTGAAATTGAAAATTTGTCCAAAAATCATAATTTATTTGGTAAATAACTTTATTTTCTAATTTGGATTTGTTAGAAAATTCAAGCTATTATAACTTTAAGTAGGACAATAGTTGCTTCACCTTTTCTAACTGAAATTACTGTCTCAGATTGGATCCTTCTCGTCTCTTGAATTCTAAATTAAAAAGTACAATAACAAATAATACCTTGTCCATCCTTAAAAAATAGTCTTGTGGATATTTTTCATTCAGATTAAGAACTGTTAGTTTTATATAGTTAAAATATTTAATTGTCTTTTATACGACTATATCTCATATAGTGTTTAAATATATTCAGTTGATTTACAAAATATCAAAAACACTTTAATTAGAGAAACAATACGGGTCCGTTTGCTTAAGACTTGGCTCAGTAGATTTAGAGGATCGAATCCTAATAAAGCACACCTATTAACTCCCTTAGTCAGGTTTGGCTCAGCACTCCTCAGTCTTAAGCAAACGGACCCTACACGAGAATTGACATTTAATGATGTGCATAATATATTAAAGGGTTAATTAGGTAAAAATTCACGACCTTTTTAGTCGATTATTATTTACAATATGACTTTTCAAACGTAACATAGAAATGTACCATCTTTGTGATATTTTCAATTCAATACGTCTGAGTAAGTTTTTTGCTCCAATTGCTGATTTGTAATTTAAAATCGGGATTTTGGCTATCCCAACTCCAGATGTGTAATCATACAAATATTTAAAGATGCCTAATTAAATGAAATGACAACGTTTAATGTTTAGATTTTATGGTAAATTCATGTTTTCTCCATTAAATTAGGGTTTAAAAGAATTCGTACAACTACACCTATATCATTGAGCAGATGAGAAAATTGCAGTTTTAGTTCCACAGGATACGGGCCTGTTTCATTTTGGTCCCAAGCATTGCAAAATTGACCCAAAAGGAATTTTCACTAGCACAAGTAGTCCTGCCGTCACTTTTTCTTTAAAATTTTTGGCACTTTTGGTCCCATACAAAATAGCAATTTTGGTCCCATCTTCACAACTTGTTTGAAAGAAAAAATCCATTCTTGAAAAAACAATAAATTAGAACCAAAACCTATCACATTATGCACACAAAATAACTTTATATATCACTCTACCATTTCTTATACAGTCACAAAACAACAAAAACCAAAGAAACTACAAGTTACAAATGTCATCATCATCAACAAAGTCATTAAATCGTCAACAATTCAATGATCCATCCAAGCTGTGAATTCCTTGAGGCCCTATTTGGATGGAGGGATTTGATTTGCCAAGGGATTTAAAATGAATAGATTTCAAAATCCTTAGATTTGAAATCTATGGACTTGAAATCCCTTGTTTGGATTTATGGTGGATTTGTGAAAGGATTTTTAAATCCAAAATTTTCAAATACATTATTTGGCAAAAAATTGATACAATATTTGTAAAATTCAATTTTTTTTCTTTAAAGTTTAAACTAATAATTTATATGTTTTATTAAATAAAATAATATTTATTTACATCTAAATTAACCGAACAATTTTTTTTCCAATTATATATATAGACACATATATATATATTATGTATTTTATATCCCAAAAAATTATTGGGAGCATTTTATTAGAGATAAAAGAAAAAAAAAATATATTATAAGCATTTTATTGGAGAACGAGAGGAAGAGATAGCGATAGAGAGAGAGAGAGAGCGGGGGAGGGGAGGGGGGGGGGGGGACGAGAGAGAGAGAGAGAGAGAGAGGAGGCAGAGAGAGGTTTAAGTGAGGAGGGATTTGTAAATGACTACCTTTGTCAAAGGATTTGAAATCCACCCAAATATAGTGTAAAATAGAGAATCTCAAATCTTGGATTTCTAAATGAGTTGATTTAAAAATCTGGATTTATAAATCCACTCATTTAGTATTTTATCCAAACACATGAAGTGGATTTGATAATGAATTTATAAATCCATAGCATAAATCCCTCCATCCAAATGGGGCCTGAATGAATTCTAATTAACTGGTAGAATGACAGAAAATTCAATATGAGAAAATGAAAAAATTAACGCCAAAACTTAAAATTTTCAATTGGGTAAAAGCAATACATAATAATGAAATCGGTTTCACAGAATAGAAGGCAACATATATTAAACAAGCGGCCTACGAAAAAGCTGCTCTTGGAGTTACACCAATCCCCTAATGCAATTTAATTGAATATTGTATGCGGTTAGATGTCAATGATGATCTTAGCATTCAATAAGAACCTTCTCCATGCCTAGCTAGTTTGAGCATTGAAGACTGCAAAATTAATACCCACTATTAACCTCCATTTTCAATCAACACATAGTCATCATTTGATGTATGGTGTATAACTATCATCCTCACATGAATGCAAAAACTCAACAAATGCAACGATCATAAATATCTCAAAGCCTCAAAAGTTTGAATCAGGAGCACAAGATTTAATTCCCACAAGAACTTTAGACTAGATTTTCAAATTCAAATGCTGCAGTAGAGGTAATATAACTAGGTTTTGAAACATCATTTTTAATGCAAAATAGTAATATGAATTTTGTTTTTCTTGTATCAATGCCCCAAAAGAAAATATCTCAAATTTGTTGTACAAATTAAAGTGGCATAAAAGATGACTTTTAACAAAGCCCTTTCCCATATAACTGAGTTGAGATAGCAAGTTACATTAGCAAGGCATAGAATTCCAAATTACTCGAAGCTCAAGTACATGAGACTATATGACATGGGCTAAGCACTCTACATTTTCATGCTTACAATAGGTGTCGTGTATCACAAGATTTCAAATACTTTTGACCTAGAAGGTTCTAGTTATTAAAATTATACATGATAGATGAGTTCAATTTTAACGAGAACATTAAAATTTGACTTTTCCCCCAAAAACTATATTATTTGCAATGTAATCAATTGCAAAGCAAATGCATTAATGGCTGTTATTTAGCTGAATTAGCTCAACTCATATTGTCATCTATATCTGAAGAAAATTCTTTCTTGTTATGATCAAAGGTGTGTCCATGGCTGACGCAAATCTCCATCAGGATTTTGTGTTAACACATAATTGGCATCCAATAAGAGCTAGTTACACATAAGTAGATTAACGTTTAGTCTACAAAGCCTTTTATCTTGACTAAGATGTTAATTAGTTGCTGCAATAGTAGAGATGACACTGACAGATCTTACTTATATACCTGAGCAATCTCTGAAGATAAATTCAACATCGAGCATTGCCAGTGGTATATTCTGAGGCGATCACTTTTGTCCAGTTTATCGTTTTTCTTGGTCCAACAAGAGAAGTCGCTCCGGGATTTTGATAGTTTACTCCAATAAGCCATCCAAAATTTCCCATATCAAAATTGAGATAAGAAAATAGAAACGATAATGAAAATGAACTCACCAAATTCTTCATCTCCATCAGCACCATCTTCCTCATCTGCATCTGGGAGTTCTGAAACCAAAATTAGGTTAATCAGCACAAAAATTTACAAAAGCACACAGAAACACACATTCGTAGTAGATTTTCTATAAAAAGGTCCAGATTTTACAGAAAATGTATAATATAATTTACTAACTTGGAAAGAAAATTAATGATTTCCATTGCCCATCTTCCTAATCGCCTCCTTCGCAGCATTTTCTTCTTCCTAATCGCCTCCTTGAAGGATTCTGTAAACTACTTCAAATTGGTCGCGGCTGGGGGGTTGGCGATTCTTTTGGGATGAAACAAAGGTTTGCTCTGATTCTTTTTTGGGCGCGATTTTTTTGTTTAATAGATTATTTCCTTTTCTATTAATTATCGAGGTCACTTAACGGGCATGTGCTAAGCACGTGTCCGAAAACGTTTACTTCGTTAAGTTTGGGATTAATTGTGCTAGTTTTTTTTGTTTATGGGACTACATATGCTTGTTTTAAATTTTTTGGGGTCAAAAGTGCAGTGCTTGGGACCAAAATGAAATAGTCCTGTGTCTTGTGGGACCAAAAGTGCAATTTTCTCTTGAGCAGATTAAAATTACAATATCGAGCTCCACGTTAGCAATTAGAGCAAGAAATTTGATCGAATGCATTGAATTGAATAAATTATAAAGGTGGTGCATTTATGTTACAATTAAAAGGTCGTGTTATAAATAATAATTGACTAAAATGTCGTACATTTTTACGTAATTAACCCCATATTAAATGATATCTTTATGGGACGTACTATAACAAAGCTAAACCTACTCATCTGGAATAAAAGGAGTAATAGTTTTTTGGGAAATTAGGCGAGGTAACCTCCTCTATATAAATATTTGGCCAAATGGCCTTTGACCAATTTCCCGTTTTTATGTTCAATTAAAAGAAAAGCAAAATTAATTTAATTTTTTATAAAATTTACAGACCGGCCCCAAAAGCTTCTCTCTTTCAATATTGGGCCCTTTTAGTTGTTTCCCTCTGCCTTTTCCAATTCCCATCAGTTTCGCGGCAAAATTCCGGTGGCTTGCTAGCTGTAGGTGCCCATATCTATCTCCGCACGGCGGCGGTAGCAGCAACGACAGTGGAGTATTCCTCTGTGCGCTCTTCGCCACGCGCCGCCCGTGGCGCGAGCTCTTGGCTCACCCATCCTCCTACGCCGTACCCCTCAGCTTTAGCGATTCGCCTCTTGTCTCGAGCGCAATCAATCAGCCATAATTGTACTTGTGGTTCTCTTTCTCAGTTTATTGTAGCATCCAATTTCAATGATAGTTTTCGTGTTTTGGTTTCTCCTCTATTTCCCCCCGCGACGAGCCGGTCATGGTGTTCAATCGCATGGTGGATGATCGAGTGGTTAAATTGGGCTCAGGGTTGTGACGATAGTGAATTTGGTTCTGACGCGCGCGTTTGGCTGAATGTTCTGGTGTCTGTTTTTATCGGGGCGGCCGCGGTGGTTTTGCACTCAACTTTACGGGATACGGAGGATTTGTTCCTGGATGAAGTTGCTTATGGAGGATTATCCTCTGTTGTTGGAGCTGGCTTTTGATCTAACCGGTCTTGTGTTTTTTGAGGACCTAAGTTTTACAGATTTAGTAGAGAATGAGGTATGATTTGATTTTTTGGAAATTAGCCAATACCTTGCTGAGAAATTGAAAAATACATACTGCTAGAACTGGATTCGCATAACAACTAGCATAGATTTCTTTTATGTTCCATGGATTTTAGCTTTTGAATTCTAGATTTTTGACAAGTATTTGCTCTCGAAACGACCAGAATAGCTTTCTAGGAGGTACTCTTTTATTGCTTTTACTTTAAAAAGTTATTATATTAAAGAGATCACGACAATTTTAGTTCGAACTAAAAGTTGATTGTGTTTTGCTCGGTAATCACTTTTTACTATATATTTCCTAAAATGTCTCACTTTATGATTCTACAGCTGCCAACAAGAACATGAATGGATGAATAAGATGTGTATTTTCTTCTTGAAATGATTTTTTCTATTAGTTTTTTATAATTAAGACCAACTTTTTTGTGTTTTTCAGTTTCCAATTTATGTGATGAAGAGCGGTGGAACTTTTATACGATATATTATAATCCAATACAAACGAAGAGAGAGATGAATGAGAGTAGCCAAACAATGGACGGTTGTTATGTGGTAACCTTAGTCGGCTGTTCTAAGAAGGTGATATTCCATCACCATCGCCACAGTCAAAAGGTATAAATAGGGACATTTCTGCATATTTTTCTTTTCTTTCCTTTTTTCATTTGTAAATTTTGTAGTTTGATTCTTGTGTATTGTAGTGGGAAATTTTCTTTGATTTGTTATCTACCTGCAATTATTTAATAGTTGGTCAGCTATTTTCGACCTTTTTTATTTTCCCCATTTTTAGTTTCAATCCTAGTTAATTAACTCAAAAGTTATTGTAGTGCCAAAGAGCTAGTAGTAATCATGGTTGATGTTGCGAGCAGGTCGAGGAGGAAGGACCACCCTTAATGTTGAGGATGTGGGGTTAGGTTTATCAGCAATTGAGAAGACATGAATTTCCAGAGCAGTTTTCGATATTGGTTTTTCTTACACCTCAAATTTTGGTCGAAATTCAGGTAATATAATCTTCCCTTTACTAATTTGAGAAATTCTTGATGGTTTATTAGAGAAATAGCCATGGAAATATGACAATGGTGAATTCCTCCATATCTTCATGGAAGAAATCTCAAAAGAAAATGTGAGAACAGTGGATAGATTAATTTTGTCATTCTTCTATTATGATTATCAAGATTTTCAAAGTATATTTCTAACAATGAAAATTTGTTGTACAGCTAGAATCAATCATAACATTTCAAACTATATTCTTCCTATAGTTATGCTAGGACTCGTGGTGGAAGTAGATTGTGAAAATTTCTACCCTTTGTCATTTCGCGAAGTAGAAACACATCAAAGTTTTTTCTTTCTTTACAAATCAGTAACTAATTGTATATAGTTAATAATTTTGACATTTTTTTGTATCTTGGTTATAGTTTGTAACATTTATTTCTTTTTGATGCAATGCTTTAGAGGATATTCTTGATATCGACATGATAAATTTGGCCTCTACATTAAGGACGTTTTGTTTTACAAAATTGGGATTGAATTGGCGTTTACCTTAAAAGCTTTTATTTATGGTTTGAGGTTATCTGTTATTTTCTTGAATTATTACTCAGTTCCTTGTACTGTCATGCAGTTATTTAAAAATATTTTAAATCTTGAATTCTTTTTTCAAGATTCTGTTACACAAAATTCTGGGAAAATGGTTTAGTGACTTGAGAAAATAGATACTTAAGTTGTTTGTGACCATAGCCATTTTAGAGTAATTTTATGATATAAATTTTTGGTTGGATAGTATTTAGTAGTAAGTTATGTTGCATATACGTTTGTTGAGTTGATTGTTATTCTGATGTTAAATTTGTAATAATTTTTGTTGAGATAAAATTTGATAAGTGTGCCAAATCCATACGTGAAGGAAAACAGATTCAAGATTCCCCATCTCTCAATGTGATGTTCTCATTTTTGTCATAGAGCACTTAAAGGAAGTGAAATCTTTACTAATCGTAATGAGCTCAATATAGCTGTCATAGGAGGCTATATCATGGAATCATAATTCCAAGCACATTTAGTTGCTGTAAAGAATAAAGTTGTTAACTTTAATATGATGATATATCATTGTTTAGTTAGCTTTAACTTTGTTTCTGGAGCTACCCGAAATAAGTTTTTCATGTTTGCAATATTTATGGGACTCTAAAATATTCTTTCCTTCCGCTGGATTTACAAATTTTTTCATATATTTGACATGCAATTAAAACGCTATATGGATTAACTTTTTCATCTTTCTGGATTTGAAGCTTTCATTCTCCTCGAACAAGACCTCTTTGAAGCCCGAGTAAGAAAAAGGAATGCTTCGTTCCGAGGGATGCAAAAACACAAATGGAGAACTCTGGCACATCACCAAAGTGATCTTGGCAGTAAAGTTTGGACGTGTTTTGTAATGATGCACTTACTAGAGGTGGTAAAATCGACCCGGCACAGGAGGCCCGATATTTTAGATGGGCTGGGACATAACATTTTGACCCGGCGTACAATTTGGTCCAATCGGGCTGGCTCGATGAGCCAAAAGCCCGACGGGTACGGGCCGACTCGATAATCTTAGTATATTATAGGGGAGTAGTCCGGATCGTATCGGGCCAACTAATTTTAGGCCCAATCAAATTTTTACCCAGCCCGATCCGGCCCAAGATATAATGTTGGCTTGACCGAGTCGGGCTGTCCGAATTGCCACCTCTAACTATTATGTTGAGCTATTATGTGAGTTGTTCATATTTTGAGACAATAGATTGTGGTATGTATATGTCCATACCAGTATATTTGATTCAAGGTTATAGATCTTGGAAATCAATAGACGAATAGTTTTGTGCCGCCTACACCAACTAGGCCTGCATAGTAAATCCAAAGTTTTTATTTTTTTAATTTTGCATATATAAACTTATGATATAACTAAAATTTCGTTTACCTGTAGTTCTAAATTGAGCCTTAAAATTGCACAAGAAAATCTTCATTACAAGCCTGGAAGTATATAATGCAGTTGAAAATCTCCCTTGGCTTGTTGCTCCTAAAAGAACATAGGGATTCTTCCATATATGAATTTTCTGCAATCTGGAATTGATTGTTGTCCAGTATATTATTGATTATTACAGATTTAAACTGCATCGACACTTCTGTCTGCATTAGGATGCATAATGAGTTCTTTTTTGTTAGTTTACAGGGTTATGTGATTTACTCCGACAGAAAGAACCTGAGTAAGCGGTAAATGCATTTGAAAGGATAACTGGAAACCGACGTACCAAAGAGGAAAACAAGGTTTGGACAAATGAAAAGCAAGATTAATCTTTGTTTGCAGGAATTATGCTTGGTCGTTTCCTATGTACATTTCTCTGTAGCATTAATGCAATTTGTTGCAAGTTTGACTGGAAAATAGTTCTAGCAGCTTCTATTGAGTGCACATATAGGCTTCAAGCCTTACTTTTGTAATGTGTGTAAAAATCAGTTTTTGAAGAAGTTCATTGTTATATTGATATCTTTGTTTTGGCTTAAGTTTCTATTTGCTTTTACTCACTATTCTTCTTACATATATTCAACAATAACAAATTGATAAAGTTAGGAAGTTGGAGTTGAGGAACTTTTATGATTCGTTGTTATTTAGAGTAGTTCATATTTTGAGACAGTAGGTGGCGAATACGTATAAGTCATTATATTTGAGATTGGCCGGTGCCGTGAACCGATCACTGGCCCGATCAGGTTAAGGTGCAAAATGCATAAATGGAATCAAACCAGTTAAAATCGCCTAAAATTCGACCGCTTGAACCTGAAAAAATCGTTTCATACTTTAAAAATAGTAATTTTATTTTGAAAATAATAATTATAAAATATAAAATATTTTTTACCGGTAATTATAAAAAATTAAATATTTTGTACGTGTTGAACTGTGAACCATGATCAATTCACTCACCGATCCGGATTTACAAACATTGCTTTCAACCAATGTTGCTATAACCAATGTTGTCAGAACCGGATCGGCCGGTTCAACCGATTGAACCGATAATCGGTGCTCGGACCAGTTCGGAGTGCCCTACAGAACTACTTTTATGGTTTAACCGTACAGATTGAACCGGAAAAAAAAATCGGGAAACCGGAGAAAATCGATTATTCCCATTTTTTGTGGTTTTCTTTTAGTTTTTCTGTTATTCTTTGTTTTGTAATAACATATTTTAGATTAACATTAAAAAATATAAATAATTACATAGGATTTCGTCTATTAAAATTCTAATCAAATTCAAATAAAACTAGTTATAACTCAATATACTACTTAAGAATATGGATGCTAAAATAAAATAAAATAATTTATATTTTGTAGTCCATCATTTCTTTTATCTTCAGGGTTTCTTTACGAACATAACAAATATGACATATGACAAAATGAATATCTTTTTAAAATTTTATAAACTTATAAATAGAAAATAAAAAAGAAATCAAGTGGTAAAGGAAGACATTGCCTTTTATGGATAAACACTGAAAGTCACTTAGAATATTGTTATAAGCTTAAATAACTATAATTCATCTCATCCACTGAAGTACTTCAGAACATCAAAATTTCAGTTTCAGTTTAGGTTTAGGTTTAGGGTTTTAGGGTTTCAGTTTCAGTTTCGGTTTAGGATTTAGGTTCCAGCTCAAATTCAGTTTCAGTTTCTTTTTCTCCTATGTTATACATGAAAGATGATGAAAATGGGCATATAACTGAGTCAATCATGATTTAACTAGTATAAGTGGTTATCAATACGTAGTTATATGACTTATTTTATTTTTATTATTTATTTGAATTTAGTGATTTGTATCAATATCTTTTAATAATTATATCATAGTGTGTGTGTGCATATATGAAATATTTAATTGCCATTATTTATTTAATTAAAGTCGAGCATGATAAATATATACTTCAGTGTTTTTATCTAAGTAATCAAAAAGTCAAATTTCATTGAAAGAAAAAATTAAACAAAATGGTAATAAGAAAGTACAATTTAACTCTTAACAACAAGATAATATACTTTAGTTATTGTTTTAAAGATAGTTATTATATAAAATATTTTATGAGTTTGCCTCCAAAATATTTTCTATTAGAACAAAAGAAATATAAGAAATAAATTTCTATTTTAGGATGAATTAGATCTCTATTAATGTAATGAGCTCGCTAGTATAAATCAAGTTTGAGCAATTATTTATATTCAATACGTTTGTAGGGAATATTTTAGGTTCTTATAATTATAAAAATATTAATTTTTTTTATAATTATATTTAAAAATATGACATAAATTTAAGCACTCATGTGTGAGGCATATGTATTGTACTGGTTATTATAAAAAAAAGTTCAATAGTTAGAGGATATCCCAATATAAAAGAGAGTTCCAACGTCGCTCATAGAATAACGACTAATATATATTATAACGAAAATAAACCATTCTAAATGACTCTTAGTTTCAAGAGTGACATACTAATTTGATTTGACTACCTATAATACTCATACTCAGAAGTAGATGTCCAGAATAATTCGGCATAAGAAATATGGCTAATGAATCACCATAACAATTTTTTTTATCATAAAGTTAATGAAACATAATACTAGAAAAAATCAAAACATCCGCAAAATGAAATATTAAAAACAAAATAAATCATAAATTACCTAAACATAAAAAAAAAATACATATTGAAAAAAATTAAATGAATAGACAAAGAAAAAAACTAAATGAACGTCTCATCCTAATGCCTTAGTACATGTAGCGCGGTAATGCCCTGTTCCTCCACACCTCCCACACTTGCGAGGTTTCGTAATTTTGCTCTTGCATGGTTTGTGTAGCTCCCTAACAGACTTTTTTCTTTGCTTTGGAGGTCTTCCACTTGGCCGTTTTGATCGCGGACACAAAATAATTCTTGATTTAACATCATCAGGAATTTTCCATTCATCTTCTGCTGGGAGTGGATAGACAAATTCAGAATACGATTCTCTCCAACATGATGTGGTATAAAAACGAGAGCATAACATATATCCATCACCTCCAGTGTGTTTAACAGCAGCGATTGCATGTGCACACGGAAATTTTTCCAAATCAAATTGTTTACAAGTGCATGTGAAAACTTCTAAATTGACAATTTGCTTGTCAATTTCTTTATACACCTCAAACTGTGTTGGAGAAATAGGAACGACCTTCATCCCATGAGACTCATTGTACATCATGATCATTTTCTTCTCCATAGGTGGTGTCAAATAGCTACTACATTTTGCTGCATCATTATGCCTTTCATGAAACCATCTCTGCAACATCACTCTAATGTGCTCAATTAAACCAAGAATAGGAAAATCTCGAGCATTTTTCAGTGCAGAATTCAAGGATTCTGCATTATTAGTTGTCATGATATTATAGCGAATACCTTTGCAATGTGCTCTACTCCAAACATGGACACCTCCAACCTCATTTTCCAGGTAGTCTTTAATCCCTTCATGCAACCCACAAAGTGCTGTCATCTTTTTATCAAAATCTGTCATATTAAAGGCCTCTGCTGTCATCCAAAACAATGTTCCAAAATCTATTCTTGGAAATTTTTTCTTCATGTTGTTTTGCAAGTGCCATATACAGTGTACATGATGTGCAAAACTAAAAACTTTTTTAAAAGCAGGATGAATGCTGACACCACGATCAGATATAATCACTAGCTCCTCAATATCTCTGGTTATTTCCTTTAACTTATTGAAAAACCACATCCATGAAGCTTCATTTTCAGAATCAACTATGGCCCATGCAAGAGGAAAAATTTGAATATTTGCATCTTGACACGTAGCAATAAGGAGTGTACCTCTATATCTGTTTGTTAGAAAGGTGCCATCAACAGAAATCACAGGCCTAATTGATGTTTGAAATCCACTTATGCTTGGCCCTAATGCCATGAAAAAATACTTGAAGTGGTCGTCATCCCCTGTCTCAATGAAGGTAAGCGTACCAGGATTTCGTTGCTCCAAAGCAGAACAATAAGAAGGTAAACTAGCATAACTATCATCGGGAGTTCCGCGTATTCGAGATACTGCAAATTCTTTAGCCATGTATGCCTTGGTGTAGCTTATAGTAATGCCAAACTCCTTATGAATGTCATTTATTATGTTCCGTGGTGTATGTATTCGATTAGGATCCTCAAAGATAGATGTAATATGACTTCCAATGATCGAATATGTTGCATGCTTGTGATCTTTACGCCGGACACTCATTGAGCATGTGTGAGAATCAACATATTTTCGGATTACAAACATATCTGATCCTTTCATCTTCATGGCCCGCAACCTCCAAGAGCACTTTTCATCAATACAAACAACGGTATAAAGGCTCTTATTAGATTTCTTCACCTTAAACTCAAAGTGACATTTCATAGAAAGCAAATGCAACTTTGATATCAAAGATTTTTTGCATGAGAAAACTTGTTTAATTTGAAAATCTTCACTTGCAGGGATCCTGGTTGATGATCCAGTTTGGGTAGGAACTAAATCGACCGTTAAATTACGAACATCCTTAGAGATAAGAGGTTCCTGCATCACAAAATCATCATTGACATGTATAGGAACATTAAATGGCTCAACAACTTCCACTCTTTCAACTTCCACTCTTTCCTGAATCACAACAGCATCTGGTTCAACAACATCCACTATTTCCTGGATCACAACATCATCAGCATCTATAGGAACATTAGATGGCTCAACAACTCCCATTCTTTCTGATTGTTCTCCAGCTTCACTTTGAGCACTTTCTGTAATTCCCATCCTTTCCTCATTTCCTATATCTGTAATTCCCATCCTTTCCTTATTTCCTATATCTTCATCTTCCATTCTTTCATGGACTTCTGCAACTATATTCAAATCTTTATTTGTTTCTCTATGTTCAACAACTTCCACTTGTTCCAGTGGTACTACAACTTCCAATTCTTCGGGACTTTTTGCCACTCCTACTCTTTCATCCACAATGATATTTAAATCATCCCAATTTATATTGTTTTCCTCTCTTGAGTTTTCATTGAGACATTTTGCAACTCCCAGTCTTTCATCATTTTCCACAAGTATATTTAAATCATCCCAATTTGGATTGTTATCTTCTCTTGAATTTTCATATTGCTTCAACATATCATTTGATAAAATAGTAACACAGAGTGGAACTTGTTTGCAAACAGATATGTACCACGACACATTGTTGTCAGAATCAATTTTCATAGGTGGAATTGGGACATTTGCCATTCCAGGAACAAGTGCTGCAAACTCCATTTTCTGATGGTTAGAGTCTATGTTCAATGCTCCTCCAATTTTCACATATAGCTCTGTATAACTAATGCTTTTGGAAACGAAAAGTGGCATCAGACTTTCTCGATCATTATCTTTGTGCTTCCAAATCCAATTGCCATCAATTTTCTTCTAAAAAATGACATCATAGCATATTGTAATCCAAACACCATCAGTAGTATCCATAGCTACAATTTATTTTTTAAAAAAAAAAATTGTCACAACGAACATTTATGGTTACAGCATCATAGTTATGAAAGAAAGGTACTTACTTGTACAAGAAATATTTTCTTCAATGGACGCTTATCAACGTGGACTCCTCTTTATGAATTTAGCGTAAAAAATAGTTGTAGAATTTGAGAATGGAGAAATTGAGTTTGAGGGGAACTACTAGAGAAACAAGCAAATGAAATAAAAAATAAAAATAAAAATTCGTGAATTAAAATTTTCCAGCTTTCACGGTTGCATTCTGTTTCAGTTTTCTGTTTCACGTGAATCATGAAAAGATTGTGATAAATCTTTAATATTTTATATTTAAGGAAAAAACTTATATTTGTTCTAATTTAATAAAAAGCCCTCAACTATCCTTATTTAAGAAATTCTCCACCTTTAACAAAAAGGGTTATTTAAATAAAAGTTTTTGAAGGAGGGTTTCTTAAATGATATATTATGTTGACTGGCTCATTTAAATAAATGACCCTAGTTTTTTTAGGAGAATATTATAATTCATTAAACTGGATGCTAGTGTGATATCTAGCTAAAGAGTGCATAAGTAATGATTGATACAAACCGGGAATGAGATATTTACAATTGCTTGAGATGGTATACCACTCTCAACTGCACTTAGAGGAGCAAACTCATCCACCTCTCTTCTGCTAACATCACCTCCCCAAATCCTCAAGACACCCACCATACTCATACACTCCGTTGTTAACGAGCTTAAACATGTTCAAGGATAGATCCATAAACTCTCACCGGACTAATCTTCCATAAGTGACATGTAATTCGACAAACTCAAGTAAAAAATGATGTGAACTTTTATAATCCTCTCCACAAACAGCGCATACGGGATCACCATCCCATGCTCGTTTAATCAGATTGTGTCTTGTAGGTTGTTAGAGTATAAACTACAACTCTAGTGTTCACATGTATAGTTTTTGAATCCACTTTTATAACTGGAAGTAGTTACAACCAATCACAATGGATAATCCATTGTTTCTATCCCAATTCGATAATCCAGGTATGATGCTTGTCTAACATCTGCTGAATGGCATGAATTATATTTCGTGGAAGAAGTCGATGCTCCAAACCGGGTTTTGTAACTGAGAAGGTTCCTCAACCACCTGAATTTTCCGCTACATATGATGCTTGGAAGAAAAGTGTAGCATTTCCAAGGAGTTCGTGGAGGCTTTTATTTATGCTAACAACATACAAGAACTTTGGGATGATATTTGCCAAAGATTTGGAGAGAGCAATGGACCTCTCCGTTACCAACTGCAGAGGGAGATTGCTAGTATATCTCAAGGTACAGATACAATCCAAGGTTATTTTACTAGATTTAAGAGGTTATGGGATCAGTTCGCAAGTTTATCCTCTTTACCAGTTTGCAATTGTAAAGTCGGCAAGAATGTCATAGAAATAGATACCCAGACTAAGTTGATTCAGTTTTTTATGGGCCTTAATGATAATGCTAGGAATCAGATCCTGTTGATGGAGCCGTTTCCACAGGTTAATAAAACGTATTTTACGGTGATGATGGTTGAAAAACAGAGATCTATCCAAGTGGTGTTTCCTGAACATATGGATAAGATGGCCATGCTTGCAAAGAGATTTAGTAACTACAAAACCCCAAGTAATAAGTTCAAGATACGACCAAGAAAGACCAAAGAAGAAATAGCAAGATTAATCTGTACACACTGTGGTGGCAAACGACATGAGGCATCTGAATGCTTTCAGTTACATGGGATACCCGAGTGGTATAAGAAAATGCAAGAACAAAGAGGGAAGCATGTGGCTAACAATGTTTCTATGATTAGTAACACTCAGGAAAGTAAATTTGCTGCTGATAATTTCAATCCTGGGTGATTTTCCTGCTATGTTTCAACAAGAACTAGCCAAGTATTTTGCTTCACAGAAGACCTCTGGTAATCAAGATTCAGATATGAATTTTGCATGCTCGGTCACTTTTGCAGTTACAACTTGACATCATAATCAAGGGGAAAAAAACTAAAATATCCCATAACTATTTACTAAAATTCAGTATTTGCAAGATAAAAAGTAGAAAATTTAGAATGTAAAGTAAAGACGGTTGCATAGATGGATCGAATTTATGTTTTTGTATATAATGTGCTGATGATCCAATTCGCATTGTGTTTTCAGATGTGACATCTCTACTTCCACCACCAGGATGTTAAAAGCCAAGAAAGGTCAAGTCTGTAAGCTAGAACGAAGCCCGTATGGCTTGAAACAAACCTCTAGTCAATGGAATTTAGAATTTACCACCAAGCTTAAATAATTTGGTTTCAAACAGTCCACTTGTAATCATTGTTTATTTATTTATAATACTAACAATGTTTTCTTTGCTTTATTAGTATATGTAGATGATGTATTGATAACAACATTATATATAGATGCTATAACTAAGCTTAAAGCATATCTACATGAGGCCTTCACTATCAAAGATCTAGGATATGCCAAGTACTTTTTGGGTATGGAAATAGCAAGGAATGAGCAAGCGACATACCTCTGTCAGAGAAAATATGTGCTAGATATATTGAAAGATACATGACTTATTGGTTGTAACCAACCGCCACTCCACTGCTGACACGCCTAAATTCCAACCCAAAATACCGCAAGTATACGGGTGTAGATGCGTATAGGATAAGTCAAGGTCGATCCTCAGAGAATAGGTTGACGCAGTTCGATACCCCAATTTATAGGATTACCCTAACTAGACACCCGAATTTCAAGGTAAATTTTAATTGAACTAAAGTGCTTAAACTAATTAACTCAACTTTTCAGACGATTAACTTCTAATTAACGAGAATGTATCCTAGAGTTTTGATTTCAGGAATTACTTCAATGTTGATTAAGATTAACTTATAGACTTTTAAACCAAGTTTAGTGTTTATTAAGCGGCACTTAAGTAACTTAGCCCTTCTCTCGAAGCGACTAAAGCGTAGATTGATTAGAATAACCACCCTCTCGAGTCGATTAATCCTAACAATTCCTAATAGATCCTTAACCCTTGCTCACACAATCATAGACAACTGTGCTATATATCGTGCGTCTATTAAAAATTCCCTTATCTCGATGTGGAATTGTTAAACGTGATACCTAAACCTAGGTAGCCAATCTAAGTTCAGGAGAAAAACAAACATATAGATAAACACATAAAACTGGAGTCTATACAATTAAAGCATAAATCAAAACATTATATAAAACCCTACTCTCTAACCCTAGGACACGAGATAGTTTAGCTACCCATGCCTAGTATCAAATCCTTACAATAATTCAAGGAATACATCATAAAGAAATAAAATACTAAGAAAGAAATAATTAAACCCGGCTATGTCGGTTCGTCAATCTTCGATCGCTCGTCCTCTAAGTTTCTCTATAAAATTTCTTCAAAGTGTAATGTAGATGATGATGTAACTGATGATCCTCTGAAAAACGAACTCTACTTGTCTTTTATAGGCTTCGAAAAAGTCCTGGGGGAGTTAGGAATCAGTTCCTACTTGAGACAGGATTCTGCTTTAAAACTGGCCTTTTGACACGGCCATGTTGGATGATTGACGCGGCCGCGTCTCCTTGAGCTCAAAACTTCTAAAAATGGAACAAAATGACGCGGCCGCATTACATGTTGAATGCGGCCGCAATGGAGCAACAATGCCGATTTAATTTGTGGCCATCTTTTTGACGCGGCCGTGTTAAGCGTTTGACACGGCCGTGTCGGTTCTCCTCTAGTTTGCCTTCTGGACCGGTACAGGCTGGTCTGAGCCGGTCTAGGCCGGTTTTTGGTTGGTTTGGACCAGTTTTTGCCGATTTGGTTCGGTTTAGACTTCCATTTGACTTGTTCTTTTGACCGGTAGTCGTAAATCACGACTTTTAGTCCTGAAATTGCTCAAAAATACCTTAAAACAAGTCAATCGCGTTAAATGATCCAAGTTATATCACTTTATCCAATTCTTGACAAAATATGCACATAATTCCTATAAAATACTATCCTAAATTGACCTAATTACATGCATAATTAACGTGTATCAAAACCCCCCAAACTTAAACTGTTGCTTGTCCCGAATAACATAACAAAAGACAAGATTACAAGTGATTTATGCAATGTTTTAGGGCGATTGAATGATGATTCAGTTTCAGAATGATTTTTTTGTTACTCAACTTAGGCAACACAATGTACTTCAGCATATGTGATAATGTGAAAATCAACTAATCTCGAGACTTTTAAGTTTCAAGTTTATTCAATCCTCACCGGTTATGTATTTCACTCATCTCTCAAGTGTTTAGGCTAATTTCATTTTCACTCATATTGAATTACATGCAAAGCCTACCATATGCTTGCCAATCGTCTAAACTAGACCTCGTACTTAATGTGTGTGAAAAAGGATAAAAAAAGTCTTTTTCTTGGTTGTAATGTTGGCTTAAGGTAAGGTGGGATATATTTGGCTAAAAGTGACTACTTTTGGACTAATCAAGTTATTTCTAACCTAACTACCCCTCAATACAATCACTCAACCTCACTCTTCAACTTCAGCCACTCATCCCAAAAGACACGAATTCTTCACCTTCAATAAACCTTTACAACTAAAGTGCTTTTTCAAAACACAATCAATACAAGGGTACCACATTTTTTGGACTACCCGACTGTTCTAATCAATTCAGCTAATGCCTTAGCGCTTTTATGATTTCTCAGCCTCTCCTCAACTACTTAGCAATTTATTGACACTGATTTTTCTTCTTCTTCTATGAGAAGCTATTATTCGTTTTTCACCTATCACTTTTCTCTCATTTCTTCATCTTTTGAAATTATCTCTACTTCCCATTCCTTCCCACAATTTGTTCATCCAAAGTTCCTTCCAATTATCCTCCTCTAACTTGATTAATCCAATTAGGGCCAAAAGAGTTAAATCAAAAGGTTTTGGCTGACATTGCTAGGCTATGAACGAATAAGGCTATACGGCTCAAGTGGGCTAACTAGGGACAATTTTTTGACATTATGGTTCAAAGGCAATTTTTCATGGTTAAAATAAATAGGCTTAAACAAAAGAATGCCTAAGATCATCTCCTCAATCACACCACAAATTTGACACATTCTTAGCAAAGACTTAAGGCAAGTTCTAGAGACCAATGCATGCATCCAATCTAATTCACACCTACAATAAGAGTACAATTAGGCTCAAATTCTCACCAAGGTAATTTTTGATTGAGTACTCTAGGTTCAAGCTCAATTTCGTCTCAATTCACTTCTCATGCTCTATTATGTGCCTTTTTCTTAATTTGTTCTCAAAATCGTCTCATCATTAACTATCCACCATCCATCTTTCCCTATTTTTTTCTTTTTTCTTTTTCTTTTTCTTTTCACTTGTTACTGTTTTTTCCTTTTTCTCAGGTTTAATTCTTCTTATGACTCTAACAACTAAAAAAAGAATATAATAAGACTCTAGACTCCTAAGACTCAACATGGAAACTAAATATAATCAAAATTGGGTTCACAGACCCAACAACACCAATAAAATAGATAAATAGGCTCACAGACCCGATACTCCAAATCAAAGCAGTAAAAATCAGCACAATGGGCACACAGACCCGACAATTCCTCAAAGCAATAACTATGCAATTGGGCTCACAGACCTGACACTTAACCACAATAACGAAACAACAAATAACTTAAACGATCAACTAAGCAGCAAATAACATAAATGACCAATTAAAAGTAAAAACAACAACAAAATAATAAATACAGCTGCCAAGACGTCCCACGGTATACCCCCCTCCCCCAAACTTGGCTGAAAGTCAATGTTTGGAGGAAGAGAGTGGTACGCCTTGGTGCTAACTTACAAATCACTGTGGTGGTGGCGGGGGTTGGAACCCATACTGGCCCCAAAATTGCACCATAGCCTCCCACTGGGTCCTTTGCTGCTGTCTCCAATCGTGCTCTTCATTACTCCTTTAAAGGAGTGTGTTCAGTATTCCTCTTTGGTGATGTAGTTCTGTGTGGATCGTTTGAATTGCTCCCCGAACCTCTATTCGCTGCCTTTCCATCGAGGTGCGCAATGTTTGCACCGACTCATTACAAACGCGAAAGTCGTCTCGGAGAGAAGTAATGATGCCGACCATGTCCTCATTCAATTCGGACACGGAGGCAACTACTGCTGCTTCTCGTTTCTTCCGAGGTTGTCTCGAGGCTTGGCTGCTACCTTCGGCTGGTGGGCCGGACTGGAACACCTCAGAATCCGGTGGTTGGGACAGTTGAAGATGTTCTTCAGTAGATAATGAAAGATTTGTTGTATCATTGACACTTGTTACAGCTGTCCCAAGCTCAAAGGGAAGGCGAAGATAGGCTCCAACATTTTGATACACATATGGGACTGTCCCATTTTCACCTAGTACCACGACTTGCATAGTTTCTAGCAAGTCCCATGTAAATTGGACCTCGCCCTTTATCGGCACTATATCAGCTAGGTCAATGCATCAAAAGCTGCTGTGATTGGAGTAATCAAACCTCCAATCGTGATGCTGTTCTTTTGCTTCCAGATGACACTTGCGAAGTGCTCCATCAGAATCTTTGCATAGTCAACTTTGTAACCGTGTAGGATGTTCCAAAGCATGTGGAGTTCATTTTGTCTCATAGCTCCTACTTCACGCCCGACGAATAAGGTGTAGGCGAGCATCTTCTGTACGTACCTGATAACGGGATTGCGAACCCACGAGGCTTTTGCAGCCTTTGATACATAATGTTGTGCTGCCACAAGTGGGGGAGCAGCTGTCAGCGGACCCCAAAATCTTTGGGGGTCGAATAGCTCCCGTGGCTCCTCCCTAACGACTTTTGGAAAGCCATAAATCTGGTCCAACTGGCTATATGTCAAGGACCGAGCTTTCCCCATCAGCTGGAAGGTGATACCGTCCGGTCGGTGTGACTTAAGGGAACTGGCCACTGTAATGTTGAAGGTGCTCAAGAACTCAATGGTGATCCTCCTGTACGTCTGCTGAACACTCATAAACCGAAGCAACCCAGCTTGAGTAAGCAATGCTCGAACATTATCATGAATGCCCATTGCCCGAGTCAGTGTATCACTGCTGAATCTAATTGGTACAATCATGCGACGATGGAGTTCATCAAACCGAAGCTTATGTTCATCCCTTGCCAATGAAAACCCGAAAAGAGCTTGACTGTCATTTGGATTGACAGCTGAGGTTTCCTCTACCATCACTTGCTTTCCTTTGCTTCGACTAGAGCTACCTTTTGGTGGTGCCATTAGTGAACCTACACACATAACCCATCATCACACAATCCTGAATTCATCACAAATAATGCCTAGAAATAAGGAATTCCTAGTTAATCAACAAGACAATCATATGCTAGCAACACCTGAGCAACTTGCACATTATGTACCCCCCTATTTCATGCTCAACTCCTAAACTCTTCAATTGAAGTCATTGGATAGTGAAACATTGAATCCTACAACTTAAGACATGCATCTTAACTTAAATCATCTTTGTATCACATGAGAAAACAAAACAAGAGGTATCAACTAGGCAAAGAGCTTATTTCGGATTATGCACACAACATGTTCGATAAAATTCCCCAATGATGAAAACATATGAAATTCAATCTCATTGTTCTTATTTCATTCCATTCACATATAAACAACACATCGTTCGTTTATAACTCATGACCCAATCGAAATTCTAGCAAGTTCATACTACAAATAGCAATATTTCTAAAATATGCACTACATTGGTCTCATAACTCGAAATTAAACATTCTCCAATAAAAATTAAGCATAAGAAATAGATCGGAAGCATAAAAATCCGGGTTAGCTTCACTTACTGGAGAGGTTTAGTCGAAAAAAAAATCGAGACGCGGAGTGAGCCCTAATTCCTCGAATTGGGTCGAAAATTGCGAATTTATTGGTGCAATGAGTGAATAAATGTGTGTGGTTGTGTTTGTGATTGAATGTGTGTGATTTGTAGTGTGTTTGTGCGTGATTTTGCAGAGTGTGTGTAAGTGTGTGTTTTTTCGCGTGTGTGCAAGAGAGAAAAGGGAAAGAAATAATTAAACCTGGAATCCCGTTTTTAAGCTGCTGAAGAGCTGACGCGGACGTGTTGAATGATTGTGTCAAGTTCAATTTGAGCTGAATTCTGCCTTTTTGGATGCACTTTTGATGCGGCCGCTTTGCTTTTATGACGCGACCGTGTTGTGGGTCCAGTGCTGAATACTTATGCGGAAGGCTTTTGACGCGGCCGTGTTGTTTTGGACTCGAAATTTAGCTTTGGGCTGATCTTTTGACGCGGCCGCGTTGTGCCCACAATGTCAAAACTCATTCTAGCTCACTTATGACGCGGCCGTGTTATGTTTATGGCACGGCCGTGTTGATTTCTTCTTCCTTTAGCTCGAGTTTTTCGTCTCTTCAACCCCCGTTTCTTGCGACACTCGTCCATGTTGATTCTAAAAAACATAAAACACTAAATATACAAGTAAAAACATAAAACTAAAAAGAAATAATTGAAATAAAATAAACCGGTAAACATCGGGTTGTCTCCCGACAAGCGCTTCGTTTTACGTCTCAAGCTGGATGACCTTTTCAGTGCTAATTCGGCTTCTTCAACCGTACTTTCTTCTTGACCGCTTCCCTCATTATTAGATTTGGCTTTAGATGCTTAGGTGGCAGTTCAGTATTTTCGCAGGCTTCGTTCTCTTTTACTGCCTTCTCGACTTTCTTTTTCCTTCTATGCTTTTTGGCCAACCTTCTTTTTGGAGGTTCCTGTAAGACATCTAAAACACTATCCTTTTCCAAAAGCTCAAGATTAGCATAATCATGATGATCAAGATGAATTGTAGAATCAACAAAGCACACTTTAGGGGTATGATGATCACTAGGCGAGATTAAGTTCTTATTTATTGTGACATCTAAAGACTATATAGAGCCACATTTTTCAATGTGATTCACCATCTCACCCTCGTGTTGTTTTTGAGCTTCGTATATTGAAAACGTGATTTTCTCCTCTTCTACCCTCAAAGTTAACTCTCCCTTTTTAACGTCTATAAGTGTGCTACTCGTTACTAGAAACGGGCGACCTAAGATTAAGGGAATTTCCTTGTCTTCTACCATATCTAGGACTACAAAGTCAACAAGAATTATAAAATTACCAACTTTTATTAAAACATCCTCCACAATGCCCCATGGCCAAGTTATAGGATAGTCGGCCATTTGAAGGGCAATTGTAGTGGGTTTTAATGTGCCTATTCCTAATTTTTCATATATAGACAAATGCATTAAGTTGATACTCGCTCCTAGATCACACAGTGCTTTATCAAAAGTTAATTTCCTATTTTGCATTCAAGAGTAAAACGACCTGGATCTTTGCACTTTGTGGGTAACTTCTCTTGGATAATTGCAGTGCATTCTTCTGTTAAGTTCACCGTCTCACAGTCCTCCCATTTTTTCTTTTGAGCAATCACCTCTTTTAAGAACTTCACATAGTTAAGCATATTCGACAAAAGGTATATTGATTTGGATCTTCTTCAGCACATCCAAAAACTTTGCGAATTGCTCATCTACCTTTTTCTTCTTTAGAGCTTGTGGGAATGGAATTGGAGGGACATATTCTGGTATATTGGCTTTTTGGCCTCTTCACTTTTTTCGTCTACCCCTCTTTCTTCCACTGCGTGTTCTTTCTGCACTTCATTTCTTGTATCAGCCGGCAACTCTGGGCTTGCATATCCAATGTCACTTCTTACTCGAATTGCATGACACTGCTCTTTCGGATTCACCACTGTATCACTCGGAAACTGCCCCTGCTTGTATTGGGCTCCGACAATCTTTATCAGCTGACTCATATTGGTAGTCAATTCATTAATACTGGTCTCGAGTCACTTGATGTCCGCTTCTTGACTAGTCATCTGCTTATTTAGCTCAATAAATTTTCCGTCCATCTTTCTGTCCATTTGAGCTAAGTTTTCATCATATTTGGCGAACTGAGATTGCATTATCTCCTCTTACCATCATGAATCATTCCATTTGTGACAGCAAACCCCGGTGGCAGATTAAGTGAATTCTTTATATTTCCATAAGAGAAGTTTTGATGATTTCGATTAGGCGGGTACTGATTGTACCTTGGCTGGTTATTTTGGAAGTTGTTGAAGTTTCTTTGATTCACAAAATTCACATCCTCAACTTCTTCCTGGCCCACTGGTTGCTGTGATGAAGTGTCAATGTGTTGTGCTAACGTCAGATTAGTTAATAGACTTACTTGGCTCGTCAAAGCTGTTAATTAGGACGCACGATTTTCAATTTGCTCATTTTTTACTAGCTCTGCCTCTTTGACACTTGCTACGCGTCTCGGATGATTTCTTTCATTAGGCCACTGGTAACTTGTTCTGGCCATAGCATCCAAAATCGAGAAAGCATTCTTCACAGTCTTCTCCATCAAACTTTCACCCGCAGCCGCATCTACATGATCCCGTGTTGGAGCAAGCAACCCATTATAAAATTTGCAAACATGTTGCTTCTTTGTAAACCCATGTTGAGGGCAACTCTGAATAAGATCTCGGAATCGCTCCCAAGCTTTACCGAATGGCTCTTGATCCATTTGCTTGAATTGGTTTATCTTGTTCTGTAGATCCAACATCTTGCTAGGTGGAAAGTATTTTAGAAGGAAGCTTGTGCTCAGGTCCTCCCACTCGGTGACATCATCCAGTGAATTGTACCACTGAAAGGCTCTATCTTTTAAAGAGAATGGGAACAACCTCATCTTGACTTGGTCATGTGGCACATGGTTGATCTTTATGGTGTCTACCAGCTTGCGAAATTTGTTCAAGTGCACATTCGGATCATCTAGAGCACTACCCCCAATCTGGTTCTGCTGGACTATATTAATTAGTGCTGGCTTTAACTCAAAACTGTTTGCATTCAACGTGGGGTGTTGTACTCCTCCATACTGCTGATTCGATGTAGGCCGAAGACAATCACTGATAGGAGTGATATCCTCGTCTGTATCATCTTGTGCAATCAGAACTCGTCTCTGCTGCACTGGCTGCTGTGGAGGTTGCTGTTGCTGCAAATTAGTGACTCGATCATCCAAATTAGCGAGAGCTCCTAAAATGCGATTTAGAACATCCTCTTGAGCCTGGTTTACTGGAACGTTTTCCATCTCGAAAGTGGGGCTTCTTCTCGTTCGGTATCTACGAGCTGTCGCTTCAATTTCAGGATCTAGAGGGGCAAGATGTTCTTTCCCTTTTGATCTAGTTTGCATACAAAACCTGAAAACACCACCAAAAAGAAATACCACGTAATACGAAAATATAAGAAATAGATAAAAATGAAAATTAACTAATTAAATTAAAATTACGAAAAATAAAAATCTAGTCTAGTATCCTCATATTTCTTAGGATAAAAACTAAGACGTTGTACCTATTCCCTGGCAACGGTACCAAAAACTTGACAGGCCTAAATTCTAACCCAAAATACCACAAGTATACGGGTGTAGATGCGTATAGGATAACTCAAGGTCGATCCTTAGAGAGTAGGTTGACACAGTTCGATACCCTAATTTATAGGATTACCCTAACTAGACACTTGGATTTCAAGGTGAAATTTAATTAGACTAAAGTGCTTAAACTAATTAACTCAACTATTCACACGATTAACTTCCAATTAACGAGAATGTATCCTAGAGTTTCGATTTCAGGAATTACTTCAATGTTGATTAAGATTAACTTATAGACTTTTAAACCAAGTTTTAGTGTTTATTAAGCGGCACGTAAGTAACTTAGCCCTTCTCTCGAAGCGACTAAATTGTAGATTGATTAGAACACCCACCCTCTCGAGTCAATTAATCATAACAACTCCTAATAGACCCTTAACCCTTGCTCACATAGTCATAGAAAACTGCGCTATATGTCGTGCGTCTATTAACAATTTCCTCATCTTGAAGTGGAATTGTTAAACGTGATAACTAAACCTAGGTAGCCAATCTAAGTTCAGGAGAAAAACAAACATATAGATAAACACATAAAACTGGAGTTTATAAAATTAAAGCATAAATCGAAACATTGTTATAAAACCCTACTCTCTAACCCTAGGACACGAGTAGTTTAGCTACTCATGCCTAGTATCAAATCCTTACAATAATTCAAGGAATACATCATAAAGAAATAAAATACTACGAAAGAAATAATTAAACCCGGCTATGTCGGCTCGTCAATCTTCGAGCGCTCGTCCTCCAAGTTTCTCTCTAAAATTTCTTCAAAGTGTAATGTAGATGATGATATAACTGATGGTCCTCTGAAAAACGAGCTCTACTTGTCTTTTATAGGCTTCGAAAAAGTCTTGGGGGAGTTAGAAATCAGTTCCTACTCGGGACAGGATTCTACTTTAAAACTGGCCTTTTGACGCGACCGTGTTGGATGATTGATGCGGCCACATCTCCTTGAGCTTAAAACTTCTAAAAACGGAACAAAATGACGCGGCCGCATTGGAGCAACAATGCAGATTTAATTTGTGGCCATCTTTTGACGCGCCGTGTTAAGCTTTTGACACGGCCATGTCGGTTCTCCTCTGGTTTGCCTTTTGGACAGGTTTAGACCGGTCTGAGTCGGTCTAGGCCAGTTTTTGGTCAGTTTGGACCGGTTTAGACTTCCCTTTGACTTGTTCTTTCATCCGGTAGTCGTAAATCATGACTTTTAGTCCTAAAATTGCTAAAAAATACCTTAAAACAAGTCAATCACATTAAATGGTCCAAGTTATATCACTTTATCCAATTCTTGACAAATATATGCACATAATTCTTATAAAATACTATCCTAAATCGACCTAATTATATGCATAGTTAACGTGTATCAACTGCCTACTGGTTTACATTTGAGTGCAACTCAAGGACAACCTCTAACTAATCCTGAAAAATATAGGAAACTAATTAGTAGACTTCTTTATCTAAACCTTACAAGACCTGATGTCACTTAAGTTGTACAGTAGCTGAGTCAGTTTGTAAGCAAACCACACTCCTGTCATTGGGATTCCGCGTTGCTCATTGTTAAGTATTTGAAAGGATGTCCATCTCTTGGACTATTTTGTTTTGTTTCTAGTTCTATGTCTTTACAGGCCTATTGTGACTCTGATTGGGCGGCATGGAAGGACATAAGGAAATCAATCACAGGTTACTTCATCTTCCTAGGAGATTTAATCATATCCTGGAAGAGCAAAAAAAAAAACAACTATTTCACGTTCATCAACAAAATCAGATTATAGGGCATTAAGTTTAGTAGTTGCTGAGCTGCAGTGGTTGTCATACCTTATTCCAGACTTCAACATCAACATTCCAACACCTATTCCTCTACATTGTGACAACCAGTCTGCTATTCACATAGCTACTAATCCAGTCTTCCATGTAAGGACCAAACACCTTGAGATAGACTTCCATAGTGTGAGGAAGAAGTACAAATCTATATTTATTGATCTAAAGCACATTACATTAAAGTTACAGTTGGCTGACTTTTTTACCTAAGTTATAGGACCAACACATTTTCATTTTTTATTGTCCAAGTTGGGGTTGTTGGATATCTAAAACATTCCAACTTGAATGGGTGGGGTGTTAGAGTATAAACTACAATGCTAGTGTCCACTTGTATAGTTTTTTAATCCACTTTTATAACTGGAAGTAGTTACAACCAACTTTTTGTTATTAGCATGTAAGTTAGTTATTAGAATTCACTCTAGAAGCAATAGGAGAACAAGCTATATATATGTGAACTCTGTAACTTGTTGGTTATTCTTTCAGTTTCTAATAAATTGTATACACATTTCTTGATCTTTGATCATCTTCATCTTGCATGAGCAATGCGTTCTACTTCGTAATTATGTTTAGTCTTTGACTTCTTGAACGTTCACCTTGAACATTTCTTCATAGGTAATGCATCTTGTGCCGCTCGCCAAAGGAATACATGAATCTTTGGGTGTACTTGTACCTGCCCTAGTTTAATCCATATAGGATCAATGTAACTAGATGTTGGCTCCTCCAAATCTAACGTCGAATAACTCGAGATAGCCAGCCTATAAGCTGATCGGACAGTAAAGTACCCATGCTTAAAGGCTCCCCATATTCGCTTATCATTTCACGATCGAATGCTAATTGGAGTCCTTAATATCTCCTCTGTTTCCTTAGCTGCAAAACTTGCGCACACCAGCTCATATCTCCATTGCTTTAGGTGACCATCTATCAAGCTTGAAATTGTAGCATGAAGAGAAATGTTAGGGTCCACATATGAAGGTATTTTCAAAATCTTCACCCCCATCCATCGATCTATCTAAATTGAAATGCTTCTACCCAATCTAATTCTCCAACATGTTCCCTTCTCCACGAGTTCCCTAGATGATAGCAAGCTCCTCCACATAAAACTAGGCTGATACCCCAATCCTGCATTTGTAAAATCACCCCAAGGAAAATATTTTTCTTGGAAGATTTTATACACACCAAAGAATCCAGGTTTGCTTGAATCCGCCAGGATTGTTTGGCCAACATCGCCATATTAATGAATCGAAACTCGTGGAAGCCCATCCACCCTTTTCCTTTTGAACGAGCCATAATACTCCATTTCACCCAATGGTATTTCCTTTCGCCCTCTCGTACCCCCACCAAAACCTCATCATAGCCCTTTCTATATTCGAGCGAGCCGATATGGGTAACAGAAACAAGGCATTAAGTATGTGGCCATCGCTTGGATAACTACTTTGATAAGAATCTCCTTGCTGGATTGAGATGACGCGTTTTCCTTCCACCCTTTCAACCGGCTAACCACCCTATCTATCACCACACTAAAATACATCTCTTCTTTCGCCCAATTAGTGTTGGGAGGCCCAGATCGTGTTTTTCCACCTGTCGCACCCTAAACCTATCACACAGTGTGATCTTTTCTCCCGTGAAATATTTCCATTGGCGCTCTTTTTTTATTTTCCAAGATTAATCTTCTGCCCCGAAGTAGACTCATACACTTGAAGAATCTCTACCACTTTATCCACTTCATTCTCATTTGCCCGAAAGAAAAGAATGTTATCATCCGCAAATAGTAAATGAGAAATTGCAGAAGTTGTTCGTGTTACCTTGAAACCATGGACCAAATGATCCCTCTCCGCCTTCCTTAGTAAAGCAGAAAAACATTCTGCACAACATAAGAACAAATGTGGTGATAGAGGAACTCCTTGACGGATTCCTCCCTCGGCACAAAAGTATCAGAAGGTGTCACATTAATAAGAACAGAATACGACACTGTGGTAATACACCTCAAAATAAAAGACACAAAACTATCAGTAAACCCCATTCATATCAAATTTGCCCTGAATGACCACTCGAGTATATCTTATGCTTTACTGGTCTCTAGTTTTAGGGCTAAATGAACAACTCTACCCTTAGTTTTCTTCTTCATGGAGTGGAAAGTTTAGAAGGCAACCATAGCATATATATTATCAGCCTACCTAGTAAAAAACACTTTGACACTGAGAAATGACACTCGGCAACACCAATTTCAACATATTGGCTATAGTCTTAGTAATGACACGGAAGACCACATTGCAGAGGCTAATGGGTCTAAACTCTTGTGGTGACACCGGTGATTCCACTTTAGGAAAAAGACAATATAAGTGAGATTCGAAGAGGAAGGGCCAACCCCATGATTTAAGATACCCAACACACACTTGACAATATCGACGCAAAATATGCTAATTACCATCTGGCCCAGGGGCCTTTGAAGGGTGCATCTGCTTCAGAGCTAGGTAGATTTCTTCCTCCGAAAAGGAGGTGGTCAGTTTCATATTCATTTATTGATCAACTTTAGTCTCCACTGATTCAAGAACATTGTCAACTCCAGATGGTGTAATGGAAATACATATAACTTTTTTGAAGATGCATTATCAATAGTAATACACATAACTTTGTTTAAACCCCTCTCCTCCATGAAAACGATCAATAACATTACCAATATCAACCCCTTTATGACTCTTTATAGCACAAAAGTTTGGGATATTTTTGTGCATCACCTAATTCGAATCAATAAAGTGGGCTGTTAAGCATAAGTAACTAACATTCTGAATGCTTGTCCAAGTATTTTTGGTCAAAGACACCCTTTAACACTCAGATTGAAGGAAGGCTTTCAACATTTATTTTCCTTCACAAACAAAGAAAAACAATTCCTAGCAGTAGTGTATCTTGATGGAATATTAAATAAAGGAATGCCAACTTCAATGAAATTCTTAAAACCTTCTCCCTCAACAAAACTAAAAGGAAGTTCATCTTTCATGATCATCCTAATCAAAGCATCTCGCACAACATCCTGATCAAATTGCAAGTGGATCCCTACTCTCATTTGTACCCTAAAATTTAACATTTTTTTAGTCTAGTCATGACTCTTATGTGTTTCAATTAGTTCTTTTTTAAGTGTCAACTGATACTTTTGACAGGTTGTTCTTAAATGTTTCCATAAACCTGAGGTGCCTAGCACACCCCTACCCGCATAACTTTTACTGCACCATATACATTCAACTCTTCCAGTCTCATTCCCATCAGATTCTTTCATTTTTACAAAATGATACCATACTTTTGACCTAGTACCTTTGGCTAAAGTAGATTAATCCTCACCTTCTTTTGGAGTTGGAATTAGATTTGAATTAGTCAGTTTGGTCAATTTGGAAGAACGAGCATCATCCAATTCGACATGAGTATGAGCACTTGATAGTTGTGCCAATTCACTTTCTCTAATATTTAATGATTTTCTCTTATTTATCCCTAAAAAATCATTAAAGGTATATGTATCACTATTAGGAAGATCAAATCAAACTAACATAAAGAGTAGCATATCTTACCACTTTTACTAGAAGAAGATGTGACTAAATATGACTTGGTGGCCATGTTTTCCAGATAAATCGGAAGAGTTTCTAATAATAAAAACAACAGTATTAAGAACATTTCCAAGACATCAAATATTAATATGGACTTTAAGGACAAAAGAAAATTAAATATTATAAATTTTCAATTGATATTACCGAACATAAAAAAGGCACAAATATATCAACACCATAATTTAATGTATACACGAAAAATATTACAAAGAAAAAAAAATCTTCAACCATAATTTTTTTTAAAAAGTATTAATATAAGAATAAAAACGAAAATACAAGTTTCCTATTACAAAAAAAAAAAAAGTAATATCTATTGCCCTTTAAACAAATTTCCTAAAAAATACTAGGATAATCAGTCTGGTCAAAGCCGACATGGGTATCGCAGACAGGCTGGAAAATGGATAACCAGCCTAGAAGACTAGACAAATTGACTCTGCTTTAAGTACTTATGCTGATATTGAGCTATTTCTGTCAGAGTTGGAATTTAACTAACCATTTAGATTAGGCGGGGGGATAAATCATATGTATAAAGAAAAACTATTACTATTTTCATGAATTATTCTTCATTATAATCTGAACGAGTCACTTATATCTCCAATTTTCACATGTAATGTTATTTTGTAAAAATTATACAAAATAACGTACTTATATACGCTATTGCAAAAATCCCGACTAGCATCCTCTTAGGCGTTAGGCTCCCAGTGGCTGCCTATATTTATTTCTCGATTCCTCCCCGTGCCTATACCCGATTAGACCTGCCTAGGCCCCAACCAGTCGCTAGGCCTTAGTCCACCGCCTAACTAGCGCCTAATGACTTCTACAACCTTGCTTTTGCTTTTATATATATATATATATATATATATATATATATATATATATATATCATGTAATTCCTAAGTTAGCCTCGAGGTTTTCTTTGAAAAGACAAAATTAAATGAAGTTCATACAAGTTACAAGAATTTTGAGACTTCAGTAAGACACAAAAATTGATAAAGACCAGATAAACTATGACACCATCAAGTAAAATATTTCCACCTTTATTTACCCATCTTAAATCCATTGAACCCCACTTTGGTATTGCTTCGTGTAAAGTAGCGGCAAGGGAAAGGAGGTTATACAAGGCGAACTACACTAGGACATTTCAACCAGTATGATCATATAAAATTACACACATTCAGTTAAAATTTGACCCTTTTTAATTGATTTTTCCAAGGCAATACCTAATTTTTTAACATGAAATTTCTTTCTTTCCCATCTTCTCTATACACCAAGTAAGATAAAAGAAAATAATCGGTGCGTGTATTAATTTTATTGTGCGTCAAAACTAGAAAAAAGAAAGAGAAAAATAAAAAGAAAAGAAGAAGATTTTATCGTGCGTTGAATCGTAGAAGTGATGATTCCTATTTTCTTTGACTAAAAGAACGAAAGTTACTATGGCCGCCTCACATAATTGGTTAAACGAGAACTAAGGTAAAAGTCTAGGAGGGGGAGGTATTTTTAAACTAGGGCACATATTAATTTTTTTATTATAATTTATATTAAATATATATTAACTAGTAAACTATCCATATGTATAAAATTATTACTAGATTTATGTATTCGATTTTTAGTGTGGAACATTTCATGATAATTCAGTGCAGTTCGGTACCACTTAGGTACTGATATTTAATAAATATCCAGAACCATACCATAAATTTTTCAATACTGTTTGGTTCGAAAAAATTAAAAAATCAGCGGTTCTTTTTTGGTTCGGTGTGCTTTCAGTTGGTTTTTGGTGCAATTTGGTAAATCTCTAGCTCCATGCACATCTCTACTGCCTTGGTGTATTATTGGTGACTTCAATGATTTACTTGATACCACTGATAAGAGAGGCAAAATTGATCACCTCGAGTGGCTTATAAATGGATTCAGACGTGCAATAGATGACTATGGACTATTGGATTTACCTCATTGGGCTATCATTTTACTTGGGAGAGATGTAGAGGAACACCATGGAATGTGGAGGAAAGGTTGGATCATGCTCTAGTATATCATATGATTGGATGTCTCGTTTCCCAAATGTTTAGTTGTGAAATTCAACTGCTGCAGTTTCTGATCATTCTCTGATTATGATATATTGTTCTTAGGTTTTCATTGTTAGAGTACGTGGCTTTAGACTTCAAATGTGTGGCTTTAAGAAGCGAATTTGACTAGTGATGTTCAATCATCTTGGGATTTAGCAGGTGTTGTCAATGTTTTTGGTAAATTGAAGTTCCTCACTTCTCAACTATTGACGTGGGTGCTAAAAAGGCTAGAATATTCAAAGAGGACATTGATCGATGAAAATTTGATATTGAGCAGCTTCAGAACTCGCCATTTATTTTTTTGTATGGAGAATTTTAGATTCGCGTAGTCCAAACTCATTTCATTGCTGCTACATGAAGAAGCTCACTGGAGATCTTAATACAAGTTTTTCCATGTGGCTGCTTCTTAAATGAAAGAAAGGAATCACATTCAGTTTCTAGTTGATGTCCTTGGGATTTAGCGTAGTATTCTTGATGGTCAGCTGTGTCAAGTTCCCTCTGGTTATTTTGTTGACTTATTTAAGGCTTCCCATGCCTCCTACAACGATGTGGTGGACTATGTGGATAGAGTCATTGATGATAGCATGAATGCTCAACTTATGGACCTTTTTAAGGAGGATGAGTTCAAGTTAGTTGTTCATTCTATGATGCTGATAAGTCGCTAAGACAGGATAGGTTTAATCTGGCTATTTATCAGAAGTTCTGGAAGGTTATGGGTTCCTCGGTTGTTTGGGATTGCATGAGCTGGTTGGATAGTTCATGTTTCCTTGTGTTACTTAATAACACCAATATTATTCTTATTCTGAAGGTGGATCAACTAATTTCTATGAAAGATCTTCAACCCGTCTCGCTTTGCAATGTTTTATGCAAATTCATTGCTAAGGTGTTGGCTAATTAATTAAACGTTGTTCTCTATTTCATATTTCAGCCAACCTATATTAAAGATAGATCAATTACTAATAATGTGATAATTTCATTTGAGCTTGCACATTCCATGAATCGGAATAATAGGGGTGTTACTAGTGACGTAGCACTCAAAATTGAATTCTCTAAAGCCTATGATCATATTGATTAGGGGTATTTGAAGAGTATGCTGCTAGAACTTAGTTTTTTTTTTTTTTTTTTTTTTGAAAAATAGATGGATTTTCATGGTTTGTATTACTACGATACAATATATACTCTAGATTAATAATAAATGAGTAGGACTTTTTTTACAGGGAGAGGGTTGAGGCAGGGTTGCCCTCTTTCGCCTTGGTTGTTTGTTATTTGTGCTCAGGGGTTGTCATCTTTAATTTCTAGAAAATAAGCTCATGGTATTCTTGGAAGGGTTAAAGTTAATAGAAGGGCTTTAGCTATTTCACACCTTATGTTTGTCGATGCTAAGAGCTTTGTAGCTTAATGGCATCTCTTGGCTTAAAAATCAAGAGGTCTATGGTTCTAGTCTCGTCCCCACCCCGGTACCTCATTGTACACCTTATGTTTGTCAATGATTGTATATATTTTTAAGGCTGATCAGCGAAATTGTGATGTAGTTAAGATATTTTATCATTTTCAAACACTCGTCGGGCCTTGTTGTGAATTGTACAAAATTTGGAATTCTTTTTAGTAAGAATATGGGGATAAAAGATAAGATCTCTATCTCACATGTTTTGAATATTTTTAATCCTATTAATACATGTAGATATTTGGGGATGCCTTATCTAACTAGAAGCAAGAAATGAGCTAAAGGACATGTTGTGGAAGCGACTTCAAGGGTGAAATACGCGGGATGTTGTCTAAGTCTGGTAGCGTGGTTCTTATCAAGTTAGTTGCTCAAGCTCTACCTGCCTATTGCTTGCAGGTTTTCGGTGTCCTTGGTAGAAGAGCTTTAACGAATGATAGATTCTTATTTGTGGGGCAAATGATCCAATTCCGAAGGAGTTGATTTGTTGCATTTGGATCATCTATGTGCTCCTAAAAAAGGTGGTGGTCTCGAGTTCTAACACTTTCATAACTGTAATCTATCTCTTCTTGGGGAGCAAGGCTTGAAGTTACTTACCAACCCAAATTCGCTTGTTGTAAAAATTGTCAAACTTCAATATTATCATTCGAATGATTATTTACGGCATCTCTAGAAGATACTCCTAGTTTCTTCTGGAGCTCATAAGCTCTCATTAAAAGAGGATTTAGATGAAATTTGGATAATGGTGATTCGATCATGATTTGGACTGAGCCTTGGTCTCGTGATCAACATAATACATGTATCGAAACTCCTCTAATCGATGGTTTGGAGGACATGAAGGCAGTTGATCTTCTAATTCCTAATTCTCGTGACTAAGATATGGATTTTATTAAAAATATTTTTATTTCACGTGATGTGGATGAAATTTGCAAACTCCCAAATTATTTTTCTTATGCAGATGATACTCAAATATTGTGATTCTCCAGAGATGGCTTGAGGTGCCCAAACGGTTAGAACCGTTGGTTTCGATTTTGAACTGGCAGTTAGAAAAACCATGTATGGATAAACCGAAACTGAATTGTATTATTCATGATTTAAGTTTTAGTTTTGAACCGACAATTATGGTTTGCCGCTGGTTCGGACGATTTGTTTGTAGTTATATATATATATATATATATATTGGTTAGTTTTCTTTGTTCTTTTTTTATAACATGTATAATTATATAATAAAATTAAGTTTTGAGAGTGGAACTATGTGAAAAGAATACTGTTGAAGGAGGTACTAATAGAAAAATAAATAAATTATAAAAATAGCAGTTCAAACCGAAATCGTAGGTTACGATTTCGTGAAAGGTGAAACTGAAATTGAACCATAGAAACTATGATTTTGGCTCTAGTTTCAAACCAAAATTAGGTCAACAACTTTCGGACCTTTAACCGACTGTTCAAACTGGCCCGATTTATGGTCTTTTAACCATTTGACCACCTCTAGAGATGGATGTTATACGATCGAATCAGCTTATCGAGTTGTTATGTATCAACTCCATAATATGGAGCAGTTGCATTTTAATGGGAATCGACCTCATATTTAGTATGGTCGGATGCCTATGAAGTTTCCATGGAGACTTTCTCGTTAGGTGCTCCCAACACGTGCACGCTTGTCCTGCAAGACATGTCTCTGTTTCTTTGGGGGTGCCTTAGTTGTGATTATTATATTGTAGATGACTGGCACATGTTTGCGGATTGTCGGTATGCTAAGAAGTGTTGGTCTCTTTGCACATTTGATCATATTGTCTCGTTAGTTTATGATTTGGAGAGTTTCAAAGTTTGGAGTGTAAGTATAATCACATATACATAATTGAGATTATAATATTACATGGATCTGAGAACTTCATGATTTTCACATTCAATTAAGATATAAAATTAGGGCATTAACCGCACCATGGATTGATTTCTTGGTTGAACTCCTTGATGGAAGAAATTGATTTCTCCCTCCTGATCTTTCTTTAGCACAAAGAATTTTATGTAAATCAATTAGGTGATAGAAATAATGTAACTTTATTATCTTTTATAGGTGGAGAGAGGACCAATTCCTGATAGGATCAAAATCTTAATGCAATTATGATTGCTATCCATTCACGGTCTATCTACGTGAAAATCATATCTTATCAGATACAAAATGACCAAAGCTTATCCATAATATTATTTATTTAAACCATAAAGATATCTAAAATATCTTAACAACTTAATTATATGGCACATGGGCCACAATAATCTTACATGAGGTTTTATCATGTTAGATATACTGACTTCAAAGCCTCATGGTGAGTTTATTACCACACTTTGGGGAATTTGGTAGGCACACAATAAATGATTGTGGGAAAGGGTTTCTATTCCAGCTGCTCGGACTATTCTTGTTGCGAAAGAAACTTTACAAGATTAGGTATATATCGTGATTGAATTCTGATGATCGATTAGTAGGGGTTGGTGATGGTCATGTATGGGAACGGTTGTCTAAAGCAGTTGTTAAATGTAATATTGATGCGAGATTTTCTGCCATTCGAGCTCTTTTGGTGTCACATTAGTTTTGTTAGGGATTACAATGGTGGTTTCATGGCTTCAAAATCTATCTTTTTTTTCATATGTGATTTTTGGTTAAAAAGGCTAAGGTTATTGCAGTTAAGGAACCTTTGATTTGAGTTAATGATCTTGGATTCTCATGTGCTATTACAGAATCAGATGCGGAGGTAGTGGTTGACTCAGTTAGTTCCCTTACCTTTGATGCCGCAGAATTTGGGAGCATTATTTCATATTGTCGTCGAGCCTTATGTCAAGAACCTTTGTTTCAAGTTCGCTTTATTAGAAGACATGCTAATAACGTTGCGCATACCATGGTTAAGTATTCATTTTTTAGCGCCTGTCTTAGTGTTTAATTGTACCAATGTTGTGTTTTTTCAGATTGTACTCATTCGCATCATGAATGGTTAAGATTGGTTTTAGAAAAAAATATTAATGGCTTTGAATTCGCCTCAAAATCAAGATATTGAATTCCACTAAAAGTAACACTTTAAGGTGCTAAAGAAAAAAAAAATGAAAAGAAAAAAGTCACCTTTTAAGCATTAAATTAGATTGTGGCAACTTGTTTTCTTGATGGTATTAATAAAGGTCATGACTTTGTTGCATAAAATAGGTATGCTTTTCTTTTCACGTTTATTTTTTCTTCTTAGGAAAAATAGGTTAGCTTTATAATGATCCTTTTAATTGAGATTTCCACATATACCTTTGTATCCCAAGTTTGAACATGATAGATTATAGGGTGTGCGATTATTTGCAATCTACTAAATTTGTAATACAATCTTAAAAAATGATACAAACTTCTTAGTACACAATGTGTAACTCCAAACATTAATACATTTTGTTCGATCGTAAACTTTGAAAGACAGTTCATTTTATTTGATCTGCGGTAGTCGGAAAAAGTTCACTGCGTTTGATTTTGTGTCGAAATGACAATTACCATATTCACGTTTGCGTATTCAATGTATTACAGATTTGTGAAATTTCAAATAACACCAAAAGTCAAACTTGCTTCCTTTTCTTCTATTTTACTCCTTCTCTGTTCGGGCCACTATTCATTTCTTTTCTTTATTTCTTGTTCTGCTTTTTTTTTTTTTTTAATGTTTTTAGTTGTTTTATTTATAATATTTATTTTAAATGATTTAATTTAATAAAGAAATAAAAATTGGTACTAAGTGTGGCATATTAACAAGTATGTATCATTTTTTAAATATAAGTGGGTTGCATTGAAAATTGAACTGCATTATATCTTATGTGGCGTAAATAGTCATTGTGTTTTAACATTTATTAATTTTTTAATTAATAAAATTTCTTCAATTTGTAAGATAATGCTAAGTTTCTCGGTTTAGTATTGAACTGAACTTCCCAATTCAAACATAACCTGTAATTAGCTTTGGTTAATTAATACACACAATCTTATTGAGTAAATCTAGTGAGAACGTAATAATTAATAATAACTATTAGCCCTCATCAATGGTGACAGAAAATAAAAACTTTAAATTAATGCTACAAATTTAATGTAGCCTGTGTGGACATATTCATTACAATCTTAAGTTATTGATACTACTTCCGTTTTTTTAAGTTGTCATTCTAGCTTTGGACAAGAAAATTAAGAAATTTAAGGAGTTGACAAATCAACCCTCAACTAATTTCCTTAAATTCCTTGATTTTTTTTATCATTTCTATATATTGTTAACATTTTTCATAAATATAGGGTTATGATTGTAAAAAAAATGGTAAAAAAGCCAAAATGATAACTATTAAAATAAAACAAATAAGTTAGAATGACAACTAAAAAAAAACGGAGGTAGTACCTGTTTTTTCAGATACCATTTTACTATAGTTTTCTTTTTTCTAAATAAAAGCTTACAAGTCATTCTTACCTCACAGAAACTTATATAGTTTTCCTTTTTTCTAAATAAAAAAGTACAAGTCATACTTACCTCACATGAAATACACCCAAAATGCATGGATCCTTATATATATATATATATATATATATATATATATATATATATATATATAAGGAGTTTGATTTAATTCAAAAAATATGTTAAATTTGTAGATTTTCCATTGACCTAACCAGAATGCGCTCAACTGAAAAAATTAATATTTTGCCATCTATTACGCACATCCAGTAACTCAACAATTAAAATATTCTTCTTCAAAATGAGTAAAACTTTTTCGAGGAAAACTAATATATATATATATTTTAAAAATTGAATCATTTTTTTTTTGTAAAATATATTATTTAAAAAATAGATTATGAGATGTTAATATGGAGTCGTAAATTGTGTATTTTTTTTTCTGTAAATTTGATGGTAAAAATTTATAAAAAACTTAATAAGAATACATATAGTTCAAAAACACAAGAATTGTTAAGTTTTTATAAAAACAATATGTTTTACTGAAAAACTATTATATTTCTAGAGAAAAGTATACAAATTGAATGTAAAAATAATAAATATTTTTCACATAAACGTTTTACTTTTTCAACAAAACATATTACATTTTTCCAAAGGAATATTCTTAAATTAATTTAACTAAATAATAGTAAAATATAATTAGCGAGCTATAAATGATGAAATTATATATATAAATTTTGATATCAAAAACTTATATAAACTTGATAAAAATACGTAACTTATTAAAAAGAATACATGAATTGAAAATTTTGAAAAAATATAATTTTTTTTTAATGTATTCGTCCTAGAAAAAATATCACCGTATCCACTTTGTTACGATCTTTACATATTCTAGCAAACTTTTTGAAGTTTGTTGAGTCAGGAGCGACCCGTGTTATATTAATTTCTATCCTAATAAACCGCAAGTGTACGATACTACAGTAGTTAGTGGCAGCAAGCCACAAGAACTATTTCTTTCTACAACTTAATACCCCTAATCTTAATATCTCTATCCTATCTAGACTCTCGAGAAGTGGATGAATTAATATTTCTAACACCTAATATGTATAAATTAACTAATTAATAAGAAGTGGGATGCAATGAATCAAATAACAAGGGAAACTCAGATGGATTAAGACGTATTTCAGGGATTCGATTTCAGTTATTACCTCTTATGCGTGATTACTCTAGTATGATAGACTTCTTAACCAATTTTTATTGTTACTAGGCGGTGCTACTCTTAATTAGCTCTCCTCTCAGATAATGCTAAAGTGTAGATCAATTAAGGATAATTAATCACTCTCTCGAGTCAACTATCATATAGAAGACTTCCATGGGTTCCCGAAGCAGATGCGTACACAAGTCCTCCTCTCCTCTTGGACGTCGAGTTATTAAGTAATTAGGACCAATCAATCAACCAGATTAAATAAGTCATAGAATAAGAATAAAACATATAGATAATCAAATAAGAATGTCGTCTAGTATTAAATAAAAGTAATAAAAACATAGTCGGTAAATAACCTACTCTCTAGCCCTAGAACACAAAGGTGTTTAGCTACGCATACAGAGTAAAAAACCAATTCCATTATAGACAAACATGATTGGTAAATCAACTACTAAAAAGGAAGTAAACAAAACCCGAATCTTGATCTTGATCTTCGTCTCGTCACTCTTTGGTCTTCGATCTCCCCTCCAAAGTGTTCTTCAATGATGATAATCTGTTTCTTTAGTCTTGGAAGCCTTTATTTATAAGTTTAGTATCATGTGGTGTTGAATTAGGGCGAGTTTAGGAGAAAACGTGTATAACTTAATTCTGGCCGATCCACGAACGCAGCCGCTCTCACCAACGCGGACGTTCCACTGACGCAGACACGTATTGGGAGTCAAGGGCTCCTAGGCTTATCTATGCTACTTTTGACGCGGCCGCGTCCAACTGAAGCAGTCGTTCCGGTCCAAAATTGGTTCAAGACCAATTTTTCTCTTCTGGTCCGTTCTTTGGCTCTTTTCTTACATTTTTTCTCGTTATTATCTCGTTTCTTCTTCAAACTTTGTCCAAATGCCCTTTTTGGCATATATTTACATATTTTGCTCCAAAACACTCACAAAACACGTTAAAATGCTCAATACGAGGAATACTATATATTTCGACCAATTATACATGCAAATATCATAAAATACCTATTTAAAACGACCTATAAAATGCATGTATACAGAATGTGTCTCAAAATATATTTAGATCCATACATTTAATGTACAAGTGTTACTCTAGTTGTCATCATAATTCGTACAAACCATCTTCACCTGCCCAAATTTACTGAAAATGTGTAAAATGGTTCTGCAAGTTGTGCGTGTGTTTTAACAATTTGAAAAGTATCCATTTTCATCATAAAAAATTATTAAGCTTTGTTAAAAAAATCTATATTACAAACAACCGCATTATTTTTTATATTATGTAATACTCTCATAATGAAAAGAAATTTTTATCTCCCTATTTTTAAAAGCGTAGATAGTTTCTTACAAAATAATGTAGTAACAAAAATTTCCTTCCACCATGCAATTATATATAAAGAGATACATAAAGGACAAATACATAATTTTCCATCTTATTAATATGTATTTTTTGCAAGGATTAATAAATTCATACATTAATTACTTAGTTATATATTATCAATGCGTGTTTATTTTTTTAAATTTATGGTCGCATTAATTTTTATTTTATTAAATTTCATAAGATTTATTTTGTTTAAATATATTATTTGAATGAGATTTTTTAGAAAAACATACGCTAATTCAATATATCATATGTAGTCTCCCTAAAAATTTATATGGAGTAAAATATGGAAGGACAATTCAGTCAATTAAATATTGATATAACCTTTAATTTTAGTATAAATTACAAAGTAATTCTAATATAATACTTATAACGAAAAAATATATACTTATATGATGCAAAGAGCAAAAAAAAAAAAAAAAAAAAAAAAATAATAATAATAATAATCATAATAATAATAATAATAATAATAATAATAATAATAATAATAATAATAATAATACCGCATATGTAGTTTTGATGCTAAACTGAAAAGTAGTTTTAAGATAAGAAGCACCTAAAAATGTCTTAAAAAGGGGATTATATACTTATTATTTTAATTTTGAAATTTTATTAAATAATGATTTGCCGTATAACCTTTTATGTCGTATATGATTTAAGTACTAGTTAAATTTATCTTTTTTTTTTAAAACATATTAGATAAGAATGTACGCGATTTTCACATAATTTTAAAAATACATAATATCATTTACAAACGTAGGATGAGATTATAGAGTTACTTTATATGATAATCATTGATATATAAGAGTACTCTTTAGCATATCACTAATATAAACTATGCAATCAATGCATGACCTATTTAATAAGTTATTATCTACATATTTAGAGTCGAACCTTTGTTTGTATTTTTTAAAAAAGTGATATTCCAAACAAGGGGAAAATATATTTGATATATAGATTTTCATTATAGTAACAAATATTTTTTTTGCAATTAAGTTTATATCTGTTTACTTATAAGGGTACATATTAATTATAAATTAAGCAAAAGTTAGGTAAGTTTAGTAACACTTGTTAAAAAGATTAATATCTACTCTAGGAGAGAGGAGGATAAAGGTTCAATTTTTTTGAATCATACTTTTTAATATCTATAAGAATCCAAACTTTCGAAGGGGAAAAAAGTAACTAAAACTTCTTAATCAATGCCTGAAAAATCGAACTATAACGTATCTTCATTTAATATATATCTCGATTATAAAAGTTAACTAATGTTATCTATATTTATTGATAATTACATGAAAAGTATTAGATCACAATTTCAAGTAAATATATTTGTAATATATATAACATGAATGAAGCAACTTCAGTGAACATTAAAATAATATTGGCGTTACATCAAGTAACTAGTTCAAAGGTGATGTAGTACAATTTGATTGTTAATGACATAAAAAATCTTATGACTCTTCTAAATTATACCTTTTCATATTTGTTTTTCTTTTTACATATAGAAACAATTGATAGACACAAGAGAGTGTAAACATGAAGTAATTATATTTGTAGCATTATCTTTAAACTTATCAAAATTCATAACTTATGCTGCCCTCCAACCCAAAAAGAGTCATGTTTGACAAATGTTTAACTTTTTAGTTTTGGTCAATTAGATGAAGGTATAACCTTCTAAAAACCATGAGTTCTGACTTATATGACTTCGTTTATTTATTTCATTTGACTTATGCAACCATATTAATTTATACACAATTTTAATATTTTAATTTGGACTAAAAAACAATGCTTTGTCTTTTTGAAACTTGATTCTTTTTAGGACACAAGGTATTTTTGAAACATGACTCTTTTGATGGAACACATGTGCACAATTATAAACAAATCATGATCTAATTTATGGAAAGAAATCTCTTTAATTACAAGTTGTACTTAATATATTTATTTTGACAAAAACTTGTATGTGGTGGTCACACGGATCTCATTTCGTGTGACGGAGCCCATTTAACAGCTTAACCCACCCACCATTGACCCACCCGCTATTGACCCGGCTCTGCAAAATACATTTTTTATAAGTAAAATACCAAATTAAATCATCTAAACAGAAAATTTCACTCTCCGGCTCTGCAAATTCATTCTTGCTTATTCTTTCCGCCAAATGAAGAAACACACACACTTCGCGATTTCTTCGTTATTCTTTCCCCAATTCTTCCTAATTCAATCCGCATCTTCGCGATTAGTTGGACGGCTGCTGGTTTTGAGGATGCTCCATTGTTGATGAGCCGCTGAATCCGTTGGTTTCGCAGAATCTGGTGCAGCGGCAGCTCGTGTTCGTCGAAAAACGGAGAGGGGAAGTTGGAGAAGAAGGGGAAGTGATCGTCTGATTTGGAGAGGTATTGTTAGTATTTTCATATTTGCCCTCTAACTGTTCGATTAAATGCCTCAACTGTTCTCAATTTGCCCTCTTGCCGCAAGGAACTCATCCTCTTTTCTCTGTTATTGTTCGGAACTCAGCAACTTCTTTGTAGAATAATTGCGCTAAATTGTTTGTCTTAACCATCTTGTTGTTGTGGTACTTATTTCTTCAAATTGAAGTGCCCAACAACTTGCAATGTTCTGCATGCAATTCTAGTCATCAACTTAGGTGATTCGTGTAAAGAAGAAATATTCATCTAAGGATTTACTCTAAAAGTATTCAGCTTTTTTAGGAGTGTTAGTTGTCTTAATTGCTAATATTTTTTCTATTTTGCAGCGCGATTTGATGCTTCAATTCTTGAAAGAAAAATATCATGCCGATGCTGATAAGATCCCGAACTTCGAATTTGAAAATGTTACTCTTAAATGGCAAACAAGGAAGCTGATCTTGATTGTGGTGTGTACATGATGCACCATTTGAAGTATTTTAATGGTGAAGCATACAACAATCCCAATCTTTCAAGGGTATTTTTCTAGTTATCCTTGTTAAATAGGTATAACATTTTATATATAGGCACGCTTTGAACTCATAACTTCATTTAACTCCAGGGTGATATAAGACGCCTTATTCGAGCTCAAATATGTGCAAATATTATTCTTAGTGATTTGAATGAGATTAGGGATGATATCTTGAATAAAGTCTTGGAGTTTCACAAGGAGAAATCTAATCTGATTAGAAAGAAGAACGACGCAAAGATGGCAGGCTCAATTACAAGAAGGAAGAGATTGAAAGAGTGGTTATGATATCTTGATCTTTTTTTACTTGTGTTCATTGTATACTCCACAAATTAGAGCTTGATAGTTGTTTGTTAATTTGGAAAAAATAGATACAATGTTGATGTGACAGTGCCAAATCCTTTTTGAATATCCAATGCTGACATCTTGGTGATGCTCGGTGGTTCTTTTTGGCTCGACAACTATATTGTTTGAAGTTGATACTCTTTTAGAAAGTAGTTGATACTTTTTCAAGAATTATTGGTACTTTTTCAAGAATTGTTGATACTTTTTCAAGAATTGTTGATACTTTTTTCGGAATTGTTATTTTTTTTACACTTTCCTGTAACCTATATCTACATTCCGACAACATTTTTCTCAGTATATAAATTGGTCTGGTATCCGATATTACTTGAAGAATGGCAAGATATACAAGATATCTGCATTCCAACAGCATTCTCTCCCTAAAAGAATGTTGCAAATGGAAGAAAGAAAACAAAAATAATAATGACGATACTTTTGCACGCACAATTGGTCGTGGCCGCGACCTTGCCCAAATTTTTAAAATCTAAATATAAATACTTTTACCAGAATTGTTGATGCTTTTACCAGAATTATTGATACTTTTTCAGAAAAAATTGATACCCTTGCCAAGGCTCGTCGCGGCCGTGCTATCTCACCAGTGAAATACACTTTTGCACGCACAATTGGTCGCAGCAGCGACCAAATGTCGTGGCCGCGTCCTCCGTCGGGCCCAAATTTTTAAAATTTAAATATAAATACTTTTACCACAATTATTGATACTTTTTCAAGAATTGTTGATACTTTTTCAGAAAAAGTTGATACCTCAACAATATATTCATTGAACAACAAATGCTTGTTGATACTTTTTCAAGAATTGTTGATACTTTTACCAGAATTGTTGATACCTTTTCATTGTTGAAGTTGAAGAATATAACTCCAGGGTTGAATTATTAAAGTTGGGCGGGTTAAATTGTTAAATGGGCTCCGTCACACGGAATGAGATCCGTGTGACCGCCACACAAGAGACCTACTCATTTATTTTTAGTTTGTCAAGATTAAACATTAATAGTACTCTATTAGATTATGAAATGCATTAATACAAGATACATATGTAATAGGGGGGTATATTTTAATAATTAGAAAATTATATTTAAGGAGTATTTATTTTTATTATGACATGCTGTACAACTTAATCTACTTCTATTATAAAAGTGTGAGTTGTTTCTTACAAAATTTGATTTGCCTATTATATCCTTAATGAATTTTAATTTTTAAGGTTAGTTTGGTAACTATATCTTAAAGTTTTATTTATAAACTATATCTTTGAATTTTTATTTTTATGGTTAGACAAAATTTGATTTGCCTATTATATCATTAATGAATTTTAGTTTTTAATGTTAGTTTATTAACTATATTTTCAAAGTTTTATTTATTTGGTTAGAATCCTATATAGTTCATCTATCAATTCGTGGAGATGATATCCTAAAAAATTTCACGGATATGATATATAATTCATCGAATGGATTAGTTAAACCTACATATTAATCATATTCTCTATTTTTCTTTATTTTTAATAATATACATAACATTATTATTTTTATTTTTAAGTTTGTTTTTAAATTTCTTATCTCTTTTATAATGAGATTATTTTATATAATTATCAAAAAAGAAAACTGTAGAAAAAAGAAAAGAAAAACCATTAATTAGTAAATTTTTAACGCTAATTTAGTAACTTTATTTTTAAAAGTTTTATTTATTTAGTAAGATCCATTTTATAATAAAAATTCATCTCTCAAGTTTCAACTTATGAATTTTTTTTATCACATTTCATAAGATATATAATTCAACTGATGACATAAGTTGAACTTAAATATTCATAATACCTTATATTATTATTCCTTGATAGTAAAATACATTATATTATTCTTTTTATTTGTTTATATTTTATTCGATTCTTCATAAATTTCTGATAATTTTTCTAATTGGTTTCTTCTATAATATTTGAAGAGAAAGGAGAAAGACCAATTAACACAAATGTACTTACAATAAGTAAAATTACTTTAGTATATGATTCTCATGATATTGAATAATTGAAGTTACACAAAAGATATTTATGTATTTATAAGAAAATTACAGAAATTTAAACATATTGTAGGACTTTAGTAACTCCAAAGTTTGACTTTTTTACTAGGATAATGATTCCAAGACTTTTAATTTCAAATAGTAGTACTTTAGAGTTATTTAGATAATAAATGTTTGCAAAATTATCAAGTTTTGGTGTTTTCATTGTGAAAAAAATAATAAAAGATTTTACGATTAGCAAAAACAAGACAAAAAAAACTATACACATAAATAGAGAAAGCTCTTATTTACCATTTTTCATTTTAATAGTTTTTTTTTTTTTTGTTTACTTTTTGTTTTTAATTTAGGTACGTAGTTATAATATATATATACTCATTCTATTAACCTTAACCAAAAGTAATAAAACATAAAAATAAAAATAAAAAATTGACAAGATAACTGTAGTGTATCATATTCCTTTTATTTGATGTTAAATTTTTGTGAATAGATCTTTCTCCTTTCTCTATAATTGTAAAAGAATCCAATTAGAAGAACTATATGAAATTTATGAAGAACTGAAGAAAGTATATAAAAATAATAATAATAATAATAATAATAATAATAATAATATAATGTATATTACTAAAAAGGAATAAGAATATAAGATATTATGAATATTAAAGTCTTTAATTTATGATTCTCAAAATATTAAATAATTGAAATGTACACAAAAGATATTTATATATATGTATAAAAATTATAGAAAATAAACATAGTTTAGTAGGAGTTTAATAGCTCCAAACTTTGACTTCTTTGTTAGGTTAATGGCCACAATAATCTTAACTTGCAATAGTGGTATACCATAAAGGTATTTAGGTATTGAATGTTATATTAAGTTTTTGTGTTTTCATGGCTAAAAAGTACTAATATATTTTTAGTTTACTTTTTTTAATTTAGGTATGGTGCGTAGCTATAACATCTATGCTCATTTCAATAACTACAACAAAACAACGATAGTGCATTATATAATATTTAATTTACCACAATATATGAATGACTCAAGATTAATGATACTGACATGATAAAATATTTAAAATATGTAAAATGTAATAGTTTAATATGATTTCAATAGTTATAAGTTTGACTTCATAGTCGAATAATAGACACAAGATTGTTGACATACGATCGTACTTATATTTTTTTATTATATAAAAATGATTGAAAGTTAAATTTAAAAAAATGCCATTAAAGAATTTTTTGGAAAAAAATGGATGAGATTAAATTAAATCTTTTAGTCTATTTAAAAAATGTAAACATTATATGTCAGAACAATATGTAAATGATTCACTATAAACATTACAACAAGAGAAAATAATAATTGATTTACGAATTTTATTGAATTCAAAAAGTATATGAGAAAATCATATATATATATATATATATAAAAGATGAAAAAAATGGAGGGAAGTGGTAAAAGTAGCTTATATATGAAATCAGTAAAAGATATATATGAAGATATAAAAACTATAAATGCATCGGTAAGTCCAGCTTCGGTACCACCACCGCGAGATAAGAATACATATGTATTTAAATATGAGGGACCCACTAAATTATATAATTTCATATTTATCTCACAATGGTACAATAGAATCACCCATAAGTTGAACATCATTTTTAATTACATACCTTACACACCTACAAACATACTCACTAATGTAATACTTTTAATAGGTGATGTAATTTTAGTAGACCAAAGAAAAACTGTTATGTTAGAAAATTAAAGAGAGACATAAATATAACAAGATTTATAATAATTGGAGTTTAGACCGAGGTGTGAAATTTTATTGTACTAATAATATAAATAATAAAATGGTAAACGTAAAAATTGGTGGACATGAATAGTTGCATCAAATTCATTTAAATATTTAAGATCTAACATTAAACAAATTATTAAATCAATAAAAATATTATATATATATATATATATATTTTTAAGCATATGTAATAACTTGATAAATGAACTTACTATGCTATAAAATTTATAGGGTACCGTGAATGAACTAAGTTGTACTGTGAATGATTCAAAAATTGTATTATATGAATGAGTATCACAAAATTAATTTAAATATGCTGAAAAATAAAGACAACGAAATGTGAATGTTAAATATTAACTTGACAATAGATTAGATAAAAACTATTTACGTCGAATAGAGTACTGTATAGTCTAAATAAAGAATAAAATGAGAAAATAAAATCGGAATGCGTAGTTTAAACATGTATCTATAAGACTTTTAAATGGATGTGCAATGTTTGAAAAATTAGGGGCATTTCACTATAACTAAATAAGGAATTAAAGACATTACAAATTAGTTAAAACATTTATTATATTTTATATGGATTGTAGTATGTGTCTTGAAAGAAGATTGAGAGACACTATGTATATAGTCAATCTTCCATAAAAAGTATTTTTTATTTTGTAATTATATTATAGTAGGATTTTTATTTTAAATCACACATAATTTTTAAATTTCGACGTTGCATTGAAAAAATAATTAAGGAAAATTGAAATAAGCAATCTTAAATCGATAAGTAAATTATATTAAAGAGGGTTATACTTAATAATAATAGAAAAATTAGAAAATAACATTCATAGCAAAAGTTGGATGTTGGACATTGATATTAAATTGCTGGAAGTTTTTCTTTACATTAAAATATGTAAAAAAATTCATGTGCAAATGTATGTTGAAATCGAAATTATTTATTAGAGAATTATAGAAAAGTACGTTAGGCCTAATATTTTGTGTGTATATAATAAATAATTAACTCATGGATGTCAGTTGATGATGTAATGAGACAATTAAAAATGTGTTTTTCTTCAAATGCCAGTGATTTGGTGCAAAACATAAAAATATATGCCTCATATTACGTATATAGTTTTTCAATCATCGTATAACCATATTCAAGATATATTAATGATGATCAAGTCTCTGTATAATAAGAAGTAAACAATAGTTTGAATAAATCAAATTTTACATGTTTAGAAAATTTTGTAAGACTAAATATGTCTACACTATATCATGGTATGTCGTTTTTTACGAATCTTTTAACGTTAATTATTATAACTTATTTATTAAGAATAAGGTTATTTAACTTTTCTATTTTTCTTTTGTGATTTTTTTAGTTTTTAGTTGATTCAAAATCATGTTTGTTCAATGAATAAATTTTTATTACATTGAATAATTTACAAGGTTGTGTATATATATTACAGTGATCACAATGTACAATTATTTTACGTTCAAATTAATTTTTTTTATTAAATAATAGTAAAAAATTATAACCACGTGCAACGCACGTGCGTAGTGCTAGTATTATTAAAAGTATTAGTTTTCACACTATAAAGTATCATTTTTTATTTATAAAAGTATTATGTTTTTTTATCCCCTAATGAGCGGATGTAAATTGCAAATAAGGTAGAGAATGAAATCACTAAAAATTGTTACCCATTTGTGTGAGTAGATTTGTAATTATAATATGGAAAAAGAAACAGAAAAAACAAAATAGTTTTAGGAGATTAACTTTTGTTGACAACTATTAAAGTATAGCAAATATAATAAAATAAAATATTAAAAAACCTACACTCTCACCTCCCTCCCTTTCTCCCTCGTATAAATACCAGAATTTTAGGCATTCTGGTAACTCGCTTTGATTTCTGTTTTCATCACACACACAGTGGGTTGGGGCGAATGGTGGGATACAATTCAACCAACTAATAGTAAAAATGAAGGCAGCATGTGCATAACAAATGAACGGCCGCCCACAATTACAGTTTCCTCTTTAATGGATTTTTATGCATTTCTACTGCTGATGAAGTGTTTCTATAACCTCAAACTTCTCAGCTATTTTCTCTCTGATCTTGCCAGCTAATTCTCTATATTTACATCTTTTATTTTTTATTTTTATTTTTTTCACAGCCCATTAGCTTATTCTTCTCTCCCTATCAACAATTCACTCTCACACACATACACACACTCTTTTTCTACATCAAGTGGATCTTGGTGTCATTTCCATCTATTCTTCACTAGGGTTTCCTGGATTTCTAAAATCTTTTTTTTTTCTTTGAAAAAGATCCAACCTTTTTGTTTCCCAATTGTCATGTTTCTGATTTTGTGTGTACTTCCACCAAAATTTCAGCTAGTTTTGGTGTTCTAGTGTTCGTGACTATATTTAGACTCAGATTTGATTTGAGTTTGATGTTTCCACCTTTTTATTTACCAATAATTTTCCAGGGAAGAAAAAATGAAAAATTATGGGCTATTCATATAATCCTACGCTGTTCTGTTGAGGGACTGATTTTTTGTTTCACAAGAAGTTAATTCAAAGTCCGCAACATCAAGGTAGTGAGAAACAGAGAAACGGAAAAATTTCTGTTTGTTTAATTTAGAAGTCTTTTGAATTAATATTAGTTTTTGTTGATTCGAATGAGGACTTTTTATGTTAGCAGTGTCATGTTAGATCTGTTATTAAATTAAACAGCTTTTATAAATTTTCTATTTCTTGCATTGTATAAATTATGTAAGCAATTTAAACGTTAGCTACTTATAAGTTCATTTTGTTGGATGCTAATTTTCTTGTTTTTCTTTTGTGAATTTTACAGAGGCTTGGCTGCATATGCTCTCAGTAATTCTTTGTTTGTGCGTTTTAGAAGTGAAGGATTAGAAAAAAATTGTTTACTGAATTTCACTAAATTGTTTTATGCTTTCGGCGTGCATGGAGGTCTGTTAATTGTTTTGGAGGTTACAAAAGTATTAAAGGATAAGAATCTTTCCGAAGATATCTTTTTGCCAAATCATAATGCATGCTGAACAACTGCCTTGTACATTCATGAGAATTTATGTGAAACAATTTTGTAAGTTGAGGACTGTAGAGAACTGGAATCTTTTATCTATTATTAAGTTAAATGGTCATAAGTTTTTGTACTTTTTTGCACTCATAAGTTTAATTGATCATTTAAATATTGGCTTTCTATGGACTATCTAAATTCACATCTTCTCTTCATGTTTGGTACATACATTTAACTTGTAACGATCAGAGGATAGTTAACTCCCTGAGAATATATACAAACTTTTAATCGGATTGGGATTCGATGACCTATATAAAAAAGTGGTTGCATGGTTTATAGGATGTCTTGAAATGTGACTGATCTCTTAAAGAGTACAATTTGTCGTATGTTGTCTGTTATATGCACGTGGCGCTCTATAGTTTATATTTATCAATATCTTGCCGGAAACTGTATCTTTCTTGAATTCGACGTTTGTTTGACATATATAACAACTTTTCTCAAGAGGGAATGAGATTGGATATTTGCATTGCACTAATTCCTTTTTGTTTTAGATAAATATGCATTTTTCTTTGCCTAGCATGCTATAATTTACATTTCTTGTTCTTTAGTCAAATTAGGAGATGAGTATGACGAGCGAAAGTGACGAGAGGATGACGCCCAACAACGGTGTAGATTCACCATCTCTTGATGATGCTAATGTTGAAGGAAATGTGGGAGGGAACGGCCCACTTAAAAAAGGACCGTGGACTTCCGCAGAAGATGCAATATTGGTTGAGTATGTGAATAAGCATGGAGAAGGGAACTGGAATGCAGTTCAAAAACACTCGGGCCTTGCCCGTTGTGGAAAAAGTTGTCGGCTGAGGTGGGCCAATCACCTTAGGCCCGATCTAAAAAAAGGCGCATTCACTCCTGAGGAGGAGCGCCGTATAATTGAACTTCATGCCAAGATGGGAAATAGGTGGGCCCGGATGGCTGCTGAGGTGTGCATCACTATTATCAATTTGCTTTCTTGTTTTCAAATACCTTCAGGATTCACCAATTGTCTACTTGTTTTTGCATTTAGGCAGTCCCATCTTTTCTTTGGAAGCATGTTAATGCAGACAGGCGTGTTACGTGTATGATTGTGTTTGCATGGTATTAGATTGTAAAAAAGGCCCATTGACATAATATATCATTTTTGTATGAATGTCTAGTTGGTTAGGAATATCAGTTTTCTTGGATGCCCCCTCATATAAAGCGTTGTAACACGAAGCATCTAGTCTAAAAATGTCCAGTATGTTGATTGTTTACATTTACTGAAACCAAAGCAATGGACTAAAACTGTTTGCTAACGATGTGCTATACAAGTGACGTGCGTGAATTTGGATTTCCTGTTTCCGTTTTCAATAAACATGTCAATTCTGGGAAGGGATATACTTTACTCAAAAGTGAGTGTATTCTTACCGATATGACATGCCTTTCTAAAGGATAATTTCTGCTGCTTATTTTTTAATACACTCATGACTCTTGTTGGTAGTTGGTCATTCATAACATGCCATTAACCACTAGTTTTCTCATTTCAAACCCCGGATTGCATTTATTTGGTTTCTGTTCTTGTTTCATAGAAGTATATGGAAATATAGGTTAATATTTTACCATGTTGTAATGCAACAAAAGTAATGAGGTATATCATCCTTACTTTTTTCTTTTCTGGCTCTTATTTTGAAGAGGGAATGAGTATCACACTTCATATGCTTCGAAGGGATATATAATATTAAATATTTACTATGCATAATCTCATATACATCTTAGCAGATTTATGCGCTCTTGCTCGTTGTCTCATTCTTCTTTCCTTCCTTCACAGTTGCCTGGCCGCACAGATAACGAGATAAAAAATTACTGGAACACTAGAATAAAAAGAAGACAACGACAAGGCTTACCAATCTATCCACCCGATCTCTGTTTGCAATCATTAAACGACAGCCAACATGGAGACAGTATGAATAGCTTCTCGTCTGAGGATGTGCAATACCATCAAGATTTCATGCCAGTGAACAACTTAGATATACCTGCTGTTGAATTCAAGAACCGAGTCAATGCACCAGCAATTCTTGATTTTCCTGCTGGTAACTTGCTCGACTTGCTCAAAGTCTCGACTGTTCATCCATCCAAACGCCTCCGAGAGTCAGAATCGTCAATCCACGGGTTAAACGCTCCTATTTGTAATGCTTACACAGGTGGGAGTCAATACCAAAGTGATAGTCCTATGCGGTTCGTCCAATCTTGTCTATTCGAAAACACATTGTCAAGTTTACCTTCAGTTTCGGAGCCTATGTGGCCGACGAAGCTGGAGCTCCCTTCACTCCAAAATCAGATGGGTACTTTGGGCTCACCCTCGCCCTCATCGCCATTCCTCGAGTCGGTTGATGTCTTACTCCAAACCCCTCCAAATGATCACATGGCGACGTGCACTTTTTCATCCCAAAACAGCGGCCTGTTGGATGCAGTTCTCTATGAATCAATGAAAAAACCTAAGAGCAACGCCACGTCACAAATGGATCATTCAGCACATGAGGCGGAATGGGAGCCATACAACGATCAAGTCTCTCCTTGTCCTTCATCTGTGTTCAGTGAGAGCACTCCCATCAGTGGGACTTCCTTAGACGAACCATACTCTGCAGGGGCCTTACCAGGTTTGATATCTTATTTTGTTCATCGTACTCTCATTCCGCCCTAGAAAAGGCTCATGTTTGAAAAGTTAAAGTTAGTTGTTCGTTGAAGTAACACTAGTACCATATCACAAATAATATATTTGAGTCAAATGTTCTTGAAAAGTCAAACTAATAATAAACAAAGGGGCTGGAGATTGATGTGTACCAGCAAATTGCACGTTCACTAAGCTAACTAGAAATAAACAGTTGTTCATTGTTCAAACATGACTCTTCTTTTGGGACGGAGGGAGTATTTTGTTATGTTTTGTGTTTGCATTTCTTAAAGTGGTGTTCCTTATGTTACTGCTGTCTGTATTACTATGATGTAAAGCTAAAGAAGAAGCAAGCAACCGAGGACAAGTGCCAAGTGAGGACAAATTCGAGACAAATAACCCAATGATGTATTCCAGGCCAGATTTCCTTCTTGCCTAACTGCTTTGGTCCAATAGGAACACTTCTCGGTGATGATTTGAGCAGGGACGGCAAGAGAGTGGATGCAGAGGCGACTTTGTCGACTCAAGGCCATGCCTATGATTCTGGTGCTTGGAATGCTGTGCCTACTGTTTAGTCACTTGTATCTCTATGATTCCGCTTTATTCACTTGTACGCCCATGATTCCGGTGCTTGGAAAGCTATGCCTACCGTTTAGTCACTTGTTTGCTATCGGGATAAGGCCAGGTTTCAATTGCATCCGCACTATTCGTATTGTTATTTGTCTGTGAGCACGGAGAGACTATGCTAAGGGTTCAAATAGCTGCTTCAATGAGGAATTATTCTTTTAATGTGTAATCTTACAGATTTTGTATGTCATGAGAAGCAGTGTGTATGAGAAATTTCTGCTATTTACATTTTTTCTAATTTAATATTGTTGGATTTTTTGCTCTCTTGTGTGCATTTAGGAACTTCTTGAAATTGAATGAATGAAACTTCAGATTCTAGAGAGATGACAAAAATTATTGCTGCTAGTGCTTAGAACAGGTGTTTGCCAGCTACTGATATTGCCATCAAAATGGTTTCTTCAAACTTCCTTTTATACTCGCAATTACCACTTGTATTCCTATGTCTATTAGAATATTATGTTATGGGTTAATTACAACAACTCCATCAAATTATCAGCGTTTTTTCACATAAATCACGAAACTTTTTTTCTTGAAGTACATACAAATTATACGGGCTTGATAGATAAATCACCAAATTTATTTTCCGGTTTGACAGGTAAACCATCAAAAGTATTTCTGATCATTTTTTGTCGGAGTTTGGTACGTGACTTGCGCGTGATAAAATTTTAAGGGTTCCTTTTTGTTCAAACAACATTTTTAGTAGGCCAAAAGTATAAATTTCATTCATACATTTTTTTTCCGTACCCAGTGTCAAGAGCCTACATTGTTGAAGATGAACAACTTCTACATCCCTAAAAGTGTATCACGCGCAAGTCGCGTGCGGAATTCTGGTGGAAAATGGTCGAAAAATAAGTTTGGTGATTTATTTGTCAAATTGTGCCAAAAAAAATATTTAATGATTTATGTGCAAAACCGCTGATAATTTGGTGGATTTGTTGTAATTAACCCTTATATTATTATATAGTTTTGCTAAACATGATATACCTTATTTCTTTATTTAGTTAAAATATAAAGTTATTTGAAATACTAATTTTCCATATAATTTGTTTAATACAACAGAAATTCTATATTCGATAAATATTTTAATCTATAAGAATATAAGCACTAAATATTTATATGCATTTCTATTCATGTTTGTCATGAAAAATATCAGCATGTTTCCAATATCCTAATTTAAAAATAAAAAATATCATAAAATCAAACAACATTATTTAAAGTCATTAAAATAAATTATATTTTTATCAAAATAAAATTTATTATCGATATATTATATGTAATTCTATTTATATTCGAGGAATCTATAAAAAAATATATTGTTATTTCTTGCTTCTCATGTCACTTTTTTTTTTCTTTCTTTTCCTTCATCTAACAATAGAGCACAATCAAAAGCCAAATTTGAATGTCGACAAAACATATTAGAATAATTGTTGTATATATTTTAATAATTGTGTGGTCAGACTGGTCACATAAACATATTTTTGTTTCTATACGATACATCTACCTACTGGATACTGCTGTTAGAATGCTATAATTATATAATACTAAAATCACACTAAAATAATCCTTAGCACCTAACATTCCTTTATCGTATTTGCTTATTCTAGTTCTATGATTTTATTAAACCTAGCAGACCGATAGATCCTTCTTGATATTCATATTTTGCTATCTTCATTTTTGTTCATGTTTATGTTTAGTCATTCAATATTCTTAATTATTAGATAGCATATGGGACATATTTGTTATATATTGCAAAATGCTTGGATACTATATATACATTCTAATAAATTCAAATATTTTGGATGATAGGTAAAACAAATACAATGATTCATTTTCTCTCGCAACATTCATACTTGCCTTATTGCTGTTTTTGTTATTACTAATAGAATTAGTTTTTGTTATACTTAGTACGATTTTTTGTGATTGTTATGTATCTCTTCATATATTAACTTGTCATTTACTTCTAATTTTGAAAAAAAATTAATATTTTTTCACAACTAATTATACTACTTTGAAAAGTATAATTTCATCAGTCCTCACAAAAGTCATGTTTGTATAAATAAAATGGATCATGTTTAAATTAACAGATGTTGACGAACACTGGCTCCTAAATAATAATAAAGGAAGAAATGTCCCTAGGTCGTACGATTTTCGTATCCAACAAGAGGATTTTCCATCTCGTCTATCGTTGACCAGTGATCATGGTGTCGAATCCAATATCCGGACTACTTGATCATTGGTTTGTCAAATGACGGGGACCGCCCCAAGCTGCCTAGTCAAAGAAAGAAGGATCCGCTCGAAATTCAAGAAGGACCAATAACTAGAGCTCGAGCAAACAAATTAAAGTGACCATGTTGAACCTTGCTGAAATACAAGAAAACGTGCAAGAAAAGTGCTTAGAAGGCTCAATGGTGAATGTTATTGGGTTGGGGCTCAATTTAAGTGATGGGCCGTAGCTAAACTAAGTTGGAAGACACGTTTTGAAGACCTTGGGCCACCTATTTCGGGCTACACCTCAAGCCCAAGAAGAGATCCATTAGAACGGATAAGTTATGAGTCAATAAATCTTTTATATGTCAATGTAGTCAAGGGTCCTTATCTAGACTTCCTTGAATCCTTTAATGTAGTCAAGTGGTCTTATCTAGTCTTTTAAGAGTCATTGAAGGTAGTCAAGGGCTTTTGAATGCTCTTAAGTACTATACATGCATGTAAGACACTCTAGAGTCACTTTCTAGCCTATAAATAGGTCCTACAAAGGTCGTAAAAATCACCATTGAATCAATTCCGAAAATTAGTTTTTCTTTTCATATTTTGGATTCTCTCTTTGTGAGGTATTCAAATATTCAAGAACTTATCAAGGTCATTGAGCAAGATCTTGTGATGTTCAACCATATCGAGGTTCTTGGCTAATCATATAGCTAACGAGTCGAGGTTTATCAAGCTCTAAGTAAGATCAAATCGGATTCTCGATCTGGGGAGAACGCTGCTTATTTTATACGTTGGGTTCTTAGATCATTATATCTAACGGGTCCAATGTCTCTATCCATATCCGTATCAGTTTGTTATCAGAGTAATCTGGTATTGATCTGATTATCTTCTATCTTTTATCTTTTATGTTCGAATCTGTTTTAAAAAAAAATTTACCAAAAAAAAGAAGTCCCCAAAAAAAAAAGGGGGGGGGGATACAAAAAAAGAATCTCCGTTATAGTTAGTCACTTCATTTGCTACCATATTCAGCAAGTAGTCATAAAGGAAAAATATTGTAGAAGTGCTTGATAATTCCTTGTTTCTTTATAATAAGACTAAGGGATTGTTGAACGTTACTTGAGATTGTTCAGCTTGGTCTGTTCTTGAATTTTGAGTGGTAAAAGGCATTGAGTGGTGAGATTATTAGAAGGGAGGTAAAAGCCTACGAGTGATTCGTGAGTAACAATAGAGTGATAATTTGAGTGATACACGAGTGAATTGTGAGGATTACTTACATTATGGAAGAAACTTTTGAAAATAACTTTTCAGGACAAGATTTTACAGCGCAGACCATACAACAATTGGGAAGTATTCTTAATGACATCAACGATCGATTGAAGAGGCTAAAAATTCCGAGAGGGCGCAATCATGCCTACCAAAGAAGACATGAAGATGAGTTGGAGACGGATGAAGAAGATGAGGGGATCGATTCACCAAGTCCGAAGAGGGGGTAGAAGGCACAATACTGAAGTTGACAGAGACTTGAGCAGCATAAAAATGAACACTCCAACATTCCATGGGAGGAGCAATCTGGAAGCGTATTTGGAGTGGGAGAAGAAGGTCGATCTTATTTTCGGTTGTCATAACTACTCCGAAGATAAGAAGGTGAGGCTTGCTGCAATTGAATTCACGGATTATGCCATAGTTTGGTGGGATAAATTGGTTACAAATTGAAGACTCTACGAGAGAGGCCGGTGTCTACATGGGCTGAAATGAAGTCAATAATGCGTAAGAGATTTATACCTTCTCATTATTTTCGTGATTTATATCGAAAACTTCAAACTATGAATCAGGAAAATAAATCTCTGGATGAGTATTATAAGGAGATGGAGATTGCCATGATTAGAGCAAATGTTGAAGAAGATAGGGAGACTACCATGGCTCGCTTCTTGAGTAGACTGAATCGGGAGATTGCGAGAGTAGTGGAATTTTAGCACTACGTGGAGTTAGAGGAGATGGTGCATACATCCATGAATGTGGAAAGACAACTGAAGAATGACGTGTCATTCTAAAGAAGTTGAATATCAAGATTTCCATCTTCTAGCAAGATAAAGGAAGGGATGCACAAGACGACCTACGGGACAACTTCAAGGTGCCAACATGAGATGTCAAAAAACAAGATTAATGAAAAAGGGAAAGGTATCTCTCCTTCTTCTAGAACTCGAGATATTAAATGTTTTCGGTGCTAGGGACTTGGACATATTGCGTCTGAATGTTCGAACAAGAAGGTCATGATACTGAGGGGCAATGGAGAGATTAAGTCCGAAAGTGAAAATGGAGAAAGTGGTGATGAGCAGTTTGAGGAAACTACGCCCGAGCAAGGAGAACTTTTGGTGATGAGGAGAGCTCTAAACATGAAAATCAAGGTGGCTGAAGCCGAACAACAAAGAGAGAACATATTCCACACATGATGAAAGGTATGCATGTTGATTATTGATGGTGGTAGTTGTGCTAATGTTGCTAGTACTGAAATGGTGGAAAAACTGAATTTAGTTACCTCAAAACATCCCCATCCTTACAAGCTTCAATGGCTTAATGAATGTGGGGAAATTCGTGTAACTAAACGATTTTTGATATCATTTTCCATTGAAAAGTACAAGGGTGAAATTTTGTGTGATGTGGTACCGATGCATGCTAGCCAGATTCTATTGGGAAGACCATGACAGTTTGACTGAAGGGTGACATATGATGGGTATCTTAATAGATACACATTGAAGCATCAAATAAAACCATTATACTTGTTTCTTTGACTCCAGAACAAGTTCAAGAGGATCAAATCAAAATGTCCTAGTCGAGAAGAGAAACAGAGACTGAGGGAAAGAAAAATGAGATTGACGGACAAAATTTGAGAGAAGAAAAGAGTGGAGAGAAAAAATAAGAGGGCCAGTTTAAGTGTTTCCGAGGGAGAGAAGAAATTGGAGGAAAGTGAGGATAAAGAAAAGATTAAATTTATTTGCAAGAGGCAGCGACCTAAAAAGAGTGATTGTTGAGAGAAAAAGTTTGTTGGTATTGGTGTACAAGGAGTCCTATTTTAGCACTAGCGAATTAACACCTTCTTTGCCTAGTCCCTTTGTGTCACTGACCTCATTCCGGAGGCAACACTTCCAAACCGACCTGCTTATAGAGCTAATTCGGAGGAAACGAAGGAAATTCAAAGACAAGTTGAGAAATTGATGAGTATGGGCAAGATCCGAGAAAGCATGAGCCCATGAGTCGTATCTATAATTGTGGTACCAAAGAAGGATGGGTCTTGGAGGATGTGTACCGACTATCGTGCATTAATAAAATCACGGAAGGAAATCCGATTGCTTTCTTTAGTGAGAAATTGAAAGCTCAACTGAACTATCTGACTTATGATAAGGAGTTGTAGAGTGTTGGGAACTTGACAACACTACTTGTGGCCAAAGGAGTTTGTCATCCACATAGATCATGAATCTCTAAAATACCTCAAGGGTCAAGGTAAGCTGAGTAGGAGGCATATCAAATGGGTGGAATTCATTGATACATTTCCTTATGTGATCAAGTACAAGAAAGGTAAAGATAACATTGTAGCTGATGCTTTATCTAGGAGGCATGCTTTAATTGCTACATTGGCATCTAAATTGCTTGGTTTTGAGTCTATTAAGTACATGTATGAAAATGATCGTAATTTTTCTTCTGTTTACCTGGCTTGTGAACATGCTGCATTTGACAAATTCCATAGACATGAGGGTTATTTATTTCGTGAAAATAGACTTTGCAGTTGTGAGGTGATGTTCAATTTCATCAAGTGAGCCTATACTTTGTAATATGGTGTGTTGGGAATGTGGAACCGGAGTCAGGGAGTGGAGAACCGGCGGTTTAAACCGGGTTTTAGCATCAAGAAGACAAACTGGTCAGAACAAACCGGGTTCGAGTTAGTTTGGGATAAACGTCATTTGTGACGAAGCAGTTGTAGATTAGTGACGAAGAAAACCGTCACATTTGTCCGGTAGTTCAGCGTAACTTCTTGCAGTTATAACTTCCTGTTCAGTTGCATTCGAGCTTCAATCCATATATCATTGTAAAGCTCTCATTGAGGAGAAGATCACTACGTAGCATAATTCCCTTGTACTTTAGATTAGAGAGAGTATTTAGAGATTGAGTGTTCGTGCCCTAATTTGTATCCAGAATTGGGCATTTCATTTCTTGAGCTAATTCTCTGTAATTGATTGAAGTTCTTAGTGGATTGAGGTGTGCCTTGCCTCCGTGGATGTAGTTCATCTTGAACGAACCACGTTAAAACTGTGTTTGATTCATTTTAGATTCCTGTTCTGCGTGAGCTTCATTCGGTCACAACTCTGGCCGAACAGAAAGAGTTTCTTCATACGTTTCTCAAGTTCTTTGGTGTTGTGTGTTCAAGAGTTGTTTTCACTAACAAGTGGCGCCGTCTGTGGGAAGCAACTCTCACAGCTTGAAGAAGGGAAGGAATGACTGGTATGAAGATGGACTTTGAGAAGTTTACAGGGAGAAATAATTTCACACTGTGGAAGATCAACATGAATGCAGTTTTGGTTCACAATGGCCTTGATCTTGCTTTGATACCTCTTGATTCTTGGGAAGAAAGTGAGAAACCCAAGTTCGTATCAGTGGATAAGAAAGCCCTCAGTCTTATCTTTCTGTGTTTAGGTGATAAACCGCTAAGAGAGGTCTCAAGATGCAAGAGTTCCTTAGAAGCATGGAAGAGGTTGGAGGAGTTGTATCAATCTAAGTCAGTTTCCAACAAACTGTTCTTAAAGCAGAAGATGTTGGCCTTCAAGATCACTGAAGATAAGGTAATTTCTGACCAACTTGATGAGTTTATTAAGATGGTTGAGGAATTGGAAGACCTGGATGTGAAAATGGAGGAGGATGATAAAGCATTGATGGTGTTAAACATTCTTCCAAAATCCATGGAAAGCTTTAAGGATGCCTTGATGTATGGGAGAGATGAGCAGCTATCTTATGATGGGATAGTGAAGGCTCTGAGGTCTAAATGCTTCCAGACTCAAGATGATAAAGGCATGGTGCAATCTGGAGAAGGTTTGAATGTTAAATTCAAGAAACCTTGGCAAGGAAAGAAGGGACAGAATTCTAAGGACTTCAAAGCAGGAGATTCTAATCCAAAGAAGGGAAGTGAATGGGTTGAGAAGAGGAAATGCTTCAAGTGCAAGCAGCCTGGTCACTTGAAGAAGGATTGTCCTAAAAGAAACAAGAAAGGAAGAAACCAAGGGGCAGAAGCTGCTGCCATTGACCTTCAAGAAGATCCTCCAGAGGTATTGAATGTTACTGAATCAAGAATGGTGAAAGAATGGGTCTTAGACACAGGCTGCTCCTTTCATATGTGTCCACACCAGTCATGGTTTGATGAACTGAAGAGAGAAGATGGTGGAAATGTTCTCCTGGGCAATGACCAATCATGCAAGGTGAAAGGAATTGGATCAGTGAGCATAAGGATGTTTGATGGTGTGGTCAGAATCATCTCTAATGTAAGATATGTTCCTGGCCTTAAAAGAAATCTTCTATCTCTTGGTTCTTTGGTAACTAGTGGTTGTCAGTTTAGCTCAGTGGATGGTTTCTTGCATATCACTAAACATGATAAAGTGGTGATTAAAGGCAGACAACATAATGGGTTGTTTATCTTGATTGGTTCACCTGTTGTTGGGAGTGTTGATATGGTCTTGAGCAGTTCTGAGCTTGTTAAATGGCACAAGAGGCTTGGGCACATAGGAGAGAAAGGGTTGAAGGAACTGTCAAGAAGTGGTGTAATTGAAAACATGGGAAATCAAAACCTGGAGTTTTGTGATCAGTGTGCTTTGGGCAAGTCCAAGAAGCTGCCCTATGGAAAGGGTGTTCACACAACTCAAGAGCCAGTAGATTATGTCCACTCTGACATATGGGGTCCTGCAAGGACAGAGACTCATGGTGGAGCAAGGTATTTCATGTCTTTGATTGATGATTACAGTAGAAAGGTGTGGATCATGTTGATGAAGAATAAGAGTGATGCTTTTCATAAGTTCAAAACATGGTTGATTCAACTGGAAAATGTCAAAGGGAAGAAGCTGAAGCACCTTAGGACTGATAATGGATTGGAATACCTCTCTACTGAGTTCACAAACTTCTGTGAAGAAAGAGGAATCAAGAGACATAGGACTGTCCCAATGAATCCTCAACAGAATGGGGTTGCTGAGAGGCTTAATAGGACTCTTCTTGAAAGAGTAAGGTGTATGCTGTTGGATGCTGGGTTGCCAAAGGTATTTTGGGGTGAAACCATTGCTACAACATGTTATCTCATTAACAGGTCACCCTCATCAGTGATTGGGTTCAAAACACCTGAAGAGGTGTGGAGTGGACAGAAACCAAGTTATGAAGGTTTAAGGGTGTTTGGTTGTCTTGCTTTTGTCCATGTCAAGCAAGACAAGTTAGATGCAAGAGCTCTAAGATGTGTATTTCTTGGATATCCAGATGGAATAAAGGGCTACAGATTGTGGTGTCTAGAGAAGGGAAATCAGAAGATAATCACAAGTAGAGATGTAAAGTTTAATGAGAATGTGATGGCTTATACTTCAACAGGCTCTAAGGAAGAACTTGATGGTGCTAAGGAGAATGAAGAGATATCAATTCAGGTGGAGCATCCTGCTGAAGATGATCACACATCTCAACAACAACAAGAGAATCTACAAGATAGTGATTCATCATCTGAAGAAGAAGAACAAGCTAGACCTTCACAAAATGTGAGAGAATATAGCATTGGAAGGGACAGACCTAGAAGAACAATCAATAGACCTGACTTCTATGGGCAAGCAGGGAGTGTTTATTATGCCTTGAGTGTTGCTGAAGACCTGGAATCACAAGAGCCTAGTAGTTTTAAAGAAGCACTAGATTGTGAAGAAGGTGAACACTGGATTCAGGCAATGATTGAAGAGATGGAATCCCTGGAAAAGAATGAGACCTGGACATTGGTGGATAAACCAAAAGGTCAGAAACTTGTGAGTTCTAAATGGATATACAAGAAGAAGTTAGAGACTGCATGATCCAAACAAGTGAGGTTTAAAGCAAGATTGGTGGCTAGGGGCTTTACACAAAGGGAAGGGATTGATTTTAATGAAGTTTTCTCTCCAGTAGTAAAGCACTGCTCAATCAGGTTGCTTTTATCAAAGGTTACTCAAGAGGACTTGGAACTACAACAACTAGATGTAAAGACAACATTCTTACATGGAGAACTCATTGAGAAAATATATATGAAACAGCCAGAAGGCTTTGTTGTTCCTGAACAAGAAGACAAAGTTTGTTTGCTGAAGAAGTCACTGTATGGACTCAAACAAAGTCCAAGACAGTGGAATAAGAGGTTCAATGACTTCATGATCAGTGTTGGCTTTGTAAGAAGTCTTTATGATAGTTGTGTTTACTTCAACAAGTGTTCAAAGCAAGATAAAGTCTTCCTGCTTTTGTATGTGGATGATATGCTGATTGCCAGCAAGAACAAGAAGAGTGTACAATGGTTGAAGGACAGACTTAACACTGAATTTGACATGAAAGATCTGGGAGATGCCAAGAAGATTTTGGGCATGGATATTCTGAGGAACAGAGAAGCTGGAGTTCTTTGGTTATCTCAAAGGCAATATCTACAGAAGGTTTTGGAGAGGTTCCACATGCATGAATCCAAACCTCTCTCCACTCCAGTTAATCTACAGAAGAAACTCACCAAAGAACAATGCCCAAAGACTGAAGATGAGGTCATACATATGAGCAATATTCCTTATGCAAGTGGAGTTGGAAGTCTCATGTATGGAATGATTTGTAGTAGGCCTGACTTGGCCTATGCTGTTTCTTTAGTAAGCAGGTTCATGTCAAATCTAGGTGTTGAACATTGGAAAGCTTTGAAGCATGTGATGAGGTATTTGAAGGGTTCAGTGAACTTGTCACTGAAGTTTGAGAAGAAAGTGAATGGAAGCACTGTTGCATTGGAGGGCTTTGCTGATTCTGATTTTGCAGCAAACATAGACACTAGAAAATCTATTTCTGGATTTGTGTTCACCTTATTTGGAACAGCCATCAGCTGGAGAATTGTACAACAATCAGTTGTAGCACTTTCAACAACAGAAGCAGAATATATCTCTCTCACTGAAGCTATCAAAGAAGCAATCTGGCTTAAAGGGATTTTGAGAGATTTGGACATCAAGAAAAAGTGTGTGGCGATTTACCGTGATAATCAGAGTGCTCTACACCTTGTGAAACACCAAGCATTTCATGAAAGGTCAAAGCACATTGATGTTAGGTTGCATTTTGCTAGGGATATCATTGATTCTGGTTCTGTGGAGGTGAAGAATGTACACACATTGCATAACCCTGCTGATTTTCTTACTAAGGGTGTACCTGGGAACAAAGTGGAGCATTGCTCGAGCCTGCTGCAGCTTGAGCAATGTCATGAAGAGCATTAACAGACAAGGCAGTGGTGAGGCAGGAAGAGGCACACATGATTCATTGAGGTGGAGATTTGTGAGGTGATGTTCAATTTCATCAAGTGAGCCTATACTTTGTAATATGGTGTGTTGGGAATGTGGAACCGGAGTCAGGGAGTGGAGAACCGTTGTTTAAACCGGGTTTTAGCATCAAGAAGACAAACTGGTCAGAACAAACTGGGTTCGAGTTAGTTTGGGATAACCGTCATTTGTGACGAAGCAGTTGCAGATTAGTGACGAAGAAAACCGTCACATTTGTCCGGTAGCTCAGCGTAACTTCTTGCAGTTATAACTTCCTGTTCAGTTGCATTCGAGCTTCAATCCATATATCATTGTAAAGCTCTCATTGAGGAGAAGATCACTACGTAGCATAATTCCCTTGTACTTTAGATTAGAGAGAGTATTTAGAGATTGAGTGTTCGTGCCCTAATTTGTATCCAGAATTGGGCATTTCATTTCTTGAGCTAATTCTCTGTAATTGATTGAAGTTCTTAGTGGATTGAGGTGTGCCTTGCCTCTGCGGATGTAGTTCATCTTGAACGAACCACGTTAAAACTGTGTTTGATTCATTTTTTATTCCTGTTCTGCGTGAGCTTCACTCGGTCACAACTCTGGCCGAACAGAAAGAGTTTCTTCATACGTTTCTCAAGTTCTTTGGTGTTGTGTGTTCAAGAGTTGTTTTCACTAACAACAGTCCTAAATGTTCTATGCAAGAATTACTTGTTCGCGAAACCCATGGGGGAGGTTTAATGGGACATTTTGGTGTGCACAAAACTTTGAAAATATTGCGTGATCATTTCTTTTGGTCGGGTATACGTGCTGATGTGGGGAGGATCTGTGAAAGATGCATAACTTGTAAACAGGCTAAATCAAAATCAAAGCCTCATGGATTCTATAGACCACTACCTATTCCTAGTTAACCTTGGGTAGACATATCCATGGACTTCGTTTTGGGTTTACCTAAAACGACTAGGGGAAGAGATTCTGTATTTGGGGTAGTTGATAGGTTTTAAAAAATGGCACATTTTATTCCTTGTCATAAAAGTGATGATGCAACTCCTATTGCTGATTTATTTTTTCGAGACAATGTGCGTTTGCATGGAGTACCAAAAACTATTGTGAGTGATCGAGATGCAAAGTTTTTGAATCATTTTTGGCGTGTTTTGTCGAGTAAATTGGGATCCAAACTTCTGTTTTCTACTACATGTTATCCACAAACTGATGGACAAATTGAAGTAGTAAATAGAACTTTATCTCAATTACTCAGAGTCTTGATTAAAAAGAACTGGAAAAATTGGGAGGATTGTTTGTCATTTGCTGAGTTTGCATATAATAGGAGTATACATTTTGCTACTCAATATTCTCCTTTTGAGGTTGTGTATGGTTTCCATTGAGTCCTCTTGATTTGATACCATTACCAAGTCCCGATGGTAAGGCAAAGGAAGAATGAGTTAAGAAGTTGCATGAAAAGGTGAGGCTCAACATTGAGAAGCAAACGAAGCAATATGTGAAACATGCCAACAAGAGCCGAAAGCAAGTCATATTCGAACCAGGTGATTGGGTGTGGCCACATTTGAGAAAACAAAGGTTTTTGACACAGTGTAAGTCTAAGATGCAACCAAGAGGAGATGGACCGTTTCAAGTGATTGCAAGAATCAACGACAATGCCTACAAACTTGACCTTCAAGGTGAGTATAATGTAAGTGCTACTTTTAATGTCACTGATCTTTCTCTTTTTGATGTAGGTTCAGATTCGAGGACGAATCCTTTCGAAGAGGGAGGGAATGTTGGGGACCACCCCAAGCCGCCTAATCAAAGAAAAAAGGATCCGCTCGAAATTCAAGAAGGACCAATAACTAGAGCTCGAGCAAAATAAATTAAAGAGGCCATGTTGAACCTTGTTGCTGAAATACAAGAAAACGTGCAAGAAAAGTGCTTAGAAGGCCCAATGGTGAATGTTGTTGGGTTGGGGCTCAATTTAAGTGATGAACGCAGCTAAACTAGTTGGAAGACACTTTTTGAAGACCTTAGGCCACCAATTTCGGGCTACACCTTAAGCCCAAGAAGAGATCCATTATAATGGATAAGTTATGAGTCAATAAACCTTTTGTATGCCAATGTAGTCAAGGGTCCTTATCTAGACTTCCTTGAATCCTTTAATGTAGTCTAGTAGTCTTATCTAGTCTTTTAAGAGTCATTGAATGTAGTCAAGGGCATTTGAATGCTCCTAAATACTATACATGCATGTAGGACACTCTAGAGTCACTTTATAGCCTATAAGTAGGTCCTACAAAGGTTGTAAAATCACCATTGAATCAATTCTGAAAATTAGCTTTTCTTTTCATATTTTGGATTCTCTCTTTGTGAGGTATTGAAATATTCAAGAACTTATCAAGGTCATTTAGCAAGATCTTGTGGCATTCAACCATATCGAGGTTCTTATGGTTGAATGCCACAAGATCTAGCTCAATGACCTTGATAAGTTCTTTAATATTTGAATACCTCACAAAGAGAGAATCCAAAATATAAAAAGAAAAGTTAATTTTTGGAATTGATTCAATGGTGATTTTTACAACCTTTGTAGGACCTATTTATAGGCTGGAAAGTGATTCTTAGAGTGTCTTACATGCATGTATAGTACTTAGGAGCATTCAAATTTAATGACTCTTAAAAGACTAGATAAGTAGACTAGACTACATTAAAGGATTCAAGGAAGTCTAGATAAGGACCCTTGACTACATTGGCATACAAAAAGTGTTTTTTACTCACAACTTATCCATTCTAATGGATCTCTTCTTGGGCTTGAGGTGTAGCCCAAAATTGGTGGCCCAAGGTCTTCAAAAAGTGTCTTCCAACTTAGTTTAGCTGCGTCCCATCGCTTAAATTGAGCCCCAACCCAATAACATTCACTATTGGGCATTCTTCTGATTGTTTTTCTATTACCATGTTACTGGCTTTGTTTTGTTTCGATCTGGAGTTTATGTTTGGTGCATATTGATTTGTTTCTAATATAACTCGAGTAATAATTGGGTGTAGTTTTTTTCTATGTGAATTATCTTGTGATTTGCAGTTCAAGTGTTTGGTAATACGATGGCAACGGATTTGAATAGTCGTAGGAGAAGGGAGGATTTGGATGAATAACAAATTAAGGTTGTAGTGGACGATGATGTACCAAAGAGGGGGCTTGATTGGCAAAGTTTAGACTTACAAACCTTTCAACTTGTTCAGGTTATTGGAGCATGTACGGAAAGCATGGGAGACGACTAAGGGAATGATGACAATGGGGATTGAAATGAATATGTTCTCATTTCAATTCAATCATTGGTGTGATGTTGATGAAGTATTATCGCTGGAACCAGGGCACTTCCAGAAGAACAACATTCTAGGTCCGTGTCTATGATTTGTCCGTACGAGCACAATGGGAGGAAACAATAAAAGAAATTGGAGATCGATTGGGAGGCTTCCTTGAAATTGACAGAAAATCGATGGAAGGGTTAAGTAGAAGCATTCGGATCAAAGTTTCATTGGATCTAACACAGCCACTAAGGAAAGGTACGAAGTTGGCGATGAAAACCTCAGTGATTTGGGTTCCTTTTAAGTATGAAAGAGTACCAAATTTATGTTATGTGCTTGGATGCTTGGGCCATATTAAGAAAGAACGTGATGTGCTTGAAGATCATGAGGATTTTTCTACTGTAATGGAATAAAATCTTCCTTTTGGTGAGGAGATTAAAGCATCGCCGACTAAGCAAATAAAGGTTGTTGCTCAACAAGAACAATCATCGGACTCGGTGATTGCAAGACGAAGGCTATTTCGGGCCTTCTTGGAGAATCTGGCAAAAGAGAAAATGACCAATGAATCGGATGAAGAATCAGCAGCGAAGAACCTGGTTGTTGAGGAATTACTTGCATCTCTTGGTCAACTGCAGTGTCGAAAATATGGAGACAAAATGGGGAATCATGTACATGACAAGAAGAAGATTGGTGTTTATAATTCTGAAAAAGAGAATCTTACCGAAGGGATAGGTATGATGACTTGAATGCATGCATGCATAGGAAAATGAAAGAGAAGATGGCCAAAATCTTTGAATCTTTGCATAAGGAGTTGCAAGAGAAAAGAGATAAAGGTAAAATCAGTGATCCCAAACTTACCAAGTATACACCATACTCCTAACCAAAAACCATATGCACCTACACACCCAGATGAACAAGCACCAAAAGATACATATGATAACCATGTGGAATAAATACAGTGCCTGACCCTACCATAGAGTATATATTATCCACATCAGAAACCCAAAAAACCAAAACTCCCATACTAACCAAACCAATAACACACCCATGTACTCCCATAATAACCAAACCAAACCTAGGACATTCATCGAGATCAATGAATTCTAGGAAAAAGGTCGAAGTGTTCCTAATACCCTAGAATTGATGAGTAATCAAGGTTTAATTTAGACTACCTATACAAATAAGAAATTATAATCCAACCCCGGGCCCCGGGATTGTGGTTACGTAAGATTATAATAGGATAGCCCGATATGCTAAAGATCCGCTTAATGGTTTGACTAAACCTAATTTCGTCAATCTCAACCAATGCCCCTAGACTCTATTCCCCCACTCGGTAGAGCTTCTCCTCCATAGGCCTACCTTCCACCGATTAGGTTTTTGGTTAAACTAATTATCCAAGGTTAACTTCCCAGTTAACCTCTAAACTCAATTAAAATCTAGTCGACACAATCCTCAAAAGGGTAGCTATCCCTAGCCTAGCGGGGTCAACTATCATTTTTTAATTGCATAATTAATTGAATTGATCATAAGCCACCGAAAGCCGGAACTACCATGAAGCAAGTCTATGGTCGAAGGCTTAATATCAACTAATTATTACAAATTAACCAAATCCTAACCCTAGGTACCACAACTCACAACAAATCCAATAATCAATCAACTAATCATCAATCCCGAAGCATGCTACTCCCGGGCTTCGGAAAATGCGGATGTCATTCACAAATCATCAAAGTAATAAAAGACATCATCAACATCAAGCAATAAAAATAATAATAAATGAAAAATGAAGAGAATAGATAGAAAATGCTTAATATATTGAATAAACCCTCGAAATCCTTTGATGAAATAGTCGGGTGTCACAAGCCCGCGAGCAATCCCCGAGTTCTCCTTAAAGACGGCTTTCTCCTTCAAGAGGAGGAAGAAAACCTAGCTAAGAACTATGAAAATCTTAAAAATGAAGGAGAAAAAGAGAGAAAAGTGTTGGGGAAGATTACAAAAAGAGGTAAGAGTTGAATAATGGTACAAATGAGAGGGAAAGGGGTATATATAGATCCCTCAACCCTAAAATCTGCTGAAAAGCCCCTTAAGTAAGGGTAAAAATGTAAAAATACAAAATGGAGTGCTTGATCCTTTAATTTTTTAGTCGATTTCCTTGTGCGTGCTCGACTCGTCCTTCTCGTGATTTCTAGGAAAAATCCATCCGGAATCAGCCTTCGACTTCAAGTTATAGATCTTCGTCTCGGCTACGTGTGAAAACTTGATTCACTCAAATGGAAGGTCGTCCGAGAAAGTTACGAGCAAAATACAAAGACAGCACACTGAAAATAGGACAACCCTGCATGGGCTCGGACCGGGAGCATTCTGGTCCAACTCCCGATACAAGCAGCCCTCCTTTTCGCGTCTTCGTCTTCTGTCGCCGTTTTGGATGTCCTATACTGCTTTTTCCATTCCGACTCCTTCATGAATTTTATTTGGCACTCGAAGATCTTCGAGTTGGTCTTTTGTTAGGTCCAATTTAGGCCCATTTTTACCTCATTATATGGGCCGGAACGGGGATACACATGTGATTGCCCTCTTTTTCCGTTTCTTGTCGTTTTGAGGCCCTTTCATCCATTTTCTCGACTTGAGTCCTTCACGACTTTTGTTCGTGACTTATCAAACTTTAATTTGGGCCTAATCCCGGCCTATTTTGAGTCCATTTGAGCCTCGAGACGTGGGTCGGAGTGAGAAAATGGGTGTAGTCGATCTTCTTGATCTCCCGAATTTTCCTAACCTTCAAAACATGACTAAAAAACACCCAAAGTTGCATCAAATCATATTAAAAAGAAAAATCAACCTGGGAATAGAATAATACATGAAATCGCATGTAAACATGATGAACACTCGCAAATCACACAAAAATATAGACTTGAAATATGCAAGAAAAACGATATTTTTTATGTTTATCAATAACTCAACCAGTTATTAATCCAAATACAAACCCAGGACAAAGGTCCAATAATCTCTCTAGATTCATTTTCCTCGTGAAGGCTTTGTAATCAACTACTGCATCCCTAAAAAAAGTGGTGAAGGGATCGAGTAATTTTTTCGAAGGCCATCATCATCATAAAGCCAACGACCCTGGATCAAAGCCATGTCCAGGGATTCCGAAGTGAGAACATCTCAAGCAAAAGGAAGACAAAAGGCCTCGTTACCAACACGTAACAACCTAAGTTCCAGACCACCTTCTAGATTCGGCGAGCAGACTTTCTTCCAAGAAACATTAAAAAGGCCCTAGTTATCTGTATTTTCGGTTCAGATAAAATTATGCATAGTCGTTTCCACCTCGTGTAGTAGGGAGTGAGGCCAACAATAAACCATCATGGGTTGGATGAACGAGCTAGTGATAACATAACGAACCAAACACATACGGCCAGCCATAGATAAAGTAGACCCATCCAATGCGCGAATTTGGCTTTGATACTGTTAGTGGGACCACAAAACAGAGTGGCCTTTGGGACTCTCTTGAACAGCGGTACCCCTAGGTAGGAAGGGGAAAGACCCCACAACAAGGCCGAGTTGTTGGTGAACCAGAGTTTTGATATATCGCAGCATGCCGAAGAAAAGTCGTGGACCTGTTGTCACTAAACGAAGAGGATTAAGGTTGATTTTTCCTCCCAAAATAATGACACCGGAGTCAATTACTTCCAAATTAGTGCTTAGTTAGCACTAAAATAGAAAAAATAATAGTTTTACTTACAAGAACGCCACACCATTAAAAAATGGTCCACGTCAACAACAACCACTTGTTTAACATTCTGCAAACAGTGAAATGACCTTTTTAAAAACAAATTACAAGTTACATGACCATTTTGATTTCGTGACAACATAGTGAACATTTTGGCAAGGGGGATAAAAGTTACAGAAAATAATATATATATATATATATATATATATGTGTGTGTGTGTGTGTGTGTGTATAAAGCCAAAATTACATCATTAGGCCTAAATATAATCAGTTTAAAATGGCCGGACAAAATAGGTCAAATAAAAATTAGCTGCAAGGTAAGGTTTTTTGGATTTGTTATAATAATCTATATGTGGAAAAAAATTGAAGGCCATATCACCGTAAGGATATATAAGACTTAATAGAACTAGGCTAAACTATAAAGAAAAATTAGCAAAGTATATCAGTAGTCTAAACTAATTAATTTGAAAAGGATAAAACAGGTTGATACTTAAGGTAGTTTAGCGTTGTCGTACTAAACTAATTATTTTGAAAGAGGTTAAATCGTCCAAATAAATATGTTGAAACTTACGATTGTTCCGCGTTGTCGTAATAATGTGTGTTAAAATATTTTTTAATGTCTAATTATCTAAATAAGGGATATATAAGGCCTAACAGAGTAAGCTAAAGTATGAAACAAAATTAGCAAATTATATCATTTCCTAAATTGTTTAACTTAAAATGGATAAAATTAGCAAAAATAGGCGGGCTCAAATTTAAGGTTTTTTTTTTTTTTTTTTTTGTTTTGTCATAATAATTTATATGAGAAAATAATTCTTAAAAGTCTAATTACCTCAAATAAGGAATATATAAGACCTAATAAAATTAGACTAAAGTACGAACAAAAAATATATCACTAATCCTAGACTAATTAATTTGAAAGAGTAAAATAGACAAAATAAAAATTAGCAGAAACTTTAACACTTTTATATTAGATTAAAGATTATAAATCCTGACTTGTCATCAAAAAGGATCTTCGCACTTTTTTTTACATTATATTTGGATCTTTTCTATATTTTTTTATGTCTTGATGATGATACAAAAAGTATCTTAGTGATAACTATTGAAAAGTTTTACATGTGAAGAGGGTGTTTCAAATATCGAAGAATCTTCAAAGATGACCAAGAACAATCTCAAGAAATAACTATTTCTGGATTACCCAATTTATTGCTTAAAAAATTTAGCTTTAATTTTGAAGTCACAATTTAGTTTTAATATTTTTTTCGGTAAATGGAGCTTCACGTAGAGAAGCCTTTTTATTGGCATATATTTTAAACATATAATTTTTACTTTGTTGAAAAGGTTGTGCAATATTTTTTCTTTGTAATATGGGACTCCAATCAATGTATGAACATTTGATTAGTTATTATATATCCATTCCATTGTTCGTGGTATCTTTTCTGAAGATCCGGTCATTATTGAACATTTTATTAGTGATCTACTCAAATTTTTGGAGTGATAAATTCGAGATCAATATTTAAGTACGCGGTTTGTCCAGCGCGATAGCGAGTTATCGGATATACTGAATTTAGATCTGTATAGGATTAGATCTAGTAGTTCTGTGCTTTATATGTTTCATTTATCTTTGTATTGTGATGACTATTTCTTATCTTTGAAAAATACTAATTAGCTCCCTACTACATATTTGAGATTTAACTTATTCTTTGATAGTTGTCTGACATTTAGAGATTTAACTTATTCTTTGATAGTTATCTGAAATTTAGATTTTCTCAAGAAAATGTATAATAGCGATATTTCTCAATTAAGTTCATAGAAGTTATTATTAAGCATTTCATAGATATTTCGGGCATCTGCACATGTCAAATGTTATTGACTCGTTATATTGGAAGGAGGAGTGCAATGTTATATTATCATAAAAGCAATTTTCATCAAGTATGTTGGTACACGTGGTGGTGCACACACTTTTAGGTCAATTTAAGTGTATTCACGTGTGTTTTGTGCGTTTATTTCTCATTGAAAAATTTGACGTGTTTAGTTCGTTTCATATCAAAAGAGGTGAATTAAGGCTGAAAAACAAGTTCGAAGATCTCAAATTGACAATTCGAGCTCAAAGGAAAAAGAGAACAAGGAAAAATAGGGGACCATGTGTAGGAATTATGTCTATTATAATACTCTTGTAGAATGTAATATAATTAATCCCTTTCCTTAGACCCTTCTTGGTTGTCATAATTTGTATCCTTATTGATTAACCCTAGAGGTGGATCTATAAATTTATATAAACCCTAACATGCGCCTACAACACATAGGAGTTAAGGGATTCGACCTGATAACTGTTTACACAAAAGGTCGATTTCTAATTGAATGATTTCTGACTTCCGTCTTGACCTTCTGGACTGTATCTCCTACTCAATCCTCAACGCCGGATGGATGACGAACTTTGAAGAATTTCAATTGGGAAGGAACACCTTAAACCGCCGTCGCCTACTCTCTCTTTCTCTCTATTCAGTGATCTTTTTTGAGTGTTAATTCTTCTATATTCACAGAATGAGAGACCATGTATTTATAATACATGGTTGAGTTTGGGTCAAGCATGGTAGTTTAATTCCTTCTAGGATTAGGAATTTAATTTCTTGTTAGGAATTTAATTCTCTATTCCTACTTGGACTAGGAGTCTATATGGGTCAGTCCAGGGATCAAATACAAGAAATAAATATGAGCCGAACTATGAATTAATTCTTCCTTGTTCAGCCCAGAACATAATTAATTCATAAATATTAATTCATTCCACTAGAGAATTAATACTGACTTACCCCTTTATTCCCTAGTTGAGTCGGGGCTTGAATTAGACTTAATTAATCCTCGTATTTAAGATATCGAATATCCATTAATTAATTAAAGCCTCTGACAGCTTAAATTAACTAATTTCTTATTTATTCCTTAAGTAGTACCACTCAACCTTATTATTGTACCTGAACTTAATCAACCTGCAGGGTTTAGTACAATTAACCTTTTGAGCTCTTTAAGGGGATATCATCATCCTAAACGGATACGGTTACCTAAATACAAATTACCAATTACTATATGCAAGTTGATGTCACCCAAAATACATAGTATAAAAGTTATAACTTAACTCTTGCCCATGGTAAATCAAAGTGACACACAAACAAACATTCATAACTGTAATCTTATTTAGGCTTTAGATTATTATAAGTCACCGAGATCTCTAGTTCTTCACTTAGGTCAGGCAGAAGAACTTATCTCACTGTGATCCTATCAATACGTAAATACGTACCAGTATAAGTAAATAGTCAAGATAAACTATTCCTACTACCTAAACCAACAACTCGTCCTCAAGTTGTCTGAGCTGTGATTTACATTTTATATCTCATTAAGTTTAACCAATCATATGATCTTCTGTGATCTACAACACACCATATGATCTACTTATTTGCAAGAGATATGGGGACACATACATAGTGAAAGTGTAAATATAATCAGATAGGAGATAAACAATGAATAACTGGAAACATTGTATATAAAAGGTTTTGCTATCAATGTACAAATCCAACACCATGCCCGAGTTGCTGATGCCACGCCCATGGCACAAGCCACGACCGAGACTGACTAGCCCACTGTCGTGGTAAATCCTCCAGAATATGGCCAGTTTTCTGCCTTACCTTCCTCAGCCGAGGCAATCTCACGCCACGCCCCTGGCGGGCCAAGGCCCACGGCCGCGGTAAGGATTAGCCTCGGCCCAACCAAGACCACGACCGAGGCGATGACTGGACTACGGCCGCGGCCCGAAATTGGGTCCAAATCCTTGTTTTCACCACGCCTGCGGCCAATTGTGTGCCACGGCCGCGGCAGGTTTCCTGTTTTAAATACCCAAACATATTTTTGTCTAACTGGGTACAAGTATTTTCTCCTCTTTATATATAACCTCCAATTCAAAAATGACCTATCCTAGAACACATTTCCAGCCATTTTGAAGCCACCAAAGCCACCAAGGAGATATTGGGCAAGAGATTGAAGGATCATCTTCTCCAATTGACATATTTGGTTTCATCCATCTTAGAATCATGTTTCCTTGTCTTTCTACTTATTTTTTGTTTGTTTTAGCTTCCATGGGTGAGTAGCACCCTTATTTCTACCCTTGATCAAATGTAAAACTTTAAGTGACAATGTATACATGATTATTGCCAGTTGATGTTACCTTTTGATTGCAATTTCAAGTGTTCTACACTATTTGATGTTATTGGCTCATATTTATATGTTTTTTCTTGGTTTAATCACCCTGTAGGAAGTGTATGAATATGTTGCTTGAATTGAAAATTACTACCCGTAATTGTAGGATTTTCGATTCCCCTAGTAGCAAACAACGAGTGATTTCATTGGTGATAGTGTAGAGTTCGACCTCTAAAACCCGAGCTTTCGAGGTTTATGTCGAATCTATCTCATTATCTTGGAACTTTTATCATTCGATTGCCAAATTGAAGAGAGCTTATTTGACATTTTGGTTTAATTGGATAGGGTTAGTCGAAGAACTTATTTTGATTAGTTAGAATTAAGAGATAACACGGTTGCTAGAGCTTGTTAGTAGTTGTGAATTAGGAACTTGAAATGCTTTCAATTGGGCATCAACAATAGTTGTGTAATTTATTGGAACCAAAGGGATACTAGATCAAGGGTAGATACCATAATCATATTTTAAAAAACCAAAAATCAATCATATTATCTTGTCATCTTTTGTTAATTGAATCTTAGAGTTTATTTGATCATTAGTTTAATAGTTGTTCTTGGTAATCACTAGTAGTTTATAGTTGGATAATCACAATCAAACCCCCCTCCCCCCCTTTTTCCAAAAGTTTTTTATACTTATTTACTTTTCCTATTTCGAGGTCCTTAGTGCTTGATACATATTTAATACTATTCCTCCATTCTCTGTGGATTTGACCCGTGCTTACCACTTTATCTTGTAAGGTGAGAAGTTCGAAAAATTTATTAAATATAATCAATTTGGTACGATCCAACGACACGTACCATATGTGCTTGCAGATTAAGCAACTTGCAAGAAACTTAAAGTGTGCCAGTAAGCTCATGACATAATTGCAATTCTGAAGCACCACTTCTGGCTTACCAATACATTATTTTAAAGTTGAAAAATATCTAGTTTCTTTTTTTTTGTAAATCTTTTGAAGATGGAAATCGGGAAAGCTTGTAAGATTTTAAAATGATTAACTACTAAAAATGGTGGAGAGTGGAACAAGAAGTGGTGAAGGAAGAACAAGAGATTTGTAATTCTCCATTTTCCAATAAAATGGAAAATGCAGGCAGGATTTTGCTGGCGGAACGGAGTGTAGGTTAAATTAAAATAACAAAGGGTGGTGCTGTAAGGTGCAGGCAACAAGATTACATACACACTCCAGCTTTTGGCAAAAACTTGTGTACATGTTATGCACAATAAAACTTATGATACATCAACTAAATTAAACTAAACTAAACTAAAACTAAACTAAATTAAATTGTCTTTTCTTTTTTTTTAATGCCGAGAACACTATATTTTGATAAAGGCGCGTTTGTTTAAGCATAGTGTAGCGTGTACCGGCGGTTGGCTTCTCCATCTTAGACGCTTACACCTGCAACAAGCCGAGTCGAATCCCACATTTAACATATCTCTTTCTTTTCTTTTTTTAACTTCTCTTAGTTAATAAAATAAATTAGGTCACTCTTACTAATTGAGAGAGGAGGTGGTCTAAATGGTTAATGCATAATGTTGTGGTAGTGGTGACAAGGGTTCAAAACCCGTATTTGATTAATATACATTAATTATTTATTTTATCGTTGACAATTTTTTTTTCCAATTTTATTATATTTGTGTATCTTATTCTAGTTATTTTTCCGTGCTACAGTATATTAATTGTATGCTTATAGTATATAATATATTGCCTAATAGTATACGTTTTGATTTATAATTTAAATTTTTCTGTCTACTACTGTACATTCAGTTTTTTAATTTACAGTATAATTATTGTTCTCTTATATTACATATTATATTGCATACTAGTATAATTATAGTTTTCTTATAGTATATATTATCTTGATTAAAAATATAATTTTATTTATTAATAGTATAATTTTCTTTTTGTTTTTGTACATTTATTTTTCCTACTCACAGTATAAATATTATTCGCTTGTAGTATATATAATGTTGCCTAATACTACCTCCGTCCCGCTCAGATTTGCACGTAGGGACGGGCACGGAGGTTAAGAAAAAGCTACTTTTTTCCTTTTTTGTTGACTTTTTCAAAGGTGGAGATTGAAGATGAAGCTTTTGAGGGTGGAGATTATTTGAGAAATTTCCTTTTTAAGGGTGTGAAAATCTGAGTGGGACGAACCAAAAAGAAAAGTGTGCAAATCTGAGCGGGACGGAGGGAGTAGTATTTTTTTTTATTTCTGTATATTTATTTTTCCTACTCACAATATAATTATTATTCGTTTATAGTATATATCAGTGTTTGTGGGACCGGACCGGTGACCGAACCGGACAAGCCACCGATTCAAGGTTTGACCGGTTCAGCCGGTTCAACCACCGGTTCAACCGGTCAAAGACAACTTGTTGACTTTTGAATTTCGATAGTTCTTTATGTGTAATACAATCTAATTTGATACTAGAGTTTAACTTGTAAAAAAAAATTCAACATATATCAATATCAATTAATTCAAAGATACTTCTAACTCTAATTTTTTTAATAACATCCTAGTGCCAAATTTAAAATAAGACGGGAAAAATAAGGACAAATGAAGATAAAGGTGAAAATCCCGTTTTTTTTACTTAAAATAGGCTAAAACACAACTTTATTTTTTTAAAAAATAAAAAAAATTGAATATAATCCGGTTCGGCCGGTTCGGCGGTCGAACCGGTTCTCACCGGTTTTGACCGGTTTTCAACGATTTTATGTGATTTCCGGTTTTTTAACGCTACCGGACCGGTTCCAGGCCCAGTTCCCGGTTGAACCGGTCGAACCGGCCGATCCGGTCCGGTCCCACAAACCATGGTATATATAATGTTGCCTAATAGCATAATTTTCTTCTTGATTCTGTATATTTATTTTTCCTACTCACAATACAATTATTATTTGCTTATAGTATATATAATGTTGCCTAATAGTATAATTTTCTTTTTATTTCTATATATTTATTTTTCCTACTCGCAGTAGAATTATTATTCGCTTATAGTATATATAATGTTGCCTAATAGTACAATTTTCTTTTTGTTTCTGTATATTTATTTTTCCTACTCATAGTATTATTATTATTCGCTTATAGTATATATAATGTTGCCTAATAGTATAATTTTTCTTTTCTTTCTGTATATTTATTTTTATTGCTATTATTATTAATTTTATAAATTAATATATAAACACAACACATGTATATTCATTTTTTCTACTCTCAGTATAATTATTGTTAGCTTATAGTATATTCAATCTTAATTTTATAATAATTACTATTATTAATTGTGTAAATTAACAAATAAATATAACACATATATAAAAAAAAATAACCTTCTGTATATTTATTTTTATTACTGTATTTATTAATTTTATAAATTAATATGTAAACACAACACATTTGTATTAATTTTTTCTACTTTCGGTATAATTATTGTTAGCTTATAGTATATTCAATCTAAATTTTATAATAATTACTGTTATTATATTTATAAATTAACAACTATATATAACACATATATAAAAATAATACAAAAAATAATTAAAAGTTTCGAACCCAAGACCTCACACTTTATTGTTCATATACTAGACCAACAAGACATAACAAATTTATATGTAATTAATGCTTAATTATTTATATATAATAATAAGATGTAAAAAGAAAAAAAAAGATGAAAAAAGTGAGGCGCTAGGTTTTGAACCCAGCACCTTATAGTTGAAGCGGTGAGTACTTACCACCTGGCCTTCAAGTATTTTTGTGAATCACACATAGCCTTATTAGTTTAAAAATAACAACTGTATATTGAAAAAAAAATAATTGCGCGATCCGCGCGCGACCCGGTTCTGCGGACGTGAAAAATATATAAGTTACAATTTAACGATTTTTTGGAGTCCATGTGCTAAATTATAGTGATGTACAATAAGCCTATTGTACATCACATGCACACAAGTGTTACTCTATTACATATACTCTCTTTGTCACAAAGGAAGTTGCACCTCTAAAAATGCATGCATATTAAGAAAATATATGTTTTACTTTTATGTTGACTTTTCAAACATTCCTTTTTCCTTTATTAGCTGAAAATTGAGGGAGGGGGATTAGTGTATTAATCTTTCCCTCCCATTTTCCTCTCCAAATTTTTGCCTAACATTAAAATAGGCACAAAAAAAAAAAAAAAAATGCAGATAGTGGCTGAAAAAATCGAATATTTAGCAGAACTTAAATAAAGGAAAAGTTCCCTCCATGACTTTCAATTAACATAAATTGTTTTACAAGGTTAAAAACCAAAATTACAAATCAAACTTTCCCTCCTAAAATTCCACCCTCTCCTAAATCCTTAAAAATACCGAAATTAATGTGCACACACCACATTCAATGCCTGAAATATGCTCTAACAGAAAAATCAAACACACCATCCAAATGACAAACACAAAAAAGGAAAAAACTATGCTCCATAAGACCGAATCTTGATTGTCCAGTTCCTAATCGCTTACTGCACAAGTTGAGTTGTGCGAAAAGATCAAGGGAACGGCTACATCATTTGGAGTTAGTCATTCGACCATTCAATACATTTGGGAGTCTGCAAGACAACAAATATTAGAAGGTGTTCCTGCTACATTCAAAGCCCAAAAGAAGGTGTTGGAGTGGTAAGAACTGAACTTAATGTAGAAATGATGAAGAACATACCATTTGCAAATACGGGCACCATAAGTGGCTAGCCAAGGAATTAAATATGAGCAAAAGTAAGGTTGGGAGGTGGGTAAAATCTGGTGTGATCAAACCTCATACCAATGCCATAAAACTTTCTCTGACAGAGGCAAATATGCTGCAAAGGCTCAAGTACAATCTTAATTCTTTGCATTTGGACAGGCAAACAAGTAAAATCAGGTGTGAATCCATTCTTCACATTCAACATAACCTAGTTTAAGCAATTCAACTTAAACCAACATAATTATATTAAACATTCAGCACAAAAGCCATCAGCTTAAATCAAGCAGTATAGGGGCAAGTGTTTAAATTATCAGCACATTCAACATCACCTAATTTAAATAATTCAAGTCAAGCCCAGACACATTCACAGATCCAACTAATTCATATACAACACATTGGTTGTAAACCAATAAGAATTGGGGCAAAATAAATCAAACACAAAAAGCCTCCAGAATGCATCCTTACAGCTAACCCTAAACTATAAGAACTCATTGGTGGCTAAGCTATTGATTTTGACCATAATAATCATACCGGACCAACAAATAAAGCAATAGATCCAGAAACCCTCGAAATATGCACAGATCAAAGATAAGATGGGATAAGAAACCCTAAAAAAGGAGAAGAAGATTAACCTTCAAAAACACCGGAAACCAAAGAGTTAGTGATTGCATGAGATGCTTCTGCTTCTCCTTCGTATCAACCCATTTGTTGATAATAGGAACATGAGCATCTAGATCCTCTGCAATAGGGAGAAAATCTTCATAAGGTTGTGAGGTGGAGAAAATATTTAGATCTAAATCTGGTTCCTTCTCCTAAAAAAGAAGATGAAGATCCATTAGATTAGGGGTTTCGAGGACAAAAGAGCCTCCAAATCTGGTACCACTGGCTCCAAAAGAACTAATTCTTCCATGGAAATGTAGATCTGAGATCGCGAAATAGTGGGAGAGTGAGAGATTATGTATCTTCAGCAGGGGAGATAGATCGACGATCTAAGATCGAGGAAGGAAGAGGGATTTTTTAAGCGGCGGAAGGATCTAGAGAGTGAGAAGAAAGTAGGGTTTTGGGGGGTTGTGAGGGAAATAGATTGAAGATGATCCCATTCAGTACATGAGAAATGTGTTGGGCCATCAGCTAATTAGTTGGGGTATTAATTAATGGGCTGTTAATTAATTTAGGTAATTATGTTTAGTTAAATAGGTTATCAAATTATGCTAATTTATTAATGGCAAAGGGTAATTAAAAGTGTATTGTGAAGGTGGAGATTGTGAGATAAGTTTCATTTTTAAGGGGTGTGCAAATTGTATTGGGACGTACTGAAAAGAAAAGTGTGCAATTTCATTCGAGACGGAGGGAGTACATATTAAGTAAAGGGGCCCGGTAATAAGGCCATATTAAGTCTCGTTAGCAATCTTACCAAAATGGTCTGATAGTATCTCATGGGTTGAATAGTAACTAATATAACAAATTGTATTCTCCAAAATATCCTTACTAAGACTAACTTTCCCATCTTATCCCACACTCTTCCTCAATCAGAACCAAAAAACCTAGTTCATACTAACTTGCCGAGAAGGAAGAGGTCACACCACAACCGATTGTCCAGATTATGTAATGGTCTTTCATCTATATTCAGTTCTACTACGCATTTAATTTGCCCTGTCGCAATTTTTTGTTTCAATTTTTATAGTCCTGGGGTTAGCTAGCAACTTCCAAATCTGTTATGACATTTTCCCCATTGTTGAAATATATACTGATCTGGTTGAAACATGAAATAAAAAATATATATAATTAATAAAATAAGATGACACCAGAAGTAGTAGGGCTGAGCATAAATTTATAAGACCGTCTGAATCGCCCGAGCCGGAACGTACTGCACCGCTATCTATAACTTTTATAGATAACCTGCGGTTAAATATTTTGACAAAGAACCGCACTGCATATGCTGTGTTGTTTAAATTTTTGCTCAATAACCGCACTGACCGCACCGCACCGCATATTTTATGTTATTATATTTAGTATATAACTAAATTATATGAGTTCTAATTCATGTCATATTAATTGAGAAAGCAGGCTCACAAACAATATGTATTTAGTAGTTAGTACTCCATTAGTGTGTTAGCATATATACTTGTATAGTTGTATTTTCTTGCTACACCACATATTAGAACCACAACCTCTTTATAGTCATATGTTGTTTGATGTTTTCCAACTTTACATTTGCTTGTTAGATTGTAACTATATACTTCTGCTTTTACATTTGATTGAAACTGCGAATCCGCCACTAACCGACCATAACCGCACATAACCGTGTACTCGTTTTTTTTTTCCTTAAACTGTGATTTAATTTAAAATAAGAAACCGAACTGCATATTGTGGTGTAATTTAAATTTATTAAATAACACCGCAAAACCGCACCGTGATCACCCCTAAGAAGTAGGGCTAAAGTTTGTAATAACACCATCTTTATTTTGATGATACCTCTAGCTATCCCACTAAAACAATCCAGAGATTAGCAAAGAGGGACATACTAAAAAACTTCAGTTACCTTTAAAGAACGAATAAGTGCTTGCACAAAGTGAGAAACAAGGGAGATGAGGCCATAAGCTATCTGCTGTCTACTCTGTACTACTCTTTCACATCCCATTCTTTAAAATAGACCAAAACATTGTGATGTTGAGACTATGCTGAAGGCATAAATACTTATAACAAAGAAAACTTTAAAATTTGAGCAAATCTGTATCAATCAAAATTTGAACACCTAGAACACGCTGAGTTTCTTGGCATCACGATATGAGAGGGAGTGGAAAAATCTATTTTTTAACTTTCTTTAAGGGTAAAATTGTACATACAGTACTTCAATATGGGTGTAACTGTAATGTGATATAGGATACCAAACACCCGATAAAAATTAATGATAATACATTATACCCCATACCAAATGCAAGATTAGTTAAATTATATATTCAAACCATGTTAAACAATCTCATGATAGCTTATACTCCCTTATCAAATACCCTGTACCAAATGAGCCCTTAGGGTATGTCTGGTTGGGGTTGGAGTTGGGGTGACTGAGACACTGTTTGCCGGGGAAAATGGCTGAAGAAGGGGAATTGTGGTGTTTATTTGGGTGTTTGTAGTGTATGTGATATTATTTAATTGTAAAAGGTGATGTGATGTGTGTAAGATGTTGTTATTGATGATTGATTTAATGATCAAAGTAGTATTGAGATTTGTGTTGATTGATGATGTTTATGATTGTTGTTAAGTGATGTTTGGTTGTTTTTATGTGATTTTTTAAAACTTATTTTATTTTTAATTAAGTATTTTATGTAGTATCTTAATTAAAAATATGTTTTTAGTATTATTATTATTTTTTATAATTCGTGGAAACCAATAAAAAAAATTATGTAATTATTATAATTATCTCTTTTCTTTTTTACATTTTCTTTGTAGATAAAAGGAAAAACATAATTAGTTATGTTTATTTCTCTATTTGACATTTTTGTTAGACCCTAAAATTAATTAATTAATTAATTATTATTGCTTTATTTATTTAACATTTTTCGTTAAACATCCCCTCAAAACTCAACCCAACAATAACCCCACCCAGATAAATGTTCCTCAATTAACTCTCCATTATCGTCAAACCCTATCCATCTTCACCACTACCACCAATAATAACCTGAAGATCCATCTTCCTCCTTCTCCTACTCTTGATTCCCCTCTTTTTCTCTGCTTCCTCTCTACACGTGGCGCATCAGGTAAGCATTTTTACAATTCCTCTCTCCTCTATAATTACAGCCGAAATTCATCTTTCACTTCTTTATATTTTTGTACTTTTCCTTCTGATCTTTTTTTCTCTTCAATTCTTTCTTGTAGGTGACGCCAACTTGTCCAAGTCCAAAGGATTCAAGATTCAAAATCTTCATTTTAGTTGCACAATAATTCTCTCTCTCTCTCTCTCTCTCTCTCTCTCTCTCTCTCTCTCTCTCTTCTTTAACCTGCTGAAATTTTTCTCAGATTTTAAAAGAAAGTAACACCAAGAATATTTTCCGATGGCGGTGTGGCAGTAGGGGTGAAGATAACAGTTGTGGCGGCGCGGTAATGGTGGAATTTATAGCAGAGAGAGAAATGGGACCCCATTTGACATCAACCATCAAATTAGCATAGTAAAGAGGATTCTATGAAAAAGAAAACGTAGAGCGAAAGAAGAGAGATAAAGTTTGGCAGTAATTAAAAGAGAGAGAGAGAGAGAGAGAGAGAGAGAGAGAGAGAGAGAGAGAAATTGTAAAATACTATATGTGCCAAAGTTTCTGGGAGAGTGTGCCCCAACACTAGAATAATTGAAGGGGTTGGGGCAATGAGGCAAGCAAATATACTAAGGGGTTGGGGCAATGAGGCAAGCAAATATACTAAGGGTTGGCCTAATCAATTTTAGGTTTGAACCAGCCCCAACCAAACATAACCTTATTTTGAAAACTAGTGCCATTGTATTTGTACTCTTTATGCATTGTACTTGCTCTTTTTTTTTTTAATAAAAAAATCTTGTCAAAGTCTCATTTGCACCAGTTGCAAGTACAATTGGGAGCAGGTGTTATTAGGGGTGCTCACAATGCGGTTATGTAGTTTTTTTTTTCCACAAAATTGGAATTACCTTTTGCGCTCGGTTAATTGTCTATATTTTCAACAGTGGTTTATCAAAGAAAATTAATTGTACGGTTTAAAATGATTTGGGTTGGTTTTGGGCAGGTTGGTGGTTTGAAAATGTCAACAATATTCAATTCCACTTTCACAAAACATCAACCTAATAAAATAAAATTTACGGCCCAAAAAATGAAAAAATAATTTCTCACTTTTAATCAAATGTAAATTTGACAAAATAAATGAAGCACCTTAAACAATAACACCACATTCCAATAACATACAAGATAGGAAATAATCATAACATAGGAAATAACAAATCACCATTCAACAAGAAATCCAAAATGCCCAAATCCATGGCATAGGGGAGAATAACAACATACAAAACGATAAACTGTTGCTCAAATTCTTAACATACATTAACTTCTTGAAATGCAGTAGTCCATCTATTTTTTCTTGAAATGACTTTTTGAAATGTAGTTGTCATTGTATGTCCTTGCAAACATAATAATACAAGTATAGAAATCATTAACAAAAGATACAATTAGAATTAATTCAATGTAGAATAATACAACAATTAGCGGCATTACGTAAATCATAATAGATACAATTAGAAATGATTCAAGGAAATTTGTTTGACTACAAATATGAATATTCCCCTGAATGACTCCATTAACAAAAAAACACTTTCAACAATATAGTAAGAAAAAAAATTAATGTTTTACTTACAGACCCAATGGAGATCTTCAACAACATGAAGCATCTGTGGCTATAGATTGACTTGCCCCCTCCAATTCTGGACAAAAAACAACGATTCATGTATATATAACAAAAAATGAAAAACAAAGAGGAAAATTTTAATTGTCTACATTGTTCTATCTCAAATTATTCAGTATCCTCCCTGGCTGAATGAAGATCAATTGAAGAAGGTGCAACATGTAACCAATCTTTGGCACATATAAGGGCTTCAACCATTTTAGGAGATAAAAAACTTCTAAATGGATCAATTACACGACCACTTATACTAAAAGGTGATTCAGAACAATAGTAGACACGGGAATAGCTAACACATCTCTCGCAACTTTTGAAAGAGTAAGATATTTACACGAGTTAACTTTCCACCAAAACAAGATGTCAAAATTTGGCAAATCCTAGCGATTTACAAGTTCAGTGCTCTATCATTAGCGCTAGCATTATCAACTAATATTTTGAAAATATTGTTAAGACCCCACTAAATTAAACACTCTTCCACTTGCTTTGCTACTGTTTCCCCTTTATGGTTACCAACAATATAAAAAATAATGATTCTCTTTTCAATTTCCAATCACTAGAAATCCAATGCAATGTAAGACACATGTAGTTCAAGTTTTGAATTGAAGTCTAAGTATCAGTAGTGAGGCATACTCTTTGATTTTTTAGAACCCTTTTCAACTTCTTTCCCTCTCCAACAAATATTTTCATGCAATCCCTAGCCAATGCCTAGAAGGTACATTAATTTTTTTTTTTTTTTATCAAAATCTCTAACAAATGTTTTAAATCCACCTCCCTCCACAAACCTAGGCAATTCATCAACAATTATCATTTCAGCAAGCAATTTCCTAATTTCTTCAAAACTTGAGGCCTTTTCTTTGGGATTTTCACACATTTTGTATGAATATTTTGTACATACAGACTCTAAATGTGTCCACAACATTTAGGTTTCATTGTTCTTAGGATGATCAACATAATGTATTCCACAATAGTTACATGCTATTATTGGTGAGTTAAAACCTGTTAAACGACATTTTATCACGTTTCCTTATTTTTTTGGTATTTAATCGAAAACATTAATTGGAAATATCTCTTGGAGATTTTTGTATCTTTTGGGAATAACATTAATAATGTGAAAATTTCCTAACATTGTGCCATTAAGTGAAAAATATCATTATTGGAATTTATTTTGATTAGCAGGTTTTGATTTTCTGGATGATTGGTACGACTATGGGAGGAGTAACTTGAAGAATCCTTAAGGAGATCATGCAATCATTGACTTTCCATTTTGAAGAGAAAGCACATCCCTTAAGTCAAGGAAAGACAATTCAAACTTACCATGTCGACTCATGAACCATCAAAGGAAAATGAAAAGATGATTGCAATCAAGAGAAGACCTAAGGGAATTCGCACACTATTTAGAGTTGTTCAACATTGAGTCTTGCTTCTGTATTTTTTATTCAGTCAAATTAAAAGTTGTAAGATGTACTATTGGTGTTCGTCTTGTCTAGGAACACCATCTAGTGAATGTTGTCAATCAGGTTCGGGAGATCTCGTAGTGCAATAAGAGGGATTCTTTGCACAAAGTCCAGCTGAGGGATCAGTGGTTGGGCAAGTAGTCAGGGGGATTCTACTTAGGAGGGATCTAAAAGTAAACATGCTGAGCATCAGCCAACTGTGTGATCAAGGGTTAAATGTGAGGTTTACTCAAGATAAATGTTTTGTTCTTGACAAAGCGGAAAATATGTTCTTATAGAAGCATGGTCGTTTGATAAATGCTACATGTTGGAACATGAACTTGACCATCATTTTAATTCCCGAAGTAAAACTTAAATTTGGCATCCTAAACCTAAACATAAGCATTCAAGAAATTATGTCCATCATTCTCATGAAGATAATCAATTTATCTTCACTCTTTGATTTATGGTAAATGAATGATTAATTTGGAACATTTTCCTATACAAGACCAATTGGCAGATATGTTAACAAAATCTCTTGATGCCCAAAGATTTGTAACTAGGGACTTGCATTATTTGAATGCATTTGTTTATTTGGCAGTGTTAAAAAAATGTAGCATATAGGTGTCATTTTCTTATGTTCTTTTAGGCATAACTTTCATTCTCATTCATTACACCTCAGTATCTGCATTTTAACTAGTTGGTGTTGACCTTTTATAATTATTTTGGCTTAAAAATCTATTTTCCTAACCTCTGTGGCACATTGTTTATCATCACTGTCATAATGAGATAGCTTCAGGACAAGATGTAGTGAGTGAAAGTAACTGAGTGAGTGAAAGCTACTGACAGGGATCACACTCCTTACTAAAATGGAATAACTTCCGAAAGAGATGTGATGTTCATTTTTTTGTGGTGATATAAGGCCATTTGTTTATTATTGATTTCATGTATATTGCTCTTAAGTTTTTTCTTTGCACTAAGTGAAAAGTGATATCGAAGCAGTTCATGTCATGAAGTAGTGGGGCAGCTTTCGGGTGAAAATTCTAATAGCTCTAAGTGAAAAATGAAATGAATGCTTCTTTTGAATTCACAAAGTAGTGGGGTAGACTTCAGACAAAATTTTATGTCGTCTCTAAGTGAAATGTGGATTCTTGTACGATGGTTAAAAAAAAAAAAGAATTGGAGTAATAAGGTTTATTGTTTTATTTATTTATTTATTTTGTCACTGTTAGATGAAAAATCAGGGCAGTAAATAATTTAGAAGGGTCAATTTTCTTAGTATGTTAATTTTGCATTAGCTGAGCTATAAGCTTAGACATTTTTTCATTTTGTTAGACATATGCATTTGGTTTCCTTCTAAAAATCTTGGGCTTAAGAGATCTAGTTCCTCTTTCAAAAGGGATATCGGACGTGACGGTTCAGTGGGAAAGTCTCTTATCCAAATAACTGCTCATATGGTTCTTACTTTCAAGGGACGAAAAATTGGATAAAAAAAATTATTTTCTTTGTTGTCGTCATTTCTTCTCTTAATTTATGTCCCCTCTCTAACACACATCCACACTCATTCTCATGATCATGTAGAATGTCTTTGCATTTGGATGCAAAGGACCCCTTGGATTCTAGATAAAAAAAAAAACAGGGAGAACAAAGAATCTACAGACGAGCGCACGCTTCATTAATTTCACCCCTGCTTTGAGTAAGGGGGAAATCTGATTTAAGTACAGGACATAGTGTACTTAGAAATTCCTTGGGTGTTGTAGTGTGTTATGTTGGACGCACGTTCTTTTGATGTCCTTCATCTGAACACGTTCTTTTGATGTTCTTCATCTGAAGGAACAATAATACTTTCTTTGGTTTGACTGTTTTTGATCAGAATACCAAGGGGGAGATTGTTAAATGATGTTTTATCATGTTTTCTTTATATTTTGGTATTTAATAAAAAAACATTAATTGGAAATATCTCTTAGAGATTTTTGTATCTTTTTGGAATGACATTGTTAATATGGAGATTTCTGAACATTGTCTCATTAATTGAAAATTACCATTGTTGGAGATTGTTTTGATCAACAGGTTTTGATTGTGAGGATGGTTGGTGCGGCTATGGGACGATTGGCTTGAAAAATCCTTAAGGAGATCATGATATCGAATTCCCATCTTGAAGAAGGACATCCCTTAAGTCATGGAAAGGCAATTCAAACTTACCATTTTGACTCATGAACCATCAAAGGAAAATGGAAAGATGATTGCAATCAAGAGAAGACCAAAGGGAATTCACACAGTATTTGGAGTTGTTCAACAATGATGTTCAACATCAAGTCTTGCTTCTATATTTTTTATTCAGTCAAATTAAAAGATGTAAGTTGTACTGGTTATGTTCATCCTGTCTAGGAACACCATTTACTGAATAGGACATATTCGGGAGAATTTTTTCAATCGAGTGCGGGAGATCTCGTAGCAGCAAGAGGGATTTTCTACACAAAGTCAAGCTAAGGGATCAGGTGGCCAGGGAAGTAGTTAGGAGGAGTCTACTTAGGAATGAGTCTTGAAGTCTTGTAAGTCCAAGCTATAACATCACTTCACTAATAAAAGAGGCCGGAGAGGAAGAGGGATTCTTCCTCGAAAATTTGTCTATACTGTTAAATACAAGTTCTTACTTTCTAAAAACTCACTGCTTTATTTTACTTTAGTAATTCTAGGTTCTAGACAAGTACACTAGCACAATTTATAATATTTCACAACCTTTTATTCTAGTAAAGTGATCCCATACTTCCGAAATAGGCTTTGCATAATTTTTTTAGATACATTAACTGGCTCAGTTCTTTTTATTTTTTTGGTGGTCTAGTAACTGAATTTTGCTTCACTTCTTTCACATCATTTTCTTTACTAGAATTGACGGTGTTAACGTCACCTGATTCAACATTCATAGGTTGTTCTTGTTCCACCGTTGGAGCATTCAGTTCCATTGTAACCCCAATTTTATACCCTAATCCTAATTGATCAACCCTATCTAGACTCTCAAATAAAAGGGTTTTGTTTAATTATCCTAAAACTAAGAGCAGAAAATAAACAAAGAAAGTAAACAAATACTTATAAGGAATCAAGCAAATAATCATGAAGGATAAAATCAGATAAAAGACATATTCTAGGGTTTCTTTCTCAATTACAATCTCCTGTATATGATTATCTTATTATTCTAGACTTTTACACCAAATTCTAATGTTTATTAGGCAGCATTACTCTTAATTAGTCCTCCTCTCAGATGATGCTAATATACAGATCACGTATGAATGATTACCCTCTCGGGCTAAGTATCACATACGTAACTCCAAAGGGATTCTAAAATCAATGCCTACATAGATATCTCACTCCTCTCGATAATTATTGATACCTATGCTATACGCTTGTGTTCCTATTAACAACCCTCTCCTCTCGAACGTCAAGTTATTAAGAAAGAAAAAATAATCAATTGATCAGATTGAAAAGTTCATAAAATAAGAACAAGCATATAAATAAACAATAAGAACGACGTCTAGAATTAATAAAATAAATCAAAATATATTCGATTATAACCTACTCTGTAACCCTATAATAAAAGGGTATTGATCTACTCATGTTTATCAATAAAATCCAAAAACATCATAGGCAAAAATTCTTGAACAATAAAAGATAAATAAAGCGATAAAACCCGGAATCTTGAATCTTGATCTTAGTTGCTTCGCGTTCCCCGCTCTTCAATCCAAGCCTCCCAGGTGTTTCCAATGATGTTTTCTAATTATTTTCGGACTTGACATGACTCTAGATATAAGTTGGGAAGGATTAGGGTTGAAACAGGCCGAAAATAGGCCAAAGCATGTGCAAAACCCGTAGGAAACGCCATTGAGCGTAGCCGTTCTTACGAACACAGCCATGTTGGCCAGGCAAGATCTTCCGATCATAATTTGCACTTGGCTATTTCAAGTAATGTTGTAGCCCTTTGAATTTGCTTTCCAATGCCACCAATTGCACGTCATTTAGACTGGTAGATCTCAAGCTATGACCAAAATACTAGAGGTCTGTCAAGATGGCCGAGGACTGAACACGGCCGAGTTGGTTCCCCAGCATGTTTTTATGTTTCTAGGCCACTTTTTGAACGGCTGGGCTCATGGGCGCGACTAAGTTGACCCCGTTTCTTCCAAAAATGAGTTTTGAGCTAATTTAGCTCGCCCGATCCATCTACTAACTCATTTTTCGTCTGTTTCCACCACCTAATCGATTTGTTTTCTTTCTCTCGGACCTTATTCCAACGAATTTTAGTCCTAAAACATACAATTTTCACTAAAAAAAAAAAGGAAATTAGATTATTCGGCTCAAGATAATTAATTATAACATAAAACCACCAAATTTATATGCAAACACTACTACTCATATAAATCGGCCTAAATGCATACATACACTACGTGTATCAATAATCCGGTATTTTTGAATTCTTCTGGCAATCAGGGTATGTAGTTTCACATGTTTTAACTTGTGGGCAATTATAATTGCTGGAAGAAATCTATGTTGCTTGCCCTAGGTGAGAAATCTAAGATAGGGTTTATAAACGACCTCAATTAAAAAACCCAGTGATGATTCTGTTGAATTTCTAAATTGGAGAAAAAATTGATTGTATGATTATTTCTTGGATTTTGAACAGTATCTCGAAAGAAATTGTTGAGACTTTTGTCTATGCTAATTCTGCGAAAGGTTTTGATTCGATACAAATTTACTTTACGAAATTAATGAAATTGTGGGATCAATATGCTAGTTTCCGCCCCTTGCCTGTTTGTAACTGTGAAATTTGTAAATCTGTAATTAATCATGATACGCTAACCAAATTAATACACTTTTTTATGGGTTTAAATGAGTCGTTCTATAGTGTTCGTAGTCAAATTAATACTCTATGATTGTTGGGTTGAAAAACAAAGGTCCTTACAAATTGTTTTCCCTGATAATAATGATCAAGTTGCTTTGTTGGTAAGAAATTTGGGTAACATTAAGAGTAGCTTTGTGAAAGGAAATTTTGGTAGAGGGAGGGGTATAGTGAATAAAAAAAGGGAAGAAAGAGCTAAGTTGAAATACACCTATTGTGGGGGTTACAGGCATGAAGTAGCTGCGTGTTTTCAACTACATGGTATACCTAAATGGTACAAGAAATTGCAAGATCAGAAGGGTCTTCAAGCTACTAGTGTTACTGTTGAAATTGGCATTGGTACATCAGTAGGGTCTGAGTTGAAATTTGCGGACTTCTCTGTTGTGTTTCAACAGGAAATAGCTAAGTACTTTGCAAATAAGAACTTGGGTTCCTGTGACAATACTGAATTTGCACATGTTGTGTCCTTTGTAGGTATAGATATACTTGATTTAAGTTTTTCCACTATATGTGATATTCCAAGAGAATCATGGGTGCATAGGTGCAAGTAAGCACATGTGTTCTAACATTCATTCCTTCTCTCATATTTCTATTTTACCTAGGCCTGTTAGGATTCTTTTACCTGATTTCAAGTGTAAAGAAATTCTGATTTCCCTATATGCTATTCAGTTTCCACTTGTAAACCTTTTTTGTCTTCTTGGCACAATCCCTTAGGCCATGCATCAATTACTGCTATGTCTCATTTTCCTTTTATGAGTAAGCTTTTTAATAAGAATGAGATTACTGAACTTAGAAGTCGTGGTCATTGTTTTCAAGCTAAACAACATAGGAATCCTTTTCCTAATAGTCTAATTCAATCTGACAGTAATTTTCATTTAGTTCATTTAGATGTTTGGGGACCTTGTACAGAGCCCACATTAACTAATTCCCATTATTTTCTTACTTTTGTTGATGATTTTAGTAGGTAAATTGGGTTTATTGGATGACTAGTAAAATTTAAGTGTTTAAATTGCTTAGGAACTTCATTAGTATGGTTAAAACACAATTTACTAAAACTGTTAGAATTTTTAGATCTGATAACAATGTGGAATTTATTAACTCTGATTGCAAGAATTTGTTTTCTTCTCATGGCATACTTCATCAAACACCTTGTGCATACACTCCTCAATAAAACAACACTGTTGAGAGGAAACATAGGCACTTGTTAGAGATTGCTAGGGCTGTCATATTTCATTCAATATTCTATGTAGATAGCTACATATATTGTTAATAGATTACCTACTGCAACACTTAAATGGAAAACACCTTTTGAGATTTTGTATGGAAAACAACCTGATTATACTATACTCCAACCTTTTGGATGACTTGCTTATGCTGTTAACAACAATCCTAATAAAAACAAGTTCACTAACAGGTCACTAAAATGTGCTTCCCTAGGGTATGTTACTAGAAATAAAGGGCATTTATTGTATAATCTTGACATTAATACAACATTTGTATCTAGAGATGTTTAGTTTTTTTTCCAGAAATTTTTCCATATTCACAAATCTCAACTACTACTACAAATGATGATTCAACTTTTGCACCGCAATTAAATTTAACTATGGATTTTGAAAATAACGATTCTAATGTTTTAGATTCTGTTAGTGATTATCTTAAGAAAGGCAAATGTAAAAGGCTTAAGAAGCAGCGTGCTTATTTACAAGACTTTTCTTGTAATCAAGTTCCAGAGGTAAATGTAGTGGAATCAGGTAATCCTTATCCTCTACATACTATACCATATAAAAATACAAGTGCATCATCTAGTATATTTAGTAAATATTATTCATCTTTTCTTGCTAATATTTATGTCATAAAAGAACCCACCTCATATTCTCAAGCATCTAAAGATAAAGAATGGGTTGTTGCCATGGAAAAAGAGTTAGATGCTTTAGAAAAAAATAATACATGGGTATTAACTGAGTTGCCCAAAGGAAAGAAAGCTATAGGTAATAAATGGGTTTATAAAGTTAAACTAAATCCAGATGGTATAGTAGAAAGGTATAAAGCTAAATTAGTAGAAAAAGGGATACACTAAGGTTTTCGGTGAAGATTATACTGAAAGTTTTAGTCCTATAGAAAAAATGGTGACAAATAGGATTTTGTTGCTATAACTACTCATAAATCCTGGCCTATGTCACAACTAGATATAAACAATGCTTTTTTACATGCTTTTATATGGAACCTCCTTAAGGACAAGTGTGCAAACATGAAGGAGTCTATACGATTTAAGGCAGGCTTCAAGACAATGGAACTATGAATTTACTAATAAGCTTATTAAGTTTGGTTTTCATCCAATCTGCATATGATCACTGTTATTCTTGTATAATAGAAATGGTAGTTTTTTAGGATTGTTAGTATATGTCACTGATGTGGTTATAACTGGTACCACTTCTAACCAAGTAACACAACTCAAATCATATTTGCACCATCTTTTTACTATAAAAGATTTAGGATATGCTAAACACTTCTTGGGTATTGAAATAGCTAAAAACACTACTGGAGCTTATCTTTGTCAAAGAAAATATGTTTTAGACATCTTGCGAGACATTGATTTAACTGGCTGCAATCCAGCTTCTACTCCTTTACCAACCAGTTTGGTTATAAGTTCTACTCAAGGAGAAGCGATGACTAAACTGAAAAAGTATAGAAAAACTTATTGGTAAAATATTGTATTTAGGCTTCACTAGGTCAGATATAACATATGTTGTGTAACAATTAAGTTAATTTTTTTTAAAACCAATGCAAGAGCACCAGGCCGCTGCATTAAATAGTCAAGTATCTAAAAGGGTGTCATAGTCTTGGTCTATATTACTCCAAAGATACAACACTTAACCATGTTGCCTTATGTGATGCAGATAGGGCATCATGCAAGGAGACAAGGAGATCAGTTACTGGATACTGCATTTTTAGGAGTTTCTCTAATATCTTGGAAAACAAAAACCAAACAACAGTATCAAAATCATCAGCTGAGGTAGAGTATAGATCGCTTAGTTTAACAATTTTCGAGTTACAATACATTTCATACATATTACAAGTTCAAGATAGAAATTCCAAAGCCAATTCCAATGTTCTGTGACAGTCAAGTTGTGATCCATATTACTGCCAACCCAGTATTCCACGAGAGAGAAAAGGATTTAGAGATTGACTTCCACTTCATTCGAGACAAGTGTAAAGAAGGATTCATTATGTTGCAACATGTATCATCCAAAAATCAACAGTCAGAAATCTCACAAAAGACATTAGACCAACTCGTTTAAACTTTCTATTATCCAAGTATAGACTCCTAGATTTAGATAGTAGTCCAACTTGAGAGAGGAGGTGTAGAAATATATACATATTTCCAGATTATTCTATTCCGTTCTTTGCATTTTCTCTTTACATCTCTTCGTGACTCTAGAAGCTCTTCAGCTTCTTTTTCCAAAATCTCAATAGGGCAAACATGAGGAGAGAAAAACAAACAAAAATAAGATGAAACAAAATAAAATCAAAATAAATAATTAATGACCTGTTAGAAGTGTTCCTCCATCCTCCTATGATTAAAGGGTGAGGGAAGAAGGATGAAGAGATCTAAACTTTTAAGAGATGGATAGGATGAGGGAAGAAGGAGGCTAAATTATTATTTTTTTCCATTGCACCGAACTAATTATGTTGAGGATGTCTCTTGTATACCAGTTGTACGGATCTTAGATCCGTGCAATTCGAGTCATGGATAAAAAGGTATTAGTATTTATATCTACAGGTATTACATGTTCTGGGTAAAAGTATCATGGTGAAAATGTAATGTTTATGCTTAAATGTATCCCTTATTCTGGGTAGGTATTATACTTTTACCCAGAACAAGTGATACCTTTACGCATAAATCGTGATACCCACCTGAATTGCAACGTGCAACTAGTACACATGAGATTTTGCCAATTATATTACGTGGGAGTTGCAACTAAACCATCAAAATTTAATTCTAGCAACTATTTGGTCAGTTATGTATCATGTGACATTCACGTGCCTATATCTGAGGGATTTTTCATGTCCACACATATTTTAATTGGACAAATTTATATATTACACTTCCACCTCCCATCATTTAACAATAATGTCAACAGTTTTAGTTATTCTCCGCCAAATATATTCGACCTCTATTCTTGCAGAAAATGAGCAGCCCATCTGGCGTCTATAGAAGTGGATTTAGTGACTTAAGTCATTTTTAGGGATGTAAATAAACTAAACTATTCGTGAAATATTCGGGTTTCATCTCGAAAAATTATTCGTTCGGAATCGTTCGTTGGCCTAAATGAACCGAACTCAAGCGTAATATCAATCTCGATAAATTTTTCGAGCCAAACTCGAGTCTATAGGTATTTGGTTCGCAAGCTCGCGAACTAGGCTCACGAGCCGAGCTCGATTAATATACATGAATATTTTATATATATAAAAAAATTTAAATTATACATAAAACTGTGTTCAATGGGAATCAAACACATCACCTCCAAGTTTCAACTGTTACATGTTTCACGAACTCAAGCTCGTTTAATATGTTTTCGAGCTTTTATCGAATTGAGCTCAAACTATTTGCGAGCTTAGAATTACACGCTTAACGAACTCGAGCTCGAACAATGTTCGTTTATTACATTATCGAGCTTTTGCTGAGCCAAACTCGAACTACTCGCGAACTTAGTAATTACAAAACGAACCGAACTCGAATAAAATTTTATAAGCTCGAACAAACACGAGTCGAACTCGAACACAATAAAAACTTAAACAAGCCAAACTCGAGCCTTAGACATTTCGGCTTGATTCGGCTCGTGTACATCCCTAGTCATTCTCAAAATCGTACCAAGAACAAGACATCTTGGAGTGTAGACAACCTCGAAAGAAATTATACAACTTGAATATTATATAGGCTAAAAAAAGAAAAAATAACTTATTTACGCTTGAAATAGGCTTGATTAAATTTGTATGACGAGTTGTAAATTATTATAATGGAGTTCCCTTTTGGATTATATAGCTTTCCAGCTTACTGGATTAAACTAAAAGTCATTTTTCAAGAGCCACAAAATTTGAGGGTTTTCTAGTGGGCTAACAAGATGAAAATTTTGGAGATTTTGTGTGCAAGATAATTGATTGGTAGTGAGGCTCCATCCATCCATAAGGAACAACCAATGTGCTGAGATAGGAAAATCTCAAAAATGGCACATGATAAAAACCGGCAAAAAAATGGCCAAAGTTAAACTTTGGTAGTTTGGAAAATCCTGCATAGAATGATTATTTAGACACAAAGAAAAAAAAAATGGTGATTTGTATGCAATTTTCATAATAGTTGGGTGGGTAACTGCAACTAACATTATAATAAAATCTGATAAGAACCTTTATAATATTTGAGATCCCGATAAGGGTCAAAAAAATTGTTTATACACTGAAGATTATTTCAAATAAATTGTTTATTCAACAATCAAATTATACGTGCACATTATTTTCATGTTTGATATTATTTAATTGCAAACACAAAATTTATTCTTACAAATTTTGGCATACCCCGTATGAGGATCTATACCGCTCATCTCTTCTTTTTTAAAACCAAGCCTAAAGTGGTCACAAGGTATGAAGGAATATCCTTTCAACTTCAAGAAGTAATAGTGTTTCGATGATGATGAATTCCTCACTCCAAACCGAGAGCACGTGGGGCGGACGGCGGTGTTATGCTCAATATCTCAAGTCATATTCATTTACAAGGGAAAAAAGCACGTGGAGAACGATTTGCAACTCAAAGAAAATCAAATCCTAAAATGCTCCTTGGTATGAGCTTAAACTATATACAATGCTATCTAAAGTGTCACATCGAATGATGCTCCTTAGTATGAGCCTAAAATATCTACCATGATCTTTGATACGAACAAAAACTATCAAAAATCCCCAAATTATGCTAATTGATAAGAGTTTAAATTATCCATAAGGCTCCTAATATGAGCAAAAATATCTAAAAACCAAAATCTAATACAAGGCTCCTTGACACAAGCTTAAAAGATCTATATATCAAATTCAAATCAAGACTCCTTCAAACGGTGTAATATGTCTCCAAATCAAATTCAAATTAAAACTTCTTGACACGAGTTTAAAAGGTCTATCAATCAAATTTATAGACCTTTTGAATGTGAGTTGTTACATGACATATGTCGACTTACAATATGTCTTCTTATAATTTAAATAAAACGAGAAGAGACACTAGAGAATCTACTCCCTAAGCATTGGACTTTAAATTGCACATGATGTAATCTGTTACATGTCTGGACAACGAGCCTCGACACTCTCTCTCATAACTAACAACCCCCAAAACCCCCCTCCCCCCTAAAAGGAAAAGAAACATATTAGCTAAAAAATACACCCTATGAAAAGAAAACTAATCAAACTTAATATGATGCCCAGAACCGACGAAGAGGGCGTTGTTCGGTGCATGAAGGTACAAATAAATGAGCATCTCCTTTAGACTTCTAGGTGAAGGAGACATAAAAAACAATCCTACACCAAAACAAGAGGGTATCCTGAGGCTATGCGGGTTGTGACTATATAGTCGGGTTTTCAAAGTCATTACGAGACTGTGTAGGAAAGAGACTATATAAATGAAGATATCTTAAAGAGATGATTAGTGTTAATCGTACCAACCGGGTGTATCTTCTTTTCTGGTGCTCATTGTGAGAAAACTACGGCGAGAAAGACTTGTGTTGTTTGTAGAGACAGTCTGTGAAATTTGGAAACTGGGCCACTACAATTGGTATCTAAGCATAACCTTTCCCAACATGATGTAGTTCAGGTGAACCAAGTGGAAGGTTGATGCCTAGGATCAAAAAGGTGAGTTGATCACCCATGCACGAAAAAACACAGACAATGAGCGCTAAGGTTCCTAGGTGAAGGGAAACATGAACTAACATATCATACACCACAAGAATAGAGTATCCTGAGGCTGTGCGAGTATGCGATCGTATAATCAAGCTTTGAATGGCACACCAAGACTGTGTAGTTATGAGATTGTATAGTTAAATAGACCTTAAGGAAATGATTAGTGCTACGTATGCCAACAAGGCGCATCTTCTTTTTTGGCGTTGATCACTCTATGTTTTACATGATTTTTCAGTATTAAGTCATTGATAAAATAGTGTAAAGGTACATGATTGATGCTTCCTAATCCTCGTTTTTGTATGTTTGGTAAATTTCAGCTGTTTGTTTGCTTTGCTACAATTTAGGTGCAAAAATGGACATATTTGCAGTACTTATGAATTTTCGGTGAAGAGCAGGATAAAAGAGGCTTAGTACGAACATTAGAAGTGATTGAGCTTAAGAAGGACATTTGATAGGCACAAAACAAAGTCGGACCAGTCCAAAATAGCGAGGAAAAGATGTGCAAGGGACTGAGTAAATTGCTCAACCGAGCAAAAGAGCGACGCAAAGAAAAGAATTGAAGTCAGAAACTTTCGTCTTGTCGGGCAAGACTTTGTCCGCTTGAGCAAAAGTTTGTGTCATTATACGTGTTTTTATGCTATTAAAGCCCATTTATTTTTCTCCCTAATTTAACCTATTTTTTATATGATCCTATAAATAACTAGACTTGTTTACATCTACAAACATCATATACAATTAGACTTTTTCTTTACCCAATTTATAGAGAATATTTTAAAGAGCCGCGAAGGAGAAGTTGTCGCAATGGGTATCCAGAAGGAGCGCCACACTACACCATCTATTATCTCTCGTGACTTGTATTAGATACTATTTTTACTGCAATAAATGCTTTTTTATTTATTATAATATGGAAAAGGCGTTAAATAGTCTATTCGAGGTAGGCAAGATGCAAAGATTTTGTGTAGAGGACGGCTTGCTCTACACCAAGGGGCGACGCTTATACGTGCTAAAATGGGACAACTTGAGACGAGACCTCATTAAGGAGTGCCACAACACTAAGTGGACGGGACATCTGGGCTAAAAGAGGACATTGGCGCTATTGGAGTTGGCATACTTCTGAAGGGAGGCGAAAAACAACTATCCCGCAACACCTATGAGGAGAAGAAGAAGGCCTTCGTCCCCAAAGGAGAATGTTTCGTGTGCAAGGGACCACATGCAATGAGTAGTTGTCCCAAGCTAGGTTCCTTGTCGGCTATGGTAGACAAGAACGAGGCCGAGGCCGACGACGAGGAGAAAAACAACATGATGAGCTCGTTCCGAATTCTCAATACGCTTAAAGCAAAACAAGCACCCACGACGACGAGTAAGGAACTCATGTACGTGGAAGAAAACATCAACGATGCAAGCCATGGTGGATACGGGAGCCACACACAACTTTGTTACCAAAATTAAGGCCAAGAAACTTGGTCTCACGTGGACGAAGGGTGAGGGTTGGCTTAAGACAGTGAACGCCAAGGCATAACCACTACATGACGTAGCTCGAGGCATAAAGCTATGATTGGGGACTTGGAAGGCCGAGTGAATTTCTCAATGGCACCCCTTGAAGCCTTCAAGGTCGTGCTCGGCATGAACTTTCTAAAGCAGGTAACCACTATCCCCATGCCTTCTTTTAGCACCGTTTGCATTTTGGAGAAGGGGTCTCCTTGTATGGTTTCGATAGTCGAGTTACTCGAAGGGAGAGCTTGAGAGGTCAAGCAAATATCGGAACTCACTAAAGGGGTGAATAAGGGGATGCCGACGTACTTGGCCATACTAAAGGAGGAAGGGAACCCCGATGAGGAGGAGGATGTGCCACCAATCATCCAAGAGGTCCTTGAGGTAAACAAGGACGTGATGCTAGCCGAGTTGCCAAACAAGCTACCACCAAGGCGAGAGGTGGATCACGAGATCGAATTAGAGCTTGGTGCAAAACTTTTCAAGCTCATAGACATGGAGCTTAACTTACTCCACAAGTTTTCATCCTCAAATCGACGGCCAAACTAAATGGGTGAATGCGTTGTTAGAGAGTTACCTCTGACATTTCGTAAGTGCTAACCAACATGATTAGACTAAGCTACTTGATGTTGCCCAATTTTCCTATAAGTTGCAGCATAATGAAGCCACTGGGAGGAGTCCGTTCGAGCTGGCGACCGGACAACAACCCCTGACTCTTGCATACACTACCATTAGCCGAGGTAAGAAGTTCGAGAGCATCCAAGATGGCCAAGTCTTGGGAGAAAAGAAGACCCTGGGAGTTCAAGGTAGGTGATCGAGTCCTTGTGAAGCTTCTACCTCAGCAGTTCATGGCATTCTGAAGCTTGCACAAAGGATTGATTTGAAGGTACGAGGGTCCTCTTCTTGTCATTTCTAAGGTAGGCAAGGTTTCTTACAAGCTACCGAGTACTTTGAAAATCCATTGAGCATGTTGAAGCCATACAATGAGGACGGGGAAGACCCAAGCCGAGGGCAATCAAGTCGAGCACTGCATGTGGTCACTAAGTCTTACGACAAGGAGGTTGAAGAGATGCTCACTAGACGGATCATGAGACGGCGAGGAGTTCCACCAAAAGCGAAGTACTTAATCAAATGGAAGGAACTGTCAGAGTTCAAGGCAACGTGGGAAGCCGAGGAGGACTTGTGGAAATTTAAAGAACTACTCGAGCAACACACGGGGACGAGGATGACGCCACAATAGTTGGGGAGAATGTCATGTATTTTAGGCCAAGAATGCACATTTATCATAGAGTTAGGGTGTTCCCTAGTCTTATCCACAAATTGGCCCAATTCCTTAGCCCACCTTCTTAGCCTACATGTAATGAAGCTTCTAGAATGTATAGAGAGTGTAGAAACTTTGTACATAGTTCTAGAAGTAGTTTAGAGTATTCTTGTACTTGTAGAGAAATATGGAGTGTTCTAGAGAACAACTCCTAGCCTTTAGATCAAGTTGATCTCCACCGTCCAATAAGGAGGTGGCCATGTATAAATAGGAGTAGGACCACACTCATTCAAGCATTTTGAGTTTGAGTGAATACAAAAGCTTTCCCATAATCTTTCGAAGTTCTTTACTTAGCCTTTCACTTAGCACACACGACACTTAATCGGGAGCCATGCTGACTTAGTTACCGCGAGGGGTGGAAAGGAGCAAAGTGCCACACGCGACGTGTTAAGGGAACAAGCCCGTGTTTGGTCGCCATGTTTATAGCGTTGGTTAGCCAAGAAGCCCGACTGCTCTTGACCTTCAAGTCCAGTAAGTGAGATTTCGGGGGAGGGGGGGTTAGGTTCCAATAACCCACTATTTAACCCAGCCTTAATATTTTTTCTCTTTTACTATTCTCTCTCATCAAGTGTACCCTGTACACTAGATGAGATTTATATAGGGGAGATGTGGGCTTCCAATTATGGGAGATGGGCCTCCCATAATAGCCTACTTTCTATAATTGGGCCAGCCCACTTGGGCGGCCGAAGACCGGGCCCAATGGCCCGGGTCAAACCAACATCCCCCACTCGCCCATGAGGGCTGAGACCTAACCCTTCGTGATCTTTCCAACTCACCGAAATCATACTAGCTAATGGATCGTGTGACCCACGAGTATCTCAAGAGCATATAGTTATACACTGGTTAAAGTGTATAACAGCTCGACATCAAGAATTTGAGGACAACAAACTCGCTATATCCCAGACTCGTTACCCAATGCCAAGAATCGGTATGCCTCCTTGTCCCTTCATTAATGAAGGAGCATACTAGATTCATCACTCCGTTTTACATTCACTATGACGTTCCTTGAACATAATTGGCGCCAGTGAATCTTTAAACTGTGATGGCAGTAACGGTCTTCCTTTGCATATGTCATTTACTGAACACATTGTACAGATCTTGGTCTAGATGCCCTTCGGCAGCTAACCTGAGTTTTTCTCCGTAGATGTCCTCAAGTTAACATCTAACTTGAGAAAACTCACATCTAGCTATACGACAAGTTATAATTGGATAATCAAATATCCAATTCGATCTCATGTTACCGAACATCGATCTCATCTTAGCGCACTAAGGTGACACTCATAGAATTAACTAAATGAATTCTATATTGGTCTCATCTCCTATGTCATCCGACAATGGAGGTGATTGCTCGTGTGAGAGAGCCAATCAATTTCAACTTGTCCTACATACTTTTGAATATACCGTCAATTCATAAGTGTACATAAGTATCATAATCACCTCGCATTATGTGACAATATCCTAGATAAAGTCAAGATGTGATGTACTTGGTTAGTGTTTGGAGTCTCTCATAAGCTATGCCCCATTTATGGGTTGTGGGTTGCCAATGCCCCCACTAAACTGATTATCACTCCAAAATCACTCAACCAAATACAACTTCGCATTGTATAAAGCAGAAACTCCAAGCTTTGCTCCGATTGTAGAATTCTATACATTTATCCAATACTCTAATCTCCCCGAGATGATCCTGCGACTTTGCAAGAGAAACTACTTAGATGCAATCTCTGATCTGCATCACCGTACTGAGTATCAGTTATGTATTATTCCAACTAGATCATAGTTCCTTCACTAAGGAGAATGATACAATGCATCCTAGACATCACAAAAACCCCTTCAACTGTACTCCTACACTTTTACTAGGATTTAATTAATGCTCAATTACTAGACCCATGGCAAAGCCTACACTAAGGCACACACATCTCAAAGTTATTTGCAGCTCTTAGCAGTACTAGAATATTGTACGATGGGCATTGTAAACTTCTTTGTAGAAGTTATTGGACACATCAAGTGGCTTCAAAACTTAGTCTATAGCCAATAAGAGTATTAGTGGATACATGGGCGTTTGCATGGAATCACTTTAAGATTTTTACAAGTGATGCTCATACAATCACAAGTAGTCATCCAGGTGATCCATCGGAATCTTCACTTATCCTATAAGTAACCTATCCACATCCTTCAACTCCGAGTTGTAAGATAGTCCATTTATCAATGGTCATAATACTCAATATCTTTGCTCACTGGCAAAATTTAGATTGCAAGTTTCCTTGTGGTGTTACATAAGATTAATACTTTCGTAAAATCTCATATACTTTTAACTTAAGTACTGTACTAGGCTATGAAATTGACTTCTTGGCCTCTGACTATAAACTTTCTTGGTAAACCAACTTGTTTATCTGTCAAGTTCTCCATTGAGAAATACAATCCCTCAAGCACTTCAAAATTTGCAAATATTCTAAGTTGGCTAACTAAGGACGAATCATGGTAAAACTCAACATTGATGGGAAATGTCCTCAGGGACAAGTCTTACACTCAAAGTGTAACTTTCCAACCAATTTGAGATTTTTAACTTTAGCAGTTCTAACAGCCTTTTGAGAACTGTTGGTTCACAATCTCTCTGTGTCCAATAGCTATCAACCAGTTCCCGGACTTGGTTTCAACTACATCAATCAGATAACTATCCCTTTGCTTTCATCCATTCATCCATCCAAGGATGATACAAAGTCCAACTCTTTCTCAAATTCTGGAGATTCCTAGTTAAAACATGCCTTGCAATATCATAGATTCAAGCATGCATTTTTCCGATTTTGTTCCATCGAAAAATTCAAACAGATTCTGGTTTCACTGAATGTTGACCCCCATTGGAATCTTATTTCAGGATATCCTTTTGAACTACTCATAGCTCAGTTTGATGCAGATCTTCATTTGAACATTTCATAGAAATATCTCCAAAATGCTAGGTTTTAAAACATGCCTTGCAATCTCAGAGATTCAAGCATGCATTTTTCCGATTTTGTTCCATCGAAAAACTCAAACAGATTCCGTTTTCACTGAATGTTGACCCCCACTGGAATCTTATTTCAGGATATCCTTTTGAACTACTCATAGCTTAGTTGGATGCAGATTTTCATTTGAACCTTTCATAGAAATATCTCCAAAATACAAGGTTTTGTGATTCTACTTCAGTAACAAACTTATCAACTGTTCATCTTTGAACACGTAACTTTTAGACTGACAGAGTATCCATTAAGGATACATTTCCGCCACTCAGGTTTGGAAAATGTCACTCGCCTAAGCAATTGATCCCTAGGATCCCCATTGACCCCTAGAACCTTCATTTGCTCAGGTCTGACTATCTATAAGTCCAAAAGTTTACGAGATTTTTAAGTTACTGACTCAATGAATACCTTGATTCAAGGTATGGGTCGCAATCAATGTTCTTTTCCAATGAAATAAACTGCTTAACTTGCACCCTCTTGGACCTCAATATTTATCTAGCAATATCTCTTCCCCCCTCACCACACAATTTTATTGAAAAATGTGTGTGAAGAACGAATGTTTGCTTGATAATATTTCCGTACATTGATCATCATATGATCATGAAACTTTTCACACCTATAATTATTCTAAGAGCACTTACGCTTTATTCATTTGATCATTGTGTCAAACACACCAGTGTCTTGACTTTCAGTGAATCAAACAAATTCGACTAATTCGTGTGAGTAGTCCTTATATGTATTGCGAGATTGGGCTCCATGATCAACTATTACTTCGTTGAATCACAAAACATCACAGTAGATTAATCACAATAGAAAATTTATCCTAATTGTCTTAAAAGATGTTTCAAGTGTTTGATGATGAAGTGAAAAATTCCCCCTAGAATTATCAATTCTGGAAAATTACTCCTCGAGTGCATTTTCAGTTAATTGAAGCATCATGTTATGCCTAACGTAAACTAGTATGGTGCACCTTTGCACTAATCAGTCCACTTTCAAAGTATACACATATGTTTACTTCATCCAAACAATGCGAAATATTCTCGTCATGTTCATCTACAATATTGTCTTAATGTTTATCAACCAATCAATGTATCATTATCTCAAGCCGAGTCCAGATCTTTTAGAAGAACTCCAACCGAAACCAAAATTTGTCCTATTTCAAGATTCTTGAGGATAACAGACAGAAAAACTTTAGATCATCATGCAATTCCGAATTGCAAGGGATCAAGCCTAGTAATTAACTTCAGCATGCTGCAAATCCAATTTGCAGTGATAATTATGACATAAATTCCCGTGTTCATCCTCATAATCCTATTCAAATAGACAAAAAATGTTCATGAAATTTTCAGTTCTAACATTCATTGCTTTAAGTCCTTTTACTCGAAGTAAAAGAATTAATTGACAAGTCTGACACTGTCTAGCATTTGCAATCATTCAAGTTGAATGTGCACTATCAAGTGCTTCTCAGGAAGTATTCAGGTATCTACTACCACACCTAATGGATAATGCTATATGCTTAACCTCATTGTCGACTCATATGACAGGTGTGTCAAGAACCAAGAAATTTACATTTGGATTACCACGATTAAGTGCCTTTCCAATTGGATTCAGTACATAAATTGAGTCAAACACACTATACTGCATTTGCTCAGAGTTTTGTGTTTCCCAAAAAGGCCCATCTGTCTTTACTGGGAGACATTCTTCTAAAAAACTCACTGTTAGTATCTTCTGCCTTTACCATGTTCCTCTTATGTTTAGAATCCAATTCTTAACTGGGAACTTGTAACTGACTAATTAGTAGCCTCTAGCCACTTATAATCACTATTATGAGCAGCATCCCTAAAAATCCGAGTTGTCCCAGTGGGCATGATCGGTTTTTAGATGCCCCCACTCAACAGGAAGATACTAGACTCTAACTTAAGTCTTAATCTATTGTTTACAGAGAAGACTTGGAGTAACAACATCTGACCGGTTGCGGTAGAGATACCAAAATTTTACTCTAATATACCCTGATATCTTGAGTTAAAGTATTTTCTCATTAAATGAGAATTACTCCCAAGTCCTGAGTCTGTTGATTATCCAAGGTTTCATCAGTAGAGGAATCCTCTTTAATTCCATCCTACTAGAACCGTTCCCGGTTTCTTCTCTGTTCTAACACTAACACCCTCCTAGGGTTCATTTGATTCGGTTGAACCCATTCAAGACTATCTCTAAATCTAGTACACATCTAATTGTTATGGCCTCCTGCTCATAATCTACTTATCACTAAAGACAAGGTTAACTAAGAAGCAACTAACTAATTGTGTTATATGCCATGGTCTAGGTTTAGGGGAGGTGAATGCACATGTATGTGCTTACTAAGACTGAATGTACATTGGATTTTGTTCTTAGAATTGACATTGTGGTAACTTAACGGAAGGTATGACCTCGAAAGTTCACTATGTTCCCAATCATCACCCATATCCAACCGTCGTATTACCACAACTCAATCCTTAAGGAAAACAAAACCTACAATTGTTATAGGTGAGAATGCAAGGATTCTTCCAACCCATAACCCCCACTAAAATAACCAATCATATTCTCAACACGATTTTACTATGTTGATCACACTCAAGTTGTATAGACAACAAGTTGATCACACATAACATGGGGTTCAACACACAGTTAAATGTCAAGGATCATGAAATATGCACAATCCATATGTTTGGGAATTAAGTTTAAAAACAAGTTAATGCCCTTAACTATATCCCATTTATGACAGATGACTTTCCCATTACATGCTTACGAAGCATCTGTAAAGACACTCGTATCAGCATCGTAATAAAGTCCATCTTCATTCATCGACAGATGTAACATCTATCCAAATGTTGACTTAGCCCTGTGATCACCTTTGATCTTAGCCTAACACTTAGTCAGCTTCGAGGCAAGTCAACCCACTCGAAAATATCGAACGATAAGGGCAGGATTAGATTAGACATATCCAATCAAAGATCGTTGTAAACTCATTTAGAACACTCATTAAGGAACATGACCAATAATCCTATGAGATTCATTGCTCATTAGTTCCAGTTGAATGTACTAACAAGTTCAAGGTCATGGAGACACTTCAATAATTTCTCCCGAAATATACTGTATCATCTTCACATCCCAACTCAGTTTCTAGATCTTAATTAAACTCTTAGGTGGATTCAAATTTCCAAAATTTGAAATTCATGGAGGATAATTGAAATCACAGAAAATAGGTATGAAAACGTTACAGAAGCTTTCGGGTGAAAATTCCATGAACATGGCCCCTGACGCATGTTTATAACCGGTACACACTCTGTCACACATCACCACGCTTCCGTTGCATCCATCACACGCTCACATGTACGCATACGCACTCGTACATGCGCATACACGTATACATAAGCACAAAACATGTGTCTCATGCGCTCATATGCGTCAAAACACGAACATACACACAAATACACTGTCCAGAGGAACCTACGGGCATCACACGCGCTTAATATGCTCACCACGCGCCGACACGCGCCCCAAGCGCGTCTCACGTGCCGTCACGCCCCACCACACGCCGTCACGCGCCGGTGGTGGTCGGCGGCGGCGACATGGTGGCAGGCCGGCGATCCGAAAATAATTCGCGGCGGCGAACCGGCTTGAACCGGTGGCAGACCGGATCGGCTTAACTTGGACCGGCCAATGAACCGAATTGGATCGGTTGGCTGACGTGTCACCTATGCCACGTGTCAGCACGCCATTAGTTCCCTCTGGATGACGTGCGGCCACATGGCTCCCACGTGGCTCGCCACGTGGCTGCTGATGCGGCTTCGTCTTACACACGTGGCACGACGTGATTCGTCCACGTGTGCTGACGCGGCTCTTGCATGGCTGCTGACGGTGACGCGGATTGAGCGGTGATGTGGCGCACGTGGCACGTTTTCATTCGTGCACGTGTGCTGACTGGGCACTGGTGTGTCACACCTTTGACCAAGAGAGTCCCACTCTCACTGACAGGAGAGTGGGCTCCACACGCCGCCTTCTCGGCGTTTGTTTTTCATGTTCTTCATCAAGAACAATTGAAGAACACATTAGATCCGTTTTTCATTTTCAAAACGTGTTATACAACTCAATTCAAGTCCGATTAACACAAATAACATATCAAATCGAAGCACATTTGATAAACTACGCATACATATCACATACATGCGTAAAATCGAACATTAACATGCTCAAATCGGGTTTTTACAGAAATAAGAGCATCTTCAAGTTTTCCGAAAAATTTTAAATTCTTATGATTTTCGTCCAATCTTTAAAGATCCATATCTCATTCATTTCTCAACGAAAAATTGCGTATAATACGTCTATAGAAAGTTCATTCAACATAGAGTATGAAAATATCAATTATACACAAACAGCAGAACAATAATCGGACAAAAATCGCACCCGAACAGACTGAAAGAAGCATTTTCGCAACAGATTTACAGATTCATATATCCAACTTCAAAAAATCATATAAAATCTGTTTCTCAACAGAATCGAGTTATTCAAGTTGGAGAACGGTAGCTATTAACGAGTACTATAACATCAGATCAATAGCACATAAAGAATCGAAAAAAAAATCTGGCAAAATTGGGCAGAAACGGGACAGCACGTTTTTGTTCAAAGTAAAAATTAACGAAAATCATCGAGAGTCGGATTCTCACCTTTTGGCTCTGATACCAATGTTGGAATTAGTGTCGGGTACCTTCGATTATAGTAGATTTGAACCCGGATCGTATACGGGTCAAACCACGGCCTCACCTCGATGATTTGTACTCTCCAGTCGGGGTGGAAATCACAATCGGAAATCCACCACGATCCACAATCCAAAATCCATCTCCGGAGGCTTTGGAAAATCACTTTTGGGTGTGGGAGACCTTTCTGTTTCTCACGTAAGTGAGAAACAGTTCTCACTATTCTCTCATCAAGTGTACCCTGTACACTAGATGAGGTTTATATAGGGGAGATGTAGGCTTCCAATTATGGGGATGAGCCTCCCATAATAACCCACTTTCTATAATTGGGCCAGTCCACTTGGGCGGCGGGCTATGGCCCGAGTCAAACCAACAAATCATAATAATGATGTTGGACTTATTAAACATGTATTTGAAGCAACTCACTAGGAGTCAGTAACATTAGATCTATCAAATACTCCCTCCGTCCCGGCTTAACCTGCCTAGGTTGACCGGGCACGGGGATTAAGAAAAAGCAGATTTTGTGGAATCTTTGACTTTTTTAAAGGTGGAGATTGAGAATGAAGATTTTGATGGTGGAGATTGTGAAAAAAATTGCTATTTATGGGGTAGGCAGGTTAAGGTGGGACAAACTAAAATGGCAAGTAGGCAGGTTAAGTTGGGACGGAGGTAGTAATATTTTTTGTATTGGGGGACAAATGAACCAACTGGTCTCCGAAATTAGATGTTGGCTAGTTGAGTGTAGATGTTGGTTGATTGATAAACATGTATTTGAAGCAACTCACAAGGAGTCAATAACATTAGATATATTAGTTGATATTTTTTTATTTGGGGCACCAATGAACCAACTGAATATAGTGTTACTTGCTTAAATGGTGAATAAGTAGACCTTCCATTGGGCATATGAATTAGTAGAACCCAATTACATGGTTGAGGCTTGTATTTTGGTCAAGCTTTCAGTTCTATTTAATTTTTTTTCTTAATTTTGTTTCTTCCTTACTTGGTGAATTAGTAGGCATTACTTGGGGTTTTTTTTTGGTACAAGTGCAGGTTGATCAAAATGCCTTTGACGACTTATTTGGCTGATTTGGTGATAGTGCAGCCAACGAACACTTTTGGGACTAAGGCGAAACAACCTGTAACGTCCGAAACCTATCCGAACGGCAAAGTATCTGGCAAGGCGAAGGAGCTAGGGTAAGAAAAGAAAGGCCTTTGAGCACACCGACACAGTCTGCGAAACCTCATATGCTAGGCTAGGTGACATCGTGAAGCACATCGGGTTGGAGTACGACATCTCAGTTGCCTGAAAAGAAGTGTGGACCTTCGTGGATGCTATGGAAGGAATGAACCTTCACGAGAAGTTGTTGGTGTCGAAGATGAAATTGTTGGACAACCTGTGAAGACCTGACATACACTTCTTTTGACAAGCCTCTTTTGAATTTCTTCCTCTCCCTGACCTAACCGAAAGCAATCTTGCATATTTGCCAATTTTGGTGTAATTGGATACGAGGAAGAACACAAATGAGGTTTATTGTATTTAACCTTTGGTAATTAGTTTGTTACTTGAATTGAAAACTGATGATTGCTATTTGTGTTTGTTGATGACTCTTGTTGAATACTAGTTATGATGTTTATGTATTGGGCATATTTCAATTTATGTTGATGATTCTTGTTGAACACTTGTGAAATTGTATCTTAGGAATCATGGGATGTGGCTTATATTTGGGGTTCATTTCAATGATATATCATTCAAATTCAAACACTACTTCTTAATTAATAATTGACAGATTTTGATTCTTTTGACCTTACTTTTTTTGGCCTGCAATGCATTAAATCTGAGGGCATGTTTGGTTGGGGTTGGCCCAACCTCTCATCAGTTTGGCCAACCCCACCTCATGTTTGTTTGGACTGGTTTGGCCAAGTCAGGGTATTAGGATTTGGTGGGGGGACATCAATCACAAATCGAAACATTACTTTAATCATTCTCCCAATCATTAATAACTACCTCGTACCCATATCACATCACATTTTACAATTAATAATTAAATTTCACACTCCAACCATAACCCCAGCCATCCAACTAAACATCACTCTCTAACATCCCCAGCCACTAACTCCAGCCACTTCCCCCAGCCCAGCCACCCCAGCCCCAACCAAACATAGCCTGAGATTCAAGTCTTCAACCATATTGGTCACAATGAAATAAAAGAACAACATTAACAAAATTAGTTGAAAGTATTTCCTCAAGCTAACCCCAATTATTTTGATTTGGATGTATTCTAGTAATTGAAAAGATTATGTCATCCGGTTTGTTATTCCAAGCAAATATATGTTTTACCTGATCCAAGTATTCATGACCCACTTAAATCATCCAACCAAACACAATACTATCTTCGTCTCGTTCTAACTTTCCTACTTTCTTTTTTGGTTTGTCTCAACTTAACTTTCCAGCCCATAAATGAAATTTTTTTCTCACAATCTCCACTCTCAAAATCTCCACCCCCAATCTCCACCTTTAAAAATGTCAAAAATTCCACAAAATATGTTTTTTCTTAACCTCCGTGTCGGATCAAAGTAGAAAAGTTAAGTCGGGACGGAGGGAGTAATAAATTTAACCAGGTATATCTAATCAACCCAAATGCTCATTTGGTTCCTCAAATCCAAGGGGTATTTTCATTAATGACCTAGTCAAAGTATGACTTATCAAGAATGGTCTTACTTATTTTAAACAATTAAAAATGACCTCATTTTTAAACAACTCATATTTTGACATATTAAACAACCCAGTTGTTTAAACAACTACCTAGTTATAAACAAATATCAAGTTGTTTACCGAGTTGTAAAAACAACTAGGTTATTTGATTAAAAAACAACTCCAGTGTTTTAAACAACCCGGTTGTTTAAACACAAAACAACCATGTTGTTTTAAACAACTCAGTCGTTTTTATACAAATCTATCATATTGTTGGCACAACTTGAAGAATGGAAAAGAAAACTATCATATAAGTATATAATTATAACCTTAAATCTTAAAAAAAACATAATGTTGATAAATTGAGAAGCAAAATAAAGCATGCTATGAAAAAAAAAAACAAATATCTACCTACAAAAATAATCCGAACATGAATGATGATGGAGCTATGAAAGAAAAGAAGAAGATAAATGGAGAATTGAGAGAGTTGAGAAAAAAATGAGAGAAAGTAAGAAGAAAATAGAAAATAGTGAATACATAGGAGGAAGAAAGAGAGAAAAATCAATTCTCTTTCAAATTTAAATTTTAAAATCTGAAAATATGATTATTTTTTTATTTAAATTAAATCAAATATGAAGAAGACATTTTTTTAGTATAAGCCGAATTATCCGGTTATATTTGATATATACCCTACCCTACTAAAGGGGTTGATGAACCAAAGAGGCACCTACAATATACGGCTCGAGCATCAATTTATCATATAGTTCCTCTTATTGCACTGAAAATATTTTTAATTCTCCATCTGGAGGAAAGGAAACATTATAGTTCTTCAAGACAAAATCTCGATTCTCCACCTGAATCTGATCTCCCTGCGAAACAATTTTGCGATCTGCAATAAATGTGAAGCACCCCTAAAAAATTGGGAGAAAAACTAGAAAGAAATCTAGAAAAAGGGGATAAAAGGAGACGTGGAAATGGAGGGTGGAAGCTTCAGCATTACTGCAGAAGATTTATCAACGATCGGAGGCATAGCCACCGTTTCGCTGTTGCACTCCTTTATTCCAACTCACTGGCTTCCCTTCTCCATTGTCGGCCGCGCTCAGAAATGGACGCTCTCTCGTACTCTCCTTGTTAGTAAGTCATAACTCTAATTCTTGTTTATTCTTTTTAATGGGAGGGAGGACGGGGTTATGGCCTTCGATTATTTTGCCAGATCTAGGAGGGGATTGCTTCATTGGGAATCGGAACTGACTTCATGTTTATTCGATTATTCTGCAAAATTTGTTTATGCATATGTGGGAAGATTTACATTATAAAGTATGCGACTTTACTAATGTTAGAAATTGTAGCTTAATTAATATAGCCCTTCTCATATTGCTGCAAGTTGGAGCGGAGTCAAACTTCTGGTGGCTTAAGAAATGGGCATGTATCACTTTCGGGTAGGGCTTCGTGTAGCTGTAGTTGTTTTAATAGAAAATGTGCAAGTGTTCGGGGAGAAACATAAAACTTCTGACCCGGTAACATACCAGGAAATAATACAATCTTGCCTATGGATTCTGCGTATCAGTCATAGAATAATTGCTCTACTGATTTTCCTATGTGATTTTCTATCTGCTTATTGGATGATTTACGGATAAATGGTGAAGAACGTTTCTTTTTAAGCCAGTTTGGAGTAAATACTGCAAGTTGTAATCGAGAAAATCATAAATTCATAATTATTGCTTACATGCATTTATGACAACATTATCAATTATACTTCTTTTCGCTGATGGCAATGATGATTACTTGTAGAAGTTGTTCTTCTTATGTGATGTTTGGAAGCCTGAAGTATGTATCCCTCATCTTGTTGCATTAGCGTGTCTACTAGAATAGCACCATTTGTGCTCCTTACATTGTGGTGCAAAATCTGACTTTCTCGAACCCAACAAACGAATGCGCCACTTACATTGTGATGCAAAAATTTGAGTGCTCGAACCCAACACATGAATGCGTCTCTAAATTTCCTTATAAGGAGTTACACTACAATAGCAGATCCAATATCTGTACCCTTATTGAAATTCGTCTGAAGTACTCCTGAGCTATTTTGATCCCATCAGGTACTTGGTTGCGATAAAACATTATTCTAGAAACAATTCATAGCATTGTCAACATATACACAACTGAAGAATCATCGTTTCTTGACGAGAATTATATTCTAATAAGATGAGGGTGCACGAAATTTGTTGTGCCTATAATTGGGGTGAATGCTAATTTGTCTGTGATCTGATCGTAGCTGCATTCGGAGCAGTATTGCATGTCCTGTCCACGTCGCTATTAGGAATAACAGCAGTCACGATAACAAACACTATCGCAGGAGAGGAAACGGTGCATAAACTTGCATCTTTGTTGCTCATTTTTCTTGGGGGTAGTTATGTGATATTATTCCTTAGAGGAAAGGGTGGTCACAGCCATTCTCATAATCAGCCTATGGAAAAGATGGCTGTTGCTGGCCTTGTTCTTGTACCGGCATTGTCTCCTTGTGCAACCACTCTTCCAGTATTTCTTGCTGTTGGAAACTCATCCTCTATGATGGTGCTTGCTATCATAGTTCTGTTATTCAGGTAATCAGGGTGTTTTGCTGATTTTTTGTATCTTAATTATTGAACTTTGTTACAATCAATAGTTTCAAATATATAATAATGAATAACTTATTTAGTTGTGGTTAGGATCCTATGTTGGCATTTGGTTTATTGTCAACAGCTATCCTGCTATTGTTTTGCCTTCCTTGTGACTGAAATCTTATAGTTCTACAAATAGATCAAATCACCAAATTGTTCATTTGGGCTGCCTGAAATTTGGTGTAGGAATTAGCCTTTTAAGATTTGAGGTTCTGGTTTTTCTATGTTGATAAGCTTTCCGCTGGTGAGTATTGTATTGCTTCTTGACATTTTAATCTTAAGGCCAAAGTCAGCAATCGGAACTTTTAGAGATTGCATTTAATAGTTCGGTTTAGAAATACTCGAAACCAAGTCTGTTTCAGTGATTTTGTGGTGCACCTGCTCTAGATAAACGAGCGACGCGCGCTATGGACCTTGCTTTAAGTTTTCTTAGTTTATGAAAATTCAAATCTGCCTTTGATTCTATGAATTTTTTTGTGAATCTTGTAAAGTGAAACTGAGGGTTAAGAAGCACTCCTCTCTCCCCAAATTCACACAAGTGAAATGTGGAGGATCTATTCCGAACACAAATCCTCTGCCATTGATATTTGAAAGAAATCATCAAGGTATTAACATATTATTGTTGTTATATGACATGCAGCACAATCACTGTAATGACGTCACTAGTGGCACTCTCGTTCTATGGTGCTAGTCAGCTGAAGTTCCACTGGGTGGAACGCTATGACAAGCTTCTGGTAGGATCAGTTCTATGTTTAGTTGGAATCCTAACCCTTATTTTTCACGATCATGATCACGATGGAGATGGCAGCTCATCCGGACATCACTTGCATAGGAAAATTATTTCTTTATAAGGTTGGTAATGCATTTTTGTGATGTATGGAGAGTGCAAAGTGGCGCTGAACGGTTGTAAGAATCATAAGAGTGTTGTGTTTAATGTTGCGATGCCCCATTAGTTGTAACTGATCTTGGTATCTTCTTTATGCTTGCATTTTGTTTTGATGTATAGTGATGGTCACTCTGTTATTGATCTACAACCTGTATTTCGAATACAATAATTCTTTTTGTCTATGCTTTGCTTCCTCCACGGCCCAAAAGTGCAGGGAAAATATTAAAAACCAATGCAGAGATGTAGCATCTCTTTATTTAGGAATGCATATCCTAACTATTCATCGGCTTCACTAATATATAAAAAATCAATATAAAAATAAAACCAAATATCCTTCAATCACTTAATCGGAATCAAAATAAAAACATAAACATAGACAACTAAATCATAAATAAAGAATAAATTGCAGAATTCCAGCCTGATTAAAATTTGTATATTTTCTTTTGAATAAAAAATAAGAGTATCATTCGTATATATTTATTCATAATTGTAATTTATAAAATAAAATTATCACTCTATATATATATAACTATATATATATATATTTATATCGGTTTGGACTGGTTATAATGAATTTTTTATTTTTAAAATTCATTATCAAAACTGTAAAATATTATAATTCATAATTATCTATAAATTAATATGAACCACGGTTCTTGAATTTAATTGGATCGGTTTAATTGAGTCAGTTTATTTTGAACAACTCGGGTTTGTATACTGCCGACAAGGGTTTGCTAAAAAATAGAAAATTAGATATATTAAATCTTAATCGACAATCGAAATTTTTAAGTATTTGCACGCACCTAAATTGAACTATATATTATTTATATTAAGAAAAGAGCAAGGAGGACGAAGTTGGATAGCTCAAGTGGCAGAGCATCTACTACTTAGACATTTGGTCTTGGGTTCGAGTCACCGTAGGAGGAGGGGAGGATTTTTTCTTTGTTTCTTAGATTAGGAGAAAAAAAATTAAAAGAGCAAGGAGAATTTTGAGGCTTTACATTGGGGTCTGGTGGAAATTTAATTTGTATCTCGACCAAATACTTGTGAGGCTTTACATTGGGGTCTGGTGGAAATTTAATTTGTATCTCGACCAAATACTTGTGGGATTTGATAGGTAATTATTTTTGGGTTTTGGTGAGAAACATTTTACTCTGAGCTGGAAACAAGAAGAAGAATACTAATAAGAAGTTATTGGAGAATCACATCATTGTAATTTCTTTTCAATTATGATTATGATGATGCCAAATATTGTAACATGGCTCCAACTCCAAACGCTAATTCTTTTAATATTTTATTTCTAAAAGACACTTTGGAAATTTCAAATTTAAAGAAAATCCAAAAGAATTACTTTACTTTTATTGTTTATTTCTGAAACTTTATGTTTTTTATCAGGAATTCCCATCTGTTCTTTGCAGATGATAGTTTGTTATTTTATCGGACAATGAGAGGAGATGCGGAGAATGTGCGTGATTGTTATTTACGATATCAACACGCCTCAGGACAGATGATTAATTTTGAAAAATCGGCCCTTACATTTAGTCCGAGAGTCCCTTCCGATGTAGTGACGAAGATTAAACTGCTCATGTCGATTCCGGTTGTCCAGCGACATGATCTTTATTTGGGTCTCCCAACATTTTCTTTGGCGAATAAGAGATTGCAGTTTCGTTTCTTGCGGGAGCGCCTTTGGAATATGAAGACGTTCTCTCGGGGTGGTAAGGAAGTTTTGATTAAATCGATTTTACAAGCTATACCTACCTATGTGATGTCTTGTTTCAGAATACTGTCCTCAATTTGTCATCAATTGGGCTTCTTGGGAGTAATTATGTCTCCCTAAAGCGGAGAGTGGCCTTGGATTTCGGGATTTTGAATCTTTCAACAAAGCTTTGTTGGCAAAGCAGGTTTGGCCGATAATATCAAACCCAACTTCTCTTGTTGCGCTGCTGTTTAAGGGGTGATATTATAAGCATTGTGATAATATGGAAGCATATATTGGCTCTAATCCTTCCTTTATTTGGCGATCTATGTGTTGGAGTAGGGAGGTGTTGGACAAGGGATTAATATGGCGTGTGGGAGAGGGGGGATTGGATTGCACCATTTCGAGATGCTTGGGTTCCTAATTTGACTTTTGGAAAGATCTCGTCTAGATTGACTACGTCTAGGATGAATGTGTCATATTTTATTACTAATGGACGTAGGTGGGACGAGCACAAATTGCAACAAGTTTTTCTCCCATATGAGATCGATGCTATTAGAAGTACACCATTTACTCAAGAGCCGCGACCCGATAGTAGGTATTGGAAGTTTGAAGAAAATGGTCGGTATTCAGTTAAAAGTGGATATCGGGTGGAGGTTGGTGGTTTTAACCCTTCTCATTCTTCGGTGCAACGGGCTTCGGGGTGGTGAAAATTCATGTGGGCATTATCTCTCCCACCTAAGGTAAAAGTATTTTTATGGCAGGTTTCGTCTAATTATCTCGCTTTCCCCTTAAATTTAAATAATCACCATATTCCTATATCTCCATCTTGCTTAAGTTGTGGATGTCCGGTTGGTTCCACTATGCATGGCTTATTCTTTTGTTCTCGGGTTAAGTCCTTTTGGAAGGATAGCTGCTTTTGGATTTCCTTGAAAAAGTTGCAATTTGTTTCTTTTTCGGAGTGTGTAGATGTGATGTATGAATTATTTGGTGTTGATTTGCTCCACTTATTTGTCTTGGCATCTCGGGATGTGTGGAGGTCTCTGTGTAGTTTTCGACATGGTCGGGATAAGGTGCGGCGGGGTCCTTCATGGCCGAATATTGAGGCACAACTTCAACAGTTTGATAGAGCAGTGCAAGGCCTTCGACCTTTGCAGGTAGGTTCGGCAACATCTCAAGATGCTTGGGAACCACCGCCATTAGGCTCCTTCCGACTTGACGTGGATGCGACTATCAATGTGGATAAAGGAAAATATGGTGTGGGATTTGTATTGAGAGATCATCTTGGTAAGGTGATTGTGGCAGTGTCCCATGTTATTGGTAAACCGATTGTAGTTAAGGCAGCTAAGTTAGAAGCGATGCTGAGTGGTATAAGCTTTTGTGTGGAGTGTGGGTATGAGAATTTGTTGGTTTATTCGGATTCTTTGCTAGCCGTGCAGGCAGTCACGGGGCAAGATGAGTTTTAGACTATTGTGGGATTTTGGTGGAAGAGATTCAGTCTTCTTTGGATGAGCTTCAATTATTTCATATGCCTAGAGTATGTAATGGTGTTGCTCATAAGTTAGCTAGTTTTTGTTTTTCTTTTACATCTACTCCTTCGGTTGTTTGGAAGGAAGATGAGTTGCCTTTGTGGCTTCAGAATCTTGTATTTAAAGACTGTTGTTAAGTAATAAGATTCGTGAATTGCTCAAAAAAAAAAAAAGGAGAAAAAAACATGAAATAGGCAACACAAAATAGAGCATAACAAAATTAATTACCTTTACCATTTTAATTACAAATTTTGAATTTTTTTACGAGGAAAGGAAAACCATAGCTTATGAACAAGGTGTGTGTTTGCTTATGGTTTCCCTCAGTGTATATAGGGGATCAAATCCCAATAAAACAAACTCATTAACTTCCTCAGCCAAGTTTGGCTAAGCACTCTCCAGCCTTAAAGAAACACACCTGTAAAGTATGTTCTTCAGGGAATGAAATGAATATTAGAAACCACTTCCAACGGGTTGTGGCTAGGGGTGGGTGCTGGAAATTAGGGTCGGGTACCTTCGATTGCAGCGGATTTGAACCTGATTCGTATACGGGTCGAACTACTGCCTCACCTCGATGATTCGTACTCTGGTCGGGGTGAAAATCACAATCGTAAATCCACCACGATCCACAATCCAAAACCCATCTCCGGAGGCTTTGGAAAATCACTTTTGGGTGTGGGAGAAATCACTTTTGATTTCTCCCTTTTCTGCTTCTCACGTAAAATGAGAAACAGTTCTCACTATTCTTTTCCTCAAGTGTACCCTGTACACTAGATGAGGTTTATATAGGGGAGAGGTGGGCTTCCAATTATGGGAGATGGGTCTCCCATAATAGCCCACTTCCTGTAATTGGGCCAGTCCTCCTTGTCCCTTCATTAAGGAAGGAGCATACCAGATTCATCACTATGTTTTACATTCACTATTATGTTCCTTGAACATAATTGGCACCAGTGAATCTTTAAACTGTGAAGGTAGTAACGGTCTTCCTTTTTTCTTATACCTCCTAGTCTTTCATCTAACTGCTTTCCTAGACATGTCCCGCATAGCCGAATAATTTCGTGGTTGTTGGGAGCTGCTAAAGTAGCAACACTGAGAAGAAGACTAAAGGCACAGGAAAAAGTCTTAAGGATATACTATGAGGTAATCCAAACCTCTGGATCCCACACAATGTGAAAATAGGGACTCATTTCTCATTATCCACTTGGTCACAAGCACATGCAGTATGAAACGCACGTTACAATGTGTCATTTTCCTAAAGGAAGCGTATGTCATTTACTGAACACATTATACAGATCTTGGTCTAGATGCTCTTCAGCAGCTAACCTGAGTTTTCTCCTTTGATACCCTCAAGTTAACGTCTAACTCGAGAAAACTCACATCTGGCTATACGATAAGTTATAATTGGATTATCAAATATCCAATTCGATCACATGTTACCGAACATCGATCTCATCTAAGCGTACTAAGGCGACACTCATAGAATCAACTGAATGAATTCTATCCTGGTCTCATCTCCTATGTCATTCGACACTGGAGGTGATTGCTCGTGTGAGAGAGCCAATCAATTTCAACTTGTCCAACATACTTTTGAATATACCGTCAATTCATAAGTGTACATAAGTAACATAATCACCTCGCATTATGTGACAATATCCTAGATAAAGTCAAGATGTGATGTACTTGGTTAGTGTTTGGAGTCTCTCATAAGCTACGCCCCATTTATGGGTTGTGGGTTGCCAATGTCCCCACTGAACTGCTTATCACTCTAAAATCACTCAACCAAAAACAACTTCGCATTGTATAGATAGAAGCTCCAAGCTTTGCTCTGATTGTAGAAATCTATACATTTATCTAATACTCTCATCTCCCCGAGATGATCCTACCACTTTGCAAGAGTAACTACTTAGATGCAGTCTCTGATCTGCATCACCGTATTGAGTATTAGTTATGTCTTATTCCAACTAGATCATAGTTTCTCCACTAAGGAGAATGATACAATGCATCCTAAACATCACAAAAATCCTTTCAAGTGTACTCCTATACTTTTACTAGGATTTGATTAATGCTCAATTACTAGACCCACGACAAAGCCTACACTAAGGCACACACATCTCAAAGTTATTTACGGCTCTTAGTAGTACTAGAATATTGTGTGATGGACATTGTAAACTTTTCTATAGAAGTTATTGGACACATCAAGTGGCTTCAAAACTTCGTCTATAGCCAATAAGAGTATTAGTGGATACATGGGCGTTCACATGAAATCACTTTAAGATTTTTACAAGTGATGCTCATACAATCACAAATAGTCATCTAGGCGATCCCTTGGAACCTTCACTTAGCCTATAAGTAATCTATCAACATCCTTCAACACCGAGTTGTAAGATAGTCCATTTATCAATGGTCATAATACTCAATATCTTTGCTCACTGGTAAAATTTAGATTGCAAGTTTCCTTGTGGTGTCACATGAGATTAATACTTTCGTAAAATCTCATATACTTTTGACTTGAGTATTGTACCAGGCCATGAAATTGATTTCTTGGCCTTCGACCATAAACCTCCTTGGTAAACCAATTTGTTTATTGGTCAAGTTCTCCACTGAGAAATACAGTCACTCAACCACTTCAAAAATTTGCAAATCAAATTCTAAGTTAGCTAACTAAGGACGAATCATGGTAAAACTCAACATTGATGGGAAATATCCTCAGGGACAAGTCTTACAGTCAAAGTGAAACTTTCCAACCAATTTGAGATCTTTACCCTTAGTAGTTTAACAGCCTTTTAAGAACCGTTAGTTCACAATCTCTCTGTGTCCAATAGATATAAACCAGTTCCTGAACATGGTTTCAACTATACCAATTAGATAGCTATCCCTTTGCTTTCATCCATCCAAGGATGATACAGAGTCCAACTCTTTCTCAAATTCTAGAGATTCCTAGTTAAAACATGCCTTGCAATCTCATAGATTCAAGCATGTATTTTCTCAGTTTTGCTCCAACGAAAAATTCAAACAGATTCTGATTTCACTGAATGTTGACCCCCACTGGAATCTTTATTTTAGGATATCCTTTTGAACTACTCGTAGTTCAGTTGGATGCAGATCTTCATTTGAACATTTCATAGAAATATCTCCAAAATACTAGGTTTTGTGATTCTACTTCAGTAACAAACTTATCAATTGTTCATCTTTGAACCTATAACCTTTGGACTGGCAGAGTATCCCTTAAGGATACATTTCCTCTACTAAGGTTTTCAGCTTTCCAAACTTAATTGGAAAATGTCACTCGCCTAAGCAATTGATCCCTAGGATCCCTATTGACCCCTAGCACCTTCATTTGCTCAGGTCTAACTATCTATAAGCCCAAAAGTTTATGAGATATTTAAGTTATTGATTCAATGAATACCTTGATTCAAGGTATGGGTCACAATCAATGTTCTTTTCCAATAAAATAAACTGCTTGACTTGCACCCTCATGGACCTCAATATTTATCTAGCAACATCTCTTTCCCACTCTTCACCACACAATTTTGCAAAAAAATGTGTGCAAAGAATGGGCGTTTGGTTGATAATATCTCCGCTACATTGATCATAAGATGATCACGAGACTTTTCACACCTGTAATTAGTCTGAGAGCACTTATGGCTTATTCATTTGATCATTGTTTTAAACACTCCAGCATTTAGACTTTTAGCGAATCAAATGAATTTGACCGATTCGTGTGAGCAGACCTCATATGTATCAGAAGATTAGGCTCCATGATAAAGTATTACATCGTTGAATCACAAAACATCACAGTGGATTAATCACAATAGGAAAATGACCCTTATTGTCTTAAAAAATGTTTCAAGTGTTGATGATGAAGCGAAACAAAAATCCCCTCGAGATTAATTATTCCGGAAAAATTACTCCTTGAGTACACTTTCCCTAAATTGAAGCATCATGTTATGCTTAACGTCAACTAGTATAGTGCACCTTTGCACTAATCAGTCTACTTTCAAAAGCATACGCATATATTTTTTCATCCAACAACACTAAACATTCTCGTCATGTCCATCTACAATGTTGTCTTAATGTTTATCAACCGATCAATCTCTCATTATCTCAAGTCAAGTCCAGATCTTTAGAAGAACTCCAACTGAAACAAAAATTCGTCTTATTTCAAGATTCTTGAGGATAACAGACAGAAAAACTTTAGATCATCATGCGATTCTGAATTGCAAGGGATCAAGGCTAATCATTCAATTATGGCATAAATTCATGTGTTCATCCTCATAATCCTATTGAAATAGACAAAAATTGTCCCCGGAATTTCTAGCTCTGACATTCAATGCCTTAAATCCTTTTACCTGAAGTAAAAGAATTAATTGACAAGTCTGACACTGTCTAACATTTGCAATTATTCAAGTTGAGTGTGCACTATCAAGCGCTTCTCAAGAAGTGTTCAGGTATCTACTACCATACTTAATGAATAATGCTATATGCTTAACCCTCATTGTGGACTCATATGGCAGGCATGTCTAAAACTAAGAAATATACTTTGGATTAACACGATTAAGTGCCTTTCCAATTGATTTCAGTATATGTGTTGAGGCAAACATACTATACTGCATTTGCTCAGAATTTTGTGTTTCCCAAAATGACCCATTTATCTTTATTGAGAGACATTCTTCTAAAACTTACTGTCAGTATCTTCCGCCTTTACCATGTTCTTCTTATGTTTAGAATCCAATTCTTAACAGGGAACTTGTAACTGACTAATTAGCAGTCTTTAGCCACTTATAATCACTATTATGAGCGGCATCCAAAATTCGAGCCACCCTAATGGGCATAATCGGTTTTTTGATGCCCCTACTCAACTGGAAGATACTAGAGTCTAACTTAAGTCTTAATCTATTGTTCACAGAAGAAAACTTGGAGTAACAACCTCTGACTGGTGGCGGTAGAGTTACCAAACTTTTACTCTCATATACCCTGATATCTTGAGTTAAAGTGTTATTCCCATTAAATGAGAATTATTACCAGGTTCAGTGTCTGTTGATCATCCAAGGTTTCGTCGGTAGGGGAATCCCATTTAATTCCATTCTACTAGAACCATTTCCGGTTTCTTCTCTATTCCAACACTAACAATCTCCTAGGGTTCATATTATTTGGTTGAATTCAAGACTATCTCTAAGTCTAGTACATATCTAAGTGTTACGACCTCCTGGTCATAATCTACTTATCACTGAAGACAAGGTTAACTAAGAAGCAACTAACTAATTGTGTTCTACGCCATGGTCTAGGTGTAAGGGAGGTGAATGCACACGTATGTGCTTATTAAAACTAAATGTACATAAGATTTTGTTCTTAGAATTGACATTGTGGTAACTTACAGAAGGTATGACCTCGAAAGTTCACTATGTTCCCAATCATCACCCATATCCAACCATCATATTACCACAACTCAATCCTAAAGGGAAAACAAAATCTACAACTGCTATGGTGAGAATGCAAGAATTCTTCCAACCCATAACCCCACTCAAGTAACCAATCATGTTCTCAACACGATTTCACTATGTTGATCACACTCAAGTTGATCACACATAACGTAGGGTTCAACACACAGTTGAATGTCAAGGATCATAAAATATGCACCATGTGATTGGGAATTGAGTGTGAAAGCAGGTTAATGCTCTTAACTATATCGCATTTATGACTAATGACTTTTCGGTTACATGCTTACGAAGCATCTATAAAGATGCTCGTATCAGCATCATAATAAAGTCCATCTCAATTCATCGATAGATGTAACATCTATCTGAATGTTAACTTAACTATGTGATCACTTTTGATCTGAGCCTAACACTTAGTCAGCTTAGAGCTAAGTCAAGCCACTCGAATTATCGAATGACAAGGGTAAGGTTAGATTAGACATATCCAATCAATAGCCATTGTAAACTTATTCAGAACACTCATTAAGGAACATGACCAATAATCATATGTGATTCATTGCTCATTAGTTCCTGATGAATGTACTAACAAGCTTTAGGTTAGGGACACACTTCAATGATTTCTCTCGAAAAATACTGTATCATTCTCACACCCCAACCCAGTTTCTAGATTTTGATTAAACTCTTAGATGGATTCAAATTTCCAAAATTTGAAATTCATGGAGGATAATTGAAATCACAGAAAATAGGGTGTGAAAAACAACGTTACAGAGGTTTTCAGGTGAAGAATTCCATGAACATGGCCTCTGACGCATGTTCATAACCAGTGCACGCTCCCTCATGCATCGCCACTCTTCCATTGTATCCATCACACGTTCACATGTACGTATATGTACTCGTACACGCACACATACGTATACATAAGCACAAAACATGTGCCTCATGCATTCGGGAGCGTCAAACACAAAAGTACGCACAAGCAGGTGGCTCAAACGTGTCCCACGCGCATAAAACACGCATTAACGCGCCCCTCCATGCGCCGCCACGATTAGCCATGCGCCGCCACGCACCTCTCACGTGTCGCCACACGCCGACAAACGTCGGGGAAGTTCCGACTGTGGTTGGCGGCGGTGGTGCGGCGGATCCACGACGGTCTGGCAACCTCCGAAGAAGGAGCCACGACGGAGCGGTGATCATCCGGAAGCGGCATCACGGCGGTCTGGAAACCGGTTCGTGGCGGACAGCCGCCTTGAACTGGTGACGATTTGGTTTGTCTAGTGGTGAACCGACTACTCTACCGACTACGCCAGGTTTGGTTGACGTGGCCCAAGTGCCACGTGTCAGCCTTTCATTAGCTGACTTTGTGTGATGTGTTTCCATGTGGCTACTGATGCGGTGATGGCTTGCACACGTGGCACGATGTGATTCATCCACGTGTGCTGACGTGGCGCTTACATGTCGGCTGACTGGATTGCTGATCGTGCGATGATATGGTACACGTGGTGCGATGTGATAAGGCCACGTGTGCTGACTAAGCACTGGTGTGTCACTCCTTTGACCAACCGAGGCCCACTCTCACTAAGCGGAGAGTGGGTTGTACGCGCCGCCTTCCCGGCATTTTCGATCGGCGGCGCTCCGGATAACCCCCTGTTCTCAGCCATTCCGAGTTCAACGATGCAATTGGTTTCTCGATCCGATGATCCTAACTACGTGTTTAGATTAGAAAATGTATTCTTGGAGGGTGAAGAAATTGTTCTTCATGTTCTTCATCAAAAACACATTAGATCCGATTTTACTAAGCACGTTATCTAACTCAATGCAGGTCCGATTAATATACAACATATATCAAATCGAAGCACATTTGATAAACTACGCAACGTACCACATACATGCATTAAATCAAACATTAACATGTTCAAATCGTGTTTTTACGAATCAAGAACATATTCAAGTTTCCGAAAAAAATTCAGAATCACATGATTTTCATCCAAAATTTAAAAGTTCATATCTCATTCGTTACTCAACGAAATAATGCGTATAATACGTCTATAGAAAGCTCATTAAACTTAGAACAAGAACATATCAATTACACGCAAACATCAGAACAGTAAGTGGACGAAAATCACACCCGAAAAGATTGAAAAAATCATTTTCGCAATCTATTTTCAGATACATTGATCCAACTTAAAAAATTCATATAAAATATGTTTCTTAACGAAATTGAGTGATTCATGTTGGAGAACGTAGCTATTAACGATTACTACAACATCAACTTAATAGAATGCTAAATCTCGAGAATAAAAAAAGACGAAAATGGGCAGATTTGCACAGTAGTTTTTCCTATCAAAACGAATCAATCTCAAAAAACATCAAGAGCCGAATTCTAACCTTTTGGCTTTGATATCAATGTTGGATTTAGGTCGGGATACCTTGATTATAGTGGATTTGAATCCCGGGACGTATACGGGTCGAACCACGGCCTCACCTCGATGATCCGTACTCTTAGTCGGGGTGGAAATCACATTCGAAAATCCACCACGATCCACAATCCATTAGCCATCTCCGGCGGCTTTGGAAAAGCACTTTAGGATTTGGGGGAAATCGCTTTTGATTTCTCTCTAATCTGTTTCTCATGTAAATGAGAAACTGTTCTCACATCTCTCCCATTAAGTGTACCCGGTACAGCTGATGGTTTTTATAAGGGGGAGAAGTGGGCCTCTTATTATGGGAGAGGGCCTCCCATAATAACCCACTTCCAATAATTGGGTTAACCCACATGAGCGGTCTTGGACTGGGCCCAATGTCCCGGGTGGACCGGGCCCATGGCCTGGGTCAAACCAACAGTTCTTGACTATAATTCTAACACATTCTAGCATTTTAAAGAGGGTCTAGTTGAAGTTAGGCGAACACATTTAGAACAAAATTGTAGTCAAAAGTAGGGATGTCAATTTTACCCGCGGGTAACCCTACCCGACGGGTAAACGGGTAATGGGGTCGGGTATCGCCCGAACCCGATATTTTTGCCATCGGGTAGGGTAGGGTACGGGTTTACCATATTACCCGTTTACCCTACCCGATTACCCTACCCGCCTACCCGATTACATACTTATGTATTATTTTACATGTTATATATTATATAATTATCATTATATTTAATATATTATGTTTATAATATATGATTTAATATATAAAATAACATATAATGTAACATTTACATATTATATATGTTATATTTGATTTATTGTATCACATTATATATGGTATATATACATATTACATATTATTTATAATATTTTTATATATCAATCGGGTAACCCGATTATCCGCGAGTAACCCGATTACCCGACGGGTATTATCCGTACACGTACCCGAATCAAATAGGGTAGGGTATGGGGGAAGCATACCCGTACCCTACCTGACCCATTTACATCCCTAGTCAAAAGAAGTATCGGCATAAAAAGTCGAAGTTATGGAATATTTTAATTTATCTCCAACTTACAATATTGTAATAAAGTGTGCAAGCTTACATGGCGTCCTTACATTTAAAGAATATCATTATATTATTTGGGGGGTTAGTTTCAAAATTAAACTTGTACTACACGATTTTGCACTTTATAACTTAAACTAAAAAAAAAAAAAAAAATCACAACCAGTAATGCATATTTTATTTTTTAAATTTGCAACCTCCGAGTACATACTCCTACCTATATAAATCATGTGCTCAGCACATGCCAAAATGTCAAATAAAATGACAGCAATTGAGCACCTATAAAAAATAGCATATAAAAAATTCTAGAAAAAGGTAAGATAATAAAAATTTATTTTTAGATTGTTAAAAATAAAATAAGTCCAGAAAATTAATATAAATTTAAAAATAATATATAAAAAATATGTTTCCAAAAACAATAATAAAATCTAGAAAAATCATTTACCTGTAATTTAAAACACTCATAGTTGAGAGCTTATCTCTTTAGGGTTCACTTGCACACACACATGACCTTTCACCACCGCATCATCATCGCGCACCATCGTAGTCTACCTTTGGCCACTGTCCACCACCCACTCGCCTAAGAATTTGGCTAGCAACAGCCTTTTCTCCTCCTGCAACAGTAGTTGTTTTTCGCCCAAGTATTTGGTGACTTTCAGGTCACTGTTTAGACCATCCTTGGCCATTACCAACCTACACAGCCTTCCATTGTCAACACCACTTCCAATCCATCACCCCCACGGTGGCGGGTTCCCTGTTCCATCAAGTTTCTGCCATTAAACCTTCCCCTCCTCTCCTTTTCCAGATCTGGGGGCGCTGCCCCACCCACCTATGGCGACGACCTCGTCACCCACCTCCGCCCTTATACCTAAATCATGAATCCATCTACTCCTTTACCTGTTTCATAGCTCAAAATAAGCTCATCAATGCGACTTATGTTCAGCCATTTTTGTCGATGGAAAAAACAAATAAAATAATAATTGTAATAATAATATTCATCATCATCATCGAAGCCCAATAATTCTACTTAAATTTGAGCATTCACTAAGCTGTAGATATTCTAGTTTCACAAAGATCTTCATTTTTGGTATCAGTCAATTGGAAATAATATATAACAATTTACACTGAACTTATAATAAGATACTACGGAGTAACAACAATCACAATGAACACATCCTAAGGAGTGGTGATGGATCACAAAATGCCGCACACACTCTCCCTGATCTGGTAAATTGCTCTCTTCTTGCACTTTGACCTTCAAATCCTTTAGTGATAGGATTGAAAACACCTTCGGAAACGCCTTTCCTTTTATTTTTAGCCAAAAATCTTTAATATTTTTTGGTTAGGTAGGCAATAGGATCATCTTGATTCTCATTCAAAAGTATATCTTCCCGCTTTTGATTTTGACTTGAATCTTTAGATTGAGAAGGAAACGCAATTGTCTTACTATTTCCTCTCATTTGTTGTTGTTGATTCAAGTTCAACTTAAAAGTTTGAAGAATTCCTGCGAGTTCATCTAAAGACATTTTAGATGTATCATATGAATCCTCCAAAGGGTACACTTATATATTGATTTTTTCTTGGAGAGTTCTCAATGCTTTATTAACTAACCTCTCATTGCTTATAGGATCACCAAGGGCATGTGATTCATTTGCCAATTCACACAAATGAGCATTGTGTTAGGATATACTTTCATTGTCATACATCTTCAGAGTTTCAAATCGTGTTGCAATCATCCTTAATTTTGACTTTCTAACAAACTCTGATCCTTTATACTGTCGCTGCATTGTTTCCCATCCATCCTTTGCCGAAACACAATTTCGGATCATCCTAAATAGTGACAAATCCAATGATCCAAATATTACATTGATTGATTTTTGACTTGTTGAGCGATAGAATGAACTCATTATTTGCCCATTCTACCTCGGACTTGGGAAATAAAGTCTCCATCTTCATCTTCCTTTCGAGGTTGTATCCATCCAACAACAATCGATCTCCATGAATGTTCGTCGAGGGATTTTATGTAAGCCCTCATTTTGATCTTCCAAATTGAGTAATTTGGTCCATCTAAGGTGCGTGGTCTCATTACTGCCGCTCCAGGGACATCCATAATTCATCGCTGCAGGATCACACTTAGTATCGTCAAGTGAAGGCTCTTGATGCAATTGAAAGAATTTGTACCCCTTATCTGAATGGTGTTGCAACACGTTAAGTTACCGAATAAAGTCGATACAGAATATGGTACAAAACTTAGAATTAAATCAGAGAGACAACTCAAACAAAACTCAGATAATATAAAGTCTGAGCAACCTTCCTTCCATGCACAACGGTATACATTATTTTGTACATCAAGCACTTATATGAAGAATTGATTGAAGAATACAACTTATCAATTCTACTATCTCTCAACTAATCTAGCACACACTAAAAGAGAATTTCATGATAAAAAAAATCCTCCACTAATCTCACAAGGAACAAATGAGTATGTATGTAAGAAGAGTTATAACTTTGTGGTACCGCTCAATGTTTAACTTTTCTTCACTCTTTCTGTTTTTCTCCACCTATTTTCATGCATTTCTTCTCTTTTTATACTCATCAATCAACGATTACCTGAGAGATAAAAAAAAGAAAGAGAAAATGACGAACAAAACTTCATTTGAAAATTTGTTAGTTAAGCGCATGAGAGATAAGGATGTTTAATTTGGATATGACCAAATAATTAAAATGATATATAAATCTACAAAGATATGATCAAATAAACAAATATGAGAATAATTAAATAAATATATTCAGTAAGGTGAAAATAAACTAAGGATGAAACCCGTTTGTATTTCACAAGGTGTTGAATCATATTATTTAACATCAGGTGTTGAAATACCTTGTGAAATTCAGGTTTTAACAAGAAGCAAATCTCATTTGACTAACCAATTCAGCAAGATTAGTCTTCCGCTTGTTGCTTTTGCTAAAATGACTAAAGATTGTGTGGACAAAGTATATAAATAATTTTTTTTAAATTTCTAAATTTTAAATGAATTTTAGAAATTTCATAATAATTTTTGAAAATAACATCCTTAATTTTCTGGATTTTAAATGAATTTTATCAAAATATTCTTTAGTAATAATTTTTTCAATTCTCTGAATTTTAAATAAATTTTAGAATTTTTAAAATAATCTTTTGAAATAAATTTTTTATTTTCTAAATTTGAAATAGATTTTAAAAAATTTCAAAATAATTTTTTGGATTTTATTTTCGTTTTCTGATTTTTTTTTTTTTATATTTCTAAAGTTTTTTATACGAAATTGTTTAGAATTTTAATCAATTTTTATATTATTAATAAATCATTTTAATTTTTTTAAATAGTCATATGACACCATTTTTATTGAGTCTTTTGGCATGTGCTAAGCATGTGACTTATACAGGAGGGAATGCATAGCTGAATATTACAAATTTTAAAAAGAAAAAAATCATGTAATGCAGGTTGAGATCGAAAAAAATATTTAATTTAAATTGTAAATTGTAAAATCGCGCATAATATATGTTGCATTTATAATTCACCCTATTTTGGGCGTATTGCACTCAAATTCAACCGATAATTTGATAGGTAAGTTACAATTAATCCTATAATTTATTATATTGATATTCTTTGTTCATATCAAAATTGTCACTCTTTTTTCCTAAAAGAATAGTCTCTTGATAGGTAAGTCTTATTTCAAATGTTAAAATGTCATTTAATTAATTAAATTAATGTTATAATATTTAATTTTCTAAATAAGTTATAGATAATTGAAGATTATATCTTTCTACTTATTGATCAGAGATAAATAAGTTATGCATTTATAGAATAAAACTCTCATTTTAGCACAGAAGTATACTCCAAAAGAAAATAATATTTATTTTTGAAGCTGTGTTTGTAAATAGTATTTTTAAACTACAAAAGAATAAATCAAATTAAGAACAATAAATACCCCTATTTACCACAATCTGACGCTATAGTGACAATCGTTTGAAACAACTTTTGCCCTCTCATTCAGTGCACCTAATACGACGTCGCACTTGACCTTGACAGTAATTTCCCATGTCTTAACGGACCCCACCTGAATCTTAACGGGCGCTTTAACGTTGACAACTAACGGCACTTTCCCTTGAGTCTGCGCATTCCTTAAGGCCGTCTTAACGGAGGTGCTCAATACAACGTCGGACCCCGATAACGCCGTCCGCAGGACAGTGACGTTCCTCTTCGGCTGGTAGAAGGCCGGCAAAGCCCCGTCGCTTAGCTTCACGTCGTTGGAGAAAACGTTAACGACGCTGTCTTTCATATAGTAGATTCCAACCTTGCCGTTAGGGTTCTCGGCTCTGATGCTGACGTCGAATACCGGCGAGATCGGTGCCCCGGACGTTAGATTCATCCCTTTGATGGAGATGTTAGTCACCGTATACTTGGGCGCTTTGAATCGGAAAACGAGGTACATTACTCCGGCGGCAGCAACGATGAGGAAGAAGAGGAGACAGAAAGTGAAGCAGCAGCACCTGCGGCAGGAACTCCGGCGGTTTTTACGATGATTGAGTTTCTGGAATCTTCTGGCGTTCTCAGGAGGGGGATAGCGGAGGACTTGTTCTCTGGGTAGCTGGACGACGTACGTAGGCGGAGGAAGGATTGGTTTCGAAGGCGGCGGGTTCTGGGCGGAGTCTGTGGGTGACGAGGAGGACGGATGAACGCGTAGATCAGCCATTATACAGAGTGAGTAGATAGAAGAAAAGAGCGTTTGGTGAGTGTGTAGTGTGTATTATATTATATACACACACAAATTGGTGAGTTGGGAATTTGAAGTGGAAAGTGTGTAATAACGCGTTCTCCTGTACATGAGTCCAGGCTGTCCAGATGTAATTTTAGCCGCTGAGATAAAATTGAACTTTTACACGAAACAGGAAACTGTTGTTGTTTATGTCATGTCGTTACGCGTGGACTAAGATTTAGGATTTGACAACTGTTAATTATATTATTACTTCTGCCGTTACATCATCAGTGTTTGTAAAAATAAAAGCTGCGTTTGTTTATGGTTTGAGGAAGAGTTTGTAGTATTGTAGCTTGTGAAAAAAACAAGTTAGATTAAATGAATGCATATTTTACTTTGGGTAAAAATTTGTATGTGATCGTTATACGGTTGTCACACGGAAAAAAATATTATTTTTTGTGGTAAAAGTATTATGTTTATTTGTAAAAGTATCATCTTTTTTTAACAGAAAAAAAGTATCATTTTTTGTAGCAAAAGTATCACATTTATCTGTAAAAGTATCACTTTTCCCTGTAAAAGTATCATTATTTTCTGTAAAAGTATATTCCGTCACACGTGTGACCGTTCATATACAACACTCACTCTTTACTTTGTTGGTTGAAGTTTGAGTTGAAAAAAGTGAAAAAAATAGTGGCCCTGTTTGTTTAGGGTTGGGTCAATCGATTGTGGATTGAGCCCAACCCATTGTGTGTTTGTTCATCGGTTGTGGGCAATAAATTGCCCACAATCTCCACACATCATCAAATCATTAATTAACTCTTACACACATCACCAATCAAATATCATTCCCAATACACACTTTAATCAATGATTAGGGATGTCAATTTTACCCGCGGATAACCCTACCCGACGGGTAAACGGATAATAGGGTCGGGTATCGTCCGAACCCGATATTTTTGCCATCGGGTAGGGTAGGGTACGGGTTTAGCATATTACCCGTTTACCCTACCCGATTACCCTACCCGCCTACCCGATTACATACTTATGTATTATTTTACATGTTATATATTACTTCCTCTGTCCCGAATGAACTTGCACACTTTCCATTTTCGTCCATCCCAAATGAACTTGCACACCCTTAAAAATGAAAGTTCTAACACAATCTCCACTCTCAAAATCTCCACTCTCAATCTCCACCCTCAATCAACCTTTGAAAAGTCAACAAAATCCCAAAAAATAATTTTTTCTTAATATGCGTGCCGACCCCCCTGTGCAAGTTCATTCGGGACGGAGGGAGTATATAATTATCATTATATTTAATATATTATGTTTATAATATATGATTTAATATATAAAATAACATATAATGTAACATTTACATATTATATATGTTATACTCCCTCCGTCCCGCTCAGTTTCGCACACTTTCCTTTTTGGTCCGTCCCATTCAGTTTTGCACACCCTTAAAAAGGAAATTTCTCTTACAATCTCCACCCTCAAAATCTCCACCCTCAATCTCAACCTTTAAAAAAGTCAACCAAAAGCAAAAAGCAGTTTTTTCTTAATATATGTGCCCGTCCCTACGTGCAAAACTGAGCGGGACGGAGGGAGTATTTGATTTATTGTATCACATTATATATGGTATATATACATATTACATATTATTTATAATATTTTTATATATCAATCGGGTAACCCGATTACCCGCGGGTAGAGGTGGCAATTCGGGCGGCCCGGCTGGCTCGGGCCGGGCCCAGTCGGGCCAAGGAAAAGTTCGGGCCGGGCCTGATTTATTTCGGGCCTAGAAATGTTAGGCCCGGCCCGGAGGACCTCGGGCCATCAGGTCATCGGGCCAAAAAAGCCCACCAATGAGGTTTTTTTTTTTTTTTATTACTTTAACTATGAAGTAGAATTATATATTGAGGCGAACTTCAGTTTAATTCTCTTAAGAAAAAACTTGATCGGAAGATAATATATTACTATTTGTTGCAATATGGAATGATATCTATTAATCTATAGGCATGTCTTAAACCCCAGATATAACAATAATAATAATAATAATAATAAAAAGAAGGAATGGATGATGATATATAGTTATATCCTATATGTCACAAGTTATTTAATTTTTGTGTACGTATTATATTACATGTTAATCAATTTTTCATTTTTCGACACATAATAATTAATGAGCATGCTTGGATCTAATTCATTTTCCATCTTCTGCTAATAAAACTGAAGAAATAGAGTATTAAATTAGTCAAATGTTTTAATTTCTCGGTAAATAGATAGATTTATGTTCTGCTAGAAAGAGAAAAAAGAAAAACATGTTTCAAATAGTACACAAGATATTATTTAATTCCTAATTTTTTCTTATTCGATTAGTGAGGAGAAAAAAATTCAATTCAATCGGGCCCGCGGCCGGGCCGTGCTTGGCCCGCTAAAAGAAAAGCCCGTTCGGGCCGGGTCAAAAAAGCCCGAATTTTTTCGGGCCTCTAATATTCCGGGCCAGCCCACTCTATATTTCGGGCTAAACGGCCGGGCCAGTTTTGCCATCTCTACCCGCGGGTAACCCGATTACCCGACGGGTATTACCCGTACACGTACCCGAATCAAATAGGGTAGGGTATGGGGGAAGCATACCCGTACCCTACCCGACCCATTTACATCCCTATCAATGATTAATTATTCACTAACTAACTCTTACACACATAAAATCAACTTTAACACCTTTTATATTATAATCACCCCACAACCAAATCTCCAACCAACATAAACAAACACTAAGGGGATGTTTGCTTGGGGTTTGCCAAACCCATAATCAGTTTGGCCAACCCCAAGTGATGTTTGTTTGTGCTGGTTTGGCCAAGCCACGATATTAGGGTTTGGTGGGGAGACATCAATCACAAATCAAAAAATTATTTTAATTATTCTCCCAATCATTAATAACTACCTCTTACTCATATTACATCACATTTCACAATTAATAATTAAATTTCCCACCCAACCAAACATCACTCTTTAACATCCCAAGCCATTAACTCCAGCCACTTCCCCCAACCCAGCCACCCCAGCCCCAAGCAAACATCCCCTAACTTATTTACTCCAACCTCCATATTCCACTATATTCCCCACAGGACCACAACCTACAGTACTCCAGCCACCCACAGCCATAAACAAACAGGGCCAGTGTAATATGTATAAGAGTTAGTTATATGGGGAAAGAAGAGAGAAACTACTTTATTGTATTGAATTATTGTGTTGAATATAAACAAACACTGAATTGTTTCAATCCTCAATGAATTGTGTCAAGTGCTGTTTGGAAAAATTAAGAGTCATGTTCAAAAATTAATTAGAGTGAGTCCTCTGTGTACAGCCATGCGGATTTTATTTCGTGCGCTAGAAATGAATTTTATTTTCTGCATAAGGTCAGATTTGAATATCAGTCCTACATCATTAATTTAGATATAAATTAGGAGTCCAACTTCTGCGCAACCGTTGCATCCTTGCAACCCTTATTTTTTCACTGTTAGATTTATTCCATTTCGATCTGAACGTTCATTTAATTCGAATAATTTTTTTTAAAAAAAGGGCTGAAATGTCAAATTATTCTCTCCTCTTTCCCATAAGTTATTACAAGTCCCAAAAAAACCTTTATGAAAACTACGTTCAATGCTCTATCTCCGTCTGTTTCGAAAATAATCCTCCATTAGCCAAGTTTTTCAGACATTTTTTTCTATTTGCTTCTGCGCAACATATTGCGATTTTACATCAATCCGTCTTCACCCCCTCACATAGACGTACCATGTCGAACGAGAGCAAGGCCTCCTCCAACAACCTTCCCGCCGTCGACCCCAACAGGCATGTCCACCTCCGTCGGGACATCCTCTTTTTTAGAGCTCCTCGATTCAAATGATTAAAAAATAATAATGGGGTGGATTCAAATTATTAAAAACACAATAATAGGTCCCTATACAACACTTAAAATGACAAATATACCCTAAGTTGCATAGGTGCAACGATTGCACCGAAGAATTACCCATAAATTAGACACATCATACGGAATATGATCCGTGTAACCACCACATATAATTTTTTGTCAATTAATATTTAGTTGTACTAGATATACTGGGATAATTTAAATAAAAAGATAAAATAAGCCATTTGAGTGTGTAATGATAGTTTTTGTAAAGTACCTTTATCAAATCTACTTTCTACTTATATTATAAAAGCATGAGTTGTTTCTTACAAAACTTGATTTGTCTATTTTATCCTTAATGAATTTTAATTTTTAAAGTTGGTTTAGTAACTATATTTTTAAAGTTTTATTTATATGGTTAGACAAAATTTGATTTGTCTATTATATCCTTAATGCATTTAATTTTTAAGGTTAGTTTATTAACTATTTTTTAAAGTTTTATTTATTTATTTAGATACCTATATACTTCAAATATCATCTATCAATTCATGGATATGATACCCAAAAAAATCCATGAATATGATATCTAATTCATCTAATGGCATAAGTTGAATCTACATATTGATAATATTCTTTATTTTTCTTTATTTTTAATAATATGCATAACATTATTATTTTTCTTATTTTATTTTTAAGTTTCTTTTTAAATTTCTTATCTCTTTTATAATGAGATTCTTTATATAATTGTCAAAAAAGAAAATTGTAGAAAAAGAAAAAAAAAACCTTTAGTAAAATTTAAAGGCTAATTTAGTAACGTTAGTTTTAAAAAATTTATTTATTTAATAAGATTTATTTTATAATTCTAGTTCATCTCTCAAGTCTTAACTTATGAAATTTTTTATCAGGCTTTATATAATATTTAGTTCAATTAATGACATAAACAAAACCTAAATATTCATAATATCTTATATTAGTATTCCTTTGTAGTAAAATACATTATGTTATTCTTTTTTATTTGTTTTTATTTGATTCGATTCTTCAAATTTCTAATAGTTTTACTAATTGGTTTCTTCAACAAATGAAGAGATAGAGAAAGACCGATCAGCACGAATTTACTTACAATAAGTAAAATTACTTTAGAATATGATTCTCAGGATATTAAATAATTGAAGTTTACACAAAACATATTTATGTATTTATAAGAAAATTATAAAAAATTAAATATCTTATTGTTTAATAGGACTTTAATAACTCAAAAATAGGACTTTTTACTAGGATAATGATTCGAATAGTGGTACTGTAGAGTTATTTAAAGATTAAATGTTTACTATATATAAATTATTGATAAATTCTTACATAATGTTTGGTCATAAATAAAATAACTAACTCTTATTATACATATAATTTAGAATAATACTTATCTAATATTAATAACTTATTTGATTAAATTTGAATATTATTAATTTGCTACTTGCAATAATCTTCCTAACTTTCTACATTATTGAAGTATCAATATTACAACATTGAGAAATAAAAATGTAAGGGATAATTATATATAACCATACAACCTTTGACCCTTTTTTCATTTAACTACAAACTGTATTTTGTGTTACAGATTCCCATATAACCTTTGCGGATTTTATAAGTAACCATATGAACTTTTTTTCCGGCAGCATCTCCGGCCAACTACACACGTGACGAGCGCGGGGGTATCTAAAAAGGGGGTATTTGCGTCATTTTCTTCACCCCAACAGCTGAATTAGCGAATTGAGGTTCAGTAATATCGATTTACTGCCGTGTTATAAAAAAAAAAAAAAAACTAGCTTTCTTACACAACAAATCCAAATCTTCGTCACCTCAATTCGAAAGGAAATTTTCGTTCTTGATTCAATAGTAGTTTAGGGTTTTCATCAAGGATGATGTGGAGGCTTCGCACTCGGGAGGATGCCGCCAATATTCCAACGGGTAGAATCGCACCTGATTATGGTAATCCCTCTTCCAATTTTGCTCGAATCGTTCTTGTTTTGAAGAGATTTCGGTGCGACATACCCAATCCTGAAATGAGTTTTTGAAATCATAGTGTTTTACTTGCTCCATTGTGATGTTAGGGTTTAGGAATTTCTGATGCTCTTGTGTGACATATGCAGTCGCTAATGGGAGTATATGGGTTGTATTTCTATTTGTGTTTTTCTATTTTCAGTGGGGTTGTATGGTTAGCTATGAATTTATATGGATTGTTCTGATTGAAATGCTTAAGGGGCTTGCATTTTTTTTTTTTGTTTGTTGAATGGGAGAATTTTTTAATAGGGATACTACTACTGTAACTTTTGGCTTTAGTGCACATAACTCTGTTGTTTTAGAATCTTTGCAGCATTCTTTATTATTTTTTTACAACAGCATAGTGGCTTTGTTGTGTGTGAAGAATGCTTTTTATGTTGGACCACTTATTGTTTAGTTTATGGGTTGTATTTTTATTGACATATATTCGATATTTTGCACATGGTAGGTCCCCAAAGTGAGAAATTTACTGTCCGAATGCATCATGCTGGCCGATTCTATGACCATGGTAAGAGGATTTACAGTGGGCCATAAATGACAGTGGACCACTTCGATTTCTGCGATCTGGATGAGTTGTCGATGTTGGAAATAAATTCAATGGGGGATGAGTTGGGTTTAAAAAGGGTGAAAGGGTATTGTTGTACTAGAGGCGGGGTAGACGAAGGGTATTGCTGTAGTTTGGTTTAATAGTGATATGATGTTGATTGTTCAATTTATTAATGCACAAAGGGTGGTAGGCTGTTTGTTGAGCATGATGAGGATTGTATGGAGACTAGATCAAATTTTGGTAGTCATTATTTAGGGGGCAGCTTCCGGAGGTTGTTGAGGGGATCGATTTCATAGGTGAACGGGCTGGGGAAGAAGTAGAATTCGGGGGGAATTCAGTGGGTGAGGAGATAGAGTTTCCACAATTCCCCGATCCTTTGTACCATGTTGTGGACAATGTTGATAGCGGGGATAGTGATGACGAGCAATCCATAGGATCAAATACGGATTATAGTGAAGAATTCGTAGATTTCGAATGGGATGTTAGTGATGATGAAGACTTCAGAAATAACATTTACTGTGATGTGGAATGGAGAGGGGGGAACACAGAAACAAGCCCCCCCTAACGAGGGTTGTGGTACTGGTGTTGTGACTCGGAGCAAGGCAGCAATAATTGAAGCACCGGAGAAGAATAAGGTGGCACAGTTCCCCGTATTAAATAAGAAACTGGATATAGCTGACTCGCGCTTTGAAGTGTCAATGACCTTCCCCGACCACGTGGAGTTCAAAGCTGCCGTGAGGGCTCACTCTATCAAATGGGGTCGAGAAATCAAGTTTATTATGAACCAACCGGAGAAGGTGCAAGCCAAGTGTGTGCATCAGACGTGCAAGTGGCAGATTTATGCTGCTCAGATAAAGGGCGAGACAACCGTGCAAGTCAGAACTTATTATTCAGAGCATAAGTGTCCCAGACTACAAAAGATTACTAATGCCAATGCCAAATGGGTGGCTGATACATACTTCGAAATGATGTGTTTGGACCCCACATAGAATGTCGATGTTATGGGAGCAATTCTTCAAAATGAGGTGAAATTGTGCTTCACAAGACACCAACTGGATAGAGCAAAGAAGATTGCTGCTTCTGTGGGTGGTGGACACTATGCCGGGCAATATGCCTTACTTTGGAACTACGCAGAAGAAATCAAAATGGCCGACCCCGACACCACGGTTATGATTAAGTGCAAACTGGTGGAGGAACAACCCATATTCAAACGATTTTACTTCTGTTGGGGACCACTAAAGAAAGGATTACTTGAAGGTTGTAGGCCTTTTCTATCTTTGGATGGATGTCATTTGAAGTCATTGTCCGGTGGTATTTTATTGACCGCGGTGGGCATTGATGGCAACAATGACCCGTATCCAGTGGCATACGCAGTTGTTGAGAAAGAAAAAAAGAAATCGTGGGCCTGGTTTCTTAAATTGCTAAAGAATGATTTGAAGATTGTGAACCCATACAGTTGGACTATCATGTCTGACAAGCAGGAGGGGCTGATTGATGCTACCGATGAGGTGTTAGGGGACTGCGAGCACCGATTTTGCGTGATGCACTTGTATCAGAATTTCAAATTGTCGCATCGAGACCTAGCATTGAAGAACTTGCTTTGGAAGGCAGCAAGAGCCACAAGAGTAGTTGATTTTCAGAAGTCAATGGACGAATAGAAAATAAGGGATGCTAAAGCATACGAATGGCTTGCAAATAAACCACTAGCCCATTGGAGCAAGTCCCATTTCAGCATTTTCTGTAAGTCGGATATGTTGCTTAATAATCTAAGTGAGTCTTTCAATTCAATGATAGTGAAACCAAGAAAACTTCCAATTGTGGACATGCTTAAGACCATGAGGCATATGCTGATGAAGAGAGTGCATGTCCGAAGAGATTTGATGGTGAAGAAAGATGTGAAGATATGCCCTAAAATCTTGAAGCTGCTAGATTATTGGAAGAAAAGGGCTATGGATTTACACGCTTTATGGAATGGTAAAGATCAGTTTGAGGTGGAACTTCCATCTGGTGGGAGGTGGAAGGTGAACACAAGCGAGAGAGAATACAGCTACAGAAAATGGCAGCTAACGGGCATCCCCTGCCCGCATGCGATATCTTCCCTATACTACTTATGCGTGGAGCCTTAGGACTATGTCAATGAATGTTACAGCTCGGAAAAGTTTGTCAATGCCTACAGCTATGTAATGCCGACCATCAGTAGCATTGATGAGTGGCCAAAACTGAATAACATGAAGCCATTGGCTCCACCTATTGCTCAACAGATGCCGGGCAGGCCTAAGAACCACGACAGGAAGAAAGACAAAAATGAAGAGCCTCAGGTAAAAAAGAAGTTCCAAAAGATGAGTAGAAAGGGGATGAAGATGACATGTTCAATATGTCATCAAGAAAATCACAATTCAAGGGGATGTCCTCTAAATAAAGGTGATAAAGTGGGAATGGACATTCCGGCTAAGGATGAAGAAGTTGTTGTCTATTTTGGTTATTTTTCTAATTTGCTATTTTTAATTCTTTAATTTGCTAATTATTATTTTTATTTTGCTAATTTGGTATAGAGAACAAAGAAAGGTTACAAGAAGGGAGCAACTAGAGGACAGGGTGCTGAGGCTGGAAGTTCTGATCCTACTGCACAACAGGTACAATTAAAGCGTTCCCGAAACTGTTTTTTAAACTGTTGTGATGATGTTGATTTTCTGGGGAAAGAGACATTTGCAAATGGATCTACTATGTTATGTTTTGAATATGCATTGATATTTTCCAGCTTGTGTTGTGATTAGAATATTTGAAAAAAAATTCCAGCTTGTGATGTGATTAGAATATTTGAACATTTTTCTAGCTTGCGATGTAACATAATGCGTGTAATCTGAATATTTGGGTGGATACTGCGTGTAATCTGAATATTTGGGTTTAAACTGAATATTTGAAAAAAATTCCAGAATTTTGTGGATAATGTGTGTAATCTGAATATTTGAGTTTAAACTGAATATTTGAAATTTTTTCTAGAATTGTGTGGATAATGCATGTAATCTGATTTTCTTCAATTCTGTTGTTGGGGTTAACTGAAATGCTGTGCAATTTTGTGTGTTGTGCTTAATTTTAGGGGAAAATGAGTAAGGCGAAATCCAAAAATGATGAGACAAACCAAACTAAGACAAAAGAGTACGTATATATTGCTTAGAAATGATTGATTTTGATCGAGCCTTCCAAAATTACTTACTCAATTGTATTTCTATTGTTAGGGGAGGAAGATAAAGGATGGTTGTGTCGGAGCATAACAACCATCGATTGAGAGCCGTCAAAATGTGAGAAGGTGTACACCGACAAAGAGGGTAAGTTGGAAGTCATTTGAATTTGTGGATCCGGTGAACTTGCAACTCGGTATTGATGTTTAAATTCCGGCTCTAATATTTTTATTTTTATATTTAATTTAGCTGACGGGTAAAGTTCCAACAAGTGAGACAAGGTCTTTGCCAACGAGCCCCGGAGTGAGCACAAGGTCTACTATAAGGAATAGCCCAAACATTACATCGGACAAAGGAACTGCTAAACCACCAAATGCCAAAAAGAAACTTCAAGTGTCAAAGAAGAAGGGTGAATCGAGCACCCAAGCATCTACAAATATTGTAGCTAGCAAGGACAAAGGAAAGAAGTTTGTTACCTCGGAGGGTATTGCAAATGTGAAGTTCTCAACGTCGAAAGGGCGTTCACCAAACGTTATAACACCGACACCAGCCACAAAACAAGTTCAGGGTGAGATTGTAGGGTCCTATTGGGTTGCACTTCCGAAAGTGTAGAAAATTTCATGTTAATGTGTTAACTGCATGTTGTGAACATGTTTTTGAAGATCTGATCTTAAGTGGCCACAAAACCCATCCTTTTTGTATTAGTGGCATTTTGTGAAGATGTTTTTCAGGTACCAACTTATGCATTTTAGACTAAATGTGGATACATTTTGATCTCTTTTTTGAATGAAAAACATACAAGTTTGATGTTATTTGGTTGGAGGTGTTGACTTGCATTTGGTATTGTGACATTATTTATAGCAATTTCTGCCTAATAACATATTCTACAGCTGCTTAATTTTAAGATGTTTTATTGTTTCCTTTGGGTGTCACATAATTTGCTTGGCATATTTTCCATTTTAAGACTTGCAATTTTGTTTTGGCAATTGGGAGGGCAAATTGACGTTTTGCCACAGAAACCCACCTACTAACTAATAAGAAAACAAGGAGCAAAAAAAACAACATTCAACACACATAATAACATCTCAAATAAACCTCAAATCTTGCCAACGATTTAATTGCAATTACATGGCTACGACCAAGTTCAACAACACAACAAAATGCTTAGAAAATCTTGAACAAGGCCTAACAACATATACTAAACCAAACTAGAAACTCATTACCTAATACCAATAGTACATTATAAACCATGAAAATACCAACACCACCCACATCCACCTCTCTCTGTTTCTTCTTCGACGGGCATGCGCCTCGGCAGCCTCGGCCCTTCGGAGCAAACCTGGAATCACTTCACGACCCCTAGCACCCATCGGCGGGTCGATCCTTTGGAATAAATTATACCCTTGCCCTCCCTATTTTTCGCAAAAATAAAAAAAAATTAAGAGCAAAATTACTTTAACTCACTGAATAATTATATAAAATAGGTGAAGAAAGACATTACCCGGAACCTATCGCACGAGTAGAACCTCCGTCATGGGTTCAAATCAGTCCAAGAAGTCCTCCTTCGAACCGGCCTACCACAGAAACAAAGTCCGACCTCCATGCCTTCCATTTTTTCCTTCACACTTGTTTGAGATGACGTTGTGCGAGCTTCTTCTTCTTTCTTTAATGGTTGTTGCTGTTTTGCTGTCTTAAATTGGGTAAAGAGTGATTAAATAGAAGTGGTTGGAAGAATATAGCTGTTGGGGTGAAGAAAATGACGCAAATACCCCCTTTTTAGATACCCCCGTGCGCGTCACGTGTGTAGTTGGCCGGATATGCTGTCGGAAAAAAGTTCATATGATTACTTATAAAACTCGTAAAGGTTATATGGAAATCTGTAACAAAAAATACAATTTGTAGTTAAGTTAAAAAAGGGTAAAAGGTTGTATGGTTATATGTAATTATCCCAAAATATAATTTATACAAGTTACCTAATGAAAAATAAAATATGAATATAGGATATTAGACTAAAGTGCAAACTATTGAATTGATCAAGAGTTAAGACTTATGCGAATAGTAACTCAAATTTCATTATAATATAAACTTGAAGCAAATACTAAAATCAAAGAATGAAATGACTTGCATGTGGAATCGCTGAGGTTATACTTTAAGATTAATATTTGAAAGAGAAGAAAGACATGTTAGAAAACTGTTTGTTTTTTTGTATCCCACTTTATTGAAGTCCAACAATAGAAAACAATGTTAAAACAATTGAATAGGAACTATATGATGATAAAAATGAGTAGAAGTGAGAAAATGCGTTGTGAAGAAAGATAACACAAACTTATGAATAGACTTTATTATTAGTAGATATAAATTTATTAACATAAGGAAAAAAAAAAAAAAACTAATACAAAAATTAACAATATTAAAGGGTCTAAGTGAATTTTCATCATAAAAAATTAATAATAATAGACGAGTCTAGGTAATATAATAGAAAACCAAAGAATTAACTATTGTGATAGAGTCAGATATATTATACTATCATGAAAGAATGAGTCCAACTTGTGTGTGATGGTTGCACCGTTACAATCATCGATTTTGAACCTTAGATCTACTCTAATTCAATTCTGATCATTCATTAATTTATTTAGAAATATTAAAAAATAAAAAATGGCTGAAATGGAAAATCAAGACATCTTCTTCCCCATAAAGTATCACAAGTCCACATACATCTTTTTCAAAACCCAATTCAACTCTCTCTCTCTCTCTCTCTCTCTCTCTCTCCCCCCCCCCCCCCCCCTCTTTTTTGAAAGCACACCTCCATATCCTAATCTGTTTGTCCAAGCTTTCTTCCCCCTTTGTTGTTGTGCTTGAATCAATTAACTATGCATAAACATATATAAATATAAATCCATCAATCAATGAAAGACATTCTTGTGTCAAGCACTAAACATTATATTGACCTAACAATCTAACACCATAATGCTACACCTTTTCAAGTCAAGATAGAAATTTGGCCTGACTACAACATTTTAGACCTGTATTGTATTTTTATTTCATCTCATCTTTTGTAAACACACTATGCATAAAAAATATATTATAAATTATACACATAAGATACATTAATAAGACGATCACAAAATCCATTTTATTTTACAATGGAAAAAAAACCCGGCAATATTTTTGTTTTGACCTATTACTAGATGGACAGACTGGCGATTTCACTAACCCAACAACTTTGCGAGAAATCAACTCGGGTTTTGTCTACATCAATAAACCTTAACACTGAAGTCTCGTCTTCCATGATTCTCCAATTTGCTGAAGGAAGAAAGCATAAATGGTGAAGGAAGAACTCTTCGACTGCCATCGGTTCATCGTTTCTCTCTCTTCAAGAAATCAATTCGGTTTTCCTACGTCAATAACTGTAACCACTGAACTCTTCAACTTCCAAGATTCTCCAATTTGTTGAAGGAAGAACTCAGAAATAGTAAAGGAAGAATTCTTCAACTTACACTACTTCTCTCTCTTCAAGGTTGGTACTGATGAGAATTAATGGTAGTGTAACTGTTTACTCGAATTAAAAACTAAATAAAAAATCACAAAACAAAAGTCAATCAAAGGAATAGAAAATTAAAGAGGGTCCCACTACTTATAATAAAAAGACATATCTACCCCACGGTTGCACTTATGCAACCATTGCACAATAGAATTACCCGAAAAGAATACAAAAATAAAAATTAAATATCTATATTGTAGTTAGATGTACATACAAGTTATTACAATGTAGTATTCTGAAATTTAAATTAAACTAGGCATACATCTAGTCTTACTGTTTAAATTTAAATTAAACTAGCAATATATATATGTTTACACAATAAATTTCTTTGTATGAGCATTAATAAGTAAATATAAATCGAAGCATTATGCTTGTTGGAAATGAGATTATATATTATATTTATTTTCAATGATTTAGAAGAATGAATTCGATATACTTCATAAGTAACATTTATAAACATTACAACAAGAGAAAATAATAATTAATTTACGAATTTTCTTGAATTAAAAAAGTATACGATAAAGTCATTATACATACATATATATATATATATAATATTTTTAAGATGAAAAAAATGGAGGAATGCAATAAAAGTAGCTTATATATAAAATCAGTAAAAGATATATATGAAGATATAAGAACTAGAAATGCATCAGTAGTGATATTGTGTAAATTTTAAATATTATTGGTTTATACAATGGATCGATTTTATGCAAATAAATCTATGCGTTGGACATTATTTTTAATCACATACCTTACACATCTACACAAATCTATTCACTAATTGAATACTTTGAATATGTATTTAATTTTAGTAGACCAAAGAAAAAAGATATTATGGTTAGAAAATTGGAGAGAGACAAAAGACTCACGAGGTTTATAATTGGAGTTTAAACTGAGGTGTAATATTTTATTGTTCTAATAATATAAATAATAAAACGACAAACATAAAAATTAGTGGACACGAATAGTTGCACTAGATTCTTTTAAATATTTAAGGTCTAACATTAAATAAATTATGAAATTAATAAAAATGATATACATATATTTTAAGCATATGTAATAACTTGATAAATGAATTTACTATGCTATATAAAATTATAGGGTACAATAAGAATAAAAAAAAAATCTATAAAGAAATAATGAACTAAGTTGTACTATGTGAATGATTAAAAAATTGTGCTATGTGAATGAGTATCACATAATTGAATTAAAACATGCATAAAAATAAAGACATAAAATCTGAAATATCAATATGAAGTTGAGTGTAGATTAGATTATATAAAAATAGATAATAATTACGTTGAATAAAGCATTGTATAGTCTAAATAAAAAATAAAATGAGAGAAATAAAATTGAAATGCGTGGTTAAAACATGTATATATAAGACTTTTAAATGAATGTGCAACGTGTGAAAGATTAGGAGTATTTCGCTATAACTACATAATGAATTAAAGACATAACAAATTAGTTAAAACATTTATTTTATTTTATATTGATTTTAGCATGCGTTTTGATTGAAGATTATGAGACATTATGTATATGATCGATCTTACATAAACAACATTATTTATTTTGTAATTATACAGTAGTAGGATTTTTATTTTAAATCACACATAATTTTTAAATTTCAACTTTGAATTGAGAAAATAATTAAGGTAAATTGAAATAAACAATCTTAAATCGAAAAGTAAATTATATTAAAGAGGGTTATACTTAATAATAATAATAATAATAAAAGAAATTGGAAAAGAATTTTTATAACAGAAATTGTATGTTGGACATTGATGCTAAGTTGTTGTAAGTTTTTCCTCACATTAAAATATGTAAATAATTTCATGTACAAATGTATGTTGAAATCGAAATTATTTATTAGAGAAATTATAGAGAAATTACGTTAAGCCTAATATTTTGTGTGTATATAACAAACTAGTTAATGCATTCGTGCGATGAACGAGCTATTTTTTTAGAAAAAATCAATATTAGTATTAACAATACATTTTTATTTGATAATCTATAAAAAATGATTGAAATTTGTGAAGAGAAAAATATTATTTGCTTTTGTGACGTTATTTAACACAATCTTAAAAGTCGAAAATCAAGGAAGAGAAGAGAATGTTGAAATTATAGGGAAAATAATTGATTCACAAATTTTGAAATATTTTCTTATACACAATATTTTTTGTTTTACTACATCTACCGTCTCCACCACAACTTAAAATGTTCAATCCTTTGCGATTAGTTACTCTAGGCACACAACGTATAGTTGGCCATACTGAATATCGGTTTCCTCAAGATAGGCCAACAAGCGAGAGTGATTGAGTTTGGCTCTTGTTATTGTCATTGCATAAGAAATAATAAGAGGAATTATCTTTGGTGGAATTTGAATGACAATCTTGGATCAGAAGGTGATGAACGCGAAAATTACTATTTTTCTTGCACTTTTCACGTTCATATTTTGTGGAGAATTACACGTAATTGTTGTGTTTATATGCGATTTCGTGCTTTATTTTATTTTCGAGTTGGTTTTCCTTTTTAATATGATTTAATGCGCTTTTGGGTGTTTTGGTCATATTTTGAAGGTTAGGAAACTTGGAAGAATTTAGAAGATCGTTCGCATCCATTTTCATACTTCGGCCCATATTCAGAGGCCCGAACGGGCCCAAAATGGGTCGGGGTTAGGCCCAAACTGAATATCATTAAGTCACGAGTAAAAGTCGTGAAGGATTCGGGCATGGAAAATGGACGAAAAGGCCTCTCAAATTGGAGAAAGAAAGAAGAAGAGGTCGATCGCACATATATCACAATCCAGCCTACAAATTGAGGTACAAACGAATCCGAATTGGGCCCAACAAAAGCTCAAATCGGAGTTCGTCGAGTCACGAACAAAAGTCATGAAGGGACCGAGAAGAGAAAACGAGAGGAAGGATTTTGAAATGGTGATGGAAGCTGGAGGTATAAAACAGGAAAAATGGGCACTACCGAGGTCACTACTGGACCGGTTGCCGGACCGGCATGACCACCGGTAGTCGATCCACAGATTCGCCCAACCACCTACCGGAGCTCCGACCGGACCGGCAGTTGGACCGATAGTTCGCGACCGGTTCGCGCGTCGGTCCCCTGCGCTGTGTTCGTTTTTTTGTCGTAACTTCTTTGTCCGAGTTCCAATTCAAGTGATTCAAGCAGCCACATGTAGCCAAGGACGAAAAAATCACGAGAAATCGGCGAAATCTCGCCGATTTCTCGCTATTCTGGAGCTGCCGAGACGATAACCGTCGGACATGGCGTTTTGTCATGTAATCGCCGAGATTTCGCGATATCTCGCGAAAATCTCGGCGATATTTCGACGCCGGGGGGACTGCTCAGAATTTTAACCTGTAAGGGCGAGATTTCGGCGAAATCTCGCCAAAATATCGGCGATTTATATATTTTTTTTAAAATTTCCAGTAAACAATGGGCTGGTTTTGTTCTTTTTTGCAGCCTGAATTCAGCATCACGTGAAAGCCCAGCTGTAAAGCCTATAAAGCTTGACTAAAATGTGACATTTGGTGTGACAAATGGCAATTTATACAGAAAATATTTTGCATCTTCCCAATCAAATAACATCTCAGTTGTGTATAAAAGAACTATGAGTACCTTAGTTTTTTTAGGACAAATATTAGAGAATTGTAGCTTATGGAAATTTTTTAGCGATTTTGCAGTCGAATAAAAATTGTCTACCCAGTCTGAAGGTCGTAAAGAACAACGGTAAATTAATTTATGGTACCAGCATTAATTTCAATTAAATATTTCAATTTTTTTATAAGTAGAATTTTAATATGGAAATTGAGATATAATTTTGCTTACGTGAAGTTATGCATATATGTAGAGTATATTATTTCCTAAACTTTGATTGAATTTTTTAAAATGTGACAATTGAGAGGTTATGCACCTTAAACTAAAATGTCATAATCATTTTTTTGATAAGTGGAATTTAAATGTGGAGATTGAGATATAAATTTGCTTATGAGTAAGATTTAAATCGAGATATAAATCATGCTGAAAAACTAAGATAATTGATTAATTATGAGTAAGATTGATTTTCTAGTAATGCTATGTCAACTTAATGGATGATTACATGGTTAATGATCTAAGTGGGAAATATTAGAGTCTTTTGTTGAATATTCTTAATTTTATATGCATTGAATGATTCGGTAGAATTTATAGTCTTCAAAATTTTGTTTGCAAATATACTGATTAGCCTGTGACGTAATTTGTTGAAGAAGTGGAGAAAATGTTTAGCATTCTATAAGTTTTATAAATATGGCACGTTTTGTCCTTTTAGATGTAATAACTGGTAATATTATTTTCTAAACTTTGATTGAATTTTTTAAAATGTGGCAATTGAGAGGTTATGCACCTTAAACTAAAATGTTATAATCAATTTTTTTATAAGTGGAATTTAAATGTGGAAATTGAGATATAAATTTGCTTATGTGAAGTTATGCACATATGTAGAGTATATTATTTCCTAAACTTTGATTGATTTTTTTAAAATGTGGCAATTGAGAGGTTATGCACCTTAAACTAAAATGTTATAATCAATTTTTTTATAAGTGGAATTTAAATGTGGAAATTGAGATATAAATTTGCTTATGTGAAGTTATGCATATATGTAGAGTATATTATTTTCTAAACTTTGATTGAATTTTTTAAAATGTGGCAATTGAGAGGTTATGCACCTTAAACTAAAATGTTATAAATTGTGTAAGTGGAAATAAAAGTATATCATCTAATTATTTAGGGCAATCTTGAATTTCTACGGTAGAAATGGCCGAATGTCAAAGTATAGGAAAATAACATAATTTACATATGAAATTTTCCTTAAACTAAATAATGTTATAAATTGTGTAGGTGGAAAGTAATGGTGAGCGGGAGCGATGCTGGTGATCGCAGGTCTTCAACACTTGACTACGCTTGGAGGTATGCTACTGTCGTTCCAGGGAATAAAACTGCTACCGTTTGTCAGTTTTGAGGAGTCCGAAATTCCGGGGGTATAACCAGGTTCAAATATCATCTTAGCGGTACGGACCCAGAAAAGAACGTTGCACCGTGTAGGAAAGTCCCACCAGATGTGAAGAAAGAGATTCGTCGCTTAATTATTGCTAAAAATATGTCCAAAGGGAAGAAGGCTGAAAAAATAGCTGATATAAGAGCAGAATTACGACAAGGACTCCCCCGGGGAGACGAAGACGATAACGACGACGATGAATACATCGCATGTCCGCCAGATCTTATACCGGAAGAGCGAAGAGACTACCGTGCCGCTATTAGAGCGTCGAAGGTGAGTGAGTGGGAAAGGGAACAGACAAGACAGTATGGTGGCAGCAGAGGAGGTAGTTCCAGTATGCGCCCGGGATCACAACCTTCTCAATTCCGTCGTTCACAGAGTGGTCGATCAACCAACTTCGAACCTTGTCCTGCCCCTGCATTGTATAAATCCACTGATGCACGTCAAAAGAGGATAAAAAGTATGTTCTCTGGTACCAACTTAAAGGAAAAGTTGGGCAAAGCCATCAGTAAATTTTTTATTTACGATAATTTACCGCCGAACAAAGCTTCGTCACATCACTTCAAGAATATGATAGCTTGTGCTCAAGACGTAGGACCGGCTGTTGCAACCCTTACTCCATATGAGATAAAGCACAAGTATCTAGACGCGGAGTATGAGGAAATGCAGGAACACGTCAGAACGCAAAAGAAAAAATGGGAGACGTATGGCTGCACAATTATGGCGGATGAATGGACCGGGCCGACGAAGCTGTCCATAATCAATTTTATGGTTTACTGTAAGGGAACAACGGCGTTTCTGAAATCAGTGGATGCATCGAACCGGATAAAAGATCACAAATACATCTATGGGCTGCTCAAGGACATTGTGAAGGAAGTCGGGAAGGACAGGGTTGTGCAAATTGTTACCGACAATGGATCGGCTTATGTGAAAGCCGGCAGAAAGCTATAGGAGCGCTACAACTTATACTGGACTCCATGTGCTGCTCATTGTATTGACCTTATCTTGGAAGAGATCGGGAATAGAGATAACGTCAAAGCGGTCATTGTAGCTGCGAGGCAAATAACCAACTTCATATATAACCACGGTTGGTTACTTGCGATGATGAGGGAGGTATGCCAAGGTGATATTGTTAGACCCAGAGCAACGCATTTTGCGACTAACTATATCGCCTTGGAGAGTTTGTATAAGAAAAAATCGCCCCTGAAGCAGATTTTCACCAGTGATAATGGGCAGCAAATAGACTCAGTCGTACGAAAGTTGGCATAGAAGTAGAGAAAAACGTGCTTGATCATTCGTTTTGGGATGGAGTGCAACACGCAGTGGCTTTATTTGAGCCAATATATCAAGTGCTCCGAGTGGTTGACACAGAAGTAGTTCCAACTATGCCAATCTTGTATGATCTGATTCGGGTAATGAAAGAGAAAGTCTAATCACTAAGATCTACGCAGTGGGTGACTAGGATTATTGAGTCCAGGTGGGACAAAACACTATTTCACCCACTCCACGCTGCAGGTAATAATGTCCATAATCAATTTTTTGTTTTAACTTTAAACCTTGATTTTGCAATGATTGACTGACATTTCCTAAACAATATTTGATTAATTTTCGTAGCATACTACCTTAACCCCAAAACCCAGTACCAGGCCGGAGTTGGTGAGGACGCAGACCTTATACAGGCAGTCCTTCAGGTTTATGATAAGCTATACCCCGAACCAACGGGGGTTGCCGAGTTTGGGAATGAGGAAAAGTTAACGCAACTGAAAATCAATATCAAATTAGTGACCTAATCATTCTTGATTTTTCATTTTGTGCAGCTAATTTGTTTCCGCGATGCAAAAAAATCATTCGGAAACCGGACCGCTGTAGCTGCTCGAAATACTATGGTGGCAGGTAAGTTTATTTTATATTTGTTTTAATTTGGTTTAGATCCCATCAACTCGCAACCATTCAATTTATTGACCTAAATCCTTATTTGACAGCTGATTGGTGGGTTATGCACGGTAGTTTAGCACCAACACTGAGAGGGTTAGCCGTTAGAGTACTGGCACAGACTGCATCATCTTCCGCATGTGAGAGAAACTGGAGCACATTTGCCTTGATACACACTAAACAAAGAAATCGTCTTGCTTATCCAAAACTCGAGAAGCTCGTATTTTGCTACTACAACATGAAGTTAAGGATACGAGATTTGGAGGCTGAAGCAGATAGGGTTGCTGAGCAAGAATTCATAGATTTAGTGGACATCACCGGTGAAACCGACAACGAAGAGGGTGATCAGCTCTATCAATGGATTCGACCAACACACCTGGACGACGAAGCAGGCAATCCTGATCCTCAGGTCGCTGAAGTGGCAAGCCAATTCGGAATTGATGTGGACCAGGTAATGCGTGATGAAGTGGGTGTAAAAAGTAGTGACACACAGACGGGGAGCTCGACAGATGAAGACGGAAGTGATGACGATGGGAGTGGCGGTGGTAGACGTAGTGATAGCCATCAAGATTATAACCCAAGTCCAAGGGAAATGAGTCCATTCACTGTTGAGGGGTTGTATACACACTCTACACAAGATGCAGATCACAGAAGTAGGGCAGGGGGTCAAGGGATCGGTGCTATTGGAAAAGATTTCACGAGCAGACGGGGTCGGAACCGAGGCACGAGCTCAAACGCAGACTTAGCTTCCCTCTCGTCGAATTTTGACTCGATGAGTGTAAGCACCGATCGGGAAGATCTGTATCCTAATTTATTTCCACATAGAATAGCAGACAGATCCCGAGATCCAGCCTGGACTGGTCGTAGCCCCCTTGAGGACACAGCCCCTCACGTGATTTATGAAGAACAACAGTACAATTCTTGGGTAAATCCGAATTATCCGGTATATGGACAGACGGTTGGACGAGACGCTTCAACATATTTATATTATCTTGATGATTATCTTCAAAATTTCGCTACCTCGATTAGCTGGTACCACTATTGTAATTACATCGATAACCAATACTCTCAAGTTGAGCCTCACCGGAATTCATTTTGGTGCTAGGAGGTAGTATTGTATGATGAAAATAGTTCATAATGGTTATCCCATCAGCGGACAGTGTATGTAATGTTTCTTCTTTATCGAATAGGTGTAAATGTGTGTATTTTGATCTATGTTACTCCATTAGAAACTAGAATTAAGTTATTTTATTGACAATCTAACAAATATCGTGATAAATAAGTGTTTTAATACATTTTACACCGATTTTCAAAAAAATTCACCGATATTCCGATATTAATCGATATCTCACCGATATCTCCGTAAATTGAAAGACCGATTCTCCGCGAATACCGATATTTTCGTCCTTGCGTGTAGCCAAGACAAAGATCTACAAGTTTGTAGTAGAAGTCGAAGGCTGATTCCGAACGAATTTTTTCCAGAAATCACAAGAAGGATGAGTCGAGCGCGCACAAGGGGCTCGACTCAACAACTTAAAGACCAAGCACTCTCTTATGTATTTTTACACTTTTGCTCTTACTCACTATTAGGAGTATTATATTTATTGATTTATATTGTATCCCACATCGAATTCTTTGTAACTAGAATAGCCAATTGTACATGTATTATCTCTTTTACATGTGAATAAAATATCTCCAAAAATATTCTCCATACGGTAACCAAAGCAATATAAGGTTAACACCTTTTTCCGATCTCACGATACATAATCTTTTTTCTTCTCCAAGATTTGGTCACAAATGTATCTTTGCCATTCTTCCAGAATTACCGCACCATATCTCTTGAGAATTAGTTCATCCCAACTCCGCTGCCAAATATCTCTTCATCCTGACCTTCTGTAGCTTCTTTTCCCACAATGACAACTCCATCAACATCCATTGCCCCACCTACTGGTGCCACCCCGACATCCCTAATTGTATTCAACATAGGTGCTCAGGCTCCACTCAAATTATACTCTTCAAACTTTAATACGTGGTCCTTCCAGTTCAAGACCCTCTTGACTAGCTATGACCTCTTTGGATATCTCGACGGCAATATACCGTGTCCTTCGCCGACAATCACTAAGGACCCTGCTACTGTTCCGAATCTGACATACACGCTATGGATCTGGCAAGATCAACTCATCCTAAGTGTGATTATTGGCTCTATCCCCCCATCCCTGATCTCGCTCATCGCCAATGCCGATTCTGATCGATCTGCATGGGACACTCTTTCCAAAACATATGGTACGAAATCTCGTTGGCGTATTTTTGCTCTTAAAAATAAATTGCACAATTTATCTAAGGGTTCCAAATCTATTACCGACTATATGTTGGGAATCAAGAGCGTTGTTGACGATTTATCTCTTCTCGATGCCTCCACTAATCCGGAAGATCTGGTTCTCAAAGTACTCAATGGCTTGGATGATTCGTATCGGGAATTATCACATGCGATCCAAGCCAGTGACACGGAGATCCTGTTCGATGAATTGCATGAAAAGCTCTTGAGTCCGGAGTCCGAGGGCCCAGATGGCATTGCTCCAAGCATCTGCTTCGACCCCTACTACTGCCTTTCCGGCAGCCACCACTTCTCATTGTGGGTCCTCCACTTTTAAAGGCAGGCAAAAACAGCAGCGCCCAAGTGGCAGCTCATCCAACCTACCTGCCTTATTTAATCGCTCCCAGCAGCTTGATCACTCATCTACTTCGGCTGGCTATCTTTCCCAGCAGCCCGGTCAGCTTCCATTCCAAGGAAAATGCCAACCTTATGGCGACCATGATCATCCAGCCCGAAGTTGTGAGCAGTTTACGTATGCCCCTGTCCAACCATCGTGTCGTCAGCCCGGACTCCTACCTCGGTCGGCCTATTCGTCCCCCTCGGCTCACACAGTCTATTCGACCCCTCCGGTCTCTGATTGAAACATGGATTCTGACGCATCTCACCACATCTCTATGGACTTGGCTAATTTATCACTCCATGCACCATATGATTGGCAATGACGGTGTATTCATCGGTGATGGTAACGGTTTATGTATTTCCCACAGTGGTTCATTGTCCTTTCCACATATCTCTCTTATTTTTCGTGATGTGTTGTATGTGCTCCAAATGTCACGTAATTTGATTTCGGTGTCTCGATTATGCCTGGATAATAATATGGATATGGTTTTCTCAAATGTTGGGTTTCAGGTGGTGGATCGACGTATGGGGGATATTCGTCTACGCAGACTTCGCATTAATGGGTTGTACATGTGGCTTGCTGGTGTACATGCTGCTACTCTAGCCTCCACTAAACAACCTATGTCCACGTGGCATGCCCAACTCGGTCACCCCTCTTCCAAAATTTTAAATAGTGTTATTTCTCATAGTCACTCATTACTGAATAAACAGTTGAACTTTTCTTGTGATTCTTGTAAATACATTAAAAGTCACAAATTTCCATTTCATGAATCCAGTCTTAAGTCATCTACTCCCCTTGAATTACTTTACTCTGATGTTTGGACATCTCCAGTTTTATTTGTTGATAGTTTTAAATACTATGTCATATTTGTGGACCATTTTTCCAAATATGTATGGTTGTATACTCTCAAATATAAGTCTGATGTGTTATCTACATTTATCGCTTTTAAGGCTTTAGGTGAGAACTTTCACAAAACCAAAATCATAACTCTTTACACTAATAATGGGGGGTGAATTTATAGCCCTTTCGTTCATTTTTATCATCTCATGGTATCACTCACCTTACCACCCCTCCTCATAACCCTGAACATAATGGTCAATCTGAATGCTGACATCGTCACGTTGTTGACACTGGTCTTGCCTTTCTTCATCAAGCCTCCATGCCTGTCACTTATTGGTCCTTGGATTAGACCGTATACCTCTTAAAAGCTTAAAAATCGATCCCTCCCGTGTGTCTTTGTTAGGTACTCCCTCACTCAGAGCACTTATCTTTGTCTTGATGGATCTTCCAACAAACTTTACATTTCTAGTCATGTTGAGTTTGTTGAGAATAAGTTTCCCTTCTCTGTTAAACCCTCTCAGTCTCTCCCTCTATCACTAACTGATTCTTATACACAAGACACTGTTCCCACTCCCCCTCCTATAGAGCATGTCACATCAGCAACGTCACCGGATCTCACACCTCCTTCCGTCATCCCTTCACCACCACCTCCACCAAATTCTACTCACAAGATGACAACTCGTGCATGCAACAATATATTTAAACTGAATCTGAGGTATTGTCTTACCTCTAATGTTACTTCTGATGTTGAGCCTACCGCTATTAAATAGGCCTTAAGTGACAGTCGTTGGAGGGATGCTATGTCTGCTGAATTTTCTGCTCTACTCAAGAATGGTACTTGGGACTTGGTTCCTTCTGATCCATCTCAAAATGTCGTTAGGTGCAAGTGGATTTTCCGTATCAAGAGGAAACCAGATGGTTCAGTTGATAAATTTAAAGCCCATCTTGTAGCTAAAGGGTTTCATCAAAGACCTGGGGTAGATTTCTTTTAAACATTTAGCCCAGCTATGAAGTGAGCCACTATTCATCTGGTTCTTAGTTTTAGAGTCTCTCAGAATTGGCCTCTTTGTCAGTTTGATGTAAATAACGCCTTTCTCCATGGTGATCTTCAAGATGAAGTATAGTCTCAGCCACCTGGCTTCATAGATGTCAACTTTTCTTCTCATGTATGCAAGCTTCAGAAAATCCATTTATGGATGGAAACAGGCTCCGCGTACTTGGTATAACTCTTTATCAATTTTTTTTATCTTCTTGGGCTACGAAATCTAATGAATCACTTTTTATCTACCATCGAGAGGGTATATTAGCTTATTTTTTGGTCTATGTAGATGGCCTCATTCTCACAGGCAATGATACCGTCTTTCTTCGTCGTGTGGTCACATCTCTTGCCACCAAGTTTTCGGCCAAGGATCTTGGTGATCTATCTTACTTTCTTGGTGTTGAAGTCCTCCATTCCTCCAACTCTTGCTCCCTTGTTCAGCAAAAGTATATCACAGATCTCTTGGCTAAGTACAACATGCTTGACACTAAGCCTGTTCAGATACCACTAGCACCAGGTGTCACTCTCTTTTTACATGATGGCTTGCCCCTGCTAATGCAACCTCATATCGTCAAGCTCTTGGGAGCCTTCAATATTTATTTTTCAATCAGCCAGACATTGCCTTTGTTGTGAATAAAATTTCTCAATTTATGCATGCTCCCACCGAGACACATTGGGGTGCAGTCAAACGACTTCTTCGTTACCTCAATGGCACGAGACATCTTGGCATCACTCTTCGGCGTGACTGTCCTCAATCACTTCATTGCTTCACTGATGCTGATTGGGCAAGTAATTGTGATGATCGCACTTCTACTAGTGCTTATATTGAATTTCTTGGTTCCAACCCCATTTCATGGAGCTCCTGCAAGCAACGAGTTGTTGCTGGCTCCTCCACTGAAGCAAAATATCGACCCATTGCTGCTGCAGCTGCTGAAGTTCAGTGGACTCGTTCTATCCTCGTTGAGCTCCATGTTCATCTTCTATCTATGCCCGTCATCTACAGTGATAACCTTAGGGCCACATATCTATGTTCGAACCTGGTATTCCATTCTTGAATGAAGCATATGGCCATAGATTATCACTTCATATGGGACCTTGTCAAGACATCTCAAGTTCGGGTTTGCTCATGTTTCCTTTGTTGATCAACTTGTTGATGTACTCACAAAACCCCTTTCTCGTGCTCAATTGTCTCTTCTTATGACCAAGATTGGTGTCACTTAACATGCTCCATCTTGAGGGGGTGTATTAGGAGTATTATATTTATTGATTTGTATTGTATTCCACATCGGATTCTTTGTAACTAGAATAGCCAATTGTACATGTATACATATCTCTTTTACATGTGAATAAAACATTCTCCATACCAACCTGTAGTTCTTTGGCTAATCTTATGATGCTGTCCCTTTTAGAGAATGGTATGCTCTTCAGTAGCTCAATGTCCAGTTCTTCATTTATATTTCCACCAGACCATTTTGGTTCATTGAATACAATAGGTGACCCTTCTAATATTTGTTATTTTGCAGACTCTCAATTGAATAATCCGCCGACTCACTCCAAATAATGTTGTCATTGCCTTGATATTGTCAAAGTGTACGACTCCGTTTATGTTATTGGCTAAGAGAACCTGCGCGATCATGGTTCAGTCTGATGGAGATAATTTAGGACATTTTCTAGTGTTGGTCATGTTTTTTGTTTGTAAATTTCTGTCTTAATGACTCTTTGGCAGCATTGAATGTTGTTATAAATGTTGTTTGTATTTATAACAATTTGGGTTTGATATTTAGGTTTTTTTGAGGGAATTTTGAATTGTAATTGGAGTTTAGTTTTAGTTAAAAACTGATGTAATTTTAGAATTAGTAGAGGGAATAAGATCCCAATTTTTTGGTTACTGAAATTCAAAAAACTTTGTTTGAAATTTTTTGGTCTTCCTTTGTGTTGAGATTTTTGTTTTTTGCACCCTTACAAAGTAATGAACATGTTTTGGTTGCTGAGTTATATAGATTGTTGGTTTCTAAAAAAAAAAAAAAAAAAAAAACATGTTTTGGTTGCTGAAAAAGGAGGGGAAGACACTAATTTTTCCCCAAAAAATTCAAGTTAATCCTATTTGACTAGTCAATTAAAAAGTAAAAAATAATTTTTTTCTTAATATACGTGCCTCTTCATATGTGTAAAATAGGACGGGACGGAAGAAGTACTTAATATTTATATATTTATTCACACACGCGCACGCAGACACAAACAAACATGCCTTTGCACACACATATACATATATATTTACAAACATTACTAGTTATTATAAAGAATATGGATACGCCCAAGACTAGAAGATTTATGCTTTAAAGTTTTCACCAAATTGAGAATCCATCATTGTTGTAAGAAATATGTTTACAGACATTGAAAATTTTATTAATTAAAAAAAATCAATGCGTAAAAATTATTATAGCATAAGATTAAGTTTTTGGAAATAACAAAACATCAACTAAAGAAAAATGCAATACTACAATAAAATATACAATATTAATAATGGATGCTTCTCATTGAAATTGTTTCTCAAGGGAACTCACTGAAATTGTTAAATATATATGTGTCAATCAAATGCCCAAGTAAAAAACAGATCACAGTTACCATTACTATGCATATATATACTATATATATTTTTTATTTTCAAATAGATTATCCTTCAGAAAATATAGCTGAATTGAACTTCTAATGGTTCTAGTTCGGCTCACATATTATTGTTAAAGATGCACCATAGTGTTATTGTACACCTTATGGGCTCCACCGGTTCAGTCCAAAAAAAACGCGCGATTCAGATCGGTCTGAACCGCGCCAATTATTATTATATTATTATTGCGTGTGCGCGCATGTTATATATTTAATGGTCTGTTTGTTAAACACTAAAAGCAAGTGGTCTAGTGGTATTTAATACAGTCTTAAATATCTCAACCTTGAGGTCAAGAGTTCAATTTTGTTTGCATCTTTTTTCCTTCTTCCTTCATTTTGCCCTTTAATGTTTTCTTATACTGTCATACATCATAATATACACCGTATCCTTCTTCCTTAATTTTGCCCTTTAATTTTTTCCTATAATGTCATACATCATAATATACACCGTATCGAAATATTAAATATACTGTGAGTATTGTAAGTTGGAAAAAATAAATATTTCGCAGTATGAAACAAAAATTAACTAAAACAACATATACTGTCAGGCATCACAACGTACACTGTAGCGAAATATTAAATATACTGTGAGTATTGTAAGTTGGAAAAAAAAATCGCAATATAAAACAAAAATCAACTAAATCAACGTATATTGTCAGGCATCATAACGTATATTGTATCGAAATATTAAATATACTGTGAGTATTGTAAGTTGGAAAAAAATAAATATTTCGCAGTATAAAACAAAACTTAACTAAAACAACGTATACTGTCATGCAACATAACGTATACTACATCGAAATATTAAATATACTGTCTGGCTTTATAACGTATACTATGCTCGAAATTTGAATATACTGTTGGTGAAAAATAAAAAGGTGGTGTTCATATACTCTCAGACTTTATAACATATACTATGCTTGGAATTTGAATATACTGCTATGCTCGGAATTTGAATATACTGTTGGTGAAAAATAAAAATGTATGTTAAGATTCGAACCCGCGCACTGAAAAGTATAATGTCGCGCCTTTACCAACTAAGTCAGCGCCTGTTTTGTGATTCCAAACACACCTTAATATATATATATCACGCGCGTAATAATCTTAAGTGGGTCCCACAAGATGTACAATAATACTAATGTGCATCTTATGCACATGAGTGTCACTCCTACAAGATACCTTACGAGCTACTAATGAGCCTATTCACGAATAATAAACTGAATGTTATTAATTCGGGCCTAGGCTAATGACATGAAATATATTCATCTAAAATAAAATTTCAAATAATGAGGATGCTTAAAAGGATAGCGAGGCTGTGACGTCTCAAATGAAGGTTTTAATGTTTTATTGAATCAAGTTCACGAGCAACGTGATTTGATCTGTACCCCTCCCTACTCACTACTCATTGACTCATGAGAGAAATGTGAAGCTATCTCATGAACACTTTCACCAGTACTGGAGTTTATTATGTGATGAATTAAAAATTAATAAGGAAGTCACAAACACTCTCATTCTCATGAACACTTTCACCAGTAGGTCAATCGATCCTCTTCTAAAACAATTCCCGACGCAGCAGGTTTCAACTGTAGTCCTCCCGCCCTCAAGTTGGTTTCTTCCCAGCTTTGACCTTCCTTGTAACGCTCTATCTGCATTCACAAACCAAAGTATCAGGTAGAGAAAGAGGGAAGGGGGAGAGAGGGAGAATACGACATACTGGTATTTGGCTATAAGACACGTCAATATGAGACTTGAGGCCTCCAATCACATAGATAGAGTCATTCACAACTGCAGCAACTGATTCTCCCCTGGCATGGTTCATAGGCTCGACATCCATCCATATTTCAAGACGAGGATTGCACATCTCTACACTGGGTTCTTCTATTGACTCATGAAAACCACCTATTGCATGTCTGCAAAATAACCCCATTTTATTTCCTGGACCTCAGATTATCGCATCTTTCCCATTTACAAAATGCACCAATATAGGCCTTATTTGAATAAGCAAAGGCCTGTTATCACAAGTGGTAAATTAAGTGCAATGGATAAAGCGACAGGTTGGGATAGAGTGGAATAAGGGAGGGATTCTCGAGTGAAGAAAAGGATCCAATGAATTTGAAAGGCTTCCTTTATTAGTTCGTTTTAGCAAAAGCAAGTATAACAATATATATTTAACAGTTCCATTGACAAATAGGTATTTTAAAATGCATGGCTACTTTGAAGTTTGAACAAGGTTTCTCAACAAGGATTTTCTAACAGATTAATAATAATTGAGATTGAGAGCGCCATTATAATTTAGAAGAGAACAGGGAACAACTTACAATTTTCCATTTAATATCACTAACGAGTGGCCGTATCTTTTTCTACCCATACTGTCGATTTTGCTCCAAGAATCTACTCTAGGGTCATATCTTTCAGCAGACCAAGTAATTCAGAACCACCAGTCAAGATATTTAAAAACAGAGATTAGAAAGAGATAGTGATCCCCTAGTAGGGACCTTTCTCAAACTTCTACTGTTATAATTTGATAATACAAAGGAACTCCACAATTAACCACTCCAGAACAAGGGAACATTCAGATTACCATTACTATTTTTCTTTTCAATTTGTTTTTTCTTTTCTAAAATGCATGATGGATACGAGAGCTGCTTGACGACTTACTCCAGGATATAATTTCCATCGAATCCACCAACAGCGTAGATCGCACCATCGACCTCCACTGCATCAAAATGACACCTCTGTATAGAGAGCCAATAATGTTTAATCACGAACGTAGTTTCTAAGAGCTATAATCACATGATCAGAAGATATTAGGATAGGAAAGATGGTAAATATTCAAAGAACTCCCTTTCTTTTCATTTTTTTATTTTCAGTTCACAGAAAACTTCTTAACAAACAAAACCATCAAATTAATTTATTGCAAGACAACAACACTGTGAGAATAGAAATAAGGGTATATACCCACCTTTTCTAGCATTTCGAGATGCCGAAGTCCACCTTTCATCCTTTGGCTTGAACATTTCCACACTTGATAAGCATTAAGTTTCACCTCCACCACCTATTGCAAAAAGTTTTCCATCCAAAGCAGCACCAGCAAATAAGGACCTTGGTTCTTGTAGAGGAGGAAGCATAGTCCAGCGATCATGTCGGGGATTATATGATTCAACTTCAAAGTACAGAAATAAAACTGAGAGAGAGAGAGAGAGAGGCACAAGAGGAGAGAAAGACAGAGATGAAAGCAATACCTGTATTACTAATCGTCGAACTTGAGCATCCTCCCAATACGTAAAGTTCTCAATCGATTTTGGCAACCGAAGCATATGTTCGAGGAATAAACATTGACTTAAGAGACCTCAACATATCGTCTGAAGGTGAGAAGGAATGCAATGCTGATGAACAATGTTTCCCTTCATATCCACCCAGTATGAAAATTGACTGATCCAGATTCAAATTGAATCGTGATGAGTCAACCCGTGATTCATCAGCAGCAAGGGTCACAGAAGAAGAAACCCCACAAACAGAGAGAGTTGTTACATGAATTGCAATGAAACGGTTGATAAGGCAAGAAAATCAACTAACAGCTGCATGAAGAGGATTACAAAGTACCCCTATTCTAAAGGCTTATTGAAAAGTTTCAATTAATAACTTGATACTTCATGAAGGTGATTTTTTATTGAAGAGAAAGATTACCAGCTTCTTATCCAGCCCCATATTCAGAGTATACTCTTGCTTGAATGTCTTCAGCTCTTCTATTTGCCCGAGCAACTGTCGGTGTAGTACAGGCATTCCTAAAGAGAAGAATAAGGACATCAACTTTCTTGCTTGATCCTGGTCACGTTCAAACCGGAAATGTTGTTCACTGTAATAATTGTCAGTGATGATGTATTTAAACTGATCTTCAGCAAGGGTAGCCAGTGGGTAGTCCCGACTAGCACAGATCTGAACCTGATACCCCATACATATGAAAAAACGAGTATTAGTCTATGAAGATAAGGAACAGTTACAACATCATCAATCAAATTAAAACTTACAGATACCCGAGCAGGATGTTGTCGTCCTGTCCATTCGTCTGTGTTGAACAAAAATAGTGGCAAACCTTTCTTGATGTTCTCTACGTACACAAGGCGTTCTTTAGGAAGGCCTAACAACCATGAAAACAAATTTTGAATTACAAGTCTGGAAACCGGATTGATCATAGCCAATCAGCTTGTTTATTATTGCTTTACAATATACAAACTATAGTATAACTAACCAAAGACTTGACTAGAGAGAACAATTTTCATGTTGTCATTTGAGCAGTCAAGTATAGTTTGATTTCTATGCCAGCGGTTTGTTGCCATTTCTGTGTCAAACTAAACTTCCCTGCTATCGTCTATGATCTTACTCTGTAAAAGCAAACGGACAATACAACAATTGACTAAAATAATAATTAAGTATATAACATGTCAAGCTTATATGTATATAATACGTAATAAAAAATCAAAATACCAATGGAAAGAAAGTTTGGAGCCACAGAACAGTGCGTCAAGCGTCCAAATGCAGAAATTATGAATACAAAAAAAATTTGAAAGCACTTATTCAATCAAGAGACATATTCAATAAAATGCTAATAAACCCCCATTTACATGGCGAACAATGAGCTCTACTACCGCTCAAGGAAAAGGAATTCAAGTGTTCCTTGATATCCTCATCAAATCAAGGTTTCTTCAGGCTAACAAAAATTAATTATAAGATTCAACACATCATTCCTCATTCACATAAAATAAAGTATTCTCAATTCTTCCAAAAAGTTCTATTACATACACTTTAAAATAAGAATCAAACAATGAGTTTACCCTGATTCATAGAAATCCAAAATGGAAAAATACTCAACCTAAATAGAATATCAAACTACCATTCTTCTCTTCAAAAAAAACTACACAACAAATACAGACTTATCTAAATAGTATAATCATTCAACACATTTCACAATATTTCAAGAAAATCAAGATTAGGTGTAAGCACCTTAACATTACCATAATAAAACGTGCAGTAATTAAAAATAAAGTAAATTGAAAATAAATAAACCCCAATCATCAGTGAGACGATCTCATTTTCGTTTTCTTTTCAACATTAACAAATTTACTGGAAATTAAACAGCATAATCGAGTGTTTAAACTTTAAAGACAATGAAGAACGAATGAGCAAAACGTAGAGAGAGAGAGAGTAAAATATTCTTGATCTACAATCCTTATCTTGAATTAAATGATACAAATGTTTACATTTCAGCAATACGATGATAAAGATGACAACAATTCTGCAGTTCAGAAAAAACAAAAAACCCTAAAAAATGGAAGGGAAGAGTCTGCTCGAGTACAATAGGAAGACTGTTGAGTGAATTCGTAGGGAGAAATTCTTGATACACAATCCTTATCTTGACTGGACGATCCAAATGTTTATAATTCTGCAAGATGTTAATACTGCAGTTTCAGAAGAAAACAGAAAACCGCTAACAAATCAAAACTGGAAGTGAGTTGGGAGGGAGAAGCGCGAAAATATGATAGTACAAATGGCGTTGAATGTTTTATAATGGAGAAGCCCAGATATTTTAATGGGCTTCAGATTGCCAGGCTCTCTCTATATGGGCCGAGATTGAGAGTTAAATGTCGAAAGGGCAGACCCAATGAGTATTCGGTCGATTCGGTTGAAAAATGAATTGAACCGACAAGAATGGAAACTGAACCTTTTGTATTTTTTTAAACCCAAACGAACTGAAAAAAAAAAAATCTTATTAACCAAATCGAATCGAATTTTTTCGATTTGGTTCGCTTCGATTTTTTATTTAGGTTTTAAAGTTCTTATATAATTAATTTATTAATTTTATAGTAAAAACTCTCGATTTCATGATTTTTTTCGTGAAATAGGAAAATTAAGAAAAGAGATCAAAACATATAAACTTTTAATTTTCATGCATGTTACAATGTGAAATTTATTTATATATTTAAGGTTAATCAAGAAAAATAATACTATAAAATTAAATAAAATAATTAAAAATATATAATTGAATATGAGTAGTTCGGTTCGGTTCGGTCAATCGAATTTTTTTTGGTTAAGAACCGAATTATAAATCGGTTCTAATATTTGGAACCGAGTCAAACCGATTGTATAAAAACCGAACCGAATCACTCGGTTCTGGTCGATTTTTCGATTTCGGTTCAGTTTTGCTCATCCTTAGGTGCTTGTAAATAATTATGTTGTCTAGAAAAGTGATCAAAATTTTTTTTTGGTAAAATTAGCATTTGGTATTATTTGAAGAAAAAAAGTTTAAAGAAATAGGAAAATTTGGTAAAAATATCCTTTAAGTTTAACATTTTTTTAAAAAAATTGTGAGTGAAACAAAACCAAAACTAGATCTGTTTGGGTGAGAAAAAAATTTATGGTTTGCGATAGGGTAAGAAAAAAATTATTATTCGCTGGAATCCGAGCAGGTGAGCTGTGGGGCGCGAGGTGGTTGGTTTGGTTAGCGATGAGGTGGGTGCGCGTAGAGCTGACAATTCGGGCGGCCCGACCAAGTGATAGTTTCGGGCTTGGTCGAGTCGGGCCCAATTTATTTCGGGCCTAGAAATGCTAGACCCAGTTCGTCAGATATTGGACCATCGAGCCAAAAAAGTCTACCAATGAATTTTTTCCTTTTCTTTTTCGTTACTCTAACCATGAAGGAGAATTATACATTGAGGAGAACTTCAATTTAATTCTCTTAGAAAAAAAACCTAATGAGAATAGTTCAGTTTAATTATATTCAAAGTAGTGCGTAAACTACCCTAAGGGGAAGCCTAGATTATTATCTAAGGTTTTATCCAAATTTTAGCATTTTATTCTGGGCCGGAAGGATAACCCGGCTTTTTATATTCACCAAGGTAAACGCTAGATAAAGTTAGATAAAGTGTCACTATCCTAAATTATCTACCAAAGTAAACGGAGCCAAAAAGGACGAGTAATCATAGATAGACCCGCCCAAAGAAACGGCAGAAGTATTCACATTACAACGTGACCCATTCAACACAAAAATATAAGAACGACATGAAAGTTTACTAAAGCTCAATATAGTTTGTCCTTAATACTAATAAGCTCCCAAAAAATACTTATGTATCAAGAAATAGTTATGCTAAAGGATTCCGTCTCATGTGCTCCTGTTTCATCATAGTAATTTGTAGGTATAACTTGGTCCTGTTAAGTTGGTAACATACACCAACAATTAGCTAATTAGCCTAAGAAAAAAAAAATCAAAAGAGCCCGAATTTTTTTGGATCTCTAATATTTCAGCCCAGTCCACTCTATATTTTGGGCTAAACGGGCCAGCCCATGGGGCCGAGCCTATTTTGCCAGCTCTAGGCACGCGACAGAAAGGTGTCACGCAGCGGTGATAGGTGAGCGATGAAGATTACTATTAAAGATTTAAATGATTTTCTTTATATATTTTAATTTTAATCCATAATTTTATTTAATCAAAATGATTTTCTAGAGAAAAAAACGTGTCAAATTAGCTGCCACATCACAAAGAACTGTCCACCTAAATCTGTCACCGGATGAGTTACAGACAATAGCTAACTTAGGAGATATTTTTTAAAAGTGTCAAACTTAAAGGAGATTTTCTTAATTATGACAAAATAAAGGGACATTTTTATCAATTTTTTCAAAGAAACAAAAAAGAATAAACAAAATAGTAAATACTTTCATTTATTTGGAAAAAGCCAAAAACAACCAATCTGGGGTTTTGAGAATTCTTAAAAGCATGTTCCAGACGTGATTAGAGTGGTCAAACATAAAATTACAAACACCCCTTCAAATTAAAAGTGCTTTTCTAGAAGTGATTTTATTGTTCATATTGGATTTATAAACACCCTTCTTAGTCCAGAATAGAGATTGGGGTGGCAAAAGTTGGCACGACCTGATAGTACGACACTAATTCGCACGATAATTTCGAATTTGGGCCGATGCCTATAGGTTTGGATCGTTATCGGGTCAACCTGATAAGACACGACAAGATTCGGGCAATATCGGATCAGCCCGATAAAGCCCAATAATAGCTCGATAACTTTTATTTATTTATTTATTTATTTATTTATTATTATTATTATTGTTATTATTATTTTATTATTATTATTATTATCATCATCATCATTATTATTATTATTATCATTATTATTATTATTATTATTATTATTATTATTATTATTATTATTATTGCTGCTGATTAGTAATAATTTATTGAAAATGATAGAGTTGATTGATCAAGTGGAATAAATTTACTTGAAGAAGAGCTTAAAACATAGGGTCTAGCCGCCTAAAGCGTAAACGTTGATTAGAGAACTTGAATGACTTTTGTTTAGTAATTATGTACAATGTTTTAAACTTTTGTTTTGAATCTTTTTTTTTTTATCTTACTTCGAACGTTGTTGTTATTATTATTATTATTATTATTATTATTATTGTTATTGTTATTGTTATTATTATTATTATTATTATTATTATTATTATTTAAATTGAGGTTAATTATAAAATTTATATGTTATTTTTTGGAATGTCTAAATTTATTTTTTACTTTTATAAAAATCAATCATAAGAATATATTTGATGAGCCTGAACAAATAAAACATGAACGTGTATGCAAGTATTAATTGACGGATTTATCGGGTCGGATTGGGTTATTGAATTTTTATTGGTTCGTGTTTGGGTTAGGTTTTCAACTCAATAAGATTAATAGGCGGGTTTGGATTAGCCTTTAACGGTTTGGGTTTTATTGGGCTAGTTCAATTACGACACAACCCCCACAATTTGCCACTCCTCATTGTAGAACATCGGAGAAAATTGCACATTTGGTCACAGTGGACACGGGACAGTTTCATTTTGGTCCGAATACTCTCGCTTTTTATCCCATTAGTTTCAAACACTGCACTTTCAGTCCCACCGTAACTTTTTTCGTTAATTGTTTTGCGAGTTTTGGTCCCAAACGTTTTAGCACTTTTGGTCCCACTGTCAGTTCTACATGTTTTGAGAGAAAAGTGACTTTTCTTGGGGAAAAAAATGTTATCTTTTCTGCCAAAAGACATGCTTTTAGTGTAAATAAAGTCTCTCATTCATTAATATACCACCCTCACCCAACAACAAACCTGAAAAACCCAAGAAAACAACAAGGCAAAGACCTCACCCCCCACCCCCCATCATGTAAGTGATATTACGGGAAAAAAAATTGATGGTATACCGTTAGGAATTTGGTATACAGAAATTTGACGGTATACCATTAGGAATTTGGTATACCGAACTATCAAAATACCTAGAAATATTCGGTATACCAAACTACCAAAATACTGATTTTTTTTGTATACTGGTATATACAGAAATACAGAACACTTTTGGTATTTGTGTATATACCGGAAAATACCAATACTTTTAGATTATTCGATCGGTACCATGCCGAAAATTTCGGTATTTTCGATAATTTTTTTATACGGTATGTGCGGTATTTCGACATTTCGATATCTTTCTCCACCCTTATCTGTCACATGACATTTCCATCTATTTTTCTTACGTGGGCCATGCCTATGACAAAATTAATTTTTTCCCACATAAATTACAGGGCAAACAACTGTATCTTTACATACTTTTATACTAATTTTGTTATGATTCTATGTCCATAAAGTATGTAAAAATACCAGTAATAATAAGTGATGAGTCGCTTGCATCTTTTTTCACAGTCTACTTTGTCTTTAATAACATCACGCGCAAGGCACGTGTGTGCTATCCAATGAGAATGGTGCGTGTAAAGGAGAATTTACTAGGTTACTAACTTTATGGAGTTGATATGCTAAATGATACAGTCTAAAACATAATTTAACATAATTGTTTTAAAATAAGCAAAAACTTGGGTGCATAAGATGCACTATAGTGTTATTGTACACCTTGTGGGCCCCACTGGTTCAGCCCACATGAACCAGTCAATTTTACCTTCGTTTTTTTTTTTTTTTTTTTTTTTTTTTACTTTTTTACACCTGTTTTCAAATTTTTTACCGTCATATAAAAGGCGGTTGTCTCTCTCTCTCTAACTGCGTGTTATCTCTCTAATCTCTTGTGATTTTCGCGAGTTTTGCTGTCGATTTTCGTTTGTGGATTTTCGTTTCATCTGTAATCGTCCGGCTTTCGCTGCTGCTGGAGTTGGTAAGTTATGTTTTATGGTGTTTTTTTTAGTTTTTTTTCCTGGATTCTTCTTCTCTGTTCTTCTTATTTTTTTTCGCGTTTTTGTAGTGAAGTTTGGCTATGCTGTGGTTGTTTTGTTTGTTTTTTTACCTGTTAAGGCTTTTTGTTTTGCTGGATATTTCTAGGGTTTTGCATGTTTTTTCTTTGTACATGTGTATATTAAATCATATATATAGAGTATATATTTCAAAACAGTACAATATGTATATGTATGTGATGTAGTATGTGTTGATAATTTGTTATTTTTGAACATGTTGTGTTGATATGATTTAATATATGCAGTATATGTTAATAACCGGCACAGTATATATAGTTATTTGATGCAGTATAGTTGTTTGTTGTCTTAAATTGTCTAACATTGTTGTTTTAATGTTATAGGTTCATTTTCTTATAGTAAAATGGATAAACAGTACAGTATATATATGTATGCGATGTAGTATGTGTTGATAATGTGTTATTTTTGAACAGGTTGTGTTGATATGATTTAATATACGCAGTATATGTTAATAACCGGTACAGTATATGTGAATAAACGATACAGTATATATAGTTGTTTGATGCAGTATATTTTTTTATACATCAATCTGTTTCACAGTTAGAGTATAATTTGGTATTTAAATCTTTAAATTTTCTATATTTGTTGTCTTTAATTGTCTGACATTATTGTTTTAATGTTATAGGTTCATTGTTTTATAGTGAAATGGATAAAAAAATCTAGTGAATCAGTAAGTAAGTCAAGTCGTGTCAAGCAACAAATTTCTAAACCTCCTAGAATGAAGAAGAGAGTTCTGAGATCTTCCAAAAATAAGAAAATAGACGAATCTGCACCAAAATTTGTAGAGAAGAAGAAGAAGAAGAAAAGTATGGATAAACTGTTGAAAAATCTAAGAAAGTTTCCAAGAAGGCTAGTACTGTTGTAGAAAGTCCCAATAAGGAGAAAGTTTCCAAGAAGTCTAGTACTGTTGTAGAAAGTCCCTATAAGGAGAAAGTTTCCAAGAAGGCTAGTACTGTTGTAGAAAGTCCCAATAAGGAGAATAGTACTGCTGTTAAAGCTCCACAAAAGCAGGATAGTCCTGGAAATAATAAAAAGAGGAAGGGAAATAATAAAGGTTATGAGTAAATTTTCTGATGCTCAAAGAAAGGACGTTGAGGATATGGGTTTTGGTGGTTTGCTGCAGATCAATATGAAAAAGAATTGTCATGCAAAGATGCTGAAGTGGTTGGTATCCAATTTTGACCCTAGTTCTAGGATGTTGAGATTGGATGATTTCAGGACATTCCTTGTCACGGCTGACGATGTATACGATGTTTTTATGATACCAAGGAATGAGGGATCTGATGTTCCATTGTATGTCTTTACAAAGGAGAGTTCGAAGTTGGTTTCAAGACTGCAATCTGAGTATGGGATAGCTGCTAGTACTCTTGTCAGCAGCTTGGAGTCTTTGTTTGTGGATAGATTGATTGACGGTGGTGATGATTTCAAAAGAAATTTTTTTGTTGTATTCTTTGTGTTCATTCTTGGCGCCAGCACCCAATAGGTCAATAACTATTAACAAGCTCTAATAGCCTTGTTGTCCTTTAATCTTAGTTAATCAAAATAAGCTCTTCGACTAACCCTATTCAGTTTAATCGAATCCTCGAACAAGCTCTCTTAGATTCAATCACCAAAAGCATTAAACACTAGGACAACGAGATAAATCCAACATAAAACTCGAAGGCTCGGTTTTAGTGGTTGAACTTTGTGTTATCCCCAATAAATAACTATTGTTTGCTACACGGGAATCGAAAATCCTACAATTACGGATAGTAATCTCCTATTCTAGAAACACATTCACAAATCCCTTAAAGGGTGATCAAACCAATAATCAATTCATAAATGTGAGTCAATAAGAGCAAATAACACAAAGCACTTAAATACACAATAATCTCGGTAACATTAATCATAATAATCACATCAATGTCTTAAACTCAAGGTTCCACAATAATCAAGGGTGAACAAAAGGGTGCTAATCACCCATTTTACCTAATACAAAGATAAAATAATAGAAAATTAAAGAAAACATGAAAATAGGATAGAAAGAACCAAAAGTTAGGGTTGAAGATCAAGATCTTCAACCCCCTTCCATTCCTTTGCTTCCAATGGAGAAAAGTGGCTGATTATGTGTGGGGGATGGGTTCTATCTGATAAGACACCTACTGAGGCTCGAGCACTAATATCTAAAATAGCTGCTAATACTCAACAGTTTGGATGCAGAGAGCCGGTGAGACTGGTCAAGGATGTATAGACTCAACTGTTGAAGAGAGGTTAGACCAACTCACCGACTTGGTGAAGAAGGTAATCTCGGGTGGCACACCTACTTCCAAGCCTTGCAGAATTTGACAAGTCACTGAGCACTCCACTGACACTTGCCCGGTTCTCGGAGAAGAGATGGAGGCCCATGCCAATGCGGTTCACAATTTTAATCCCAACTAATCTGGGAGGAGGTATTATCCGTATTCACAATCATACAACCCGGGTTGGAGGGACCATCCGAATTTCAAATACGGCAATCAGAATCCGAACAATAATCAACAAGGTGATCACAGTGGGCAAAACCGACCCCCTTTTCCTAGGGGAATGTTCCAGCAAAGACAGCAACCCGAGCAGGTACCCTGTGATCCATCTCTTTCTGACATAGTGAAAAGCCTAGCCACTAGTACGCTCCAATTACAGAAGGAATCAAGTTCTAGGTTTCAGAGTATCGAAAATCAAGTCAGTCAGATAGCGTCAGCGGTATCTCGATTAGAAAATGCACAAGGAGGAAGATTACCGGCTCAACCGGAAGTCAACCCAAAAAAGAGTGCCATTGTTGTTATGAATGAGGAGTTACTTGGAGAGCCTGAAAAGCCCGGGTATACTTCACAAGGAAAGACTGAGGACGTGGATGATGGTCCGAGAAAAGAAGAGACTCCCCATGTGGTTGAAATTAAAGTTCGGACACCTAAGTGGAAGATTGCCAAGGAGTTGCGTAAGCAAAAGGAGGCATTAGCTGCATGCTTCCCCGACCACCTATTGCCTTTTCCTACCATGAAATACTCTCCACAAAGTGAAATTGAGAATGTCAGTGTGGGGATTTTGAGAAGCAGGAAGGTCCTTGAAAAGGGGAAGTCAAGTGAAGGAGCAAGTAGAGTCGGAAGTGAAAGGGAGTGTGCAAAACATGAAATCTCGGCCGAGACATATCAAGATCTCGGCCGAGATGTCCCACCTCGTCCAGAAGACAAAATCCTCTGTCCACTTGTCTCGGCCGAGACACATAAAGATCTTGGCCGAGATTCTCAGAAATCCAACAAAAATCCTGAAATGTCACCACTTCCGTTTCCGAGTCAAATGAAGAAGATTCCCGACAAAAATAGAGACAAGGAGATAATGGAGGTATTCAGGAAGGTGGAAATCAGTATTCCCTTGATGGAGGCCATAAAAAAGATTCCGCGGTACGCAAAGTTTTTGAAAGATTTATGCACCAACAAAAGGCGTCTACATGGGAATGAGAAGGTCTTCATGGGAGAAAATATCTCGGCGGTTTTTCAGAAGAAGATGCCACAGAAATGCAAGGACCCGGGAATGTTCACCATCCCGTGTAAGATTGGTAATTGTCTAATTGAGAAAGCTATGCTTGATTTGGGGGCATCGATCAATGTGATGCCCCGTTCTATTTTCAATAGCTTAAACTTGGGTCCACTGAAAGATACGAGGGTAGTCATCCAACTGGCGGACCGAAGCACCTCGTTTCTGGACGGGGTGATTGAGGACGTGATTGTTGAGGTGGATAACCTCATCTTTCCAGCAGATTTCTATGTACTGGACATGCATGGAAATTCGTCAGATTCCACTCCAATCTTGCTTGGGAGGCCGTTCTTGAATACCTCCCAAACAAAGATTGACGTGCGAGAGGGAACTCTTAGCATGGAATTTGCTGGCCAAGTGGTGCAATTCAATATCTTTGATTTCATGAAATATCTTGAGGAATTGCATAGTGTTTGTTCTATTGATGTCATTGGTGTTATTGATCCCCTTGTGGAGGGAGTGTTTGAGTGTTATTGTAGGGACAAAGAAGCAATTGAATTGGCTGCTGATCTAGAGAAGATAGAGCCAATGGACACCAAGAAAGAGTTGGTGGGGATAGTGGAACAATCGAAATTATCCAAGCCTTTCCGAACCAAGTCCTTGCCCAAATTCTTACCCTTGCCTGAATCTCAAGAAAAGCTGCTACCTTCTACCATCAAGGCACCAACCCTTGAGCTCAAGGCCCTTCCCCCCATCTCAAATACACATATCTTGGGGAGGACGAAACTCTACCGGTGATTATCTCATCAAAGCTCACATCCACTCAAGAACAAGCATTGATCGGGGTCCTCAAGGTGAACAAAGAAGCTATAGGGTGGGTATTGCCGATATCAAAGGCATTAGTCCATCCCTATGCTTACCGGATATTGTTGGAGGATAATGCCAAACTAAGTCGGGAACCCCAAAGGCGACTTAACCTACCTATGATGGAGGTGGTGAAGACGGAGATCATCAAGTTACTCGATGTTGGGATTATCTACCCAATATCGGATAGCGAATATGTGAGCCCAACACAAGTCGTGCCCAAAAAGTCGGGAGTGACGGTAGTGGAGAACAAAGACGGGGAAATGGTTCCCACTCGTTTGCAAACCGGATGGAGGGTATGCATCGATTACCGCAAGCTAAATGCCATGACCCGCAAGGATCATTTTCCTTTGCCATTCATTGACCAAATGCTTGAGAGATTGGCCGGGCATTCCTTCTATTGCTTTTTGGATGGATACTCCGGATATTTTCAAATACCCATCTCTCCAGAAGATCAAGAGAAGACCACTTTTACATGTCCCTTCGGCACTTTTGCATGGAGGAGAATGCCATTTGGGCTATGCAATGCCCCGACCACCTTTCAAAGGTGTATGGTAAGCATTTTTTCCGAATATGTAGGGCATATTATTGAAGTTTTGATGGATGATTTTAGTGTGTATGGTGAATCTTTCGAAAAATGCCTTGATAATCTTGCTAAAATTCTGAAAAGGTGCATAGAAACAAATCTTGTGTTAAATTGGGAAAAATGCCACTTCATGGTGGAACAAGGAATTGTGCTGGGCCATGTAGTTTCTAGTAAGGGAATAGAAGTAGACAAAGCGAAAATTGATATTATTTCTTCTCTCCCTTACCCCGCAAATGTGCGGGAAGTGCGTTCTTTTTTGGGCCATGCAGGATTTTACAGGAGGTTTATCAAAGATTTTTCGAAGATAGCTGCTCCTTTGTGCCGGTTGTTACAAAAAGATGTGGATTTCGATGTGGGCAAGGAATGCAAGTTGGCATTTGATGAGTTGAAGAAGAGATTGGTGACCCCTCCAATTATCCAACCGCCAGATTGGGAATTGCCTTTTGAACTAATGTGCGATGCTAGTGAACAAGCCTTGGGGGCAGTTTTGGGACAGAAAAGAGGAAAGGTGACCCATGTCATCTACTATGCTTCACGTACTTTGAACCCAGCTCAGATGAATTATACTACCACAGAGAAGGAGCTGCTAGCTGTTGTATTTGCATTAGAAAAGTTTCGGTCTTACCTTGTTGGGACAAGGATCATCGTATATACCGACCACGCAGCATTGAGGCACCTCATGGCTAAAAAGGAGGCAAAGCCTAGGCTTATTCGCTGGATATTACTTCTCCAGGAATTTGACCTAGAGATCAAGGATAAGAAAGGGTCAGAAAATTGTGTTGCAGATCATCTCAGCCGAATAACCCAACAGGAAACGAACTTGCCTCTCCGGGAAAGCTTTCCAGACGAGCAATTACTAGCAATGACAGGCACAAAGGTTCCTTGGTATGCCAACATGGTGAATTATTTGGTGTCCAAGAGATTTCCTATTGGGATGAGTAAACCGCAGAAGGATAGGGAGTGAGTCGAAGCATTTTGTTTGGGATGATCCCTACCTTTGGAAATATGGTTCAGATCAAGTAATCAGGAGATGCATCCCCGAAGACGAAGTGCAGTCGGTGTTGAATTTTTGCCACTCACATGCTTGTGGAGGCCACTTCGGGCCAAAGAGGACGACATACAAAGTGCTTGAGAGTGGACTGTTTTGGCCCACCATATTTAGAGATGCCCTTGCTTTTTGCAAGTCCTGTGACAACTGTCAAAAGACGGGAAATGTCTCTCAAAGAAATCAAATGCCCCAAAACCCGATTGTAGTCTGTGAAATTTTTTATGTTTGGGGTATGGACTTCATGGGACCGTTTCCCTTGTCTTATGGGAATTTGTACATATTTTTGGCTGTTAACTATGTGTCCAAGTGGGTGGAGGCGAAAGCAACCCGAACCAATGACTCTAAAGTTGTGGCCGAGTTCGTCCAATCCAACATTTTTGCTCGGTTTGGGATACCAAAAGCCATCATAAGTGATAGAGGCACACACTTTTGCAACCGAACAATCGACGCATTGCTGAAGAAATACGCTGTATTGCACAAAGTTTCGACGCCTTATCATCCACAAACCAATGGGCAGGCCGAAACTTCAAATCGGGAAATCAAGTCGATATTGGAGAATACCGTGCAACCAAATCGCAAGGACTGGAGTTTGAGGCTCAATGATGCATTATGGGCGTATAGGACTGCCTATAAAACTCCAATTGGTATGTCTCCCTTTCGACTCATTTATGGAAAGCAATGCCATCTCCCGGTTGAACTTGAACATAGAGCCTACTGGGCTATTCAGAGATGCAACATGAACCTTGATGAAGCCGGTGTACACCGAAAGCTCCAATTGCAAGAGCTCGAAGAAATTCGAAATGAAGCCTTTGAAAACGCCATGATCTACAAGGAGAAAACGAAGGCTTTTCATGACTCGAGAACTACCCGGAAAACGTTTGTGGTTGGGGAGAAAGTGCTATTATATCACTCTCGGTTGAAGTTATTTTCGGGCAAGCTCCGTTCGAGGTAGGTAGGACCCTTTGTTGTCACTAAGGTGTTCGATCATGGAGCCATCAAAATTGAAAGTGGTAAAACCGGAAAAATCTTCAAGGTCAATGGACATCTTCTCAAGCCTTATCTAGAGCATATTCAAGAAAGCCCCGGTGAAGAAGAACGAGTGGAAGACTCACCACCAAACTGAAAGAGCTTCCGTCGAGCCAACGACGTTAAACAAAGGCGCTTGTCGGCAGGCAACCCGGCGGTTACTCGTTTTCTCGTATTTTAAATTCATAGTTTAGTAGTTTTACTATTATTTAAATATTTTGAATTGTGTTGGTTAAAATGTGTGTAGGTACCAAAAAAGCAAACCAAAGCCAAGACATGGTGTAGAATGGGGGTGAAGAACACCAAAAAGGTGGAAAAATGCAGGGGAGGACACTCTCGGCCGAGACACAGAAGCAATCTCGGTCGAGACTCCATGTGAGTGAAAAGGGCAAATCTTCCCTGGAAGCCTTTCTCGGCCGAGACACATGCATCATCTCGGCCGAGATTCAAAGAAGCCAAAAACTGGAAAATTTGCTGGAAGATAATCTCGGCCGAGACACTACATTATCTCGGCCGAGATACAGAAGGGCCCAAAATGAAGAAATTTCTCTGGAAGCGAATCTCGGCCGAGACACTACAGCATCTCGGCTGAGACGAGTTTGAATGAAAATTGAGCCAATTTCACTGGAAGAGCATCTCGGCCGAGACAGGATAGCATCTAGGCCGAGATGGGGTTGTCCAGAATGGGGGCAAATTTGCTGAGACTGCATCTCGGCCGAGACACTACAGAATCTCGGCCGAGATCCCTTGCCGGGTCAAGCGTAAAATGGATCTCGGCCGAGACACAGAGCCCAAATTCAAAGCTCGGCCGAGACGGAAAACAGGTATAATTACCCCCTGCGCGAAAATTAGGTCAGTTCTTCCCCAAAACTTGCGATTTTCACACACTCACGCATACACCACTCCAATAATCACCCCTGCACTCTATTCCCACCCCTCAAATTCACACCACACCCACTCCCCTTTGAAAATATTTGGATTTGGAGCACATTTGAGGTCGAGTCAAAAAGGGCGCAAACAACCAAATTCAAAAACTTTTCAATTAAACTCAACTGGTAAGCACGGCTATCTCCTCCTTTCGATTTATTATTGCGTATTAGTGTATGCATTGTTGAGATTGAGAGTTAATTTTACGTTTATATGCATGTTCATTGAACTTGGTTATACATACAAGTACTTGTATTGATTTTTTGCCAATTGATAAGTGTTATGCATTTAAATGATAGAATTGACATGATAGTTCGTATAGTTGCTTGATGATTGAGTGGGTGGATTGTTGAGTATAGTTTTGTGAGTTTTGGAAAAGGTTGATAAGTACACACACATTCTTCCTTTATTGCTATAGGAGTAGGATTCTTAATAAAGTAGTTCATTTAGTTAATGTTTGCGAATGAAGGTGCAATAAAATGGTTAAGTTCAGCGAGCCACCAAATTGTGCTCCTCTTTTTCCACAAACTGATTTTGCAACTAAGTTTGGGGAGGGGGTGGGATTCGTACAAATTGGCAGCTCGAGAAAGCAATTGGATGAAGTTTAGGATGGAAAAATGTGGCATTTAAACTCGAGAAATCTAAATCGAACTTACACTCAAAACCTTTGATCAAAATTTTGCCTTGTGAGTTTTTGAGCCTTAAAAGATACTCCCGCAATTGGAGTAATTTAAACTTTCTTTCGGTGTGAAATTCTTTGAATGCATTTAGTTGTCTCTAGAACTTGTCTTGATTCTCTATTTTGAATAATTCGGCGTGTGACTTAGAAAATGATCTTAGGCAATTCTTGAATTCTTTTAGCCTTTTTGTAAACTTGAAAATGTCACACCTTTTTACCAAAAATTTGAAAATTGCCCCTAGTTAACCCCCTTGAGCTTTGAACCTTTTGTTTGACAGCCCAATTCTACAAGCCAAGTACCTTTCGATTTAGCCTTTGACCTTAATTGGACTATTTGAGTATGAGGGAGGCGGTTGGAAGGTAGTCGGGTAATTTGGGATTGGAAAGGGGTAATCTATGGGGAATATTGAAGGGTAAAAAGAAATGAAACAATAGGAAAAGAATCAAGAATACTAGTCCTCTCCAATCTTTGTTAAAAAATAAATAAATAATAAATAAATAAATTACAAAACTCGAAAAAAGTCGAAAAATCAGAAAAACAAAAGAAAAAGTTAGTTGTATATACTCAATTGATGCTTTTGATTTGGAGAGGCTAGTAATAAAAATGCCTTTTGATAGATGTTCTCAAAGTTGTAGAAATTCAAAAGAAAATACACTCTAAAGGAGAATTGAGAGAGCATTTAGGTTGTGGAAATTGTGGTAGGGAGAAGAAATCAATTTTTGGGATTGGTTTTACTAAGGAAATATAGAGTGAGGTTGAGTGACCATTGTTTGAGGGGTAGATGGGTAGTGCACGACTCATTTAGTCCGTTTTATATTCACTTATACCAGAAATTTTCCCACCTTACCCCAAGCCAACACTACAACCTATTAAAGACCTTTTTTATTCTTTGTCACACATGTCGGTATACATCAAAGCTTAGATGATTGGCAAGCCTATGGTAGGCATTTTATGCATTTCAATGTGAGCGTATACATTTCCCTTTTTATACACTTGAGAGTTGAGAATTGCACTCACCATGTGAGGATCTTAAGTTGAAAGTGTTTTGTCTCGAGAGTAGTGAATCTAGTCTATCACACATGCTCACTTTTATCATGATCTCTTACTCTTTTTCATGAAAATTATGAAATCAAATGCCACTAAACTTTGCCCTAAACACGTGTCCTTTTGTCTTTCTCTTTATTGTTCGGGACGAACAAGTTTTAAGTTTGGGGAGATTTTGGTACACGTGTTCCGTGCACGCACTTTAGGGCATTTTTAGTGTCATTTTAGTGTAATAATGTGCATAATTACGTGTATCTAGTGCTTTATATTCTCGTGGGCAGAATAATGCGTTTGTGTTGTTTCTATGCTAAGACAGGTAAAAAAGGATCGAAAAAGAACATCAAACGACCGCGGAGTCGAGGGATCGATCGAGGCAGCAAAAGGAAGGGCCAACTGAAGATCTCGGCCGAGACATGATGCAAATCTCGGCCGAGATGAGTCTCCAGGGGATTTCATGAAGAATTGCAAAATCAAAGATCTCGGCTGAGATACATTCCAATCTCGGTCGAGATGAGTCTCCAGGAAATTCTTGAAGAATATCAAAGATGAAGATCTCGGCCGAGATACAATCCAATCTCGGCCGATATGAGTCAAATCCCCAAAAGCCCTAATTTTCTTTTTTCACGTCTCGGCCGAGATGCAACCCAATCTCGGCCGAGATCAGCTTTCGACCCAAAATTCCTAAAAACCCTTTTTCACGTCTCCGCCGAAATTTACTACCCTGTTTTGAAATCCTGAGTACGTTTTTGCCTATTTTTTATTAGCACTTTCTCTCCTTATATATATATATCATCCCATTCGAATTTAACCTAACTTTTGATAACTTTTGAATGCCTTTTTGATACTTGGAGAGCACTATTCAGCCACCAAGGAAGAAGATTGGACTAGAGATTGAAGGATCATCTTCTCCAATTGACATCTTTGGATTCACCCATATCAGTATCATGTTTCTTTATTTTTCCATTTATTTTCTGATTGTATTAGTTAATATGGGTGGCTAGCACCCTTAGTTCATCCTTGATCATTGTGGAACCTTGAGTCGAGACATTGATGTGATTATTACGGTTAATGTTACCGAGATTATTGTGTATTTAAGTGTTTTGTGTTATTTGCTCGTATTGACTCACATTTATGAATTGATTATTGGTTTGATCACCCTTTAAGGGATTTGTGAATGTGTTGCTAGAATAGGAGATTACTATCCGTAATTGTAGAATTTCCGATTCTCGTGTAGCAAACAATAGTTATTTATTGGGGATAACACAAAGTTCAACCACTAAAACCGAGCCTTCGAGTTTTATGTTAGATTTATCTCGTTGTCCTAGTGTTTAATGCTTTTGGTGATTGAATCTAAGAGAGCTTGTTCGAGGATTCGGTTAAACTGAATAGGGTTAGTCGAAGAGCTTATTTTGATTAACTAAGATTAAGGGACAACAAGGCTATTAGAGCTTGTTAATAGTCTTGAGATAAGGGCTTAAATCACAAATTAATCGGGCATTAACAATAGTTGCATCAATTGTTCAAGACCAAGGGGAAGCATGATCAAGGGTGACTTGTTTTACTATTTGAAAACTAAAACCGAAAAAGATCTCTTCTAGTGTTTTTTGAGTACTTGTTTCTTTTAATTGTGTTTATTTGCTTTTAATTGTCACTAATAGATTGTTAGTTTCTTATCAACCCCCCATTATTGCTTCTTAAATATTTATTTCTTGCATACTTTATCATAAACTGCTTGACATCGTAATCAAAACTGTTCGGCCGTTCTCTGTGGGATCGACCCTTATTTACCATTCTACTAAGTAGAATAGTTAGTAAGGTTTAAGTGTATTCTTCATACACATTTAATTTGGTAGTAAGAAACGACGCTACCATGAACCATAATGGTAAATACGTAGGTGGCTGCATAGTTCTATTGCAGATCATGTATTTGCACAGGGTCAAGCGGCGAGGCGTGGCTGCACCGTGCTCACTACCTCTTATTTGTCATTGGAACGATGATAATATATCTAAGAGGTGTCGTGAGGAGGCAAGGGCAAAGAGATACGGGGATGACTATCTAATCACCGATACATATCCAATTTCAAGGAATGGCCGAGTTTTACCGGGTAGGGGTGATGTGGGGTCTGGAAAGGATAGTGGGAAGTTGTATGAAAATGTTGAGGAGGGTGAATTTATTAAGTTTTCTGTACCTAGCAGTGAGCTAAAGAAATCTGAGATTGAAAGAGTAGCTACTGATGTAAGTATTGTTGTTTTGTAAAATATACAGTATATGTTTATATAATGTGCAGTATATAAACATATACTACACAGTATATGTTTATATATGTTGTACAGTATATAAACAGTATATGTTATTTTTCTGTTATTTAATTATTTTTCTGTTTTGCAGCGGCTTCATGAAACTCTTCTTTTCTTTAAGAGGGATGCTTCAATACTTTCAATTTTTTATATGTCAAGGCTAATGGAGTTGAAGAAATGTTCAATTGATGAAGCTAGAAATTCTCTGACACCAGAATCGTCAGATTCACAAAAATTCTGGTCGGATGCGAGAGTTCATGAAATTATTGATGATGTTGTCAATAATTTCATGAAGTTTAAGATGGAATTTGATGCTCCTACTTTTCACATCCTCACACCATCACCTGATGTTGGGAGTTCTGGTGAAAGAATACCAGGTGACAATGAGACTGCTTCAGCTAGGGAGATAGTGGATGCACTAAAGTCTGTCAGTGCAAGGAAGAAAAATGTTGTACCTGATCTGGACGTTCAGAGTTTGAAGATTGATAAGAGTGATGGTTATGTTTGCCCACTGTTTTCATCATTTAACCATTTGTTCTCTTCAATGGATGCAACCCATAAAGAGTTCATTGATTATTGCTTATATAGTGCAGATCCTAAAAGAGATTTGTAAGTATAATTCTTTTTGTATTACAGTATATTTAATTCATCTTTATAGTATTTTATTTTTTACAGACATAGTTTGTGTGTTTCCTGGTTGCAGGGCTGTTTGTTTTAGGAGTGGAGATTGTTATAGTATTGTTAAGCAAGATATGATTTCTTTAAATCCATCGACAGAAGTTTACAATTCAATTATTGATGCATGGTGCTTGATGATTAACAAAGGGGATGGGGCTGAAAATCGACGGAGCCGATTTATTTTTAATACCGAGCATAGTGTAAGTTGTTAAATATTTATATATTATTATGTTTTTCAGTAATTTTACATTTTCTTGCTTGTTTTTAAAAGGGCGCATTGACAAAAATTATCGGACAAGTCGGTGAAGAGAAAGAAAATGTGAGATAATTGATAGGGTCATTGAAGTTGTGGGCTGAACAAGATTTAAATCTATTGAAGAATGCCGAGATGGTTAGTTTCTGCTTATACGTTTTCTGGGTGATATGATAAAACATGCATAGTAGATATATTACACAGTATATATAGTTACCCGATGCAATATATACATTTTTTATGCCCGAATTATTTTCTTGAAGCAGTTTGTTTTTATGATGACCACTTTCTGTCTTTTTTATGTTGTAGATTTTTGTCCCGTTTGTTCTGAAAGGACATTATGCTTGTGTTGCTATAAATTTTGTTAATAAGAAGTTTCACTACCTGGATAATCGGAAGTACGATAATGAGCCTAACATCTTTGCTCAAGCTACCACAATATTGGTAAGTTCATGTTATTATAGTTTTTATATTAACAATATGATATTTTTGTGTGGTTTTGTTCTTATAAGTTTGTTGATGTTATTTTAATACCTTTTTTTTGCAGCAAAAGAATTTGGCTGAATTTCTTCGTGGAATACGACATTCGAAGGCCAAAGATATTTTGCAATTTATGTTTGAGAATGTGCTATTTAAATGGCAGACGAGGAAGACGGATTTGGATTGCGCCAGTTACTTGATGCATCATATGATGTATTTTGATGGTGCTGTGTATCTTGAACCAAATTTGTTGAAGGTATTTTTCTAGTTTTTTGTTTTTTTTTTAAATAGTACTTATTTGATGAACTGAAATATTTTTATTTTTTTTTATGTTCATTTTAGGCTGATGTTCGTCGTGCTCTCCGGGGGAAATTCTGCATTCAAATTGTTATTTCACGTTTTAATGAAGCAAAAAAAGAACTTCTCCAAGATGTGCAGAATTTCAACAAGGGCAAGAAGGAGTTAATATCAATAATTGAGGAAACGAAGAAGAAAGCAGCACAGGATAGGGGAAAAGTTCTTGGTGAGTTGCGTAAGGCAGGGAAAGGTAAAAAGAAATGAAAAATGTGGGTTGATTTTGGGATAGATGTGAGGATGCGAAGTTCTGTTGGACAATTGGTGTTTTTTTTGGAATATTAGTAGTTTGTACTAGTTTTTTTATTATTTTTATTGTTTGAAATGATCTATTTTATAAGGCAACATAAATATTTGTCAATATTCAAGAAAAAATAATACAATCGTACATAAACTGTGTTACATAATAAAATATACTATGTTCAAATAGTAACTATATTGTGCAGCTTGAAAATAATTTTCAAAATATAAACATTTGTGTTGTGTACAATCCACGACGTATACTGTGAAGGGTTATAACATATACTGTCAAGGTTGATACCATATACTATCAGACTTTATAACATATACTGTCATTGATTATAACATATACTGTCAAGGTTGATATTATATACTGCTCAAATGTACCATATACTATCAGACTTTATAACATATACTGTCAACGGTTATAACATATACTGCCAAGGTTGATATTATATACTGCTCAAATGTGAAATATATTATCCTGTATTATAACATATAATATCAAGGGGTATAACATATACTGGCAAGGTTGACATAATCTACTGTCTGTCAAATTAACTAAAAAAAGTATATTGTACTGTCGCTCATCACAAAATGTACTGCATTCAAATATTGATTATACTAGCAGGCTTTATAACATATACTATCAAGGTTTAATATAATATTCTGTTTAAATTTATATCTAAAAAATACGAACATTTGGTGTTGCTGAACCAAATTCATTGTTATTTATTTCAACTGCTTCTCTGGCTTTCTTCTTCCTTCGTTTTTCAAGTTGATTTTTTTGCCTTTGTGCCCTCCTCCCCTTTGTAGTTGATTGAATTGGATCAAGAATGTTGTTCAATGACTTAACTGCAGCCACTGGTTCTGCAGTTTCGAAGAAAGCATCAATAGCTTGCTTGTCTCTCTTATATCCTTCTTCCATGATTCTCCTTGTTTCTTCATTTTCTTCGCTTTTCAATATCATGTTATAGTAGTTGCGTACCAGTTGATGCCTCCATTAAGTGGTTGTGTGATTGTCTTCTTTGTTTGTATCTGTCTTGCTCCATTTCTCCCAAACATTTTATTTTGTCATTTTTGTCCATCTCTTTTTGATGTAATTTTCTGGAATGCTTTGTGCAAAATTTATGTGTAACACTCTCAAGTAGTGGTAACAAAGAATTCCACACTCTTCATATTTCTTGCAACTGCATGATATTAAATTGAGTGTGCTGTCATATATTACTGTGCTTCTCTTGGCATCAGTAATGCCTGATGAAACTTGATAGATCATTGTACTGTCTTCTACTCCAACTATGATTGAGTAACTTGAAATGCATTTCTGAAATTCCTCCTCAAACTCTTTGAATTTTTTTGTAGTATAGACCTCTGATGCTTGTTTTATGATCCCTGGCATTGGTAAACTTGAATAAGGCTTTGATGTTGAACATTTGAACTCATCATATTTTTCTGTGCTTCGCCAACATTTTACTGTTTCTTTGAAAATAGCATAGAAATCAGTCAAACTTGTTTTCTTCTTTGCATTGAATGAGATCACTTTGTTTGTGCTTTCACTTCTTTGGGATGACCGTATTCCAACAGAAAAGAAGTCTTTGCTCAATGCAGTGCACCATTTGTCCTTTAGAGTATACAGTCTTGTAAACCACTCATTCCCAAGGCTGTAAGTTGTTATCATATTCTTCCAACAAGTTTCAAACTCAGTTTCATCGACACAGCCTGATAAGCACTTGTTGAAGGTGTCCTTAAATGTGTTGTTCCCCTTTAAACTTGCAAATCTTGTTATAGCATTTTGGTAAAGATGTCATTGGCAAAGTCTATGTCTTGAATCAGGGAAAACCTGAATTAAAAATAAAACAGATTATTTATAGTGTGCTGAAAAAGATTTATGTGAATGTGATACAATATGCAGAGTATATGTTTATATACTGCACAGTATTATGTTTATATTTTGTACAGTATATGTCTTCAGTATCTTCTCAATTGCTTTTGCGATTGCAAAATCTTGATCTGTGAATATTGTTACTGGTGATTTTCCTCTCATTGACTTCTTGAATGCTATGAAAAGCTACTCAAATGACTCCAGTTTTTCATCCGATAGAAAAGCGCATCCAAACATCACGTTCTTCCAGTGGTTGTTTATGCCTATGAACGGAGCACAAATCAAATTGTACTTGTTTGTTCTATATGTTGTGTCAAATATAAGAACATCACCATATATATCAAAATCCTCCATCATTAATGAATCCCTCCAAAAGATATTGCACAACCTTCCATCTTTCATCTTCACTTTGTAGAAAAACTCACTGTCTTCTTGAATTTCTTCTTGTATCATGTCTATGATAGTTTTTGCATCTCCTCCTTCAATTTGTTGCATTTTCATACGATTTATGAAATTTAGGTGATCTCTCTTGGTGTGGCCAACATTCTCTTCACCCCCAGCTTCATGAACCATGTATATGTAGGTGTCCATTGACTTTATTTCATAATCAACTATATTCGCTATTGTCTCTGCCTTTTCATTTGTGATTTTCCTCTCTGATCTGTGTAAGTGGTTTAAATTTGTCCTAGTTAATTCATGATTGTGGAACATATTATGTTTCACAACTTCAAACAGCCCTCCTATAGTCCTTGAAACCTTCATTTCTGTCATACAATTTGTTTGTAGGGTTGGCTTTATTTTCCTCTTTTTGTCTGATCTTCTTTTTTCCCCAGCATTAGAACACACAAATGATTTTCCCACAAGTTCTCCTTTTGTTGAGAATCGATTTGTTGACTTTCGAACGCTGAAACCTTGACAACGAGCATGCATGCGGTATAAATCATACATTTCAGTAAATGTGCTTCTTTTAACCCCAAGTAGCGAATCAGACATGTCTATTGACTCATTTGGGATTTCTGTAAGAAATCACAAAACGTGAAGAGCATAAAGTATACTGTCAAGGAATTCATGGTGTACTGTTATTTGAATAAAAGTACACTGTCACTAAACATATTAAAAATCAGTAACTTTAATGCAATATAAAAGCAGCAGTTAAAGTATACTGCTAGGTAAACTAATGTTTTCTGTCATACAGAATAACATTTACTGTCGGGTTTTTACCTTCATTGTTGTTGTTCAAACCATCGTCCAATATAGATCTGCTGAGTATACCTTCAGAACTTGACTTCTCTGTTTCATGCTCATTATCAATTATTATTGCAAGAGAATCTGAACACATTAAAACGAAACACATGAGCAGTTAAAGTATACTGCTAGGTAAACTAATGTTTACTGTCATACAGAATAACATTTACACCTTCATTGTTGTTGTTCAAACCATCGTCCAATATCGATCTGCTGGTTATATCTTCAGAACTTGAGTTCTCTGTTTCATGCTCATTACCAATTATAATAGCAAGAGAATCTGAACACGTTAGAACAAAACACATGAGCAGTTAAAGTATACTGCTTGGTAAACTAATGTCTACTGTCATACAGAATAACATTTACTGTCGGGTTCTTACCTTTCTGATATTCTTGCACTGTTCTATCATCATAAACTTCAGTATCCATATCTACGAGAAATCATAAAACAAACCTCTTCAAAACATTTTCGAATTTGTAATGAAAACAGAATTCTAATGTTCAAATAATGAAATGAAAATCATTCATAGCTCATGTTCATGATTTTTTTGATGCCAATTGACAATTACTATGATTGATTTTTTCCAGATTTTGGCTGAATTATGTTTCTGCGAGAATTGATAGAGGATCAATGACATATGTTGATGAAGATCGGTGAAATCGACCTGAGAAACTGCAAAAATCACGCGGCCTGAGGAATGAGCGTAACAAATCGCGCTGCTTTGATAAAGAAGGTGAGGTTTTTGGCTTAAAAATCTCGCTGCTTGATGAAGAAGGTGAGGGTTTTGCATTTAACTTAAATCAGGTTTGACCAAAAATTTACTTATTTATTTTTACCTAGTGGGTAAAAAAATTACAAGTGGGCTCCACAAGGTGTACAATAACACTAATGTGCATCTTATGCACATGAGTGTCACTCCTTATAATTATGTATGTCAAGAATTGTGGTAAGATTTGAAAAAATTGTTTAGATATGTTATCATCTTATACATATAAAATTTACCATTGACAAAATTGGATGTGCTATTGACCTTTTAAGAATTTTTTCATATTAATGTTAATATCATTCGAATTAATTATAGTGTTTAATTCATGCCTATAAATTAATGTGTAAATAATAAGATATATTTTTATACAACTTTATAATAAATTAAGTAATATATTTTCTTAACTTAACTAATATTTGTTTTTTAATTTTAACTTTACATAAGACATATTTTATGTAGTTTTATGAAATTGGTATAAAATTTCAAATCACATCAATTTTGAGTCCGTTTTGTTTATCACTTTAAAAATACATGAATGAGATATATGCTGAAGATTTTTAATATAATTACCAAATCAAATACATCCATAAGGTTCTCTAAAAAACGAATAAACTTAATAGTTTTTAATTTATAATAATATGACCCATTACGACAATTATGTTCTAATATGGGGTGAATATATTGCACTCAAACAATTTAAAAACAATAATACTCTTAAATAAGTAGGTTAGGCAATTTAAAATAGGAATGATCTAATCTAATGCAAAAAATTAACACAAATATAATTACCAAAAATATAAGTCAACTATGTTTGTTTTAATTAGTATATCATAATAATTGCTCAATGAATATAATTAAAAACGTAGAGTTTTGAATAATAAAGTTAGTTGTAAAATTATATTTTTGAAAATCACCAATATTAATAGATTATATAAAAGTAAATTAATTGAACTTTAATTATGCTTTTGAGTCCGTTTTGTTTTTCACTTTAAAAACACATGAATGGGTTATATATTCAAGATTTTTAATCTAATTACCGAATTAAATATATCCATAAGTTTCTCTAAAAAAAAACCAATACACCTAATAGTTCTTAATAAGATAAATTAATTGGTATAAAATTTCATCTTATATCCATTTTACTTGCCGATTTAACTATCAATTGAAAAGTATATGCCTGATATACATATTGAAGATTTTGTTGCAAATAATTTGATATTTATGAAGACTTTCCAAAAGAAAATGATTAAAAATCAATATCTATCAAACATTATAAAATATCCAAAAAATATTATGAAGTCTTTCTAAACAAAACTAATATAAAAAACTTATAAATTTCCAAAAAAAAAATGATAATTTAACTCATAAACAATAATAAGATATATTTTTTAACACATTAACAAAAGTTCTATTGACAAATCAATTATTAACAACTTTATAATAAGTTCAATTAATATTTATTTTTTAATTTTAACTTTACATAAGACATATTTTATGAAATTGGTATAAAATTTCAAATTACATCAATTTTGAGTTCGTTTTGTTTATCACTTTAAAAATACATGAATGAGATATATGATAACACGTTATTTATGCATGTATTTAGGTCGATTTAGGATCATATTTTATATCATTTACGTGCATATTTGACCGGCATTTATTTATATTAATAATATTTGGGTCATTTGACGTGTTTCGACTTGTTTTAAGGTATTTGGAGCATTTTCAGGCTACCGGACGAGGAAACAAGTTGGAAAAGAGTGAAAACCGGCCCAAAAGAGTGAGAGCCGTCGAAGAACCGGTCCAAACCGGTCCGAACCGGCCTGAACCGGTCCAGGAGCAAAACCGGGCAAGAACCGACACGGCCGCGTCACAAAGCAACACGGCCGTGTCAAAAGTGGTCCATAACACGCTGTGGGTTCTGGAATAGAACACGGCCGTGTCACTCAATCAACACGGCCGTGTCAAATGTTGCGCAGAAATTGAAGAATTGCAAAGCAACACGGCCGTGTCATTTAAGCAACACGGCCGCGTCACAAAGTCCACCGATAAGAGAAATCGTGTTTTAATAGGATTTTGAGCCTATCTTCTCCAAGATTCGGCCCAACTCTATAAAAAGGACCCCAAGCTCTAGGAAAAGGGGATCAATCATCAAGAACATAAATTACATCACCTTGGAAGACAAGAAAGACGAAGATCATCGAGACGGAGTCATCCGGGTTTAATTGTTCTCTCTTAGTTTTAATTCGTACAATGTTTTTCATAGAATTTTGTATTGGATTATTGCTAGGCATGAGTAGCTAAGCTATTCGTGTCCTAGGGTTAGAAAGTAGAGATTTTTATAACAATGTTTTGATTTATGTTTTAATCTATTAATTCCATTCTTTATGTGTTTTATCTCTATGTTTATGCTTAAACTGAATTTAGCTTGATCACCTAGATTTAGTAATTTAGTTTAACAATTCCGCTTCGAGAGGAGGGAATTGTTATCAGACTTAGAACATAGAGCGCAGTTGTCTATGACTGTGTAGGCCGTGGCTTAAGATCGTTTGGGAGTTATTAGGTTTAATTGACTCGAGAGGGTAATTAGCTTAATTAATCAACGGTTTAATCGCTTCGAGAGAAGGATTAGATTATTGTCGTGCCGCCTAATAAACACTAGAATTGGTAAATTAATAGGTTAATCATATTCCACATTGAAATAATATCCTGAAATCGAAGCCCTAGGATACCTTTTCTCTTTGATTGTTAGTTTTCGTGTTTCCTAAGTTTGAAGTTATATTTAATTGAGTAGTTTAATTAGTAAAATCAACCTTTAAAACTTAGTATCTAGTTAGGACATTCCTAGAGTATTAGGGTATCAAACTACCTAAAACTATTCCTTGTGGGATCGACCTTGACAATAGTACTACACCTACATCCGTACACTTGCGGAACACTAGGTTAGAAACCGACGTGTCAATATATACCGAAGATTTTTAATATAATTATCAAATCAAATACATCCATAAGGTTCTCTAAAAAAGGAAAAACTTAATGGTTTTTTATTTATAATAATATGACTCATTATGACAATTATGTTCAAATATGGGGTGAATATATTGCACTCAAATAATTTAAAAATAATAATACTCTTAAATAAGTAGGTTAGGCAATTTAAAATAGGAATGATTTAATCTAATGCAAAGAATTAACACAAATACAATTACCAAAAATATAAGTCAACTATGTTTGTTTTAATTAGTATATTATAATAATTGCTCAATATATATAATTAAAAACATAGAGTTTTGAATAATAAAGTTAGTTGTAAAATTATATTTTTTAAAATCACCAATATTAATAGATAATATAAAAGTAAATTAATTGAACTTTAATTATGTTTTTCAGTGTGTTTTATTTTTCACTTTAAAAACATATGAATGAGTTATATATTCAAGATTTTTAATCTAATTACCGAATTAAATATATCCATAAGTTTCTCTAAAAAAATCAATATACCTAATAGTGCTTAATACGATAATTAATTGGTATAAGTGAACGATTTTCATAGGAAAAATATATATTAAAGACTTGTTGCAAATTTATTAGTGTATAAAGACTAATAAAGTTTTATGTGTACGAATTTTTTTAGTAAATGTTTGATATGTACGAAAATATGAGTTAAATATATCCATATCTTTGACTATAAAGTTTGCCTTTAAATTTTAAAATAATTATTTGATACCAATTTTGGATGAAAATAATCTTGAAAAAAACGATACAAAGGTTGAATACAATGAACATTCTTTAAGTTGTTTAGAGAAATTAGTTTTGCTTACATGGTTTTAGAACAAAATTTAAGCCGTTAAAAAAACTTTTAAGTACCATTATTTATTTATTATGTGCAATCATTAAGCATCGGTATTAAATCTTATTCAATATTATGTTGTTTCGTTATTAGGTTATTTGAATTTACGCAATTTTTTTATATTGTGAAATTTAATTTCAAAATATTATACAGAAAAATAATGAAAATATATTTAACTTGCAGCATTAGTTTTTGCACTAAAATATCTATATAAATTTGGCAACATTCTTCTTAACTTACTCCAAATGATTAGAACAATTATAGTTGTAATATGCTACATTTAATATGTTATAACAAATATATATATATATATATATATATATATATATATATATATTGCAATATAAATCAATTTTGATGATTTTTTTAACAGAATAAGATCCTAGATAGGTAGTAATTGATATTCATATAGAAAATAAATTTTATTAATATATGTTGTTCCGACACATTATATATTATATATTAAACATGAAAAAAGGTGGAAATTTATATCTATATATATATATAAAAGTAAAATGGAGGGCATTAATGTAATTTTAGTTTTCCCTCCAAAAATTTTATACCATAATTGGTAACTTTTTCTTATTTTTGGTAAGTTCATAACTTTCTTTTACTTTTCTAAAATACAAATAATTTTTTCATTTTTAATCCGAGTTTTATGCATAATATACCAAATTATTCATCTTTTCACGATCTTCGATTTGACATCCATATTATATATATTATAATGAGATATTTGATTTGAATAAACAAATTGTTTGTTGGTTAATTATTTGTGCTAGAATTGATGTTTATTGTGAATTGGACTATAATATTTTAGTTTTAGTTGCAACTAAAATTTGTAAAATAAATTCTTTATAAAATATATAATTACTTTTTTTTAATAAAAATACAACTAATCAATTTATTTTATTTGACATGAATTTTCTATTTTTTTTTTTATTTAAGTCAAGGAGAAAATCCATTGTTTAAATAATGAAAGTCCTACTTTATTAAATCAAAGGCAAAAACAAACAATATCCATTTTAAGCAACTTATTAAATCATCAAATCTGCTAAAATATCTTCTTATCACAACTATGAGCATATATATAATTATCTATTAAAATAGGTATTTAAATTATTTTTAATTACCTATTTATATTTTTAATAATGAGTATTTTGTTAAAATTACTCATTTAAGGAAATTAATTCTTTGTAGCCTAAATTATGACTTTTATTACATTTGGCAATCTTTTTAATTTTTTACTTTTACTGAAACTTCAATTATATATTTTTACATTTTATAAGCTAAATAATACTTGGTCGTACAAATCAACAACAAATGCTTCTTTTACTTTTAACAATCTAAATAATTTTTTTTGCGTTAATCAATTTTTATCTTCTAATAAATAAACCATTTCTAAGAAGGCTTTAACATTTATATAAATAATTTACAATACCAAATAAAATACAAAAATATTCAAATATTTTGAAGAAACCAAAGACTTCTCATTAAATAAAATTTGAATTTTATTTTGTTAAAATAAGATTTTATTAAAAAAAAAATTGTTTAAGTATATTTGAAATCACCAAATGAAATGTTAAAAGTTGCAAATGAAAATTCAATGTTATAAGGAAAAAAATAAATATTTATAATTAGAACATGAAAGTTTATTTAGATAAATTAAAAGTTAAATATAAAATAAAAGCAGGGACATAATGAGAAAATTATTAAACTTTAAATTACATATGATCCAAATAAAATATCATTGTTCCTTTTATTATATATTTTATGGTATATATAAGCCACAATAGTGACAATTCTGTAAGTAACACTTTCCAGCCTAAAATTTTAGACTGTGATTGGTAAGTTGTTGTCACATTTTGTAAGAATCAAAATTTATTTTACTTTCTAAAGTTACAAATATCTTTTTTTCATTTCTAATCTATTAATTATGTATACTATATCAAATTAATCATCTTTTGACGATGTTTGATTTGACATTCATATTATATATATATATATAATAATAAGATATTTTATTTAAAATATTATATTATTTGTTCGTCGATTATTTAAGTAAAATTTCAGTGTTTATTGTGGGTTGTACAAAAAATATAGTATTGGTTTGGAATACAATTAAAAATCATTCAAATAATTATCTTTTACAAATTATTTTACTTGATTATTTCATTACAACCACTATTGATGTTATTGAATTATTTTACTTGATTATTTCATTTCAAGTTAATATTTGATTTATAATCAGATTATTAAATTATTGAATTTGCTAATGCTTATTTGACATAATAATTATTTTTGTTGCTAAATCACAGAACTATGATTTTCGCTCATATATAACTTTATATATAATAATTAACCTCAGAATTTTTTTCTTTAATTTTTTATGTTTTAGATATATTAATGTTATTTTTTTATAAATAAATACAATTTGCAACCTATACTATGATATTATACAAGTTGCAACTAAACTTCTTTTAAATAAGCAAAATTAACCAACTAGAACTATATATTTTTTTAGACTTTGCAACCTAAACAATACTGGGTCACATTAACCAATCTCAATTATGTCTTCTTCTTTTTTCACATTTTGCAACCTATGCAATTTTTTTTTTTTTCTTTTACATTAACCAATGTATATCTTTAGCAAAATCTACTATTTACAATATAAATATATAATTTAATTGATACTTTTCAACATATATATGAATGTATTAAGAAATATTGGAGCACTCATATGTTTTATTTTATTATTCCAACTATCGAATTATTTTGTTATTCCAACTATTGAATAACTTTTGAATTTTATTTTGTTAATTTTTTATTCTTTGTATATCGAAAATACCAAGTAAAGTACTAAAACTTGCAAATAAGAATTTTTAAAAGGAAATAATTATATTTAGAATTTAAAACTTTGTTTAGATAAATTTAAATATTTAAAATAAAATGGAAAAATTTAAAGAAAAATAAATTTCTTATAACATTATCCAGTTTATTTCATTTAATGATATGAGTTGATAGTTAGATATTTATATTTGTTTTAACATTCATAATTAATTAAGCAATTAAGCACATAGGTGAAGAATGATGCAGACACACTAAATATGTGTTTGGATTTTAAAGTTTAGAAATGATCATTTTGAAAAAGATTTTTTTTTTTTATATTGAATATTTATCTTAATGTTAATCTATAATATATATATATATATAAAGTAAGTTATATTAAATTCATATATGACGTGCGAAAAACTTATATTTACATTACTTATAATTTTATTTACTTTTTATCCTATATTTTAAAAAATATATATTTTATTAGGATAAAATGATCATATATTTAAATATTATATTATGTTATATTTAGTTTTATTAAAATTATTACTTTTTAAATAAACTTCCGTGCATCGCACGGGAATATTACTAGTATATTCATAATAACAAAGTTGAAAAATTACATTAGACACAAAACCAAACAGAAACATATAAATTAAATCTTAACTCAAATTTCTAAGTATCAACTGATAATTTATTGCACATAGTTGGCTAAAAGAAAAACAAAGAAAAACCTGTAAATAAATGGAGAAGGAGAGAGAGAGACTGAAGTAAAAAATTAATTAGCTGTGAAGATTAATGTCTAAGGACAACATATTTTCACAAACAAAAAGTATTTATAGAATACCAACATCAAGTTTCAAGAAAACCTTAAATTAGAAAATTAATATATAAAAAAATAATAATATGATGAACGAACCTAATCCGAAATAATATTGACGAATCCGGTTTTTGTTAAACAAATTTATACTCGCAATTAATGAAAACTTGCATCAACCAAAAATCGACGACAACTTATATTGCAACAATCTTTAAATTTATTTTTGAATCATCCAAATTTGCATAAATAATAATTGAATAATCTGCAAGATAAAAAATGACTAAAAAAGGACACGATTCTTGATTGGAAGTTTTTAGCTCTTGGCAAGATTAATGTAAGAATCAAGGTTGAAAATCTGCAAGGTATACAAACATGAAAAAAAAATAAATAAATAAAATAAAGAATCCACAATTTTTTGGTAAACTCGAAAATAATTTTGAAAATAAAGCATCAATTCTTAAAAAAAAAATATCAACGTGAAATTTTATTATTAAATACTTCTTACATTGCGCCAAAAAATGTACAACCAATGCATAAATAAAAATTTACATGACATAATTTTCAATACTACTTATATTGTCAATTCAATTACAACTTCTCAATATTTAGAAACCAAGTAACGACTGAAAAATCTTCGTGCTTCAATTCTTCGTCTAAGGTATGATCGGCTATAAACATTAATAAATATGCACAACAAAAAAAATTATTAATGTAACGACCCGATTTTCATTAAATATTTTAAAGCATTTTAAAATAAGAATAGTCAATTTCATATATAACTTTTTTTTTTTATATACAAAAGACAGTCACCAATAAACTCGTTAAAAGAACCAAATGGAAATGCATTTAAATTTATTGTTCAAGTAAATATTGTATCCAAAATTGAAATGCCGATTAATATCATATATCAACTAACATCATTATTCACTTGAAAATTCATAACACATGTAACAACAAAACAGATATACAATTACTAGTCAAACTCATATTATTTATTAGCAAATAAGTAATCATGAAAAATTAATTTAAATTAAAATAATAAAATAGCATTATTCTTAAACATTTCCCAAACAAATCAACTTCACATAATAATCATGATTTTATCTAAAACACATTTCATAATATTAACTATTCAAGAATATTTGAATAATTTCTAGCAACATCTAGAACGTATTACATCAGCCCAATTGGTAAAAAAACCGACAACTAAACAATATGCTAGTCAATACTTTAATACTAACATCACTTTGTACTTTAGATAATTCAAATAATACAATCAAGTACAATGCACATAAAAGGCTACCAACAATACAATTCCGAAAACTTATAACATTCTTAACCCTATCTTCAATAAGGGATTACTTAGTATTATCCATTGACATGTTTATAACAAATTAATTTGATAATATAATTAACTTCATATCAAAATTTTCTATTATCTATAACCGCATAAATAAATTCAAATATAAATCATGCATAATAACGGAAACACAAGTCATAAGTAATTAAAAGGGTGCCTACACAATCTAGACTATATCAAAGGTGGGAACCTATATGACAACAGAGATACAAGTAAGTTTATAAATAAGCATGCTCCGAACTGCACAAATCAGCAACTAAGTTAACCCAAATAATTTATTAATTAGTTAAATTATGAGGAATATAAATCAAATAACCATGTCACTGATAACATAATTAAAATAATGTATATTCTTCGTATACTCACATCTCTAGTCAATATAGCCTATAGACAATAGTAATGATATAAATAAAACAAAAAAGAATTTTGTTCAAGCATAGATAATTAAGCAAGCACAATATCCAACCAGCTAAGTTTATGTGAAAAGTAAAGAGGCTATAATTGAAATATAATAATATTTAATTACTCTTCTTCCATTAATCATATTAATATAATAAAATATTAAATATTAACCAATTAAAATAACAATAACAATAACAACTGTTGGGATTTATGCCTTGAATGTTATTGGGTTGAATTGACGTTCGTATCAAGGTGGAGGAATTGGAAATTGAAGCTGGAGAACGACACGGTCGCGTCATGAATCGACACGGTCGCGTCATTGTTGGAACACGGGCGCGCCAGAATGGGACGACGCGGTCGCGTCGTCTGGTAACGCGGTCGCGTCACTGGTTGAACACGGAGGCGACAGAATGAAGCGACTTAGGGATATAAATCCCCCTTTCCCTCTTTTTCCAGTAACACCACTATCCCCCTTTCTCTTTACCCCTGATCCCAGCACACTTGCACACACCTCACATTTTAATTAAATATACTCTCACCCCCTCCCCCCTCATCTCTATTCTCTCTCTCTTCTACGTCCTGGCACCCACACACACAACATACCAATTACTTCTCTCTCACCACATCACACACTGCACAAAAACACATACCCACGCACAGATACACACACTAATATATATATATATATATATATATATATATATATATATATCCATGCACACACAAATATTGATACTCTTAGGGGATAATTGGACTAGGATGTCCCCATCCGGATGTGGCAACGTATTTCATTTTACACCGGATGGTCAATCCCTCCACATCCACACCCTATTACCTACATCACCTTTTACAATTTCCAACACACCTTTTACAAATTCCAATACACCTTTTACAATTTCCAATACACCTTTTACAATTTCCAATACACATCCTAACCTACTATACACTTATACTAAAATACCTTTTTGAATGTCCCATCTGTGGATGTACCCCATCAAACGTGGTACATGCCACTACATCCGAATCCAATCATCCCCTTAACAATACACCAACACAAATCAGTCATGCACCTGGTTACACACATTCACCGACTTATACATACACATGCCAATACACACACTAAATCAGACTCACACACAGGCAGCTGCATTTTTTTCAAATACAAAATCACACACACGCACACACACACACGTGTCTATACATACACGCAAAGTAATCTCATTCACCATACTAAAACACACATACAAAACCATCGCCTCCATCCCACACACATACATATCCGTACCCGCACTCATATTAAGATCTGCCCACACTGGTTTGGATGACAGACTGGTACGGTACAGGGCGGCGAAGCACTGCCGGAATTTAACAGAAAATGGCTGGAATACCATTAAAAAGAAGATCGGATGTTTACCTTGTGAGGAAAATAGGAAGGAGTCAAATCTGTTGGCCGCCATGTGAACATATAAGAATAACTTGGAACTGGTTTTGTTTTTGTACGCGTGATTGTGTAACCGTATATATATATATATATATATATATATATATATATATATATATATATATATATATATATATATATATATATATATAGGGTTAGGACTATTTGGATAAGGATTATCAGATTTTTTTTAAAAACAATCTTCATCGTAATATTTAGCGTAATTCAGTTATTGGAATTTTGAATTCCTTTGGGCTCAAGACATAGGCCCTTGCGCATTAGTGAATTGGGTTTGAGTCTTGCGCTCAAAGTGATGGGCTTTAATATGACATGTATAAACAAATGAATGCAATAAATTAATTCCAATTGAGACTTCGGCTTAAGTAAACTAATTAATAAATAAGTAAATTACAAATAAATGGATTCGCAAGTTAATATTAATTCGCAATATAAACTGGGCTTGGAAATATTAAATGGGCCAAATTGAATTGGTGTTAGGCCTAAACCCAACATTGGACAAATAAATAAAATGATTGGCCAACTTAATAAATCAACAAATAATAATAATAATGATGATGACGACGACGACGACGACAACAACAATAATAATAATAATACCGGGCGTTATTTAATCAAGAAGAGAGCCAAATATATTATCTTAATTTTATAACTGGCCTGGGATCAAAATATTATAAATAAGATTTTTGTCTAAATTTACATATTAATATTTTGGCTTCTCTTTTTGTGTTACAAATAAATATCAAGGAACAATTTTATAAAGACGTAATAAATTATATAATATCTAATTATTTATACGAGCTGATAAAATAAGATGTTAGAATTAAAGAATAGACCAAAATTTTGGGATATTACAATTAATAATTAAACAAATTAACTGAAAAAGAAATACCAGACTTAAAAAATTAATTTAATGTGATGAGTATGCAAAAATGGTATAATTTGACCTTTGTATCACTAAATATCTTGTTAATTGATATGTAATAATAATTATTATTAATAATAGACGAAATATTGTGCGACACGTGTCATTCCCGATTGGGTAATGAAAAATGAGCGAGAAAATGCAAAAATTGCCAATAATAACAAAGATTGTGTTATTATATATACACACACACACATATATATAGATATAGATATAGATATAAATAATAAAAAATATTCACTATTCGATCTTTCATATATCATGTATTACTTTATGTAACAACTTTATTTAATACATTAACATATATGAAACAAAACAAAACGGTTTAGAAATATTATTTCACAAAAGTGTAGTAACAATTCAACCTTGATACACAACATCTACATAATATAAATACAACAGAATACAACAACTAAACAATATCATAAGTTAATTTATAATTGATGAAAATTTGAGTTTAGTAAAAGCCTAAAGGAGAAAATGAAATCACTGAAAGCTTAGATAAAAAAATAAACAGAATCAATAAATTAGAAATTAGAAGTAATTGAATTGAGAGATCCTTGCAAGATGAAGAAAAAAATGGATTACAATTAAATCAGTGTCAATAAATTAGAACAATGATATTCACACCATGGAATTGCTCCCACCTACAAATAATACGTCCATAGCCACCCCACAATGTGGCTCTCATCGTCTCCACCGACTACATAACAAAATGTATTGCTATTAAAAAATGCATATCAAAATAAGTTTCATTTTTTTTGTTAAAGAATAATCAGTCATAAAAAATTATAAATCTGCACAATAAAAAATTGTTAATTAATACACATATTTACTGGAAATAACAATAGTAAAATTTATGGAGAAATTTTTTTCACCACAACAGTAAACCACAAAATATGATAATAAAAAGAATAATTTATATAAGAAAATTGGGAATGTGATGAACGAACCTGGTACAAACAAATGTCATGCATAAGAAAAATAATCACCAATAAATCCTCCTGATGATTCTTCAACTGATCAACAAATATTAAAAAAAAATGTAAATAAATGGCAATAAATAACATAATCTACATGTCTGATCAACAAAATTTTAGATATAATCCACCAAGATTTTTTAATTTGTACGATGTTTTTTTATCGATAATTAGTACTGTGTTTGACTAAACCATAAATGTGACTAATTTAAGATGGGGTTTCACTCAGTAAAACCGACTGCATTGGCTCTTTTAGGTGCAATCAAACAATTTATTCAACTATCTAACATAATAGTCAATTTATAAATTAATGTGGGTAGCTCAAATACGTAAACAAAAATCTCATTGAAATTAACCCTACCTTTCAAAAAGCCATTAGAGATATGAATTATGACTTTAGTAAAGCACAAAATCCAAAATCGATCAATGTGAAAACAATTTTGGTCGAAAATTATGATTTAAATGTACAGTTGATGTGAAAATGTGGATGTTGAAGGAACAATACAATTGGAGGACGTAGAAGAAGAAAAGAATTGGATGCCATCACAAATGCTTTGCAACCCTATTTATAGTGGAGAATATTTAATTTTTAGGGTTGTAAATTAGGTATATTTGACTAAAATTAAATGATGGTCCATTATCTTCCCAATTTAAAAAATCAATTTATGTGATGGGTATGCAAAAAATGGAATCATTTGACTATTGTAGCACTAATTCACGGCTAATTGATTTGTAACCATAATTAGATAATATTTTAATAATTATTAATAATAATGGACGAATAATTGTGTGACACGTATCCTTCCCGATTGAGTAAAGAAAAATGGGAGGAAAAATGCAAAAGCTGCTAATAGTGGCAAGGTATTGTGTTATTATATATACTAGTTATATTCCCGCGCGATGCGCGACATGTTATCCTATAAGTATAAATAATAATTTAAAATTATATAATTTTAGAATAATAATAATTTTTATATTATTAACGAAATGTAAACTTGCCGAAATTAAAAAAAATTGAATCATTATTACGTATACGTATAATTAAAGTTACTAAAACTGTAAAATTTTCTCACGAATATTTATAATCAATCTAATCATCAAATATATCTCTTGAAAAATAAATAAATAAATAAATAAAGCAATGTTTCAAGTTATAGTTGAAGTAAGTCGTATTTTTTAAGATTTACAAACATATACGGTTATCGTGGTAGAAACTGCTCATATATCACATAAAGAGAAATACAATTTGTTATATCTATTAAAGTAAATCTTAACAAATGAAATATATATGTATATATTTTTTTTATTGAATACAACTTACCATTTCTAATGGCATGAGAATATAAGATTCGTATTAAGGTTATGACATTATTAAGTATTAAGTTGTAAGACAAAAATAAACAAAGAAATAAATAATTTCTACATAAAAAATTGTTAATATCAATTTGCACTCTAAAATATGCAAGTTTTTTTTTTTTCCCGTTTAAACCTAAACTAATTTTTTAATCAAATAGCAACCTATACTCTGCGGATTTATCAATTTGCAACCTCCAGCGAGAAAGAAAGAATATTTAAAAATCATAAAATCATTTAAAAAATCTAATTTTTTTAATTAAATTCTAAAATTTCATTTAAAATATAAATGACCAGAAAAATGTCTGTAACAGCCCGATTTTCTAGTCTAATTTAAGAGATTGTAAAATTGAAAAAAAATGTTTATTTTATTTATTTAGAAATAATTATTTTGTTCAATCAGGCCATTACTAAATTACTATTTGTATAAAATTTTCACTTTTGCCATATTGTAATATAATATATATATTAAGGTACATTAGAATAAATCATATATATGCATTACCTTAAAATCTTTGATTATTTAAGGCATAATATCAATTATTTGCAGCGGAATTAAATAAAACTAGTTGAACTAACACAACTTAACATGCAATTTAATTAAATTGGAAGTCTAGCATAAATCCCTATTATTTTACTTTATTTTATTTATTTTTATTTTAAAAATAAACTATAACAATTAATAACATAATCAAAATTAAATCCTAAGTATGCACATATTATGAAAATTCATTAATGAAATTCAATCATGCCAACAACTATATTTTAAAATTTTAGTAACTCCAAATATACTAAACACTCACATTATTCACCTATTAATTGATCAAACATACGAATTAAACCGACTTAAAGTAACATAACAATCTAGCTCAAATAGTCCAATATTAATTTTAATAAAGTTTCATTACATAATAGATACCCCATATGCTTCCCCAATTCCGTCTCAGCTTCAGTCACTCTTTCCATTTCTACCTGAGGATCAATAATAGGCTGGGGTGAGCTTCTTTTAGCTCGTGGGAGTCACAATTTATTACAATAATCATAAAGACAAGAAGCATACAACGTACATTTATTTAAATGATGCGCTTGTATTGGAAAGACACATAGAACTAACTTGTATTGGCAAGTAGTATATTGATAATGGGCTAAACTTGTATTGGCAAGTAGCATAATGACAATAAGCAAGACTTGTATTGGCAAGTAGCAAATTGTAAATCACTTGTATTGGCAAGTAATAATAAAATAAAAGCACATGTATACAATCAAGTAATTATAATTAGAACAATAAACAGTTAGGACCCCACCTGAAAATGAGATGATTGAAAATGCAAATGCTGGCAAATTAGTCCAAAGTCCTAGGCCCGTACTCACGCTCCTCAAATTCCACTACAATTAATAGATAGAAGAAGAAAATCATTAATTAATACCATTAAAATGATCAACTTAGTTGATGACAAGAAATTAATTAAGAACAAGAAAGACGAAAATGAAAAGGAAGTAAAGGAATTAGAATCTGATGGTTGATTTTTTTGTTTGGGCTATTTAAATAATTATGGCCCAAGGTTGACTATTGGCTAAAGGTAACGAGGCTGAAGTTATGTGTAATTGGGCTTTAGACTTGAAATTCCCAATTAAAAGAAATTAACAGAATGTAGGTTTCAAAAAGCAGAATCTGGTAATTTGAAGTGAATAGGCTGCTGTTTAAGAACAGACTTGCGAAACCCATCTCGTCTCCTCCATTCAATTCTATCTTCCTATCACTTGGAAGATTAGATATACATTTCTCCTTCTTCTTCTCTTTCTGATTCTGTCGAACAGGAGAAAAAAAAAAAGAGCAGCAATTGATATCTGGATGACTTGACAAATCGGCATCTGAAATTGTGGTCGGACCGAATCACGGCGGCGTGATGGCTTCCGAACAACGCAGTGGTGATGAAACTTCGAGCATTCAGGTTTGCTACACTTTGCTGATTCTGCTCCTTGTGTGTGTGTGTGTGTGAGAGAGAGAGAGAGAGAGAGAGAGAGAGAGAGAGAGAGCTGGTAAGGGTGACGGCAGTGGTGGTTTGAGTAAAAATTTGTGGAACTGTTCTGGATTTTCCGGTGAACTGGTCGGAATTGGCTTGAGAAGAAATAAGCAAGAATTTCAGAAATAATTTACCTTCTCTGTTTCTTTGTAAAAGTCAGTAAAAAATGATCAGAATAAACATTCTTGTATTTATAAGAAAATATTGCTAGGGGTTTTTAATCCATCTCCACTACTTCTCCCTGATCTCCCACTCCCACAGTCACGTATCCACGCTTAAAAAAACAGAATGGGAAAAACTACCGGTTCTAAAATTCTATCCATCCTCAAATGGATTTGGGCTCAGCTGATTGGGCCATGTATTGTCATATGGATATAAATTATTGGGCCAGACATGAATATGGATGTAATGTATGTAAATGGGCTCATAATAATAAAAATAAATGGGCCTTAAATAATTTATTTGGACTAGACAGTCCAAAAAAATATTAATCATATAAAATGGGTCGGCCTATATAAATGAAATGATAATTAAAATTCACAAAATATTTAATTAAATAGACGAAAAAATTCCCGGGCGCTACAATGTCATTTATAAAAATTCCTTTTCATACAAATTAAGTTTTTTTTATAAATTTTAAAATTTTAAATTTTAAATCTTTTAGAAGGATTTCATAATTTTAATTTTTTTTGAATTTAAAAATCTACTTATTTCATAAATTAGATTTTCTTAAAAATTATTTCTACATTTTAAATAATTTTTATATTTTTTTTATAAATTAGTTTAAACTCTTTTAAGAAAATTGGTGTTTTAAGAAATATTTTTCCATCTATAATTTCACATATCTTGAATGATTTTTTTTTTACAATTTTAGGATAATTTTTAGATTTTATAAAATAGTTATAATAATTCTTTAAGAAAAGAAAATAATTACACGATAATCCAAATAATTTGAAATTTTTCTGAAAATGTTTAAAATAATTTGAAAGTTAGAAAATAATCATTTTGAAAATGTCTGACTAATTTTTTTTATTTGATTAATTTTATATTTTTATAATGTATTTTTATATAATTTTAGGATTCTCAAAATTATTATTTTAAAATTTATTAATTTTTATTTTATTTTTAAAAATCCTTATTATTTCATAAAATTATATATTTATAAAGTTATGCTCTACCTTTTAATTAATGTCTATATTTTCTAAAAATTATTTTAAACTTATTTAAAAAATTATTTTTTAGACAATTCTAATATTTACGAATATAATTTTTTTAAATATAATATTTTTCAGTTAATCTTTTATATTTTAAATGAGTTTTAAAATTTAAAGTATTTTAAAGATTTTTTAAATACTTTTAATTTTAATAAAATAATATTTATCTTTCTCACTTGAATTCTTCGTCGGAGATCGCAAATTTACAAATATTTTGAGTATAGATTGCTATTTGATAATAAAAAATAATTTAGGCATAAAATGAAAATACCTTGGATAGTTTAGGGTGCACATGGATATAAAGCCTAAAAAAATTACTTTAGAATATTTTAACATTCAAATTTATTTTTTATTATTAGAGCATAAAGAAATTTAATATACTATAGTATTAAATACTCTTTCCGTCAAAAACAATAACTATATTTTAGTTACTATTAACATTCAATCATGGTCTAAAATCATATATATTTATTTAAAAAAATTAATTGATTTATTATGAAGGTAAATATTGAATTTTTTACTACCATATTTATCCATTTGTTGGTAGCAATTTTGTAATGTGAAAAACACATTGTGATGCCAAAATTTTTATCAATCATAACTACACAATTATAATATATTTATGACATGACTTAATTATTGGAATTATAAATAAAATAAATTCAATTATATAATAAATAATATAGTTTAGGCGGGAAAGATTAAATTAAATAAAAGCGCTTCATTTGGCTTTATATATATATTATATAGATTTTTATATTTTATAATATATTTTTAAATAATTTATGTATAAAATAACTCATATCTTTTAAAAGATATCATATTATCTACAGCTTTGTCATTGAGTACAGAAAACCATTAGAATTTTGTTTTAGCTTTTACCTTGGAAGCATTTTTTTTTTTAAAACAGAAGCTGGCTTTGCAAACATTACAAAATATGATTTCTCAAGTTATAAGTTGAAAAATACTTAGGAAAAGTAGATGTAAACACCCTTAAAACCCTTTAAATAGTCCTAATATTTTATTAAAACCACTTTTATTAAATCTGAAGATATTTTCTCAAACACTCCAAAATTACTTTTCACAAGTTATAAGCTGGAAAGCAATTTAAAAAAACAATTGCAAATACTCATATCTTCCCAAATTTAAAGCTTAATAAGTAACCCTCCCCCCCCCCCAAAAAAAAGAAAAAGAAAAAACCTACTAATTAATAGGACTATTTAATAATAGGACTATTAATAAGGACTAGTTATACTCCCGCGCGATGCGCGGTATATTATCTTATAAATTTAAATAATAATATATAATTATACCACTTTAAAATAATAATTATTTTATATTATTAATGAGAATTGATAATGTAGACTTGTTAAACTTAAAAGTTTAAACCATGGTTATGACTTCCGTATATTATTAAAGTTACTAAACCTGTAAAAGATTTTAATCCTATATATGTGTGTGTGTGTGTGAGAGAGAGAGTTAATTAGGGACATCCATAATTTACATATTATTAACTTCCAACCATGGTCTTCTCATACATGAGATCGTTAAACAAAACCAACATTTTCTAAATTATTATTCAAGATATTATTACCTTAAACAATCAACTTTTTTTTCTTCCAGAAATCAACTTAATATTGATTATATATTAGAAATAATAATATGTCAAAAAAAATTATAATAAACTATATGGATAGTTTGAATAGATACGCATGAGAAAGAAGCTTAAATAAAGAATTGAAGCATAAAAAACCCTCTCGTTCAACCTTAAAAGTTATATGCATTATAATAAAATATAAATGATTCATTAGAATTCCTAACATTGAATGTTTTCTCATCAATTTCTTTATTTAATAAAGTTATAACTTATTCGGTGTTGCTCAAGCGCATACTATGATGGAATAACAATAGCAATTATCAATAACAAAGAAACAACATCCATAAACTATGAACACCATCATAATCCTTTTAAACTGTTTAAAAAAATAATTATTCAAAATCAAATAATTTTTTATAGAAAAATACATGCCCGCATTGAAGAAAAAAACTTAGATATCCTACTATAGTGGAAAAGCAGACCAATTTTTTAGCTCTTCATAATTTCATAGTTTCCATATATATATATATATATATATATATATATATATAGAAAGTACTACCTCCATCTTCCTTAGATACAATTTTAGGTTTTGTAAAATGTTTATAAGAGATCTCTTTTAAGTTTTTTCTACCCCATTTATTCCAAAACTACACCTATCACTAATCATAAAAAAGTTATAATTTTCCAAACTACCATAATTAATGGAGATAGATATAATATAGAGGATAAAGGGATAAAATTATAAAATATAGTTGAGGGTTTATTGTTATTTCCCCTATCTCTTAATCTCCTCTTATCCATAGATAGAAGTGCATATAAAAAAATAGAAGTAGTATTAAATTGAATATTGGAACCATGAAATATTAATATGCTAAGTAAGATGGTTGTAGTAGAAAGAAAGAAAAAAAAAAATAATGCAAGCGTGAATTTTCAATTTCACATACTTGGGTGTTTATAGGCCCACAAATTTAATTCATATTCTAAATATATAAAATAATTTTCCAGAACACGATGTAATGCAAAATCAATACTATATTGTTACAATTGTTAAGTATAAAGATGTAATAATATAGATCCAAAGCTAAATTCTGCAAGTTTGAACACGTAGTTAAGAAATTATCCAAATAAATTAATAAGAAAAATAAATCAAGAAAAATAAAACTTAAAATTGCATTCTAATTAATTTAATTAAGGAAAGTAAGATGTAACATTATTTGAAGGAAAAATAATAATTAATTAATGTTTAAGGTAGAAATGAAGAATGCATTTATGATAATTTTTAGGCGGGAAAAGGAGAATTACATAAATACCCCTCATTTAGCTTATATATATATATATATATATATATATATAGATATAGATTCCAAATAATGTATAATCTTAGTAAAATATCTATACTTAATATAATAACAAAATCCGCCAAAATTAGTAATTTTGAAGTTTTCCCGCCCAAAATTCTATTACCAATTCGGGAAATCACAATTTTTTATATATAAAATTCAACCCCAATCTAAAACACAATTATTGGCAATAACTTGCCATATATTAGCCTAAAATAAATAGGATAAAGCTATTTGGGTTGATTCCGCCAAGACCCAAAAAACATATTTTCTTAAAATTAATTTTGTTTATAAATTTATTGAATATTATTAATGAAAATTTATTTATGAAGACGGTAACTAAATTTTTAACATTACAAATATATCCCCTGTCGACCACATATTGCAATTTCAGCCCAATCATCAACATGACTTCTATGGAAGGATGCTAGAGATATTAAAGAAAAAAAATGTCCATACTAATATATATTTTAGTCTTTAATACTTTTCATTGCACTCTCTTTCATTAACATATCTTATTATTTATTGATTGTAATATTTTATTATATTAAAATTATATAAAAATATAAAAAAATATTCGTTTGTTCATTTATACTTACAAACCGTGCATCGCACGGGGATATTACTAGTAGTAGAATGAATTAGATAGTTAATATGATAGTTTAGGCGGGAAAATGTATTTTACATTATTAACCCTCATTTTACTTTTATATATATATATATATATATATATATATATATATATATATATATATATATAGATTTTGTATGGATATATTTGTCATTTTTATCAATCCTTAATTTTTACAAAAGAGGTTAAAACGACACTTATTTTGAAAATGAGGGAGGATATATTTAATAAAAATGTATTTCATATAGCATATTTAACCTATTTCCGTAACATTCTATTTGCACAGAAACATAGCCATTTTTTGGTGCTTTCTCGATAGTCGATCCTCGATCTTTTTGTTTTTTTTGCCCTTTTAACCCATTAGGTCTGGATATCGTGAATATTTATTGTTTGGTTACCATTGCTTAATTTATTAATGATTTAATGTTATGTTGTTTGTTGATTTGTTTGTTGATAACTAGGGTCTGTATTTTTCTCTTTAAATGTATGTATGTGAAATTAGTTGGTTTTGTGATTGTAATTGGACCTTTAAGGTTTTATTTTTGTATATATATTATCTACTACTATTTCAATTTAGGTAATAATGAACACATTCTTAATTAAAGAAAAGCAAGGCTATGGTAAAACACAGTTCAATTTTGGACAATTTATATTTGTGCAATCTCAAGAAACTTCTTCTGCTTTATTGAGATAATGAGGCTTCTTCCAGTGATAGTGAGTCTCCTTTATCTCAACCTTTTATTCTCCCCAAAATCAAGAAGACAACACAGAATTAGATGGTTCAAGTAGTTTTCCTTAGAAGAGGAAAAATCGTTATATGATGTTGAACTTCTTCCCCATGATCTGGATAAAAAAGATAAACATAATGGATCATCCCCAAAAGAACAAAGGTCGTCAAGAAAATATTCTTAAGAAACCATGTTAACCTAAAGCTCATGACTTTCCTCTGTTGTAACCTATAATTGTAATCTTTACTTAGATTTTATATAATATCTTATTTATTAGTAGATTTTTCCTTTAAGACTTTAAATAATATTTAATATTAAATTTTATATATATATATATACATATATATATATATATATGCATAATTTTTTTATTAACTATAACTCGTACCCCCATTTTAAGAATCTGGACCTGCCACTAAGGGCGAGTGCTATGAAAAATAAAGGATTAATATAAAAAAACGTAATGGTTATACACATTTTGTTGCTTAAGTACCTCAACTATTTTTCGTCTCCGATTGCAACCTGTAGTTTATGGATTTTTCCGTTTGCAACCCCACATCAGCTTTTCCGGCAAGTGGCTACAGTTTTAAAACCGTCGTTGTTGAGTCCTTCCCAGCTCAGCTTCCGACTGCCTTTCATAACTACCGGTCCAGCAATTAGTTGTTGATCGGTTCTTCATCCTGGCCCGGTTCTCCATCCCCTGAACCCGGTTCTGAATCTATCTTTGTTTGTTGAACAATATACATCATAACCCCTTTGATGAATTTGAATTTCTCCACAAATTTCATTCTCACTAATTAGTTTATAAATGATAATTTTTGACACAAATGTCTTTATTTAACAAAAACCAGATAACTCTTGACGCATACAGAGCTTTTGTGACTTTAACCATTATGCCATTAGACATTTAGAGTTTGGCAGTCCCTCACCATTTTAGTACTTGTGATGCAATGATGGTCTAATCATTATACTCACAGATGAATATGTGTAAATTCACAACGTTCTTGAAACATTAAGAAATGTATTTTCATAAATTAACAAAGTTCTTATTGCCATTTAAGAGTGCAATCATGAGAGCCTCTATGGACCCAATGATTCTTACCACGTGATGTATTATAGCCACATCGGTGGGATTGAAACATCCTGGGGCTCTTTCCACTATTTAATTTGTCACCTCAATTTCATTAGAGCATTCATTATCACTTCGTCAGACAGTACCTTGTCATTAGGGTCGGTGGATTGTATGATTGTGGAAGTAGCTATTTCCATTGAATTAGTTTCAACATAAAAGAAATTAGTAGTGGTACTCAATTGCTTTTGAGTCTAATGTTGCAAATTCAGGATGAGTTGGGTTCGTCAATTTCTCATATATTAGATTTTGGGACCATATATCACAAATTTTTGGTACACTGTGAAAATAGTTTATCACGCAACATATTTGCACTAATTTGGTATAGCCCACGATTTTTTGTTATCATGGAAATTCACATTTCATCATACTTAACAATAACATAAGCAAAAGCAATACTCAATTTCTAGAAATATCCAGCATATAAGCTTAATTGCGAATTTTCAGAACGAAACCCTTAAAGAGCATATATGAATAATTCAAGTCATAACATTCAATTTCATGAGAAAGTAATCAAGTATTAAGCAGACGGGTCATGTCCTCATGAAAATCATCTAAGTCATGCGAAATTCCATAATTGCCAAGATTGTACATGTTGTCATATACACATATAAATCTACCTCAATTTTTACAAAACTATAATTGTGTGCCATACGAGAAACATATGCTCATATAATTTATCATGCTTGCTCGACAATAATTTGTGTCATATATAGGCAAACACACATCATGTCATTGTAAGTAAATACTAATTTATTTTTATTTAAATCGCAAAGTATGAAAAGTCAATTTACCTTTCAGGAAGACACGATTCTTTCCTATGTCACTTCTCAAATTACGAATTTTATATCATGCCCAATCTCAACACCGATGGAAGCAAATCAATGATCAGAAGCATAATCAAATTCATATAAGAAGAATGATTAAACATTATATTGTGGAGATAAATTCAGATAACAAAATTATAATTCTTATATATCCAAAAAGATCTTGTTGCAAACATGTACACATATATTCGATCCACTGTATAACTGGAAATTGAGTACAACGGAACTTTATCTAATATTGTTTTAATTCACTTCTTCTCTATTAGAAATTATTTCGATAATTAGGCCTTGGCATGATCTAAAATGCATAATCATAATTATGCAGTGATCTTGATAGGGATAACCCGGTTACTTCGGGTCGGGTTAATCCTGAGCCCACTTACTAGCCCAGCAAACACGCCAGCGAGCGCGAAGGCCCAGGCCCAACAGGCCTGGCAATACGCATTCTGTTCAGCGAATCAAGTCTGTTCCGCGAATCAAGGCCATGATCTTTTCCCAACTGCCATGCAGATTTGGTGGGCAAGATTATAGGGATTTAGTTAGGGTTTTGGTTTAGTAGTATAAATAGGTGAAAAGAACTCGGAATTAGGGTTCGCACTTTGTACTTTGGAATACGCTCTGTAAACTCAACGTTCTAGTAAAAAGAAACACCTCGGCGATTGCCGTTTTCTGCCCGTGGACGTAGATCTCCGGATCGAACCACGTAATTCTTGTGTGCTTTTATGCTGTCTACGTCAATTGTTGCTTAGATTGTGTGGATACCGGATTGCGTATTATCAATTGGCGCCGTCTGTGGGAACGACAAGGCAGTTTTTTGAACGCGCTAACCAACAATTTTTGACGTAATTCTTAATCATGGTGACGACTCGTTTGAATCAAGCTCGCCGCGGGGATCAATCCGACCAAGATCCACCCGTGGATCAAGTTGTGCCGCCAAGGCAATTGCCGGCAGGGAGTACATCCAATCATCAGGGTAATCAAAATCCTCCACCCCCTCAAGACCAGCAAAACCCTAATATTGTTGCTGCTCAACCACCGGTAAACATTCAAATCACCCCAGAACTGCTTCAAGATTTCTTGCAAGAGCATGCACATGTCCTTCAAGATTGGGCAGTTAATCGCTTACGTCCCGCGGGGCCTGCCGCGGGGCCTGCCGGCCATAATGCTAATCCCGTGGTGCCTCCACCCCGCTCACGCGATCAGCAGGACCCGGGACACCGCGGTCGCCAGGATCGACGACGGGAACGACCTGGTTCTTCCGAGGACCAGGGGAGTTCTAATGAATCACGACCTCGCAATGAGGAACCCGCTGATGTGGATCGCCGCCGTCCACTTAATGCGACCAAGAGAGTTCGCTATGCAAATCCTCATGCTCTGGATCTTCAAGAGTATGAGCGAGTTCAACGCAACGTTGAACTGGATAGAATCCTGGGCCTTGACGCCAATGGAGAGATCATCACGCCGTTCTCCCAGGAAATCATTGCCACTTCCCTTCCCGAAGGGTTTAAACGGCCAGCCATACCTCCTTACAATGGCACAGGAGATCCGGTCAATTTTCTTGGGGCTTTTCGGCACAGCATGCTCAGCCATGATAGCATCACATCCCTCCAGTATTGCAAAATTTTCCCTGAGTACTTACAGGATGAAGCTCGGGTTTGGTTTGATTCACTCCCGCGTGACAGCGTATCCTCCTTCAGAGAGCTCGCCGAGCACTTTTGGGCGCGGTTCGAAGCACGGGCGAAGCCCATGGCCACCCTGGCCGACGTCATGAATATGGAACAGCGGGACGGTGAAACCGTTACCCAATTTCTGGACCGTTTTACAGCGGTAAGCCTCAAGGTCGGAAATTGCCCCGATGATGTGGCCATCAACGCTTTCATGAATGGACTCCGCCCCGGAGCACTCCACACCGAATTAGCTCGGAACACTCCGGTCACAACTCGAGCACTGTTCAAAACAGTATGCAAATTTGCTAAGGCCGAGGAGCAGACTCGTCAGAAGCGTGAGAAACACGCCAGCAAGCGGCAATCCGACAAGGCACAAGCCGGGCCTAGTACTCGACCTAGTGCATTTTCCCGCCTGACACCGGGGCGTTTAGAAACCCGAAGTGAAATTCCACAATTGACTCCGTTGACGAAGTCACGAGCTGAGATCCTTTCAATCCACAAGAACGATCTGCGACCTTGTCCGCGGATGACTGCACCACCAGAGAAGAGGAACCGTGGAAAGTGGTGCTCGTACCACCGAGATCATGGGCACGAGACAGAGGAGTGCCGGGAACTTAGCAAGGAGATTGAGGAATGCCTCAAGAAGGGTCTCTTGCGGCAATACGTCGCGCGAACCGGAGACCAACCTCGGACAAACCACAATGGGGGTTCGTCCCACAACCGCGGAGGTTATCACGACCGAGGCGCTCAACAAAATCGGCCACCATGGCAGAACAATCGGCCGGGGCCAAATAACTACGCACGGCAAGATTCTGGCAATCGCCAGCAACCACGTCTCCCACTACCACCTCCTCCTCCGGGGGGACCCGAAGACAACGCACCTCCTCACGTGATAAACGTGATATATGGAGCCTTGCCCACCGGGGCTTCCCGACATGCCCTAAAGGCAGAAGCTCGACGTCCTCCTCCCGAGGAGCCACGTCATAAACGCCTCCATCAGTCCGAAACTGTCAGCTTTACGGACAGGGACCCGGTTCCGGAGATAACACCTCACACAGACGCTATTGTCATCGACATGACTGTAGCCAACATAACAGTACGGCGAGTCTTCGTGGATAACGGGGCCGCGGTAAGTGTTATATTTGCAGACTGTTTCGAGAGGATGGGGATTTCCCGAGACCAACTTCGACCGGCCCCCGGGCCACTACAGACTTTCACTCAGGGTGAAGTACGGCCGGAAGGTATCATCACTCTCCCAGCGTCTTTGGGGACTTATCCGAAGATAAAAACTATCTTCGTGGACTTTTACGTGGTGAATTCTCCATCACCATATAACATGATATTGGGCCGAGACTGGCTCACCCCGGCAAAGGCCATATGCTCCACGTATCACCTCGCGCTCAAGTTTCCTACTTCGCATGGTGAAGTGGCTATCCGCGAAAGTCAAAGGGTCTCAAAGGAGTGTATGTACGTAGCACTCAAAAAGACTGCTAAGGTCCCTCCCAAACAGCAGCTCCAGGTGACATCACCGGCCCCAGAACCTCGGGGAAGTGCCCCATTGGGGGATGCTACTGCTCAAGTCCCGCTAGATCCGTCTAAGCCGGACCAGACAGTCACTGTAGGCGCTGTGGATGTACCATGGCTGCATCAGGCCATTATTCAGGCCCTGCGAGAATATTCCGATGTTTTTGCATGGTCTCCTCTAGATATGCCTGGGGTTTCTCCCGAGGTGATTACTCACAAGCTGAACATCGACCCCAGCGTAAAACCAATCCAACAAAAGCAGAGAAAATTCGCTCTGGAACGAAATGAAGCCATTAGAGTTGAGGTGAAACAACTCCTGGATGCGGACATCTTGTTCGAGGTATTCTACCCCTCTTGGTTATCTAACCCGGTAATGGTAACGAAAACCAGTGGGGCATGGCGGATGTGTGTTGATTTTTCCGATCTCAATAAGCACTGTCCGAAAGACTGCTATCCTCTGCCCTCCATCGACCAAAAGGCCGAAGCCATTACGGGGTACGTGGCACTTTGCTTCCTCGATCTGTACAAGGGATACCATCAAATCTTTATGGATCCGCAGGATGCCCTCAAAACGGCATTTATCACTGCCTTTGGGTGCTACGCTTTTAAGAAATTGCCCTTTGGGCTCAAGAATGCTGGAGCCACTTACCAGCGTCTAATGGACTTTGTCTTCCGCGACCAGATAAGTCGTAATGTTGAGGTCTACGTCGATGACTTGGTCATCAAAAGCTCCTCCCATCCTTCATGTGTGCAGGACATTACCGAAACATTGCGCACCCTGCGGCGCTATAACCTGCGGCTCAATTCAGCAAAATGCACCTTCGGTGTTGGCTCCGGGAAGTTTCTCGGGTACATGGTTTCACAAAACGGCCTGCAGGCCAATCCGGCTAAACTCCGTGATGTGCTAGATCTACAGCCACCTAAGACATTCAGGGATGTTCAACGCCTCACAGGTGGTTTAGCGGCCTTAAACAGATTCTTATCGAAAGCAGCAGAGCGCCAGCTCCCGTTTTTCAGAATCCTGAGACAAGCGAAGTCCTTTGAGTGGACTCCGGAGTGCACCGAGGCCTTCGAGGCCTTGAAACGTCATATACAGCAGCTGCCTACTTTGTCAGTTCCTCTCCCCGGAGAGCTGCTGTACTTATATCTGGCTTCCGCCGAGGAGGCTGTTAGCGCTGCTCTTGTGCGAGAAGTGGAAGGGGTTCAACATCCCGTGTATTTTGCAAGCCGGGTGCTTCATGGAGCGGAGACGCGATATTTCGTACTAGAAAAAACCGCCTTGGCCCTTGTTATGGCAGCTCGGCGTCTTCGGCCATACTTCCAAGGACGTGAAATACGAGTCTTGACTAATCACCCTATACGCCATATCCTTGTGAAACCCGAGGTGTCTGGGCGCCTCGCCAAGTGGGCCATTGAGTTGGGCGAATATGATATCCAGTTTCTCCCCCGCCGAGCAATTAAGGGTCAAGCACTTGCCGACTTCCTGGCCGAAGCCCCGGCAGACAATCATGAGTCCCCCGCAGACAATGACACACAGCACCACGCCACCCATGCTCCTTCACCCCGGAAGTGGCAACTGTTCGTGGATGGAGCATCCACGGTCCGAGGAAGTGGCGCCGGACTACTTCTCATCGACCCTGAGGGGGTTGAGGTTAAATATGTCATCAGATTTAAATTTAAGGTGACTAACAATGAAGCGGAATACGAGGCCGTCCTCGCCGGGCTCCGGCTCGCTCAATCTTTAGGTGCTCGTCACCTAGAGCTCTTCACGGACTCCGAAATCGTGTCCAAGCAAATTCAGGGGACTTATCTCGCCAAGGAAGAAACAATGGTCAGGTATCGCTCTCTAGCACTCAAACTCATGTCAACTTTTGATGCAGTTGTTATCCGGAAAATCCCGCGTGCTCAGAATTCCAGGGCAGACGCACTCAGCAAGTTGGCCTCCGCGGTCCAAACTAATATATCTCCGGATATCATGGTCGAAGACCTCTCCCATCCAGCAATTCATGAGGCTACAGTTTCGGTACTGACCGACGGTGATCCGAACTGGATGACTCCGATCATTCAGTATCTCCGAGATGGGATTCTGCCCACTGACAAGCTACGAGCTCGGCAAGTTGTACTCAAAGCTCCCAAATACTCCCTTCATAATGGAGTTCTATATCGACAATCGTACCTACAACCGAATCTCCGGTGCCTCACCCCTGCCGAGGCCATTCAAGTTCTGCGGGAGGTTCACGAAGGGGCCTGCGCAAGCCATATCGGTTCCCGGACTTTAGCAAAGAAAGTTCTCCGCTGGGGATACTATTGGCCTACCCTGTTCAACGATGCTCATGACTTAGTGTCTAAATGCAGCAAGTGCCAACTACACTCCTGTGTAAAGCACCTGCCACAAACCGAACTCACGGGCATCCAGAGTGCGTGGCCATTTATTCAGTGGGGTATTGATATTGTTGGACCCTTCCCCGTTGCTCCGGGAGGGTTGAAGTTCTTGGTCGTTGCCGTAGACTACTTCACTAAGTGGGTCGAAGCCGAACCACTTACCGCTATTACCGGCCAGAATATTTTGAAATTTGTGTGGCGCAATATCGTTTGTCGCTTCGGCATCCCGAGCACTATTATCTCGGACAACGGTAAACAGTTTGCCAATGATCCATTCCGATCATGGTTTGAAGAACTACACATCAAGCAAATTTTCACTTCGGTGGCTCACCCTCAAGCCAACGGGCAGGTTGAGGTCACCAATCGGACACTGCTCACTGGCATAAAGAAGCGCCTAGACAATGCCAAGGGCCTCTGGGCTGAAAACCTGCCACAAGTCTTATGGGCTATTCGCACAACGTCGCACACTTCCACCGGGGAGACTCCTTACAGCCTTACTTACGGCTCCGAAGCCGTTATCCCCGCTGAAATCAGTGTGCCGAGTCCTCGCCTCCTAACATTAGTTCCGGATGATAACGACGAGGCTCTTCGCGCAAATTTGGATGAGCTTGAGAATCGCCGGGAGCAATCGTTCATTCAGCAGGCTAAGTGCAAACAGCGATGTGATACCCCGAATCATTGAAACGCAATAAATACATTGATTGCATTTTAAAATATTGTTACCGATTTTATTTTAAAATGCAAAGTTATTTGATTTTATGATTTTATTTTGGCAAATAAGTATCATCGCGATGTACCAGGTCGACTGCACTCCTAGCACCGAAAAGATAAGAACTAAGAATACATGGTATAGGAACCCAAAACTAGTATCGGACTTAGGAAACATATAAATGTTGAACATAAAATAATTATTCTAAAAAAAAAAGAAAATGAAGAATATATATAGATATAGAGTATATAAATATAAAGTATAAAGTATGTGATACGTAACTATTCCTAGGGGATATAGTAATAATAATAATATCATAATAGGTTATCATAGCTAACAAAATTAAGTTACTAAAAATAGTAAATTATCTAATGATGTCTGCTTCACCAAGTAACTCATTTCCGTCAAAGTGATAAAGTGGGTTATCCCACATTGAATTAAAAAGAAATATCATCATCCCACATCGATTTATAAGTTGAAAAATTGTTGAAAAATTCTATATAAATAAGTTATAGGAAATAAACTAATAACTAAACATTTCAGTGAATGTATTAAAAGGAATTCCTTTAACTAGGAGGTCCTTATAAGTTTATTTTCGACAACGTTCGGACTGGTGTTTTGGGAAGTTGTTGAATAGTATTAACATCTTTTGTGGTACGTCTTCTTTAATAGTCTTTTTATTTTTCTTGTCATTGTCATTTATAGATTATATAGATTTAAGATTTTAATTATTTTCTTGGTTTAAGTAGATTTATAAATTTAACTATTTTCTTAAGTTTGTATTAAATAGTTGTTGTTTAAAAATGCATGTTAGTTAGTTTAAAATATTTATTAATGTAGGTAATAATTTAAATTTAATAACATATTAGGCCTTTTAATCTAGGACTATAATTTATAATAACTTGGCTTATGTATTAGAAATTAAAAAAGATTGACATAATATACCACACTTAATCACTTTGAAAATACTAAACCCAAAAAGTAATATTAATTAATTAACCAACTTGTGCTAGGTGTAGTGCAGGTTGGGCCTAGGACATACACGACTCAACTATTTTAAAGCAAGCAAAACAAGGTGGGTGACTGGGCTATTTGTAAGTATATTATGCTACTGAACTTGTACTTGATAAATATGTTTGCCTTCGGGCTAATGATATGATACCTCTTAAGTCGTAAGATTGGCTTTTGAGTGGGACTTGGGAGTCGTAAGATTGGCCCCCTAGTCTAGCAATATGGCTTTTGAGTCGTAAGATGGACTCCTAAGTCAAGGATGTGTTTATTATTGTGCACCTTCGTTAGTATAACTGCTTACAAAGTTCCCACTGAGTTTATACTCATGCCCATAATTTATTACAAATCTTCAGGTTAGTTGAGCAAGGTGGCGGGGCTGTTGCGGCAAAGGTCACCGGGTTCCTTTTCCTACCTTCTTTCTTTATGGCTTGCCCACGCCCAGCAAGTTCTAAACCGATTGTTCGCGCGGTCGAACCCGTCTTTCAGCGCCCATCCTGATTAAATGAAAGGATTTACCTCAGATGTTGACTTCTGTACTGATTGGTTTCACGGCATCCTTCCGCATTAGCGGCGAGTGGAGTGCATCTGCTTCACTTCAAAAAGAATACGGAAGGGAAGGGTTTCTTTTTTCTTTTAAAGAGCTGAGTTAGTTGTAACTGGGAAAGCAAAGGGGCACCCCAATAGGCAGAAAATGGCTAGCAAAGGGGCACCCCAATAGGCATAAAATGGCTAGCACGTGCCCACTCCATCACTGACTATCGCTTCCTACCCGCATAATTGAATCTTTTGAAAAAACAATACAAAATCCCTACTGGTTTTCCAAATTAATCCCGCGGCTCGAAAGAAGAAGTTGGAAGCTCTGTTTGGGCTGTCGAATGAAACTATCCATGGAATCGTGCGCGGGCCAATGCTTTCATCGTAGCCGCCAAAGCGAAGGTATGGCCTTGATTCTTCTCTTCGTGTATGTGGGCTGCCCACCACCATACTCTAATCTTATATAGGCCGTCAAGAAGCTTTTGGTCTTTTGTTCGTGCGGAGGTGGGGTCTTAGGCCCGCGGGTTTCCGTTAATCCTCAACTTTATGATGTTTTTGCTCCTTCAATGTGTATAAATAAGTTTACATGTCACTAAATCCGGTTGTTTCCATTTTCTGAAAAAATTTGGGAACCTCTAGTGTTAATATGTTTTGGCAGTGTATTATGTATTATTGTCAATAAAATTTCTACTTTTATCCGATAAACATTTCATGTCACGCTTTCGCACATTTTCTGATTTATTACTTAATCAAAAGAAAAGAAAATTTAGTAGCACTTTAATCCCGAGCTAATGGGATTGGGGTGTTACAGAGTGGTATCAGAGCGGGTCTACTTTTCTGTGTACTTGATTAATAAAATAAAACCAAGGGGGAACCGTGACTTTGCCAACAGACTGACACTCGCTCCAAGGTATGTATATTTTATTATGAGTTTTATATAAGTTCAAAAATGTTTTGTCCTCGAAATTTTTACTACCAATTAAGAAGCCAGATTAGAGACTGACCCATATTTCTTCTTTATGATAGGATGGTTCGAACAAAACAAACTGCTAGAAAAACAGTAGTATATAGACGAAGAATACTCGCTTATAGAGATCTACCACCCGCGATATCAGTCTACCGGAGGACCAGACAGGGTGAATATCAGAATATAGACGAGCATATAAATATATTACTGAGACGTTGGAACAACGCCATACAAGAAGGACATCACATTACTGAGTACGAGGCTTCTATGCGCTTAGCAGATACTGTCCTCCCAAATTATAGAGATGTTGCCCATCGGTTATTGGACGAAATGCTTACGATAGACTCTACGGCTGGACTGACAATTAATTATGAACATTTTAGTGTCCGCCTCGCTATGGTTATTAAAGAACGTCAAAGGTGCCTCGCAATTGCAGACCAGATGGAAATGGAGGCAGAGGAACAGAGGCAAAGGGCAAATCATTATGACGAGGTTGCCGCCAACAAGCGCTCAGAAGCTATTGCTGACGAACGTCTTGCCGAACGCGCTAGGGATCGAGCGGAATTCTGTCTCGAGTTTGCAAGATCGCAAAGGGAGGAAGCAGGAGTAGCAGAAGAGGACGAGGACGAGGAGGAGGAGGACCCCTCAGAAGATACCGAGCCCAACGAGTCCATAGGATCAGTCTATGATGAGAGCGTACCATCTAGGGGTCGACGTATGCGTACCCCACCAGCAGAGAACCAGGCGGGTCCCAGTAATTGGTTCTGATATAGTTGGAAACTTAGAGAATGTACATATAGTAATAGTAGATAGTTTTTGTACAATGATGTCTAAGTACATAACTAGACCGTAAATATCCTTTTGCTAATAGGAATGTATATAAGTCATCCTTTGATCATGCTATCTTTTTGCTCGTATAAGCATGATAAACAAATAGACATATTGTACGAGTTAGAATATTAAAACCATTGTACATATTGTATGTATATATTAATGGATTTGCAAACCTAATATCTTCTATATATATGATTTGTTTACAAATTATTCGGTATGTGAAACAAAGGTATATATGTATATAATTAAGTGTTATTTCTCTTTCTCCCAAAAGTATGGCAGCGCGAGGAAGGCCACGTAAACATGTGCAAAATGAAAATGAGCCATTTGTCGGGCCAGCTGCTGAGAGGCAACCTCCACCCGCTGTTGGAGTACAGGGAGCGGATTTTGCACGGGAGTTCTTGAACTCTCTGCAGGGACTCATACAACAAATACCAGCTAACCAGAATATACCAAATCCACAGAACCAGGGTAACAATACTAATGTCATTATAGAGCAATTTCGTCGTTTTTCACCACCAAGATTCAGAGGTAGCGAAGGACATATGGTCGCTGAGGAATGGATTCTTGAGCTTGAAAGAATCTTTGACCATATGGAATCAACTGAAAATCAGAAAGTTTCGTGCGCAATATTCCAACTTGTGGAAGATGCTGGACACTGGTGGAAATCACACGAGCGAACTATGACGAATGAACAAAAGCAAAACATGATCTGGAATGATTTTAAGAACATGATGATGGATCGTTACTTTCCACAGTCTATCCGTGACCAAAAGGAAATTGAGTTTGTCAATCTGAAGCAGGGAACCCTTCCAGTGATGGAGAATGAAAGACGTTTTAATCAATTATCTAAATATGCCCCACATTTGGTTGATACAGATGAAAGAAAAGCAAGACGTTTTGAAAGAGGTTTGCGTCCAGAGATCGGAGGTATCGTGTCGGGTTTGAAACTACCTACGTATCATGAAACTTTTGAACGAGCACATATTGTATCCCTTAGCCAGAATTTAGAATACAACCAGAAACCTCAAGAGCAACCCGGGAAAAGGAAATGGGATTTTAGAGATAAGAATAAGACTAACCACTTTGTGAGGAAGGCAACCCCAAGGGGGGGACCAGGACCAAATGCTGTTCCGATATGTCCTAATTGCAATAAGCACCATTATGGAGAATGTTTGTTGGGAAAGAATGTTTGCTATAAGTGCCATCAACCAGGACATAGGTATTGGGAATGCACTGCCACACAGACCAAGGCACCACAAAATGTTAATACACCAGACAAGAAGACAAGGAAGGCACGCGTTTTTGCACTAGGACAAGACAAAGTGACCGAGGAGAATGAAACCATGGCAGGTATACTATTTGTCTACGATCTTCCAGCATATATTTTGTTTGATACTGGTGCATCACATTCTTTTATGTCAGAAGATTTTAAAAGAAAACTGGGTTTGAAAAGTAATACAAATGGAGAGGAGTTGACAGTAAGTATTCCCTCGGGAAAGACCATTAGGACTAAGGATATCGTGTTTGGTGTTAAACTTTTGATAGGTGATCAAGAAATGGAAACTGATCTGTACGTATTAGAGATGAAATGTTTCGATGTTATTTTGGGTATAGATTGGTTGACCAAGAATAAAGCAACAATCCGATGCTTTGAGCGTGAAATAGATTTTGAAAGACCAATAGGATCCAAATTCACCTTTTACGGAGCCAAAACTAATACCAGACCGCGTATTGTGTCAGCAATGAAGGCTGTAAGAATGTTACGGAAAAAGGGAAGTGAAGGCTATCTTGTGAATATCATGGAAAATAATACTGGTAAGGTTACACCTGCTGATATATCAACGGTGAGAGATTATGTGGACGTATTTCCAGATGAGTTGCCAGGAATACCTCCTGATCGACAGGTTGAATTCACAATAGATTTGGTGCCCGGAGCTGCACCTATATCTAAAGCACCTTATCGAATGGCACCCAAGGAATTACAAGAATTAAAAATACAACTTCAAGGGTTACTGGACAAGAAGTTCATCAGGCCAAGTGTTTCACCATGGGGAGCCCCTGTATTGTTTGTCAAGAAGAAAGACGGATCTCTTAGAATGTGCATTGATTATCGGGAACTCAACCGCCTAACAATCAAGAATAAGTATCCCTTGCCTAGAATAGAGGATCTTTTTTACCAACTGAAGGGAGCTAGCGTGTTCTCAAAGATCGATCTCAGATCGGGCTACCACCAACTCAAGGTCAAAGAATGTGATATTTCTAAGACAGCCTTTAGAACACGATATGGTCATTATGAGTTCATAGTAATGCCTTTTGGATTAACAAATGCACCCGCAGTATTCATGGATTTGATGAATAGGGTATTCCATCCTTATCTGGACCAGTTTGTCATAGTCTTCATTGATGATATCCTAGTATACTCAAGAGATAAAGAACAACACGAGAAACATCTTAGAACTATACTAGGTACCTTACGACAGGAGAAGCTTTATGCTAAATTTAGCAAATGTGAATTTTGGTTGGATCGAGTTGTTTTTCTAGGCCATATTATCACGGCTAGTGGAATCGAGGTGGATCCCGCGAAGGTTGAAGCAGTAATGAATTGGAAAGCTCCGAAGAATGTGAATGAGGTTCGAAGTTTTCTGGGTCTAGCTGGTTACTACAGAAGATTCATTCAAGATTTCTCAAAGATCGCTAGGCCTTTGACTCAACTGACAAAGAAGAGCAACCAGTTCCACTGGACTGGCGAATGCGAAAATAACTTTCAAGAGCTTAAACAGAGACTCGTAACCGCGCCAGTTCTAACTATCCCTGACGGATCAGAAGGGTTTGTCATTTACACCGATGCCTCAAAGTTAGGGCTAGGATTTGTTTTGATGCAGCATGGAAAAGTCATCGCTTATGCCTCAAGACAATTGAAACCCCATGAGCTAAACTACCCTACACATGACCTAGAATTAGCTGTTGTTGTTCACGCATTAAAGATATGGCGTCATTACCTCTATGGTGGGAAATGTGAAATTTACACAGACCATAAGAGTTTAAAGTACTTTTTCACACAAAAAGAACTCAACATGCGCCAAAGAAGATGGCTGGAGCTAGTAAAGGATTATGATTGCACCATCCTCTATCACCCGGGCAAGGCAAATGTCGTAGCTGATGCACTTAGTAGGAAAAATGAAAGTCATATGACCACTCTCCCAACACAGCAAGAGCTATTACTAATAGAATTTGCTAAGTTGAATTTAGATTTTGTAAAGTCAGGCCATACTGGTGCTATGATCGCAGCGTTAACCATACAACCTACTTTGAGAAATCGAATAAAGGTAGCACAAAGGACTGACAAATTCCTCCACAAGATGAAAGACCGGGCAATTGCTGGAACCATCAAGGGGTTCTTTGTAACACCAGATGGGACTTTAACATATGAAGGAAGATTATGTGTACCTAAGGATGATGACGTAAGGAAGGAAATTCTTGAAGAAGCTCACAATACCCCGTACACAGCTCATCCAGGAGGGACGAAAATGTTCAAGGACCTAAAAGAGATCTATTGGTGGAGAAATATGAAACGATCAATAGGGCAATTTGTTGAAAGATGTTTAACATGCCAACAAGTTAAAGCAGAACACCAACGGCCTTCAGGACTCTTACACCCTTTAGAGATTCCCGAATGGAAGTGGGAACACATAGCAATGGACTTTGTTACTGGACTGCCACGAACAGCAAGAAGGAATGAAGCTATTTGGGTGATCATTGACAGACTTACAAAGACAGCACATTTTATACCAGTAAGAATGACGCTTAACATGGATCAACTTGCTCAACGGTACGTGGACGAGATTGTTAGATTACATGGAGTACCAGTGACCATAGTTTCGGACAGAGATACTCGTTTCACCTCTAAATTCTGGAGAAGTCTACAAACGGCCCTTGGGACAAAGCTCAACTTCAGCACATCATATCATCCACAAACTGATGGGCAGTCAGAAAGAACAATACAGACACTCGAGGATATGCTTAGAGCCTGTGTACTAGACTTTGGAGGAAACTGGGAAACATATTTACCGCGGTAGAGTTTTCCTATAACAACAGTTACCAGGCGACAATAAAGATGGCACCATATGAAGCACTCTACGGGAGAAGGTGTAGATCGCCGATTTACTGGGATGAAGTTGGAGAACGAAAGATTTTAGGGCCTGAAATCATCGAAAGAACCATTGGAGTGGTAACTAAGATTCGAGAAAGAATTAAGGCCGCCCAGGATCGACAGAAATCATACGCTGACACACGAAGGAAGAATCTACAATTCAATACAGGCGATAAGGTTTTTCTCAAAATGGCACCAATGAAGGGAGTAATACGTTTCGGGAAGAGAGGGAAGTTAAAACCAAGATATATTGGCCCATTTGAGATTCTAGATAGAATCGGAGACGTCGCCTATAAGTTAGCTCTACCGCCAGGACTTACCAATATCCATAACGTCTTTCATGTATCAGTATTAAGAAAGTATGTCCCAGATTCAAATCACGTTATTCATCATGAGAATCTGGAAGTCAATAAAAACCTCACTTATGAAGAAAACCCCATTGCTATCCTAGGAAGAAAAGTTCACACTTTGAGGAATAGACAGGTTCCCTTAGTACTAGTGCAGTGGAGTAGACATGAGAAAGAAGAAGCTACTTGGGAACGAGAAGATGAGATTTTAGCAAAATATCCGAACATCCTAAACCAAGTAAGTACAATTTCGAGGACGAAATTTTTAAAAGTAGGGGAGACTGTGATACCCCGAATCATTGAAACGCAATAAATACATTGATTGCATTTTAAAATATTGTTACCGATTTTATTTTAAAATGCAAAGTTATTTGATTTTATGATTTTATTTTGGCAAATAAGTATCATCGCGATGTACCAGGTCGACTGCACTCCTAGCACCGAAAAGATAAGAACTAAGAATACATGGTATAGGAACCCAAAACTAGTATCTGACTTAGGAAACATATAAATGTTGAACCTAAAATAATTATTCTAAAAAAAAAAAGAAAATGAAGAATATATATAGATATAGAGTATATAAATATAAAGTATAAAGTATGTGATACGTAACTATTCCTAGGGGATATAGTAATAATAATAATATCATAATAGGTTATCATAGCTAACAAAATTAAGTTACTAAAAATAGTAAATTATCTAATGATGTCTGCTTCACCAAGTAACTCATTTCCGTCAAAGTGATAAAGTGGGTTATCCCACATTGAATTAAAAAGAAATATCATCATCCCACATCGATTTATAAGTTGAAAAATTGTTGAAAAATTCTATATAAATGAGTTATAGGAAATAAACTAATAACTAAACATTTCAGTGAATGTATTAAAAGGAATTCCTTTAACTAGGAGGTCCTTATAAGTTTATTTTCGACAACGCTCGGACTGGTGTTTTGGGAAGTTGTTGAATAGTATTAACATCTTTTGAGGTACGTCTTCTTTAATAGTCTTTTTATTTTTCTTGTCATTGTCATTTATAGATTATATAGATTTAAGAATTTAATTATTTTCTTGGTTTAAGTAGATTTATAAATTTAACTATTTTCTTAAGTTTGTATTAAATAGTTGTTATTTAAAATGCATGTTAGTTAGTTTAAAATATTTATTAATGTAGGTAATAATTTAAATTTAATAACATATTAGGCCTTTTAATCTAGGACTATAATTTATAATAACTTGGCTTATGTATTAGAAATTAAAAAAGATTGACATAATATACCACACTTAATCACTTTGAAAATACTAAACCCAAAAAGTAATATTAATTAATTAACCAACTTGTGCTAGGTGTAGTGCAGGTTGGGCCTAGGACATACACGACTCAACTATTTTAAAGCAAGCAAAACAAGGTGGGTGACTGGGCTATTTGTAAGTATATTATGCTACTGAACTTGTACTTGATAAATATGTTTGCCTTCGGGCTAATGATATGATACCTCTTAAGTCGTAAGATTGGCTTTTGAGTGGGACTTGGGAGTCGTAAGATTGGCCCCCTAGTCTAGCAATATGGCTTTTGAGTCGTAAGATGGACTCCTAAGTCAAGGATGTGTTTATTATTGTGCACCTTCGTTAGTATAACTGCTTACAAAGTTCCCACTGAGTTTATACTCATGCCCATAATTTATTACAAATCTTCAGGTTAGTTGAGCAAGGTGGCGGGGCTGTTGCGGCAAAGGTCACTGGGTTCCTTTTCCTACCCGCAACTTTATGATGTTTTTGCTCCTTCAATGTGTATAAATAAGTTTACATGTCACTAAATCCGGTTGTTTCCATTTTCTGAAAAAAATTGGGAACCTCTAGTGTTAATATGTTTTGGCAGTGTATTATGTATTATTGTCAATAAAATTTCTACTTTTATCCGATAAACATTTCATGTCACGCTTTCGCACATTTTCTGATTTATTACTTAATCAAAAGAAAAGAAAATTTAGTAGCACTTTAATCCCGAGCTAATGGGATTGGGGTGTTACAAGCGAGCTGCCCAGTATTATAACCTCCGGGTTCGAGGTACACAATTCAATGTCGGGGACTTAGTCCTTCGGCTCAACTCGGCCAGCAAAGCTGCCCCCGAGGGCAAACTGCATGCTTCTTGGGAAGGCCCCTACCGAGTCGTTGCTGTACATGACTCTGGATCCTATCAGCTTGAACATATCAACGGGACCCCGATCCCCCGAAGTTGGCACGTCACAAATTTGAGGTGTTTCTATTTGTGAAGGCCACATTGCAAGTACTATCTTTCCTTTAATTTCCTTTATAGTTGTTATTTCACTTTTTACTTTTGAGTTTGCTCCGGCACTTATCATTGAATAAAAATTCTTTGCTTGCATAACTTTCTGTGTTATTCTTTATGTTACGGGGACGCCCTAACACAATCATACTATCATTATTAGTCTCCGGACAATTAAACCTCTCTCTCGGTCCGTCCGAGGAGGTTTGCATATTAGTCCCCGGACTCACATCACTTTCTCGTCTGTTTAACCGGAGAAATGTTTACTCCCGCCTGATCCGTCCGGGGAGGTATTTTACTCCCGCCTGATCCGTCCGGGGAGTTTTTACTCCCGCCTGATCCGTCCGGGGAGATTGGATTTATCCATACCGTGTTCCCGAACACCTATTTAAAACAGTTAACAAGTTTTCTATCGTGTTCCCGAACACCCGATTAAAGTGATTTGTAACAAGTTACTTTCATTGCACCAGTTTGTACACATTACAACAGTTTTATTATCATCTTTTGAATATTACACATCAAATGGTTTCTTACATAAGATTTCAACCATAAAAAAAAAAAAAAAAAAAAAAAAAAAAAAAAAAAAACAAAACAACAAAAACAACAAGTACATAAGCTAATGTCTAGGGCCCCCGAGCCAATATTCAGCGCTCCGGTGCTGAGACCCACTTCTCGGTCTGCGTTGGGTCCTCTGGGATCTTGAAGATCCTCGACCTCGGGCTCCGGCTCTGTTACCCCTTCGGGCTCCGGCTCGGTTCATCTCTGGACTGTGTTCGGTTACTGGACTGTGGGGCCGACCTCGATGTTTGAGCCCACTGCTCAGGGTCCCACTCTGCCGGAGCCATCACCTCGATTTCCCGGGCCAGCTCCTCGACCACCTCCTCAGCAACCACCGGGGGTTCTTCTTCAATTGTGGTCACTGGAGCTGGCTCTCGGATGACTATGCCTTTGCTCTGCTCGGAGGGTTTCTTCTTGCCTTTGGTCTTCTTGTCCTTCCGAGGAGCTTTCTGCGTACTCCGGTCCTGGCTTGTGCTCGCAATAAACTCTTCAGCAGAAGGCCTTCGCCTGATTCGGCCCTTCAGCCCTTCGTACATATTGAGCAGCAGTTCCAGGACTTCTCTTTTCCTCACTAGCTCCGCGGACTCGACCGAGCTCCTCGACATCAACGCCGCGATGTCACTTTGGATTTCAACGGTCCGCTCTTCTACTTCTTCAAAAGTTAGAAGACCGAACTCGGACAGAATCCGCTCATACTCCTTATGATGAACGCGGACGCGGATCATCTCGGCAGCTGTGGTTCGGTACTGCATCTCGATGTCTTTGGCCCTTTCATTGGCTTCGACCACCTTCTTCTCTGCCGAGGCTATTTGCTTCTTCAGCTTAGGAACTACATGCATTTCCAGACGACTCTTCTCACCGCGGAACCAATCCAGTGATTCCATCAGCTTCTTTATTGTCTCATGTAGCTCAGCGATGTTCTAAATAGACAACGAAGACAACCAGATCAATTACTCTCAAGTATGTAAGGAGTTACATTCAATTCGGCAACAGACATTAAATTGCTCATGCAAGTAACCAGAAAGTAAGAGTCAAAGAAAAGGGAATTGTATTTCAAATTGCAGGAGTACAACTGTTCCAGTACATCACCCCTAACATTTCTACAAATTTACAATTTTAAATCTGCGGGGATCGACTGACCTCCCGCTCAACTGCCTCGGGTTCTTCGGGCAACCCCTCAGCTTCTTCATTTGCTGCGACAGCCTCGATCGCAGCTGGGGTCTCAGCCTCCGTCTGTGGGGGGGGATCGGTGCTCGGGGGAGCGGTGATCGGTTCACCTCGGCAGAATGCCAGGAATTCTTCATCCTGGTCCACTTCGCAGCTGGCAACTTCTGCGGCAGTCAGAAGCTGCCTCTTCCCCCCGAGCGCACTCACCAAGAGCCACTCCGGCAGCTCCGCTAGCGCGGCGTAATAAGCCTTCTCCACCTCGGCCGCCGCCTCAGGGTCATACCCAAATTCTGGACGATTGATGTCCACATCTGGGTACGCCTCCTTAACCTCCTCCAACACCATGGCCCGTGTGGCTTTATCCCCTATTGCCACAAACTTTGTCTGGAAGTCAAGGAATGTGCTGGAGTGTAATAACTTCTCGGCGAACACCCTCAGCAAGGATCCCTGCCCTCCAACCACGGCCGCTTCCCTCGCCTCCATCTCCGCCCGCAGCTGCATCAGCTCACCTCGGAGACCATGGTTCTCCGTCTCCACACCGCGCAGACGCGCGACCTCGGACTCGACCGAGGCAGCCCTCTTGCGTGCCTGGATCAAGTCATGCGCTAGTTTGTCGTTTCGCGCGCGGAGGTCCCGCGCTGTCGCAGCTAGTCCTTCCCGGGCCTTCACCTCGCCCTTCAGGCCGACCTCTATGATCCCTCGGGCCAGCTGCAGAATCTTCTCGGCGTCCGCGCTGTCAAACCCCAGCCTACTAAGGGTCGCCTGCTCTCCCTGGACGAATTAAACACAACATAACACATGGCTCAGGCCTCTGTTACACACCTCGCGTAAGTTAAACTAATGATCAGTGTTTTTGAATATTACCTCCGTACTTGCCCCAACCCGGGGTCTTTTGGATGGTGCTTGCGGAGTCCCAGTAGGCTCCGGCCTCTTCTTTGATAACGCCGGAGACCCCGCCGGCGTCGCCCTCTCCTCTGACCCCGTCGACGGTCGCGCACTCTGTGGCATCTTCTCTCGGGGAGACACCTCGGTGGCTTTCCCCTTCTTCTTTGCCGCCGCCGACGCTGCAGGGCTTCCTGATGCTGGCTGCTTTCCGAAGCGTCCCACTGCAAATATATATCTATGGTCAGTTCTGCGCAAAACGGCAAAATTAAATAACAGGACACAAGAACTCCTACCCTCTTCGGCATCTCCATTTCCTGAATAATATGGGCTAAGCCCAGCCTTCTCCAGTTCCTCCTCGGAACAGAGGGTTTGGAAAGTCCCCACTTGCAGGAATATGTGCCTCACTTCGGCCCCCGGATTCTCCACAGGGGCGGTATCCTGCACCTCGTCACTCCTCCACTTCGGGAGAGCTATCTTATTCCTGACAAATATGAACCTCTCCTTCCACCCCTCTACTTTGCTCGGGTTTTGAACCTTGAACCCTCCTCGGGCTCGGGGACTAAAGGAATACCACCCCTTGGACTTCCCGAAGTTCTTTAACTGGTAGAAAAACCTAAAAAGCTCTACAGTTGGCTCTATTCCGGCCTGCTTACTAACTACAGTGAATCCTACCAGCTGCCTCACCGCGTTCGGCGCTAACTGGCAGAGGGCAATACCGTAGTATTTTAACAACTCTACGACTATGCCCCAAAGCGGCAATCTCAACCCTACTCTAAGGGAGTCGATATATACGGTCATAAACCCCTGCGGCGGGCAACAGGCCCTATCCACGGGGGTAGGAATTATGTAATCAAGGTCGAAGGGAAGATAAAATGATGGGAGTTCCCTCTCAAGTTGCTCCCGCGACATACGTAACGCTATGGACGACACCTCAAGCTCCACCACCGGGCATTCATAAAACGATACCATCATAGTGTTGCACTCTAAACCATCAACTCTGTCTATGGTTCTAATATCATCCCTCTCCGGGATGATATATGATAGGGGGGGGATATCTAACGGTTTATCCGAGCCTCCTACTACTTTGATCGAGGCCGAAGATGGGGCAGAAGATGAAGAAGATGAAGAGGATGACATACTTACTTGGTTTGAATTCGAAAGTGTGGATTTGAGAAATTTTTGATCTCTGATGAATCACAAGCGCAGATTTCCTCTTTTTCCCGCTTTCTAAATAGATGAATCGCAATGGAGAAGATGAAAAGTTACTGTGCAGTTATTCCCAATATAAATGCAAAAAAACCGACGGCTCTGATGCAGCCTATTCAAATTCAGTGATAGAGATTTAGGCGTGCTCTTCACGCGCTTTACAGTTACCGAGGCGCGTGGGGAACAGCTGCCTTGGAACTCGCAGAGCGTGTCACTTCACGTCTCTCTCTCTCATTATGGCGCCGCCAATCACATCAGCCTCACCCTTCCTCAGGAAGACTCAAGATACACTCCGGTGTACCTTCCACCTCGGTCATACTACCACACTCCAGTGCTCCTCCCATTTCGGCCAAACTTCTCACTCCGGTGTACCTTCCACCTCGGCCAGACTGGCATATACTTCCAACGCGTTTTTTGCGTCTGGAGAATTCGATATCTCAGCATACGTCCCGTGCACTTCGGCCCAAACCGCAGAGTCCCTGGGACGCGGACAGACTCAGTCACGCATAAACACTTCGGCCTGCCAGAGACCCCGGTTTTCCTTCCTTACGGTTCCACCCCGGTGACAACCGAAGCTCCTACCTCGCTTCGGCTGGGAGGGGGGGGGCATCTGATAGGGATACCCGGTTACTTCGGGTCGGGTTAATCTTGAGCCCACTTACTAGCCCAGCAAACACGCCAGCGAGCGCGAAGGCCCAGGCCCAACAGGCCTGGCAATACGCATTCTGTTCAGCGAATCAAGTCTGTTCCGCGAATCAAGGCCATGATCTTTTCCCAACTGCCATGCAGATTTGGTGGGCAAGATTATAGGGATTTAGTTAGGGTTTTGGTTTAGTAGTATAAATAGGTGAAAAGAACTCGGAATTAGGGTTCGCACTTTGTACTTTGGAATACGCTCTGTAAACTCAACGTTCTAGTAAAAAGAAACACCTCGGCGATTGCCGTTTTCTGCCCGTGGACGTAGATCTCCGGATCGAACCACGTAATTCTTGTGTGCTTTTATGCTGTCTACGTCAATTGTTGCTTAGATTGTGTGGATACCGGATTGCGTATTATCAAATCTTAAGTTTGGATTCCACAACTTTTACAAATATGGTTATTGGAAACCGGGCCTTGGAGTTGCAACATAATTCAGTACAACAGGCAACAATCCTTAAAGAATTGTATTAAATAAATCAAGAGTGTGAACAATATTGGAAGTTCAAAACTTACGTGATGTACAAAAAATAATATAGAGATGCATAAACATACCTGGTAGGCAGTAACTAATGGAGGACATCAATTTAAGTAATCAAGTCATAAATCTGCCCTGGAGAGACGCGTCCGCCTTTCACAATGAAACTGTCAATCTTGTATAGATGGCGATGAAACTCGTTCACCAATTACATGTATTGTGACATCTGCCTCTTCTAATTTCTGACTCATATAAAAACTTTTGATTTCTCAAAGACCAAATTCATGCTCATAACGTCTTGTAGGAGAAACATAAATAAACAAGAAAGAGACACACAAATATGGTTCTCTTATTCATCAGATCCCCTTTATATAAGGTACAAAATACAAGGATTTCACAATTACATAATATTTAGTGAATACCTAGATTGTCCTTCATCAAATACTTTTGACGAAGACACACTAATTATATTTTTTCTTCAACAATTACGAATATACTAAGCACAAAAAAAAAAAAAAAATGAAGAATGCATCGATTTTTTTTCGTTTTTTAAAGTCGACTTGTATGCACTATGAAATGGCAAGGTATAAAGGGTATAACATGACAAATTAAAATTTTTAGATTTTTTTTTTAAAAATAATTTCATGATTTTTTTTTTTTTTTATGAAACTGAACTTATTAAAAATAACTCCAAAATTTTCAGATATTATATATAAAATTTTAGAGTTTTAGAAAAAAAATTCGGCTTTTTAAATATTTTAATAATTTTAAATAGTTTTAAATAAGACTAGGATTTTTAAAAATAATTTTAATATTTCCAGATATTTTAAATGAATTTTAGAGTTATAAAGATATTTTTTGGAAGTTTTAAATTTATAATTTTAAATATTTTTTAATAATATTTAAAATTTCTCGTCGGAATTGATGCGGGGTGCTAACAGAAACATCCGCAAATTACAGGTTGTAATTGGAGACAATTTTTTTTTAGATGCTAAGTGATCAAACGTATACTCATAATAGGCAAAAACTTGTGTGCACCCAACACACAATAGACTTATTGTACATTCCCCTATTAATTTGGAATTAAAGATAAATATAAGGGCCTTATTTGGATGAATTCACAATAATAACATGTGATGCAGTGGCGAGGCATGCACAGGTTGGGTTCAAGCTCGGAGGTTCGAACCTTGCTTTCGTTCTATTTTTACCTCTTTTTATGTTGTTCAATAGTATATGTTATATTGCGTAATAGTATATGTTATATCGCGTAATAGTATATATTATAGTTATATGTATAATTTTTTAATAATATATTCTGTTGTTCAATAGTATATGTTATATTGCGTAATAGTATATGTTAATATGTTATATCGCGTAATAGTATATATTATAGTTACATGTATAATTTTTTAATAATATATTATGTTGTTCAATAGTATATGTTATATGTTATATTGCGTAATAGTATATGTTATATCGCGTAATAATATATATTATTAATTTTTTAATAATATATTATGTTGTTTAGTAGTATATGCTATATTGCGTAATAGTATATGTTATATTACGTAATAGTCTATATTATGTTACAGGTATACACATTTTTTTTAATAATATATAATTTTTTTAAATAATATATTACATTGTCTAAAATAATATAAAAAATGCACATATATATTAAAAAATTGGAGAACATGGGATTCAAACCTGTACCCTAATAACCAACAATTCAGGATTTTACCACCTAGGATTAGGGGCGTGCATCGGTCGGTTTCGGTGACCGAAACCGACCGAAATTACAAAACCGACCATAACCGACCGGTATTAAAATAATAACCGAACCGTCCGAAAATTTCTAAACAACCGACTCTAACCGAACCGACGAAATCGGTCGGTTTTTTCGGTTATAACCGAAACCGACGTAAATAAATAAAATTCCTATTTTCAGGTCTATGTAACCGAATTTTTCGAATAAAACCGAAAACCAACCAAAACCAAATCCGACCGATTACTAAAAAAATCGACGAAAACCGACCGAAACAAAGCGAAAGACCTGTTTTCAAGCATTATCAAAATGCAACATTCCAACCGACCGACCGACTTAACCGATTTTTTAGGACTTGGTTTATATATGGGTAAAATTTTCGGTCGGTTTCGGTTAATTCGGTTTTTAATTTTTCAAAACCGAAACCGACCGACTTAACCGATTTTTTTATAACACATAACCGATGATCGAACCGAGCACAATAATAACCGAACCGACCGACAATTTTCGATCGATTTTTTTCGATTTTTTCAGTTATAACCGAATTTTGCACACCCCTACCTAGGATAGTATCTCTTATATGCCAACAAACATGCCTTAATATATATATGTACCATAATAACCAACAATTTAGGATTTTACCACCTAGGATAGTATCTCTTATATGCCAACAACCAACAAACATGCCTTAATATATATATTATTAATTTGAATTAAAAGGAAAAAAAAAATCACGCGGGCTGGTTGAGGTTCGAACTCAAGGATTTTACCACCTAGGATAGTATCTCTTATATGCCAACAACCAACAAACATGCCTTAATATATATATTGTTAATTTGAATTAAAAGGAAAAAAAAAATCACGCGGGCTGGTTGAGGTTTGAACTCAAGGATTTTACCATCTAGGATAGTATCTCTTATATGCCAACAACCAACAAATATGCTTTAATATAAATATTATTAATTTGAATTAAAAGGAAAAAAGAAAAAATCCCACGGGCTGGTTGAGGTTTGAACTCAAGACCTCAGCACACGCACATAAGGTTTTAACCACTGGGCAATTAACATTTTTTAGTATTCAAATGCAGCCCTTAATATATATCTAATTCCCAAATTAAATTGGAGAATGCACGATAAATTTATTGTGGATTGGGTGTACCCAAGATCTACTCCTCATAATATATAGGGGTATGTTTGTTTAAGACGAAATTCAAGTAGGGTAAATGATGTAAATAAAGAGTAGGTTTAATATTACCCAATATATCGGAGAACTTTAAATAAAACACTATATGTTTTTTATGTTAAATCCAAAAATAAATGAGGTATAACAGTGGTGGTGGCAGGCGAATGAGTAAAAGATGTTCGATTGATGAACAAGGTGGAAGGAAGCAGACGACATGGCAGTGAAGAGGAATTAGCAGTACAAAATGAGGCAGTTTTCTCCCGCTCTCATCTCATTTCACTCCACCTTCTCGCTCTCCTTCCCCATTTTCTCCGCTAATCCACGTCTCAAAACTCTGCTTCCCTTCAAATTCTACATCAGGTTTGTGCTTCGCCACCTTCACTCTCTTGCGCCGCCATCTCTCCATACTTTCATTCTAGGAGTTCTTATGGATGCCTAATACTGATACGGTGATGTCTTCCACGAATTGATCATTGGCTGACACTCGTTGCGTTGATATGTAATTGTGAGCGTAATAAATTGTAACCGATGATTTTGGATTCTTCTGGGCTTGGTTACATATTTCTTAATCGATGTCCACCAAGTTTGTTAGAAATATCGCAAGTTCCTTGATGACTTGAATATACTTGCAAGTGTTTGTGATATTGTTCATGTGAAAACATGTCTCTATTGTTGCAGAATGTGCTATTTCAGATTTTTATTACTCCCTCCGTCCCGCAAGAATTTGCACACTTTCCTTATTGGTAAGTCCCAAATAAATTTGCACATCTTAAAAAAGATTTTTCTTTCACAATCTCCAGGGTGCAAATCTCCACTTTTAAAAAGTGAATAATAAAGCAAAAGAAAAACAGATTTTCCTTAAAATGTGTGTACATTTAGGGGTGCATATTTCTCTGGAACGGTGGGAGTACTTATTAGTAATTGCATATTTAGATGATGTTATGGGTTTCAAGTGGAGTAGAAACAATCTGAACTTGGCTTTTCGGGGTCCAGTTTTTTATGATAATGATATGAGTTGAGGCCAATCTGGCTAGTGATTGTCTGAAAATGAACTGGTGAACTTACTGACTGTTTATAAATGTTTAAGAACCGCAATTTCTCACGTTACCGAGGACATTACCCCCTCTGGTGCTTTCTCTCAATAAAATATCTTTTTAAGGCCAATCTTAGTTAAAGATGAGAAATAGTTAATTATGAATCAAAGGAGAAAAAATCAATTGCTTTAAGTAATGAAAAGGACTGATGGATTTCTTTGATTGGACATTCCTAGCATATACACTTTTAGATTATGGCTTTAGGAACCTTTCAGCAGAACAGGTTTCATGTGAATGCCATTAAATCACTACATTTTAATAGCACAAAGCAACTCTTAGACTAAGTATGGATTCTACTGGTGTGAAGCAGGTCGATGTCATCTCACATTGTCGGGTATCCTCGTGTGGGGCCAAAAAGAGAGCTCAAGTTTGCACTGGAGTCCTTCTGGGATGGAAAGAGCAGCGGCGAGGACTTGAAGAAAGTGGCAGCTGATCTTCGGATGTCAATTTGGAAGCAGATGGCTGATGCTGGAATCAAATACATTCCAAGCAATACGTTCTCATATTATGACCAAGTATTGGATACCACTGCAATGCTAGGTGCTGTTCCTCCAAGATATGGTTGGTCTGGCGGTGAGATAGGATTTGACATTTACTTTTCGATGGCTAGGGGTAATGCCTCTGTTCCTGCAATGGAAATGACCAAGTGGTTTGATACCAACTAGTAAGTTGCTTTATTTTATTTGAGTCTGACATGATTTTCATTAATCTTTGAAATTATCAGCATTTAACAATATGTACTTCATGTGGATGCAGTCACTATATTGTCCCTGAATTGGGGCCAGATATTGAATTTTCTTATGCATCCCACAAGGCAGTGCAAGAATATAAGGAGGCTAAAGCTGTAAGTTAGCCAGTACTAAAAACTGAATTCATAAATTACATCATCCATGAGGTCCTTATTAACTTTTGCAGGTTATTGTTTTTTATAAAATAAATTAAATTGTTTATCATTTTCCTTGCCAAGGCTCAAAGTTAGTTTATGTTTCTGGAATATTCTTTCATATAAGGAAAACTCAATACTGCAGTTGCTGTTCAGAATGAGGATATTTAGCAGTCGGTCTAGACAAGATATAAATCTCTCTCCAGGACATTGACCTTTGAGCAATTTGAAAGCAAAATTGTAGCAGTATCTTTTACTTTAAAAGTATGAATGTGTCTCCTACCTAATCCATCTCTCCAGATTTGAACTTAGGTAGTCATTGGCCTTCCGTAGCTAGCTTCTGGGATATCCCTGTTGCTTGCACATCCTTAAGTTCCAGTTAGTTTCTGTCATGATTATTCAGAAAAAGTAGAAAACAACAAAACTTATGAGTTTCTATAATTCCTGAATATTTTTGTCGAATTGGAAACTCGGACTTCATTGTAAATTGACGCCTTCTAACTATGGGGTTTTGATTTGAACTTCTCTTACATTGTATTTATGTTTAGTTCTCTTTCATTGTTGACAGTCTACGGTATATTTTCTGGGTAACAGTGGAAAGCTTAGAACTGTCTCTGTTATTCATGCACATTATGTGGAATTCTGTCCATCAATTTATGAGAAGTGGATTCATGCATCTCTTGATATCTGCTCATTGCAGCTAGGTGTTGATACAGTTCCCGTCCTCGTAGGCCCTGTTTCATACTTGTTATTGTCAAAACTGGCGAAGGGAGTTGAGAAATCATTCTCTCTTATTTCCTTGATAGATAAGATTCTTCCTGTCTACAAGTAAGACCGTTATTATGCTTCTAACCCCCCACCCCTCCAAATATGTGGAGATGAACTGGTGTTCTCTTACTTTTCTATGAAGGGAAGTAGTGGCTGAACTAAAGGCAGCTGGTGCTAGCTGGATTCAGTTTGATGAGCCTACTCTTGTCATGGATCTTGATTCTCACAGATTGCATGCATTTACTCATACGTACAAAGAGTTGGAGTCATCGCTTTCTGGCTTGAATGTCCTTCTTGAGACTTATTTTGCTGATCTATCAGCTGAGGCGTATAATACAGTTACTGCTTTGAAGGGTGTTACAGCTATTGGCATTGATTTGGTGCGTGGATCAAAGACACTCGATCTAATAAAAAATGGATTTCCTCTGGGGACATATCTTTTCGCAGGAGTTGTTGATGGAAGAAACATTTGGGCTAATGATCTTGATGCTTCTCTAATTACCTTACGGGCAGTGGAGGGCATGGTGGGGAAAGGTGATTTTCTGAAATCCAATTATACTACATTTTATATAGGTTTTAGTATGCTTCTCTCATATTCTCTATGCTGGCTGCTCCATGGGTATAGCTGTCTCAGAATCACGAACGAATTGTGCTCACGAATGATAAAGGATCAATATGATTGAGATACAAGGCTATGAATTGGGATAAACTGAATGAAATGAGCAGTTGACCACACAATCATATTCTTGTGATGATTTATGTCCTGTATATATCTTGTTATTTGCATAGACCCTTATAACATACTGTTAGATTTCAGAAAGCTAAATCACCTTTTTGTTAACACCTTTTCTCTTTCTTTATTCAGACAAGCTTGTGGTCTCTACGTCATGTTCTCTGCTTCATACCGCAGTTGATTTGGTGAACGAGACCAAGTTGGACGAAGAACTCAAGTCATGGCTTGCATTTTCTGCTCAAAAGTTGCGTGAAGTTAGTGCATTGGCAAATGCACTATCCGGCCAGAAGGACGAGGTACTTCTTTTGCCCGTTTCCTCTCCTTTTAGCCCCTGCACATTGACCCTTTATTTTGAAAGCAGTGTAAAAATGATCATTAATAAAATCAGCTAGGCAACACTGACGAATCACTCTTCTCCAGCTTTGGGATAGATTTTAAATTTGCAAGCCCAACTGTGCTGCTTATATTGATATTCAAGTTCGCTGACTAGTTGCTTCTGATGTAATGATGCTTGCTTGCTTGACATGCTGTGTATCTGGATATCTTCTAGACATGTTTCAGCTCTTAGACTTTCATCAAGTGCTCGTGCTAAAATTGATTTCAGCACTTCAAAATGTCCTTATATCTTCAGCAATCGTCCTATTTAGATGTTAATTACTTCAGGAACCAATGCATTCATACCCACAATCAGTTACTTTCCTCTTGGTTAGTTTTGATCTCTTCAGGCATTCTTCTCTGCTAACGAAGCAGCTCAGGCTTCAAAAAGAACATCTGCTAGAGTGACTAATGATGCTGTTCAGAAGGCTGTAAGAGTCTTTTTGATACTAATGGATTTCTTTTTTTTTTTTTTTTTCCTTTATCAGTTTCTTTCTTAACCATGGCTTTGATTCTGCTACTATATACAGACTGCTGCCTTCAAGGGTTCTGGCCACCGAAGAGCTACAAATGTCTCTGCCAGGTTGAAAGCGCAGCAGGATAAGCTAAATCTACCTATTCTTCCAACTACTACTATTGGTTCTTTCCCTCAAACTTCAGGACTTAGGAAAGTTCGTCGTGAATACAAAGCTGGCAGGTAACTTCCGTACAATATAATTTATTAATTACACATATGTCAACATTTTGATTTCCTATTATTAAGTCTTCTACTGTTATCCTTTTCAGGATATCTGAGGAAGAATATGTCAAAGCCATTAAGGAGGAAATAAATGAAGTGGTGAAAATTCAAGAAGAGCTCGGCCTTGATGTTCTTGTTCATGGGGAACCAGAGGTAAACTGAATTATTTTGCAAGAAGATAAAAACCTCACATGCTCCAAAACCCCACAAGTATTTTATTTTATTTAGTGAATAAGTAAAAAATAGATGTCTTGTTCTCATATATTGGATAAGTGCAGAGAAATGACATGGTGGAATACTTTGGGGAGCAGCTATCTGGTTTTGCCTTCACCATAAATGGATGGGTTCAATCTTATGGTTCGAGGTGTGTGAAGCCACCCATTATATATGGTGACGTCAGCCGCCCTAAAGCAATGACCGTCTTCTGGTCTACATTAGCACAGAGCATGACTGAGCGTCCAATGAAGGGAATGCTTACCGGCCCTGTTACCATACTGAATTGGTCTTTTGTTAGAAATGACCAGCCCAGGTAGGCAGATCTCACCCATGCCTGCTAGTCATCTTTCCAGAAGCTTAAGCTTTTATCAAACATAATTTCATGCTATTTTGCCTGTTAGATGTGAGACGTGCTATCAGATTGCTCTAGCCATCAAGGATGAGGTTGAAGATCTTGAAAAAGCTGGAATAAAGGTTATTCAAATTGATGAGGCTGCTCTAAGAGAGGGTTTGCCCCTTAGAAAATCCGAGCAGGCATTTTACTTGGATTGGGCTGTGCATTCCTTCAGGATAACTAATTGTGCAGTTCGAGATTCTACCCAGGTCTTTCTTCATTCTTACCTTCCTCTTTAAGTCTGGAAAATGGTTGCATGCGTAAATGCTTGTCATAATCATGTTCATTTGGATCTTCGCTGGGTTTGAGCGACCAGCCTGATAAGATATTGATATTCCCACTTCTTGATTCGTATCCCTTCCGAGGTAAGGTTTTAGGGTCAATCTGATAAGATATTGATATTCCTGTATTTTAGGTTCGATCGATAATTTATTTTATGTTTATGAAGAAGGGAATTGAAAACAGGAAATGTGGGGTTTTAAGGTTTAGGGCGGGGTTAAAAGCACCCTATTTCCTCTAAATACACCCCCAACTATGTGTGGTCATTTTCGCCGAACGAAGTTCACACTAGCAGAATATGTTTTGAGGTGTTTGGCTGGTGTGAGAACACCGCATTTTCACATTTTAGAACTGTTCAAATAGTATCGAATGAACACTCAAGAGGAAAAAAAACTCAAGTCTCAATCTTCACATGCTCAAGATATCCACTGTTTCGAGCATGTTATCCTGTGTAGATAGAACAACTTTAGATTAGTGTGTGTGTGTGTTTATTTTGGGTAAATTTGTTATTTTAATTGTGTGGGTAAGTAGACATTGAATCTTTGACGAACAATATCAACACTTGTGTTCTTCTTGTTCCTGATGCCATATGTCATAACCACCACTAATACTGATTCATTAAACAGATACACACCCACATGTGTTACTCAAACTTCAATGACATCATTGAGTCGATCATAGACATGGATGCGGATGTTATCACAATCGAGAACTCCAGGTCGGATGAGAAGCTTCTGTCTGTTTTCCGTGAGGGAGTGAAGTATGGCGCTGGCATTGGGCCTGGGGTGTATGATATCCATTCACCAAGAATCCCGTCAACTGAGGAAATCGCTGAACGCATATACAAGACGGTTGCAGTTCTTGACAGGAAAATAGTGTGGGTGAACCCTGATTGTGGTCTGAAGACGCGCAAATATTCGGAGGTGAAGCAGGCGCTGAGCAATATGGTGGCTGCTGCAAGGCTCGCCCGGCTGCACTTGGCTGATGATGCCAATTGAGTTGGGTACAAATGTTTTTATCACTTAATCTAGTTGTTCCTTAACGAACAAACCTTTTCCAACCGTAATTTTAATTTTTTTTTTCTTAACCTTTCCAGTTGTAGTACAAACACCAACAAGTTTTTCCTGGCCTTGCCCGTACCAGTAAAATTAAGTTGTTCCACATTATGGACCCACCAACTCCTTCTACCAAACCACGAACCCATTTCTGTTGGTTTGGAATTAATCAAATATTTTTTGTAACAAAGAATGGATTATTAGATAATTTAAAATGTCCGAGATATATATAAAAAAAAAAAATTGGAAAGTCTACTATGGACTATGGTACTTCTCCGTCCCAAGAAAAAGAGTTAGGTTTCAACAAAAAAAAGTTGTTTTAAAGTCGGTATAGTTTTATTGGTAGAACTTTTAAAATTTTAATTTCATGATAAAAATATCTATAATTGAATATCTGAAACCATCAAATTGAAAAAGTAACATAAGTCTTTTTAGAATTTTGACTAAAAAGATGTCATTATTGTAAAACAAGATTTTGTTTGAGACAAAGGCAATAACATATACGCTCGTTAAACAAAATAAACAACTTTCCGCTATCCTTAAAAAAACTCTTGATCTTGCACCAGAAATAAGTACTCTCTACATTTCAAAATAAATGTATTTCTAGAAAAAATAAAAAAATTCAAAATAAATGTTGTTTTACCATAAAGGACCACGATTTTTTCAATTTTATTTTAAACAACCAACTTAATTTGTTAATTATTTCCTTATTCCACAAAATATATCCAATAAAATGGATTATGTATGAAAATATTTGCCTTTTAAATATATCCTTAATTTTTTCAAGAAAAAACTAAAAAACCTAGTACTTATTTTAAAGTGGAGGAAAGTATTGTTTTAAAACTTTTTAATTAAGAAACTTTATCAAATGACTCATATACACTTATCTAAGTTTAATCATGTGGCCCACAGTACGGTAGCCATCTCAGAGGGTGATTACCCAACTTTTATTTTTTTACCAACAAAATAGTCATAAAAGATGTGTGAAATATATTTTGCTCTTCATTTAATTATTCTCATTAAAATTTGGCGTACGTTGAATCATTATTATAGGCTTTTTTTAAAGATTGAGTGTTTGTCTATTCTGTGGACAGTTAATCAAGCTGCTACCCTTGCTTTTCTTCATCTCCTCCATTCAACTAAAACCGCACCAACTCATTCATTCTCAAAAATAACTTACCCGACCATCATCATCATCTATATACATCTCAAACTCTCTAAATTAAAAACTAACGCTTCATATTTTTTAAGCTTTTATTAACTATTATTCACCCATTTCTCGGAAAAAAAATGAATTGTCCTTTGCAATTGGTTGTAATTTTAGATTTTATTAAAACATAACTTTGAAGTAAAACTAGGTAGTGTTTAAAAAGACGACGACAAAAAATAGAAATAAAGATGAGAATCAAGGGGGGCTTGTTTTTTTTATTTTGGCTTTAAAGTGATTTTTTCAAATAAAAATAGTAAAACACATATTGATGAAGTAACTGCAAACATTGTTTTAATCTTATAAAATTCAAGATCAATTAAACTACAAACAAATTTTATTGGTGTGGGACTGAAAGAGAATTATGTTATCAGCTAGGTCCCCTGCTCAATCTCACTTGGTAACATATTGTTGAACAAGAAGATTGCAAATTGGAGGAACCCTTTTGTTGTGTGTGTTTATAAGACAGATTGTGGGGATGAAGAAGAAGTTGAGAGTTTGAAAGCATCAGAGGATATGAGAGGTGATCAGGAGTAGTAGCTAGTAAACATATATAGTTGATCAGTTTTGGAGGCAGATGTAGGAGAAGGCGGGTTCAACAACCTTGGCCTGCCAGTATACGAGTCTGACCGAGTTTGTGTCGGCCAAGATTGGTTTTGTGTGTCTGCTGCAGAGGCTGCATGATCAGGTAATGTAATTCGCCAGCCTGTTAAACATATTACTAATCTTTGTGTTGATGGTTGTTGAAGACTTGAATATATCTGGTGTTTGTGAGGTGAAAATGATGGAAGAAACCAGATAATAAAGGAAGGCTCTGCAAAATGCATCCTACTTATCTATAAATGTTTTTTCTTATATCACATTTTCATGACTCATCACACTCTCTCACTCTTCCGACAGTAATACCTTTTTCTTTCTTTCTTTTGTCTCTGTCTTTATCAACTTTGTTGCATTTCTCTCTATTTCACGACTTGCACTTTTATATTATTGGATTTCACCATTTACAATTAAATTTTACGACTCATGATTATATTTATTGTGTAGTTTCATGATTGATGACTTATATGATTGGAGGGTACATTTTGAGCAAAGGATGTTGTCAAATTAGCTAGAAAATATGTCTTGTATAATTAAGGACTAGAGATCCACCCGTGCTAGATTATATGTTTATTTTCATTAAATATAAAACTAAATATGTATTGTAATGAAATGAAATTGCGTAATAAATAATATATTACTCCCTCCATCCCACTTAAAGATGCGGGGCTGACCGGACATGAATGTTAAGAAAAAAACTATTTTTGCTTTTAGTTGACTTTATCAAAGGTGTAGATTGAGAATGCAGATTGTGAGAAATTTTTTATTTTTAAAGGTGTGCAAAGTTAAGTAGAACGGACGAAAAAGACAACTGTACAAATTTAAGTGGGACAGAGAGAATATAAAGGAATTTAATGAAATGTTCCAATAAAATGAGTAAAACATTACATATACCAAAGACGCACGTCTAGTTACTTTAAACTACACAAATTGCAAAGTAATGAAAAAATATAGACTAAACGTTGTGAAACACTTCTCTATATACAATATTAATAGTTGAGTTGTCATGTTGTTTTTCTCCATCAGATATGAGGATTTTTAAACCACTTCGATTCACAACTCTTCACAAAGCAACATACTATTGGACATGGCTGAAAGTGGATTTCGCAGAAAAGAGTCTTACGTTAGAGTTAGACAATGATTGTCCATGACTCTTGTTGATGGTCATAGCATATATATGAAACTGTTAGAAGAAATTGTCAACGTTAGAATTTGAAAGACACTCTTACATCGCATGGAATCAACGACAATCTTGGAATTAACACTTTTGTACCTACATTCATTCCAGTCATGACTTTCCCTTCAAGTACATGTGTATCAAGTCTTGTGGTGATTAACCTAGCACCATTAAACAATCAAAGAGTGAGATCAATATGCCTCAGTAGCATCATAGGCATACCAACCTTTAACACCAACTCGTGATTCAGAACACCGGAGCACTTTATAGCACTAAAAATAAGCACGTGTGTCGCATGTAGTTACAACTTTTTACTATTATCTAATAAAAAAATAGTTTAAATATAATATAATTGTACTTTGCGTGATTGTATTAGTCGATCGTTTTAATAAAATCCAATGTGATCATTTATCATTGTAATATTGATACACTTCTTAAATTATTCAATGCAATAAAAAAATTGATCCATTGAACAAACACAATTCTAAATCAGCTAGAAACTAAAAGGAATCACAAAAGAGAAACAGAAAAGTTCCGACCCTCAAAACGCCCCAAAGGGGGTGTGGGCAAGGGGGCCATAATTTATTTTTAATTTTTTTTTAACCATCCAAATAACTGAGCCAGAAGAAAAAAAATTAATGTCACCTTAACAAATGAGGGACAACTCATAATTGACCAGTTGTGCAATCTGCTGCAACAGGCCATGGGGTATTTTTATCAACAAATTACAAATTACATGACATTTTTACAAAGTGGTAAAGTTATATTGGTTAGTTCGTAGTTATATAAAAGTTACAAGGTATTTTTTTTTATCAATTTTTTCAAAGTTAAATAATCTTAGTCTTGCCAAAACAAGTTATAATAATCAATGTTAAAAAATTCATAAAAACGACATACCATGATATAATGTGGAAATATTTAGTCTTACAAAATTTTATAGCTATTATATAAAGTTTGATATAATCTAATTAGTGTTTACTTCTCATTGTACATAGACTTAAGCACCATTATCTTGAATGGAGTTATACAATGATTGAAAAACTATGTAATAATGAGGGTATACCATCTTTTACACCAAATCACTGACATTTGGAAAAAAAATACATGTTCATTTTTCTCGTTACATCATCAACTCACATCCATAAGTTCATTGTTTGTTATATACACAAAGTATTAGGTCTAACATATTTCCTCTATTATTTCTCTAATAACTTTTCTAATTTCGATCCCAACATACAGTTATACATGAAATTCTTGCATATTTTAAAGTGAAAGAAAAATTTCCAACAATTTATTATCAAGGTCCAACATGCAACTTCTGTTATGAAGACTTCATTCTAATTTGTTTATTATTAGTAAGTATATCCCTTTATTGTATGATATACTTATTGAACTAAGATTGCTTATTTCAATTTTTCTTAATTATTTCCCCAATTCAACGTCAAAATTTGAAATTATGTGTAATATAAATAAAATTCTACTATAGCATAATTATAAAATAAATAATGTTTCTATTTTTGGAAGGCCGGCTACTTACACAGTGTCTCACAATCTTCAATCCAGAACATGCTCAAATCTTTATCAAATATAATAAATGATTTAATAATTTAATGTCTATACATCCATGTTTAGTTATAGTACAGTACTCCCAATATTTCGCACATTGCACTAATTTTATCAAATAATTATCACTAATCTTGAGTCCACATATTGTGGTAAATTAAATATCATATGATACACTATAGTTGTCTTGTCAACATATTTTTTGTTGTAGTTATTTGAATGAGTTATAGCTACGCACCTAAATTAAAAAAAAAAAAAACTAAAAAATTATCTACAATAAATGAAAGATGATAAATAAAATCAATAAGAGTTTTCGCTATGATCCATTGTTCTAATTTTTATGTATATGATTTTTGTGTTTTTGTTGTTAATCCTAAAATCTATTATTATTTTTTTCACCATGAAAACATCAAAACTTAATAGGTTTGTAAACATTCAATACCTAAATAAATTTATTGTACCACGATTTGAAATAAAGTATCGTATAATCACTATCCTAACAAAGAAGTCAAACTTTGGAGTTTCTAACTCCTATTAAACTATAAGATATTTAATTTTCTAAAATTTTCTTATAAATAAAGAAAAAAATCTTTTGTGTAATTTTCAATTATTGATATTTTGAGAATTATAATCTAAAGTATTTTACCTATTGTAAGAGCTTTTTTACACACATACATATATATTCTCATAAATTTTATGTTAATTGACATTTCTCCTTTCTCTGCAATAGTAAAAGAATTCATTAGAAGAACTATAAGAAATTTATGAAGAATCGAAAAGAAAAGAATATAAATATTTTTTTCTAAAAGGGAATAAAAATATAAGATATTATGAATATTTAGGTTCAACATATGACATTAGCTTAGCTAAATATCAAATGAGATATAATAGAAAATTTCATAAGTTGAGAGATGATTTCGAAGTATAAAATGATTCTTATCAAATAAATAAAACGTTAAAAATAAAGTTACTAAATTAGCTCCAAAAATTTCACCTAATTGGATTTCCTAATTTTTCTATAATTATATAAAAGAGATAAATAATTTTAAAAGAAACTTCAAAATAAAATTAAATAAAGGAATATGATACTCCCTCTGTCCCAGTTAACTTGTCCTACTTTCCATTTCGATTCGTCACATCTAACTTGTCACATCCATAAATGACAATTAAAGGCAACAATCTCCACCTTTGAAAAAATCAAATATTCCACAAAATTTATTTTTTCTTAACATCCGTGTCCGATCAACTGTGATAAGTTAACCGGAATGGAGGGAGTACACTATAATTGTCTTGTTAAATACGAGAATTCGTAGCCCATCCATAATATCGAATTTGGAATGACAATTTGTGTGAAATAACAAGGAAGAAGAGATGTTTTAATTTGGTGAGTGTTTGCAGCAATTGAGGCTGAGATATATCCATCATTTTCTTCTCAGTCGGAAGGTGCCACTTTTCGGCTGCTTTCTGCCACTTGTACCATTTTTATATACAAAGGAATATTCCATCTCTTTTTTTAATATTTTCTTATTTAATTATAATATATTGTTTTCGATCTGTAATTTAATATATAAGGTTATAATTGCTAATAACTGGACTCTATTAACAAGTTAATCAATTTTTAAATATAAGTGAGTTATATTAAGCAGGGGTTGCGTTAAGAAATTTTCTGAGCGGTAAATAGTCGCCACCTATTTTTTATTATGATTAGTTGACTCAGTATACAGATATTATAGTTATGTACCTAAAATGAGAAAAAGTAAACTAAAAATAAATAGTTATCTCTAAAAAACGAAAGATGTTAAATAAAGTAAATAAGAGCTTACACTATTATTCATTGTTCTAATTTTTGTGTATTGTTAATCATAAAACTTATTTGTATTATTTTCACCCTGAAAACACCAAAACTTAATAGTTTTGCAAACACTCAATATCTAAATAACTTTATTGTACCACTAATCGAAATGAAAAGTCTTGCAATCATTATCCTAATATATAAGTCAAACTTTGGTGTTATTAAAGTCTTACTATTAAACTATAAGATGTTTAATTTTCTCTTTTTTATAGATACATAAATATCTTTTCGTGTAAATTTCAACTATTTCATATATATATATATATATATATATATATATATATATATATATATATATATATTCTTGTAGAATTTTTCTAATTGGTCTTTCTCCTTTCTCTAGAAGAACCCAACTAGAAAAGCTATAAAAAATTTATGAAGAATAAAAAAAATAAAAAGAATAATATAATTTATTTTACTAAAAATGAATAATAATAACAATAATAACAATAATAATAATAATAATAATAATAATAATAATATAAGATTTTATGAATATTTAGGTTCAACTTACGTCATTAGTTAACTAAATATCATATGAAATGTGATATAAAATTTCCTAAGTTGAGACTTGAGAGATGAATTTGAATTACAAAATGACTCCTACTTAAGAAATAACACTTTAAAAATAAAGTTACTGAATTAGCCACAAAAAATTCACTAATCACTTTTCTTTTTCTTTTTCTACAATTATACAAAAAAATCTCATTATAAAATATATAAAAAATTAAAAAGAAACTTAAAATAAAAATAAAAAAATTATATTGTTATGTATATTACTAATAAGAAAAGAAAATATAAAATATTATCAATATTTAGGTTCAAATTATGACATTAGATGAATTAGATATCATATCTATGAATTAATAGATGATACTTGAACTATATAGTTCTCTTACCAAATAAATAATTTTTTATAGATATAGTTACTAAACTAACTGTAAAATTTAAAGTGCATTAAAGATATAATAGGCGAATTAAATTTTGTAAGAAACAATTCATACTTTTATAATAGAAGTTGATTAAAAAATCTTGGTGTATGCACATTAGTCATTACCTCAACTGTAAGATCCGATTTGCTTGCACTATCATAACTATAGTATGTATGACTCTCCAGTGTTTTTTTTTTTAATATCATGGACTGATTAATAACATTAACCACATTCGAAGTCGTAGGCAAGATAGCTCTTTGCTGGAGATACTCATGTCGTAAATTCTTTAGATTGCAAAGGATGCACACACTCAACAATAGTTGCAATCGGGTCTTGTTCATTAGAGAGAACCATATCATCAGGATTTTCTACAATTGATGAACCATCATCCCCATCACCAACGACTCCATCTCCAATACCTCTTATCGAATCAGAATATTCCCTCAATTAAGAACACTCCTTAGTCGAAGTTGCAGTTTGCAATCTCATGTTCCTTGTCTGCCTAAGAACTTCACAATCATTCCAGAGGTACGCATAAAATAATTATTGCATTCGTAATGTCTTGTCTTTTACCTTTTGGGATTACAAGTAATATTGACGAAAATCTCTACCAGACACAACCGAAAGACTTGAAAGCATTTGAGCTGTCAACAACCTTCGTCACATCATTCACCGTTTTATCCAAAGCTTGGAAACATAATTTGTGGAATTAGAGGTATTTTAAACCTTGAAGGAGATGTCATTCCACCAGGTAAAAGTAAAGATGTTATACCACTCGAAACAACATTCAGTACAATGTCTCCTTCGATCTTAGAGCTGCAGACAAAGTTCTCCATACAAATGTCTTTTCAGTTCCACCGTAACCATAAAAGAAAAATATCTTTCCATATTTATTTGACACAGATAAATAATAGAGTGCATGTAGTCATCAAAGACCGTATTGTAGTTCATCAAACAATGGTTGGTTCTTGTAGGTTGAGTCATCATCAAAGTCTGGAATGACATACCTTCAAATTGTTTTGGACAACAATTACAGCTTTTCAGCAACTTCTCAATTTTAATCAACATAAGATTCTTTATTTGATTATCACTTAGTGATAAATCTACTAAGTGATAAATCTACAAAAATTACAAATTAAATTATATGGTAAAATTATATAGAGAACATACCGCGATGATTGAAAAACTTCCATTGTCTATATAAACTTGTCATCAAACAAAAACTTCCATTCATCCCCATACTTGTGAAAAGTCAATCAAATGACTTCAGTTTTTTATCTGCTAGAAAAGCGCAACCAAACATCACGTTCTTACAGTAGTTGTTTATTTCTATAAAGGGAGTACAAATTAAGTTGTACTTGTTTGTTCTACATGTTGTACCGAATATAAGAACATCACCATAGATATCAAAATCCTCCATCATTAATGAATCTCTCCAAAAGATATTGCATAATCTTTCGTCTTTCATTTTCACTTTGTAGAAAAATTCGTTGTCTTCTTCAATTTCTTCTTGACAGTTTCTGCATCTCCTCCTTCAATTGCTTGCGTTTTCATACGGTTTATGAAATTCAAGTGATCTTTCTTGGCATGCCCAACACTCTCTTCACCCCCAGCTTCATAAACAATGTATCTGTAAGAGTTCATTGGCTTCAGAATCAACTATATTTGCTATTGTTTCTGCCTTTTCATCTTGATTTTCCTCTCTGATCAATGTAAGTGTCAACTCTGGCCTAGTTAATTCATGATTTTGAAACATAACTTCAAACTATCCCTCTGTATTCTTTGAAACTTTTATTTATGCCTCAGAATTTGTTCTTATAGTCGGTTTTCTTTTCCTCTTTTCTCTGATTTTCTTTTTTGCCCAACATTAGAACACACAAATGATTTCCCCACGAATTTTTCTTTTGTTGAGAATCTATTCTTTGACCTTCGAACGCTGAAACTTTTGTTACGAGCATGCTTGCACTACAAATCATACATTTTCAGAAATTGTGTTTCTTTTAACTCCAAGTAGTGAACCAGATATATCTATTGATTCATTTTGAAGTTCTGTTAAAACCCAGAAAAAATGCAGCAGATAAAGTATACTGGTAAGCAACTTAGAGTGTACTGCTATATAGAATAAAAATATATTGTATCTGTCAAACCGTATATCTTATGTATCTTTTTGGTTTTTACCTTCATTATCGTTCTTCAACCCATCAAAACTTGATCTGGTGCATATTTCTTCTGAGCTCGACATTTCTGTTCCATGCTCATTAACAATTGTGATTGCATCGGAAACTGAATACGTTAAAATAATTATAGTTACATATTTTATAATTTACATTATACACTTGAATGTACATTGATTCATTTTGGAACTTCCTTAAAAAATAAGATAAAAGGCAGCATATAAAGTGTATTATCAAGCAAATAAGATTGTATTGTTATATAGAATAAACTATACTATATATGGCAAACAAATCTTTATGTAGCTTTTTGTTTTTTACCCTCATTTTTGTTATTCCGCCCATCAAAGCTTGATTTAGTGCATATTTCTATTGAACTCGACCTTTTAGTTTCAGGCTCATTTTTTATTAGGATTATATCGGAAACTAAACACAATAAAACAACTTTTAGTTATATATTTATAATTTATATTTACATATTGAAAATTATTTTTAAAATTTTAGCTTGATGATTTTCTTGCCATTGTTTATTACTATACGGTACAATATCCATTTATTCATATGGAAGTTCTGTAAAAAATCAGTAAAAGACAGCAAGTAAAGTATAATGTTATGCAACTAAACTTGTATTGTTAAAGAGAATAAAGTGTATTGTTGTTTTTACCTTCATTGTTGTTGTTCAAACCATCACCTAAGATCAATCTGGTTCGTATATCTACAGAACTCGATTTTTTAGTTTCATGTTCATTACCAATTATCATTGCAACAGAAACTAAACACATTAAAACAACTTATAGTTATATGTATAATTTATATATATATATATATATATATTATTTTTTAATATGTTACCTTGATCTTTTTCTTGCACCACTTTATCATTATACAATTTGATATCCATATGTATGAAAAAATCAGAAAAAAGTCACCATGGAAGTAAAATGTGATACAAGTAAAAGCATACTACACGTCAATGATCAAATTTTCAATTTCATACTCATTTTTATTTATGATTCCATCAGAAAATGAATTTACAAATAAATATGCTTAACTCATCAAAAAAATATGACTACTACTTCTTTGAATTTGCAATTACTTCTTGTAAAACTGAACTTTTTATTATTTTTTGAACTATAAAAATTAGCAACTTGAATTCAATAAAATAGAATGAAGACCTAAATATACAAAACTTAATCTCAATACAATAGAACTTTTCTTCATCACTAAATCGTGTCTTTAGCACTAAATTGTGGCAAAAATTAAAATGAAAAGCTTATTTTCCTAATTTATTAAGCCAACTGAGAAGAAATATTATTTAATTTTTTGCAGATTTTGGCCGAAATTGGCGATTATGAGGAACGAGATGATGGATTGCTGGTGAAATATTGATGAACAAGGTGAGGAATGAAGATCGACGAGCTGAGCTGATGTCGGCGGCTTGTTTCAGAAGAAAGAAGGTGAGAGAGCGAGATGTGAGAGGAATATGAGGGTTTGACGACTTTTCTGAGAAGAAAGGAGGTGAGAGAAATTTATTGTAGCTGATTTTACCTAATGGGGTTAAATTTACTAAGTGGACCATTGACGGTGAACAATAACACTAATGTGCATCATATGCACCTAAGTGTCACTCAAATAGTAAAATCCTGCAAAAAATAAACACATTTTCCGAAATAAGCGATTGATTGTTGGTTAATTGTTGTGTTAGATTTGAGTATGCATGTAGGGTGATATATTTTTATTGGATCTAGATTGAACCAAATAATATATTATTGGGTAATTCTAAAATACAACCTTTATATTAATACAACCATATTTTCACTTGGTATAACAAGTAAACAACAAGTTACTTTCACTTGCTATTACAAAAAAACAAGAAGTTAATTCAACTTGTTTCACGTGTATAGAATTTTTATTGATTTCATTCATTTATTTCTTTTCCATATGTTGAGAAATTATTTTTTGAGTTTATTATGTATTAGCTTATATTTGGACTAAAACATAAATGTATATGTGTTAAATTAGTAATTAAAATTCTATAATGAATTAAATGAATTTAAAGATCACTAATTTATTAAGAAGTAAATAAAAAAGAAAAGAAAAGCTCACTAAATTAATTTAAGATTTGAAAATTTAATCTGAGATTTTCAAATCAATCCATATTTTATCACTGAATATTAAATTAAATTTCATTTACTACATGAAAAACATGAAAAATACAGGAGTAAGTTTTGTGTGTGAACGGTCACACGTGTGATGGAATATGCTTTTACAGAAAATATTAATACTTTTACTACATTGATATTACAGATAAATGTGATACTTTTGCTACAAAAGTGATACTTTTTTTTGTTAAAAAAAGGTGATACTTTTACAGATAAACGTGATACTTTTACCACAAAAAGTAATACTTTTTTCCGTCACACCGTGTGACGGTCACATACAAGTTATTTGCCAAAATACAGTACCAATGAAAGATGTGAATTAAGTCTTTGATTCACTATTTCCTACTTCACAGTCCAATCTGTAGAAACTCAATGTACTAATAATTTTCCACTGCGAAGGCCTTCCAGATTCTCTGGTTTTCAGATATTGTGCATCTATTCCTTTTTTTCTAAAGCTTTGAAGCATATATAAGAACCATTTATAAATCTGAACTTTTTTTTTCCTCCGTCTCTCTTTTTGAATCTTTAAAAAATAAGAAACTAATTTACGAATCTGATGATGAAACATCTTATTTAATTTTAATTTGAGATTGTCAAAAGTTGTTTAAGTTAAAAACTCAGATTAATAGTGCTGAAAAACAGGGGGTAACTCAGAAAAAAAAAAAGTAAAAAAGAAGAAGAAAATAAAAACAGGGGCGTATAAGAGAAACGATGCTATCTCTTGCACAACACAACTTTTTGTGTTTATCCCGCAACAGAGGATTCATTCCATTGGAGCGGCAGTACTGCCTTTGCCAGCAAGAGGGAAAGACATACGCAAAATTAACAGTAATCCGTTTACAACTAATAATTTAATAATCCAGTCATTTTATAATTATGATAGAGGAAGAATGGAGGATAAACACATGTTGCAGGTTAACGGTTGATTGAAAAGAGTTTGATAACCTATTTAACCGGTAACCAGTTTTTATAGAAAAGAAAAAAAATCAACGGTCAAGATTAAAAGAGCTCAATTTAACGGTGTAGATCTTTGATTGTATTAATAGCACGGTTGCATGATAGAAAGACCCTATATTATTACATACAAGTTTATTGGATACTATAAATTTTGTGAAAAAAAGGTCAAAATTATTTTTAATAAGTAAAGAGGAAAATTGTAGTAATTAATATTAATTTAAATCTAAAAGTGTATGCCTTAAATGAAGTGTGAAAAACACATGGGGGAAGCAATACAGTAAGTTGCAATTAAAATGATTTGAAGTCATTAACTTGATTTGTAGTTAAAGTAAGAATTGTATTAAAAAAAGACCCTGCTGCATCTTATCATATTATTATTATATGAGAAGGTTACGTGGTTGTTAGGTACAGCAAACCTCGGCTCCATATTTAAAACAGGCCAACGTGAAAAGATTGTTTTGTAATGTACCTCTCATCAACAACTGTCACAACCTATTTCTATTGTACTATTAGATTCAAAACAACATATAACAAATATATAGACAACTAGAAAAATCAAAATCTACAGCTATTATAATTAGTTTTTTAGGATGTGTATGTTTGAGCTTTCCTCCAATTCATTGAGGTGGTCCAACCCCAAATAAATACACTCATATACTTCCTTAACGAATAATAACTTAATACTTTCTTTTTTCTTTTCAGTGTCAACTATTATACTAGGGGTCCGTTTGCTTTAGACTCGACTCAATAGATTTAGAGGGCCGAATCCTGATAAAGCACATTCATTAACTCCCTCAATCAGATTTGGCCCAGTACTCCACAATCTTAAGCAAACGGACCCGGATTTAAACTCGCTTAGTTAAACTTTGCTAATGATAGACCAATGTATTATTCTTATCCTATTTAATGATATTTCTTAGATTTTGTATTGTGTTTATTATAAAGTGAAAAATCATTGATATTCAAATTTTTATTGTCAAGATTAATTTTTTTTTTTTTAATAAATATTAGTACACTTTAGTTCGGGATCAAGTCACCCCCATTAGTGAGTCCAACTCAGTCCCATAAAAAATATAAGAAATGTTTTTTTAGGGCACTTTGTCTGTAGTACTTCATCAAGGACTCATAGGTGCATGAGACAATATTGATGACAAATAAATTAAATTTCAACAAAAAATAATACTCCCTCCATCCCGGCCTAATTTGCCTACCTGGCCGGGCACGAAGGTTAAGAAAAAGCAGATTTTGTGGAATCTTTGATTTTTTTTCAAAGGTGGAGATTTTGAGGGTGGATATTATAAGAGAAATTTGTCATTTATGAGCTGACAAATTAGGTTGGGACAAACCAAAAAGAAAAGTAGGCAAATTAGAGCGGGACGGAGGTAGTATGACATGTGGATCAATAAAAAAAATTAAAAGAAAGAAAATAGAAAAAAATAAATCTTTTACGATGAAAGAATCTGAATAGTCAATTAATGTTATCCAAATTTCTTGACTGTTTTTCACTTAATATGTTAATGATCATTGTTTATCCATAAAGAAAAATAAATGATCATTTTTAGAATTAGAGTTACCATGTGAACTTTTCCACTATTCTTAATATTTTTTTAAAATGGATATTAAGTAAATGTTGTTTATTGCAATGTCAAAGTTGACCAAAAATCTTTATTGTTACCCTAGTTCGTGTATTAGAGGTTTTGAAAACTTATTGTTGTTAATTATATAAATTTTCAGTTAATTATTGTGACTTCTTATATTTCTGTTAAATATCCTAAGAGGAGGCAATTCAGGTGACCCGATCTAGCTAGAACCCACGTGCCAATGCCATGCGTCGGGCTAGGTTGGGTTGGTCCAAAAATTTCATGGGACCAAAAAATGAGAGCTAACCTAGCCCACCCTCCTATACAATACTATATTTAGTCGGACTGACTCGTGGCTCGTCGGGTTATAAACCCATCAATTGAATCCAATTACAATTCGGGCTTAGATTCTTATGGTCGACTCCGCATAGAATGTCGGACCAATTTTTCCATCTCTACATATTCTACTCATAATCAATTAAATGAAAATGACGATTGCAAAAAAAAAAAAAAAAAAAAAAATGCTTAGGATGTAATTTTACAGGAAAATTAGTCCTTACTGTTTTTGAAATGACTTTTTTTTATATATATTTATAGATATAGATTAGTGCATCAGGGGTTCAGAAAATTCATGATTGTTAATTTATATTATTTCCATGAATTATTTAGATTTTTTATATTTATGTTACATCTCTTTAGAGGTGACAATTCGACGGCCCGGTTCAACCCGAATTCATGTGCGAATGTCATGCGTTTGGCTGGCTCGAACTTCCATTGATTCAAAAATATGAAAGTTATGCACAGTCCACCCTTCTATAAACTATATTTGGCCAGATTGGGTCGCGGTCTATCGAACTATTAGATCATCGGTCAGGCTTGTTAAACCCAATTATATACTTAAGGCCCTGATTCTTATGTAACATGCAAAATATTGTTATAAAGAACCATACTAATTATTATTATTGTTACTATTATTATTATTAATATAAGAAGTAATTGTAAAATAATATTTACATTGAGTTGAAAGATGGTTTGAGCTTTTAACGGATTAATGTACCAATTTATATAATTCAATTTATTGTCTCTATTGTTCTTACTTGTATTTTGTGGCCATTTTGCTTTTATTGCTGGTATAATCTGTAGAAATGAAAAACAGGTTGTAGTAATGTCATCGATGGAGTGTAACAGATGCGTAAGTTGTTAGACTCCATTACGGAGACTTACAATAGCACGAAGTTGTATGATGAAGTTAAATTCTGATAGCTACTCTATACCTGTTGCAATATGCATTGCTTGATAATCTCTTTATGTGATTGATTCTATTGGTTTAGTGACAAGAGTACCTCTAGCTCTGTTCCTGTTATTTTTCCTAACCGGTTCTTGTGTTGTGAATGGGAAAATTTCAATTTTCCCATCAAACTCAACCGAGCCTTGACTTGAGAATATTGGTCTTGCAACCGCACACATGAACATTACTTTTGGGATGTAGTGTTTACTTCATGACTTGTACGGTTCGGGTTCTTCTTGCAATTTGTATGTTCTCTCGCTGGTCCTTTGCATATAAAACTATTTTTCATCGATGTGTACCATATTATGCATAGTATTGTACCTGATCTTATTTGATTGAGATTCAAAATGCAAAGATGAAAAGTTGTACTTCAGCCTTTGTAATTTGTTGGGCTCGGTTAAGGCTGGTTTTTATAGCATTAGTGTGGGGCTTAATTTTTTCAGCTTTTATCCATCGCCCTACCACACTCTTGCTAACTTCTAATTCTGTTGCGAACCTCCTAATGTTGCCTCTATTGCAGAATGATATGCTTTTCATCTTCACTATGTTTAACTCAGTGCTACGTATACTTGGATTCTGCCCTTTATTGTTAAAACTAATAGGAACATTTGCTTGTATTTGCTGTCATGTAGCCGCCCATATGTTTTGGATCGTTCGACGACTGACTCCGAATGATGTAGCCGCTTCGCTGCTCTTGCCATGATGTACAATCCTGTTTGTGATGTTCTCGATAAAAAAACTGAGAAACCAACGAGCGGTCTGACGGAGTCAAATGATTAAAACCCTTCCGGTTGTAAATCATGTCTTTCTAGCTTTAATTTCTGTCTTTTTTTTTTTTTTTTTTTGAAGATTGAGCATTGAATGTGGTTAATGCTCATTAAATAGATCTTGCAATTGTAGTTTAAATTTTGGTGGGACTCCAAATTTTGTAATTTTAGTTTGCTGATTGTAAAAAACTTGAATTGATGAAATCTATTGGAGGGAAAAAAATTGACCCTTTTCTGTAGTTTATTCAGTTTCGAATTTTTTCAGTTTTGATCTAATTTGCGGTATGTAATTTCTGTACAGATTTGGTTAGTACTGCAGTATTGGTTTGTGGTTTCAGGTTTTGGCAGAAAAACTGAAGTTGTATTATCAGCCTGAACACAAATTTAAGTTTCAGCTAATAAAGCAAAAAACAACTTTGAAAAGTCCAAAAAAAAAAAAAAAAAAATATTTTCTCTTAATACCTGTGCCAACCCTCTCAGTGCAAGTTTAGTTGGGACGGTAGGAGTAATATTTTTAGGAAAAAAGAGTTTTAACTTTGATCATCTATTACAAAAGGTATAACTACTAGAATTAAGGCTTTTTGCCACTACAAAATGTAGTTATAAAAAAAGGTGAATGGTCACAAAAATACTTTTAGTAACTAAATATTGAAATGTAATTACTATAGGGTAGCCACTTATAGTAAGATGCAAAAAGTTTTTTGCCACTTATAGTAAGATGCAAAAAGTTTTTTTTCAACTACTTTGTAGTTACTAATGTATTTGTAACTACAAGTAGTTGCAAAAAACTTGTCATATTGTAGCAAATTTAGTTAAGTTGTATGAAGTATTTTATGTAACTAAGGGATTATTTATAGTAACTACTTTTGTAGTTGCAAAAAGAGTAGCGACAAATACCTTTTTTAGAGTGGATTTCACAAATTTGAACTACAACTCATAAGTTTCTTAAATTTCAATTACCTATATACTTAAATTATTATTTAATTTATCTGTATTAAATTTAGTTATTTGATACAATATATTATAAATTCATCTTAGAATATAATAATTTACTAAGTGGTTAGTGCAATTTCAAAAAATATAGGGTTAATTACAGCAACCCCACTAAACTATCGGAGTTTTGCACATAAATCACTGAACTTTTTTTATATGGCACCCATATATATAAACTATATGGATTTTGGCAGATAAACCACAAACTTATTTTCTGATCATTTTTAGTCAGAATACCATATGTGACTTGCGCGTTATAAATTTTTAAGGATTTTTCTTATCAAAACATGTTTTTTAGTAGGTAGAGGAGCGCTCATCTTCAACAATAGAGGTTCTAGATATTGAGAGGGAGAACTATTAATGATTCTAAGAAATTGTTATGGAAAAGAAAGATGTGAAATAATTTTACACTTTTGGCATACTAAAATGTCGTTTGTACAAAAGAAGTCATTAAAAGTTTATCATGCGCAAGTCACATGCTAAATTTCGACGAAAAAATGATCGAAAAATAAGTTTGGTGATTTTTTTGCAGAACTCGTATAGTAAATAATTGGGACTCATGTGTATTGCACTTGACCTTTACTAGTATTTTTAAATCGATGAATAACATAAGTAAATAATGTTTTTCAAGCAATTTAGTATTACATTTTAAGTAAATAAGTAATACCATTAAAAATTAAAATATAATATCTTTTAGAGCAAGGAATAATACTTCCTCGGTTTCGAATAAACTTGCACTGGTAAGTGGGCCCACATATTAAAAAAATTATTTTTTGTGTTATATTGACTTTTCAAACTTATTTTTCTGTTTTATTTGGTAAATAAAGATATTGTGGAATAAAATTTGTTTTATTTTTTAAGAAATTATGCAATTAGTTGAGAGGGATGGCAATAAAAAAGTATGTAAGTTGATTGGAGACAGCGAAAGTAATTTTTAGGGATAGTAATGAATAATATGTTTAAATAAAAGAATTAATAGTTAAAAATTTGGCGGATCCCGTGCGCACACGACTTTAACGTAAATAGTGTAATTTCCTGATTACACGAGATTTGGATGTCTAGATTTGACTAGAATGGCAATGCGTGGATATTCGTCCACCTAAAAAAATACTAAGAAATTGAACAAAAATCTGAAATTATTACGAGGGTTGGACCACTACGTATGAATATTACTCGTTCTCTTCCAATATGCCTCATGCTGCATTTTGCCTTTCCTTTACTACTTAATCTCTACACTTATCGTCTTAAATCATCAAACACTAATGCTATATTTTAATTTTACTACAGAGAAATATGATGCTCATCCAATCACACCCCTTATTATTTTCAATCAATGATTACTCAAATGACCTATTACAATATTTTGATACTATAACATCATTCATTATATAAAAATACTTTTTGCTATTTAAGTGAACATACATTCCACAAGCATCCGATATTATTGGGTGGATTAATCTATACATAGAATTCGGGCGTCTCCTTAAATTGGCAGTATCCGCCCAGCTTTGAAAATAAGGCCTGTTATTCCAACTACAGTATGTCACCCAAAAACGTCAGCATCTGAGTAATATATAAGATAGTGATTGTCAATCGACAAGGCACTTCTACTTAGCACCAGAAATGGATAGTGATGCTTTGGTTTTTCAAGTTAATGGAGAGAGATTTGAGGTGGCTGAAGTTGATCCTTCCACTACTTTACTCGAATTCTTGCGCTCATCCACTCCTTTTAAGAGCGTCAAGCTTAGTTGTGGTGAAGGTCAGTTGATTCTTCGTCTTTCACTCTAAATTACTCTGCTCTTTTGGAGTTTTACCCTCTGAAAACGTGGTATTTAATCTTCTATCTGCACTATTTATGAATTGTAACATTGGAGACAGTTTCATGCTAGATACGGATTTTACTCTTTTATGTTTGATGTGTACGATAACACTGTTAATCTCATTCCTGACATCCATGAATAAGGTGCTCTTTCCAATCATGGACCATTCACATTCTTTTAATCATTATTACAATTGTTAAATTTTATTAACTTTCCATTCTTAGATTTTGAGTTGTAGCTTAATGTTCATTCACTTTTACCACATCGCTTGCGGTTGAGTTCGTATTTGATCCAAACAGGGTAATGGTCTTGTATACATAAACTACAATTTCCATCAGCTATTAAATTATTAATGCATTCAGTTCAGATGATTTCTACACCAATTTGAGCTATGAAAAGCATAAAACCTTCCGATGGTAAAAGAAATATGCCCAATTTTGATAATCAAACTTCAGCTAGTGTCCTTTTCTGCCCAGCGGTGATATTTTCCCCCTTATTTTTTTCACTTTCCTGATTCTTGTACTTGAAGCAGTGAATCTCTTTGCATCATTCAGAATATGCAAAGTGATAATGTTTGTATTCGATTCAAACGTTATTCTTCTGACGCACTGTAGTTATTAGTAAAGTTTGTTTTTGTGAATATAGCTTGATAAATTTGGATCTCATCAGGTGGTTGTGGGGCTTGTGTTGTCCTGCTATCAAAGTACGACCCCGTACATAAGCAGACCGAAAGTTTCACCGTGAGTTCGTGTCTCACGCTTCTTTGCAGTGTAAATGGCTATTCAATTACCACAAGTGAGGGCCTTGGAAATAGTAAAGATGGCTTCCATCCAATTCATCAAAGATTTGCTGGATTCCACGCCTCTCAGTGCGGCTTTTGCACTCCCGGAATGTGCATGTCACTCTTCTCAGCACTCGCCAATGCCGAGAAAAAAGATTCACAAGTAATGGTTTCCGAAGCCGAAAAGGCTATAGCAGGAAATCTTTGTCGGTGTACTGGCTATCGGCCCATTGCTGATGCATGTAAAAGTTTTGCTGCAGATGTTGATTTAGAGGATCTGGGGATCAATTCTTTTTGGAGGAAAGGTGATTCGAATGCCGGAGCGAGTAAACTACCACCATATAATCCGAAGGACCATGTTTGTCCATTTACTGAATTGAAAGATGAATTCAAGTCAATCAGGATTTTGAATTCTGAAAAATACTCATGGTGTACTCCCGTTACTATTGAGGAGCTTCAGAGGTTGTTGCACTCTGGTATGGTAGAAAATGGTGCAAGGATAAAGCTAGTTGTTGGCAACACGGGCACTGGCTATTTTAAAGAAACAGAAAAGTATGACAAATATATTGATCTTAGGCACATCAGTGAGCTTTCACAGGTTAAAAAGGATAACACAGGGATCGAGTTCGGAGCAGCTTTGCCGATTTCCAAAGTTATATCATATCTGAAGGAAGAAAGCAAGTCCAAGTTAGGTTTAGGTGGGGCTCTGGTTTTTGTAAAGATTGCTGAACATATGGAGAAAATTGCTTCCGGATTCATCCGGAACTCAGGTAGTATAGGGGGCAATTTGGTCATGGCCCAGAAAAAATATTTTCCTTCAGATATTGCTACGTTGCTACTTGCTGTTGGTTCTAGTGTCAGAGTTTTGATAGGTCATAAACAAGAAAATATTTCTTTTGAGGAGTTCTTGTATAGACCACCTATTGACCCCAGCGATGTGCTTTTGAGTGTACATATACCGTTTCTTGAGCCAACAAAAATTGATGGTTCTAGTGATGATTCAAGATTGATTTGTGAAACCTACCGAGCTGCACCACGGCCACTTGGAAACGCGTTGCCATATTTAAATGCAGCCTTCTTGGCCGATATTTGTTGCAACAGAGATGGAGTTGTAGTGAACTATGTTCAGTTAGCTTTCGGTGCTTATGGGACTAAACATGCATCAAGGGCAAAGAAAGTGGAGGAATTTCTGGCCGGGAAAATTCTCAGTGTTAGAGTTCTGAATGAAGCTGTGAAGTTGGTAAAAGATGCTATCGTATCTGAAGTTGGAACATCACATCCTGATTACAGGAAAACCTTAGCAGTTAGTTTCTTATTCTCGTTTCTTATCCCGTTTATTGATGTTGGTTATAAGGATTGGAACGAAAAATCATTGTTGGAAGTAGCTGCTAAAAGCAGCGGTGATACAAATATAAGTCCAATACGAAGCCCACCATTGTTGTCCTCTGCAAAACAGTTTGTGGAATCTAGCAGAGATTATTATCCAGTGGGCGAACCGATGCCAAAAGTTGGAGCTTCCATCCAAGCTTCCGGTTTGTTCCGCTCTTTTCAGTTTCCATTATACTTTTTAGCTGAAGTAATTCTGAGAAATCTGCTATTATAATTGTCAATCTGCAGGTGAAGCTGTGTATGTTGATGACATTCCTTCGCCTCCAAATTGTGTGTATGGAGCTCTTATTACTAGTACAAAGCCTTTAGCTCGAGTCAAGGGTGTTTCATTCAAGCCTAACCTGCAACCACTTGATGTCATCTCTGTCGATGATATCCCCAAGGGAGGAGAAAATATAGGAGCCACGGGATTTTTTGGTACCGAACCTTTGTTTGCCGGTGAAATCACTAAATTTCCTGGTGACATCATTGCGTTTGTGGTACTTAAACTTTCTCATCTGCTGGAATTTTGGAAGTTCATACTATTTGTAAGACTTTACATGTGGCTTTATTGAATTGTCTGACTGTTGCATTGTTTTATGTAGGTCGCAGAGACACAAAAACATGCTAATATTGCTGCAAAAACGGCTGTAGTGGATTATGATATGGAAGGCTTAGACCCACCAATTTTAACTGTTGAAGATGCTGTAGAAAGATCAAGTTTTTTTGAATCTCCTCTTTCTGTAGTTCCGAAAATGGTTGGTGACTTCTCGAAAGGGATGGCTGAAGCTGATCACAAGCTTCTCTCTGCAGAGGTACTTAATTTGTTTCAAATGAGGAAATTTTATTCACAAACGAAGTACTACAGAAGGATGAGTTGTCCTTTAGCTTAATTTGTTCTCTTGTTATATGTGGATGTACAAGATATTAGTCACCATCTTAGCTTGACTAGTAAGGTATCATGTCTGTCATTCATGATGCTTATGACTTTAACAAAAGGAAATATTATTTCATGATTTTATTAAATAACATAAAGATATCGATATTATATTATATTATATTATAAATAAAGAAAATCAGATACTCAACATTTAATTTGCTCTAGCTTTACCTGAGTTCTTTTATAGCATAGAATGAAACTTTTGTTGTTGATAAAGAAGTATTCCTTGAAAGAATTTTATCTCAATTTCAATTAAAGTACTTGAAGACCATTTATAACAATTAGAGGATGAGGATTTATTTGTCCCTATTTTAATTTGTAGGAAACAATGCATACCCTTCAAGAATAGGTGGGTTGGTAAATTCATGTAATATCCAGATTTTTCTACACTCATGAAGTGGCTTTGTTCAATTTATTTTATCATTATCTACCATGTATTCTTATATAGAAGGACCTATAGCATGTGAATCGACAAACTGATAATTCTGTCTCTAAGATTTTATAATTGCGTTATCCAGATGAAACTTGGTTCACAATACTACTTTTACATGGAGACCCAAACTGCACTAGCAGTTCCTGATGAAGACAACTGCATGGTGGTTTATAGTTCAATTCAATGCCCTGAATTTGCACATATAGTTATTGCAAGATGTCTTGGTGTCCCCGAGCACAATGTTCGCGTCATTACACGAAGACTTGGTGGTGGCTTCGGTGGAAAGTGTATGAGAGCAATGAATGTAAGCATCATTACCATCATATTTATGTCTTTTATATCCTCTTTATCTGCTAAGTGCTTGTATTCTCGAAAAAGTACAGGCTGTCTCACCGTAAGACACTGTAACCCAATTCTTTTAGTGTAAATGGTGTTCTAAGTTGCCTTTTGAGGTATAATTGGTGACACTGCACTTTCAGGTTGCTGCGGCATGTGCAGTTGCAGCTCATAAACTACGCCGTCCAGTCAGAAGCTATTTAGATCGAAAGACAGACATGATAATTGCAGGAGGAAGACACCCAATGAAGATAAAATACAGTGTCGGATTCAAATCCAATGGGAAAATCACAGCACTGCACCTCGACGTTCTAATAAATGCAGGGATTAATACAGATTTCAGCCCCTTTATCCCAAATTCCATGGTAGCAACACTTAAAAAGTACAACTGGGGAGCTCTATCTTTTGACATTAAACTATGCAAGACAAACCTAGCTAGCAAATCAGCAATGCGGGCCCCAGGGGATCTGCAGGGATCTTATATAGCTGAAGCTATATTAGAGCATGTTGCTTCTGCCCTATCATTGGACATCGATTCTGTCAGGAACGCAAATCTCCACTCACACGAAAGCCTAAAGTTGTTCTACGGTAACGCAGCTGGGGATATGATAGAGTACACTTTGCCTACTATTTGGGACAAGGTAGCTACATCATCGGGATTTATGCAAAAAATTGTAATGGTTGAAAATTTCAACCGCTTCAATATCTGGCGTAAAAGGGGTATTTCTCGGGTGCCAATTGTGTATCAAGTGAGTCTAAATGCAACCCCTGGGAAGGTAAGTATCCTTTGGGATGGGTCCATTGTTGTAGAAGTTGGAGGCATAGAGATGGGGCAGGGGCTTTGGACTAAGGTTAAACAAGTAACTGCCTATGCTCTTGGTTCTATCCAATGTGATGGAACTGAAGACTTGGTTGAAAAAGTACGAGTGGTACAATCGGACACGCTTAGCATAGTACAAGGAGGCCTTACTTCCGGGAGTACAACGTCAGAAGCCAGTTGCGCAGCTGTTCAAGAGTGCTGTAATATTTTGGTCGAAAGATTGTCCCCTCTTGTGAAAAAGTTGAAGGACCAGAAGGGCTCAGTGAAATGGGATGACCTGATTCTACAAGTTTGTATTTATTTTCTCTCTCTCTCTCTCTTTTTCTCATGTAGGCTATTTTAGCAGGAAATTGTTGCTTAGTTGCTTACGTATATTAACTTTCATTAATTTGGGGATGCAGGCACATTATGAATCCATAAACATGGCAGCACATTCTTACTTTGTGCCCGAGTCCAGTTCTCAAGTATACTTGAACTATGGTGCTGCAGTAAGTGAGGTACGTAAACTTGTCTGATTGAGCGTTTTATCACTAAACAAATAAGGAACTGGATAGCTACTTATGTTTTGTTGCTCGCGATTGGTTTCTATGGGTAGATTTGAAATGCAATTATTTGGATTGCAGGTAGAAGTAAACATTCTAACAGGAGAAACAACAATACTGAGGACAGATATTATCTATGACTGTGGCCAGAGCACGAACCCTGCAGTAGATTTGGGACAGGTCTGTGCAGTGATATACATATGACTGAATAAGTTTAAATAAAAAAAAATAAAAAAAGTCCTATAAATGCATATCGAAGGTTTTCGTAGAGTTGTATGTTCATCAAATTGATCAAAAATAAAAAGTTGTAAACAAGTCTCTCATTATGACTATTCAAAATCATTTAAAGCATTCATATCTTCAACAGTTAATGATCAATATTACACATTTTCTTCCTACTTGAATGCTGTTGCCATTTTCCTCATGACTATTCAAAATCATATGATCTTCTTTTGCTTACGGTACTGGCTAACTTGTTCTTGTACAGATTGAAGGTTCGTTTGTGCAAGGGCTTGGATTTTTCATGCTTGAAGAGTACTTATCTAATGAAGATGGATTAATGATAACGGACAGCTTGTGGACGTACAAGATTCCAACTCTTGACACTATACCCAAACAATTTAACGTTGAGTTGCTCAACAGCGGACATCACAAAAATCGAGTTCTCTCATCTAAGGGTATGTCTCAAAGTATTATTTTAAAAAAGTGATTTTGTCCTGATGCATATTTTATCCTTGAAATGCTTGTGTCGGTGTAAAGAACAGAAAAGACCACCTTTTTTCGTCCGAAAGTACTCAGTTAAGCATATTTATACAACTTAGTTCTGAAACTAAGACATAAGTGTGATATTTGTGTGCAGCTTGTGGCGAGCCTCCATTGCTTCTGGCAGTGTCGGTTCACTGTGCGACTAGAGCAGCCATTATGGAGGCTCGAAAAGAGATAAAGCGTTGGGGCGGTGTTGAAGGGGGTGATTCACATTTTGTATTGAATGTGCCAGCTACTTTGCCTGTTGTTAAGCAACTCTGTGGTCTTAATTCTGTGGAGATTTACTTACAGAGCTTGCTCTCTCATTCTTGAAGCTATAGATTTTGTATAAACTGGATCATTTATATCAGGTGTAAAATAAAAGATGTACTCATAAAATAATGTGATGGAGATTTTAGGCAGTGACTGCTTCTGAGTTGGAATGTTCGTTCTGCGACTTCTCTATTTGTCTAAGGTAAAACCACCGTCTCAATTGTTTCTCCAAAATAACCAGAATCCTACCAAGTAACTTGTAACACAGACACACAAATAATCGATTTTCCCTTATAGATCTCATGTTTGCCAAAGTTTATTTCAAAGTTGTTTTAAGAGTTTATAAGGTGTAATTTTTAAGAAGTTACAAGTTAATAAAGTGTTTCGAAACTTGTTGTTTCCTAAACATTCTTTTTGTGAACTCTTTTGGGCATTTTCACATCATCGTCTTTTTGTGATTCGTTTTTTCCTCTTTTCTATTACTCATGTAGTTTCTTTTATGTTCTACCTCTTCTTTATTATTTGCCTTTCTTTTCTTCTTTTCCACTTTTATAATTTTATCTTACAATTGCATTTTCCTCTTACATTTTCTTCTTGGGTTCTATGTTTATATTGCATTCCTTCAACAATTGTATATATTGATTGTGTGAATTCATAATCAAACTCACTTTTCATTTGTAAGATTAGTCTTTCATAGTATTTGGAGTCGTTATATCCCTGTATATCTTGCTCTTTGCCACATCCCAATTTTCTCAACAATAAGTACGATATATGTGAGCTATACATCACATGTTTTCAACTTAAGAAGAAGTTGTATTGATCAATTGAAAATACATGATTGAAAGTAAAATTGCATAATTTTTTTTTTTTTTTTTTTTTATATTCAATTTGAAACATGAGTGAAATAAAAAACAAAAATGCTCTAGATTATAATGGGCCTGTTTGTTTATGGATTGACACAGTCGTTCAGGATTTAGCACAGTCCACATGTGTTTGGCTCTAGGTTGTGCACAATATATTGTGCCCAACCCTAAAACCCCCCAATAAATTATTTTAAACACCAAACAACAAAACATCAAACACCAATCCACTAACTACCCCTTACACACATCATCAATCAAACTCAATTTCCAATACAACTTTAATCAATTACCAATCATTTACTAACTATCTCTTACAAACATTATCAATCAAACTCAATTCTCAATACAACTTTAATCAATAATCAATCATTCACTAACTACCTCTTACACATATCAAATCACCTTTACCACCTTTTATATTATAACCACCCCACAACCCAATCTCCAACCAACATAAACAAACACTCACTTATTTACCCCAACCTCATATTCCACTTTATTCTTCACAGCCTACAGTACTCCAGCCACTCACAGCCATAAACAAACAGAGCCAATGTTTTGGCGGAATTGAAACAAAACTCCATGACATGCTTTATACTAGAACATCAATATAAATATATTTTTTTAAGTCAAGCATCAATAGAATTCAAATGTTGACATCCATAAATTAAAAAACAATTAGTTAACTCTTTGACATTCACAGCCTCCTCGTACTACAATTGAGCTTCAATAACCCGTAGAAACTAAAATATAGAATGAGATAAGCAAGCCACATGCTCAGTGGGGATAAGTTTGTCGACCTTTAATACAACTAGCACTACGCACGTGCGTTGCACGTGGTTATAATTTTTTACTATTATTTAATAAAAAAAATTAATTTGAACGTAAAATAATTGTACATTGTGATCACTGTAATATATATACACAACCTTGTAAATTATTCAATGTAATAAAAATTTATTCATTGAACAAACATGATTTTGAATCAACTAAAAACTAAAAAAATCACAAAAGAGAAATAGAAAAGTTAAATAACCTTATTCTTAATAAATAAGTTATAATAATTAACGTTAAAAGATTCGTAAAAAACGACATACCATGATATAGTGTAGACATATTTAGTCTTACAAACTTTTCTAAACATGTAAAATTTGATTTATTCAAACTATTGTTTACTTCTTATTATACAGAGACTTGATCATCATTAATATATCTTGAATATGGTTATACGATGATTGAAAAACTATATACGTAATATGAGGCATATATTTTTATGTTTTGCACCAAATCACTGGCATTTGAAGAAAAACACATTTTTAATTGTCTCATTACATCATCAACTGACATCCATGAGTTAATTATTTGTTATATACACACAAAATATTAGGCCTAACGTACTTTTCTATAATTCTCTAATAAATAATTTCGATTTCAACATACATTTGCACATGAATTTTTTTACATATTTTAATGTAAGGAAAAACTTCCAGCAATTTAATATCAATGTCCAACATCCAACTTTTGCTATGAATGTTATTTTCTAATTTTTCTATTATTATTAAGTATAACCCTCTTTAATATAATTTACTTATCGATTTAAGATTGCTTATTTCAATTTTCCTTAATTATTTTTTCAATGCAACGTCGAAATTTAAAAATTATGTGTGATTTAAAATAAAAATCCTACTATAATATAATTACAAAATAAAAAATACTTTTTATGGAAGATTGACTATATACATAGTGTCTCTCAATCTTCTTTCAAGACACATACTACAATCCATATAAAATATAATAAATGTTTTAACTAATTTGTAATGTCTTTAATTCCTTATTTAGTTATAGTGAAATGCCCCTAATTTTTCAAACATTGCACATCCATTTAAAAGTCTTATAGATACATGTTTAAACTACGCATTCCGATTTTATTTTCTCATTTTATTCTTTATTTAGACTATACAGTACTCTATTCGACGTAAATAGTTTTTATCTAATCTATTGTCAAGTTAATATTTAACATTCACATTTCGTTGTCTTTATTTTTCAGCATATTTAAATTAATTTTGTGATACTCATTCATATAATACAATTTTTGAATCATTCACAGTACAACTTAGTTCATTCACGGTACCCTATAAATTATATAGCATAGTAAGTTCATTTATCAAGTTATTACATATGCTTAAAAAAAAAAAATATATATATATATATATAATATTTTTATTGATTTAATAATTTGTTTAATGTTAGATCTTAAATATTTAAATGAATTTGATGCAACTATTCATGTCCACCAATTTTTACGTTTACCATTTTATTATTTATATTATTAGTACAATAAAATTTCACACCTCGGTCTAAACTCCAATTATTATAAATCTTGTTATATTTATGTCTCTCTTTAATTTTCTAACATAACAGTTTTTCTTTGGTCTACTAAAATTACATCACCTATTAAAAGTATTACATTAGTGAGTATGTTTGTAGGTGTGTAAGGTATGTAATTAAAAATGATGTTCAACTTATGGGTGATTCTATTGTACCATTGTGAGATAAATATGAAATTATATAATTTAGTGGGTCCCTCATATTTAAATACATATGTATTCTTATCTCGCGGTGGTGGTACCGAAGCTGGACTTACCGATGCATTTATAGTTTTTATATCTTCATATATATCTTTTACTGATTTCATATATAAGCTACTTTTACCACTTCCCTCCATTTTTTTCATCTTTTATATATATATATATATATATGATTTTCTCATATACTTTTTGAATTCAATAAAATTCGTAAATCAATTATTATTTTCTCTTGTTGTAATGTTTATAGTGAATCATTTACATATTGTTCTGACATATAATGTTTACATTTTTTAAATAGACTAAAAGATTTAATTTAATCTCATCCATTTTTTTCCAAAAAATTCTTTAATGGCATTTTTTTAAATTTAACTTTCAATCATTTTTATATAATAAAAAAATATAAGTACGATCGTATGTCAACAATCTTGTGTCTATTATTCGACTATGAAGTCAAACTTATAACTATTGAAATCATATTAAACTATTACATTTTACATATTTTAAATATTTTATCATGTCAGTATCATTAATCTTGAGTCATTCATATATTGTGGTAAATTAAATATTATATAATGCACTATCGTTGTTTTGTTGTAGTTATTGAAATGAGCATAGATGTTATAGCTACGCACCATACCTAAATTAAAAAAAGTAAACTAAAAATATATTAGTACTTTTTAGCCATGAAAACACAAAAACTTAATATAACATTCAATACCTAAATACCTTTATGGTATACCACTATTGCAAGTTAAGATTATTGTGGCCATTAACCTAACAAAGAAGTCAAAGTTTGGAGCTATTAAACTCCTACTAAACTATGTTTATTTTCTATAATTTTTATACATATATATAAATATCTTTTGTGTACATTTCAATTATTTAATATTTTGAGAATCATAAATTAAAGACTTTAATATTCATAATATCTTATATTCTTATTCCTTTTAGTAATATACATTATATTATTATTATTATTATTATTATTATTATTATTTTTATATACTTTCTTCAGTTCTTCATAAATTTCATATAGTTCTTCTAATTGGATTCTTTTACAATTATAGAGAAAGGAGAAAGATCTATTCACAAAAATTTAACATCAAATAAAAGGAATATGATACACTACAGTTATCTTGTCAATTTTTTATTTTTATTTTTATGTTTTATTACTTTTGGTTAAGGTTAATAGAATGAGTATATATATATTATAACTACGTACCTAAATTAAAAACAAAAAGTAAACAAAAAAAAAAAAAAAACTATTAAAATGAAAAATGGTAAATAAGAGCTTTCTCTATTTATGTGTATAGTTTTTTTTGTCTTGTTTTTGCTAATCGTAAAATCTTTTATTATTTTTTTCACAATGAAAACACCAAAACTTGATAATTTTGCAAACATTTATTATCTAAATAACTCTAAAGTACTACTATTTGAAATTAAAAGTCTTGGAATCATTATCCTAGTAAAAAAGTCAAACTTTGGAGTTACTAAAGTCCTACAATATGTTTAAATTTCTGTAATTTTCTTATAAATACATAAATATCTTTTGTGTAACTTCAATTATTCAATATCATGAGAATCATATACTAAAGTAATTTTACTTATTGTAAGTACATTTGTGCTAATTGGTCTTTCTCCTTTCTCTTCAAATATTATAGAAGAAACCAATTAGAAAAATTATCAGAAATTTATGAAGAATCGAATAAAATATAAACAAATAAAAAGAATAATATAATGTATTTTACTATCAAGGAATAATAATATAAGGTATTATGAATATTTAAGTTCAACTTATGTCATCAGTTGAATTATATATCTTATGAAATGTGATAAAAAAAATTCATAAGTTGAAACTTGAGAGATGAATTTTTATTATAAAATGGATCTTACTAAATAAATAAAACTTTTAAAAATAAAGTTACTAAATTAGCGTTAAAAATTTACTAATTAATGGTTTTTCTTTTCTTTTTTCTACAGTTTTCTTTTTTGATAATTATATAAAATAATCTCATTATAAAAGAGATAAGAAATTTAAAAACAAACTTAAAAATAAAAATAATAATGTTATGTATATTATTAAAAATAAAGAAAAATAGAGAATATGATTAATATGTAGGTTTAACTAATCCATTCGATGAATTATATATCATATCCGTGAAATTTTTTAGGATATCATCTCCACGAATTGATAGATGAACTATATAGGATTCTAACCAAATAAATAAAACTTTGAAAATATAGTTAATAAACTAACATTAAAAACTAAAATTCATTAATGATATAATAGGCAAATCAAATTTTGTCTAACCATAAAAATAAAAATTCAAAGATATAGTTTATAAATAAAACTTTAAGATATAGTTACCAAACTAACCTTAAAAATTAAAATTCATTAAGGATATAATAGGCAAATCAAATTTTGTAAGAAACAACTCACACTTTTATAATAGAAGTAGATTTATGAAATAATTAACAAATGCATATAACACACTGTAAAATAGATGTTGACCAACATAGTAAACATTTTGCCTGTTGAGCATAATATTGTATATAACTTGTTGCCTAAAGCTTATTGAAAGTTGTCCTTAAATATTAATCTTACAATCATATAATTTAAAATAGACAAACAACCCATAAAATGGAAACCCTCACAAGTATGTTAACCCTAAATATAATTCATGTAAAACTACAATAGACTGTAATAATAGTTGTTGGACAACATAATAAACTTGTTGAACTATTGAGCACTAATAGCACATAGATAGCTTGGAGCCTATAGCCCCTTAGCATATAGAATGTTGTGCTTAGATATTAATATCACAATCATAGCATTTAAATTAGACAAACACAGCTATTGGACAGAAATAATCCCCACATTAAAAAATAGAAGAACTCGATATCTTGATGCAAAATGTCCTATTGTCCGTAGTTGTGGATAGCCTCGTTCTCCAAATTAATATAATGTGTCCTCAATATATATATGGGATTCGAAAAATTGAGAATATAGGGCACGATAAATAGTTTAGAAATAATTTTGAAAGAGATTAAACTCTTGGACATCATTGGTTTATTGTGGAGTGGTGAATACATATTTTTTATCCAAAAAGGGTATGGGGTGAACTTTGAAAATTTAGTTGTATCCAATAGACAGATAAAAGGGTCATATTAGAATTTTAGAAATTTTCAAGATATATGAGTATGCATCTTGAATTTTAAAACTGGATTTCTTGATATTGAAAATTCTGCACAATGTAAGGGAAAACTTAATACCTAGAAGACTATGAGGTGGATCTCTTTGAAATTTTAAATACGGTAGATGATATGTATATAAATTACAATCCAATAATCAGATTTTTTGAGGAATTATAAGTATATATATCGAACTTTTAAAATCAGAATACATAATATTTTAGATACTGCACTGAAGTAGTATAAAAATAAAATAGATTAAATATATGTTAAATAGAGTTGAAATTTTACAGAATATCAGAGGTATGAAAAGAGAAAAAAAATTCATAATCTTTAGAATTTTCTGAATAGAGAAATGAAATTTTGATACAAGAATACTTGATTATTGGAAGGAGAAAATATTGAAAGATGAAAGTGGCACAATAAAAATTCCTAGAATAATATGGACAAATTTTAGTTGTGATGTTGGTTTATGACATGAATCTCATATTTATTAATTATATTCATATGGCTTTAGGACACTGATTAGTAGAAAATTATTTTTTATATATATAAGTAGGCCCAAAAATAATTAAAGCTCAATTTAGTACTAATATTATTTTACGAGTATTACGCTCTCAGTAGAAGTACGTAGTTTTAATCTCTAGAGTTTGTAGTGATTCTTTACAAAAATGAATCATTTTTTTGCCAAATTACTCTATTTAACAATTCATTAAGTTAGGATATAGTACGCACTTCGAAATATATGCCTAAATTTATATTATTCTTATCTCAAATATTTTCATAATTTTGAAAATTTGAAAAAAAAAAATTCTTGGAAGAATATTTGAATTAATCTAAAATTAAATAAAAATTAACTCTGGCTAATCCAGCAAAAAAAAAGAAGGATTTCATAATAAAATTAAAATCTTTTCCAAAATCAGAAAAGAAATCTATATGAAAAAAAAAAATCTTGTTTGACCAAATTGCCATATTTAAAGTACAATAATACATTAAGTATGGATATGAAAAACACTTCTAAAAAAGGACTATAATATTATGTTTAGACAGACATATATACCTAAATTTATTTTATTCTTACTGGAAATATTTTAATAAAATTTAAAAAATTTGCCTTTTTTTTTTTCCTTAGAAAAAATTATATATTACAAGACGAACTAATCTAAAATAAATAAATAAATTAGTTGGGTCAATCCGCAACAAAAAAGGAAACGAAATTTGAAACTTTTCTCAAACGAGATATTAGATGAGAAAATAATCTATATATGACAAAGACGGAATTGACCATATGCCCACCAGTGGGCACCATTTTATATGTTCACCGCGCCACATAAGTCGTTAAACCCACTTTAATCTAATTAATTTCTTTTCTTTCCCTTTTCATAGTACACAAATATATTACAATAATTTCTCTACTTTCCTTTATTCGTTTATCATTTTCAATTGGGTGAAATTAATTAGATTATAGTGGGTTCCACAGCTTATGTGGTGCATCACATAAGCGGTGGACATATAAAATGGTGTCCACCGGTGGATATATGATCAATTCCGATGAAAAAGAAATCTTGTGTGGCCAAATTATCCTATTAGCAGTATAATAATTTATTAAGTATTGATGTAGGCACTCTGAAATACATATATATATTCATTTAGTTCTTATTTAAAATATATTGATAAGATTCAATATTATGACAGTTCTTTGAAGACTATTACAAGATACATCAATCTAAAAGAGAGGAAAAATTGTAAACGTTGTCCATCAACTAGGGGGTTAATTTTCATACCCAGCTTGTTTGACGATCGCAATTTTCGTCCATCATGTTGGTGGGGAGAAGGGTGGAGCACAATTTGTGCCCAAAATTCACCGGAAAGCAATGTTGTTAAAACCAGACCGGACCGGACCGACCAGTTCAATCGGGAACCAGTGATGGATCCTCCGATTAGGAAAGCAAAATTGGAATCAAGGCTTCACTGGAAAAGTCAGGTCAAAACCGGACAACCTGGTCAAAACTAGTCCAAAATCGCCTTGCATATAACCGAAAAACCGGTTCTAGAAAGTAGAAAGAAGAAAAAGAAAATGAGAGAGAAGGATGAAAGGGGGAAAACTAATCTCTTATTTCCAAATCGGAACTCCTCCGCAACCCCGATCTCCTTGCAAAGCATTCGTTTCCGCCACAAGAGTAAAACAAATTAGGAGCCACAATTGTTCTTCTATGGGTTTTAAACGAAGAAGAAATCTAGGATTCTTTTCATCTATCATTTTTTTTCTCGCTCTTGACATTGCCAAGGCTGCGATTCAGTTTTGATAGCCCAATTTTTAGAAAAAAAAATCCTATGTAGAAGTGATAGACCCAGGACTAATGAACTCTGAAGCAGATGGGAAGATTGAATCTCTGCAATGAAATTGGGAAGCAAGAAGGGATTAGGGTTTGGAGTTGGGATTGGGGTTTGGGGTTGGGTTTGGGGTGGGGGGTGGGGGTGGTGGGGTAAATTGATTTTGGGAGGATTGCCTGAAGGTTCAAAACGGCACGTCATTTGTCATATGCCGGCAATTTAAGTGATTTCCGGCGAGGATACCTATGTGGCAGCTTATGTGGCATCCTTATCCCTTTTGGGCATAACTTTTCTGCCAAATAGAATGATTTTGGTGGCAATAATTTTAGAAAAACATGGCCAATTATGCTTGTATGTTATAAGTTGCAAAATTTGCATGTTCTCCATTTCCCTCAAGAACCCTGACCTGCAAAAAACAGAGGCTTCCGATTTCTTCAGTAACTTTACTAAATTTGAAAGATATCTCATTCTGATGGTTATATGAGTGAGTTCACACATCGTGGACTAATGCACTATAAGATTAAGGAAGGTCGGGTTGCGCTGCGTAATTGTCATTGCTCCTCTATTTTTTTGCCTTTGTTGCAAAAGTTGCCCATCGTCCAAATTTGCATGAAGGATGGTTTTGAGTACAAATATAACCTGTTAAAGAACAACTTACTAAATAGATACTTCACAATTCACCAAAAGGCAATGATCATTAATTAGTAGCATTCAAGATTTGCCAAACACACGAAATACATCAAACTGTCTCAAACTTGCATATTGACAAAATAGAGTTAATGACCTATTGTAAAACTGAGTTCACACAATTCTTATGGACGGATAAAACAGATTCGTGCTTAGCAAAAAAAATTGACATAGCAAAAACAACCAGTATTTCACAGAAACAACCAAGTTATATTCATTTCACGTCTTCTTCACATAATTTACTTCTTCCTACTATTTTCCTTCGTTTTCCCATATTTCTTGAGTTTTTCATTCATGTTCATGTATTTCTTTTCACTCTCCAGGGTCCCTGACGATAGCTTAATCTTCTTGAAGTGGATTGTCAACCATAGGGGGAGGCGCCTTGATATTAACTCTAGTCTGCCGAGCTGTTCCAAACGACATTTGAAGTTGATCCCACATGCTAGGTCCAATTACAAGTTGTGGAGGCACATTCTGAGATGGCTCTTCTATAGCTTGGGAGGGCTGAGTAAGTGGGATCTCTTTTGCAGGGCTGATAACAGATAGTGGGAGCAATGAATAGCCCAACAGAGAAGAAATACATGTTAGATTAGCTGATGAACTTGAGCTAGTTTCCTCCTTACTAGGGCCCATCTTCCTTTTCTTTTGCCAAGTTCTAATTGAAACAGCCTTAAAAAATAATATATTTAACACGACATAAATACGTAGTAATGGAGAAATAACACAAGAACATCAACATGTCAACAACTCACATCAGAAACAATCCAAGTATCACCACATGTTGGATCATCTTATTCCTAATTGATTATTTCATTCACCACTTGTTGCAGGTTTGACTGCCAAAGATAAAGTTCATGTCCTTCACACACAAGTTCTGTACTTGACTAAATCATGTCTTCTTTTCATCCTTTCAACTTTCTTCTTCTTAGCAGGTGGCTCATCGGACTCCCTCTTAGCTTTTTAGGTCTGCCAACACCCCTACCGAATTGGGAGGAATGGTGGGAAATATAAAGTGGAAGCCACTCACACAATACCTATGACTTGTTTCAGGAAACACTTCTTGAAAAATAATATAGTAAAATTTCATAATTTTTTTTAATTTTCTAGATAGGGGATTTTTTTTTATAAAAAAACACCTGTCTATTGGGAGGAGAATCGATTGATAGATGAAGACGAAACCCTAAAAGATCCCTCGCCGTGGACGATATATTTAAGAGAAAATCAGATTATTTGATTGTGATTTTGATTTATGAGGTAATTCCTTATATATAGATTATATTCCTAGGATTTTAGGACTTCTAATTGTACTAGGAAAGTGTTTTCTTATTCCTCAAGTAAAAATTGTGGGTTTGTGCTTTGATTCTAGAACATGGACTATAATTATAAACCATAAAATAATTTTTAAAAATATATAATTAGACCTTAAAATAATATGAAGCTCAATTTAGTAATAATAATACTTCCTCCGTCTCGACTTAATTTTTCTACTCTTACCGGGCACGGAGGTTAAGAAAAAATAGATTTTGTGGAATCTTTGACTTTTTCAAAGGTGGACATTGAGGAGATTTTGAGGCTAGACATTGTGAGAGAAATTTTATTTTTTGGGCTGACAAAGTTATTTGAAAAAAATCGGAAAAGCAAGTAAGCAAATTAAGCCGGGACAAAGGGAGTAATATTTTACGGGTGTCACAATATTGTTGGAAAAAAAAGAAAAAGAAAGGAAAATTCTAGAGCCAGTGCAATAGTAGCCCATGTATACGGTGGGTAGTTTCTTTGAATTGTTTGCACACATGATGAAAATTTTACAACTATCGCCTTTATCAATTTTTTAAGATATTAAATATTTTTCTTCAAAAAAAATCTTATCATTTTTAACAAATCCAAAATTGAAATTTGCCTTTTATTCTTTACTTTTATCAATTATCCAAAATTGATCGTTCCATTCATCGTCCATGTAATCTTTTTAAAATATTTATTATTTTTTATTCATTGCGTAAAACGGAGAATGGATTAAAGTATTATATGCAAGACTATTGTTGCATGCATATCGATACAGACACACAAGCACTATAAAAGTGCTCAATTTGGGCATGGCCTACTATACCTCTTTTAAATAAAATATTAAAAAGTTATACAATTTCGTATCTTTCATAATATTTTTTTCTTGAAATATATATTATATCCCTACTTAATGAATTATTATATTGTTCATATAGTAATTGGTTAAACAAGATTCCGTTTCATATAAATTTCTTCTATCATCTAACATTACAACTACATAGTTTTTATTTTATTTGAAATTAAATTAGAGTAACATAAAAGTGACTTAAACCTTAGCTAATTTGTATTTTACCTATCAATCCCCTTTTAAATATAACATGAAAGAGTTATTTTGTAGATTTCATATGTTTTTTTAAAGTGCTTACTATACCCATACTTATTATACTGCTGATATTGTAATTTGGTCAAACATTTTTTTCATATAGGTTTCTTCTCTCATTTAATATCACGTTTGAAAAGTTTTTACATTTTAGAATTAGTTTCTTTTTGTGGCAGGATTAATCCATACCAGTTTCTTAATTTATTTTGGGGGAAATTGCAAAAGTTGTACATCAACTTGGGGGGGTTGACTTTCATACCCAACTTGTTTGACCATAGCAATTTTTGCCCAGCATGTTGTGGGAGGGGTGTGCAATTTGTGCCTAAAATTCGCATGAATTTTCAAAATGGCATGCGATTTTTATCACATGTCGGCAACTTAAACATTTTTTAGTGAGAATTACCTCTATGTGACATCTTATGTGGATTTTTTGTTTTTTAAATCTTGTATTCCACCATGACAACTTTTTTGGAGGAAAATAAAACCTCATTATCTACTTATCCGTTGCAAATACACACTTAACACTTCTCAAACAAAAAAACTGAAGAACCTAAAAGAATTCGCGAATCCCCTAAAACTCTATTTTGCAAGAAATTTCGGCATTAGATCGATTCGACGGTGCTCATAAGGAATGACAACTACCCAGTCCTCCTCCACCCCCACCGTAAGTTTTTTCAAAAGAATCTTTTTGTGTTGGACATTAGTGGTTATATTATGCTAATCACCATTGTTTTTTATTAAAGTATTGGTGATCTCCACTTAAATCGTAGCCACAACTTAATGTACGGAAAAAGCCCTAATTTTTAATTCTGTTTTGGGGACCATAAACCATTGAAATGTGTAAATGGGCCCTTATTGTTTATGTTTATTGCCGGACTTGTGTTAAAGGTGTGCATTGTTTTGTTTTTGGGAGACCCTGATTCGAAATCCATCACATTGGTCATGCGTTATGGTGGGAAGTTTGAACAGAAGCCAAAACCTAAATATTATGGAGGCAAGATACAATTTTCTTACTATGACGATGAAGTATTTCTGTTTTTGGGTTATGGGCTTGTGGGTGATAGTGAGTTATATCTTAAATTATGGTTGATAAACAATGGTAGTCTTTGTTCGACGATGTAGATGTTAAGTATTGGCATGAAAATAACATCTCGAAGAGCGAGTATCTGTTGAAAAGTTAATTGATTACTTAGTTGATGATTCTGCCGATGGTGAAATAGTATTTCTTCCCTCAAAGCATGATCGATTTGAATATGGTTGAGGAGGCGTGTTTGGATACTGAGCCAGAACTAGGCCAAAAGGAGGGGGATGTTGTATATGTTGAAGGAAGGGGGTGGAGGAAAACAATGGCCAAAGAAAATTTGGTAGCGGAGCCTGCTGTGTTAGAGGAGAAACAAGTTGCTCAAAACATGGGCAAAAAGGGGTATATTGAAAATGATGCTGAAAAATAGGCTGTTAGGAGAATTGTTACAACAATACAAAGGGGAAAGATGAAGATTGGTGAAGTATCTACTATGAAGAGGAAAAAGAAATTACAATAGGAAGGGCAAGGCTAAGGTTGATATTGGAGGGAGTGGAGAATGACAGTTAACGGAGGAATTAGATTTTACGGATAGTGATTACGAGCAAGAAGAGAGCAGCAGTGAGGATGGTGATGTTGTCTTTGATAAGGCTATTGAAAGCAAGGGCAAAGCAAAGGTCGACGAAGAGCCTGAGTTAAGTGAGGATTCTTCAGACATGAACGATGAGGTTGAGGATGAAGATGATTTAGATGAAATAAAGGTGTCTGACGGAGAAAAGGAAAGGCCGGCTTTCCCTATTTTTAATCCAAGCACAATCATGAGACCACCATTTGTGGTAAGCCAAATATTTAGCACAAAAGCAGAGTTCAAGAAGGCTCCTCAATCAAGTGCTATTATTGACAAGTGGAACATCCACTTTACAAAAAGTGACCCAGACCGGTGTTATGCCTATTGCAGGGACAAGGAATTTAGATAGAGGATGCATATAAACAAAATGCAGGGCCAAGCTTCATGGTAGCTTAGATTGTGCAATCCAACCCACACATCTCCAAAGCTTACAAGGTTAAGAATTTGAAAACACCTTGGCTAGTTGATAAGTGCCTTCCTCTTTTTTAGACTGATGTAAAGAGGGGTGTGAAGGGCTTCAAGCTAGATGCTGGTAGGATATTAGTGTCACTATATCTAGGGAGTCAGTCTTATAGGACTAAGAAGTTTGCTTTGAGGAAGCTGCAAGGGAGTCAAAAGGACCAATATGATAGGTTGTGGGATTATGGAACCAAGCTCAAAATATCAAATCCTTTGTCAACAGTTATTCTTGGTAATGTGAAGAATGAAAAGGGCTTGGAAAAGTTTGATAGGATGTACATTTGCTTCAAGGCACTAAAGGATGACTTCAAGGCTGGCTGCAGGCCAATATTAGGGGTAGACAACTGTTTTTTGAAAGAAAAGTACGGGGGTAGGCTTTTGAGTGCAGTAGATGTTGATGCAAATAATCAATAATACTTGGTGGCGTACGCAGTTGTGTCCAATGTGTGCAGTGAAACCTGGGAGTGGTTTTTTACCATATTAAAGAAATATTTGGGAAACAATCGACTATATATGAGTCAGTTTTGTATTAGACAAGCAAAAAAGGTTGATTCATGCTTTTCAAGAAGTGTTTCATGATGCGAGTCATAGGTATTAGGTGAGTGGGCTTCCACTTTATACATCCCACCATTGCCTCCCTAGTTCAGTAGGGTTGTTGGCAGACCTAAAAAGCTAAGAAAGAGGGAGTCCGATGAGCCAATTACCAAGAAGAAGAAAGATGCAAGGATGAAAACAAGGCAGAATTCAACCAAGTGTAGAACTTGGGGTGTAAAAAACATGATCTTTATCTTTGGCAATTGGACCTGCAACAAGTGGTGAATGAAATCATCAATGACGAACAAGATGATCCAACATGTGGTGATACTCGGGTTGTTTAAGATATGAGTTGTTGACATGTTGATGTTCTTGTGTTATTTCTCCATTACTTACGTATATATGTTGTGTTAACTATTTTTTTTTAAAGGTTGTTTCAATCAAAACTCGGAAAAAAGAAGAGAAAGAAGGGCTCTAGTAAGCAAGACCGGACCTAGTCATTTCCGGGCCTAAGTCGAGTTTTTTCATAATGGGCCCCTAAATTATATTTTTTCTTCAATGGACAAACAGAAAAGAAAACACATAAAAAAATGAAGCATTGTCATAATGCTAAAAATATTTATATCAAAACATAAAAAATAAAAGACAAACAAGTTGAAAATAAATATTTAAATACAACTCGCCTCAAAGTTTTGATGGCAAAAGTATTAACCAAGGGGTCAATCAATAATTTTTATATATATCAGCATATTCATGTGGGTCAAGACTCCAAATCATAATCAAATTGAAATATATATTTAAAATTAAGTCGAGGACTATGAAGGCTAAAGCAGGCCTTTCTGCCAAGAAAATATTATAATAAAATTGAGGCCCACAAGGCAGCCCAGACATCCCAGGCCCAACGCCCAGCAGTTTACAGCAAAAAGGAGGCGCAATGACTTGAGCGGAATTTGAACCCGCGTTTGCACAACCCACATGTTGTTACCTTACCGCTGGACCACTTAACTCTTTCATGCAATATTCTTAATAGATTAATATATATAATATGTGTATATATATAAATATATGTAAAAATTATTTCGGGCCCCTAAAAAATTGTAATTATTTTGGGCCCGAGTCGCCGGACTCTTCCGCCTAACGGAAGGTCCAGCCCTGCTAGTAAGGAGGAAAGTAGTCCAAGTTCATAAACTAATCCAACATGTATTTCTTCTCCGTTGGACCCTTCATTGCTCCCACCATCCGTTGTCACCCATGCCGAAGAGATCCCACTTACTTATCCCTCCCAAGCTACAGAAGAGCCATCTCATAATATGCCTCCACAACTCGTAACTAGACCTAGCATGTGGGATTAACTTCAGATGTCATTTGGAACAACTTTGCAAACTAGAGTTAATTTCATAGCGCATCCCCCTATGGTTGACAATCTACTTCTGGGAAGATTGAGCTATCGTCAGGGACCCTGACATCACTGCATTGTAATGGAGAGTGGATAAAAATACATGAACATGAATGAAAAACCCAAGCAATATGGGAACACAAAGGAAAAGAATAGGAATAAGTAAATTTGGTGAAGAAGACGTGAGATGAATATAACTTGGTTGTTTCTGTGAAATACTAGTTGTTTTTGCGATGTCAAATATTTTTTGCTAAGCACGACTCTCTGTTTTATTAGTCATTCGGAACTGTGTGAACTCTACTTTACTCTAGGTTGTTAACTCTGTTTTGTCAATATGCAAGTTTGAGACAGTTTGATGTATTTCTTTTGTGGCAAATCTCGGATGCTACTAATTAATGATCATTACCTTTTGGTATGAATTTGTGAAGTATCTATTTAGTAAGTTGTTCTTTATCAGGTTATATTTGTACTCAAAACCATCCTTTGTGCAAATTTGGACGATGGGCAACTTTTGTAATAGAGACAAAAAAAATGAGGAACAATGACAACTATGCAACCCGACCGACCTTCCTTAATCTTGTAGTGCATCGATCCACGATGTGCAAACTCACTCATATAACCCTCAGATTAAGACGTCTTTCAAATTCGGCAAAGTTACTGAAGAAATCGGAAGCCTTTGTTTTGCAGGTTAGGGTCTTGAGAGAAATGGAGGATGTGCAACTTTTGCAACTTATAACATAAAATAATAGTTGCCCATGTTTTTCTATAATTATTCTCACCAAAACCGTCTAATTTGGCAGAAAAATTATGCCAAATAATGACAAGGATGCCACATAAGTTGCCAGATAGGTGTTCCTCACCGGAAATCACTTAACTTGCCGGCAAATGTCAAATCACGTGTCGTTTTGAACTTTCAGGCGAATTTTGAGTACAAATTAGACACCACCCTCCCCCAACATGCTGAGCAAAATTACAATAGTCAAATAAGCTTGGCATGAAAGTCAATGCCCCACCCTAGTTGAGCAATTTTCCCTTACATACATTAAGAGAAGTGCAAGTTGGAAGAAAAGAAAATGTTGTAGATAAATAGAAAATGCAAGAGAAATTATAAAAGATTGTGTTGTCTAAATTAAGTAATAGTCTGTACGGAGGGAGTAACTAGAAATTAAATAGTATTAAAGTAGGAAGTGGTAGGAATGAAGCTATTCGTACATGCTAGAGTTGCCAAAATTGATGAGTTTGAAACTAATCTTGTTTTCCAAATGCAGGATGGAATTAAATAAGTAGGAGTAGGTGCGGTAGTAATGTGTTGATAAATATAGGTGGGAGTTTGTATTTATTTATTTAAGTGAAAGAAAAAAGTGTAAAGCAGCAAAAATGGAGGTGGATGATAATTGGGTGGTTTTTGAAGTGAATGGGGAGAGATTTGAGGTGGCTAGAATTGAAGGTTCAACTACCTTGCTTCAGTTCTTGCGCTCAACCACTCGCTTCAACAGCGTCAAGCTTGCCTGCGCTGAAGGTCTCTCTCTACTACCTTCTCTCTATTTATATACTCAAATGCCTTCTTTGCTACCTTTAATAATGTCATGTCCATATTGCACCATTCAAAATACAACATTCTCATTGTTATACTAGATTATAAATTTTTTAATAACAGAATTGTAAGTAAGTTGGTTAAGTACCTTGTAATGCAAACTAGTGGTCACACACTAAATTTTATTAATCTCACCCATACCAGAATTAAATGGGACACGAATCCTCATATAATTATAATTATATAAACGTAAAAGATATCTAATAAATTAAAAAATAAATATGAGACAAGGAGCATCCTCATATAATTAAATAAACTTAAAAAATATTTAATGAAGTAATAGAATAACAATTAACAATAACTCATAAATATATTTAAAATAATTTAATAAATTAACTAAATAAGGTTAAAAAATTATTTGACAATTTAAATTCGAAAAATTGGCCGTGACTTGGAGATTAATTTTAAGATTTTCTGTTTCTTATTTTCTTTAAATAATTTAAGGTGTTGGGATTTCGAGATCAATTAATAGTTTTATGATTTTATTTCGTTATATTTAAACTATCCAATTATTTTAAAATTTCATTTTAACAATTTTTTTATTTACTTAATAATATTTCTAATTTATTAAGTGAATTATAAATTTAATTTGATACTTATAAATTTCATGTTTATCTTTTAATTAGAATTTGAAGAGCTTATTTGACTTTAAGTGAAGAGATTTCTGTACAAAACTATCCGAGGCTTACCCGAGGCTAATCATGCATGGGCATGGTTAGGGGGGAAGGATCCGACAAATAAATATAGACGGTTAATGGAAGTTTAACGCTTAAGTAGGAATTAGTCGGAGCTAATCGGAAATTTCTGCATCAGAAATATTAATTTTTTTTTTTATTTTCTACGGTATTATAAATATGCATGTCTCGTTTCTGTAAGTAATAATTATTGAAAAAAAAGTAAAAAAAAACAGGGGTCCAGTTTAAAATTTCGACTCAGGCCTAAGCAATGCTAGGTCCAATCCTGCACCCGGCCTACTATATATTTAGTCTGACCGGTCCGTGGTCCTTCGAGCTATTAGTCCATTTGTCGGGTCTAATTATATACTTCGGATTTAGATTCTTGTGGCTCAATCCTCATAGAATGTTGGTAGGGACGAGATGATTTTGCCACCTCTACATATTTACTCATAATTGATTAAAATAAAGATTATCATTACTAAAAAAATCTTGATTAGAAAGTAGTTTTCATGAAAAAATCAACCCCTATTATTTTGGAGGTGACTTTTCTCTCTATATATACTAATATGTCCCCCCCCCCCCTCCCTCCCCCCGTGCGATGCACGGGAAAGACCTTAAATAATTCTGTTTTATATACAACAATGTCATTTTGTTTAATGTTAAGAAATTAGAGGTGGAAAAACTCAGCACGACCTGTTACCAAGACACGAACTCATATAATAATTTTGAGTTCGGGTGGATGTCTATCAGACCTGGGTCGTTATAGGATCAACCTGATAAGAAATGATAAAATTTGGATCGACGATAAAATTTTGGTCGGGCAAATCAAATAATTGCCCTATAGCTTTAATATTCTAATTATAACTTATGAGTAATAATTTATTTGGAAATATTGGAGTTGATTGATCTAGTAGAAGAAATTTACTTGACGAAGAGTTTGAAAACATGTAAGTATTAAATTTGATACCTAATCTTACAATTTGCAACTATTCTCAGTTTGTCTCATACAACCCGTATTTTGAGCACAACCCAACCTACAACATTAGCTTCAATAATACATTGATGTCACTCTAAGAAGAGAATCCACTGAATCAGAAACAAATGCCCTAAAATAACCAATATTAACAACATCTGTCTCGCTACTTGTAAGTTATTTATCAAGAATCACACTTATTTAATTAATCCTATGCCAAATAAAATAAAGCAAAGGCACAAACATATTCAGAGATGAACAGCTGAGACAGGAATAAATGCTCTCAAGCAAGTTGAAATACCGACAACAAAGACTCACCCCTTGGCAGTGCCAAACAAAATCTTCATACGCCCCTCCCATAGGAGGTGCCCGAGATGCACCATAGGTCCATGGAGCTATTCCTCAAGATTTCCATTGATGTAAGGCTGTCAAGTAAACCTTGGATAATGAGAATAATAAATTCAAGAGAATTATGAATATACCTTGGAAAATAAGTGAGATGATGTTTTTGTTGAATGGTGATTTTTTTATGAAATGCAGTGTGAAGATGTGATATTTATAATATCTTATTAGGTCAAAAATCCCATAACATAATAATCTAAAATATAGGAGTTTTAAAATCTGTCGATTTTTATCACCACAAATTAAGGATTTCAATATATTTTTTTTTAATTTGATAATTTACAAATGATTTTAAAATCAAATGTCTAAAAAAATTGATTAATGGTGGATGTCTTATTATTAAGTAAGATAAGATAAGATTGATATATTTCAGTTTTCGAAACGAAGTGAATATATTAACAGATTCATCAATTAATTAAAATAGATTATATATTCAGTCAAATACTGTCAGTTGCTAAAGTTAAGGGATTTTATTTTGTAAATTAAATCTATATGCTTATTTATTCTTTATTTTTAGGGAGAGATATCATATCTTCCACAAAAAAATGTGATTCGGTTTAATTTTTACCAAATTAGTAAGTTAATAAAATTGTTTTCCTAATTTATCGGAGTAAAAAATGGTAGGTCAGTGGACCAGCCATAAATTAAAATTTACAGTCAAATATTAAAATAAATTATTTTTTAATTTCCCAAATAAGTATATAAATTGGGGAGGGGGGGGAGATGAAATGCTTTATTTCCAGATACAAGAATAACACATTTTTTAGATAGTTGGAATATAGGGTTTGCAATTAGTATTTCTTACCCTAATTTTCTGCGATAAAATAAATTTGTAGATTCGTTTACATAGTAATTTCGATAAAAAAAAAATTAATAATAATAGCTGATTTATTTGGGTATTGTAACATAAATAATATTGGTAAAGATTCATTCTAAAAAATTAGGCAAAAACTTGGGTGCATATAGTGCTTAATGTGTATACCAGGTTCAAATTTGCACGCAGGTTGCGCGTGACCCGCATGAATTTTTTTACTTTTTTTTTTTTTGTATTTTTACAGTAGACTATTTGTATGCTTACAGTAAACGTATTATGTTCTTGTAGTATAGTAATTTTGTTTTTAGAGTAGATTTATTGTTTTTTTCAGTAGACTTATAGTGTTCTTGCAGTATAATATTTTGTTCAGAGTAGACTTATTGTGTTCTTACAGTGGACTTATTTTGTTCTTGCAGTAGAATTTCTTATAAAAAAAAAGGCGCCACCCGCGTTCTGACCCAGTTCGCGGATGCGAATGTTTTACGAATTATATTTCAGCGATTTTTTGGAGTCCATGTGTTAAATTGTAGTGATGTACAATAAGCCTATTGTACATCACGTGCACACAATTGTTATTCAAAAAATTATGGGTAAAGATTGATTTGTATCTTACGATTTGATAATTTTGTAAAGTAAATCTGGATACAACTAATTACTCCCTTCCTCCCACCTTATCTTGTACACTTTCCTTAAACAGCCGTCTCACCTTATCTTGCACAGCCTAAAAAAAGAAAGTTATAACATAATCTTCACCCTAGGGATGCAAGTCAAACCAAATCATACCGATTCGATTCGTGATTCGAATTCGTTTAACGTGATTCGATTCGATAAAATTCGAATTCGAATCCGAATTCGAATCAATTTTGATATTCGTTTAAAATTCGAATCGAATTCGAATATATATGTATTCGATTCGTTAAATTCGATGATTCGATTCGATATGTATATGATATTAAATATATATTTACTATTAAATATATACCCAAATTATGTATTTAACTATATTTTGGTACATTGAGTAATTGATTGCTAGCTTATTATGTAATATTTCTCTTAGTGTTGATTGAAGTTTATTAAGTATTAGATGACTTTTTTTATGTTTTTATTATGCTCTTTATGATTTCTATGTATTGGAGGACAAAAAACTGATTTTTTTAATTTCGAATCTCGAATTCGAATCAAATCGAATCTAGACAAATTTAATTTCGAATCGAATTCGAATCGATTTTTTTCTAAATGACAACTATTTTTTGTTGAAAATTTTGAATTCACGAATCACGAATCGAATCGAATATATTCGAAATTTTGTTTCGAATCGAATTCGAATCGGACTTGAAATTCGATTGGCGAATCGAATCGAATTCGAATCGAAGCCAAAATTTACGAATTCGAATCGAATCTCTTAATATTCGCTTCGATTCGGTTCGTTTGCATCCCTACTTCACCCTCAATCCACCTTTGAAAAGTCAACAAATAACCAAAAAGCAACTTTTCTTAATACCCGTGCCGACCCCCCAGTGCAAGATAAGCCCGGATGGAGGGAGTATTACTTATATTTAGGGACAAAATTTTCAATCCAATAAATTCAACAACTTCCCTAATTTTGCGAAAGCATTAGCATTGCATATATATGTACCAGATTCGGAGATATTTTAAACATATATTGCATTCTTTTTCTAATTAATTTTGTTTTTTATTACCAAATATAGCAAGCAGTTGGGGCGAGAAAATCAATTTTTTTCAAAAGTGGTAACAATACATTTGTTATTATATATTTATATATATATAGATGGATGAATTCAACAAAGGTTATTATCGCAAAATAAAAAAGAAAAAATGCTTTCGTTAATTAGTAAGTAATTTCGGCGGGAAAGTCAGTTCGAAGGACTAATTTGCACATTTTAGTTTAGTGGGTTCCGGAAGGAATACGATGTCGTTGTGTCAGTGTGGACTTGCATGTGAAGAAAGATGATGATCAACCGCTCGTTCCAATCCTTGGATTGGAGCATCCTTCTAGAATAATGGAAATGTAGTGTGTTTTTGCTCAACTTTTCCCTCTCTCGTCGTCGTCTTCTTCTTCTTCTTCTTCTTCTTCTTCTTGTTCTGCTTAAATTTTGATGGGAGCAATGTGTTGTTATATTGACCTTATCATTTGCAGTAATTTTTACGAAATTGGTTATTAGTTATGCATAGATAAAGCTGATTCATCCTATTTTAATTGTTCCTCATCAGAATTATTTGTATTTCACACTATGTTATATCTTTTATCTCATCCAATGTTCAATTTGAGCGATAAAATGCACTGAGTTCAAATCTACAATCACATTACCAGCTAGTAAATGAATTATATCTTATTAATCAAACAAACTTCAGCCATGTACGTCCTGCATTTGATGACTAATAATGGAAGTAGAATCCTTTGTGAACGAATCTGTTATCATTTCTCATAGCTTTGCGAATTGGAACCTCTACAGGTGGTTGTGGGGCTTGTGTCGTCCTGCTGTCAAAGTACGACCCCGTACATAAACAGATCGAAAGTTACACTGTGAGTTCGTGTCTCACGCTTCTTTGCAGTGTTAATGGCTATTCCATTACCACAAGTGAAGGCCTTGGAAATAGTAAAGATGGCTTCCATCCAATCCATCAAAGGTTTGCTGGATTCCATGCTTCTCAGTGTGGCTTTTGCACTCCTGGAATGTGCATCTCACTTTTCTCGGCCCTTGCCAATGCCGAGAAAAAGAATGATTCGCAGCCTTCACCTGGATTCTCCAAGCTGACGGTTTCCGAAGCTGAAAGGGCTATAACAGGAAATCTCTGCCGATGCACTGGCTACCGACCCATTGCTGATGTGTGCAAGAGTTTTGCAGCTGATGTTGATTTGGAGGATTTAGGTATCAATTCTTTTTGGAGAAGAAGTGACTCAAAGGAAGTTAGGGCAAGTAAATTACCATCCTATAATCCAAAAGATCATGTTTGTCCATATATTGAATTGAAAGATGAATACAAATCAACCAGGATTTTGAATTCAGAAAAAATATCTTGGTTTACTCCAGTTACCGTTGAGGAGCTTCAAGGGTTTTTGGTGTCGGGAAATGGTGCAAGGATCAAGCTAGTTGTTGGCAATACTGGCACTGGCTATTACAAAGAAATTGTGAAGTATGATAGATATATTGATCTGAGGTATATCCCTGAGCTTTCAGTGGTTAAAAAGTATGACTTAGGGATTGAATTTGGAGCAGCATTGCCAATTTCTAAAGTCATATCATATTTAAAGGAAGAAAGCAAGTCCAACTTAGGCTCAGGTGGAGCACTGGTTTTAAGTAAGATTGCTGATCATATGGAGAAGATTGCTTCGGGTTACATTCGGAACTCAGGTAGTATAGGGGGCAATTTGGTCATGGCACAGAGGAAGGATTTTCCCTCAGATATCGCTACATTGCTTCTTGCTGTGGGTTCTAGTGTCAGCATTTTGACAGGTCACAAACGAGAAAAAATTTCTTTTGAAGAGTTCTTATATCGACCACCTATCGACCCCAACGATGTACTTTTGAGTGTCCATATACCTTTTCTTGAACCAACAAGAACTGACGGTTCTGATCCAAATAATTCAAGATTGATTTTTGAAACCTACCGAGCTGCACCACGCCCACTTGGAAATGCTTTGCCATACTTAAATGCTGCCTTCTTGGCGGATATCTGTTCTAGCAGAAAGGGGGTTATAGTGAACCACATTTGGTTGGCTTTTGGCGCTTATGGGACAAAACATGCATTAAGAGCAATTGAAGTGGAGGAATTTCTGGCAGGGAATATACTTACTGTTAGAGTTCTGGATAAAGCTGTAAAACTAGTAAAAGATGCTATTGTATCTGAAGATGGAACAACGTATCCTGATTACAGGAAAAGCTTAGCCGTTAGTTTCTTGTATTCCTTTCTTATTGCATTCGTTGATGTTAATTTTACTGTATGTGGTAGCGCGTCTAAGGATTTGAATGGCTTGGGAATATCTTCTAGAAACATTGGTGATACAAGTATAAATCCAATGAGAAATCCTCCATTGCTGACATCTGGAAAACAATATATTGAATCTAGTAGAGAATATTATCCAGTGGGTAAACCGATGCCCAAATCTGGTGCTGCTATCCAAGCCTCTGGTTCGTTCTGTCCTTTTCAGTTTCCGTTATGCTTTTTAGCTGATGGAAGTCAGTCCAGTTTTCATCTCTTGCTCTTTATAAATTGCCAATCTGCAGGTGAAGCCGTGTATGTTGACGACATTCCTTCGCCTCCAAATTGTGTGTATGGAGCTTTTATTACTAGTACGAAACCTTTAGCTCGAGTCAAGGGTATTTCATTCAAGTCTAACCTGCAACCAACTGGCATTGTTGATGTTATCTCTATCAAAGACATCCCAAAAGGAGGAGAAAATATAGGAGCTAAGGCTGTGTTTGGTCCCGAACCTTTGTTTGCTGGTGATATAACTACATTTGCTGGTGATGTCATTGCATGTTTGGTACTTTAACTTTCTCATGTGCTATAAGTTGGGGGACGTTTCTCTCTAATTATAATTCAGAGTTTATCGAATTCTTTGAACAAATCCAAATCTCGGATTATCTCATAGGTTGCAGAGACGCAAAAGCAAGCTAATTTTGCTGCAAAAATGGCTGTAGTTGACTATGATACTGAAGGCCTAGATCCACCAATTTTAACTGTTGAAGAGGCTGTGAAGAAGTCAAGTTTCTTTAATGATCCTTCTCCTTTAGTTCCAACCAAGGTTGGTGATTTCTCAAAAGGAATGGCCGAAGCAGATTACAAGATTTTCTCTGCGGAGGTACTTTGTTTTTCTTTGTACAAAAGAAAACTTAATTAAACAATTGGTTTGATCATTTAATGATTTAGATGCAAAAATGGTCATCATCAAACAAATATTTGCATGTTCTGCTATTTATTCATCAACTAAAGAAGACGTAATGTAAGTGAACTGACATAACAATCATTCTTTCTCTATTATTTGCTGATCATGATATCCAGATCAGACTTGGTTCACAATACTGGTTTTACATGGAGTCGCAAACTGCACTTGCAATTCCAGATGAAGACAACTGCATGGTGGTTTATAGTTCAATTCAATGCCCCGAGTATTTGCATATAGTTATTGCAAGATGCCTTGGCATTCCCGAGCATAACGTTCGTGTTATTACAAGAAGACTTGGTGGAGGCTTTGGTGGAAAATTCCTTAGAGCAATGAATGTGAGTATGATTACGATCAGATTTGTCTCTCATCTATTTCGGCTAAGTTGGATGCATTGGGTCTTTCAGGGTCTATTTTGAACAAAATAAGAATAATATAAGTATTTACTTTCGTTCATGTCTTTAGTGATGCAACAATATTTTGTTTTTATATATGAATTGAATTCTTGATTGCAATAAGGCATACATTATCGGTCACATGTCAAATTCAGGTTGCCACAGCGTGTGCAGTTGCAGCTCATAAATTACGTCGTCCAGTCAGAATCTATTTAGATCGAAATACCGACATGATTTTTGCTGGAGGAAGACACCCTATGAAAATATCATACAGTGTTGGGTTCAAATCCAATGGAAAAATCACAGCACTGCACCTTGACATACTAATTAATGCAGGAATTGCTGTGGATTTTAGCCCCTTTATGCCATATAACATGGTAAGCTCACTTAAAAAGTACAACTGGGGAGCTCTATCTTTTGACATAAAAATATGCAAGACAAACCAACCTAGCAAATCACCAATGCGGGCCCCAGGGGACGTGCAGGGATCTTATATTGCTGAAGTTGTATTAGAGCATGTTGCTTCTTCCCTGTCAATGGATGTCGATTCAGTCAGGAACATTAATCTTCACACATATGAAAGCCTAAAGCTGTTCTACGCTCGTGCAGCTGGGGAGTCGATAGAGTATACTTTGCCTACTATTTGGGATAAGGTAGCTAGATCATCAGGTTTTGTGCAAAAGATTGCAATGATTAAACACTTTAACCGCTCAAACCCCTGGCGTAAAAGGGGTATTTCTCGCGTCCCTATTGTGTATCAGGTGGCTGTATTTGGAAGTCCTGGGAAGGTAAGCATCCTCTGGGATGGATCAATTGTTGTAGAAGTTGGAGGCATAGAGATGGGGCAGGGGCTTTGGACTAAGGTTAAACAAGTAACTGCCTATGCTCTTGGTTCTATCCAATGTGATGCGACTGAAGACTTGGTTGAAAAAGTACGAGTTGTACAATCGGACACATTGAGCATAGTACAAGGAGGCCTTACTTCTGGGAGCACTACGTCAGAAGCAAGTTGTGCAGCTGTCAGAGAATGTTGCAGTGTCCTGGTCGAAAGATTGACCCCTCTTATGAAAAGGTTGCAGGAGCAGACGGGCTTGGTTAAATGGAAAGATCTAATTCTACAGGTTTATAATTTGTGTATCTAAATTGCGTTCCCAAATTATCTATATATTCATATATTTTACAGGGAGATCTTGTATAGATTGATTACACATAGTGATGAACATTGTAATCTTTGATTTGGGGATGCAGGCACATTATGAATCTATAAACTTGGCAGCACATTCTTACTTTGTGCCTGAGTCTGGTTCTCAAGAGTACTTGAACTATGGTGCTGCTGTAAGCGAGGTAAATTTTGTCTTGGTTGAGCCTTGTTTTAGTTTTCTCCCATATAATATTCAAGCAGGGTTTGTGAGGGGTGACTGGCCTCGTATTAATAAAGCCATCGTGTGCAGATAAGAATATGATTTGACTATATCTTTTCACAGTTAGAAACTTAGAATATTTCTCATTTATTATAGTCAATCTATTATGATATATCTTTTGATTTTGTTACTTTTTATAATTTTATCTATGTTTAGTAATTATATTGTTTTTAGGATTCTATATGTAGCCTACTAGAATAAATGTGTTTTTATTATTCTACTCCATTGTTGATATTGATATGAAGTAGAAAAATGGGTTTTGTTTCCAGTTTGTATCTCTTTCCGGGTATTCTTACACCATTACCTTTGTTCTTCTCATACTTCTCTGCCTGCATCACTATCTAAATGAATAAGAAAACTATTTAAAATTTATCTTATTAAGTAAAGCAAATAGAAAATATTCAATAGTTGTTTATTTAGTAATTCACCACTGCGCGGTTATAAGGCAGTCTTCCAACAGTAGAGTAGAACGAGTGAATCATAGTGCATATAGGTTAATTATCAGTTTATATTTGAAAATGTTGATGCGTGTGGTTTCCCATCAGTACGGGGTGTGTATTGGTAAAGCAGATAGACAATAGATGCCATTCAGCTCCTGTAAAAGAGCCCCAGCGAAATAATGGTTTCTTTCAATTGTAGGTAGAGATAAATGTGCTGACAGGAGAAACGACAATATTGAGAACAGACATTATCTATGATTGTGGTCAGAGCATGAATCCTGCTGTAGATTTGGGACAGGTAAATATTTCAAATCCTTTTTCCTACTACGTGATTGTGAGTGTATTTTAGTAGCTCCTTTGGGTCATGAAATAGGCTTTGTGGTTTGACAGATCGAAGGTGCTTTTGTGCAAGGCCTAGGATTTTTTATGCTCGAAGAATATTTAACAAACAAAGATGGATTGATGATTAACAACAGCACATGGACATACAAAATACCAACTCTTGATACCATCCCTAAACAATTTAATGTTGAGGTGCTAAACAGTGGACACCACCAAAATCGTGTTCTCTCATCTAAAGGTACTTTTTTATATACACTTGCAATTTGAACGTAAAAGACATGTAAACATTAAGTGTTGCAGCTTGTGGTGAGCCGCCTTTGGTTCTGGCGGTGTCGGTTCATTGCGCAACAAGAGCAGCCATTAGCGAGGCCAGAAAACAGCTCAAGTCTTGGGGAGCTCTGGAAGGGATTGGTTCAGATTTCGTACTGGATGTTCCTGCGACGTTACCTGTGGTCAAGCAACTTTGTGGTTTAAATTCGGTGGAGATTTACTTACAGAGCTTGCTGAAACTATGCTAAAAGGAGACCTAATCCCTTGCCTTCATTTATTTCAACGTTAACTAGTTCGAATTTTAGATAATGTCTTACTTCCATTCTCATTGTTTCACGTATTACACATCAATTTATAAAACCAAATATATTACATCTATGTTGGCTAAAAAATTAAAGGTGTCCCATCAATAAAGAAATAAATAAACTTAGAATTACAATGATTTTAAAAAAATAATATTAAAGAATGTTTTGCTCGAGTTTATGAGCATGTTGTGTAAATGATCTTATTTTTGTGAATGCATGGATTGTTACTTTTTTATTTACTAGTAAAGTCTAACGTACGTTGCACGTGACATGTGAATTTATAAAAGCAAATATATCATAATCTAATTACATCGAATTGGCTAAAAAAACTAAGGAGTACAGTAAAAAAAGGACATAATTAGATTAAATAAACTTAGAATTAAAATATTTCTTTTACAAAAGAGAAAAAAATAACATCATCAACACTACAGAAGTTTTTGCTTGACTTATGATAGTGTTGGTTAAATAGTCTTATTATTTTGTATGCATAAATTATTATCTTTTTGTTCTTTTTGTTTTATTTTATTTTGTTTTATTTAGACTTCTAATTCTCAACTATCATATGCATGAACTTTCTAATTATATTTTTTAATACTTTGATTAAATAGGCTAGAAAATTTATTGGTGTTCTATGACTAAAGAATTAATTAAATGATTAAATATACTTAGAATACTTTAAGTACTATTTTTTCCCATCAATAAAAAAAAGAGGTTTTACTTGATCTATTATAAATTATATGTGTAAGCACTTATTTTATATTTTCTTGGATATTAATTATTTTTGGAAAAATTGCATCTTAGGTGGATGCTGTCAATGATTTATAATAAAAATGATTAAATGCACATAATCACAAAAGCTAGTGAACATTATAGTTATATGGCTAAAGTTTGAATTTCACCTAATAATTTTCGATGTTAAAGCTAATAAGCCACAAAGATACATATTTATGTAATAACTCTTAAGTGATTAGTTTATGTTTACTTACACTAAGGACCTTCTAAAATCTTTGAATGGTTCTTTAAGACTTACTTACAAACCTAATTTTGGGAAAAATTACAGATTTGACATCCCAATTTTGCGTGTTTTTGCAGTTTGCCATATAAAGGTTTTTTTTTCCAATATACCATCTGTATTTTTTATTTTTATTTTGCAAATTACCATCTGAGAGAAATTTCAGTTGTCAATAGTTGAAATTTGTTCGAGATGATAATTCGCAACAAAAAGAAGTTTATATAGCAAATTGCAAAAACACATAAAGTTGGGATGGTTATTTGTAGTTTTCCCATTAACTCTATAGTGGATATTTTCACTTTTATTTATAATAATAGCAAAATTATTTTTATTATTTCTTCTTTCTCTTTCTTTGCAAATTTGAAAATTATTTTTGAAATAAACTTTTCATCCAAACGTATATGCTTAAAAACTATAATTGTAAATCAAAGTATTTTTTGTTTTCTATATTCCTTTATTTTGAAATTAATTCTAATTAATTAATGTTACATGAGGCTTCTTTAATTTATTTTATATATCATTCTTTTGCATAGCTATTTTAAATATATATATATATACAGAGAGAGAGAGAGAGACATATTTTTACCCTTAGCTTAGATTGACTTAAAATTATGGCCATTTTCTTTTAAAAAACATGATCCCTAAAGAATGTATTCCTTGATTTATGACCATGTTGCGTAAATGACTAAATGATCTTATTTTTGTGTATGCATGAATTTCAAAATTATCTTTTTTAATACATTGATTGGCTAAAAAAATTCTTGATGTTTTGACTTAAAATTAGATAATTAAATATACTTAAAATACTTTCAGTAATGTTTTTTTTTTTCATCAACACACAAGAGTTTTTTACGTGATTTATTATCATATTATATGTGTAAAGTCTTACCTTATATTTTCTTGGATATTCATTTTTTTTTTACATAAAATCTTTTCTAAAAAGTTCCTTCTTAGATGGATTATCCATGATTTCTAGTATAAATGATCAAATGCACATAATCACAAAGGTTAGTGGCCTTTATAATTAGAGGAATAAATTTTGAATCTTACCTATTAATTTTAGATGTTAACGTTAATAAGTCACAAAGATACATATTTATATAATACTTTTAAGTGGTTAATTTTTCTATGTATGGTTCTTGGAGAGCTACTTATTTTTATTGTGAATCTTTTTACCTTATCTTTAAAATATAACAAAATATTTTTTGTTGTTTATCCCTCCTCTTCCTTCGCAAATTTGAAATTCGTTTTTATATTGAAATTAATTATACTTAATGTTACATGAAGCTTTTTCAATTTATTTGATATTTTCTTACCTATTTTAAGTATATGCATATAGACATATCCTTTTTTTTAGTTTGGAATGATTTAATATTAGAGACGTACACTATTTCTTTTACTTTTTTCCCCTTCACATGAAACTCTTTTATAAACTTTTCATTGTAAGATATGACATAACTAAGTAATTAAATCAAACCATCTAAAAAAGAAGAAGAAAAAATATAATTTAACAAATCAAAATGTTTATCATGTTTGCTTATAATTTTTGTTAAACACCAATATTCAATAAACTTAATTATAAGATCTCAACTTATTATGCTATAATTTTTTTTCTCCATATTGTAATATATTTACATAATTAAAAACCACATATATAGGAAATGTTGTTAATCCTTAACTTACAAATGATGAAAATGTTATCAATTTTTTTTTTTTTTTTTTAACATATGTGCTTGTGAGAACTATTTTAAACTTTTCATGTAAAAGATATGGCACAACTAAAATAATGAATTTCAACAAAAAAAAAACTTAAACTACCTCTATTATATTACCTAATTTTATTAGTTTGAAGATTTATAAATAAACTTATTCTTAATTCTCTCTAAAATTATATCATTCTTACTTGCATCAATTTGTCAAAATTGAAATGGTCAAAATGTTTAATTTTTCATAATCTTTCTTAAAATGATTAAAATTACATCACATAAATGTCTAAGTATATGCTTATATTATTTGCACACTCTTGAGATATAATTTAATATTAAATTCTTTTATTAAATTTTGAAAAATAAAATTCAAGTTAGAAAATAACTATAGGACTCTCGTTTACCCTTCTCAATATATATCAATTCTTATTCTGAATAACTATAATAGGGATCTTAGTCACCCAATTTAATCTTGTTGATATTATCAAATAAATTTTTTGCATACGTGCTTATGAGAATCCTTTTAAACTTTTCATCTAAAAGATACGGCATAACTAAAATAATAAATTTCAACAATTTTTTTTTAAACTACCTCTATTATATTAACTAATTTCATTAGTTTGAAGATTCATGAATAAACTTATTCTCAATTCTCTCTAAAATTATATAATCCTTGCATCAATTTGTCAAAATTGAAATGGTCAAAATATTTAATTTTCCATAATCTTTCTTAAAATGATAAAAATTACATCAAATAAATGTCTAAGTATATGTGTTAAGTTTGAGAACACTTACAACACACAAACAACAAGTTCAATCCAGAAATGAATGAAAACCAGATTGAAAATCAAACACTAAAAAATCGAACGCAAACCAGAAAATAAAATGAAGAACACCAAGCTTTTACGTGGTTCGATCAATGTGATCTACATCCACGGAGGCTCTACACACCTCAATTCACTCAACTAAACAATCAATTACAAGAAATAACCCAGAAAACTAGAAGCCCCAATTCACAATCCGAATTGAGCCCAAGAACCCTAGCTCTCAAATTCTAATGACTGATTAGTGTTTACAGAGGGAAAGATACGTGTGTCAACTCGTCTTTGCAAGTAGAACAAACTTATATAAAGAGCTAAGCTCGAATCAAGAAACTCTGGGAGCTGGAATCAAAATCAGTTGCAACTGCTTTTCAAACTGTTACGAGTCTTCAACAACGGTTTTTCATGCGTCAGTCCAAAACCGTTGCGTATTTCTGTTATAACCGTCGCCAACCCGGTTCTCCAATAACTTCCAAATCTGAACTGAAATTATCCCAGTTCTCCGGCCCGGTTCTTCCCAACCCAAACCCGGTTCCTGATCCTACTCAACCTCTACTGCAAGACATGCTCACTTGAAGAAATTGAATTGACACCTACAATATGCTTATATTATTCGCGAGCTCTTGAGATATAACTTAATATAAAATTAAATTTTATTAAATTTTGAAAAAAATTCAAGTCAGAAAATAATTATTGGATTCTCGTTGCCCTTCTCAATATATTTAAATTCTTATTCAAAATTATTATAATAGGCATCTTAATCATCCACTTTGATCTTGCTGAATATATATCAAATTACTTGATTAATTTTATGTTAATAATATGATCTAAGGATATATTAGTCATGATATTAATTTGTAAGAAGCAACTCATATTTTTAAGATTTAGGGATAGGGAGATATGAATAATTTAAATAATGTTAGTTGAAGTTTAAATATAAATATTATTTTAATATAATACCATCATCCATATCAGAAAAATGCACTATTTTCATTAGTAGCGAAATATCACGTTCTCACATAATTAATTAGTAGAAGGCTCCATGATTTAAACATAATTTGAAATGAAAAACTTATTGGTCATGGAAATTACAATACCTGGTATCGATGATTTGAAAAATAAAGTCGTAAAAAAAATTGAAGGTGCTACTCTATAAACTCAATCTAAAACGCAACCAAATAGACTTAAATTAATTAAAATCTCATCCACTTAAAATTTTATTTAAAAATTCAACTAAACAAATAATAAATATATCATAAACAACAAGTAACAAAAACTTAAATATAAATAGGTTATTATTAATTTGTATTTTTTTATGTCTTGTTTAATTGAGTGTGAGTTTATTATAGTGATAGATATAGGTTATTTTTCCACTATTATTGTTTTGAAATTAATTAGTGCAACTTAATTATATAACAATTTACTTGTTTGATCTTAACTTATAGTTATACATGTGGGGATATTTTTGTACATACATTATTTTGTAAGAAACACCCACATTTTTATAGGTAGGGGGATTATTTAGACTTCTAGTTCTCCAAATTGACTAGAAAATTTCTTGGTGTATTATAAGTAAGGAATTGATTTAATATGATTAAATACTTAGAATACTTTCGATACTATTTTTTCCATCAACACAAAAGATATTCTTGCTTGAACATATTGTCACATTAAATGTGTAAGCTCTTATTTTATGTTTTCTTGGATATTCATTCAATTTTTTTTATTTTTTTTAAAAAGTCCATCTTATTGGATGTTGTAAATGATTTCTAGTAAAAATGACCAAATGCACATAACCACAAAAGTTAGGCAGACTTATAGTCAAATGACTAATTTTAAATTTTGTCCAATAATTTTAGATGTCAAAGCTAATAAGCCACAAATATACATAATTATTTAATAACTTTTAAGTGATTTGCTTTGTTTTCTTAAACTAAAAGCCTTCTAAAATCCTTGTTGGTTCTTAGGAACCTACTTAATTGTCATAAACTTATTTTATTTATGCTCACCTGTTCAAATTGTGTATCTGTTCACCTTTTCTTTGGAGTAATAACAAAATTATATATATTGTTTCTTCTTCTTCTTCTTTCTTTTCAATTTTTTTAAGGTCAATTTTTATCCTACATCAATATGCTAAAAATCATAATTTTACTACATTCCTTTATTCTGAAATCAATGACACTCAATATTACATGAAGCTCATTTGATTTATTTTTTCTTTTCATAACTATATTAAGATTATGGATATATGTTCTTTAGTTATGACAGAACTACGTAAATGCATACATCCAAAAATAAAAAATAAAATAAGAATTAACAAGTCAAAATATTTGTCATGTTTGCTTATAATATATATGAAACACTATAATTTTAGAGAATTATAGTATATCTACATCAATAGTTAATTAAGAACGACATAAATATGATATTTTTGATAATCTTCAACTCAAAGTGATAAAAATAATATCAAAATAAATTCTTACATGTGTGCTTATAGAAACCTTTTAGACTTTTCATCAGAAATATATAGCAAAACTAAAATAATAATTCTCAACAAAATAAATTCAAAATATTTCTTAAGTTATCTCTATTATTTTACTTAAACGTTAACATTACCTCACTTTATTAGTTTGAAGATTCATGAATAAACTTATTCTTGTATGTTTCTTTAAAATTATATATGCTTACGTGCATCAATTTATTAAAATTGAAAAGGTATAAAAAAGGTTAAATAGTTCAAATTTAAAATGATAAAAATAACATCAAATAAAAGTTTAAATACATGCTTATGACATATTGTTAGCAAACTCATGAGATACATTTAATATAATATTAACTTTATTTAGAAGATGATTTTTTTTTAAATTAATCAAAGTTATTGAACTCTCGTTTTACCTTCTAAATATATTTCAATCCTCCTTTAGAAATGTAAGAAACTTGTTAAATATTTATCAAATTACTTTATTATTTTTATATATAATAATATGATCTAAGGATATGCTAGTTATGATATTAATTAATTTACAAGAAATAACTCACATTTATAAAAATTAGGGATAGAGATAATTTAAGTGATATTGGCTTAAGATTAAAATATAAATATTCTTTTGATGTAATATCATTATCCATTTCATAAGAAACACCAACTATTTTCTTTAGTAGAGAGAAAACGCATCTTTACTTATTAATTAGGAGAAGGTGTAATGATTCAAGCATAATTTGAAATGTAAAAGTTATTGACCATGATCACAATACCTCAGATATTTTAGAAAATAGTGTCGTAAAAATTGGAAGGTGTTACTTAATTAACTCAATCTAAAACACAATCAAATAAACTTGATTACATCCAATTAGTAAATCTCATGTATAAAAATCCAACTAAACAGATATAAATATATCAAATAACGAAAAATAATTTTTTTAATAAAAATGGGTGATTTTTTTTCTTGGGTTTTCTTCTTATGTTATATTTTGTTTTATTTGTTTATCTTCTTTAATGGAGTACGAGTTTTCATATAGTAATATATATGTTATTTTCTCATCATTACTCTTTTAGAATTAATTAGTGCGATTTAATTATATGACATTTACTTGTTTGATCTTAATGTATAGTTATAAATTTAGGGCTATTTTTATTCATACATTAATTTTTAAGAAATCACCTACACTTTTATATAGATGTTATGGATGTATGTGCCACGATTTAACAGATAATTTGAAATCCATTTAGTGTTTCTTTCTAAAACTATTCTCAATTTTGCAATTTTTTTTTCTATATACACACAAGCACACATATATGCTGATAAATTCATTTGACGTGTCGTCTGGTTGTAATTTTTTTATTATTTTAAAATTAAAAAAAAAAAGTAAATTTATGGTTTTTTCTTTCTTTTAACCTTTCTATTATTTATTCTTTATTCCTTTTTATGTTATATTTTTAAATAAATATATATATATATATATATATATATTTATTTATTTTTATGTTATTTTTTACCTACGCTAATCTGTCATTTTACTCATATTATATATATTAAAACAAAATCTATATTTGTATGAACTATAAATTTCAGGAGTTGAACGATTGTATTTGAATTGGATATGTGGATTTTTTATATTTTATTTTGTAAATTGTTTGTAATTCTACATATTGGTGTACCCCTATATGAACGTATTAGCTAATTACTGATATTTTTATAAAAATTATGTGGAGTTCTAAGTATTGTTAGCACTCAGTACTGCAAGAAGATCTTGTATTAGAAATGAAAATTATTAATAGATAATATCTGTTAATAAATAAAAATGAAATAAATATAGAATAGTGACGGAAAGTGATAAAAAATTATTAGTATCCGATTAGTGACAAAAGAGCAACAAAATATACTAAAATAATTTTACTTATTGTAAATATATTTTTGCAAATCAGTCTTTCTCTTTCTCCTTTCTCTTCAATTATAGAAGAAACCAATTCGAAAAAACTATCAAAAGATTTATGAAGAAACGAACAAAATGAACCAAATAAGAAGAATAATATAATGTATGTTGCTGCAAAGAAATAATAATAATATAATGTTAGGATTTGTGCCTTGAATCTAGTTTGGTTTGAATCGACGTTCGTATCGAGGTGGATGCTTGAATATGAATGTTGTTGAAATGGGTCACGTCCGTTGCGGCCGAGCGAGAAGTTGACATTTGCAGGGGCCGCGGGCGCGAATCCCGGTCGTGGGCACGATTGCTTGGTCGAATCAATTATTCTGTTTTGGTCGCGGCCGCAACATGATAGGCGTCAGATTTTGGATCTACGCGATTTAGGCCTAGATTGATTCCTTTTCTGTATAGAATTGGATTTTGGGACTTATAAATAAGTCATATTGAAGTCCTTTGAGATAGAGAGTGATTAGAATTGTTTGGGTTTGTTTTGGCTTTGAATTGTTTGATGTGAGAGATAGTTTGAATCAATTGATACTCGATTTTGGTCTTTGTTTGATAGGATACTTTAGTCCTATTTTTGTTTGAACTCTCTTTTGAATTTGAATTGGGATCCTCCCGTTTGGTCGTGGACGTAGCTAACAAGTTGTTAGCGAACCACGTTAATTCTTGGTGTTTTTATCTTTTGTTTCTTTACGCTAATTATTTGTTGTGATCACTTATTCCCTAACATATAAAATATTATGAATATTTAAGTTCAGCTTATGTCATCAGTTGAACTATAAATTATATAAATGTGATAGAAAATTTCATAAGTTGAGACGTGGAGATGAATTTGAATTATAAAATGAATTTTATTAAATAAATAAGACTTTAAAATATAAACTTACTAAATTAGCCTTAAAAATGTACTAATGATATTTTTTCCCCAGTATTTTCTTTTTTGACAATTATATAAATATAAAAGAAATAGAGTTTATAAAGAAACTTAAAAATAAAAATAAATCAAAATAATAATGTTATGTATACTATTAAAAATAAAGAAAAATGTAGAAATAAGTTCAACTTATGCCATTAGATTAATTAAATATCATATCCATGATTTTGTTAGGGTATCATATCCATGAATTGATAGATGGTATTTGAACTATATAGAGCTCTCACCAAATAAATAAAACTTTAAAAGTATAGTTAATAAACTAATCTTAAAAATTAAAATTAAAATTTATTAAGGATATAATAGACAATAATCAAATTTCATCTAACCATATAAATAAATTTTACAGAAATAGTTACTAAACTAACCTTAAAGATTAAAATTCATTAAAGATATAATAGACAAATCAAATTTTATAAGAAACAACTCAAATTTTTATAATATAATAATAATACTCCCTCCGTTTCGGCCTAACTTGCTACTTTGAAAGGCATTGAGGTTAAGAAAAAACAAATTTTGTAGAATTTTTTATTTTTTTAAAGATGGAGATTAATGGTAAAGATTTGGAACGTAAAAATTATGAGAAAAATTTATCATTTCTGTGTTAACAAGTTAAGTTGAAACAAATCGAAACAAAAAAATAGACAAATTAAAATAAGACAGAGAACTCGTAAATTTTGACCCATCACGTTGGAATGTCATCTCTCCATTTAGAAGCATATTTGAACCCAAACACCATCTTGACTCTATATCGTGAATCTTCATTTTCATTTAGGCTGCATTTAGATTTGGAGATTTAAAAGAGAATTTTTGAAATCGATAATCAAATTCACTTAATTTGTTTGACAATATACATATATATATATATCAAATCTAAGGAATTTTAAATTTCTCCTAACTCTAGTGAAATTTGGATAGATTTAAGAATTTTCTCAACACCTAATCATTTTGAAATCCCTTTCACACACCACAGACACACATACAATTCTTGACATATTGGACACCCCACATGTACACACACTTCATACACTACTACACATACATTCACACATGCACATACAACACTCGCTACACACTATAAACACATCAAGTACCCCCATACGACATCCTACACACACTTTATACACATATTTCACATACACTTCACACACTGCATACATAAAATAATCGCATAACACATACTTAAAGCACTTTACACACGAGCACGCTTCACACACACCACACACACTTTATCATCCTCATCGAATGAATTTTCACATGCAAAGCATTTTAAATCAAAACATTTAATTTCCAAATTCCTCAATCCAAACGCAACCTTAGATTACTCGGGTAGCCATTTAACCAGCTAACTACGCAATGCATCTATTCTCACATGGGTGTTAAATCTAGAGCAGACACTACACATAGTACACTTCTCCACGCGGTAGCATCAATAAAACCTATTCGGACGTAGCAAGAGAAAATAAAACATGCAGTCTGTCAGTTAAGCCTCCATAATTACATGGCAGGATAGGATCCTCACACGGAAACCGAAACCAAATGCAAAGAAAGATATGCAATAGACTAAACATTCTACATTAGTATGCACAGAAACTACAGATCCTCAACATGCCCGAGCACCTACCAGTCGTGTTTTCGTGCGCTGATTTGTTGATTTACAGATGTTCATCTGAGTCAGGTGCCAAGAAGTCCTCCAATGTCACTGCAATTGGTCAAAAGATTGCAAGCCGATGAGCGATTAGTTTGTGACTCATTCCAGACAAAAGTAAAATACTCATACGCTCATTTAACCATCTACACAAAGTACTCTCCGAATCTCTTTCTATTATTTTTATGCGACATTCATGAAAGGAGCATTCAAGTATAATTTTTTTAAAGAATAATTGCAAATATACAATGTCAGTGTCAACTGTCAACTAGGTAGGAAATAGCTACTGAATCAATGCAAGAACGATCTCAGGCCACATTTGTCAAGACTCAAATTATCTTTGATCAATCTTCAATGAGAAGGCCAATTTAATATGTTCGTTATTCTATTGGATTGTCACCAAAGGAGTAAACACAACCCCATTAAACACACCATGGTTCATTCCACCAACACACACACCAGATGTGTGTGCATGTAATACTTGAAGGTAAAACTGTTAATTACCATTTGTATGACACAATGAAGTTTTAATGGAATAACATAACCTTTTTTATAAGAAACATTTCATTTTATTGCAATTCAAAAGAGGGATGGGACATCCCTCTTCTTGTACATTAGTGACAGCTACAGAAAGATATAATAGCTACATGGCAATACTCCAACTCCTAGCTAAGTCAGATACAAAAAAGTCTTGAAACAAGAGTTATCTATTTGTTGTGCAATTATTAGCAGATTCACAAAATATTCTCAAAATGTTAAAAATGCTAAAAATACCATCTTATGTATGTAATTCTAATCTAAAGGCAACAGGTGGCTATAAATTAAACAAAATCATGTTACAAACACTAAGTTCCAAATGCATGGAAAATAGCAAGCAGAGTGACAACAAGACAGCCAAACATGATTAGTTCTCAGTGCATGAAAGAATGCTCACCTCATTGTGGGACTGATCATGATCGATAAAATCTAAAGCATCTTCTTTCGTGACTACATTAACTCTGCTGACTCTATTTTTGTGCGTCACACCATATATCTTGTCTGCAACTTTCACAAGCTCTGGGCGAAATGTTGTGGTTATAAATTGAGTGTTGGCCATGTCTGCCAGACGACGAACCATATCTATGACAAACGAGTTAAAGATCCTCAAAAGCACACATGAAAATTATCATAACAGCGATAGTTGACGTTTGGCCCGAAAAAATAGGCATATTTGTCCAAAGTACAACTTATAATTTGGTCAAACATTACAACCTTTTATAAGTCGTCAGTTGTCGCGAATGGCTCTCAATTTTTCGTTGATTTAACTTATTCATATCTATAGACATCACTTATTTCTTACTATAACTTAGGGCCCGCTTGGTTGGGGGGTTTAGGGGTAGGGAATGTGAATAAATGATGACCCATTTTCATTTATGGTGCTTGATACATAATAAATTAGTTAATCATTACCCCTTTTATTAACAATTACCCCCACTTCATTCCGTAGTATGATTGACCCCTCATTCATACCTATTACCATTGTCATTGATGATTTGCAACTAAGAGGGCCCTTGAAAGTAATGACATTTTAGAAATGTCAACTAAAAAGTAAAAACAAACTGACTTCTGAAATAAGCCCCCTTTAGGACCAAAAATGTTATCGAAACATGATTGTTTTAGGACAGAGGGGGTGGGTGCTGATAGTGTATAGAGAGGATACTTCCAACAGCAGTTCTGTATTGAGGATCAAGTGCTGCATCAATCTCATCGAAAAGATAAAATGGAGCAGGATCACACCGCTGTATGGCAAAGATTAACGCCAATGCGACCACTGTTTTCTGGCCCCCAGACAATTGTTTCATTGACTGCGTCTCTCCTTGCCCAGTAAAAGAAACCTACAACCGGGAGAAAAAAGTGAAATGGATAACCACATCTACAAGAGACAAGAGTTACATCGGTAAGCACCCACTCTGAAGGCAAAGTGCTTTACACTCAATCAGAAAGAACTTGATTCAAAATCACAATGCTAGGGATATATAACATGTATCTAATAATGACAGTTGTAAACGTGATTAATAAAGGGTTAAATTACAAGAGAAATCACAATCTTTGGTCCACTTTTCAATTGCACCATGACTTTTTAACTTATCAATGTTGGTCATCAACTATTTCAATTACAACATCGACTATATTTTCTGACATCTGATTGAGTCGCCATCACCACGCACCTTGACTTTCATTTACCCTCTACCAATTTCACAATCCGTCATTTTCACTGTCGTAAAATTGGGAGTGGAAAACATGACATATAAACTTCAATCACTGATTAATGTCCGTAAAAATGACGGATTGTAAAATTGGTTGAGCGTAAATGAAGGTCTTGTCCATGCGGATTTAACGGTGGTGATGGCGACACAATCAGATGTCAAAAGATATAGTCGATGTTGTAATTGAAACAAAATTATAGTTGGTGACCAACATTGATAAGTTCTGTAAGTCATGTTTTAACTGAAAATTGGACCGAAGGTCGTGATTTTTTTATTTTTATTTTTTGTAATTAACCCATTAATATAACATGAAGATAAGATATGAACAAATACCTTCACTTTGACACCAATGTATTTCTCGACCCTCCCCTCCACTTCAGTTGGACGAGGCTCATCATCATCAAGGTCATTATCGGCATCTTCATTATCCTGTAAACCATTTGAATTCTCTGAAAATTCTTGCAGCATGAGCTCTTGAGAATGGATATCATAAGATCTAAAAGGAGAGAGAAGATATAGCAGTTGCTTCCATTTAGATACACCCAATTTAAGAAGTTAAGAGGATACAGAACTTCTTCGAGCAGAACCATCATCAGAAAAAACAGAAGGGCTAATAAAAGATATTGAAACTTGGTGTAGCGTCCACACAAATTAGTGTTTCGTGAAAACATCACCAACCCAACACCAATCCCAGCTAAAGTTGCAGTGTCAGTGCAAAATCATCTCCAGCTCAACCTTACACCAAGCAAAACATTTTATTCTTTTTTTATTGAAGTACCATTTTTTATCAATCTATTATAGTTAAAATCATTTATTTTTGTACGAATACTGCATAAAATTAAAAATATACAGATATATACACACACACACACATATATATATATATATTCCTGTTTAGTTTAATTACCGATTATTATCACTTTATTTATGGTAAAATCATTTAATTTTTGTTTTATTATTACTAAGATTTGATTCATGAGAACTTTTATTAACAGAGAAAAGATAAAGCCACGAAAGGATGAGGAATAACGGAAAAGATTAACAAAAAGCAAAAAACAAAACCAAAACCAAAACAAACCAAAGTACAATGCTCCAATCTCCAGCAACATCACAAACAACGTTGAAGTCACTTTGGATGGAGACCCACCACAGCACTATGCCTTAATTATATCATAAACCTCATCTAAACATTCCTCCAAATCTTCAAATGTTTCTCTTGTTTATTACTACCAAGTAATACTACATAAAATTTTAGTGCTTAAACTATTATATAAGTGTCATTAATTTGTGCTAGCTCAATAGAAAATAAAGATATTATTAAATTCAAATTTGAATTTAATTGAATAATAATATTACCAACTAACTAGATAATGAAACTTAATGGGGTTAAGATTACAAGTGGAACAGATCTTAGGGGAGATTTAAGGATAATACAAAACTCTAAGTTTCAAACAGATGAACAATACATATCCCTAATTTGGTGTCGCACTACCCAATGCACCAATCTAGAAATTTGACTCCAGTTCTGGCATCTTAAAGAACCTATTCGGTCCACTAGGAAGGTAGCTCAAGTTGATTTGATTTGCTCAACAGATTAGTTCTTTACATGCATTGCCCACTTATTGCTGGGCACCACACTCTTTTGTGTGCATCACGTGTTTTGCTAGCACTTTTGATTGTAGATGCAGATTATATCCTTTAAGGAAGCTCCAATTTTAAACCATTTCATCAACTAAAAATCCTTGGAATGTATTATGTAAAGGAATGGAAACGACACCAAGTAAAAGCAGTCAACAAATGCCACCTATGATGATAACAAACCTTTTTCTTCATCATAACCAGAAATCCATGACCTCCTTGCACAAGTTCAGAAAATACTTCTCGGAAATGTTTAGCGACACCCTTAAATGTACGCTCAATTGATTCATCCTTCCTCATATCCAGAACTGATATAAGTTCTTTGATTTTCTATCAAAGATGAGTAGAAAGTCAAATTAGAAATATCAGTGAAACCCATCCAATATGCTATCTAGATTTCAAGAGGGAATTACAACAAAGATGAATGGCTTTACCTCATCACCAGCATCCAACTCAGCTTGTCGTTTCTGTAGCTCTTCTCTTTGTTCTGTGAAATTAACATACTGATCAAGTGCCTTTTTGTTGACATGGCTGAATTGTTGCAGTTGCTCATTACACCTGTGAAGCTGTTTATATAATTCCTTAATGCTTTTGCGTTTGTGCCTAGAAAAACATCAATAAAAAATAAATACAAAGAGACATTTCACAAAATTGAAGTAAAAAAAATAGAAGTATTTCACAAAGTTAATGAGGTTCGAGCAGATAGAAAGTAGTATGTAAAGGGCCGAAGAGAAAAGCGGATAGAGAGAATCGACTAATCCTATGTTAATAGCAACAGGTAGACGAATCAGTGAATAGGAGCGACTGGAATTCAAAGTTAGTCAATAAGGTCCATAAGGTATTTCCGTTGTTCACTCATATTATTGAACCAATTAAGTTGCTTCTAGAATCAACTCATTAGCAAAAATAAAATCATATCTGTAATAGGGAATTAGAATATACTCCCTCCCTCCCAGCCTAATTGGCCTACCTTGACCGGGCACGGAGACTAAGAAAAAACAGATTTTGTGAAATCTTTGACTTTTTCAAAGGTGGAGATTTTGAGGGTGGAGATTGTGAGAGAATTTGCCATTTATGGGCTAGGCCAATTAAGTTGGGACAAACAAAAAAGGAAGGTAGGCCAATTAAGCCGGGACGGAGGGAGTACAATTTAGTCAGTCTAGTATAAATTGACCGTTGTGACCCAGATGAAGTAGCAAATGGATCCTTACTAGATTCATTAGTAACCCTCGTTTTAGGCTCACAAGCTACATCATCAATGAGAATGCTAATTCGTTGACACAAGAGGGCAAAATTCTTGTATCTTAAGGAGAAGACATGCAGTAATACAACTTAAAGTCACAAGCACACATCTTTTCCAGTTTCTTTTAGAAAGCACTAAAAAGTTTTAACTAAATACATGTTGACATGCTATCAATTCAGGGGTAAGGTGCAAAATAAGAAATGGTTACATTGCACATTGGATATTTCATCATACACATTTTTTCATTTTCCCTTGATCTTATATATTGTATGTCTATATACAAACCTCATGATAGAGCTACAGCAATCTATGAAATAAAGATAATTGTTTTGATTTGCCAGCACTACTGAAACAACCATTGTTTAAAAGTACCCGCCTAACATCGCCTAGACCCCGTTTGACCCCACCCAATCACTGCCTAAAGACTAGGAACCCCTCTACGCCTCTCGCCCTTTACAGTATTTATTCATTAGTTTTTCCAATCACAAAACTGTCTTGTGCACATTAATAATATTTATTCATATTTAACTAACAACTTTCATTAATATTTAGACCAGCTTCATACCAGACTCTTGAGACAATCTAGTATAACAATGTCCAAAATTTGACATAAGATTTGTTCTTTGGAAATGATTGAAGTGATTCTAGATGAGTGCCCAAAAGTGTTAAATTCTGTGCCAGTATCCAAGTTGTCCTCCAACAAGGACGTAGGCTCTTGATAGTGATATGATTCTTATATTCCCATAAATCAGAAACAGAAAAGGGGGTGGAAAGGAGGAAAATAATAACAAAGCGGTATTTTTCTTCAAAATTGAGAATTCTATCAAATTATTATCTACACAATTCATGTAGATCAAATACCCGTTTGATGCATATATTGGGAAGCCAATTTCCAGCAAGAGATTAATATACGCCATGCAGTAATATAAAACATTTATGGTAGAATAGAATTTCAGATATGAAGATTACGTTTCAAACGCATCAGATGATAGGGGACCCAATTCCCGAATTTTTTTTGAATACTCTTCTTGCTTCGCCAGATACATATTCTTCTTACTCAGTAACTGCTCCAGTTCTTTAGCTTCATCTTGCAGAGTAGTTTGGTACTCTTCTTCTAAACTCTACATCAACAAGGTTGCATCTTAGCATTTAACACAAACTCAGACACAAAAATATGTACACACGGAAGGAGAGAGAGTAGGAGATGACAACACCTTGTGATACAATTATTATGGTGTAATTCCATGGTAGTAGAAAACTAAACCCCAATATAATACTACCTTTAGTCTATCTTTTTCGACTTTAACGTTTTCCAATTCTCTATTCCTCTGGTTTATACTCTCAGCTATTCCTGTAAAAAATGTGAATATGTTAAATGAGTAACATAAATTGATCTCAGCGTAGAAGTTTGTAGAAAGAATAAGATGTCACACTTGTTAGCTGTTGAGTCAACTGATCAACTAATAAATAGGCATCTGCTAGTTCCTGTTTCTTCAACTCAGCTTCTCCCTGCAACATTTCAGTCTCTGTAGATAGCTTTACAGCCTCCAATTCTTCTTTCCGCCTGACAAGATTTGTAGAAAGATTCATCTCTAGCTCTGCTTTTCTTGTTTCAGTCTGTCCATTGACAACATCAAACGATGTACATTAGACAAATTCCCTTAAAGTCAAGTGTCCGTAAGAAAGTTTATAAACTCCAGACCTCCATCCGATTACTCCTGCAGGTAATTAGCTGCTCTTTCAGATCTGTTATTTCAGGATTCAACCGAGACAGTGACTCTTTCTCTTCTGGAGTCAAGTGATCAACAAGCTCAGTTCCCATTTCAGCTTCTTTCATAGCAATATTAGATTTGTTCTGCTCTATCTGAGCCAATATGCTAGTGAGCAACTTGTCCTGTAAAGATCATCGACACATGTAAAAAGATTGAATTATCAGAATACTTAGAGATCCAGTAATTTCTTTTCAAGGTTGACTCACTTTCTTCTCAAGTGACTTTGAGATTGAATTTTTTTGCTTCTCAGCATTCATTGCGTCCTGCTTCAGCTGTTCAAGTAACGATTTTTCATGAGCCAATTTGGCGTCATTCTTTTGCTGTTCTGCTACGAGCTCATTGATTTTCTGGTCAGTCTGTAAGCCATGTTAAGTGAAGACAGAATAGCAAAGTTGAAAATGAATGTTCAGAAGACCGTATCACTCATGCAAGAAATATTTGCATCTAATAATCAAACGTCACTTTTAAAGCCATATTGCAAGAAAAACATGTACATAGCTTTATGTAGACAGTGCTTCTTCATTTTTATATTTAATACGCCTTCACTAGCCAAAAATATCTTCCTCCTGTGATGGTAACAGCCAAAATGTTGATTTCATGACGGCTCATAAGCAAATTATAAACAGAACATAGTCGTGAACCAGGAACAAGAGGGGCTCTTGGGTTTGCTACAACCACAACTAAAAGCCATACAGGCAAGTACAAAGATGATAACGCAACAACCACGAAGATACAATGCAAAATAAACAAAAACCAGAAGAAATTTCAAAAGGATATTTTGAAGTTCTTCTCTGATTTTACTCAGGTCTTCTTCATTCATCTTAATAGACTTCATATTTTCTCGAATGGTGCTAATGAATTTCAGTTTGGAGCGCCTGTAATCATAAAATCCCCCAGTCATGCCACCTTTTTTGTTTACTTGATCGCCTGCATAGAAAATAGTGAGCTTGTCAATGCCAACAGCATCCAAACAAAAAACTGCTGAGGCAAACAAGATGAGGTTCAACTGTAACCTTCCAATGTGATGCAATCTAGACCATCAGTACGAGCAACCCTTGTAGCAACATCTAAATCTCGGCAAATTACAGTTTTTGCGAAAACCTAACCATTGAAAAGGAAAATATGAAAGACAAATAACGTCATCAGTATGGCACCATATAAAAGCAAATACCAGCAGATGCACTACATCTAAATACTAAATGGAAATCATAAAACATGCATTCCGATAAAAGCATAGAGTCTTTGCAAACACCTAACCGTTGAAAAAGAAAATATGAAAGACAAATAATTTCATCAGTATGGCACCATATAAAAGCAAATGCCAGCAGATGCACTACATCTAAATACCAAATGAAAATCATAAAACAAGCATAGCAAACATAGTTACCCATTGTATAAGATGTCTGTCAGAGAGCACGCCTCTTTAAATGATGCATAAAAAAATCACCAAATGTCAATGAGACTTCTTCCACAATTAGTAAAATCGGTGGCCAATTTACAGAATATCAATACCATCGTACTTGTTTCTCTTGGTTATAAATTATAAATCTTACAATAACATTGTCAGTTGCATCGCAAACGAAATGTTTTAGAAAGACCAAGAATAGTGAAATGGCATGGATTAATCCATAACACATTATTGGTCTAGAAATCAGTTTTCTAAACAACATAAACCAATCTCTAAGTATACAACTTATCATAGTCAAGTTCTTTAAGACACATGGACGTATCTCATGTTTCAACTTCATGTCAAATTAGAATCACTTATGAACATCTTGTTACTTATATTAAAGCTATTTCATGTTCTGTTTGAGACTTGAGTTAATACTTCACATACTTCTACTGAAGTCAATAGGAAACTCAACATTATAATCTTAAAGAGATATTTAGTAGCAATGTGCTCCTTCTCAATTGTAGCAAAATAAAGTCAGAAGGAGAAGTTTTCAGACAAATCATTACTGTAGCAAAAAATAAATATTAGTTGTCCAAACACAGGATTTTATATTCATAACCATATCATGTCCTTCTTAACATACATCCAACTATAATGACAAGTTCTTCTACCTAGTTCTATAATCTTTGACAGGTTCAGTCATTTGAAACTCCAGCGAACAGCATGTGTCTATCTAAGGACTAAGCACACGACGCCAATTTTAATTTTGTCAATAAATACCAACTGACAGTAGGTTGTTATGCAAGTAAAGAGATAAGGCTGACCTGACCAAATGCTGAACGATACTTTTCTAAGAATTTCATTTTTTTTAAAAGTGGTATCACATCAGAGCTCTGTGGATATCTAACTCCTGGAGCTTTCACCCTGTTCAAGGGTACGAATGTCACCCGTCCTCCTTTCTGTGCATTGAGGTGCCCAATTATTTTGGTTGATATGTCATCATTTTCAACCACCACATGGAATAAGCTGTACCAAAGTGGCTTGTTAGTTCAGGCAAACCAGTAACAGAATTGGTAGAGAAAATTGCAAGCTGGAAACAGTAACAGCGTCCTGTCAGTTCTCTTCTTGATTGATGAAATAGAACATGACAGAGCAAGACCGGATAGAAGGCAGAACAACGAAAGTTTAATACCAATAGATACCACTGAACAACAACGAAGAACTGTCTTCACCTGTTTCCAGCAGTAACTTCAACAGCTGTGAAATATTTCTCATCACACTCAAGCAACTCAATAATAGGCCCATATACTCCACCAATACCATGCTGATCACATATCCGCCTCACAGAATTCAACCCTCTTCTTATATCCTGAGCAGGTTTAGAAGAAGGTAAGATCAACAACAGGATATTCTTGGACAGTGATACAGACAGGAAATAACATTGGATACAAATAATATAAAGACAATGCTTCATCCTCTTCTGTTGAGTCAGCTTGTGGTGTCGCAAATTAATTTCAGAAAGACCTGCTGCAAAGTCAAAACATAAATAGCAGGAAATGGATAAGAGGAGGAAGTCTGGTACTGGAGATTTTATGAGGATGCCAATAGTTCAGCCATATGGTCTGTCAATGGAGTACTAAGGGTGTCAATTCTTTGACCATGCCAAACTATAAGCGCCAAGAATACTCACTAAACCTTTATACTAGCCTATCAAGGCCTAAGGAAAAATGGTTGGGTAAAAAAAAGGAAAAAGGCTTCCCACTTATTTACCACTAAGGAAAATAAAAATAGAAAAGGAACACTTTTACAGATGCAAGTTTCAAATGATTTGTCTCCTCACTCCAGTCCGTCTACAAAGCCCACTTCTTGGATGTAGCGCAGGACCAAAAACCACCCTTTCTTCAAGCAAAACTATTTAAGCTCGGTGGCTTCAAGCTAAGCTTCGATGGACTAGATTCTTGACCATGTCATGTTTCCATTTAGATTTGAGTACATTAGCATGGGGAATAAATTTAAAATCTGGGTTATTCTTCTTCAGCACCAGACTACAAACCTCAACATCTCACCCAATCCATATTGTTTGTCCAGCGCACCTCTCCCCAGTTCCTGATCCCTTTGCCCAACAATACTGTACCCACCATTAGACTAACAGTTCCAAACATGGAACAGCATTATGCACTATATCCAACAATATGTCTGGTCATAAGAAACAATCAACGCAAATCCACCTAGTTCAACAATGTTATAAAACTATCAAAACAAATCAGATATTATCACATCAGGCACTCACACCAGGAGTTGCGTGATCAAGGCTTTTCTCTGCTTTAACAACCTCAGACTTGAGCCTATCAATTTCGGAAGATAGCTCGCTTTCTTTTCCCCACAAGGACCTAATTGTTGGTAGAACTGATTAGATTCCACTTAAATAGAAAAATATAACTAAAAGCTCTAAGATGAAATCATACTTCCGCTCATCATGCAGTCTATCTCTCTCCGACTTAAACTGGTTGTAGCCTTGTCTGTATCCAGTAATAAAGGATTCTAATTTTGCTGCTTCATCCCTTCGTCCCTTTATATAAGCATCCTGTTCTTCGATGTCTCTCGTGAGCTGCTCAATTTCATCCCTAAGTTTTCTCTCCTGAAATAAACAAAACACAAAGATTGATTCTCTTTCAAACGTCCTCAATATGCACCACAACCAAAATTAAGACTTTAGTGTGACACATGACTTATACAATACCCAAGTCATGTTCCAAAATTACTACACTGCAATATGATTCTTAGCTCATTTTGCAGCATAAATAACAAAATATAATAGATCCAAATTCTACTTTTTCCACTATAGCAACCTTATAAAGGAAAAAAATACAGGCTCGACAAAGGTAACCCACCACTTGAATTTGAACAATATATGACTATGTCAACTCAATAAGCTGGCCACATAATAGACATACTAAGGAACGACATGCCGATCACATCATACAAGTTATTAAGTTGTAGGTATTATACTGACAATAGTCTCTCTAGTACATTTTACTATATGTGCAATCAGCTGTTAACAAGAACAATTACCTGTTTTTGGATTGAGGACAAAACTTGCTCATAGTCCTTGATTTCTTTTTTAAGCCACTGATCACGAGCTGCTTTATTAGCAAACTGTGTTGCACGGCCCTGTTTCTGATACAGAATGCTAAGCTGCTTTTCACGCTCCATAATCCTGCAAAGCACAAATTCAGAAACTGAATATACACCTAGTAAATTAGCCAATTAACAACATGAATACAGAATGGACAAAGCAAAGCCAGCAAAACAGGTGAGCCATGAGATAATGCAAATGGATGGGAAAGACCAGGAAGATTTTTGTTCCAGCATAAAACAATTGAATATGCAACTATTCAGATAACTATGTTGTAACCCTTATGAAACTTCATGTGTTGAGCGATAGAGAACGTGGAGTAGTTTATGATGCACAATAAGATAAGTTGACCACTATATTTCATGCTTATTGTAATGACTCATAAGATTATGCTGATTATCTGGTCAAGATACAGACTGGAACAGTTCATGACTTCATTCTCAGGATCCTATAAATCAACAATGAAACAGAGATCTATTTTTTCCTTCTAGAACAGCACAAGAAAGATAAATTAAGAGTAGGACGGGAGCCAAAAGGATGATGTGGAGGAAACAGCAACGCTCATCGACAACTATAATCTTAAGTGTAATATTCTTTGAAACTATTACGAGGAAATACACCTGACAAGAAGCAGTTTCAGAATAATCTGATCAGCTCTTTGCTTGATTTGAACCTATTTCATCGTTTGCTTCTTCTCCCAAACACCCCCCCCCCCCAAACAGAAAAATTAACGTTGAATCAAGTGAAACAATGATAATATATCACCCGGTTAACATCACAACATTCAAACATGCATGATTCCAGTTTCCTAGTAGTACTAGCTGTTTTCGAATAAACAGACCATATATGAATTTGTTATTGTTAGAAAAGCTTCTGCGATATCCCATGCCTATCACTGCAGAATTAGTTGACATATACAGAGATAGAGAACATTATGTAATATAGTTTCACTAAGTAGAGATGCAATCTTAGCTTACACTCCAAAGAAAACACTAAGAATAGCCAAAATGAAATCAACTTATGTCTAGGAACGCCATGTATATAAGTAATCATGTATAGTTATGTATATAAGAAGTAATAATGTATAGTCCCATCCTGTTACAAGATATACCTACAAATCCAGCAGGCAGAACGAACATAATGCAACAAAAGGGTGGTATATCGACTAACTAGTTGAATGCAAACTTTTAGAGATCCAAGGTATTTAAAATGAGCGACACTCTAATACTATAATGCATATGCAACTGTAAAATAATATTCGAATTTAAATGAATGAATAAAACAAAAAGGACAAAAGGATATTGTATCACCCCAAGGAAGCATTAATTAGTATTCAGTATTGTTGTATTTTCTTTTAAGTTTTGAACTAGTTTAGTCCAATGTCGTTGCCCAACCTTTTCAATTTCTAGACAACTTTCATGGGGTCCAATAAATGAAGTGTAATTTCATTGCTCCACAGCATGACGCTGAAGGATATGTCTTATATCATGAGCTACATGGCAAACAAAAATATGAGAAGTTTGGGCTTCATCCAAGAATGGGAAATATACCCTCGAGCAAGATTCTCTTCCTCCCGAAACTGCTTATCATACGACTGTTTGATTTTAGTCAACTCAGCATTGGATTCCTGAATTTCTTTCTCCAGCAGCACAAGTTGTTTCACAGCATCCTCCTGGAATACGAAAACCACACATAAGCTGCGACACATGAGCTACTTCTCCAAAATGCAAAACCTTCAAATAGGAGACAAGAAATAACCAAGTTATCCTGTCAACAGCACCTTAGCTTTAATATTTCCTTTAATCTTATCTTGCAAGTCTTTGTCATCAAGCTCCAGTTTTGCACGTTTCTTTATAGCTTCTTTCCTTTGTTTCTCAATTGTTTCTTTATCTCTGGTTAAATTCTGAGCATCTTTAGTTAGATCTCTAAGTGACTTGTCAAGCTTCTTGCACGTCTCATGTGCATCTGAAACGCTGTTGTACATCGTGGCAGATTTTTCAGAAATCTTGTGCCGATCCTCATCTATCTGCAAAATTAGCAAAGATTTACCACAATCAGTCCAGTATTATCTACTACAAGCCACTTCAAAGGCATTAGATGCTGACGTGATGTTTCTAAATAACACATATATGTACAGAAATATCTAATGCTATACAACTTCAAAACAGAAAAACCAAGAAATCTTTGTTCCGAGAAGGGCCAATATGTTTTTAACAAAAATCATTAAATTGTGTCCAAAAACTCATCTAGTAAAGGACATGTTATCTGCATCCTTCTCCACTTACATTCTAACATTTAGCATTTACCTTGCACACATGCAGCCGCTCTTGTACATTTTGGTTAGTTGGAAGTTTTATGCAAAAAATTAATAATAGTTTCGAAAAACTAAGGCGTAAAATTGGAAGACTAATTGCAACAGATTCTATAGAAGGCATAACTCTTTCCGAAGACAAATATGACATCATTTTGAGGTCTCCAATATATCATGAAGAGTATATGTTAGCTTTCCTGCATAAGAAATTAAACTGTTTCCAACTTAACAATCGTCAAAACAAATCAAGATTAAAATACAAAGGTAATAAATTCAAGAGCTATTTACAAAAAGATAAAGAGTGGACTATCTATTTAACGTTCATTATTTTTTATTGTAAATAACATGTATTACATATATTTGTTGAACCTCATAATATAAATTTTAAATTTCACATAGAAATTAATCGCTCTTTTTCTCTGCCGCAACTGTAATCAATTATTAGATAATTTAGATTCTAAAATTTACGCATTTATGTGTTAAGAGTGAAGATTTAGCTACAGGAAAGTGCAAATTTAATTCGGTCACAATTATTGTTTCTCAAATTATTTACTTGAATACCTTTGGGTTGTCAGGACAAGTTCATACACATAAATTTGATCAATATTTTCTGCATTTCTTAATGCAGCAGTAAGAAAAAACATAATTAAGAGGAGCAAACAAGGCAAGGGTTGAAATGAAAATGTAAGAGTACCTTCAATAATTGCTGTTTCGCATCATGGAGTTCTTTGTCATAAATAGTGTATTCCAGAGACTTCCTCTGCTTGTCAAGCTGCTGATATTTTCTTAATTCCTCTTTCTCTTCATCAAGCTCCCGAAGTCTTTCGTCCAAGTATTGCACCACTTGAATAATTTGCTTTCTCTTATTACCTGTAACACATTGCTTTTAGCAAACAAACAAAAATAAAGAGCCGAAAAAATCAAGTCGCACTTGCCTGTCTCCTGCATGATTTTCAAACTTTCACGACGTCTCTCTTCATAAACTCTAGTCCCACCAATTTCCTTCAGCAGATCCAATCGCTCAGAATCCTTCATTAATGTTAACGATGCAATCTGAAAAGAATCATCTGTGAGAAGTATGAGCGGTAAAAAACAATTGATTGATAAAACAAGCAAAAGCTTCACATACTTTTCCCTGTTGTACAACATAGTAAGGATTAGAACGAGAGAATCCCGCACTTTCGAGTAGGTTCATGACTTCTGTTTTCCTGAAAACTCATAAGCTATTAGATAGTATGCAATCATCAAACAAGAAGGAGATGGCAAAGGGCTAATAACTAGGTGGCAACTACCACGACGAAGAATGCATAATAAAAGACCAAAAATAAATACATGATACAATCATCAAGTTTATACATACGTGATATGTTTCCCATCCAAGAAATATTCATCTTTCTTAACACCAATTGTTCTCCTCAGCCGCACTTCCTCTTTATCAACCTGTCAAAAATATGACAATTTGTGAAAACCTTAAGATAAACAAGAAACAATAGTTTGGAAATGCCCCAAGATGTTTGGGGGACAGAATATGGCTCCAAAAAAATAACACATAAATCCCCAGCACGAAGCATGTTATGTAAGGTAAACAACTTTTGATCATATTGCACATGCAATGCAGCTGACGTCCTGATCAACTATTACTCGTAGAAGCACTCCAATATAAGAATTACAAGACAAAATTCAAACTAAAAGGAACCAGCCTTGGTACTTGAGACAATGCTTTATTGACAATTAGTGCATGGTCTAATCAATAGGCAATATTATCATTAAACACCAATTTCATTTGTTGGTTCATAGTATGAATTATATTATTGCATTAGGAAATAATGGATAATCAGGTAATGTTTTAAGGCAGATCATATTGCTGACCAAGATGGTGTTTCTATTCATATATTTGCTACAGAGCTTGCTTACTCGGATGCTGTTTTCAGTCCACCTCAGTTTTTGAGTGTACCAGCAGTGACAGATATTCTCATGCCACCCTTCTTAAATCAAATTCCATGTCCTCTATTATAGTTGCAACTTTTCTTTTTTAATTCTAAAAAAAGACCACCAGGGACTTCTAGGTGAACAGTGAAAACTAAAACAAACTGCAATACAAGGAACTGCAGGAGAATAGCATCTAAACAAGACCTCATACCTTTTTGACATAATTACTTCTCTAGGACTTCAGTGATTAAACTTATAGCAATTTAAGTACCAGCAATACACTGATTTGGTGTTATCCAATAGTATCTCTAATACTCTATGGCTTGAGCATGCTTTTTTTTTTTTTTTCTTTTGATAAGAAACACAGAATTTTATTAATAGAAAAAGATTAGGGAAGAGAAATCTTTAGATGGATTAGAACATGAAATAATAGGAAGACAACCTGAAGGGAATACAATCATAAAATATAGCACCAACTCCTAACTGGATACACTGATACACTTTATTTATTTATTTATAAGAAACATATGCTTTATTGCAATTAAAATGTGAGGGATAACAGATCCCTCGTCTAGTATATCAGTAAATCAACAAAAACATTTCCCAACTACAGGCAATACTCCAATTCCTAACTAAATCTAACACATAAAAAACTTTGAACAGACTATGACTCGATGAGCACAGGGATACTCTATATTTGATCCTCCACCCAAACATCCTCTACTGTCACTTCTTTTTCGTCAAAATTTCTCCCATTTCTAATTAACCAAGTGGACCGCAGAATCAATGCTACGATAACTTTCTATGACGACGTCCAAAAAGTGCTGCTCTAGATGTGACTCTACCCCAGACTTCTTCTCCAGCTTCATAGCAATCTTCAAATATTATTCTATTCCTTTCCAACCATATTGACCAACACACTGCCGAAACCACGATGCTCCACAAAATTTTTCCACTTATGTTGATGTTCACAGCAGGCTTGAGCATGTTTTTACAAGAATTATATTGTCTTACTGTCGAAAATTAGTATTTCTGATACTCAAAGGGTTGAGTTACATTACAAAAATGATAACTTTTCAGAGGAAGAGATCACACAATTGGTAGAAATCATGCTATAATGCCAATAGATACATGGCAGAAAGAAGCATATAAAAAGAATTATCATAAATCAGCATTTATTATAAAATATCCGTGAATCTGGGAGAAGACAAAAGTATCCTCCAAAACTTACTGGGATACGATTGTCAGAGTTGTCGAACACAATCTCAACAAATGCTGATAACACCTGGTGACCTGCACCTTCCTGACAGGCAGAAAAGTAAAGAATTCAGTACAGATTGTATAGAGAAAATTAGCAGAAGTGGAAGTTAAAAATGGAGAGCTGAAACATACATGCAGCAATGCTTGCCTTTCTTCATTACGCAAGTTATGGAATAGATCACTAATCACAAAGCGTATTGCTGCAAATATAAGTTGGTTTATCGTTAAACTCAACCCTAAAGATCAGAACAATAAGATCTCAAATAATCAAAATCTTACCATGGAAGAAGTTAGACTTGCCAGATCCATTAGCACCAACTGCAGAACATACGTCAAATCAGCTTTTAAGACACATGGCTGAGAAAATAAAAAGAAAACTAAACCAATGCATAGAAGGCGTGGAAATGTATACCAACACAGTTAACTTTGGGACTGAAATCTTCGGTTGCAATTTGTTCCCTGTAACTCTTGAATCCTTCTATTATAACCTATAATGAAGATACAGTGCACAAATAATAAATAAGTACGGATATCTTAAAGGGAATAAGCACCGATCAAATTAACTGTACGGATGTCACCTGCTTTATGTACATGATGAAATTTCAGAATAGTTTGCGACTCCTCTGCAAATTGCGGAAGAAGAAAAGCAAAACGGTTACATCCCTGAACTAGAATAAAGAGTGTAAAAGAAATAGTTAAGAGAACACTTAATTCAGTAAAAACCCTGTCAAACGAAGCAAGATATCGAAAAGCCAGAACTAAAATAGCCATCGCAGAAATACAATTAAGTTGAAACAGACCAAAATCAAACCGGAGTCGAAATAGCTCTCAAGTATAATTAAATGAAATAAACAAAAATGAGAAGAAAATCAACTCTAGAGTGACGAGAAATCAAGCACAAATTAGGGTTCTGTATGGGCAAGATTTTGAAGGGGGAGAAAAGCAAAACTAATAATTGCAGTTACGCAGCAGCACTCACCAGTCGGTAGCCGGAGGCTAGAATAAAGCTCTATAACTCCGGTGTGTAATCTGCTCAGTCTCCGGTATGAGTGTGTGTCTGTGTGTTTTTGTGTCGGGGGGAGAGAGAGAACGGGAGCGGGGGAAGAGAGACGAAGTCGAAAGTGGAGGGAATTTGACTTGACGTTTTTAGACCTGATTTTTACTGTGGTAAATTCCAGATTTGTTTCTATGTTCGACTATTCGTCGTAATAATATCTGCATACCATGAAATGTTTAACATGTGATATAATTTAATTTAATATAATATCTTACAATAATTTCAATGTATGTAGCATATTATACATTTTGTAGTATCAAGATATACTAATTATTAAGGACTGTATGGAGTTGTCTAATTCACCCAGTTGAACACTTTGGAAATGTTTTTGAAAATAGTGTATTCAGACTGTCCCATTTCTTATAATGAGAATAAATTGTCCAAAAAAAAAGTCCGTGTATACACAATTTTATTGTCTACTTCCCACGTCCTTCAAACCTTTGTCAGATTAACAAATATTATACGACATTGCTTTTGATGTTTTAGCTTTACTTTACTACCAATTTTTTCATGTTTACTAGTACCCGAGTATTTTAGAGCTATTGTTATATTTGTGACACTAGCATAATGTTATTTTAAGACCTCTAATATATAAATATACGTTGTTAGAATTTAACTAAAGTTATCTAATTTTTCCTTTAATAGATTTTAGCTAGCTTTACGTTAAATATGGATACCTAGTGAAAAAGAAATATAGCAAAAACACATTTCGCCATTGTAACAAAAAAGGGCGGATTATTGAAAATCTCGCGATAAATTCGCGAATTCTAAAGGAGAAGATTAAAACACTACAAAAACACGAGATATTCAATTTCTCGCGTATTGCACGTTTTTCTCGCGAATAATTCCCGAAAAACTGTTTTTGGCATGATATTCTCTCTCTTTAGTCCTCCCATTTCTCTAACGTACAATGCTTTTCTGTTGAGGAAAATTATCTCAAATATTCAACAAGTTAAACAAGATTTAGCAATCTTTTAAATTTGAAGTCATATATGATATATATCCTCAAATCTCAGTATATAATGAGAAATCAAATAACTTGCAACTTTGTAAGTGCAATATTCCAGCAAACATTGACGACGCAACTATCTTCTGCAAACTCATGCAAATACCCTTTTTCCGAATTCCAACGAACTTACGGTATGCAATTTTAATTCTCTTATGAAAGTGCAAACCAAGTATGAAAACTAATATATTTTTTCTGGGTTTATTGAGTATGAATATATGAGGAAATTAATATAGAAGTATTTTCTCATGTTATATATAATGCTCACCATGTGTATAAAATGCTACACGGAAATCTTTGTTCTCATATTTTGTTTTTCAGTTAGTTTTTCTCTTTAGGATAGAAGTAATCATACGCTGTGGTCATACAGAGATAACAAAAATTAGAGTTGTACCATCTATCCATGTAATGATGATGATTCCAAGTTATACATTTATACCTGTATAACTCTTACAGCAAAGCCATTGACTAATATTTTAAATTTCTGTGCAATGTGATTTTGTTGCTTTGTATACCTGAATCAGTGAGTTAGTTAAACAATTTTTTTAAATCTAGCATTTTATTCTGGTCCACCAAATTACTTTGCTCAAAGTTAGTATTGAAAAGTTTTTCTACCAGAATGACATTCGAATTTGGAACTAATGTGGCAAGCTTATTTCTATCTAGAATTTGAATATGTTGTTCCCCTTAATTGCAAAATATTTTATTAACATTTTGGCAAAAAATTTGCAATTCATATATGTTGATCATATCAGTATATGCATGAGTTTATTTTTTTGTCGTTATACTTTAGGAAGTTGTCAAGATGTCAAGGCAAAAGGATCCAATTTGGGAATATGACATGAATGAAGGTGATAGAGTTCGTTGTAAACTATGTCAAACTACATTTAGAGGAGGCATTACAAGGATGAAATATCATCTTGCAAAACAACGTGTAATGATGTGAGACCCTGCACAGCAGTTAGTGATGAGATATGTGACATAGCAAAAAAGGTTGTAGAAACAATTGGGGTTGGGAGTAAAAGAAAGCACTACATGTCTAATTTGCCTGAAAAAGGCATGAGTTTAACTTCAAATCCAGTACACTCACATCCTCCAATAGAAGAAGGGACATTGAAGCAGAAAACATTGTTCTCAATAACGCGAAAGAAAGAAAAGGAAATTGCAGATGACGCTCTCGTAACAATAATGATTGTCAATAATGTTCCATTTAATGTTTTGAGAAGTGAAGAATTCATCAAAGCTTGTATAAAAATTGCTGAGCACGGGCCTGAATATATTCCTTCTAGTAGTGAGACATCTAGAACAAAGGTTTTAGCAAAATTGAAGGAAGAAGCCAATGATTATGTTAACTCAGTTAAGTCATCATGGGCTGAAAGTGGTTGTACATTGATGTCTGATACTTGGACGGATGGAAGAAAAGCCCTCACATTAACTTGCTTGTTGCTTGTCTAAAGGGGGTGATTTTTTTGAAGTCTGAGTGCACGGTGGGATCTAGAAAAACAGCTGACTACATATGTAAATTTATCTCCTCAGGGATTGAAGAAATAGGACCAGCTAATGTTGTTCAATTTATCTCCGATAATGCATCTAACTATACAGTTGCTCGATATATGATTGAACAAAAGTATCCCAACATAATAAAGACATAATGTGCAGCACACTTCTTGATTTGATGCTTGAGGACATTGATGGACTTCCACTTGTAAAGTTAACTCTGGAAGAAGCCCGAAGAATTATTAAGTTCATCTACAAGTATCAACAAGTTTTGGACTTAATGAGGTCTCACACTAACGGGAGAGAGCTCAAGCGCCCAGGTATGACTCGATTTGCTACACAATTTATTTGCTTACAAGGAATCCTAAAAGAAGAAGAAAATTTGAGATACATGGTTTCTTATAATGACGGAGGAATTTGTTTCAATCTAATAATAGCGATGGTAAAGAAGTAACTAGAATTATTCAAGAGAATGACTTTTGGGCAAGAGGAAAGGAAATCGTACAAGTAGTTGAGCCACTTGTTAAAGTTTTAAGGATGGTAGATAGAGATGGCTCTACTATTGGGTACTTATATGCTGCTCTGAACAAAACAAAAGAATCTATCAAGGCATATTATAAAGATGATGTTGAAATGTTTATGCCTTACTGGAAAATAGTAGTTGATCGGTGGGAGAGGAATTTGTATAATGACTTATATGTTGTTGCATCAATTTTGAATCCAAGCTTGTTTCAGTCAAAGCATATTTTGATGGATAAAGAAACAAAACCAGCTCTTGAAAGAATAATCCAATAATTGATCCCTATTGTTGAAGATCGGAAGAATTTAACTGTAGAACTCTTGCAATATGTTGGTCGAAAACCAAGTATATTCACTGAGTTTGCAATAAATGGTTTAAGTGATGCACATCCAAGTAAGTTTCCATAATTCATATATTTATCATTTCACTTATATGATATTGTATTTCTCTTATTTTTCTTTCACTACTACAAAAAAAGCTCAGTGACTACACTAAAAAGACAACGGTTTTTCAAAAAACCCGTTGTCTTTCAGCGCATAACCATTGTCATTGTATAAATCGTAGTCTTTCTGAAGATATTTTCGCTAAACGACAATGGTTGTGCCATGTCGTTGTCGTTAAACTGTTGTCAAATTACTTTTTTCCGCTTAAAGACACGACTATTACTTCTGTTGTTGAAAGACCATTGTCTATATACTTATTTATGAGATAACATGAAAGGAATTAGTTTTATGTGATCAACGGCGATGATTACTCTAATCATTGTTGATTGAGCATTGTCATTACCTTTTTCTCCTTAATTCTTATAAATACGGATTGACAAGAACAAAATATTTTTTAATGCTTTACATTAAGAAAATGTTTATTATTAGTTATTAAGGCCAAGAAAATATCTAACATTTTATTAGTCTTAGTCAAATATTTTTATTATGCATTAAAATTTGTTTCTTTTTTCAATATATGTCCTATTTTTACTACAACATTTCTGTGGTTAACATACAATCAATTTTAGTAATGTACAATCTTTTATTCAATCAACATTTTCTTAATCAAATAAATATATATTACTTTTACAAATTCCTAATTAAAATAGAATAACTTAAAAAGTCCAAAAAGTATTACGATACAAAAAAAAAACAGTAAAAGTAAAGTAAATACCCAATCATAATATTTTTCTTAAATAAATTGACATTTTGATTCTATATAAAACTATTCTAATTAATATCAAAATGTATCACAATTAAGTATATATATATATATATATATATATATTTTTTTTTTTGGTTTTTTGTTTATGTATATAGGACTTTCTCAAATCAGTTAACAATTTCAGAAGAATATCTTCGTCTTTTATATTAATTAAAGGAGGATTAGTAGTATAATAATGTGCTAATTTTGTATTTGAAACTAACGAAACTATTTTAGAGACAAGTTTTTCTAGTCGGTAATTAGTAGTATAATAATGTGCTAATTTTGTATTTGAAACATGCTGATTGATTTGGAATCGTAGCGATGAATATAATTATGTCGTAAATTTTTATGTAAAATATGCCGACGAATATGATAGTCGCTAAATACCGACATAAATTTCAGCTGACAGTATAAATAAAAAATAATACTAATAATTTTTCTCACTCTTTTTTCTTTTATATTTATATATGTAATATGTAATATAATCTTTTATAGAATATTGATTAGCTCGAATTTAGGGCTTCTCAGGTATTAATCAATTAGATATAGGATGAATTATCTCCTTCGACGGTAGTCGTGGAGATGGATTATCATTTAACGATGGCGGTGGAGATGGATTATCATTCAACGGTGGTGGTGGAGATGAATTATCTCCTTCGACGGTGATGGTGGAGATGGATTGTCGATCGATGGTGGTGGTGGAGACGGATTGTCGGTCGATGGAGGCGTCGCTGGTGTACTATCGTGCGGCGGTGATCAGTCGTATGGTGGTGGTGCAACATTTTTGGGAAAGAAAACGCGAATCCCTACCTTTCTCTCGAGGAATCCACGCCCTAACAATCCAGATTTACAATTTTCATCAAGGGATTCTTATTCAGCGTTTTGGCATAATTTTTATTTTGCAGATTTGGTGCGAAACAAATCTGTGTTTATTCGAAGAACTTTTGGGGATTCTCGATATTGATGGGGAATAAGAGCTCTAGTCCTAGGAATGGCGGTAGTTGGAGGCAATCTTCGACGACTCAACCTAATCATGCATCTGGTTGGCAACATGATTATGGTCTAGCATCTTATTCTCAATATGCTCAAAACTACCCAGTGCAACATCCTAATCCCGTTGAATACCCACAGAATCAGTACTATGCTCCGTCGTCTCAATCATAGGAACCTCTCTATCATAATGGGGCTCCATCTTAAGTGCACATACCTGTAACCTATAAAAAATTGGACATGAGGTATTCGAGGATTGCGGACAACCATAATTCGTTGGAGGGGGTATGTGTCAAAAGATATTAACAAAGACTTGAGGAATCAACACTATTTATCTGACATCAGATCATGAATGTTCATTTTCTGGTCTCTGTTTCGTGGTTTAGGAAAATTGCTAATTGAATCTAGAAATTAGTGAAAATGACCATTTGTAATACTCATCTGGTGTAAATGGAACTAACAAGATATTGTTATTTGAATGGAACTATTAAGATGTTGGTGTGCATGGAACTAAATATGAATCTTTTTAACTGCCTTTAAAATCAAAGAGCAACTTATGTGAAAGTTCATACCATATTATATTATATATCATAAAAACAAGCTAAGGAAATAAGTTATTTCGTAGATGAGGAAATTGGAACTTTCTTATCAATGACAACATAAGACATTGAATAAATCCTTATCTTGTTAATTGAAATCGGACAAAGACCTATAGCAAAGTACTTTATACTTGTTGAGCATTATTAGCCACTGGTAACTTCAAGTGTTTAGATTCATTGTGCAGAATTTTTTTAGATGGAATTGTAGTTCAGATTACTGTAGTGTTCTATTGGGTATCTCAAAGTTCTGACCCTGAAACCTCCTTTCTTATTCATGTGACATCAATAGGGGTTGACAAAGGTGCTGGGACTGTTGAGACATTGTTGCACTGATACCTTTTTTATGCCAACTACCGTATCTCAAGAATTGTTATATGAAATTATGAAGTCCAGAAGTAACTTTTCTTTAGACTCTTTTGAAGAGATGTATTAATTGCACAAGTACTTTGAGATCCATGGGCTTTGCTTAACATTTTCTTTTTGTAAGTTTTGCCTTGATGATTCTTTTGTTGACCTGGTAGGAAGTATATCAAAGAAGGTACTCCCCCCGTTCCATATTAACTGACGTTTTAGGATGTTCTTCCATTTTTCAATTAATTAGTGTTTTATATATTTTTCACCAATTCTACCAATTTTCTCCCCGTACTCAATCATAAAATATCTATATTTTCAATCTATCAGAGATATTTTGATTTGGTCAAATCTTTAGCTGAGGGTATATCTGTCAAAATATTTAATCTTTAATTCTTCCCTTTCATCCTAAAACGTCAATTAATATGGAACGGAGGGAGTATTATATATTTTTAAGAGCTACTGATGCTTGGGTGTTTGATGGGGAAAGTTGTTAACCACATCAACCGCAATTGCAGGACCTTAATATGTAGATGAAGATTTTTGTTTTGGTGTAGATATTGGTAATTGTTTGAGTAAGTAAGAGTTATTTTGGTTTTATTCTTACCTAACACCGTAGCCACCACCACCACTCCGCTGATCTATGGGGGATCAACTGGCGGCGCAACCGTACATGAGCGGTAGCTAGTCAGCGTTGTAAACATGGCATCGTCGAATACTGAGAGCAGGAGAAAGCAAATTTTGCTAGGTAACACAATCTTTTTCTCCCCTTCCTGTAATATTCAATATAACTTAGTTATTAATCTTATTTAGATTCAAGAAAGCACCAGGTAAACCTAGTTTCAAGGGATTATTTTCATCTTCTTTATGTTCAATTTAGTCGATTTAACTAAAATAATTCATATATTTTACTTATAAAGAAATCTTTATTGTTGTGATTCCGAATTGGTATAAGTCCTTAAATATGATTAAATTACAATTGTGAAAGGGCACTAGCTACTATATTTTTTAATAGAGCAACATCTACGACTACGGTTGATGACCGTTGATAAAGCACATCATCACCGTGGTCTTTATGTTTAATAACTACGGTTCAAACCGTTGTTAAAGAACATCGCTGGTACACGTGTTCCGTGCACGCACTTTAGGGCACTTTTAGTGTCATTTTAGTGTCAATAACGTGCATAATCATGTGTATTTAGTGCTTTTATATTCTAATGGGCAAAATAATGCGTTTGAGCTATTTTTGTATTAAGACAGGTGTAAAAAGGGTTGAAATCAAAGATCAAACGACCGCGGAGTCGAGGGATCGATCGAGGCAAGAAAGGAAGGGCCAACTGAAGATCTCGGCCGAGACAGGATGTTAATCTCGGCCGAGATGAGCCTCCAAGGATTTTCTGAAGTTTTGCAAGACTGAAGATCTCGGCCGAGATGAAGCTCCAGGGAATTTCTGAAGAATCTCAAAGATGGAAGTCTCGGCCGAGATGCAATCTAATCTCGGCCGAGATGAGTCAAAACCTAAAAAGCCCTAGTTTCCCCTTTTTCACGTCTCGGCCGAGATACAACCCAATCTCGGCCGAGATTGACCTTCCACCCAAAATTCTTGAAAACCCTTTTTCACGTCTCGGCCGAGACACACTCCCGTCTCGGCCGAGATTCACTACCCTGTTTTAAAATCCTGAATACGTTTTTGTCTATTTTTGCCTAGCACTTTCTCCTTTTATATATATATCATCCCATTCGAATTTAACCTAACTTTGGATAACTTTTGGAGTACTTTTGGATACTTGGAGAGCACATTTCAGCCACCAAGGAAGGAGATTGGACAAGGGATTGAAGGATCATCTTCTCCAATTGACATCTTTGGATTCATCCAAATCAGTATCATGTTTCTTTAATTTCCCATTTATTTTCTGATTGTATTAGTTAATATGGGTGGCTAGCACCCTTAGTTCATCCTTGATCATTGTGGAACCTTGAGTCGAGACATTGATGTGATTACTACGGTTAATGTTACCGAGATTATTGTGTATTTAAGTGTTTTGTGTTATTTGCTCTTGTTGATTCACATTTATGAATTAATTATTGGTTTGATCACCCTTTAAGGGATTTGTGAATGTGTTGCTAGAATAGGAGATTACTATCCGTAATTGTAGGATTTCCGATTCCCGAGTAGCAAACAATAATTATTTATTGGGGATAACACAAAGTTCAACCACTAAAACCGAGCTTTCGAGTTTTATGTTGAATTTATCTCGTTGTCCTAGTGTTTAATGCTTTTGGTGATTGAATCTATGAGAGCTTGTTCGAGGATTCGGTTAAACTGAATAGGGTTAGTCGAAGAGCTTATTTTGATTAACTAAGATTAAGGGACAACAAGGCTATTAGAGCTTGTTAATAGTCTTGAGATAAGGGCTTAAATCACAATTTAATCGGGCATTAACATTAGTTGCATCAATTCTTCAAGACCAAGGGGAAGCATGATCAAGGGTGACTTGTTTTACCATTTGAAAACTAAAACCGAAAAAGATCTCTTCTAGTGTTTTTGAGTACTTGTTTCTTTTAATTGCATCTATTTGCTTTTAATTGTCACTAATAGATTGTTAGTTTCCCATCAAACCCCCCATTATTGCTTTCTTAAGTATTTACTTCTTGCATTCTTAATCATAAACCGCTTGACATCGTAATCAAAACTGTTCGGCCGTTCCTTGTGGGATCGACCCTTATTTACCATTCTACTAAGTAGGATAGTCGGTAAGGTTTAAGTGTATTCTTTGTACACAATTAATTTGGTAAAGCGACACACGACTTCGCGCTACCAATCGCCAACCGTAGTCATACATATCGTAGTTGTAGATGTTAAATCTACGACTACGGTTATCAGCCGTAGTCTTTATCTTGAATTACTACGGTTGGGACCGTCATCAAAGAACATCACCAACCGTGGTAATACATACCGTAGTCGTAGATGCTACTAGTACGACAATGGTCTGCAACCGTAGTCTTTTTAATTAACTATTACGGTTCATTAACCGTAGTTATTGGTGGTAGGTCTACGACTACGGTATCTGCTACCACGGTCGTTATACCCCTTTAACTATAGTTTTTTACCGTAGTCTTTTAACTTTTTTGTAGTAGTGTTTTTTGAGAACAAATGAACTTATTTATTTATTGGTTCATCTTAATCTTTATAAGGGATATGGTGGGAGTTATTTGGAGCCGAGATTCCAACATTGCAAAGACTTGCCATCAGAATTCTTAGTCAACCATGTAGTGCATCAGCTTGTGAAAGAAACTGGAGTGCTTTTGAGGCTGCTTATACAAAGAAGAGAAATCGTTTGGAGCCAAAAAACCTTCATAATTTGATGTTTGTTCGAATGAATTTGCACATGAAAAAAACTTCGAAGAATAAGGAAAACAATGATACAACACCAATATCCATTGAGCACATAAATGTGTTTGAGGAGACAGATGAGTTCTACTTCAATGAAGGGGAAAGGGATGATGGTGGTGAATCCTCATCTTCGAGTGAAGATATAGAGCCAAATCCAAATGAATTTCAGCTTACTTTTGATTAGTTTTAGTCCCTCAAATCTTTATTTTTTAAGATAACTTTGATTGCTTGTTTTATTTATTTAATCAGTTCATAAACATTGTTCATGGTACTTTATAGTTTATATATTGCAAGCAAGTTCATCTTCCTTTATGTTTATTTTCAACATTTGGTCTTGAATTATAAATAACAGTAATTACCATCGAGAAATAACGTAGTTTTATAATTAGATTCATAAATTCAACTTTTTTCTTAAAAAAAATACTAAATTAGACAATAAAATAATTCAACGAATTAATCCCGTTTTATTCCCGTATAATTCTCATAATTCTGGTCGTTGACCGATTTTTTTCCCAATTTTTTCCATATTTTAGCCGAATAAAACCCGAATTGCGAATTATTGAGCGTGCCGAATAATTCCCGTACACGAGATTTGTTACTATCCCTTTCGCTAAAAAAGTCTAATTTTACAAAGTATAACTTTTATGCTCTGTCAATTTGATAAATGTACAACATTATACAAATTATTGTTTATATGTCTTCTTTTATTTGTTGATTTGATTTATTCGGTCATATGTAATTTATTCGTAAAATTGAAACTTTTAAATTTGAATTTCAAATTAATAAAACGTGACATTGACAACAAAAGATACTTTGAATGTTTTGGGACGGTTGAAGTGTAATTTGTACAATAAAGAGAATATGTGGTGATAGTTCTGAAAGTTGTAAAGCATCGCCACCCTAGTGATTTTTTTTGGAGTCGTTATGTTGAGATCCAGAAAGTCAACGTTGTTGTATATTGAGACAATTATCGTAAACCGTGAAACACTTAATGTTGGATCGATCAATGGGGGGATAATATTTATTGATAGACCGATTCAATAACTTCGATTAAATTAAGAGTACAGTTATATTCTTTTAGTGAAATATAATATAACTAATAAATTAATATGATAAGTCAATAATTGACCGGGTCATAATTGTTAGAAAATGCCCAGCTGCGGCAGACCATTTTGGGAAAGTTTCAGGTGGAACATAGTAACGGGAACATGGAATCTTAAGGCGATATCGTGCTCTGCTCTGGAAGAGATTTGAGACGATATTTTATTTCCCAAATCAGAGTTTGGGTGAATGAGAAATTGAAGCTCAAAGTGAAGCACTTGAAGTTGTTTCGGGACTTTGTCCGACATTGGAAATATGGAACAAATGTGGCTTATATATATATGATTCTACTCCTAAGAGATGTATGAATAAGTAGCAAAGAGGCTCTCTCTCTTTCTCATGCATCCATGTGCAGGGGGGAAATGAATCAAGGGCCGATTCGAACCTCGGACTACGGGACTTATGTGTGAATATGATCTGCGTACACAAATGTCGGTCCGATCCTGGGGGGACGCAAGCCAGTTTTTGCTATTTTTTTAATCTGCATGACTTTACAACTTCTTGCTCTTTGAACTTCTCCATGTTTTATCTTAAGTGGTCTTGATTATTGTAACTTCTGAAATTAATATTGGATATTGTTTCTGCAGTTGTAGAGCCATTGATGGCTCAACTAACAGTCATTTCGAGCCCATTTAATTTGTAGTGGCTCTTTCTAGTTTGTTGAACACATATTTCGTAACTAGTACTTTGTTTATTTTCTTCTTCTAGTTTTACTATACAATTACTTCCTTGGCCCTCTTGCTCTAGTGATACAATTCGAGTACTTTTTCAATTCGTTGTCAAGTAGAAGTTATGTGCTACAGTTCTACTACAAACCATTGTATCATGGGGACTAACGTCCGGGGAATCTTTTAGCACTAGTGAAGAGATGACAAATTAGTTTTAAGAAAATTATGATTTCACATACCTCGTTTCATACACTCTCCCAAGTATGGCTGGGTTGGTACGGTATACTGATATTTTTTACTCATACCGTACCAAAATTTTCGGTATGAGTAAAAGTCATACCGACACAGAAATTCCGGTATGCACATCGCTTCTACAGTATCATACCATAATACCAAAATTCATGTACGATATTATGGTATCGATATGATACCTATTCATACTGAATCTCATATACTGAAAGTTGTATTATTATCAGGCTACAACTATACATGCTCAAGCTTCATCAAAATTCATCCTACAAATTTGCAGAATTCACAAATCCAAAATCATGCCTATATTTGTAAATCCTAATCTACTAATAGCAGAAGGTCAAACTTTCATCAATACAACCAAAATTTACAGTAAAATAGTAAGTGCAAATGGTAAAGGAAAAAAAAAAAGAACAAAAGGAGAAGGTGATGAGAGCTGGAGAACAGGGCTCGATTAGCCACCACCGCCCACCGTGCTGCTCCCGCTGACGGTCGAGAACAATATCCGTTGATCGCCGTATCTCTTTCACAGCGCCACGGCACCATCCAGTTTTTTGCTGCAAAAATACCCGCTCACGGACGTATCTCATTGGTCGCCATCTCTTTCACGGAGCCACCACCATCCAATTTTTAGACTTGACAGAGAAAGAAGATTATTTATCTGAGAGAGAAATCTGCTAAAGATAGGGTAAAGGGGGGGAGAGATCCGTGAGAGGGAGGTGGAAAAATCAGAGAGAGACTGGAAGGGGATGGGAAGGGCGGCGGATGTGAGAGGAAAGTAAATTAGGCATAATAGGGTTTGAGACAAACATGGGGTCCATGGGTAAATATTCAAATATCACTTGAATTTTAATTTCTTCGGTATTCGGTATATATATCGAAATACCGATATACCGCTATTTTTTGGTATTTCGATATATAATTTAGGATTTTTTATACCGATACCGTACCGAAAATGTTCGGTAGGGTATGATACCGTACCGAAATTAGATATACCGAAAATTTCGATATTTTCGGTAATTTTTCAGTGCGGTATTTCGATATTTCGATATTTTTCCCCATCCCTACTCCCAAGTTCATTTGCCATCATTCACCCTATTTTCGTCTAACAATAATTAATTTATTGGAACTTAAATTAATTATGTCTGATCATGTCCCTTTAGTGACTCAAATTGAACAGGAATAAATTATAAGGATTATAATTTAATATTGCAATTAATGGTTAATTTGATTATGATATTATGGAAAATGAAGATATCAAATATCTTTTACACTTATCGGGATATGTTACTTGGAGAGAAATAATTTTTTGATGTATTAGTATATATATTGGATATATATAAGAAATGCGCAAAACCGAAAATGAAATAAGCAATACACCAAGAATTTACGTGGTTCAATCAACAGATCTACATCCACGGAGGATCAATGTTCCTTAATTCACTCAATTCAAAAACCCAATTACAAAGTATATCCAAGATTAAATTAAATCCCCAATTTAAACCCTAAATTGGACAAAGAACCCTAACTAAGTAATTGAATGAAATTAGAACTATTTACAAGGAGAAAATTGTACATCACATCTTCTCTCATCAAGGCGAACTTATACATATAAGAATCTCGCTTCGAATCAGGCGAAAAATGGGTCAACAAACTGGAGCTGCCCGTTTCTGTTGTCTTTTAACTGAAAAATCGTTGTGAAAGGGCTGCCTTATGACTTTAAGTCATAACTACGGGTTTGAGTCTGTTTTGACTCCCTATTCACTCCATTCATATGAATCTGCTGATTTTAAACCCTGTTCTGTGATTTCAGAGCTGATTTACAGATGTCTAAACACTTCTTTGATGAAATTGACTAATCTTCAGAATTCTTCACCTCAATGAATCAAAGACCACATCATACTCCTCAACTCCATCTTCTTGTTGAATTTAGACACACGGTACAAGCTTTAACAAGCTTGCACAGTGCTTAATTTTTTTTCTCAGGAAGTGATTTAGTGAGATATCAGCTGCATTGTCTTCTGTAGCAATCTTCTTCACAGAAACAACACCCTTCTCTACTATATCCCTAATAAAATGCATTTTCACATCTCTGTGTTTAGATCTTTCATGAAATACCTGATGTTTCACTAGATGAATTGTACTTTGGTTATCACACTAAATTGTCACAGTTCTTTACCAGATAGCTTCCTTGACAGCTTCAACTATGTATTCTGCTTCAGTTGTGTAAAGTGCTACAACAGATTGACGCACTGCCCTCCAACAACTGCAATTCTGTTAGACAAATCAACTCCTAATCACACAACACTAAGAAGCTGGAACGAGTTTGAAAATGAAACTTCTGAAAAACACACAATTGTTCGGCCAGAGTTGTGGCCGAAGTGAGCTTCGCGCAGAACTGAAAATAAATGAATCACACAATCAATTTTACGTGGTTCGTTCAAGATGAACTACATCCACGGAGGCAAGGCACACCTCAATTCACTAAGATATCCAATCAATTACAGAAATTACACTCAGAAATGAATATGCCCAATTCTGGAACAAATTAGGGCAGAAAACTATCTCTCACAAAATTCTCTCTGTAATCTATGAAAACTGGAAATTGCTCGACGTAGTGTTGTTCTCCTTGAAGAGAGCTTTCCAATGATATAGGTCTTGTAGCTCGAATGTAACTGACCCAAAAGTTCTAACTGATTGAAGATGACTGCTGCTACCGGACAAATGTGACGGTTTATTCCGTCACAAACTGTAACAAACTCGTCACAACTGACGGTTATCCTCCAACAACCCTGAACCCGGTTTATTCTGCACAGACTCACTTCTACACGCTAAAACCCGGTCTATCCACCCGGTTCTTCACTTCATGAACCCGGTTCCACATTCTAGACACATCCTATTTCAAAATATAGCTCACTTGATGAGATTGAACACTTCCTCACAAATCTCCACCTCAATGAATCAAGTATGCCTCTTCCTGCCTCTTCACTGCTTATCTGTTACTGCTCTTCAAGACACTGCTCAAGCTGCAGCAAGCTCGAGCAATGCTCCACTTTGTTTCCAGGTACACCCTTTGTAAGAAAATCAGCAGGATTATGCAAAGTATGCACCTTCTTCACCTCCACAGACCCAAAATCTATGACATCTCTAGCAAAGTGTAACCTCACATCAATGTGTTTTGACCTTTCATGAAATGCTTGGTGTTTCACAAGGTGTAAAGCACTTTGATTATCACAGTAGATTACCACACACTTTTGCTTGATATCCAAATCTCTCAACACCCCTTTCAACCAGATTGACTCCTTGATAGCTTCAGTTAGAGAGATATATTCTGTTTCTGTAGTTGATAGTGCCACAACAGATTGTTGTGCACTCCTCCAGCTGATGGCTGTCCCATATAAGGTAAACACAAACCCAGAAATTGACTTCCTTGTGTCCACGTTTGCTGCAAAATCAGAATCAGCAAACCCCTCCAATGCAACAGTACTTCCATCTGCTTTCTTCTCAAATTTCAGTGACATGTTCACTGATCCTTTTAGATACCTCATCACATGTTTCAAAGCTTCCCAGTGTTCAACTCCTGGATTTGACATGAACCTGCTTACCAAAGATACAGCATATGCCAAGTCAGGCCTGCTACAGATCATTCCATACATAAGACTTCCAACTCCACTTGCATAGGGAATATTGCTCATCTGTATGATCTCCTCTTCAGTATTTGGGCATTGTTCTTTGGAAAGTTTCTTCTGTAGATTAACTGGAGTGGAGAGAGGTTTGGCTTCATGCATATGAAACCTCTCCAATACTTTCTGTAGGTATTGTCTCTGAGATAACCAAAGTACTCCAGCTTCTCTGTCTCTTAGAATGTTCATTCCCAATATCTTCTTAGCTTCTCCCAGGTCCTTCATGTCAAACTCAGCATTGAGTCTATCCTTCAGCCATTGTACCCTCTCCTTGTTTCTGCTGGCAATTAGCATGTCATCCACATACAATAGAAGAAAAACTTTATCTTGCTTTGAAACTTTGTTGAAGTAAACACAACTGTCATAAAGGCTTCTTACAAAGCCAGCACTGATCATGAAGTCATTGAACCTCTTGTTCCATTGTCTAGGACTTTGTTTAAGTCCATATAGTGACTTCTTCAGTAAACATACTTTGTCTTCTTTCCCAGGAACAACAAAGCCTTCTGGCTGTTTCATATATATTTCCTCATTGAGTTCTCCATGTAAGAAAGCTGTCTTTACATCCAGTTGCTGTAGTTCCATATCCTCCTGTGTGACTTTTGATAAAAGCAACCTGATTGAGCAGTGCTTTACTACAGGAGAGAAGACCTCATTGTAATCAATTCCTTCTCTTTGTGTAAAGCCCCTGGCTACCAGCCTTGCTTTAAACCTCACCTGTTTGGACCCTGCAGTTTCTAGTTTCTTCTTGTATATCCACTTGGAGCTTACAAGTTTCTGACCTTTTGGTTTCTCCACCAGTATCCAGGTCTTATTCTTTTCCAGAGACTCCATTTCTTCAGTCATTGCCTGTATCCAGTGTTCACCTTCTTCACAATCTAATGCTTCTTGAAAGCTGCTAGGCTCTTGTGATTCCAGGTCTTCAGCAACACTTAAGGCATAATATACACTCCCTGCTTGGCCATAGAAATCAGGTCTGTTGATTTTTCTTCTAGGCCTATCCCTTCCAATGCTGTATTCCCTGATATTTTGTGCAGGTCCAGTTTGTGCTTCTTCTTCAGATGATGAGTCACTGTCTTGTTCATCTGCTTGTGGTTGAGGTGTGTGATTATCTTCTGCAGGTTGCTCCACCTGAATTGATATCTCCTCTGCCTCTTTTGCAGCATCAAATTCTTCCTTAGAGCCTGTAGAAGTATAAGCCATCACATTCTCATTAAACTTCACATCTCTACTTGTGATTATCTTCTGATTTCCTTGTTCCAGGCACCACAATCTGTAACCCTTAATCCCATCCGGATATCCAAGAAATACACATCTGAGAGCCCTTGCATCTAGTTTGTCTTGCTTGATATGAGCAAAGGCAAGACACCCAAACACCCTTAACCCTTCATACCTTGGTTTCTGTCCACTCCACACCTCTTCAGGTGTTTTGAACCCAATCACTGATGAGGGTGATCTGTTAATAAGATAGCATGCTGTAGCAATGGTTTCTCCCCAAAACACCTTTGGCAACCCAGCATCCAACAGCATACACCTTACTCTTTCAAGGAGAGTTCTGTTAAACCTTTCTGCAACTCCATTATGTTGAGGATTCATTGGCACAGTCCTGTGTCTCTTGATTCCTCTTTCTTCACAGAAGTTTGTAAACTCTGTAGAGAGGTACTCCAGTCCATTATCAGTCCTCAAATGCTTCAGCTTCTTCCCTTTGACATTTTCCAGTTGGATCAACCATGTTTTGAACTTATGAAAGGCATCACTCTTGTTCTTCAGCAACATGATCCATACCTTTCTGCTGTAATCATCAATCAGGGACATGAAATATCTGGCACCACCATGGGATTCTGTTCTTGCAGGGCCCCATATGTCAGAGTGAACATAATCTAATGGTTCTTGAGTTGTATGAACTCCCTTTCCATAGGGCAACTTCTTGGATTTGCCCAGAGCACACTGATCACAGAACTCCAGTTCTTGATTTCCCAGATTTCCAATTACTCCACTCCTTGCCAATTCCTTCAGTCCTTTTTCTCCTATGTGTCCAAGTCTCTTATGCCATTTAGCAATCTCAGTATTGTTCAAGACCACATCTACACTTCCAACAATAGGTGAACCAATCAGGATAAATAGTCCATTATGCTGTCTTCCTTTTATCACCATTTTTCCATGTTTTGTGATATGCAAGAATCCCTCTACTGAGCTAAACTGACATCCACTAGTTACCAATGAGCCCAGAGATAGAAGATTCCTTTTAAGGCCAGGAACATACCTAACATTTGAGGTGATTCTGATCACTCCATCAAACATTCTTATGCTCACTGATCCAACCCCTTTGACCTTGCATGATTGGTCATTCCCCAGGAGAACATTTCCACCATCTTCTTTCTTCAGTTCATTAAACCATGACTGATGAGGACACATATGAAAAGAACACCCTGTGTCCAGGACCCATTCCTTCACCATTCTTGAATCAGTAACATTTAATACTTCTGGAGGGTCTTGTTGATGATCAATGGCAGCAGCTTCTGCCCCTTGATTTCCAGCTTTCTTATTCTTCTTAGAAAAGGACAATCCTTCTTCAGGTGACCTGGCTGTTTACACTTGAAGCATTTCCTCTTTTCAACCCAGTCACTCCCCTTCTTAGGATTTGAATCCCCTGACTTTGGATCCTTAGCATTCTGACCCTTCTTGCCTTGCCACGGTTTCTTGAATTTTACATTCAAACCTTCTCCAGATTGCACCATGCCTTTGTCTCCTTGAGTCTGAAAACATTTTGACCTCAGAGCCTTCACTATTCCATCATAGGACAGCTGCTCATCTCTTCCATACATCAAGGCATCCTTAAAGCTTTCCATGGATTTTGGAAGGATATTTAACACCATCAATGCCTTGTCATCCTCCTCCAATTTCACATCCAGATCTTCCAATTCTTCAATCATCTTAATGAACTCATCAAGTTGATCAGAAATTACCTTGTCTTCTGTGATCTTGAAGGCCAACATCTTCTGCTTCAGGAACAGTTTGTTGGATACTGACTTTGATTGATACAGTTCTTCCAATCTTTTCCATGCTTCCAAGGAACTCCTGCATCTTGAAACCTCCCTCAACGGTTTATCACCTAAACACAAGAAGATAAGACTTAGGGCCTTCTTATCCACTGATGCAAACTTAGGTTTCTCAGATTCTTCCCATGATTCCAGAGGTATCAATGCAAGATCAAGGCCATTGTGAACCAGGACTGCGTTCATCTTGATCTTCCACAATGTGAAGTCATTTCTTCCAGTGAACTTCTCAAAATCCATCTTCATACCAGCCATTCCTCCTCTTCTTCAAACTGTGCAAGTTGATTCCCACAGACGGCGCCACTTGTTAGACAAATCAACTCCTAATCACACAACACTAAGAAGCTGGAACGAGTTCGAAAATGAAACTTCTGAAAAACACACAATTGTTCGGCCAGAGTTGTGGCCGAAGTGAGCTTCGCGCAGAACTGAAAATAAATGAATCACACAATCAATTTTACGTGGTTCGTTCAAGATGAACTACATCCACGGAGGCAAGGCACACCTCAATTCACTAAGATATCCAATCAATTACAGAAATTACACTCAGAAATGAATATGCCCAATTCTGGAACAAATTAGGGCAGAAAACTATCTCTCACAAAATTCTCTCTGTAATCTATGAAAACTGGAAATTGCTCGACGTAGTGTTGTTCTCCTTGAAGAGAGCTTTCCAATGATATAGGTCTTGTAGCTCGAATGTAACTGACCCAAAAGTTCTAACTGATTGAAGATGACTGCTGCTACCGGACAAATGTGACGGTTTATTCCGTCACAAACTGTAACAAACTCGTCACAACTGACGGTTATCCTCCAACAACCCTGAACCCGGTTTATTCTGCACAGACTCACTTCTACACGCTAAAACCCGGTCTATCCACCCGGTTCTTCACTTCATGAAATTCCATAGAGTGTAAATACATATCCTATAATAGACCTCCTATTGTCCAAATTTCCAGCAAAGTCGGAGTCAACATATCCTTGAATTGGCTCTTCCTGATTTCTTCCTTGCTCAAACATCAATCCCAGATCTACTGAACCTTTAAGTATCTTAAAATATACTTATGTTCTTCCCAGTGTATCTTCCCAGGATTAGACATGAATCTGCTCAGCGTAGATACTCCATAAGCCAAGTCAGGTCTACTGCAAATCATTGCATACATTAAACTACCTCACCACCGCATAAGGAATTTTGTCCATATATCTCTTTTCAGTTTCAAACTTTGGACATTGTTCCTTAGATAATTTGAATTGTAGTCCAAATGGTGTAACTACAGACCTTGGCTCATGCATATTATATCTCCTCACCACCTTCTTCAAATAGTCTTTCTGAGATACCATAACTTTCCCCTGGTTCTGTCTCTAAGAATATCCATGCCCAGAATCTTCTTGGCACTTCCTAGATCTTTCATCTTAAATTTTGAGTTTAGCTTCCCCTTTAGATACTCTATTCTCACCTTACTCTTGCTGGTTATCAACATATTATCAGCATAGAGTAGTAGGTAAGTAAGAACATTCCTACCTTGTCTCTCAAGATAGGCACAACTGCCATATTTACATCTGTCAAATCCAACACTTAGCATAAATTCATTAAACTTCTTATTCCACTGTCCGGGACTTTGTTTCAAGCCATAAAGTGATTTTCTCAAATGACACATCTTATGTTCATTTTCAGGAAGTACAAAACCCTCTGGTTGCTTCATATAGATGTTTTCTACTAAATCTCCATGTAGGAAAGCAGCTTTAACATCTAATTGTTGCAGTTCCATGTCTTCCTGTACTACTTTTGCAAGAAGCGGTCTAATAGAAAAATGTTTCACTACTGGAGAAAATATCTCATTAAAATCAATGCCTTCTCTCTCTGTGAAACCTCTTGCAACAAGTCTGGCTTTGTACCTTACTTTTCCTGTACTGACAATTTTTTTTTTCTTGAAAATCCACTTGGAGCTAACAATTTTCTGATTCTTTGGTTTCTCACCAAAACCTATGTATTATTCCTTTCAAGATATTGCAACTCCTCTGTCATTACAGTTATCCAATGTTCACTTTCAGCACTAGACACTGCTTCAATATAGCTTTATGGTTCCTAGTGTTCAAAGGATTCTGCAATTGCCAATGCATAAGACACCATGTATGCTTGTCCAAACCTATTTGAAGGATGAATTTCTCTTCTCTTTCTTTCTTGCTAAGTGATAATCTCTCAGTTTCTGTTCATTATTCTGATCCTCTTCTAAGGAGTGATGATCTTCATCATTGTTCTAGATTTCTGCTTCTTCATGCTGACTTTCAAACTCCACCTCATTAGATGTAGTTTCTGTTGAAATGTTTCCATCCACTTCAGTGTTTGATCCTGTGTGTTTATACCCTGATTGCACTGTCGAGGTGCAGTAAAATTAACTATTCCTAGTTTTCCTCTTCTAATTTGTAGAAATGGTAAGACGGGGTCGAACCCACAGAGAGCAGACATATTTAAAGTATTCTATATGATAACCTAATAATAATAATACCTATATAAATATAATTATAGAATAGGGTGTTTTGATTGATTTTAATGAACTAATTAACCTAGATGCAAGAATTAAACAAATAACACAAGAATTTATTTTTTACCCAAATAATAAAAGAATCCCGACCCTTAATCTAGTCTCCCCCTAGTTGAATTACCCTTATAATTAATGCAATTGTTACCCAGTTTTAGTTATGAAACTCTTATCCCAAGATTAGCAACAAGCTCTGTTAACCTTGTTATCCCTTATGTTTAACTAACCAAAACAAGCTCTTTATTTAGTCTATTCGATTGAGTGATCTTAGGAGAAGCTCGTTAGACCTCATTAACCGAACGCATAGAGTACTAAGGTAATGAGATAGACATGGTGTTGGACTCGCAAGCTCGGTACAAGGGACCACGACTTATGTTATTCTAGTGATAAATCACTATTTGCTACTAATGGCATATGTTCGTAACGATTACGTATTACGACAATTACCTAGCGATAAATATGTGATTAAGTACCTAGGCGATCAATCTAAGCAACAATGCACATAAGAATGTAAATACGCCCGAATAACTAAAAACGTTTCAATACTAAAACCTTCAAACAATTATTGTAAGAATTACAAGGTATTCGAACTAGGGTTCAACATTGATTAAGGACAGAAATAAAGACTAGCCGCTCATGGCGGCGACAGAAGACATAATTCTATTAAAAACATAAACATACAAGAGACTAGAAAGATAAAACTGAAAAGTGTCGATCTTCGTTTGCTCGTCTTCTCAGGAGTCCTCCCAAATCCAAGTTCCAAGTCTCCCATTTAATATCTAGAGCCTTGAGATATTTATAGGAGTACATCTCTAGGACAAAAAAGGGAGAACACCTAATTGGAATAGGAAAATAAGTCCAAAACTTATTTTTGAGCTTGTGGGCCAAGTAATGGGCCGACACTGCATTGTTTCCAGCTTCAAGTATGTTTCTAAGGTCATCCAGTCATTTTTTAGTTTTGCCTCTTTCACGGAAAGTTGTAGATCTTTGAATCAGCTTTCCAACACCACCATTTTCACCTCAATCGGAGTTGTAGATCTCAAGATATGGCCAAAATACTAGAGGTGTGTCAAGCTGACAGAGAACATTACTTTCGGAAAACTTTTGGTCGCGGCCGCGACCTACATGCGCGGTCACGGAGAGCTTTCAGGGGTTTTCAGCCCTTTTTAGCATACTTTCGTCGTGGTCGTGCATGTAGGTCGCGGCCACGACTAGCTTTTTCGCGCTTGGACTTTCTGCGACTCGTTTCTTTGTTCATCCTTAGCCAAATGCAACTATTTAACTTTAAATCACCTGAATAACTCAAAAGCAAGTCCACAAACATCAAATAGCCAAATAATACGAATATAAGCCAATCACGGTTGACCTAATATGCATGTATAAATACATGTATCATACCTTATACCTGAACTTGTCGCGAAAATAGCTCCAAAATCGATGTGATTGGAATGACCTTCTGAAACCGCAAGCGTACGGTTTGTGACAGAGGTAGTATAAAAGATATCGATCCACAGGGAGAATTTTCCGTCAGACTCGGCTTTAGCACGTTCGAGCAAGTTAGGTCAAATGGAAATGAGAGATGATGACTAAACTAAACAACATCAAACAATAAATAAAGCAAGGAGGGAACCGATCAATGGGGAGATATTCCAATAGATATCGTAATCGGGTGATAATTCCAGAATACGATTGAGGTGCCGTATTCCCCTAGGATAGGTAAGTAATTGGGGTTCGATGTAGACTACCTACACGAATGAGATTTACAAACCCAACATCGGGCCCTGGGTTACCGCCTATGGGAGACTAGAATAGGATAGCTCGATTTCTTCTACGCTAAAGACAGGCGTAGGGGTGTAGTTCCTACAGACACGACTAAACCTAATTTCGTCCATCAAGACCCCCTAGACTCTACTTCCCCGTTTGGTAGGTCTTCTCCTCCATAGGTCTCCGTCTTACCAATTGGGTTTGATTGATTTAGGTCCCGGATTGAATTTCCTTCCCGACTAATCTAAGGTGTAGAAATCCAATCTTAAGCTCATTTAAGATCAAATCAAATTTCCTCGAAAGGGTGGCAAACCCTAGCCTAGCTTCCAATTATCCCGTCTCAAATGCACAATCATACAAAATAAGGCTAAATTATCGAAAGCCCGAGCCACCGAGGCAAACCTATAATCATGCCCTAATTTCATATGAAAATCTAATAAATCAACTGTTAGTGAAGAACAACTCAGAAACACACAACTCCTAAGAATCTGGAAATATACGAAGACAAACAATCTGAATTCAAACACACAATTCGGCCAGAGTTGTGACCGAACTGGACTTGCGCAGAAACAGGAAATAGAAATGGATCAAACACCAATTTAACGTGGTTCGTTCAAGATGAACTACATCCACGGAGGCAAGACACACCCCAATCCACTAAGAAATTCAATCAATTACAGAGAATACACTCAAGAAACGAAATGCCCAATTCTGTTGACAAATTAGGACACGAACACTCAATTCTAAAATACTATCTCTAATCTAAAGAACAAGGAAATTGCTCGACGTAGTGATCTTCTCCTCAATGAGAGCTTTACAATGATATAACGATTGAAGCTCGAATGCAACTATACAGAAAGTTCTAACTGAAAGAAGTTGAGCTCAGCTACCGGACAAATGTGACGGTTTTCTTCGTCACAATTCTGCAACTGCTCCGTCACAAACGACGGTTACCTCCAACTGCCTCGAACCCGGTTTATCCTGAACTGCTTGTCTTCTTGATGCTAAAACCCGGTTCATCCTTCCAGTTCTTCACTTCCTGATTCCGGTTCCACATTCCCAACACTCCATTTTACAAAGTATAGCTCACTTGATGAAATTGAACATCACCTCACAAATCTCCACCTCAATGAATCAAGTGTGCCTCTTCCTGCCTCATCACTGCCTTTCTGTTAATGCTCCTCATGACATTGCTCAAGCTGCAGCAGGCTCGAGCAATGCTCCACTTTGTTCCCAGGTACACCCTTAGTAAGAAAATCAGCAGGATTATGCAATGTGTGTACCTTCTTCACTTCAATAGAACCAGAATCAATGATATCTCTGGCAAAATGTAACCTAACATCAATGTATTTTGACCTTTCATGAAATGCTTGGTGTTTCACAAGGTGTAAAGCACTTTGATTATCACAGTAAATTGCCACACACTTTTGCTTGATGTCCAAATCTCTCAGAATTCCTTTAAGCCAGATTGCTTCTTTGATTGCTTCAGTGAGAGAGATATATTCTGCTTCTGTTGTAGACAGTGCTACAACTGACTGTTGTGCACTTCTCCAGCTGATGGCTGTCCCATATAAGGTAAACACAAATCCAGAAATAGATTTCCTTGTGTCTACGTTTGCTGCAAAATCAGAATCAACAAATCCCTCCAATGCAACAGTGCTTCCATCCATTTTCTTCTCAAACTTCAGTGACAAATTCACTGAACCCTTCAAATACCTCATTACATGTTTCAAAGCTTCCCAGTGCTCAACTCCTGGATTTGACATGAACCTGCTTACTAAAGACACAGCATAGGCCAAGTCAGGCCTACTACAAATCATTCCATACATAAGACTTCCAACTCCACTTGCATAAGGGATATTGCTCATGTGTATGATTTCCTCTTCAGTCTTTGGGCATTGTTCTTTGGAGAGTTTCTTATGTAGATTAACTGGAGTGGAGAGGGGTTTGGCTTCATGCATATGAAACCTCTCTAACACCTTCTGTAGATATTGCCTCTGAGATAACCAAAGCACTCCAGCTTCTCTGTTCCTTAGAATGTTCATGCCCAAAATCTTCTTGGCCTCTCCCAGATCTTTCATGTCAAATTCAGTGTTAAGTCTGTCCTTCAACCATTGTACCCTCTTCTTGTTCCTGCTGGCAATTAGCATATCATCCACATACAATAGAAGGAAGACTTTATCTTGCTTTGAACCCTTGTTGAAGTAAACACAACTATCATAAAGACTTCTTACAAAGCCAACACTGATCATGAAGTCATTGAACCTCTTATTCCACTGTCTTGGACTTTGTTTGAGTCCATATAGTGACTTCTTCAGCAAACAAACTTTGTCTTCTTGTTCAGGAACAACAAAGCCTTCTGGCTGTTTCATATATATCTTCTCATTCAGTTCTCCATGTAAGAATGCTGTCTTTACATCCAGTTGTTGTAATTCCATGTCCTCTTGTGTAACCTTTTATAAAAGCAACCTGATTGAGCAATGCTTTACTACTGGAGAGAAAACTTCATTAAAATCAATTCCTTCTCTTTGTGTAAAGCCCCTAGCCACCAATCTTGCTTTAAACCTCACCTGTTTGGATCCTGCAGTCTCTAGTTTCTTCTTGTATATCCATTTAGAGCTTACAAGTTTCTGACCTTTTGGTTTATCCACCAATATCCAGGTCTCATTCTTTTCCAGGGACTCCATCTCTTCCATCATTGCCTGAATCCAGTGTTCACCTTCTTCACAGTCTAGTGCTTCTTTAAAACTACTAGGCTCTTGTGATTCCAGGTCTTCAGCAACACTTAAGGCATAGTAAACACTCCCTGCTTGACCATAGAAATCAAGTCTGTTGATTGTTCTTCTAGGCCTGTCCCTTCCAATGCTGTATTCTCTAACATTTTGTGAAGGTCCAGTTTGTTCTTCTTCTTCAGATGATGAATCACTATCTTGTAGACTTTCTTGTGGTTGAGGTGTGTGATCATCTTCAGCAGGATGCTCCACCTGAATTGATATCTCTTCTGTCTCTTTAGCACCATCAAATTCTTCCTTAGAGCCTGTAGAAGTATAAGCCATCACATTCTCATTAAACTTTACATCTCTACTTGTGATTATCTTCTGATTTCCCTTCTCTAGACACCACAATCTGTAGCCCTTTATTCCATCTGGATATCCAAGAAATACACATCTTAGAGCTCTTGCATCTAACTTGTCCTGCTTGACATGGACAAAAGTAAGACAACCAAACACCCTTAACCCTTCATAGCTTGGTTTCTGTCCACTCCACACCTCCTCAGGTGTTTTGAACCCAATCACTGATGAGGGTGACCTGTTAATGAGATAACATGTTGTAGCAATGGTTTCACCCCAAAATACCTTTGGCAACCCAGCATCCAACAGCATACACCTTACTCTTTCAGGAAGAGTCCTATTAAGCCTCTCAGCAACACCATTCTGTTGAGGATTCATTGGAACAGTCCTGTGTCTCTTGATTCCTTTTTCTTCACAGAAATTTGTGAACTCAGTAGAGAGATATTCCAATCCATTATCAGTCCTAAGGTGCTTCAGCTTCTTCCCTTTGACATTTTCCAGTTGAATCAACCATGTTTTGAACTTATGAAAAGCATCACTCTTATTCTTCATCAACATGATCCATACCTTTCTACTGTAATCATCAATCAAGGACATGAAATACCTTGCACCACCATGAGTCTCTGTCCTTGCAGGACCCCATATGTCAGAGTGAACATAATCTAATGGCTCTTGAGTTGTGTGAACACCCTTTCCATAGGGCAGCTTCTTGGATTTGCCCAAAGCACACTGATCACAGAACTCCAGGTCTTGATTTCCCATGTTTCCAATTACTCCACTTCTTGACAGTTCCTTCAACCCTTTCTCTCCTATGTGTCCAAGCCTCTTGTGCCATTTAACAAGCTCAGAACTGCTCAAGACCATATCCACACTCCCAACAACAGGTGAACCAATCAAGATAAACAACCCATTATGCTGTCTACCTTTAATCACCAATTTTTCATGTTTAGTGATATGCAAGAAGCCGTCTACTGAGCTAAACTGACACCCACTAGTTACCAAAGAACCAAGAGATAGAAGATTTCTTTTAAGGCCAGGAACATATCTTACATTTGAGATGACTCTGACCACACCATCAAACATCCTTATGCTCACTGATCCAACTCCTTTGACCTTGCATGATTGGTCATTTCCCAGGAGAACATTTCCACCATCTTCTCTCTTCAGTTCATCAAACCATGACTGGTGTGGACACATATGAAAGGAGCAGCCTGTGTCCAAGACCCATTCCTTTACCATTCTTGATTCAGTAACATTTAATACCTCTGGAGGATCTTCTTGATGGTCAATGGCAGCAGCTTCTGCCCCTTGATTTCCACCTTTCTTGTTTCTCTTAGGACAATCCTTCTTCAAGTGACCAGGCTGCTTGCACTTGAAGCATTTCTTCTTCTCAACCCATTCATTTCCCTACTTTGGATTAGAGTCTCCTGCCTTGGGATCCTTAGCACTCTGTCCCTTCTTGCCTTGCCAAGGTTTCTTGAATTTAACAATCAAACCTTCTCCAGATTGCACCATGCCTTTATCACCTTGAGTCTGGAAACATTTAGACCTCAGAGCCTTCACTATTCCATCATAAGATAGCTGCTCATCTCTCCCATACATCAAGGCATCCTTAAAGCTTTCCATGGATTTTGGAAGAATGTTTAACACCATCAATGCTTTGTCATCCTCCTCCAATTTCACATCCAGGTCTTCCAATTCTTCAACCATCTTAATGAACTCATCAAGTTGATCAGAAATTACCTTATCTTCAGTGATCTTGAAGGCCAACATCTTCTGCTTCAAGAACAGCTTGTTGGAAACTGACTTTGATTGATACAGATCTTCCAATCTCTTCCATGCTTCTGAGGAACTCTTGCATCTTGAGACCTCTCTCAACGGTTTATCACCCAAACACAGAAACATAAGAGTGAGGGCCTTCTTATCCACTGATGCAAACTTGGGTTTCTCACTTTCTTCCCACGAATCCAGAGGTATCAAAGCAAGATCAAGGCCATTGTGAACCAATACTGCATTCATCTTGATCTTCCACAGTGTGAAATCATTTCTTCCTGTAAACTTCTCAAAATCCATCTTCATACCAGCCATTCCTTCCCTTCTTCAAGCTGTGAGAGTTGATTTCCCACAGACGGCGCCACTTGTTAGTGAAGAACAACTCAGAAACACACAACTCCTAATAATCTGGAAATATACGAAGACAAACAATCTGAATTCAAACACACAATTCGGCCAGAGTTGTGACCGAACTGGACTTGCGCAGAAATAGGAAATAGAAATGGATCAAACACCAATTTAACGTGGTTCGTTCAAGATGAACGACATCCACGGAGGCAAGACACACCCCAATCCACTAAGAAATTCAATCAATTACAGAGAATACACTCAAGAAACGAAATGCCCAATTCTGTTGACAAATTAGGACACGAACGCTCAATTCTAAAATACTCTCTCTAATCTAAAGAACAAGGAAATTGCTCGACGTAGTGATCTTCTCCTCAATGAGAGCTTTACAATGATATAAGGATTGAAGCTTGAATGCAACTGTACAGAAAGTTCTAACTGAAAGAAGTTGAGCTCAGCTACCGGACAAATGTGACGGTTTTCTTCGTCACAATTCTGCAACTGCTCCGTCACAAACGACGGTTACCTCCAACTGCCTCGAACCCGGTTTATCCTGAACTGCCTGTCTTCTTGATGCTAAAACCCGGTTCATCCTTCCGGTTCTTCACTTCCTGATTCCGGTTCCACATTCCCAACACTCCATTTTACAAAGTATAGCTCACTTGATGAAATTGAACATCACCTCACATCAACCAAATCCTAACCTAGGTTACCACAACCCACAATAATCCAATAATCAATCAACTAATCATCAACCCCGAAGCTTGGGCTACTCTCGGGCTTCGAGAAACATGAAAATCACTCACAAATCATCAAAGCAATAAAAGGCATCATCGACACCAAGCAATAAAAACTGAAAATAAAGAGAAGAGATAGAAATTGCTCTATGTTTTGAAGAAACTCTCGAAATCCTTTGATGAATTAGTCGGGTGTCACAAGCCCTGAGTAATCCCCTAGTTCTCCTCCAAAGATGGCTTCCTCCTTGAAGAGGAGGAAGAAAAACCCTAGTTTTCTAAGCTAAAATTTGAAAATGTAAAGAGGAGAGAAAAGTGTGTTGGAAAATTAAAAGGAGGCAAAGAGTTGTTCAATGTTGGATTCCTTCTTACAAATGAGAGGGGAAGGGATATATATAGGTCCCCCCAACCCTCAAAATTCGGCTGAAAATAAGCCTTAGTAAGGGCAAAAGTGTAAAAATATAAAAGGGAATGCTTGGTCCTTTAAGTTGTTGAGTCGAGCCCCTTGTGCGTGCTCAACTCGTCCTTCTCGTGATTTCTGGAAAAAAATTCATCCGGAATCAGCCTTTGACTTCAACTATAAAGTTGTAGATTTTTATCTCGGCTACACGTGATAACTTAAATCACTCGAATTGAAGCTTGGACGAGGAATTTACGGTCGAAATACGAAAACTGCACGAAATAGGGGATGCGTGCGCGAACCGACCTCGAACTACCGGTCCGGCAGCTGGGCCGGTCAGAGGTCCTGTAGGTAGTCCTTGGGCCAGTTCTGGACCGACTACCGGTGGTCTTGCCAGTCCGGCAGCCGCTCCGGTAGTACCCCTTTTCCCTGTTTTATATCTCCGTCTTTTGTCGCCATTTCGAACCTCTTTCTCTCGTTTTCTTGACCCGGCCACTTCATGGCTTTTGTTCGTGACTCGATGAACTTCAATTTGAGCTCTTGTTGGGCCCAATTCAGGTTCAGTTGGGCTTCGATTTGCAGGCTGGAACGTGGCATATGTGCGATTGACCTCTTCTTCTTTCTTTCTCCAATTTGAGGCCTTCTCATCCATTTTACTCGTGACTTGATGATATTCAGTTTGGGTCTGACCCCAACCATTTTGGGCTCATTTGGGCCTTAGGATGCGGACCGAAATATGAAAATGGATGCGAATGATCTTTTAAATTCTTCCGAGTTTCCTAACCTTCAAAATAAGACTAAAAAATACCCAAAAGCGCATCAAATCATATTAAAAAGGAAAATCAACCCGGAAATACAATAAAATATGAAATCACACATAAACACAACAATTACACGCAATTCTTCACAAAATATGAACGTGAAAAGTACAAGAAAAACGATAATTTTTACGTTCATCAATTACAAGTTCATTAAATGTTACATATGTACTTACAATAACCTTGTGATGACCACTTTCAAGGCACCAAAGCTTATATCCTTTGACACACTTGGTATATCCAATGAAAATGCATATAACAGCCCTTGGATCAAGCTTATCCTGCCTGATGTGTGCAAAAGTTTGACACCCAAAAACCTTAAGATCAGTATAATTTGACAGTTTCCCATACCAGACTTCATCAGGAGTTTGAAACTTAATAGCTGATGAAGGTGACTTATTTTGATCCGATAGCAAGCTGTACTACCAACTTCTCCCCAGAAAGATTTTGGCAGTCTTGCATCTACCAACATACACGTCACCCTCTTAAGCATAGTTTGTTCATTCTCTCAGCTAGCCCATTCTGTTGTAGATTGAGTGGTACATATTTATGTCTGGTTATTCCCCTTTCTTTACAGAATTTGTTAAACTCTTCTGATAGGTATTCAAGCCCATTGTCTGTTCTTAAATGTTTTAGCTTCTTGCCTCTTTTATTCTCTACCTGAGTTAGCCAATCCTTGAAGTTTTCAAAAGCATCACTCTTGTGTTTGAGTATAAACACCCGAACTTTCCTGCTAAAATCATCTATAATAGTCATAAAATACTTTCCACCCCCACGAGTTTCCACCTTTGTTGGTCCTCAAATATCAGAATAGGCATAGTCTAAGGGTTCTTTTGTGGTGTGAATTCCCTTTCCATATGAACGTTTCATTGCCTTGCCCAAGATACAGTGGACACAAAAATCAAGTTTCACAGATCTTGAATTTCCAAACACCTTCCTCTTTGATAATTCATTCATACATTTCTCTCCAATATGGCCTAACCTTTTTTGCCATAGTAAAACATCTGAGGTGTTCATTATACTGTCAGCAGAACCAGTTATAGAATTTCCAATGAGAATGTATAATCCATTTACCTTCTTTCCCTTCATCACTATTTTACCACATTTAGTAACATGTACATATCCACCTTTTGTGTTAAACTCACAACCAGAAGCATTTAATGATCCAAGGAAAATTAAATTTCTCTTAAAGCAGGGATATACCTTACTTTAGTAAGCAGTCTTTAAAGTCCATCATGCATCCTGATCCTGAGTGAGCCACACCCTTGAACTTTGCATGTATGATCATCACCAAGTAGCACTGATTCTCCATCAAACTTCTTGAGATCTTGAAACCATGACTCATGTGGACACATGTGAAATGAACAACCTGAATCTAACACCCATTCATCTCTGATTTTCCCATCTGAAATTGTTAAGACCTCTGCACTATCATCCCTTCTTCAGCAACAACAGCATCTGCTTCCTTGTTTTCTTGCTTCTGTTTCCATTCTGGGAAATCCCTTTTCAGATGTCCAACGTGTTTAAAAGTATAGCATTTCCTTTTCTCTATCCACTCAAAATTCTTCTTCCTTCATTCTTTAGTTGACTCCTGTTTCTTATTCTGAGTTCCTTGAGTTTTCTTCTGAAATTTATTTTTATGGAATTTCACATTTAACCTTCTCCTATATTTTGTGGTTTCTTATCCCCTGTAATTTGTAGAATCTTGGTCTTGAGGGAGGTTTGGATTGAATCCAGATCCAACTTATCTTCCAAATAATAGAGTATCTTTGATATTTTCCAAAGATTTTGGAAGAGCATTCAGCATCATCAAAGCCTTATCATCTTCTTCTAATTTTACTTCAAGATTCTCCGGTCATCAATCAATCTATTGAACTCATCCAATTGCTCTACCAGATTTTTATCATATGACATTTTAAACACAAGCAATTTATACTTCAAGAACAATTTATTAGTGACTGATTTTGCCTGATATAGATCTTCCAACTTCTTCCAGGCTTCAACTGTAGTACTTGTCTTTGCAACTTCCCTCAAAGGTTTATCTCCGAGGCATAAGATGATCGCACTATGAGCCTTTTCTACTATCTCCTTTTTCTTGGTCTTATCCGCAGTAGACCACTCATTTTCTGGTTTCAATGCAACAACTAAACCATGTTGTGTCAACACAACTTTCATTTTGCTCTTCCATAACCCGAAATCATTTTTACTAGTGAATTTTTCAACATCCAACTTCATTGCAGCCATCTCCTCGTCCATTTCCCATAGACGGGGCCACTTGTTAGAATCCCACAACAAAGATCACCACAAACTCAATCGAATTCGACCAAAACTCAAACCAAATGAGCAACACAATCAAGAAATAAGAAATGCGCAAAACCTAAAATGAAATAAGCAATACACCAAGAATTTACGTGGTTCGATCAATAGATCTACATCCACGGAGGATCAATGTTCCTCAATTCACTCAATTCAGATCCCAATTACAAAGTATATCCAAGATTCAACTAAATCCCCAATTTAAACCCTAAATTGGATGAAGAACCCTGACTAAGTAATTGGATGAAATTAGAACTGTTTACAAGGAGAAAAATGTACATCACGTCTTCTCTCATCAAGGAGAACTTATACATATAAGGATCCAACTTCGAATCAGGTGAAAAATAGGTCAACAAACTGGAAGAAAAGAGTTGCCCATTTTCGTTGACTTTTAACTAAAAAACTATTGTGAAAGGGCCTATCTTATGACTTTAAGTCATAACTAACAGTTTGAGTCTGTTTTGACTCCGGGTTCACTCCATTCGTCTGGTTCTGCTGATTTTAAACCCGGTTCTGTGATTTCAGAGCTGATTTACATATGTATAAACACTTCTTTGATGGAAATTGACTTATCTTCACAAGAGCAATAGGTTTTGATATTATTGTTATGTTCTCGATCAATTAATTTCATTATGCATGTGTTACTATGAGCGATGTTTTGTGTTGTGATTTTACTTTGTTGTTTATGAATTTATACTTTTCTGAATGATTTACGGCCTAGATTTTATTGGTTAAAACTATATTTCATATTTTCGAGTTGTGACCAATGGAGTGGATTACGTCTCCATAATTTTCCCTAGTTCGATTTGAAAAAGGATGTGGGATATGTGATTTTTGTTGTACCCTTTAGTATAGGTTCAATTGCACATTGATTCAAGATTTTGGGGATTAAACCGAAAGAGCCTATAAGCTATTCAAATTGATAGGTGGCAAATTTTCATCATCTCCAAAAGTTTGAGGATTAGTGTGCAAGACTCATAATTCTACCATTGAAGACCTGGAGGAGCTTCAAAATTGACGACATTACAGCAATGAGTTGGTCAAACAAGGGTAGCACTCACATCTCGTCGTGGTTGCACGAATCGTGCGGTTGTGTCGTAGGCAGCGAGTTTTTCTACTCACTTTTTTTGGCACATGTGAAATCCCAGAATTCTCAGCGGGTGTAGCGAGAGAAGATTCTCCCTTCTGGAGACGTCTTAGTGCCGCGGCCAAACTCCACAGACGACGATATTTAGCAAATTTTTCCGATGGAGTGAAGGTTATAGCGGCGGGTGTCACCTGAAACATCCAGGGGCAAATGGATTCAACCGGGTTATGACCCAAGTCGGGTCATGACCCGTGTCAGGTCACGGGTTTAGGTTCATGGACCCGGGTCAACTGTTGGATGGTGTATAGTGAAATTGGCCAAGCTTTTAAGAGTTGGGTATGTCTTGTTCCTGGGCTTAATTGTTAATGAGCTTGGTTTTTCACTAAAATTTGCTCTTGGATTTTAATAGAGTTGAGCCAATAATCAAAATAATGGTGGGCCTGCTATACTTGTTTGACTTGGTCAGCTTATTTTTGTTGCTTAAAAAAATGGGCTGCTAGAACTTTTAGAATAAAGTCAAATTGATATGTTTTGGTGTAATTGGAATTTAATTTTGATTAGGCTAATCAAATTTGTTTTATTTTGGTAAGGGGGAAGAGTTGTTCATGGGTCAAATAAATTTTTGATTGAGGCGTAGATAAGGTTAAATTAACGGGTTGCTAAAAAATAATATTTTCACCAGAAAATTGAACTTAGATATAAAATTGTTAATATGCCACGAGATATTGATGGACTTGGATATTAAATTATTTAAGTTAGACTTTGATATTGGTAAAAAAATATAAACATATAATTTTATTATTTTGGTCGGCCTAGTGAGTTGAATTTTTGGGTTGCTATTTTGATTTGGCTCAAGAGTTGAGTCGGGAATCAAATAGAAGGCCAAATGATTTTTAATTAGTTGGAAGTTGGGATCAGAAAATCAAAATTATATAAAAATTATTTATGAATGAGAGATATTGGCGGGCTTGAATAATAAAAATAATTTGTGCAAGTTGGTCTTCAATATCGACAACAGTCATACAATTCTATTATTTTGATGGGACTAAATGTGTTTAATTCTTGACTTGAGATATTTTGATTTGGATTCAAGAGTTGGGTCGTGAAATCAATAGGAAGGCTAGATGGACTTCAATAACTTGAAAATTTGGGCTAAACAAAATGAGTTCAATGTTAGCTAATTTAGGTTAGACAAATTTGGTGCAAGATCAATTAGCAGAAGAATTTACATGTATCGAGAAAATTGCAAATGGGGTTTGAAGAATTGAGTCGGTTGATGAACAAGAAATTACCTTTTTTTTTTAAACTTTTCACGTCCATATTTTGTTAAGAATTACGTGTAATTGTTGTGTTCACATGCGATTTCGTATTTTATTATATTTCCGGGTTGATTTTCCTTTTTAATATGATTTGATGCACTTTTGGGTGTTTTTAAGTTGTATTTTAAAGGTTAGGAAACTTAGAAGAATTTAGATGATCGCTTGCATCCATTTTCATACTCCGGCCCACATCCCAAGGCCCAAACGGGCCCAAATTAGGTCAATTTCATGCTTAACTGAAGATTGACAAGTCATGAGTAAAAGTCGTGAAGGAGTCGGTACGAGAAAATGGATGAAAAGACCTCAAATTGGAGAAAGAAAGAAGAAGAGGCCAATGACACATACTCCACGTTCCAGCCTGCAAATTGAGGCCCAAATGAACCCGAATCGAACCCAACAAGAGTCCAAATCGAAGTTCATCGAGTTATGAACAAAATCGATGAAGGGATCGGGCCGAGAAGCTGAAAGAAAGGGCTCTGAAACAGCAACAGAAGACGGAGGTGCAAAGTGGAGGCTGAATCGGACCAAACAGCCGCCGCACCTGCCGGCTCGGCAGGCCGCGGGCAGTTGGTCCAAATCAACCCAGGAAGACAGCCGCCCATATTACCGGCCCGACGGCGGTTCCGGTAGCTGTCCGACGGTCCGCGCGCGTGCCCAATTTTTCAGCATGATGTTTTCGTATTTCGGTTGTAACTTTCTCGTCCGAGCTCCGATTCAAGTGATTCAAGTTGCCACGCGTAGCCGAGATGAACATTTACAACTTTATAGTTGAAGTTGAAGGTTAATTCTGGATGGATATTTCCCAGAAATTACGAGAAGGACGAGTCGAGCATGTACAAGGAGCTCGACTCAACAACTTAAAGGACCAAGCAATCCCTTTTGTATTTTTACACTTATACCCTTACTAGGGCTTATTTTCAGCAGATTTTGTGGGTTGGCGGGACCTATATATATCCCTTCCCCTGTAACAAGCTTTGCCTCCTTTGTAAAATTCCTTTCTTCTACATTTTAAGATTTTTTGTCTTAGAAACTAGGGTTTTTCTTCCTCCACTTCAAGGAGGAAGTCGTCTTTGGAGGAGAACTCGGGACTACTCGTGGACTTGTGACACTCGTCTATTTCATCAAATATTTATGAGGATTCTTCAATCGATTGAGTATTTTCTTATCCTTCTCTTTATTTTCGATTTTTACTATTTTTATTGCTCGATTGTTGATGATGCTTGTTATTTCTTTGATGATTTGTGAGTGATTTCCTTGTTTCCCGAAGCTCGGGATTAGTCCAAGCTTCAGGGTTGATGATTATTTGATTGGTTATTGGTTTTGTTGTGGTGTGGTAATCTAGGGTTAGGATTTGGTTAATTTGTAATAATGGTTACTTGGAATTGAACCTTCGACCATAGGCTTGCTTCACGGTCGCTCCGGATTTCGGGGCTTAGGATCACTTCAATTAATCGTGCAATTAAAAGATGATAATTGATCCCCTAGGCTAGGGATAGCTACCCTTTCGAGGATTGTGTCGACTAGATTTCAATTGAGCTTAGAGGTTAATTGCTACGCCTTAGTGTATTCGGGTGGGAAGTTAACCTTGGATAATTAGATTAACCAAAACCTAATCGGTAGAAGGGAGACCTATGGAGGAGAAGCTCTACCGAGTGGGGAAGTAGAGTCTAGGGGATCTTAGCTAGAATGGACGAAATTAGGTTTAGTCGCGTGTGTAGGAACTACAACCCTACGCCGGTCTTTAGCTTAGGAGAAGTCGGGTTAACCTCCTCTAGTCTTACGTAGTTGGTAACCCGGGGTCCAGGGTTGAATTTGTAAATCTCATTAATATAGATAGTCTACATTGAACCCCGATTACTTACTTATCTTAGGGGAATACGACACCTCAATCGTATTTCGGGATTATCACCCAATTAGAATATCGATTGAGTTGAGAATTCAACCACATAGAACTCATACTAGTTTCCTTTAATCATCTTTGAATTATTAATTCCATCTTGCTTGTGTGAAACCGAGCCTCGGGAATATCTCCTCACCAATCAGTTCCCTCCTTGCTTTATGTTATTAGATTAATCAACACTCTCAATTTGCATTTAACCTAACTTTCTCGAATGTGCTTAGGCCGATTCTCACGGAAAATCCTCCATGTGGATACGATATTTTTTATACTACCTTTGTCACAAATCGTACGCTTTGCGGCTTGAGAAGGTCGTTCTAATCGCATCGATTTAGAGCAACTTTTCCGACAAGTTCATCGGCATGTGGATCAATTGAGAAATTCATGTAATTTGTGCGTGTGATGGGCCATAAATTTATTCAAGTTTTTAGTTATAGCTTTATTGCTTTAATTATCTGTGAATAAAATGTCATTCATATAACATGTCATATAGAATCGTTTTATGTACTATATTGTCATGTATAGTTATTATATATATTTTATAATTTCTAATTAGACATATAATAATCATGTTAATTAATAATAGAATCATTTTAAAATGATTTATTATTAATCAGTGTAGAACACCATTTTTTTTTCTCAATCAAAATATTGAGTGTGAGAGGATGCATTTTTACATGAACCCATGACACCCCCCCCCCCAGCCTATTAGTAAAAGTATGTGTATATCCTGTACCAATCTAATTTGTCTTCCTAAAGGAAAGTTGCACTGATTTGGTTACTAGGTTAGGTCCCTATATATAATTACTCATTAGTAAGAATATGTATATGTCTCTCCATAGGAGGGTTGCACTGTTTCCGTTTACTAGATCGACTTATTTTATTTTAATAAATTATTCACTAGTAAGAATATATGTGCGTCGTGCCAATCCAATTGGTCACCTCACAAGAGAGCTGCAATGTATCAATTAATAGATTGAGTTAATTTAAAAGAACTTATATGTAAGAAAATGTGAATGCCTCGTTGACAAGTGGGATTTTTGGTGATGAAAACACGCTTATAATAGAGATTTTATTGTATATTTGTTAGTTCTAAGCTCTCGTTTGTTATATAATTCGTATTTTTCTTTCTTTCATCGAAAAAATTAGTTTTTGAGTGTTTTATAGGGAAAATAGGCTACAAGTATGACGAATGTAAAGAAACCAATGAAACGAGGGGAAAGAGCAAGAGACAAAAACGTCGGGTGAAAAGAGGCGAAAGTGTAAACTCCAACCTGACAAACCTTCGGTATTTAGGGAATATCTTGAGATATACTTATCCAATGGAGGTGAAATTAGTAGCATTGGAAAGTGAATTCAAAGGGATACAAATTTCTCTGGAAGAGCCAAAGTCAAATTTGAAACCGAAGACCTTGAAAAATGGCTTCGAAGTTGGACTACACGTGCAATTTTAAGCGCGCACGGCCTAGGCCGTGCACCATTGCCAAAACGTGCACGGTCCGTTCATGAACCCAGCTGAAAGCAGTAAGAAATGCCATGCACGGCCTGGGCCGTGCACCGTAGTAAAAATGTGCACGGCCCATGCATAAAAGAGGTGGAAATTGCATGGGTTAGGCCCTAAACATCCCTATTTTGGCCAATTTATTTTAAAAGCCCCCAAATATGTTTATAAACCCTTCCCCATTCAGATTTTCAGATGACTTTTCATTTTGTATAGTTTTTTAGAGAGAGAAATTAGAGAGCTAAAGTATAGAGAAAGGGAAACTTGGAGATCAAGATCAAGATCAACATTTAGATAAGTTTATCTTTCCATTTTCATTTAATATTTGTATGAAATATATTTGTATTTATCTTTTATTATGATTATTCTTGATCTAGGTTTAGAAAGTAGATTATGGGTGATTAGTGATTATTAGCCGATTAATTCAACTCCGTGTTATGCTATTAATTGATTAATTATTTATAATATTTGTTGAATGATTTGATCACTTATTTAACATTTTATTATGGATTAAATTGGAACTGAGAGGGATTTTATAGTCTAAGATCACATTAATCAACATGGTTAAGTAATAAATTGAGTTATTTAAGTTAATCATGGGAACTTTGGTCTTAGGATCAATTGGGAGTAGTATTTGATTAATCGACCGGAGACGGCGATTAATCCTATACAATCGACGCGTAATTCGCTTTGAGAGGGGTTCTTGTATATAGTTGTGATCGTTCCTTAATATGTAGCATTTAGTTTAAAAGTTGAATTGATCGGATTAACAATGATTGGATGCCCATAATTGAAATCTAGCCATAGATTATCCTTAATTAATCAGTTAATCTCTATAATTTGCTCCTTAATTAATCTTGTTAGTTTAATTCCTAGTTTAATTCATATTTAGTCTAAAATTACCAAAAACAAATTACTCGATCGTCTAGTTAGCCATTAAATGCCTATAATGATTTGTGTATCCGATATCGGGACGATTCCTCGTGGGATCGACCTTGTACTCACTTGCTAGCTACTACATCCCCATACACTTATGGGTGCATATTTAGTAGTTAAACTAAGTTGTGCCAATTTATTGGCCTTTCCATAAGAGAGTTGCATTACTTCGCTTACTGAATTGAGTTCAATGAATGAACAAATTATAAGTATAAAGACATGTGCCTCTGGTGCCAATCTAATTGGTCTCCTTATAGGAGGACTGCATTGCGTTAGTTACTTAATTGAGTATATTTTGGTTGTAAGTTTTTTAGTGTGAATTAATTGTTTATGCCCTAAAGGTATCATAACAAATTTACGGATTTAAAAATTATCAATATAAGATTATACACTTTAATGAAAAAATTGTGAGGACTTCCGAAAGAGTATTCAAACAATATCATTGATGGTCAAATAAATGCGATGCAAAATAAATATAGCATGAGATGTGAATTATGTCGGATTTAGTGTGAGAGTATTAATTGTTAGCATGCATGAAACCATGCAAAAATTCACGTCATCAAATCTCACATCTAAAACAACCATCGACGGACATATGTGTCCTACTATGGAGACACGTGCACGCGTAATGGTTTTTCATTTTCTTAATTTTTTTTATATTTGCAATTATATATTAATTATACTAGTAAAAAAAAGTGCCCTCACTCCCAAATAATTAGAGGGTGTTTGGATAAAATTATTTAAAACATCCTATAAGCTGTTTGAAGAGCTTGTAAGATGTGCTTTCCCAACAGTTTATACGTATTAGGAAATTTATGTTTAGTTTTGATGATGACAAAACCACTTGTAAGGTAAGAACTAGTGCCTCCATAAATGATGTACTCGATGTAATAGATGGGGCTAGTTCTACTTAGGTAAAGTCGCAGCAAGATCATCAAGGTTACTACAATGAACAAAGTCAAAGTAAGAAGAACGGATCGGAGGCTGCAGTGAGCACGCAGTACAGTTGCCTATGTCAACCCAACGTACAACATTGCTTGCAACAAGAGATGTACACCCAACAAGCAAGCAACAGTCATGTCCAAAGTGTAAATGTCAAAGTCCAAAGTTAAGGGATCAATTTCAAAATATAGCCAGTAGAGACAAAGCTTACACCTTGTACTGGCTATCTAATTACGTGGGGATACAATACCTAACATAAAGAAAAAACAGCATTGAACACGCAACTAGCCACAACCACTCTGACCAACTCCCTGCAAGAAAGGACAAACGACTCTATGTCGTACGAAGAGCATTAAATGTCAATGGAATTATTTTCTCACCCTTCAACTGGAATATATCTCAACTACTATAAATAGAAGGAGATGGGGGACAAAGCAAAGACCATCGAACAATGAAACAATTAAGATTACTTAACATCAAAGCACTCAAGCATTTTATTCAAAGCTTCAACACATACAACACTCTGATAATCTTTCAAGTGTGTTGTGCAAAGTAAACAAGGGCAAGATAGCAAGCAACAAGGGTATTCGACTGAAGATTCAAGTTGCAACCATACTCTACAGTCAATCTAGCTCTCAAGTTTTGCCTCGGTTTTGATCTTTCTCAAAACAAGAAAGCTCGTCCACATTTTAACTGATATTCAAGCTTAGTGGCAGCTACCAGAAGTTGAGAAAAAACTTCCATTAACCAATCTCATGAGCAGTTTCGAACGGGGAGTCTTCGTTTGAATCCGGGATTCAAAGTAGACTAGTTTTTTCGGAACATGTGTACAATAGAGGAGCAGCCTTCCGAGGATACACCGAAACTATTGTAAGGAGCTAAGTCGGACTTAGAGTTCGGCGTAGCTAAGTTGTACTGTGTGAACTTCTTAGTGAATTTTCCACGTGTGTGGGAAGAGTGGACGTAAAAGGATTACTCTTACCTTCGAATCATTATAAATTGTGTGTCTATTTTTATATTGCTTTTACTTACTGTTGTTGGCATACTGCATAGATACTGCATTGATTTGTAAGAAAACAAATTTACATTCAGTCTACTGCATAAAACTCTATCTGAGCATTGTCTGTTGTAAGTAACCAAAGATTAGTATGCTTTGTGCCTACTGTCTAGTGTAAACTTACTGAAAAAGTTTTGCTCAAGTCGAAGTTTCTTACGTAAGCAGCAAAATTCTGCTCAACGTGTTTTAAAAAAAAAGTCGAGTTAGAGGTTTATTCACCACCTCCTCCTCTAAACCTCTACCACCTGGGACCAACAATAAGTTAATAAAGTATATGGGTAATGGAGGAAGTGTGTATAGTATATGTATTTTGTATAGTGTGCGTGTGTGTTTGTATAATTATTCTGGTGTCATAACTCAGTATAGTATCATATGTAACCAAAAAAATAAGTAACAATTATGAACTATCATTGTGTTTACTTTGTGGCCCCACAAAAAAAAAATTATGGATTCCTCCCTAAAAACAACAATATGATCTGAAGAGATAATAATTGATCTCTGAAAAATCAAAATATTTGGTAAAAGGTTAGTATGGGAGCCCTCACCAATAAAGATAATTGAAGAGACCTCCAAAACCTAGAAGGGGCCGAATCAAACATGACTTTAGCCTTCACAATGGCAAGCTAATCGAGGAGTGTAAGAGACAAAGGTCCTGTAGGGAGTTCTTGTAGAGGTCGTTCCCCAGACCTTGTATATTCCTGACCATGATCTTCATGAATAATATGTGTGGGCGTCATGGTCAGCCGGTGTATCAGCAGGGTCAAGAACGTCTCCCCATTTTCCATGTGCATCCAAATTCATGTCTGAGAATAGGAGAGGAGTCGGACATGTGCACATGGAAGACAGATGTGGTAACCGTAGACATGTCATGGATGTGTTGCTAAAGTGGGCCGCGTCTAGTTACATTAGCATTGTTCTCATGTGCCAACACTCGGGTAATCGAGTGAGTACGGTATCATCAGATGATCACCGAGTCCGTATATATGGATGCCTGTAGTAGGGAGTTTGACCGGCAAAGGATCTTCTGCATGGATAATCAATGCGTAGGTCATCTCCAAGAGAGGTGCGAACCTGGTGAGGGCATCATCATTAGTGTGGTCGACATACTGGCTGGAGTCAGTAGCGTGCATAACAATTGTTGAAGGGCCAGCTGCTAGAAGTTCAACATGCACCATTTAATGAAGGCGTTGAAGCTGGTGTTGGGACATCCCAGCATTTGATAGTGAATTTGCTAGCAAAGATATAACTACCCCTGCTTCTATCTGCGAATCATCCTCATTAGCTAATCCTGAGAAGGCATTTGATGTGGGCACACATGTGGTGGACTGTGAGGATATTGTTGGAACCCCATTAGCCGCCTCCATACCCAAAGAGGGTTGAGCAGTGGAGGTGGGCTGCTTTGGGCGGTAAATCTGTTGTGGTTGCAAAGCAGAGCGGCCCCGATGATGAGCTTTGGATTTAGAACACGTGTGAGACGTAAAGCAGGGGCATTGCAAGATGCGGTCATGGTCATATAGAGAGGCAGCTCGAGACATATGTTGATGTTATTGCTTGCAAGTGTTGTCGCTATACCCCCACAATTTGACATTGGGAACAATATTTTAGGCAATTTTCGTAGTATATGCTGGAAAATGAACAATGATCAGGTCTCTCAAACATTATTTGCTTGGACAGTAATTCTTTGAAGTCTACCTCAACCAAGATACGTGCAAAATGGCCATAAGACCCATCTAAAACCCGATCGTCCATTTGAAGAGGAGTACCAACTGCATTGGCAATCCCCAGGAGCAACACATTATCCCAAGACTCTGTATGAACTCATATATCCTGATCCACACTTATGCAAATGAGGACTTTATTTTGTGAGGATTAAAGTTGGGCATCCAATGCGACAAGTGTAGCGTTCCCGCCATAAGCAACATAACCTTACATGTGAAAAGCATTTGGCCTATCTATAGCATCAACAAACTTAAAATTATAGCCGCCCTTACCTTGAGGAACTATGCGCCATGGATGTTCCAAACCCCAAATATGTTGCAGCTTATCATAAAACAATTACCATTAATAGTTCTCAAGAATAATGGAGACATTCTTAATAACAAATTTCATCAACGGTTAAAAAATAATAGTTACCTTTGTCGATGGATACCAAAGGGGCATTGGGGCAGTTTTCAGACTGAACAAAGAGTTAGCCAGGCTATGAGAAGTGCCAGCAGCAAATTGTTATGGACGATCGGAGGTGCAGACTACGTCAGAAAAAATGCCTAACAGAGGCAAATGATGAGGAGCATGCCTTGTTCCTAGGTTGAGCAAAGGCCATAAACTGGACGAAACAGTCGTATTATCCACCGACAAGGGCAGCCTCATCGAACCAATCTGAAACTCAGTTACCGGAGAGAAAACCAATAGCCGGTGACTAGGATGTCTTGAACGTTGTTGGCGTATCCACGCAGAAGAACCTAAGAAACTAAATGCAGGTGCCTACGGGGTGCAAGGATATGTTCCTAGGACGTAAGAACATGTAAGACCCCAAGAATTCCTGCAGAGGGATAAAAAATGATGGTGTCCATCGTCAGAGCCACCGGTAGAGAAGACACTAGAGAAACCCTAGTTGTGACAAGAAGGCTAGGCCACTTTGTGGAAACTGGCACAGGTGTCTGGGGGTTAACCTTAGTTGCTTCCAGCGTGGGGCTTGTTGTAGGGAGAAGATCTCTGGTGGCAGAGGGCAATGAGAGGTGCTAGCGGCAGCATGACATGCCACAGGGTGTTGGGATCCCAACATCGTGCCCTCCTGTGAAGTGGGGGAGGGGCAGACCTCGTCGACATTAAGTGAGATGAAGTAGTGATCTGCGAAGAAGAACCTTTCTGCCCAAAGACCGTAGTTGTGACATAATGGATGAGCCATTGGTAATCTTTAACAAGACTGAGCATAATATGATCCATGAATGGATCTTGAGTAGACATAACACAATACAAGAGTGATTGTTGTGAGATTTCTAAACGAAGACAGTAGGTTAACGACGAGGATGCAAGCAGAGCGCGAGAGAAAGAAATTGCCATCCATGTGTGTCCGAGGGAGAGAGCCTCCATCACATATTAGTTAGAGAAAAACAAAGAAAATAGAAAGAACCAAAAAACAAAAAGAAGTTAAAAAAACTTTTAAATAAATCTAGATTAAAAAAAAAAAAAAAAATCACTCTAGAAGAAAAGGATATTCTCAAAATAAAAATAAAAATTCATAAAATACAAAAATAAAATTAAGACTTCCAATGAAAAATAAAGAAGAATTCTAATAAAAAAATCGAAAACAAAAAAAATGAATATTTTAGAGAAACCTGAATGAAACCCAAAAAGGAAGGAATATTTCCAGAAAGAAACAAAGTTTCCAATAAAAGGAAAAACTCAAGAAACTACAAATTTTAAAAAGAAAAAAAAAATCAAAGCACCCCTTATAAAAAAAGTAGATTATAGAAAAATCACATCATCTTTTTCCATAAATAAGGGTTCATCTAAAATTTCTCTTGAATTTTTTTATCTCTTTCTGTTTTCTGGATTTTCATTTCTTTCACAATTTTTTCTCTTTTGCTTTTTAGATTCTTCTTTTCTTTTTTCTGGTACTTTTTTTCCCTATAATTTGTTTTGTTATTTTATTTTCATAAATTTTGTTTTTCTGATATCTTCTTGAACTCTTCCATTTTGTTATGAAATTTATATTTAATTTTGAAATTCTTCTTTTTATAAATCTAGATTTTTTCTTTTTTTGTATAAGATGGAAAATTTTGGTCTTAGTCAGCTTTGAAGATATGCAAATCTTATCTTATTTCTAATTAAAATGCACCACATAATGAAATATATATTGAAAATTAATTTTATATTGATTATTTTAATGTTAGGAATGAATTAAATGAAATTCCTAAATTAGATAGTCAGTTTAATTGGTGATTTAGTCTATAGTCTATTGACCTATTGGAAGCCGCTACAAGTCAAGATGATATTACTATATTGAATCACATTCATTAATAATTATCCAAAAAATGATGATAGATATAAAATTATGGTGAGACATTTAAGTTGTTTTATTTCTAATCTTATGCCCTTTGAGATTTTCCATTATACACCGATAAATAGAGTATAATTTCCTACCAAAATTTACAACACAAGATCAAGAAGCAAGTGAAATTCTCTCTATCATTCCACGACGTTCTAAGGAGCCTAAAATATTATAGCAAAGATCTAAAGGCGTTTTCAAAGAGATTCAAAGGCGTTCTTTGTTATTCTAGTTAAGAAATAACGTATGACTCATGACTTGACTTCGGTCCTTGCGTTTAACATTATAATTTGAAGAGTTCAAATCTGGTGTAGATCAACAGATTAAAGTTCATCTAAATATCCCATAACTCATTAATTCTTATTCTTCAAGTTCTTGAGATTTTCAACGCTTGATCAAATTAAGGCTTTGAAGCCCCAAATTAACGTTATTGAAGAATAAATTCGTTGCGGAGAAGATCAAAGTTGATTCATCAAGTCAAGCATAGTTATGATTTTGAAGAGAGGAAAACTAAAGATAAAAACACACAAATTGTAAATTCTATTTGTTTGATCCAAAATTTGAATGTGTACATATATTTCGTTGGTACACGTGATCGTGCACGCACTTTAGGTTGATTTAAGTGCAAAATTAGTTATTATTGTGTGCATATTCACGTGTATTTTGGGTATTTATTTCTTATTGAATGGATTAACGCGTTCAGTTCGTTTCTATGTCAAAACAGGTACAATTAGATAAAAAACGAGCATCAGAGATCGCAAAGCTGACATATTGAACGAAGTAAACAGAGGACAAGGCTGAGGAAGCATCTCGGTCGAGACAAGCATAGATCTCAACCGAGACATCCATCCAGGTGAATTGGGAAGAAAATTAGAGCTCAAGGCCTCGGCCGAGACATGTACTCACCTCGACTGAGGCAACCTTCCAGGGGAAAATGAAGGTTTTCAAGTGCTCAAGGCCTCGGCTGAGACATGGACTCACCTCGGCCGAGGCAACCTTCTAGGGAAAAATGAACGTTTTCAAGGCCTCGGCCGAGACGAGCACTGATCTCGATCGAGGCAATCCATAACCCTAAACCCTTAATATCCCTTCTTTACTGCCTCGGTCGAGACGAGTACATACCTCGGCCGAGGCCAACCTTCGAGAAGAAACCCTATTTTCTTCATCTTGGCCGAATCGAATTGTGTCTCAGTCGAGATCTACCACCCTATTTCAAACTGCAAACGCATTTTTGACTTGGGTCTCAATATTTTGAAGCTGAAGGGTACTGGTTGCCAAACATTTCACTATGTCAGACAATGATGGATCAGAGGGTATTGACTTGGTGGGTTGTCTCTGCTGGTACATCGCCTTAGGGTAGGGGGGTCGATTATGCCCACTTTGTTCGCCTTGTTGTTGCACATTCGGATTTTGGTTCCCGTACTTGAAATTGGGATGATCTCTCCATCCCGGATTGTATGTCTGTGAGTATGGATCATACTTTATGCCGGCATGGTTAGGATAGAAGTTGTATACTACATTGGCATGAGCCTCCATCTCCTCTCCGAGAATAGGACACGTATCAGTGGAGTGTTCGGTTATTTGACAGATTATGCAAGGCTTTGGAGTAGGAGTGCTACCCGATGCCACTTTCTTCACTAGGTGAGTAAGCTGATCCAACCTCTCCTTAGTACTCGAATCGATGAATTCCTTAACACGTCTCACGGGCTCTCGACACCCGAATTGTTGAGTATTGACTGCCATTTTCAAAATTAATGCTCGGGCTTCAGTAGGGGTCTTGTCGACCAAAGCTCCAACAATGGCTGAGTCAATCATGTTTATGTCAGTCAGACAAAGCCCTTCATACCAATATTCGATCAAAAGTTGTGCGGTGATTTGATGCTGTGGGCAACTTGCCACAAGTTTCTTGAACCTTTCCTAATATGCGTATAAGGTTTCTCCTTGCATTTGCCTAATGCCACTGATCTCCTTTCTGATGTTGGTGGCCTGGGATACAGGGAAGTACTTCTCAAGAAATTGTGTCTCCATTTTCTCCCAAGTGGTGATGGTACTGGGTGGCAAATAGTATAGCCAATCTCTTGCAAGGTCCTTGAGCGAGAAAGGGAACGCCCTCAATTTAATCTGCTCCTCGGTTACGCTTGTCGGTTTCATACTTGAGCATACCAGATGGAACTCTTTGAAATGCTTCTGCGGGTCTTCCCGGATAACCCATAAAATGATGGCAACAGATGAATGTGTCCCGAATTGAGTTCAAAAGTAGTGTCGTTCCCTATCTCCGGAAATGTGATACACAACTTGTGTTTGCAAGCTCTTTCATAGTCCTCTCCCGAACTTGTTCATTAGTCATTTCTTCCAATTCAGTGGTTTCCTCACTCTCGATGTTCAAATCTTCAAATTTTTCCCAGATTTGTTTCAAGACTCGGGCTCTTCTTCTTAACACCCGCTCACGTTCAACGATACCCGGTTCAAATAATAATCCTTTCTCCCCTTGTGAGCGCAAGAACATCCACTACAACTCAATCAAATAAAGAACAAAAGTAAGTATCAAAATTACTAAATAAACAAGCAAATAACTATCTATGTAAATAAAGATAATGCTTGAACACCAAAATAATACTACTCTTAACACCGTTCCCCGGCAACGACGCCAAAATTTGGTAGGAGTCATTTCATTCACTACCAAATTATTTATCCGAACTCTCAACTCTACTAAGTAGAGTGGCAAGTTGGGTCGAATCCATAGGGAACAGAGGAATAGTATTGTTTTGAGTACTCAAGCAACTAGGAATTTGAATTAGAAATAATAACAAACAAGCAAAAATAATAAAGGTTGAGAGGGGGGTTTATGATTACCAACTAATCGACTACTAATGATAAACAAAACCAACAAATAAACTAGAAAGCAATTCATACTAAGATTCAAATAACAATCGATCAAAGGATAATTAAATTGGTTTTTGGTTTTTCAAATATATAAAAGGATCCACCCTTGATCTCGTTTCCCTTCGGTTTAATTGATTTATGCGACTAAATCAATTGCAATTCAAGTCCCTATCTCAAGAATATTAACAAGCTCTAATAGTCTTGTTGTCTCTTAATCTTAGCTAGCCAAAACAAGCTCTTCTACTAACCCTATTTGATTTAATCCAACCTTCGAACAAGCTCTCTCCGGCTTGATAACCAAATGATAGAAGCACCAAGACAACGAGATAAATAAGATATAAAACTCACAAGCTCGGTTTTAGAGGTCAAACTTTATACTATCACCAATGAATTCACCATTATTCACTACACATGAATCGAAGACCCTACAATTACGGATAGTGATCCCGATTTCTAGCAATACATTTACAGGCTTCCTAAAAGGTGATCAATCCTAAATTCAACTCATAAATGCAAGTTAATAACAACAAATAATATAAAATACTTGAATACACAATTAAAAGGTAACATCAACAGTAATAATCACATAAATAATGTTGACTCAAAGTTCCACATTTGATCAAAGGTAGATATTAGGGTGCTACTCACCCATATTAACTATTACAAGCAGAAAATTTATTAAAATGCAAAGAAACATAATACTAAGATAAAAGAACCAAACATGGTGATTGGAGAAGATGATCTTCAATCCTCTAGCCCAATCCTTCTTCTTGGTGGAATGGAGGCTGGAAATGGATGATAAAATGGCCCAAGACAGGTTAAATTTTGAATGGGAGGATATATATATAGGGGAGAAGTTGCTAGTTGGATTTTAAGCAAAAAATGTGTTTGCAGTTTGAAACAGGGGGACAAATCTCGGCCGAGACACAAGTCGCCTCGGTCGAGATGAAGAAAATAGGGTTTCTTCTCGAAAGTTGGCCTCAGCCGAGGTATGTACTCATCTCGGCCGAGGCGGTAAAGAGGGGATTTTCAGGGTTCAGGGTTATGGATCGCCTCGGCCGAGATTAGTGCTCGTCTCGGCCGAGGCCTTGAAAACTTGAAAACGTTAATTTTCCCCTGGAAGGTTGCCTCGGCCGAGATGAGTCCATGTCTCGGTTGAGGCCTTGAGCACTTGAAAACCTTCATTTTCCCCTGGAAGCTTGCCTCAGTCGAGGTGAGTCCATGTCTCGGCCGAGGCCTTGAGCACTTGAAAACCTTCATTTTCCCCTGGAAGGTTGCCTCGGCCAAGGTGAGCCCATGTCTTGGCCAAGGCCTTGAGCTCTGATTTTCTTCCCAATTCACCTAGATGGATGTCTCAGCCGAGATCTGTGCTTGTCTCGGCCGAGATGCTTCCTCAGCCTTGTCCTCTGTTTACTTCGTTCAATATGTCAACTTTGCGATCTCTGATGCTCATTTTTTGTCTAATTGTACCCGTTTTGACATAGAAACGAACTGAACGCGTTAATCTATTCAATAAGAAATAAATGCCCAAAATACACGTGAATATGCACACAATAATAACTAAATTGGCACTTAAATCAACCTAAAGTGCGTGCAAGATCACGTGTACCAAATCTCCCCAAACTTAAACTTTTGTTCGTCCCGAACAAATAAAGAAAAAGAAGTTAGGACACGTGTTAGGGTAGATTTGAGTGGAAAATTGGTTTCAGAAGGTTTTCTCAAAAGCTAGGCAATCATGGTAATAATGAGTATATGTGATAGAATAATTCGACTACTTTCAAGACTTGACATTCTCGACTTGAGATCCTCACCTTGAGTGTATCTCTCAACTCTCGAGTGTATCAAGTGGGTAGTGTATGCACTCACATTGAAATGCGTGAAGTGCCTACCATAGGCTTGCCAATCATGTAAATTATAACGTGTACTCAACATGTGTGACAAAGAATAAAAAAGGACTTTACAAGGGTTGTAATGTTGGCTTGGGGTAAGGTGGGATAATTTTTGGCAAAAGTGACTATAAAACGGACTAAATGAGTTAGCGACTCTCATCTACCCCTCAAACAATAATCACTCTACCTCACTCTCTCACTTCCCAATTACATCGATCCTTAGGTTCGATTTATTTACCTCAACCCAACCTACAACTCCCTTGTTCTTAATTCTCACTTGGAGCGTGCATTTTATGACTTTTAAAACTTTGAGAATGTTGATCAAAGATCATTGTGCTCTTCACTAGCCTCTCCAAACCTAAACACTAGCAAGACATATACAAACAACTCTTTCTCTTATTTTTCTGATTTTTCAACTTTTTTCGATTTTTCGACTCGAGTTTTTTTCTTTTTTTTTTTTTACTAATAAGTATTTACAAACATTGGAGAGGCTAATGTTCTCGACTCTTGCCTATTTTGTGTAATTTTTCTGCACCCTTCAATGATTCCTCTATACTACCCAATTTGATCCCAATTTCCCAACCCGACTACCTTCCAACCACCTTCATGATACTCTATTAGTCCATTTAGATTCGAAGACTAATGGAAAGAGATTCGGCTTGTAGAGTTGGCTATCAAACAAAAAGGCTAAGAGCTCAACGGGCTAACTAGAGGCAATCTTTTTAAATATATGGTGAAAAGTAAGCATTTTCAAGTTTTTGAAATAGGCTTAAATCAAGAAATGCCTAAGATCACTTTCAAGGTCACACGATGTACCGACTTATTCAATATAATGATTCGGGGCAAGTTCTAGAGACTAATACATGCATTCAATGAATTTTCACACTGAAAGAAGATTTGAATTACTCCTAAAATGGGAGTATCTTTTTAAGGCTCAAAAGCTCACTTTGGCTAAATTTTGATCACAAGTTTTGAATACAAGCTTAATTTTGCTTCAAAAGCCTACCATGCTCTACCATGTCCCATTTTCAAAACTTTTGACCAAAAATTGTCATCATTAACCATTGCCACATTTCTCGTTCCAATTTGGTCCAATCAACTTTTTTCAAGCGGCCAAATCCGTACACCTACCACCCCTCCCCAAACTTGGTTGAAAACCAAAGTTTATGGAAAGAGGGGGTACAGATTGGTGCTTAACGAACTCAACCAATTATTCAAAGCCATCCATCCCAATACTACTAGAACTATCAAAATTCCTACTCCTAAATGTGTAATACTAAACCAAAATATCAACAATAATGCAAACAAACCAACAAAAAGATAGTTAATGGCTCACAGGCCCATCATCTTATCCACAATTAAACAGAAATATTCACCACAAGCAATCATCAACATAATCGGCACACAAGCCGTCAAACTAATCTAACAAAGATAAAGGCAAGTGTGTAGGCTCAAATGCCACAATCAAAATCAATCCCAAGCAAGTGCCAGTCAAACTGAAATGGGGCACACATGACAATGAAATCATCACAATCAGCCAAGGTAAGGGAGATAGCAGGGGAGATACGAGAAATGAGGACTTGAGCGGCAAAAAATGTCCCACCCCCATTCTCTCCCCAAACTTAGTTTTCAACTAAGTTTGTGGAGAGGAGGCGAGACACCCTTGGTGCTCCACTCACAGCGACTTTGAGGGTCGGGCATGTCAGGGGCTTGAGCCAGTGAAGCATCCTCGAATGCTGTGGAACAATTCCTTAAGCTTGTTCTGCCTCTCCTTAATCTCTGTCAATTCGGCCCCTATTTTTTTGATATCAGCTCTCATTTCTTGAATCTCTCCCGCCATTACAGCTAGCCTGTTGTCTTGGTGCTCTTGAATCTCGAACTGAGACTGCACGGCAGATGCTGGTCTCTTCCTGGGTGGTCTGTTCGGCTGACTGCTTCCTTCTGCCTCACTCATGCTCTGCTCCCTCGCCACAGTCCTTGGTTTCTTGCCCGTCTGATACCTTGTCAACTCGTCGCTGGTCGGATCTCTTGACTCTCTTATGTGATCTTTCGAACTCAACGCCAAGTTTGTAGTGCTATCGAGGTTCTGAATGTAAGTCAGAGTGGGATTCGGGAGTCGAAGATATGGCCCCATATTGTGTAGAACGTACGGAATTGTTGTCCCAGAAGTCCCCTCGTGGTATCCCAGCATCGCTATCCTCATGTTTTCCATGTCCTCCCAGTCCTAAAAATAATTCTCCGTGATCGGAGTAAAATCTGTCAAGGGAACACCGAAGTGCTCAAGGATAGGGGTGATGAGGGCTCCACAATAGATCGGGTCAGGAAGCTTCGTTTCCTTCTTCTTATCCGCTTTCATTTCTTTCACTATTTTCTCTAAGCTTTCGACCAGGACTTCTTCGTAGCTCTTGTCTAACCATTTGACAATCGACCATAAGAGCTCTAACTCGAACATCCGGGTAGCACCCTTTTGCTCAAAAATTATCAAGCTTAGCAGCTTCTGAAAATACTTAACGATCGGGTTCCTAATCCAAGTCATTTTTTACTTCTTGGAGTCGAAACCCTGAGCTTCGATTACTCCGGGGGCAGCTATGATTTACCCCCAGAAGGTCTGTACATCAAAATTTTCGTTTGCATAAAAATCATAGGTAGAGAGGTTGGCCTTGAACCCGTAAATGCATATCAAGTCTGATCTCCCGAGAGTCTTCATCTCGTTCATCATTTGGAAGGTGATGGTGTAGACTGGATTCTCGCATTTACTTGAGTTTGGTGAAGAATTCTAAGACAAATCTCTCATATGTGAGACGAGGGGTGAGGCATTTAGCAAGGCCGGATCTCTTCAAGATTTCATCAACATTTGCCTTGATCCCCATGGCCTCAAGGATCTTAGGATCACCAAATCGGGTATGTGTCACCCCCCCCCCCCCCCCCATCTCATTAGCCATCTGAGTCTGTCTCTATATTTATCTTTCTCCAACACGATGTCAAAGGGCTGGACATTCGTGCTCTGATCTACATTAGTTGGAATTCCTGGGATTTCACTCCCAGGAGCCTCGGGATTGGGCTCATTTACTTTTTCTTTGCCCTTGCCTCGGACCTTTTGGGTCACTCTTCTGCTTGTAGTGGCATCTTTCTTGGAAGTGCCGGTGTTCTTTGGTGGTGCCATTATTTGCCTATAAACAATAAAAAACACACACATTAAAATTCCCGAGTTTGACAAAACTAATCAATCATTGTGCACTAGTGCAAACTTCATCACCAATTAACACATCAAGTTCAATCGAAGAAAAAATTCCAATAAAAATCAAGTTCATTATATCAATTAGTCGCATTCAATCAACAAGTACCTAACAAATGAACTTACAAAATGGATAATTCAATCAACTTGACACAATTTGCACATATGTCAATCATTTTCAATTACTATCCTATTGCAACTAAAATCGATCAATACTCAACAAAAATAATTCAAATTTTTTTCATTACAAAACAAGAGTCTAAAATTGTCTAGTTTTCACCACAATTTCAACTAATCGACCTAATAATTGAGCATGTCAATCAAAGCAAACTACAAAAGAATAACAATAGTGAAATGCATGCCACGTGTCCGGTGATATGCCACAACCAATTTCACCTCCAAATTTAAAGCTTCTCACCCTAATCATCATCCCATATCAACCAACATGTAAATAGTAGAGCTATCAAAACAATTTGAGTCTTAGAATGCACAAAACAAATCAACATTGGCAAAAAATCACAACACTAGGCTCGTGTATAACAAACATCAATGTAGTAGCTATTCTAATAAAAAATTCGTCCCCAATCTAACAACAAAGTCCATAATAAGCAATAAAAGACTAAGGGATAGGAATAGCCGTACTTACTGGTCGGATTTTATCGAAAAGTTTGAAGTTTGCTTTTTCGCGCCCTTTTTCCGACCCGACTCCAAATTCGCTCCAAATCCGAAATTACTCGGATAGAAGTGTGTGTGGTGATGTGGATGAGTGATTGTGTGAGTTTGAGTGACTTTGATTGAATAAAAATGGTGGATTTTGAGGGTATGTGTATGTGTGTGCATTTTTTCGCGAGTATGGGGAGAGAAGACTGACCTAACTGTTCACGCAGGCCTATTTTATACCTGGGAAGTGCCTCGGCCGAGGCGCATTGTTCTTAGACTGGCCTCGGCCGAGGTGAGTGCTTCCTCTAGGCCCTTTGAATTTCAGCAGCAGGCCTCGGCCGAGACGATTATGAACCTCGGCCGAGGTAACTTTACAGAGGAATTGGCCCGGTTTTGCACAAAATGGGACTCGGCCGAGGTGAATCCATTCGTGTTTGTTTATTTAATACACAATTTTTTTTGTTACAGGCTTCTAATCACATTTAGATCATTCATATCACACCATATGGACCAAATTGATGAAAATACCCTAGGAACTTCTATCATTTTCCAACTAAATGAATCTAAAACTACTCGGTTTTTAAGTTACAAGACTTGAATTGCAATATCCTAAGTAATTGGGTCTAAAAGAGTAAGGTACATATACTAATTGGACTACAAATATCTTTTTCGATTTTTCACATGTTGAAGAATAAGTATTTTTTACATTCTGTTGCCATCTCTTGACATTGGTGTTTTCATAAGTGCAATGAAAATTAAAAAGCGAGAGGAAAAAATTTAACTTCATATGCAAAACAACTCTACAAAGTCATCATTGCCATTGTTTTTTTGTTGTTTTTTTAATTTCATTCTATAACCGTTTGCTTTGCCCCTTTTCTAATAGATTACCTATTTTTATTGATTTTCTATAACAACTTTTAAACATAATAAATTTATGACGATTTCACTGGACAATTAGAAACTTGTAGAATATTGCTAGCACCGAAAATTGCATCAACTTCATCTCTTATCTTTTTCTTTCTCACAAGGAGTGTAGCTATCTTGCAGAGGGGGCAAATATTCTTCCTTTGCAGCCTTATTTGATGCAATAATAGTGATATTCATGTGTGGAGCTGATCACTCCAATCTTCTCATCATCCTCTCGACGTAAATCGTCTAGAAAAAACGGACAGGTTCCAACATCCTCGTAGTCCACTTCAACTTGGTCTCAATTCCTTACTTTCTAGCGTGCCGAAATCTCTCCCTCGGACAAACTACTTTTAACGTCATAAATATCGTGAGTCGAGGTTGACACGTAATTATCATTAGACATGCACGTAAAATACCAATCAAAATCAACTATGTCATGACCACCATTAAAGCTATCTGAGGGCCGAGAGGACACTTTGAAGGTACAAAATAATGGCGGGGAGTTTCGTGCGGGGAGGGGGGGGATATACCTCACGATTGAAGAGGCAATAAGGACATGGCATATTTAATGAAAATCAATTTTCATATGTTTTAATAAAGTTGTGAAGGCACAATACTTAATTCTAATTAAACTATTGATTTTGGTTTTAAAGCCTTAGAGGTCTTAGGCATAACATGATAATTTATATTTAAGAATCTTTCTTTCTTTCGAGTGAAATAAAAAATGAGATAAAAGTCTGATTATATAGTATTAGTCTTAATTTGTTGTAACCTGTCTATGTATTCTAAATCACTAGAAGTATGACTTACGTCTCACTCGGCCTCATTATCTCAAATGAACATCATTTATTCCGAAAAGCTTATTTTTTAGCAAAAAAATTATCGAGACCTTCATATGCTAAATATATAAAGCATAATATTTTCTTCTTACAAACGACACAAGGAATCCATGTGACATATATATCCATCCAGAATGTGGACTATATAAATAGTTCATGTATTTAGTAGATGCTTTGACAAGCAGACAAAAATGTAGTGTTATCATCTACAATAAATGTTGCGTTAGCAAACATCTTAGCAAAGGCTATATATTTAATGGCGACCAGATTACCCTTTGAAATCTGTAAGACTTGGTACTGTTGGAGACTTTGCATCATAAGTTGTTGATGTTCTATAGAGCATCATACAAACCACGTGCATATACTTCGTAGAAGCCACCATAAAAAATATACATGAAGGCTAGGACATTGTTCTACGTAGGGTTATGCAATTTCACTTATTAGGTTTAGTCTCGATGCTAATCAATTTTTTAAGTACCAGTTGGTAACTGGATATTAACATGATATTATTCACACGTATTTAGTTTTCATAGATATGTGCACATTGTGCCCCTACACCACACCAAAATGTATTCTCATAAAGGGTTAAGTATTTTATGTTAGATATAGATCTCCAACTATTATCCATTATTTCGAACTTTTGACGCGCCGGATTTTCTTAGCTCTAGATTTGTAAATTATCACTTTAATTAGGCAATTTTCCCGTCTTTAGGGGGGAAAAGAAAAAAGGTTTTCTAAGAGAATTACGAGAAATGTTTCCCACGATGTCTTGTTCTGATCGTTGTACTTCATAATGTGAAAAAAAATGAACACAAATAATCAATCTTCAAAGTACAAAATATTCGACTTCTAAGGTGTTTGCTAATATTGTTAAAGTTACAAGATCATATATACCAGTTGCGGAAGTGCATGTAAGGTTAAAACTTAAAAGTCATAATTTGGGGCACAATGCCGCAAATAGAGGCGTTGCAGCCACACAGAGTGGATGTAAGGTTGAGTTTGTGGCTAAAAGAAAAGGGGAAGCCCATCTGGTTTAATCAACACAAACCCAAGGAAGAATAAGGCGAATGTGACCGGGGAAATTTCAGTGGAAAACCTGAATTTTGAAAAATATCTCAATTAGGGGTCTGGATTTTGGATGTTCTTATTTCAGGACATGAATTTTGAGTTTTTCTCAGTTATGGACCTAAATTTTGAATTTTATTTTCAATTCAGCATTTATGTCTTGAAGAATAGGAAATAATATTCAATGTCCGAAAGATTCAGTACATAATAGATTGAAAATTTCAGTTCGGAGTATATTAAAAAATTTGATATTTCGTACAGTTCATTTTATACATCGGATAATGTGTCTTATTTTTCAAGACATAAGCCCTAAATTGAAAAATTCAAAGTCTAGGCCCCTAATTGAGAAAAACTCAAAATTCAGGCCTCGAATTGAAAACTCCAAAAGTTCAGGTCCTAAATTGAGACATTTTCTAAAATTCAAGCATTCTGATGGAATTTACCCCGTGAAGTCAATTAAAAGAATCACTCTCATAAGATCATCTTCATTATATTGGATTTAAGTTGGTGTCATTTCAATATTACAAATAATTTAATAGATCATCCCGAATAATAACAAATTTTTAGTAGTGCTATAACGTATTTTGGTCATGCTGGACCCATAAGAAATTATGGGCTTTATATGATAATATAGGTGGTACAGAATTGATCACATCCATGCCACTATTGTCCGCGACAAAAATGAGAGCCAACAACATGGCAACACATGTATTCCATTTTATTATTTTTCCTAAAGCTGAAACTTCGACTCACCCCCTGAGTTACTGCTGGAGCATGGCTCGTTGCTCACTTTCCGAGTTGCTGCCTCTTGCGGCCGAGTTCCATAGTTCCCAGCAGATCGACTCCTTGAAAAAACGCCACCTATTTATGTTCAACTCTGTCGTACTGCCCTATTATGAGCACCACTATTCTTCTTCTTTCACCTTCTCTTTCATATTATTCTCTCTCCTCAGCAGGGGCGGATCCAGGGATTAACATCAGGGCTGTAAAGGTTTCTAAAGGCAAATATATAGACGAAAAATATAAAAAGGTGCCACTTTTTTTTTTCCTTTTTAACCATGAAAATGTAAATTTGTATGTCAAATAATACAAATTATATGCCTAAAGAGGTACAATTAAACTTACAAAACATACCAAGAAGAAAACAAAGGAAGAAAGGAAAACAAAACACCGAGCCTAAAACTATTTTCAAGCAAACAATTATTAGATACATTGATAGGCACAATACAAGTTACAAAAAAAAGTACCACATAGAATTTGATGAGGAATACAAACATTAACTACAAAGGGCTACTAACTTGAAATGCAAAAACTGAAAGAGCCTTGCACTAGACTAAAGCGCAGTGTTGGCCTAAGGTACATTCGGCCCTACTCCTCAACACTATGATAATTAAGGCGCATGTGTGATCAATGTTTATAGACAGAGTAGTACTCCCTCTTTTCATAATGAAATTCATACTTTTACAAAAAATGTTCAGAATAAAATTCATGTTTCAAAGTCAATATTTTATTATATTAGTTCAAGTTAAAAATTAGAACTTTCAATCTCATGAATAGTTACATATTATTGACTAAGTCAAATAATTCTTTTAAAAAAAAAGTACATTGAAGTGAGACCTGATAGTTTTTAAAGAGTTGTACCATCATCAAATTGATTAAAAATAAAAAAAGTTTGTACATTTTCAAACAAGACTCTTATTATAGGAAAGAGAAAGTAGTATATTTTAGAAAATTTAATAATTCTTTGTTTTTTAACTTTTTTTTGTTCTGATAAAATTTTACATAAGTTTTCAATATAAATATATATATATATAATGGATATATAATTCATAACACAATAAAATCATTTACAAATAAGCAAAGAAGTATGGCTAGAGGTTTTCATCCGGTTCTTGGTTCCGATTCTGATTGTCGGTACCGCAACCGCCTATGCATGGAACCAAAACTGAGCTGTGATATGCACGGTCCCAGTTACAATTCGGAACCATCCTAAAACTGCGGTTCCAACCGGTTTCCTTTTTCTTTTTCAACAACAATTTTTTTAAAATAGGGTTAGAAAATAAATTGCAAATACAAAAATTGAGATAATTTTATTAAACGGATCATCAATTGCAATTTGTAAAATTACAAAATGATCATACTAAAGTATAATTACAATTTGTGAAAGTTACAACATAATTACAAAGTGACTAGAAATTTATACTAAGTCTAAATGTCTAAAATGTAACACTAACTACATAAAGAAAAATATAAAAAATAAATAATGAAAAGGAGAAGAGAAAAAAGGGGAGGGGGTTTTAAAATAAATTAACGGAACCTGCAAATAAACCGACAATTTGGAACCGTCAGTTCAAGACTTAGGGAGAGAAACCATAACATAACCGAACCGAACCGAAGCGGTGATTAAACCGATAGTCTAAAACGGATGGTTGAACTACCGGTTCACGGTGCTGGGGTGGAGGAACCATAACCGAACCGAATTATTATAGGTTCTAGTTATGGTTCGGAGGCGGAACGAGGTCAGTGGTTTTCGAACCGTGCTGATTCTCGGTTTTCGAAACCGGTTAGACACGTCTAAGTATGGATATATTTGCTTGTCTCAATGCTCCAAGGATCTTTTAAGTTATGGTTGCTAAATCGCCATGCGAAGCAAATTAAGGTTTGAGTCCAAGATATTTGTCATGTTTGCTTATAATATATATTAAACACTAATATTTTATAAATCAATCATAAAATCTCATGTCATTAGTCTATAATTTTAGAGAATTGTAGTATATCTACATCAATAGTTAATTAAGAACGACATAAATATGATATTTTATAATCCTCAACTCAAAGTGATAAAAATAATATCAAAATAAATTCTTACATGTGTGCTTATAGAAACCTAATAGACTTTTCATCTAAAATATATAGCACAACTAAAACAACAATTTTCAACAAAATAAAGTCAAAATATTTCTTAAGTTACCTCTACTATTTTACTTAAACATCAACATTACCTCACTTTATTAGTTTGAAGATTCATGAATAAACTTATTTTTTATGTTTGTCTAAATTATATATGCTTACATTCATCAATTTATTAAAATTGGAAAGGTATAAAAAGGTTAAATTGTTAATAACTTAAAATGATAAAAATAATATCAAATAAAAGTTTAAATACATGCTTATGACATATTGTTAGCAAACTCATGAGATACATTTAATATAATATTAACTTTATTTAGAAGATGATTTTTTTTTCAAATTAATCAAAGTTATTGAACTCTCATTTTACCTTCTAAATATATTTCAATCCTCATTTAGAATGTTGTAAGGACCTTGTTAAATATTTATCAAATTACTTTATTATTTTTATATATAATAATATGATCTAAGGATATGCTAGTTACGATATCAATTAATTTACGAGAAAAAACTCATATTTATAAAAATTAGGGAGACAAAGATAATTTAATTGACATTGGCTTAATATTAAATATAAATATTCTTTTGGTGTAATATCATTATCCATTTCATAAGAAACACCAACTATTTTCTTTAGTAGAGAGAAAACTGCATCTTTACTTATTAATTAGGAGAAGGTGTAACGATTCGAGCATAATTTGAAATGCAAAAATTATTGACCATGATCACAATATTTCAGATGTTTTAGAAAATAATGTCGTAAAAATTGAAAGGTGTTACTTAATTAACTCAATTTAAAACACAATCAAATAAACTTGATTACATCCAATTAGTAAATCTCATATATAAAAATCCAACTAAACAAATATAAATATATCAAATAACAGCAAATATTTTTTTTAAATAAAAATGGGTGATCCTTTTTTCTTGGTTTTTCTTTTTATGTTATGTTTTGTTTTATTTGTTTATCTTCTTTAATGGAGTAAGAGTTTTCATATAGTAACATGTATGTTATTTTCTCATCATTACTTTCTTGGAATTAATTGGTGCGATTTAGTTATATAACAGTTTATTTGTTTGATCTTAATGTTTAGTTGTAGATTTAGGGCTATTTTTGTCCATACATTATTTTGTAAGAAATCATCTGCTATAAACTTTTATAGGTAGGTAGGAGGATATGTATGTTGACATACAAATTCTGATCTAATAGCTCCCACGGCTCACACAATTGAGTAGCCACAAAAACTGGCCCTATAATACAAGAACTGCAAATCACAAACTACCAAATCAATCACTAATATACAACAATTTGACAAAACAGAAGTACTTAATATTATCAAAAACCACAAAACATATTACTAATTCAATAATAAAAATAGTAAAACTTGTCACATTTCTTCTTTTGCTTGAATAGATCAATTTCAAGATGTAAAAATGAATAAACATGCCCAACAATTTCCAATTTCCTCCTGGACCTTGCTCTTAATAAAAATCCCTACAATAGGACTCATCTCTTATCTTGTATTCAAACAGTCACTGTCAAAACATAACAACAATGGTAGGCCCAAACCCGTCAGACTAACATCAAATAGCACGAAAAACAGGAGTAACTACTAACCAATCAAAATCTAATGCAACTTGATTTTAAAACGGTACGATCAACCTCCTTTAACTACGAATATCATGCATAATGAAACAGACTAACTGAGTCAAGTGATTGTAGGAGACAGATCCTCTACATAGTTGGCAAAATCAGGGCGGTGCAGTTCATCGCCAGGCTTCATATATATCTGAGGAGACCTATTTGCTCCACGTTTTATCTGTTAACAGGACAAGTAATAACCGTAAAACTCACAATTGGTATTGTGTTCTTCAGATTAACCACTTGCTGAAGAGATTTGCCAACAGAAACCAGGGTCGAGATTACACTCTAATAGCAACAACGGAAAAGCATGTGCTATTAGCCTGTATAAAATGAATTGGACGGCAACAAAAAAGACACACGCGCATACAATAAAATGACAAGGTGTAAGTGCCACTAACAACGGATCATCATATTGCTTTCTTGTGCAAAGATGTGACTTACTAGAAAATACTGCAAACATCTGATCAGTTGTCTCTTACTAGCGGGAGCTTCTTACTCTTTCCGATTGCTTGAGATGTCAATAAGTTCATCTTCACATCTGTAGACAACACAAATCCCCGAGCTTCCATCAACGTTTGTATCCTCTGAGCATCTTGCAAAAAACCACCATCATTAAGTGCACGTATAATCCTCTCGAAGTCCTCAACCTCCATTAGATCAATCTTTGACTCCACAACTCCTAAAGCTTGAAGTGCCTTCTTTTCAGTCCCGGACTTAATGTGCATGCAACAAAGGCTTATTTGGAGCTTAAACGGAGGAGCCTCCCCTAGTTCGGCAATCTTATCTAATACCTGTTCAACTTCATCAAAAAGCTCCATCCTGCTAAACCAGTCAACCAGAATGGTATATGTTCCAACCCCAGGCTCAAAACCATTCTTCTCAAGCTGCAAGAGGAGCTCTAAAGCTTCATCTAATGAATACCTCTTTTCATAAGCAGCAATCATACAAGCTGTAGTTTTGTCATCTGGCTTGTGTCCATATTTCATCATCTGATTAAAATAGTTCCTAGCACGATCAGGGTTACCAGCCCGTCCATATACCTCAACCATTAATGAGAAGGATTCGAGGTCAGGAGAGAAATCACCACCATAACATTGCATCCTGGTGAATATTCTTTCGGCTGCAGCGGAATCTCCAGCTTTGGAGAACGACTGAAGCAACGCCATGTATATCTCCTTTGTAGGTTTTAAGTCCCTTATATCCATTTCTCCAAGCAAAGATTCGCCAGCACTTGGATTACCAGCCTTCACATAGGCCATGATCATATAATTGTACACCTTTGCGTCCGGGTGGTATCCAAGAGCTTTTAAACTTTGAAAAGCTTCTTTCCCTCGGTCAAGATTACCTGATGTACAATATATTTGGACTAACGTCGTTAATGTGATAACATCGGGTTGAATGCCGTTCTCATTCATCTTCTGTAGCACTCTATCGACATCTTCAAAGCGATTTTCTTCAGCAAGAACTTCAATCAATTTTGAATAATCACGTATATTTGCTTGAAAGGACTCTTCATTGAGAACAAATTCTGCTACCTAAAGGTCAGCATTAAAAATTCATCAAGTCAGATAGTAACAATCAGGACACTGATCGTGACCATAGAAGACTTTATGTCCGGAGAATATTCAAAGTGAGAAGTTTTAGCATGCCATTAACTAATAAAATGAATTAAGATCAAACATACAGCTCCATAGCCTCCTAACATGTGGTTCCTTTTGAAAACCTATTAAAGTAATGCATAATGTGACAGTTTAGTCCGTACTTGTGATGGGTTCCTGAAATTATAAACCTTTTATTTCTCACCTAAAGCATCATGTTAAAATTGAATCGTGGATTTCAAATTGGGATAGGGTGATTGGTGCTAGGGTACCCCCGAGCATCTAAATTTGATGTGGAGGATGGGGTGGGGTTGAAAAAAAAATATCATATTATGGTAAGAAAATATGGATTTATGATAGGGAAGAGTATTACAATTTAAAGGTGTGAAGGTCAACTCGATGGAGGGTAGTAATGCATCTGTAGTTGCACTATACCTTGGTGTGAGAGCCATCATGGTACAATATCTTGAGCTCAGCACCACTAATTTGGCAATGGCATGCTCTTGATACAACTATATCTATACTATATATAACTAAAGCTTAAGGGTGACACGTCTTGCACCCGTTGACCATCTACGATTTCAATGGTTGAGTTCCTTCCTCAAGGATATATGGTATTCATTAGTACAAAAGGGCAACCAAAGAAAATATGAATTAATTAAAAAGTGAAAATGTTATGCAAATTAACTAGAAAGTGGAATAAATTTAGGAAGTCACTATTAGATCAAAGGTTTACTCCTACTACTTGATCCTAATAATGCAAGGAAGCATGTTATTACTGTTCACTTTCGTTTTTTCTTCTCAAATAGCATCGATTGCCTCTCATGTAAAGGAAAGCAATTATTTTATCATACTCCACTTTGTGCTGAGAAACACACCCAGGGATTTATGCTTTTCAAAGTATTTGAAGCCACTATTTTGGTCTATGGTAGAGCACTAAAAGGCAAATGTCAAACATTGTAATTCTCAAATTTCTATGAATTCCAACAGTACTCCTTATTTGAAGTTTGACTTTGCAAGTTTAAGAAAATGGCATCCGAACGTTTAAAACTAATTCAAATGTATAAATATATGCATCACTTCGAAATTTTATTGGATTTCAACGAGAACATTGATACTTGTTTATCTTAAAAATTTACTTGCACACAACTTTGTGGAACGAGTAAGCTTCCTAAAGGATATAGTTTTTGGGGATGATTCGATTACACCACAACTATAGGAACATGTATCTTTATCATAATGACATTGCTAAAATACATTACCATCTTCCAAAGAATTTCCAGGAAAGGCAGGAGTATCATACCTTGAAGTACTGATGAGGATTCTCTGTTTTCAATTTATCAAGAAAATTAATCCAGTCAATTCTGCTAGGTTGGAGAAGATCCTTCAATTCACACAAAATGGGAGCAGGATCATCCTCTTTGTGCAAAGACAGGATCTTATTGGCAACTATTTTGCACTTTCCAGATATTGCTTTTGGCTCCTGGGGCCAAAGAACTTTGCCAGACTCATTAATTTTGTCAGCCACTCCTGCCCACTTCGGGTCTGATAGATCAAGTCCGTAAATCTTGTACTTAATCTTTCCATGTCGTTTGGGAAGGGAGACGATCTTCTGCTTATCTTCAGCCACATTATCACCATTATCTCCCACTCTCTCTTCCCCACCCACTAATTCTTCTCCAGATTTCCTTTCAAGTTCCTCTTTCCGCAGGCGTTCCAAGCTCTCATAGAAGTCGTTTCTCTCCATTTGTTCCCGTGCCCACTTGAACCTGAGCTCTCTAAGCATATCCCCGCGAATTCCAACTTGACCAGAAAATCTATACATTACTTTGACTTCCTCGGATTGGAGAAAACTCTTCATTTTCTCTTTTTTCTTTTCTTTCTCCATGTCTTGTAGAACTGCATTACTGACTTCCCAAACTGTTCGCCACAAATCCTCACTAAACTCCTTTGAGGGTGTATTATATGAATCAGGCCCAGTTATACTCTGTAGACCGCCCTTCTCAATCGCAGATACAACTTCTTCAACAATAATGACTAGCATTCCGTTGATTGTATGCTTGTCACAGTCAGGATAAACTTCAGATAGTCTTTTCCGCATCAACCAAACAAACCTAGACAAGAACTCGTTCATAGCAGCATCTTCTTGTGATTCGCATTCGACCTCACTTGGTTTATTATCAGAATTAACTTCTTCAGAAGTATGGAAATATCTACTGAAAGGCTTATCAAATTTTGGATTGACAAAAGATGAGCCATGATAAGCTCCCAACAGAGGGGAGGAAGAAAGTGTGAAGGAGCTGGTGGCTGCAACAGTCCTATAACCAGATGAGCATCGAGAGAAAAACCTACTACTGAGTGTGGATATATTGCTAACCGTATGTCTGCGAAAAATAGACCTCAGATTCATGTTTGAATTTCTCCTTCGTCTCAACAAAAGTAATGGTTTCAGGAATTCCAAGTAGTTCAGATTCAAATGTAGAAGACACTGATCTTAAGTAAGGTATTACAACTACAACAAGAAATGTGAATGATTAGCCATGTGATATTCCTGCATAGAATAAACTCTAAGTTAGAAACAGAAGACATTACAGTGAGCTGTTGGATAACGTCTGAACAAATATTGCTTCAGACATAAAATTGAGTATATGTACAGAACCCCACAAAGACATAAGGGGGGATAAAGAGGGAGAATGAATAACGAGAAAGACAAAAAACAAATTGAGTACATTACAGAACCCACATGTTGAGAAACAAACTTACAGAACTTGTAAGAAGGAAAAAAAAAAAAAAAACTCCCAGGAAGGATTAAATTTCGGATTTGAAGAAGATATGATAAAATTTCGGATTCGGTGGATGCATCGGTTTGATGTTTTGATTCTTGTCTGAATATCGATGTCGTTCCTTCTGTTTCGATTCCCCCCCCCCCCCCCAATGTTAACAACAACAAAAATAAAGTAAAGGAAGTGCTACCTATGGCAGTCGAACTCTGCTAACGCTGGAGCTTTGGGTAGACAAAAATGCAAAAGCTTTGGAGAATGAACAACAAATACAAAGGCGTTGGAGAATGGAGATAATTATAGTTTTGATTGAAGAGCTGAGATTAAGATGAAGAAGAAGAAGCCACTGAAGTGGGCGCAGTTCGTCTGATTCACCGCCAGGGTTGAAAATGGGCCTATAATTAAACAAAAAAGCCCAACCAAATGGGCCTTCCTAAAATTCCATAGAAAACCCACCTTTCTGTTATTCTAGTTTTTTCATGTTTTTTATAACAAGAAACGCCATCCAATATTTCAAAATAATAATAATAATAAGTGTCATTCATCTATATATATATAGTATTATTAATCTTGTTGTAAAAGAAGCAGAAAATTAAAGAAGAAATATAGACACGGAATAATTAGGGTTCTCTTATTCATCAGATTTCATTTATATAGGGTGTCAAATACAAGGGTTTCACAGTTACATAATGTTTAGTGAATACCTAAATTGTCCTTCATCAATTACTTTTGACGAAGGCACACTAATAGTGTTTTTCCTTCAATACTCCCTCTTGTGCCAAGTCAAAGAGAAATTGGTGCATAACTTGTTGTCTCGTTAAAAACCTTGTCAAGTAATAAAACCCAGTGGGAAAAATATATCTTGGTCGAAGGGAAAAAAGAGTACAACACACCTATGTTGAGACTCCCCCTGAAGTCTACACACCTCTCTTGATACGTACATTTATCAGGAGAGTTCTATAAATTTCCACGTCCTTGATTTTACATAAATCATGAGGAAAACATGATATTGCTGGTTAAAAATGTGGGTGATACATGTTCCATATTATTACATTTGATGTAGCGTCTTCTCATCTATTTGTTGCATATGACTTCGTGTTCATAAATACGAGTAAATCTTCTATGGTAAGACTAGAGTCGTTACTACTGCGATCATCAATCCTCACGAACTTCTTCATGTAGTATTATCATCTCATTTGATTCGATGAGGTAGCTAGAAGGATTGTCTTGGTTGATCTTCAAGATTTGTTGTGTTCCTTGTGGTACGTAACCAGTTTAGTAATGACCTATACGTTGGTCAATCAACACCAATCGGACCAGCTAAAGTGATATTTGGTGTCATGGATAAGAAGGGTAGCTTCAACATTTCCTTAGGAGTTGCATTTTCTTTCGCAATCCTTTTTATCTCTCTATAGGAGAGAATTTGACATTTTCTTCAGAGGTTACAGTTTCATTTGTAATCTCTCATGTCTTTATATGGGAAGAACAAATTTGTATCAATGGTTTCTTCCAGATATCAAAATACTTTTTGATATCATTCCATTGGTAATGTGTTGTCCTGAGTGAAGTGTAGCTAATAAGTTCTCTTGAGAAAGTAATAGTTGAGTGCACTGAGCTTTTTGTACAATAATGCACACATTTCAATTATGTAGGGAATTTCATCTCCCAATAGCTCTTTCGTTATTTCCTTTAGACTCAAGTGGATCTTTCCTTATGTCCACACTTCAATCAATCATAGGAGTGCTAACAGATTACATTGTATCCATGTTTAATCGCCTGATAATCTTTTGGATATATGCAAACTTAGGAATAAGAATTCCACAAACTCGGTCTTCTAGTTCAAGAGGCAATAGCGTGTTTTCCCATGATCCTTTATCTCAATTCAAATTCAAATACTTCACGATTTCTCTAATTTCTTTAAGAGTATCTATTATGTCCATAACATCGACATACATTGTTATAGTTGTAAATTCGGAACTTGTTTCCTTTATAAATGCACAAATACAAAGTTAATTGTTCTTTCCCTTCCCAATCAAGTTGTCACTTAGACGGGTATACCAATTCCGTCCGGATTGTTTAAATCAAAGTGAGCATTTCAATCTAATATTGTAAATGCACTATGTGGTTTAGAGTCACTTGAGTTGGGTAATGCAAGTCCATCTGACACTTTCACATATCTCAATAACAAGATCCCCAAAGAGATATGTTGTAACCACATTAGTAAACTGCATTTCCAATCCTTCGGAAACTTATCAATTAGATGTTATGACGTTCGTTGCAGGAGAATATCTCCTCATAGTCAATTTCAGGGCTTTGTAAGAAAACCTTGTTCTTTAAAGTAAGTATTGTATCTCAAGACTTTATTCTTCTCATTACGCTTACTGACAAAACATATTTTATGTCCTACAGGCTTTACACTTTGTGAGGCTAGCACTACCAAATTAAATACCTGTCGTTTTGTCATAGAATTGAGTTCTACCTGAATTAATTCTATATAGGCCAATATGCTCTTTGTTGATATCTTACAATAGAGCGTGGTTCGATATTATTGTGCTCTCTAATTCATTGAGCAACAATGTATACATCATCAATGTACGTGAAAGGTTTTTTCATTAACTCACATACACTCATTATCTCTATAATCATATTAAACTTCGGAGCGTCCTCCAGTGATGATTCGTGGACATAATTAATAAGAGATAATTTGAGAGTAATTCTTTTTATTGATGATTCGAATTGTGCCATACCTGTCATCTTCCTTGAGCAGGTGTTCATCGAACCACGTGGCATCCCCCATTTCCTCTTGGGAGCCACGGCCTTAACCACACCTTCACTAAGTGTGGTTGCAACACCTTTATCTGCGGTGTTGTGCCCCTTACTGGGGACTTTTAACCTTACAGGCACATTTGCAGCTGGTATGATCTTGTCACTAGCGATTTTAGCAAATGCATCAAAAATCAAAACTTTCATACTTTAAAGATCGATAATTTGTTTTACTTCACTTTACATTATGAAGTGTGAGGATTCTAATGAGACATACTGGGAAACACTTCCTGTCGTTCCCTTAGAAAATTATTTTTCTTATCTCCCCCTAACGACGGGAAGACTGTCTCATTAAAGTGACAATCTGTCAATCTTATGGTAAAAATATCTCGTCTGTTAAAGGTTCCAAATAACGGGTAATAGTTGGGAATCTATATCCAACATAAATACTTAATCGTCTTTAAAGACCCATTTTGGTGCGCTGAGGGGGTGCAATAGGCACATATACTGCATAACCAAATATATGTAAATGTAAAAATATCAGGCTAAATCCAGTTACCAACTGGTACGCATAATTATTCGTCAGCAATGGGTCTAAGACAAATAAAGTAAAGTTGCAATGATATTGCATAACCCCATATCTGATAGACATTTTAGTACGCATTTCAATGTCTAATCCTCCATCTATATCCTTTTGATTGTGGCATATGTGAGACCATTTTTGTATATGCACATGAGTTAAATGATGCTATACATTGATCCTGACAGATATGCAATAATCATCAAATCCTTATGATGAGAACTCTCTAGAGTTAATCAGTCTTATAGACTTTATGAAGTGAGGGTGGTGAGCCTTTATATAGTATTTTCTAGGAGTTTTTCACATGCAACATTTCTTGTGGACAATAATGTGATGATCAATTAGTGTGTCAAAGCATTTACCAGAACCATAGATACTTTAATGGCCCACTTTCTGGTTTGATAGGTCAACATATATTATATTGTGTTTATTTGTAAGAATGAATCTTGCTTATATCTGGCATAGGAAGGTCTCGATCCTACTTATTGCTCAATAGTAGGCTTGGCAGAACGAGTGATATGCCTTAAAATAGTTAATGATGTAGAGTGGGATGTTGGTCGTGCTTCTAGTACTTTAGAAAGCATGAACCGTGTTATAATAAAATTAACACTGACACTGTACATCGTATCAAATTTTTATCCCTTTTGCATTTCACTCGAAAGAAAGAATGTCCATATAATTTCTTAAATATGGATCATCATGTCATGACTTGAATGTCTAAATCCCTTGTACCAAAGCCTACACGAGTCAGCGTTCCAAAGTCCATTATTGGTAGCAACATATGAGTCTGCATCCCAAAGTTCATTGTGGAATACAACATATTAGTTTGTGTCTCAAAGTCCATTTTGGTACAATATTTAATCCAACGATCATCATAGTAGTGGAGTACATACCACTAAATTGACTCATTAAGTTCTCTAAGATGTGTTTCCTTTCACATTCATTAGAAGTATTATAATATATTCAATTCCATTCTTACAAGTAGTTTCTAAATGAAAATCTTTGACACGAGTATATTTTACTTAACAATGTTTTAGTAGCTCTTGGTGCATATAGAGCGTTTTGTGACTATAATTGTTATGTTATTAGACATCTAGAGAATTCGACGATTTCTTCGCCTTTTAGTACTTGTGATTCAATGATGGTCAATGATGCAGTGAGTCTCTGGTCTTTGGACTTCCTATATCTCTTATAGTTAACTGCTCTAGCAGTTTTTTATACAAAAATATAATAGTTTCACACTTATTTAAAAGTTCATTACCAACTCTATCCCTGTTGTTTAGAGAGTTTTGAGGTGTCTTTTGCACATTGTTTCCATAACCACCATGTCCATTTGGGCTAGACACATCGGAAGGCCTCCAGGGGCTTCTATGTCCCTTACTTTGTGGTGTATCATTACACAACTATAGAGACAGACACATTTGTTCCCTTTACTTTTGGGTTATTTTCACTATTTAGTTCACCATAGTTAGGCTATGGAATTTTCTTTATCCCAGCACGTTTGATGTTATTTTTTAGAAAAAAGTGACCATGCCTCTCAACTACTTGCACTAGTTGATTAGGTAATTGAATATTGTAATTCTTTTATTTCATACTCTAGCCTATACGGGTTCGCTAGTATAAGCATTGGAGTAGGAAAGTAAAAAGATTTTATGTATCATATCATCTTCTGTGATTTCTTTACACATAAAGAGAGTTTTGTTGTCAGACAAAACACGTTGTTATTAAATTCTTTGACCCTTTTGTAGTCTGGTAAGAGGATTCCTTTCCACAAAAATAATTAATTTTGAAAGTAGAGAGTTATCTATTATTCCAAAATTTCTTTTATGGCAGCCCACAGTTCATCAATGTACCCTTTAACTAAAGAATACTTTCAAAGTTACGGTAAACTTTGACTTTGTTGGACGATTCTTTGTCCTTAGGGTCGGTGAATGACATGATTTGTGAAAATATTTTTTTTTTCAAGTGTGGTACTCAATTTCTTATGAGTCCAATAATTCAAATTGAGTATGAGTTGGTTTAGTCATTTTCTTATGAATTAGATTTCGGGACCATATATCACAAGTTTTTTTATACTTTGTAAAATTACTTTATCACGTAGTTGATTTGTCCATGAATCTCCTTTATCATGGACATACATAATTTATCATAAAATTATGCATGGGCAAAATACAGGCCAAGTTCATAATCTATCAGAAAAATAATCTAATTCATAATTTCTAGTCACTAAATCCTCAAAAGGCATAATAATTTGACTAAATAACTTTCAATTTCATGAGAAAATATCAAATCAGATTGAACATGAGTGTTCCATGAATATCAGTAAAATCAAGCAATATTGCATTATTGCCAAAATTATACATAATAAAAGTCAAGTCCACATATAAATTCATTAATTCTCGATTTTCACAAAATCATATTTATATATACATCGTGGGAGAAATGTATATTTATGAAATTCCTCATGTTCACTCAAAAAATATTTTTAAAAAAAAATGCATCATGCTATCATAAAAATAAATAGTTATTTGCATTTACTTCGCAAAATAGGAGCATTCGAATTGCCTTGTAGGAAATACATGATTCTTTCTGATGGTACTTCTTAAACTTTGTGGTGGGAATTTTGATGGTTTTAGGAACCATAGTTGTCCTTGCAATCCAATCTCCGCGCTTGTGGAGTAATTTGATGCTCGCATACACAACAAAATTCATTCAAAAAAAATATGATTAGCAATATAATTTTTTTCAATTGTATATCCAATCGTATCATATAATAAGACTAATTCACATAATCTTTGGGAACAAGGTTAAGCTAAGCATACGCAAATACTTCTTCCAACAATGAATTTATTGAGAACTGAAATTAGATCCAAATAAGTTTGTAAAACAAATTATCCTCAAAAGAAAATTCATTTGAGCCACAAAATCCTCGAATCCACTAAGAGTATGAATGACCAATTCAAGTCAATAACATAATATAACAAATGTGGGCTAATATTCAAGAAGTATAATGTTTTCATTTCTTAGTTGCTGGTTTTATATCACAAGTTCTGGGAGTCACCTAGATTTAGATACAAATAAATCACATGAATAACATATCCCTTGTCTATATGAGTAACGTTAATCCTGGACACCTTTCACCCAGCAAGAAATTGTTTTTTACAATTATGTTTCCAGCGTAAATAAGGATATCATATTTATTGGGTATCTCGCAAATTGCATAATATACGGTTTATGAATCCTGACATTATCTTCAGAAATCATCAATCTATAAATATTCACAACCACATATCTATTCATGAAAACACCCACGAGCATATTTAATTATTTCAATGTAAACATGATGGAATCATGAAAATCACCGATTTGTCTTTATGAAATCAGTGCAAATAATAACAATAAAATAAACATGATCGTTTCGAAGAAATACCGTTCACCATGAAACACCTTTCCCGATTGATCGAATATTTGATTTTGGCAGAGTATCGTGCTGATAGCGTATTGTAAAAGAATCAGAAAATTAAAGAAGAAATATAGACACAGAATAATTAGGGTTCTCTTATTCATCAGATCCCCTTTATATAGGGTGTCAAATACAAGGGTTTCACAGTTACATAATGTTTAGTGAATACCTAAATTGTCTTCATCAATTACTTTTGACAAAGGCACACTAATTGTGTTTTTCCTTCAACAAATCTTTTAATTTAGACTATTAAATGTAAAAAATGGTTTTATGGACATGTCCCCTTATTAGCACTAGTAATATTGTATTAATTTTTTTTATTATATATTACAATGACAGACAATGTATATATAGTTTATGATTTTTATGTTTCTAATAAAAATATAAGTTTATTTAGTTTCAACATGAATATTTTATTTTACTTAATTATAGTATTTTGTAAAAGATCCTATTGAGTCTCTAAAATTTAATGTAATTTCTATCATAATTTTCTTTTTATCGATATTTTAACCAACGTCGATATATCCACCAGCATTTTAGAATTGCCGATATTTTTATCAAATCCAATTTTTCATCCTTGCAGGTAACCAAAGAAAAAAATAGTTATAAAACCAAATTATCTTCATATGACGTTTATATTTATATATTATTATATGATTAGCCCTTTGATGCTTAAAACTAGGGGTGAACACGATTTGAAGCGGTTTGGAAATATGAAAATCTCCATAATCGAATCAACGTTGGGAGATATTCAGAGATTTTCAAAATAAAATATCTAGAATCACGATTGGATTAGTTCAGTTCCTTTCGGAGATCGAATTTGTTGGATCCTGCTATTCGGAGATTTTTGGAATTTTTTTATTTAATCTTATTAATATAATGCACGAAAGAATTGTAGTGTTGTCTTTACAATAAACCATATTGTTAAAAGATGTAATACTAAACAACTTACAGGTTATATATTAAGTCAAATTTCAAACTCTAACTTATAAAAGCAAATACAAGTTAGTGAAGTAGGTGTCTCGTCTAAACAAGAATAGTACTAAATTATAAAGTTATCAGTTATCAATAACCTCTATGGACATTTTATCGATTATTTTTCGTCGATAAAACTCTAGTCGTATACATTGTCAATAAAAATTATCTCATACACATGTTTTCGATTTTTTTTTCTTATAAATACTTGCAAACAATATCGGGAGGATAGACTATGAAAGGGAAAAGTAAGATTGATAAGTAAAATCAAAATTGAATTCAAGAGAAAAATGTGAGTGCACGAGAAAGATGGAGAATCAAAGAAGAAGAAAACGGGCAACGAGTGCTACTAGTATTTACGGTGCAATTCAGGTGTAGGATAGTAAATATGTGCAGTGAGTTCAGGACTAGAATTTTGACCTTTATATATGGAAATAATTAAATATTAGATATAATAATATATTTTAATGGTTGGATTAAAGGAATGTAAAGTTGAATTTAAACATATAATGTAATGTATTTCTTTATATAAACTATAAACATATTAACTACTTCATATATCTATAGTTAATAGATATATATATGTTATGAAAATTATGTATTATGAATATTTTATTCTATTATTAATTATTAAAATCTTTTATGAAATTCTAAAATAGTAGCAATATTATACATGCACTGTTAAAATTTACTAAAATGTATAATGATTTAATATCATAACATATCAGAAATGAATTAAATGACATATAAAAAAATCTATAATTAATTACTTAGAATTGATTTTACTCGAGTTTTTGGTTTGGAGCGGCTCAATTTTACAACAAAAAAACTCAGATGATTTGGATCGGATAAAATTAAAATAGTCAACGGATATTATCGGTTCCGAGTATTTTCTGTCTGGGATTCGACGCGGAGCGGATTATCTTCGAGACTTTGTGCTCACCCCTACTTAAAACCTATTCAAGAAGAGTGCATGTAAACTAGGGAGAGTTGACTTCCATGCAATTCAGTTGAGGATGAAGGCATAAACAAGTAATTCGACTGGCATTTAAGAAAAAGAAAAAACAATGTCAAAAAATATAAAAAGATAGAGAATGGAACAATCCCTACTTATTATTGAACAAAAATCGCCTGGTACATGTGTCATTTTGTTAACGTCTCCGAAACCTTTTTTCAGACCTTTCCATGTGTCCCCTTCTTATGAAAAGTGCGTTCAATTAATTTGTATGCATTCTCACGCCTTTACTCGACGATTGTCATATTTCTTAAGTTCGTTCATTTATTGTCTTTCATGACATGCGTTGAGTTTCTATTCTCCTTTCAAAAAAAAAAAAAAAAAAAAGTCCGAACATATCCAATCAGTAATTGCTATAGATTCCCAAAAAAATAAATAAATAACTTCCATTTTAAATTTCAAATTTCCCTATTTCACTGGATAATGAAAAATGTTTATCTTATCCAAATAATATTTTACGAAAACTACTACATGCTCTAAATAACTACTTAATCGCTTTGTCCCACTAATTCTCCCACTACACAGAAACTTATTCATTCGTCTGTTTTTTGCCCTTTTTCGGTTCACAAATCAAATTCAAATTGCACTTAACCGCAATCCACCATTATCACGTTCTAAGTTCCACATGTTCTAAGTGGTGGATGCAGTTTCTTTTTCTTCTTACAATTAGTATGGATTTCCCATCGGACATTACATATTACATTGCATATATTGCATTACATATTACATATATTACATAATATCACCTTCACGTCAAAATCTTTACACTCTAATTCTGCAAGATGCCTCTCTTCTTTACCATGGTCAAGAATCTCAATCCCTCGACTAGTCTCTGGGCTATGCGCATGCTCTTATTTAGAGCCTACGATGTTCCTACATACGGGAACATAAATCAGCCTTCAAGTTTTGATTTTTTTTTTCATGACAAAGAAAATCAAAGAATTCACGCTACAGTCATGGTACGGCAATGAAAACCATGAAGTTGAAGTCGTGAGGGCCACTTATATGCACTAAAGGATTTTCTGGTGGTTGAAGATAAAATGAAGTTTAAAACTATGAACAAACAACCCATTGAAGATTATATTTATGAGAAAGACCAAATATGAAGAGATTTTTTATGAAATGTTTCCAAAAACTACTTTCCACTTTAAATCGCACTAACTTTGAACAACTAAAGGAAACTCCATATTTTCAGTTGTTTGGTACGTTGTTAAGATGTCTTAAATGTTACATACATTTCGACAAAAATCACTAACAAGTATGCAAGATTTCAGCAACTCAAACTGCGAAAGGAAAAAAATGGATTTCAAATTGCAGGACCTTGAGTAAAAGATTTAACATTTGTTTACTTTCTACCAAATATATTTATTGACCTTACTATATTATTCTTTTCAATGATCAAAACAGCAAACTGAACTCTCATGCATCCTGGGATAAATATGTTGACAAACTTCTGCCCTACATTGATCTTACTAAAACTAAAACAATTGTAGTTATAATTCAGTTTGGACGGATGTCTGTGTTTGCAGGTTCAAAAATTCTCCCCCAGTAAAGTGTCAACATATACTTGACTACTTATATTTGTTACTCTTTCAAAACTTCTTTCATATAAACAAAAAAACAAAAACTTTTGCGGACTAGATCAAGTTCTCAAGCACATACAATGTTACTAAGGTGTTGGTCAATGTGCATGCAACAGAAGTTTTGGATTTTAAGTAAAAATATTTTTTCACCAAATTTCATTTTTTTTTTATCGGTTCACATCCAGTCTTTTCATACTTAGGTATGCTATGTTAAGGTTGGAAAGTGATGGAATAGGACCTACTACCATTACCACTCTTGACGGTGGTAGTTTTGTTGTTGTAGTGGATGATTTCAATAATGGCAATGCAATTGTGAAGAAAATATCTAAAATATGTTCATGCCCCGTGGTATTATCTTTTATCTTTTATCTTTCACTTTTCTTTTATGTATTATGTGTCATACAACTACTAAAATGTTTTAGTACAAAATATAAGGCTGGTGTATTTTGGGTGCCTGCTACTATTATGGAAGTTGAAATCTTGGCTAAGTGGTGCTACTTGGCTTGCAACCTTGTTCTAAGAAATTGGTCTCTTACAATGCTCACTTCTTTTATACAAAATGCATGACTACAGAAAGGAGTGCCAATTACAGGTTTTCTGTTGCTTTCACTTATAAAATATATATATAAAAACAGCTTCGTTGTAATCTAAGTTTTCCTATTACATATAATGTGTAAGTACAAAATTGAAGTAATTGTTCATGACGCAAGTTGGAGTGCACGATTGACACTTTGGGACAAGGAATGCATTGAACTAATGTAACACCTAGAAAACCAAAAGAAACCGACATTCTTCGGCATTTTAATTAATCTTCTAGAAAGATTTATTTAAAGCTTATTTTATTTTAAAGATTTTCAAGTCAAATTCTTTATCCAAATGTTGAGGCTAATGACTTTTCAAAAGACAGTGTTTTCACTCAATTTTACAAGAGAAGCTATCAAGGGGACCAAGCCCACTCATATAACTCATCCGGTATATGAAAGAAGGTACACAAGAATAAGGGATATTAAAAGGTATTCTAATTTTATATGAGTATAATTTATTGTAGGAATTAGGGATACAATTTAAATATGATTTATGTGTCAAATATTAGCATCTTTATATACGTATAGGGCAATTGAAATATTTCAAGAACTCTTACCCTAAATATTTAGTATAATATTTGAAACATACAGGGAAAAAGATGGTACAAACTAGCTATCATCAGACTTAATACATTTATTATAAAGTTTCACAAAATAATTATATTATATAATTGATATTGTAGATAAAATTAATTTTAGACACCTAAATAACCTACACTAACGACACACACATGATGAACGTAAAAATTAAAGTTTTGCTTGCACTTTTCCCGTTCATTTTTCGTAGAGAGTTATGCGTAATTTCTATGTTACGTGCGATTTCATGTTCAATTGCATTTCCAGGTTGATTTTTGTTTTTAATATGATTTGATGCACTTTTGGGTGTTTTTGAGTCGTATTTTGAAGGTTAGGAAACTCGGAGGAATTTAGAAGATTGTTCGAGTCCATTTTTTCACACTCTGGCCCGCATCATGAGGCTTAAATGGGCCCAAAATGGGTCGAGATTAGGACCAAACTAAAAATCATCCAGTCACGAGAAAACTTCGTGAAGAAATCAGGTCGAGAAGATGGACAAAAAAGCCCCAAATTGATGAAGGAAAGAAGACAAGGGCAATTGCACATGCTTCGTGTTCCAGCTCACAAACCAAAGCCTAAACGAACCCGAATCAGACCCAACAAGAACTCAAATTATAGTTCGTCAAGTCATGAACAAAAGCCGTGAAGGAGTCGAGTAGAGAAAACGAGAGAAAGTGCTCCGAAATGGCGACGGAAGACGGAGGTATGAAGTAGGGGCTGAACCAAACCCAACAGCCGCACCACCTACCGGACTGGCTGCCGGACCCGCAGTTGGTCTAGAACCGACCTAGGAAGTCAGTCGGCCCGGCGGCGGTTTCGGCGGTTCGTGGACCAGTCTATCTGTTTTGTGCACCTGTTTATTTTTCGGCTGTAACTTCTTCGTCCGAGTTTTGATTCGAGCGATTCACGGAGACCTACAACTTTCATGTTTGGACTGTGAGCCAATTCCTAGCCGATTCTTCCCAGAATCTGCGTGCTCGAGACGAGTGTACGAAGGGGGTTCGACCCACAACTTATAACCCCTAGTGTTTTAAATTGCTTTTGACTATTTTACCCTTACTTTTGAGGGACTTTTCAGCAGATTTTATCTTTGTATGTATGGGGAGTGGGTGTCTATAAATACCCCCTCCCTTTTATTCCAAATAAGTTAGATTTCATTTCAAACTACTCTTCTATTAGCTTTAGTGAGGGAAATTTTCAGACTTAGACTAGGGTTTTTTCTCTCTTAAAGATGGGAAATAGGGTTCTTGGTGAGATTGTAAGAAATACTCCAAGGGTGTGACAAACTTAAAGTTTTATCGAAGATTTCACGATTATTATCATCCATAAGCTTTTCTCATCCCTATCTCTCTCTATTTTATTTTATTTGATTATCTTGCTTGATGATGATATTTATTGGATTATTATTGATGATTCGTGAGTAGTTCTTCTTGTTTCCCGAAGCAAAGGAGTCGCCCGAGCTTCGGGGTTGATGTCCATATTATTTTTATTGTTGATTTAATTTGGGATTGGTAACCTAGGGTTTGGATTTGATTGATTTGTTATGGTTTTTATATGAAATTAGGGTTTTGATTATAGGCTTGGCTCAGTGGATTGAGATTTTGATAACTTAGCCTTGTTTTGTATGATTTTGCATTTGAGAAGGGATTATCGGAACCTAGGCTAGGGTTTGCCACCTTTTCGAGGAAATTCGATATGATCTTAAATGAGCTTAGGATTGAATTTATGTGCCTTAGATTGGTAGGAAGGAGAATTTAATCCGGGAACTCAAATCAATTAAGACCCAATTGATAGGACGGAGACCTATGGAGGAGAAGACCTATCGAAAGGGGGAATAGAGCCTAGGAAGTCTCGGTTGGGATGAATGACAGTAGTTTAGTTGTGCATGTAGAGAAATCTCACCCATACATCGGTCTATAGTGTAGGAGAAGCCACATCAAATTACTTTAGTTTACGTAATGGGTATTCTGGGGCCCGCAGTTGATTTTGTTTGCTATCCATTTAGGCATTCTTTATAGAACCTCATTTATTCACCAACTCTAGGGGGATATGGCACCTAAACCATATCCGAAAGTTCTTACTTATTGGGACGCCATTTAGGTAGGATTCGTCCATTTAATCCCTTTTTACTTTGACTTGGTTATGTTTGGACATTGACCCCTCAAAATTGGGTGAAATCGAGTTTCGGGAAGCATTCTTCACCATTTATCCATTTCTATCTTTCGATTCTGTTTTAGTAAAAATTAACTCCCAATTCCAATTCGCTAAATTTAGGAAATTATGGCTCGGGTAGTTCACACGGATGTCCTCCTTGTGGTTCGACTTATTACTACCTCTGTCTAATCTCGTACGCTTGCGAGAATGAAAAGCTATTTGAAAACAAACGTTTTTGCATGGTTTTCGCCATTAGTTCATGTCGTCGTTGCTGGGGAGAATAATCTTCCCGTGTAATTAGCCGGGTCATTACGTTTCATAAGATTTAGCTTTTAATTTGTGTAATTTAAATTTTCGCAAAAAAGATATTTGCTTGTTACTTTGTTTGTTTGTTGTGTTTATTAGTTTACATGTTATTTTAATCTTAAAAAAATGATGAATAGAGAAAGGGGTAAGTTTCATTATACCGGAGTTACTACTTCCTACTCCCGGCTCACCGAACTTGCAAAATCTTGCACGAGAGTAGAAGTTACTCTGGCCATGGTGAGCTTAGCCCGAGGAATGAATTTTCACGGGAAAGAAGATGAAGACCCATATGAGCATCTTGAGGAATTTTTGCAAATTTGTGATTGTGTCAAAACCACTAACGAACTTATAAACGAATACTCTATCAAACTCTTTCAACTTGAAGGAACGGTGAAACAATGGTTTCATGAAGAGTTATTCGATTCCTCATCTCTATGGGAAGAAGTTTCTACATCTTTCCTTCATCGATTCTTTTCGGCAAGCAAGAGTGCAAGGATTAGGCGTGAAATCTCAAGTTTCAAACAACAGAGTGATAAATGTTGGTTAGAAGCTTGGGAAAGACTCCTACATCTTTGTAGATCATGCCCACATCATGGATTTGATGTTACCTTTATTGTTAATGTCTTCTATGCTGGGTTGAGGCCTAATAAACGTGTTTTTCTTGATATAGCTTCGGGAGGATCCTTTTTTAACAAGGAAGTGGATGAGGCTCTCTCTTGGCTAAAGGAGACGACGTCCAATCGAAGTCAATGGGACAAAGAAGACGAGAAGAGAAAAAGGCTAAGTTAAGAGGAAAGTGTGAAGAGGGAAAAATGATAACACGTTATTTATGCATGTATTTAGGTCGATTTAGGATCATATTTTATGGCGTATACGTGTATATTTGACCAGCACTTATTGATATTTATAATATTTGGGCCATTTGACGTGTTTCGACTTGTTTTGAAGATAATTAGGTATTTTTATGCCATTTGGATGAAGTACGAAGGAGAAACAAGTCAAATAGAGTGAAAACCGGCCCAAAGGAGTGAAAACAGTCCAAGAACCGGTTCAAACCGGTCCGAACCGCCCTGAACCGGTCCAGGAGCAAAACCGGGCAAGAACCGACACGGCCGCGTCACAAAGCAACACGGCCGTGTCAATAGTGGCCTGCAACGCGTTGTGAGTTCTGGAATAGAACACGGCCGTGTCACACTATGAACACGGTCGTGTCAAAATTGTTGCTGGAAAAGTGGATTGTGCAATGCAATGTTTTCCTGCGATAATTATCTAATTTTAATAGGATTTTGATCCTATCTTCCCCAAGATTCGTCCCCAATTCTATAAAAAGGACCCCAAGCTCTAGGAAAAAGGGGGGGATCAATCATCAAGAACATAAATTACATCATCTTGGAGGACAAAGAAGACGAAGATCATCGAGACGGAGTCATCCGGGTTTATTTATTCTTTTCTAGTTTAATTCTTTACAATGTTTTTATTAAGATTTTGTATTGGATTATTGCTAGGCATGAGTAGCTAAGCTATTCGTGTCCTAGGGTTAGAAAGTAGGGATTTTTATAACAATGTTTTGATTTATGATTTAATCTATTAATTCCGTTCTTTATGTGTTTTATCTCTATGTTTATGCTTAAACTGAATTTAGCTTGATCACCTAGATTTAGTAATTTAGTTTAACAATTCCGCTTCGAGAGGAGGGAATTGTTATCAGACTTAGAACATAGAGCGCAGTTGTCTATGACTGTGTAGGCCGTGGCTTAAGATCGTTTGGGAGTTATTAGGTTTAATTGACTCGAGAGGGTAATTAGCTTAATTAATCAACGGTTTAATCGCTTCGAGAGAAGGATTAGATTATTGTCGTGCCGCCTAATAAACATTAGAATTGGTAAATTAATAGGTTAATCATATTCCACATTGAAATAATATCCTGAAATCGAAGCCCTAGGATACCTTTTCTCTTTGATTGTTAGTTTTCGTGTTTCCTAAGTTTGAAGTTTTATTTAATTGAGTAGTTTAATTAGTAAAATCAACCTTTAAAACTTAGTATCTAGTTAGGACATTCCTAGAGTATTAGGGTATCAAACTACCTAAAACTATTCCTTGTGGGATCGACCTTGATAATCGTTACTACACCTACATCCGTACACTTGCGGAACACTAGGTTAGAAACCGACGTGTCAAAAAACTTGTATCCATTGAACAAGGTGAATCATTTCTACAAAATAATATGCATCAAGGATTCAAGGTAGGTACCACTCCTCTCTTTTGCTCGGGATGTGAGGCTAAGAATATCATGAATCACTCTTGTGATAGGGAGTCATCTATGTTGTTAGAACCCTGTGTTCCGGTAGTTCCTAGGGATTTAGTCGAGGATGATTCCGACGAAGTTTCCACTAAGAAAAAAATACTTAAATTGGTGAAAAGTTTATCTAGGAAGGGTGGTGGAAAAGAAAGGGACTATACCTTATCCTTGGAAAACTTATATAACGTGTTTAATAACCTTGAAGAAGAGGGGATTCTAACTCAAGAAAAGTTGAATGCTAACCTCTTAGAAAGCAGCAATGCCGTTGCACTAAGGAGTGGCAAGCCACTTCAAGAACTTGAGCGTAGAAACCCCAAAAAGGTTTCCAACGATAAAAGAAAAGAAAAGGTAACTGAGGAACTAATGGAAGACATGTCTTAACCTATGACAGGACTATTTTCAACCCCTAAATTACCGCAAGTGTACGGGTGTAGGTGTAGTAGTGGCAATCAAGGTCGATCCCACAAGGAATAGGTTAGGTAGTTCGATACCTTGATTTTCTAGGATTATCCTAACTGAGACTAAGATTTCAAGGTTGTGTTTAACTAAATTAAAGTACTTAAACTAATTGATTAATTAACTATAACTTATCAGATAAAGAGAAATTCCAATTAACAAGAAGGTATCCTAGGGATTCGATTTCAGGACTTACTTCAATGATGAATATGCTCAACTTATAGATTTTAAACCAGATTCTAGTGTTTATTAAGCGGCGCTCCAATAACCTAACCCTTCTCTCAAAGCATCTAGATCGTAGATTAATTAATATAATTACCCTCTCGAGTTAATTAATCCTAATAACTCCCAAAATCTCATAAACCAATGCCTACACAGTCATAGACAACTGCGCTTTATGTTGTACGTCTAATAACAATTCCCTCCTCTCGAAGCGGAATTGTTAAACGAGATAACTAAATCTAGGTGATCAAACTAAATTCAATTGGAAAAACAAACATAAAGATAAACACATAAAACGGAGTCTATAAATCAAAACATAATTCAAAACATTGTCGTAAAAATCCCTACTTTCTAAACCCTAGGACACGATAGCTTAGCTACTCATGCCTAGCGGAAATTTAATACAATATTCCATGCAAAACATCATAAAGAATAAAACTATAAAGAATTACTAAACCCGAATGAATCTATGTTGTAATATGATTCTCTTCTATAAAACTCGAGCTTGGGGTCCTTTTTATAGAGTTGGGGACGAGTCTTTGGGAGTATAGGATCCAAATCCTACTGAAATTAGGAAATCTTCATATAATAGGACTTCTAACGCGACCGAGTTGGCTTGTTGACGCGACCGCGTCAATGCATTTTGAACTCGCTGTTTTTAACCCTTCGACGTGACCGCGTCACTTCTTTGACGCGACCGCGTCGGTTCTTTCTGTTCGTTTAGGCTTCCTTGACCGTTTTTGACCGGTCTGAGCTGGACTGGGCCGGTTTTGGCCGGTTCGGACCGATTTTGATTGGTTTTGTCCGGTTTAGCCTTCCCTTCGACTTGTTCTTTCGATCCTTAATCATAAATTGTGGCTTTTAATCCTGAAAATGATCAAAAATACCTTAAAACAAATCAAACACATTAAATGGTCCAAGATATGAAATATAAGCAGTTATCAACCATATACACATGCAAATGCTATAAATATACACTTAAAATTGACCTAAATGCATGTATACACAACGTGTATCAACCTAAACACTTGAGAGATGAGCGAAACACTTACCCGGCGAGGATTGAATAATTCAAAAGTTCAAAGTCTCGAAAGTAGTTGATTTTTGTGTTATCACATATGCTCAATTACACTATGTTGCTTGACTTTTTGAGAAAATCAATTTGAAACTAGATTCATGGTCTAATCGCCCTAAATACATGTGGTCTTGTTCTATTCTATATGTTGTTCGGGACAAACAACGGTTTAAATTTGGGGGGTTTTCATACAGGTTGTGTATGCATGCAATTAGGTCGAATTAAGTATTATTTTGTAACATTTGCATGTATAATTGGTCAAGAATCACTCAAATTTGACATATTGGACCATTTGACGTGTATTGGCTTGTTTTGTGGAGGTTTAGTGATTTTTAGGCTTAAAAGAGCAATTTATGAAATTATACGAAGAAACAAGTCGAAGAAGGGACAAGATGGGCCACATTGAGCCAAAAGTCAGGCCCAGTTGATGAACACGAAAATTATCGTTTTTCTTGCACTTTTCACGTTCATATTTTGTGGAAAATTATGCGTAATTGTTGTGTTTATGTGCGATTTCGTGCTTCATTGTATTTTTGGGTTGAGTTTCCTTTTTAATATGATTTGATGCACTTTTGGGTGTTTTTGAGTCGTATTTTGAAGGTTAGGAAACTCGGAAGAATTTAGAAGATCGTTTGCATCCATTTTCATACTCCAGCCCGCATCCCGAGGCCCAAACAGGCCTAAAAAGGGGTTAGTGTCAGGCTCGAACGGAAGATCATCAAGTCACGAGTAAAATTCGTGAAGGAGTCGGGCCGAGAAAATGGATGAAAAGGCTTCAAATTGGAGAAAGAACGAAGAAGAGGTCGATCGCACATATGCCACGTTCTAGCCCCTAAATTGAGGTCCAAACAAACCTGAATCAGGCCCAACAAGAGCTTTAATAGAAGTTCGTCGAGCCACGAACAAAAGTCGTGAAGGGACCGAGTCGAGAAGACGAGATGAAGAGGTTCGAAACGGCGAAGGAAGACGGAGGCGCAAAACAGGAAAAAGGGACACTACAGAGGCCACTACCGGACCGGCAGGACCACCAGTAGCCGGTCCAGATCTTGTCCAGTCACCTGTCGGACCTCCGACCGGACCGGCAGTTGGACGGGTAATTCACGGTCAGTTCGCGAGTCGGTCCCCTGTTTCACGTTGTGTTCGTTTTTCGACCGTAACAGTTTCGATTCGAGTTATTCAAGTTGCCACGTGTAGCCGAGAAGAAGATCTACAACTTTGTAGTTGAAGTCAAAGGTTGATTCAGGACGGATTTTTCCCATAAATCACGAGAAGGACGAGTCGAGCGCGCACAAGGGGCTCGACTCAACAACTTAAAGGACCAAGCACTCTCTTATGTATTTTTACACTTTTGCCCTTACTAGGGCTTATTTTCTGCAGATTTTAAGGGTTGGAGGACCTATATACACCCCTTCCCCTCTCACTTGTAGAGATTAAATCACCCATTATGACAACTTTTGCCTCCTTTTGAAAGACTTTTTCTCATTTCTTCTTCATTTTCAGAATTTAGCTTAGAAAACTAGGGTTTTTCTTCCTCCTCTTCAAGGAGGAAGCCATCTTTGGTGGAGAACTCGGAGATTACTCGCGGGCTTGTGACACCCGACTATTTCATCAAAGGATTTCAAGGGTTTCTTCAACACATTGAGCAATCTCTATCCCTTCTCTTTATTTCAGTTTTTATTGCTTGATGTTGATGATGCCTTTTATTGCCTTGATGATTTGTGAGTGATTTCCGTGTTTCCCGAAGCCCGGGAGTATCCCAAGCTTTGAGATTGATGATTAATTGATTGATTATTGGATTGTTGTGGGTTGTGGTAACCTAGGTTAAGATTTGGTTGATTTATTATGATTTTCATATGAAATTAGGGTTTGATTATAGGCTTGCTTTGGTAGCTCGGGCTTTCGATAATTTATCCCTATTTTGTACGATTGTGCATTTGAGACGGGATAATTGAAACCTAGGCTAGGGTTTGCCACCCTTTCGAGGAGATTCGGTTTGATCTTAAATGAGTTTAGGATTAGATTTCTATGTCTTAGATTAGTCGAGAAGAAAATTCAATCCGGAATCTAAATCAATCAAAACCCAATTGGTAGGACGGAGACCTCTGGAGGAGAAGACCTACCAAACGAGGAAGTAGAGTCTAGGGGGTCTTGGCTAGGATAGATGAAATTAGGTTTAGTCGTTTGTGTAGGAACTACACCCTTACGCCGGTCTTTAGCGTAGGAGAAGTCGGGCTATCCTCTTCTAGTTTCCCATAGTTTGTAACCCGGTGGTACGAGTTGTTTCTTACCAAATTAATTGTATATAAATATATACTTATCCTTATCCTACTACTCTAACTAGTAGAGTGGTAAGTAGGAGTCGATCCCACGAGGAACGGTCAAACAATTTTGCTTTATGTATTAAGCTATTATGATCAAGAATTACAATGTAAATAAGCTAGAAAAAGAATAAAGAAGTTGGGGGGAGGTTTAATGAAATAACAACTAACACCTAAATTTCTATTAAGCAAACTAAATTACAAATACTCTAAGAATACTTAGCAATTTAACAATTCAAATAAACAAAGGCAAATAGAATGATTTTTTCGGTTTTTGTTTTTTTCAAATAATAAAATGATTCACTCTTGATCATTTTTGACCTTGGTCTTGGAAGATTTATGCAACTATTGTTAATACCCAATTAGTTAGCTTTAGAACTCCTACTCCAAGATTGATAACAAGCTCTACCAATCTTGTTGTCTCTTAAGTATGATTAATCAAAATAAGCTCTTCAATTAATCATACCCAACTTATCAAATCCTAAAACAAGCTCTTTAAGAATTAATAGTCGAGTGCATTAAGAATTAAGACAACGGAGTAGATTTGACATAAAACTCGTAGGTTCGGTTCCAGAGGTCGAACTCTATGTTATCCCCAATAAAATAAATCTATTGTTTGCTACACGGGAATCGAAAATCCTACAATTACAGATAGTAATTTCCAATTCTAGCAACACACAAACAAATATCCAAATGGGTGATCAAACCACAATTCAATTCATAAGTGTGAATCAACAATCTCAAATAACATAGAACATTCACAAAGGATAATCCAATTAATCGGTAATATTAACCGCAATAATTACATAAATGTCTTAAACTCAAGGTTCAACTAATGATCAAGAGTGAATTCTAGGGTACTAGCCGCCCATTACAACTATTACAAAGATAAAGCAAGAGAAAATTAAAGAAAAACATGAAAATAAGATAGAAGGAACCAAAAGATTGGGTTGAATGATCTTGCTCTTCAACTCCCTTCCAATCCTGTTGCTTCCAATAGGGAATAGTGGCTGAATATGTGTGTGGAATGGGTTCAAAGTTAGGTTAAATTCGAAAATGAACTTATATATATAGAGGAGAAAGTGTTGGGCTGAAAAATGGGCAAAAACGTGTTTCAGGATTAAAACAGGGTGCTGTGCCGCGGCCGTGGCCCATTTCTTGCCTCGGCCGAGGTGGAAAACAAGGGTTTGGGTTGGAATTGGGGCCGCGGCCGCAGTTCGGTTATCGCCTCGGCCGTGGGCCTTGATCTGCCTCGGCCGTGGCCCACTTCTTGCCTCGGCCGCGGTCTAGCTGAGTGAAAATGACCCTCCTCTGTACAAATTACCATGGCCGTGGGCTAGTTAGCCTCGGCCGTAGCATAAGCCACGGCGCATAAGCAACGCGGGTAAGGTCCCCTGTTTTTCCTTATTTTCTTTTCCCTTTGAGCTCGGATTGTCGACTTGAGATCTTCGAACCTGTTTTTCGGCCTTAATTCACCTGTTTTGACATGAAAACAAACTAAACACGTCAAACTGCCCAATAACACAAATATGCACGATACACGATCAAATATGCATGAAAATATCATTAAAACGACACTTAAAGCGACCTAAAATGCATGCATGATCACGTGTACCACCCGGGACCCGGGGTTGAGTTTGTACATCTCATTCATGTAGGTAGTCTACATCGAACCCCGATTACTCACCTATTCTAGGGGAATACGGCACCTCAACCGTATTTCAGAATTATCACCCAATTAGGATATCGATTGGGTCGATAATTCAATCACATAGAGCTCACACTAGTTTCCTTTAGTCGTCTTCGAATTGTTAATTCCATTTTGCTTGTGTGAAACTGACTTCGGGAATATCTCCCCTCGATCAGTTCCCTCCTTGCTTTTATTTATTGTTTTATGTCATTAGATTAGTCTAATCTCTAAATTTCCATTTGACCTAACTAATTCGAAAGTGCTTGAGCCGATTCTCACGGAAAATCCTCCTTGTGGATTTGATATCTTTTATACTACCTCTGTCACAAACCGTACACTTGCGGTTTGAGAAGTGATGCACGTTAATTATGCATGTAATTAGGTCAATGTATGATACTATTTTATAGGAATTATGTGCATAAATGGTTAGAAATTGGATGAAATGTGATATAAGTGACCAATTGACGTACTCGACTTGTTTTAAGGTATTTTTAGCATTTTCAGGCTAAAAAGTTGTGATTTACGACTACCGGACAAGAAAACAAGTTGAAAGGGAGTAAAAATCGGCCCAAAGTAGTGAAAATCAGTGAGAACCGGTCCGAACCGTCCAAGAACCGGTCCAAACCGGCCCGAATCGTCCAAGAACCGGTCCAAATCGGTCCAAACCGGCCTGAACCGATCCAGGAGCAAAACGGGGCAAGAACCGACACGGCCGCATCACAAATGCAACACGGCCGTGTCAAATTGTTGCTGTAAATAGGAAATTTTGCAAAGCAACACGGCCGTGTCATTTAAGCAACACGGTCGTGTCAAAAGGCTCGTCGTTGTTTAAAATCCTGTTTTAATTGAGGATTTGATTTCCTAATTCAATTGGGATTATCTACTTCTATAAAAAGGATTCAAGTGCTTCTTAAAAAAAAAAACAGCACACATATTATCCGAGTTTGAGGCACGAGACGACTGGGACGACAACGAAGATTCGATCAACGGGACGAGTTACTCGGGTTTAGCAATTTTTCCTAGTTTAGTTCTTTAGAATGTTTTGTCTTAAATATTGTATTGAATTGAGCCTAGGCATGAGTAGCTAAGCTATTCGTGTCCTAGGGTTAGAAAGTAGGAATTATTTTATGACAATGTTTTGATTTACGTTTTGACTTATTGCATTCCGTTCTTTTATGTGTTTATCTTTATATCTGTTTTAATCACTAAATTTGGACTGGCCATCTAGGTTTAGTAATCTCGTTTAACAAATCCGCTTCGAGAGAAGGGGTTTGTTATTAGACGTACGATATAGAGCGCAGTTGTTTATGACTGTGTAGGCATAGGTTTATGAGCTTTTTGGAGTTTCTAGGATTAATTGACTCGAGAGGGTAATTGTCTTAGTTAATCAACGATCTAATTACTTTGAGAGGAGAGTTAGGTTAATATTGCGCCGCTTAATAAACATTAGATCGGTTAAAATCAATAAGTTAATTCTAATCATCATTGGAATAAATATTCTGAAATCGCTACCCTAGGATGTTGTTTTCCCTTGATTGTTAATTATTCGTGGTTTTCAAGTTTGAATTTAGAGTTAATTAAGTATTTTAGTCAGTAACATCAATCTTTCCTGAATTAGTGTCTAGTTAGGATATTCCTAGAATATTGAGGTGTCAAACTACCTAAAGACCCTATTCCTTGTGGGATCGACCTTGACAATTGTACTACACCTACATCTGTACACTTGCGGAACACTAGGTTAGAAACCGACGTGTCAAGAAGGCCATTCCAATCACATCAATTTGGAGCGATTTTCGTGACAAGTTCACCAGCACGTTGAAGAAACGACGCGATCGCGCCAGGATTGGACGCAGCTGCTTCAAAATCATTGTCTAAAGCAAGAGGGTAGTAGCAAGTGACACGACCGCACCAAGAGGCAACGCGGCCACGCCAAAAGAGGACTGGATCAATGTTTGAAATTGTAAGACTCAACGCGACCGTGCCACTTCTCGCGCTATCACGCCAAAATCGTCCCCTAAAGTGAATCCGGAGTTTGGTTAGTTTTTTATCCTACTTTCTTTAGAATTTCGACCACAACTTATAAATAGAGACCTAAAGCTTTTTGGGATCATCACATCATTATTTCTCATAATTTTACGCACTTGGAGTAGAAGAGTGAGAGCAAGGATCGACGAGCAAGACAAGACAAAGATCGATGAGTCGAACAACCGGCTTTAATTATTTCTTGCTTTGATGTTATTTTCTTTACAATGTATTCGTAGGATTATTGTATTGACTTAATACTAGGCATGACTAGCTAAACTACTCGTGTCCTAGGGTTAGAGAGTAGGATTTTATGACAATATTAATTTACACCTTTGATTTATAGACTCCACTTTTGGCTATCAATCTATGTGTTTGTTTTCATCTTATAACTAAGCATAATTTGATCACTTAGGCTTAGTTTATCCGTTTAACAATTTCGCTTTGAGAGAAGGAAGTTATTAATAGGCTTAGTCTACGACTGCGTAAGCAAAGGTTAAGGGTCTTTTAGGAGTTGTTAGGATTAATTGACTCGAGAGAGTGATTATTCTAATCAATCAACGACTTAGTCGCTTCAAGAGAATGGTTAAGTTATTTAAGTGTCGTCTAATAGATAGTAAAATTGGTTTAAAAGTCTATAAGTTAAAGATTAATCATGATTAGAGTAATTTCTGAAATCGATACCTTAGGATACATTCTCGTTTATTGAAAATTCTCGTTTGTTAATTAATTCGTTTATTAGTATATGCACTCTAGTTTAATAAAATCATTCACCAATTTTAGTGTCTAGTTAAGGTAATCCTAAATAATTAGAGTATCAAACTACGTTAATCTATTCTCTGTGGATCGACCTTGACTTCTGCTATATACATCTACACCTATATACTTGCGGTATTTTAGGGTTAAAAATAGACCTGTCAATAACAAATAACAAAAAGAAACAAAACCCGAAGTCTCTATCTCGATCGTCATCTCTCTGTCTCTTCGTTCCTTTTTCTTCGATCCTAGCCTCCAAAGTGTATCTCCAATGATCAAGTATGTTACTTTCAGTCTTGAAAGCCTATATTCACAGGTTGGGATCAATTGGTATCGAATTGCGCCGGATTTGGGATGAAAATGCGTAAGAATTAACTTGACCAGCCAACGAACGCGACCGGTTCAGTTACTCGGCCGCTTCGCGTTTCATAGTGGATTTAGTTTTCTAGAATAATTATTTCGCGGCCGTGTCCATGAATGCGGCCGTTTCCGATCCAAAACTGGTTCAACTCCGGTTCTCCTTGTTCGGTACGTCCTTTAGCTATTTTTCTCTATTTCCCCTTACTTGACTCGTTTTTTCTCCAATCTTTACCCAAGTGCCCTTTTTGGCATAAATTCACCTATTTAACTTCAAATCACACAAATACGTTATACGCTGCAATATGATGAATATCGCACGTTTTCGGCCAAATATACATGCAAATGTCATACAATACCCTTCTAAGTTGGCCTAAAATGCATGCATACACAACGTGTATTAGAATGCAATATCGTAGAAGAATATGTGAACTTCAGAGTAGTGGAGCTGGAAGAGTAAAGGAAACGTGAAAACTCATTGATTGCATGAAACTCTAAATTTATTTATGAGATATTATATATAATATATACCAATATATCATATATAATTTATATTAAAATATATAAATGAGGCCCTCAAGGGGGCCAGCCCTACCCTAACCTGCCCCAAACCCTAGTAGGCCCGAGGGCCGAGAAGATGAGGGCTAAAAGCCCTTAAGCTATAAGGTCCTATAAAATTGAGGTCCAACCCTTTTATATTTATGGCCGAGTCTGTTTTGACATCTCTAGGAATTCATTGCACAAATTAGAGGAGAGAGGAGTTTTAACTTATGCGGCGGGAATGAGTGTAACCCAACTCTAATTTCCCTAAACTTATTTGCATCAACCTACAAGAAACACGGGCCCATTGGCCCAATCCTCAATGGATCGGACCAATCCTTATGTAAACACGACCATCTTTATGTTGTTAGTTCATACGCAAATTTCAAAAAAAGAAGTGCTTACTTAAATATATATATATATATATATATATATATATATCTGCAAAACTAAACAACTATAACATACTTTATAAATTTATAAATAATACTCTCTCCGTTCCGAATGAACTTGCACTGACTCCCCGGCACACATATTAGAAAAATTGCTTTTTTATATTTGTTGACTTTGTCAAATCTGCTTTTGCCTTTATTAGAAAAATAAGTTAATGATTAGGAAATTAATCATTCCCTCCTATTTTTAGGGACTCAAACCTGCTGGACCTGATTCCCCACAAACAGTGCTGGAAAAGTGCAAATCATACAGAAATTTCAAACACACTTCAAATTTCAGATGAACAGTAAAGTGGGAAAAAAATTCCCACCAGAATTTTTTTATACAAAAACCTGTTTTACAAGTTCAAACAAAAATGTTCAAATTTATAATTCCCTCCTAAAAATTTGAAATCCTAACTAAAAGCTATAAATACAGCATTAAATGTGCCAAAAATCACACTTCATCCTCAACTTTCAGCAAGAGCAGCTCTTAAAAAAAAATTCAAACATAAATAGTTTGCACCAGAACTGGTAAACAGCTAGCTCCATCAGACCGGATTTTAATTGCTCAATTCTTAATGGCTAATAACATAGTTGGTGTTGTACATCATGGGAAAATCAAGGAAGCGGCTACATCAGTTGAAGTTAGTCGCCGAATAGTTCAATACATATGGGAGGCTGCAAGAAAGCAAATGTTAGAAGGTATAACTGTTACATTCAAGCAAAAAAAAAAAAGGTATTGGGGTGATTAAAACTGAGTTAGATGTGGAGATGATGAAAAACATACCCTTTTCAAATAGAGACACCATGAGAAGACTAGCCAAAGGTTTAAATGTGAGCAAAAACAAGGTAGGCCAATGGGTGAAAGCCGGTATGATCAAACCTCACAGAAATGCCATCAAACCTGCTTTAACAGAAGCAAACATGCTACAAAGGCTGAAGTACAACCTCAACTCATTGCACTTTGACCGACAAACAAGTACAATCAGGTATGAATCAATGCACAATGTCATTCACATTGACGGGAAATTGTTTTACATGCAAAAGTGCATAGAAAGAGTATACAAATTGACAGGTGAAGACGACCGTATAGATCATACAAAAGCAAGTGATATATCCCTAAAGTGATGTTTATGTGTGTTGTGGCAAGACTACAATACTCAAGCCAAGGTAATCTTTTGTTCGATGGATCACAACCCAAGAACCGACTCAAAGAAACAGTAGAAACAGAATAAGAGGGACATTGGTCACAAAGTCAATTGACTCAATAACCAAACAAGTTATCAAAGAATGCATTTTGCAACTGGTATGTGCTTTAGCTATTAGAAATTCAGTCATCATTTAGCTAATTAATATAGTAAGCCTCATAATTGTGTTCCAACTGCATTAATTGATTTTAGAACATAATGATGACTTTGCTTTCATATTTGGTCACATTTCAACAGATCATACCAGCAATTAAAGCCAAATGGCCACAAACAGCAAGTAAGAATATCATAATCCACCAAGACAATACCAAGCCACATTTAAGCAACTTTGATGAAGATTTTAGAATGGCTGGAACAGAAGATGGTTGGAATATTCAGTTAGTATGTCAACCACCTAATTCACCGGTACAAATGTGTTGGATTTGGGGTTTTGAAGAGCGATTCAATCACTCCAAGTGGAAACTTCATCACACACTGTTGAACAACTAGTAAGAAATGTGCTTAAATCTTTTGAAGATGTTGAGGTAAGCAAGCTTAACAACATTTTCCTAAACTTACAGGCTTGTTTGATCGAAGTTATGAAGTTAAAGGGACACAATGGCTACAAGCTGCCCCATTTGGGAAAATCAGCCTTAATTAGGGATGGAACACTGCCTATAACTCTAGAGGTTGATGAAGCACTAGTGAAGGAAAGGATATAACATCTGAAAGCTCATGAGCAAGCAGCTGGAACGTATAATATTGGTGAATTGATGACTGATATAGGATATGCTTAGGCACTTTTTCACTGTATTTTTCATTTTGGAATTGTGTTTACAGCTTAAACATATTGAATGTGTGCATTTTGGTTTGAATGTGTGCATTTTGGTTAAGCTGTAAACACTCAAATTTCAAATATTTATTCTTCAGTAGATAGTGACTCGTTTATTTACAAATTGTCATTTTATTTTAACAACTGAACCCTTAGAAAAGTATCATCACAGGGTTATTTAATCAACATAGACCCTCATTCCAGGTGAGCAGGGTATGCAAGTTCATTCAGGACAGAGAAAGTATACAACATATAAAAAAAAACCGGACAATAAAAAAACCAACCACCAACAATTTTTTTTTCAAAGTGTCACAAATTTAAACTATCAGCAGCCAAAATAGACATCATTTAGTTTAAACAACTAAGAGCCCAATCGATAATCAGCAAGAAAACTGAACAACAAAGAAACATGCCACCAACAGTTTTTTTTTTCCTTAAAAAAAAAAGTGTCACAAATTTAAACTATCAGCAGCAAAAAATGGACATCATCTATTTTAAACAACTCACAACCCAATTAATAAACAACAAGAAAACTGGACAGCAAAGAAACATGGCACCATCAATTTTTTTAAAAAAAAAATCAAGTGTCACAAATTTAAACTATCAACAGCAAAAAATGAACATCATCCAGTTTAAACAATCACAACCCAATCAATAATCAACAAGAAAACTGGACAGCAAAGAAACATGCCACCAGAAGTTTTTTCATTTTCTTTTTTTTTTCTAAAGTGTCACAAATTTAAACTATCAGCAACTAAAAATGGACATCATCTAGTTTAAACAGCTCACAACCTAATCAATAATCAAGAAAACTGGACAACAGAGAAAAATGTCACCAACATTAAAGTGTCACAAATTTAAACTATCAGTAGCCAAAATGGATATCATCTAGTATAAACAACTCACAGTCCAATCAATAATCAGCAAGAAAAATGGACATCAAAGAAACATGCCACCAACATTTTTCTATCAACACAGTGTCACAAAGATAAACTATCAGTAGTCAAAATGCAGATCATCAATTTAAACCATTAATAGCCCAATCAATTATCAGCATGAAAAATGGACAGCTAAAAAGTAAGCCACCAACATTTTTCTACCACACATGCATATATCAGTTCTAGATTGTGTCACAGACACTAAGAAGGGAAGGGTTAAATAAAAATAACCTTCGCAAAAATCGAAAATCACAGAGTCAAAGACTCAAGGAAAAACCTCATTTTTCTCCTTCGAGTCAAACCATTCGTTTACCACCTCGATCCCATAATCTAGATCTTCGCTTTCTCGATCAAACTGACACATTTGTATGGAGGCGAGAGCAACTTTCATATCTAGTTCATTTTCCTCGTGACAGGGCTGAAAATCCACCTGATTCGATGTTTCAAGAACATATGACCCTCAGAATCGGAAAAATAGTGTAACACCCGGATTTTCGTAAAAAGTTGCATATTACGTTTAAATTAATTTTTTTTAGATCTCTTTAATTATACGCCCATATATTTTCACTAGACCTTGATAAGCTAACATCTTAAAAAGGGGAAACAAAGTTCTATGCACAATGCATGAAAAGCTACCAAAGGAAACTAAGCTTGCTTGTATTTCACTTGACTGGCACAAGAAGACGATGTTATAAGATAAGTTATGTAAGGCCTTGCAATTATTACCTCCTAAGTGGTACACCACATTAAACACTATAAATCATCAAATAAGTATACCACCCTTATTTTCCCACACCACAATTATGAACATCCAATTGAGATGAATGGATAATGCTTAATTAAGGGATAAACTCCCTGCAAGTCTATCAAATAGAAGCATGACAAAGCATGCTAGTCTATAATTGACTAAGCAAACCTACTAATATTCCCTTGAGCCACGTACAATGGATTTGCATGAACTTCCTAACACCAAATACATGCAGCCCTTATATATTTATTACATGTGAAAGTATAGGAAGACAACTCCCACTCTTAGGAAAAGGAAAAAATAACAAAAGCTACTAACCCTCTCAAAACCGACGAAGGATGCCTCCTGACGAACTACTACACTACGAAGGTCTAACGAGGCAAAGGATAGGCTCCTTAATTGTCAAGATACAAGGTAAAATGTCTAACCCTTTGAGCTAGTGATCATGTAAATGATTAGAGATCTTATATGATTAATCATCACTCATCAATTTTGCTCCACAAGGTGAAACTTACGAAAATTATATAAAAATATCTACTAAGTTTTTTTTTTAAAAAAAAACTGTTTTATTATGTATAACTACATGATGTTAGGAGTCTATGGTAAAAAATTGAGAATATTTCGTCAAGTCTGTGATTTTTGGCGAATTTTACAAGTTACGCTGATTCAGGTCCAAACTAGGTAACTTACGAAAATTAAATAAAAATATCTACTGTATGATGTTAGGAACCTATGGTGAAAATTTAAGAATACTTCGACGAGTCTATGCTTTTTAGCGAATTTAACAAATTAAGGTTGATTTTAGGTCCAAAATGGGACAATTTAGACCTTGAAAACTCTGTTTTGCATACATTTATCCCTTAGGATTTTTTGTGAAATATTGAATTCTTAAAAATGTGAGAATACTACAAAATAAGACTAATAGAGCAAAAACCGTCACAAGTGTAGTACGAGCTAGATCAAGATCTTCCTGGAGCTTACCCCTACAATCAAACGACAAGAGTGGGTAACTTTTATTTAATGTTCTTCAATTATGTGAATTCTTGTGTACGCCGGCTTGGCTTCAAGGTCATTCCATTATATAGGACCTTCGGATCACCGGCTTGGCATCAGTGTCATTCCGTTATACAGGACCTTGAGGTCGGTAATTAGTTGGTCGACGGGTCAATTGATTATAGTCTTACACGTCAATATACAGTTTTGTGGAATTTTGAATAAACGTTATCCACTGGGTCACATAACTCATGATGATATGTGAACGATTTCAGGTACGGCGGAGATGATGATGTATAGCTAACTGGAAGACAGGTTTCCCAGTAAATGCATATGTAAATATTTAAGGGTGTTTACATTCATTTTGAAACTCGCAAATCGTGCAGCCTATGTTTGATATTGATCAGGATATGTAAATAAATAAATGTGAGTTGAATTGCTTTGCATTCTAGTAGATATTATATAATATGATTATTTTGAAAACTTCTGATTCAGAGATGTAGGTGGAACGCGAGTAATTTCCCAATATGGTATGTAATTTTGAAAAGGGTGAAAATTTTATAAATCGTGTTTTGCATCAAAGTTATACTTCCGTTGTAACTCTTCAGTTAAAATCATTCGTTAAGCAACTGAGAGTATCAGTAGCGACTCTGAACCATGATTCTGGATTCGAGGCGTTACACATAGGTACCAGGCAGAAGTGAGTTTTCATAGTAATCGAAAATCTCAGATATAAAAATGGTGGACAAGAGAAATGAAGAGTGGATCTGGGATTGAGAGTGAAAACAAGACTAGAAGTCTCGAAGAACTGAGAAGATGAGCAGCGGCGCAGGGAAGAAAGGGACCAAGATCTAGAGTGAGAGAGAAGCTGCTCGATTTTGGGGTTTGTGGTTAGAGAGAGAACGATCGAATACTGCAATGGGGGTATTGGGATGGACTGGAGTAGATTAATTGATGGGTTATAATTAGTGGGCTGTTTAGACTTTAGATTAGGGGTAGTTTAATTTAATGTAGTTTTAATGATGACAAATTTGTAAATATAAGTGTATTGTGGGGTAGAAATTTAAAGTTTTATTTCTTTATTTAGAAAGTGTGCAAAATGGTTCGAACAACCCGATTTAAGAAGTATGCAAATTCATTTGAGACGGAGAAAGTACAGTATAACTGTGTATCACAGGGTACCATAGTGCTACAAGGTACTAGTGAATTATTATGAATTTCTTTGAAAATTCAGTTGGACTGACATTCTTAACGTAGGCCCATGTAGGCCCAGAGGTGTATGCTCCTTTGATTTCCCTTTTACCAGTGCCCCCAATAATTAGGGTTAGGGTTTCAAATCTCTTCACTGGCTTGTGTCCCTCGCTCTGGGTTTTCCCCCCACCCCCTATTCGTCGTAATTTAATTTGCAATCTCATCGTACTAGTCAACCTCGACAATGGGGAAGAGAGAGAAGAAGGCGAGTTCGTCGAAAGCAGAAGAATATACATCATCCGAAGAAGGTAAAAAGAAGAGGAGAACTCCAACTGAGAGGGCGAGCAGTGACGACGATGCCGAGGCCAACGAAGATCTCAGTTTGAAAATTGTTCAGAAATCCTTGCAGCGAGTTGCTAATAATGATCCCCGAGACGACGGCGTTTCTGCAATACTTACTAATTTGAAGGAAGAGAAGGGTAAAAAAGAGAAAAAGAAAAGGAAAAAAAGCAAGGAAATTGAGGTTCCTGGAGATGCCGTAAGAATTGGGTTAAATTTTATTTTCAGTTTATTATAGACTAGTACCCGTTTGTTTAATTGGTGGCTGTGTGCTAGTTATTGAAGTTGTGATTTCTTATTAATTCAAAAAATGCTTATAACCTTTCAGGTAGCAATTGATATAGATACGGGCTTTAGAGATTTCTGCAGTGAATTGTTCCTGGTAGTAAGATTAGTTAGCTTAAAAGCTGTTTTGTCTAATCAGTAGAAATTTGTATTCTTATGTACTTATTCCTAAGGTTGTAGGTATTGGAGACTTGTGTTTTCTTTGTATAATGACAGGCTTGTTGTAATGTGGCTTATATGAATGCTTCTGTCAATAATGGAACTTACTGCAAAATTGAAAATAATTGTCCAGTGGAAAATAACGTAATTCTCATTTCCCTGGCGAGGGAAGTGGTTAAAGTAGGGATTGACTTCTGTTCTGGTTGTTGTGTTTCAATTGTTGTTTTCTTTTTTTTAGTGCTTGCTTTGTTAAAACTTTTAGATTTCATGTCTATCTAAGTTTTGATGCTGAATTTGAGCCACCTCTTTTTCCCCAATTCTCTTAGGTGGACAATATACAGGACAAGGAGTACTCAATAAAAGACATTATACAGGTCAAGGAGAAGCCAGAGGCTGATAATGCTGCTGAGCTGTCTGGTAAAGCTGCAGAGCTTTCTGGTAAAGCTGTTGAAACCAATCCTGTTGAGGTGTCAGATAATGTTGTCCTAAGGAAGCTTCTTGTGAGTTTAAGTAACTTGTGTACAAGAATCATTTTTGAGTTACCCGACTGGTCGTTTATAAATATTATCGTGATGTCAGCGAGGCCCCAGGTACTTCGATCCACCTGATAACAACAGTTGGGGAGCATGCTATAATTGTGGTGAAGAGGGTCATACGACTGTCAACTGCACCTCAGCTAGGCGAAAGAAACCTTGCTTTGTTTGTGGAGGTTTTGAACATAATGCAAAACAATGTCCTAAGGTGTGTGTTGAACAACACTGAATCGTTTGATTTTTTTATTTCTTCTAATGATTAAGATTCTGGTAAGAGTAATTTTTTTGGAACACCCTGGCTGTTGCATGAGTGATAGATCATTCATTCATATTCTGGTTCAAACACTTGGTTATTTATATCGTGTTCAAACCCTCTGGCACGTTTCTTGTCCTGCTTAGTCATGGGGATAGCAAAAGCATATTTATGTGTATTGTTGAATTCTGAACAATATTGCTTTGTTTTCTGGAAATCATGTTATTGTTTAGTGACTGTAACTATTTTTTGCTGGTATGTTTACAGAGATTTGGTTTTAAAGTAAGATATAAAGTGTTTTTGGTCATTTGCCTACATGAAACTGCGTCAAGTCATAGATGGACACAGATGAAAAGTCTTTTTGATAATCTAGGGTCTGATAATTTTGAAGTCTTAGCAGTTTCTTGAAAACAAATCACCTGATTAACGTCTTCGAGAGAGATGTGCCTCTTAAAGACTGCATGTCAAGGATGGAAATGCTTGGTTTTAGAAAGTTCGATGATATCTTGTTTCTCTGTGCAGGGAAGGGATTGCTTTATCTGTAAGCAACAGGGTCACCGTGCAAAAGAATGTCCTGATAGATTCAATAGTTCAAAGTTGTGTCTAAAATGTGGAGATTTAGGGCATGATATGTTTTCATGCAGCAATGACTATTCTCCGGATGATCTAAAGGTTCTTGTCGTTGCCACATTATGTTTTTTGTTTCGTCTCAGATTTAACAATAGCTAACTGTGTTGCAGGAAATACAATGTTATATTTGTGGAAGATTTGGCCATCTTTGTTGTAGAGATTATGAAGATCGAGGTCCAAGAGAGGTTACTTGTTATAGATGTGGTCTGTCAGGTCATACTGGTCTGGTGAGTTGGAATCTACATTAGATCTTTCACTTCTCAATTTTCATCAGATTCAATAAGAAAAGAAAAAAGACCGTGCTCTTTTATTTGGTCAATTTGTTCATTTATACCTTGACCTGCGAAACTGTAATAAAATTGAATGGATTTATGCAGAGAATATTTTCGTAGCTTTCCATTGGTTTATTGTCTATTTAACCAGTTATGTGACATCCCATGCGCCATTCCAATTATGATATGTTATACACAAACACATATGTGTGGCCAAACACATACATATATATGTTAATTTCAGCACCAGTACATTCTACTTATGTTTTTTCATTTCAAGGCTTGCTTGGGGTCGCATGGGGATACCGACGTCACTGGCACGGTTTATGCTAGTTCATGCTACAAATGCGGAGTAATGGGACATTTTGCCCGTGAATGCACCAACTCAAAGAAGGTATACCACTGGCTCACTTTTATATTCCCCAACTGTATGGACCCTTGGGCATGATTTTTGGCAAGTGCATTTTGTTGAGATCTGAACTCCTTAACCTTATGGTGTTCACTTTTTATTATTCGGCCAATGATTAGTAGAGTTTGCTTCATTCCATCACCAGGCTGGTAAGAGAAATCGTGAACCATCAACACCCAAGCAGAGATCTTCCAAGAAGAATAGGGATCATAAGGAAGTCAAGTCGGCGCCTCATGATTTCGGAAAGACTCGGAAGAAGAAATCTCAAAGCACTGAATTTGCTTCTGCTTCAAAAACAAAACACAGAGGTGGTTGGAGCACTGAAGATCCTGGAGATTATGGAGATCATTATAATAATAGTGGTAAAAGCAAAGCAAATAATTGGAGATCCCCATCAACCCCAAACAATAGGAGATCTAAGTTCCCCAATCCAAATGGCGATTATGCATCAAGTTCTCATTCTTCTAAAAACCCTTGCAAGACTAATTTTAAACATTCGCCCTCCAATGGGTCTGCGAGTTTTTATGAGCATAGGTATTCGGCATCAAGATTTGGTAACAACAGTAATGGTGGTATAGGAAGGAGCAATAATTATTGGTAGAGAATTATGATAAATGTAAATGAGGTTAATGTGAAGAGTTTTCAATGCACTCCGGGCCTTGCAGAGGACTGTTTGGGCCCTTGCATCGACATTGTAAGGGATGCAGTAGCCTTATGTTGGAGGCTCTCCTGGTGTTTCGGAAGAGAATTCTTGTTATATGGGAGCTGAAAATGCTGTAGATTTGGTGAACGGTGCATGCACATGCAGATGACGCTGGTCGATTGTGATTTATGACACCAGGTACGCAACATTTTGTCCCTTGCCCAGAAAAGAAAACGAAATAGGAAAGGGAAATTAGGTGCCCTGCTTACAAGTTTTACTAATATGCCTTTGTAGTGTGTTTTCTGTTTCCTTATTTTTGTTTTTCCTCCCAACTTGGGCTGTACACTAGTCTAAATTGCAAACCTTTTACTAGTTGAAAATTCCGAAAAAGTCCATTAATATGATCTCTTGTGATCACCGGTCAATCATCCAGTGCATTGTATGTAGAATTACCTGCATTTTTAAATTAAGTTTGAAATATGTTATGATTAAATATTCATCAGAGAAAATATAGAAATATTATTTTAGAATTTTGTGTTTTTTTTAGATGTTGTGGTGAATTTGTAAATTTTGGTGGTTTCGATAAAATTTTAATGATCAAGATTGAGCCTTTTTTTGTTTTTTTTTGCTTTTGATATGAATCAAGATTGAAGCAGTGTGACGCAACAATAAATTGGGTATATGGCGTGGAGGGATGGGATTGATAACTATTTTGACCTCCTCAAGTAATGTTGGTCATTAAAAATTAAAAAAAAACGTTTACTCTTGCCGCTGGAACCCAGGAACATTAGCTTAGACATGAAATCAAATAATTGTCATCTACAAATGTCATTATAAATTTCTAGATAGAAGAAACTGAATCCCGATAATTAAATTGGGGAAAATTGCAATACTAACCACTATTACCATATTGTAACTATGTTTTGTAACATGCTTTTTCTTGATGTGGCTCCTTTTTGGTGATTTGACTATTTAATTTGTGACATTGTCTAAATAAAGATGTGGCATTATAAATTATTATAAAAAGCTAATTTGGATTGAAATCTGAAATATTAAAAGATACATTTAAATTAAAGATTTTTTCTATTGTGTTATTAATATATTATTTTAAATAATAAAATACTTAATTAAAAAAATTAATCTTAAAATTTGAAAAATAAAATCAATCTAAAAAAAAAAACATAAATATAACCAAACCACTCCCAACTCTCCTGGTTTCACTGTTCCTCCGCCTCCTTTATGGATCTGTATTCAGTATTTATATCTATGTGCTGTATATACATATAAATGAGTGAGCAGAAAAATGGTAATCTCTTCTCTTCCCACCCACTTTTTAAATTAATTAAAATGAGTTGTATGAATTCTTCATTTTACCGCTGTCCTTTAAGCTTCTTCTTCTTTTTACAGCCGCGAGGATTTTCTTAATTCTGATAGCGTAATTGTTCTAGAAAGAGTGTTCTTCCTCAAACAAACCAGGTCCATTCCCAATCTATGTTGCTTTGTTTTCTCTTTTGGGCTTTTCACGCGCAAACCTCCGAGATATTCGTACATTTTCAAAATAAAATCTCCAAATCCACTCCGTTGAGTTTAGTTCATTTCGTAGATCGGATCTTTCGGTCCCCTTTTTGGAACTGTTCGGAGTTTTCTCTTTAATATTTTTTAGCAAAATGCACGAAAGATTTATAGTATTGTCTTTATAATAATGTCATATTATTAAAGAAAAAGTGTAATATTAAACAACTTATAAGTTATATATTAAGACAAGTTTTAAAACCTAACTTATTAAAAACAATTATTCCCTCCGTCCCGGCTTAATTTGCACACCTGCTCCGGCGCGTATATTAAGAAAAAGTAGATTTTGTGAAATCTTTGATTTTTTTAAAGGTGGAGATTTTTAAGGGTGAAGATTGTAAGATTCCTTTCCATTTTAGGGGTGTGCAAAATAGGATGGGATGATTGAAAAAGGAAAGTGTGCAAATTAGGGCGGGACGGAGGGAGTACAAGTTACTGAAGTAGTTATCTCGTTCAAAGAAGAATAACACTAACTTATAAAGTTACCAACTATCGATAATTTCTTTAGACATTTATTGATTATTTTTCATCGATAAAGCTCTAGTCGTATACATTATCAATAAATAAAGCTAAGGTTAATATGACTAGTTACAACAAAATTCAAGTTGACTTTAAGAGACAAATGTGAGTGCACGAGAAGGATGGAGGATTAAAGAAGAGAACGGACAATGAACCACTACTTGAAATTCAGGTGCATGATAGTAACTATGTGCAGTGGGTTTGAGTCTAGAATTTTGACCTTTATATACGAAAATAATTAAATATTAGATATAATAATAAATATTTGTGGTTGGATTAAAGAAATGTAGAATTGAATTGAAACATATCATAGTAATGTATTTCTTTATATAAGCTATAAACATATTAATTGTTCATATATCTATATGTTTGTTATGAATTTTTTTTACTATAAATATTGTACTCTATTATTGATTTCCAACTCTTTTATGAAATACTAAAGCAGTAGTTATATTATTGTTAAAATTTACTAAAATTCATAATGGTTCAATATTATAGTATGAAAGAAATTAATTAAATGATATATACTTAGAATCGATTTTACTCGGTTCCATTTCGATTTTTCGATTCGGATCAGTTCGGAGTGCTTTTGGTTTCGGGGTTCGATGCGGGGCGAATTATCTCCGAGATCATGCTCACCCTTAGTATATATTATGTTGCCTAATCGTATATATTTTGCTTACTAATAGTATAAGTTTATTAACACAATATTTTTTAATAATATATAATTTTTTAAATAATATATTATGTTGTTTAAAAAAATATAAGAAGTGCTTAATTGGGTTCAAACCTAGACCACTATACGACGCAAGTAGATATTTACCCACTAGGCAGCCACCTCATGTTGTTACACAAAACACGGCGGTGTATAAATATTATAATAATACATGCACATATATAGGAAAAAGTTGAGAACAATGGGCGGTGTATTAATATTATAATAATGCACGCACATATATAGGAAAAAGTGGAGAACAACAAGGGACGGTGTATTAATATTATAATAACACACGCACAAATATAAAAAAATGTGGAGAACAACAACGGCCCAAATACGTGTTGCGTGCTCGAACATGAGACCTCAACGTGCACACGGAAGTTTCCAACCCCCATGCCACTAGCTCTGCTTTGTAAACGAACTGAAGCCCGTAATATATATATCTAATTCCAAAATTAAATTGAAAAGAGTTTATTATGTGTTGGGTGCACCCAAGATCTAATCATAGAAATTTTATGTATTTTGAAGACTTTGAGGGTTCTTTCCTAAAATATTGGAATTAATCATAAATGACGGCATATTCAGAAAAAAAATTGTTAGATTCAATATTCATGTAGATGTAAATAATAATGAAAATAATCAAATTTAACTCAAATAATCCACCAATCAATAAATAAAAGATTATATATATATATATATATATATATATATATATATATATATATAAATGCAATCACGTTAATAAAAATTATTATTAGGCTTTTATTAGTGGAAAAGACTCCTCAAATGATAATCAACAATTTATTTTGACTGATATTTATTCTATTTCGATTGACATCCTACTTAATATAAAAGTAAAATCGGCTATACATAGCTGGTTCATTTTTCCCCGCCCAAACTATAATACTAATTGTGAAAATTGTTGTTACATGGTAACGAATCTAGCAAATTTAATTATATTTGGTGTATATATTGTGTGTCAGCTTTAAATACCATGTTCATTCCTATTTTTGCTAACTTTGAACATCTTTGATGCATGTCTCGGCCTTTCCTATGGTAGGATATCTATTCTAATTGTTGTATATATATATTATGTGTTATCCAAATGTTAATTTCGGAAGAATTGATAAAGTGATGAAATGAATGGTTATCCAAGCAATAAATGTTTATAAACGTTAATTTTTACATCTATATAAATATATTACTTTATTCACTTTATTTGAATTTTTTTATTTCTTTATTTATATAAATTAATTTTCGGCATGTTACTAGAATCATTTTGTTAGAGGTTAAACTTTACATGTAGTTTGTTTAAGAAGTATCTGTTGTGTATTTATTATCTAAATCTAAATAATAATAATAATAATAATCTTACTTAATATAATAACAAAACATTCCCAGGACAGTAAGGCAAAAATAATTTGAACATGTTTTTGAACAAGCATTGATCGTAATATTTTCCAACTCAAATAAGATTTTCATTTTTTCTTTCAATATATTGACAAATAATAAAATCAGCTCCCAAGCTAATTAATTACAATTTAGATTCAACAAATATGTTGTATATCGTTATAGAAGGAAATTCTGCCACAATGTTCTCATAACGGTCTATTTAATTACAATTAAATTCAGGAGTAGGAATTGATTTGTTAACGTCATATAAGGAAAGATTAACAGAGTTTTCCAAATAAAGTTAATTCAGTCCCGATCATCAACATGAACTCTATTTAATGATGCTAGAGATATTCATAATTAAGAAAAATAAATATGAAAGTTCTATAACTTATTCAAATTTATATATTTTTAATTTTATATATTTTCCATTGTACTATTTTTTCATATCTTTCTATATATAGATTGTAATATTTTATTATAATAAATTATATAAATATAAAAAGAAATATTCATTTACATTTACAAACCGTGCATCACACGAGGATACTATTAGTTAATGTAAATTCAATAAATTTGAATTATTTTTACCAATTTTCCTCGACAAGAAAACAGTTCATACTTAAATTTATTAAATAAGAAAACGTAAAAGAAACTAAATAATCTTACTTTTCTCTAAAATTATTCTTTCTCAAATAACTTTACCTTTTTGTATTGTATAAAATGTACATATAAAATTATATCATAATTAACCTAACAAAAACACATACAAATTAATATCATAAATATTCTATATGATGTTAAAATGAATATTATGGGAAGAGGATTAATTTGAAATATATATATATATTTTATATAAAAATGAACTCTACATAAAATAGTAATAAACTTTCTGAAATTTTAGGTGAAAAAAGAGGAGAAAAGAAAATCTAAAATGTAATTGGTTGGAATGATTAAACATTAACGATGAGCTCCCTAGATGTTTCTGTCAGTGTAGTTATAATCGCACCGGAGGTCAAACCGGACTAACCACTGATTGACGGTTCAACCGGTCGGACCGACGATTTAATCGAAAAAGTGAATATCGCCTATTTTTATTTTATTTTTGTGATAATACATATTATCACAATATCATCATCCGCACAATGTATCTAATCTATCAAAAGAAAAGAAGAATCTTAATTTTTATTTGGGGAAGAGCCAAGAGGAAAGGCATCATAATAAATTGGAAAAAAGACACATAAAGATTGAGAAAACGTAGAGATTGAGATTTGAAACAGTAATTAGAATGTTTTAAAACTTAGAAGATATAAAAAAACAAATAGAAAGGAAAAAAAAAAAAAATCTGAAAAAATGTAAAACTGTCTGGTTTTCGGTTCCCCCGGTTTTGCCGGTTTGACAGTTTTTACCGGTCAAAACTGGTTTTATCCGGTCCAACCATAAAAATGGTTATTTGAAGTTTTCCAGACCGGTTCCAGCCCCGGTTCAACCGGTTGAACCAGTCGGTCCGGTGTTGATAACAGTGGTTTCTGCAGCTCGCGTATTGTACTCACACCAACATTCTTTTAACTTCCGAAAATTACATAAATATTACACTGTCACAATTAGTGTGCTTTCATCAAAAGTAAGCGATGAGGGGTAATTAACACGTTATCAACATGAAGCTTTACCAATTTCACTGACTGTGGTGCCATATTGGATTATACCACCATAAGAAACATATTCAAGGCTCAATCCACCATTTTAGGCTTATTACACTAGACTTATATCACTCAAATAATTGGTAAACACCAGACCCACGAAAGGAGGTCCATTGTCGTCCCATGTCTAATAGCCACCATAGTCACACTAGAATTACCATTATATCCCCAGGTAAATGATACTATAAATTATTCAATCCATCTTTTTTGAGGTAAGTTTTTTCCACTACATACTTTGATATCTTATCTACTTACTCTCTAAAAATCTTCATAAACACACATGCAATTCTTGTTCACCCCTTAACCGAAACCTCTTGCAGCAGATGTACTGGAGACCGGGATTTATGTCCGTCCAAGATGTCAGTTCAACCGCGACCACCTCGCAGCTGCAATGGAAGTCCATGATTTCTTCAACTTCTCACAGCTGGAGCAGAAATATTGAGAGAGCACAGAGAGAATGAGCTAAGGGGAAGCTTTTTACCCTAACTCATCCTTTTATATAAGTCTTTTTCTTAATATTAAAGTGGGTTATGAATTAACAAATTAAGATGTTTTAAAATAATTACAGAGAAGTCCCTTTTTTATTGCAGAAAGGGGCTTCGACAAGTCCACGTGCTTTTCACGTGGCCTATACACATCAGAAAATTGGCCGGAGGTGGTAAAAGTAAAAACACGCAAAATACAGGCTGTGATCGGGAAAACCAAAAAGACTAGGTTGTAAAAGTTAAAAAGGTCAATAGTATAGGAAACTTTTGGAAATTGACCCTAGATTAGAGGAGTTTCTTACAGGACCCGCGGGACTTGAAGAACTAAATGATTCATATTTGACAGTAGTATGAGCTTTGATATGATGTATTAAAGTTGTGGATCTAAGTTAAGAGTGTAGAACTTTTTCAAATCCAAAACCTCATTCGAGTTTAAGGGAAGAGAATGTTGAGTGACTTGGAACTTGAAATAAATTATATGTACCTAGAATAATTTTTTTGAATAGAACTGGAAGAGGTTGTGTGACAACCCGGTTGTGAGCCTGCGATAAGTTTCAGTATAGTAATAATTGATTTGTATTTTGTATTATGGTTGTGTAGGTTTGGGATGATTTAAATTAATTTATTGTAAAAAAGTTATGAGAATATGATGTAGGTAATTATTGGATGATTGATTAATGATTTAATTAGTTGTTGGAAATTGTTGCTGATTGATTATTAATGAGTGATGGGGTGTGTATGTGTGTGCGTGTGTCTATCTATAAAAATTAAGATAACTTTCACATTTAATATTAAAAAAATCAAATTAGGTTAAATTATTTCAGTTATTTGTAAAATTCGAATATATTTTAATTTTTCTGTAAATTTCTTTCTAAAATTTGGATATATTCGGTAAATTATACTCCCTCCGTTCCATATTAATTGACGTTTTATGATGAAAGGTAAGAATTAAGGATTGAATATTTTGATAGATATACCCTTAGCTAAAGATTTGGCCAAATCAAAGTATTTCTAATAGATTGAAAAGTAGAGATATTTTAGGACTAAGTCCAGACCGGAAGTTGGTAGAATTGGTGAAAATTATGTAAAACGTCAATTAATTGCAAAAGGGAAGAACATCCTAAAACGTCAATTAATATGAAACGGATGGAGTATATTTTTAATTTATTTGTGTTAATTAAAACAGAACTTAAAATATTTTTTCCTTATAATTAACAATTAAAAAATATATATATGTATATACATTTTGAAATATACTTGTAATGTTTTTAACCTACTTTTATAATAATTAAATATTTAAAAAAACATATACCTATATAGATCATTTTTAAAACAAAATATATGCTTTTATGTAATTTTTCAAAGTAAAACATTTGAAAAGTTATTTATAATTTTGGAACAATCTTAATTTTTTAAATATTATATATAATTTTATTTTTAATTTATTAATAAATTCATTCAAACATTTTTCGATATAAAAATTAGGCAATAAAAAAAGAGGATGCTGGCACATCAGTTGGAGAAAGGGTGTAAGAAAATGAAGGGAAAATGTGTGGTTCAAAAGATTAGCAAGGTAAAAAGGTATAATTCAAATGATTTCTAATCTTTATGTTTTCGACTATTATTTAACGTGTACATTAAGGATAACTTTTACATTGTGTTTGTCCTTTTTAATTTTTTTTTTTTTTGGTATTCTAAATAATTTTAAGATTAATTTTTATATTGATTATTTAAGTGGGTAAAAAGATTTCCACTTTATAGTTACTACCTAGCTGTAATTGTATTACAACTTGCATGGTTAATAACTAAAAGGGAAAATTACAAAAAAAAAACCATCTCATCTATGACCACTTTTACACTTAAATAAAGATACATATTTTGATTGTAGATTCTCATCCCACATTTGAACGAGTTATAAGTAACCATTTACATGTATTTCCGGCGAAAATTTTCGACAACAATTAGCATGTGACTATCATGCAATTAATTAATCAAAGGCATTTTTGTAATTCTTTTTATCAGCTACATTAAAAGAACAAACTCAGCAAACTTCCCCCATAAATCTGCAACAACTCCACGTTCCAGCAAGAACACGTCAAAGGAGTAACAGAGCTTGGCTCGTTGGAATAAGGGTAATGCTTTTATGGTCGATATGCTCAAAGGAACACGTCGTGGACGGACATGAACCCTGGTAGGAGATTTTGGGCCGACAAGAGGTTTCGGGTATTGAAGTATCCAATTTAATCTCTTTAATTTCTAGTGGAAACCCCTAATTTTTTTGTCAGTTGAGATAAAAGTTGCAATTTTTTTAGGGAAACGTTATTTTTTTGCTAGAAGTCCAATCTCCAACTTAATATCTTTAATTTCTTATTGAAACCCCTAATCTTGAGTCTAACTTGAGATAAAAAGTTGAAATTTTTGGGTAGAAATTGTCATTTTTTGCTGAAAATTCCTAATTTTGAGTGCAAATACCTAATTTTGTCTATATTTTAGGGTGGACAAGGTTGCGATTTTTTTTCAATGGATTGACCCGCCAATGCGCGCTAGGGGTCGCGAAGCCATACTGGGTTTGGTGCGAAGAGTGGAGGCTGCTGAAGCCCATGCTCACCGGAGAATGGCAAGAGAAAGGTGGATGTGAGTGGTGTTTGGTATTGTCTTGGATAAATATGTATTATTTATATTCAAGTATAGGTAGCTGTAGCTGAAGTAATTTCCAAATTGTATAAGCAGTTGGTCTTATATAAAGTTTTCAATTTTTGTTGTACTTGGCTATAAATATGTAACTGCATATGAAGATTTAAAATGTGATCTGACTGCTTCCTTGAACTCATGATGATAAAAAGAATTACAAAAACACACTTGATTAATTAAAGGCATGATAGTCATGTGCTCATTGTTGCCAGAAAAGAACTCGTGTAAAGGTGAGATGAGAATCTGTAACAAAAAAAAGTATCTTTATTTGAGTGCAAAAGCGGCAAGAGTTGAGATTGTTTTTTTGCATTTTTCCCTAACTAAAATCTTCCTTATTCTTAAAAGGAAGATCGTTGAATTTTCCTTTGAGTGATGTGTCTTTTCTGGTGATTTTGAATTATTTTAAAATTAAAATGTATAGATATTTATTTTAACTTTCTAGTGAAGAAGAAAGGTGAAAGTAAATCATTGAGATGTAACTCCTTCCTACAATTGAGGTGAATTGACCAATCATTTTTTTTTTCTTTTCTCCTCAATATTTGAAAGTTGTATAAACTCCGTTTTTTTCTAAAAAATATACTGAATTAATCTTCTTTTGACAATCTTCGATTTGACATTCATTATGCAAATATTAAATATTAATTTAAGTGTAATTTACTTTTTTATGATTATTATGATATATTTTAATTTTAAATTTTTTTGTTTGTAAAATAAAAAATGTCATATATTATTGAAAATGATAATTTTTTTTATTTGAGAAAATGATATACTCTTTTTTAGAAGATTAATTTATTTTACCTTTTATTCTAAAAGAATTAATTTCTTTTACTTTAGTTTTGTTTTTTTATAATAATTTTGGATTTACTGAATCATTGTGCTTTTAAATAAATTTGATATAAAAAATGAGCCGATTTATTAGAGTTACAATTTACAATAGAAAGCTTAGATACATTAGTAAAATGATTTGTTGATTGAATTAGTGTCTTTTTTTAAAATAAAAAAAATTATGTTAACTACAAATATAATAAGATGGTTATTTTTTATATTTAAATACGTCACAATAATATACCTTAACACTCCTTGCTTAATGAACTAATACCATTGCGAGATTTCATGCTAATATTACTAAATTCTAAATATAACATATGTGACTTTTGATATTGTTTTGCCTTATACGAATATGTAACGGTATTAGTATATTATTCAAATGTTACAAATATACAATTATCTCATAGACCAGTGTTATGGTATATATATTCTATATCAAATTTTTACCTATTATAGTGCAACGTTTCATACAAGTTCTTTACAATATATCTTATTACTTATTTCGATTTTCATTATTATCCTTTATATTTTAATAATAATTTAATAAAGAATTTCTACCCTGTGCATCGCGCGGGTGGAAAACTAGTCCTCATAACAACAACTTCAACAATAATAATAATAATAAAATGAAATCGTCATATCTTAGCTTTGGGAGTCGAATATTTTTTTCCTGAAGAAAGACATAAGAACCCTAGACACTCCACATCCATTTTATCTCTCAAATCAAAAGGAAAGAACAACGAACCCAATGACTCACCATGACTTATTCAACTTTCACTCTCCTCTCTTCTTATTCCACTCAACATCTAGTATCACCGAATTCCACCCTATCATGATCACAATAATAAAAAACAAATTAATGAAATGACTAAATTATAATTTAATACTAAAATCTAATAAATTATTGATTAAATGGTTTGGGAAATGGCTAAAACATTTGTTATAGGTTAATGACTTGTTTTTGTCCGCTTTATTTCTTTGATTAGTGTTCTTGTGTGTTTTTTGAGAAATAATATTTGAGCCCACGAATTTGAGATTATTTTTGAATGGACAAGTGACCCTTATGTTTCTATTTCTATCTTTTTAGAGGGAATGAAGGATGTGAACTTGTTATTTAAACCACAATTTTAGGATATTGAACTTATTTTAACATTTTTTTTACCCTTTTTCCATGTAGCACAACACAAAAATTAAAAGAAAGATGAAACAAATCCAAATCAAACCTAATTGGTGGGAAATGATGAACTTCCAAAATCTGGTGGTCGGATGACTAAAATTTTGATAATCTAAAACATAGTAGAACCAAATGACATTTTCTAAGTTTAACGGGACTAAAATACAAAAAGACTATTTTAATAGGTCTAATTTTGCATTTTTTTTCAATATTATTCTTATGTATATTATTCCTACTTCACTACTTAATACTAAAGGAGGAGCATAGTGATTCATGTTCTGACATGCGTCCCGCCAACGTGTTGCTCTCTCCTTCATCCCTAAAAAAGAGGGAGACGTGTTTCTCCTTCACCTTAACTTTTTGCTACTCCTCCAATTAATTTTTTTCTTTTCTTATCTTTTCCCTTAAAAATTTAATCTCTTTATAGTTTGTACTGAATTATTCTTCTTTTAAATGATTTTGTATAAAATAAAAATGTAATATATCTAAAAAATAATATATTTAATGGATTAAATGTAACATCCCGAATCTTTACTTGCATTGTTTATCTATTTATTTATATTTATAAACTTATCTAAGTTTATTAGTTTATTTTAGTTTTTTTTTTTTATTTAGTTGTTATTATATGTGCATGATATTATTACATCTATTACATGAGTCCGAACCTATTCTTGAATATTAGATTGTGAATTATGTTTTATACATATTTAAAATTAAATTTTCATTTTACTCAGATCCAATCACTAGTCATCCGTCCCACTCATTAACCCTAAAATTTCCACTTTAGTTCAATTAATATGATTGTTCAGTTCTCTTCTACAACCCTATATATTTGTTTTGCAAATCATTCTCCTAAAAATATTATAGGCCGAGCTCACTTGTACACTCGCCCGGATAGAAGAAAGAAAGGAACAAAATATAAGAGATATGAAAAGGTATATTAAATTTATTTAGTGGACACGTAAAACTAGTGTTACGAATTACAAGTATAATTTTGATTCATTTTAAAGTCGGCTATTTATATGAATTTATGTATATCTTTGCACATATATTGTAATCAAATTATTCTTATAAACCCTTACCCTATATTTTAGTGTAAATTTTCGGAAGATACGAAGAAAGGACTTGAATTAACTAGTAATCATTCTAATTGATATATATTGTTGAGTTACACTAGAGAATATTAAAATAGCATGTTAGTTCAATATTTTATTAAATATTAACCTTGTAGGTTATGTCCTATATTTGGTAGAGCAAGTATATGTGTTTCTTTGAACTTAAGGATAAGGGCATCAAGAAGATGTGATCAGCCCCTCGGACATGCAAGCAGAGGGATGTGAAGGCAATGTTTGTTTAATTCCTTAAGCACACAACATATACATATATTAGTGAAATGTACATTGTACCATTTGATATTTTTATTGTTTATTTATGAGTTTTATATGCTTATAAGTAGAAATTATTGTATTTAAATAATGTAAGACTACATGTGGTGAGTTTAAAACGTGAAATTCACTATGTAATACATGGACATGTAAGATGTGTAAAAGGTGTCATTGACATGACAATAATAATAATGCAAAAATTAAAAAAAGAAGAAGAAAAGGAAAAGAAGCAGATTAACGAAAGAAAAGACAGTGGAAAGGGTTGTAACAAAAATCATCTGCGTGGCTTCCTTTTAAGTGATCAAGTAAGCCTTTTAAGTGTGTGTGAGAGAGAAGGAGAGTGAGAAGAGCTTGGCAGATAGTACAGAAGGAATGTATGTTTGATTGTTTTTCCCATTGTATAACTTTGTGATCTTGTAAATTCTTTAGATTAATATCTTCCATGATTAATATATTGATGGGTAGGATTAATACATATGTTTACGTTCATGTGTTTTAGGCTTGCATGGATAAACAATTAGAATATCATATTATGTCTTAATGGATGTTGCTAGAATAAAATATTAGGATTGTTATCGATATGTAATTGGTCGAGAATAGGTAATCTTTGTCTTGTTCTAGGAATGAATTAATTAGTTATGCCTATTAATGTTAGATTATCCAATTTCCACCAGTAGTGTTAGTCACGTGAGAATCTGCCATGACAAATTGAATTAAATGCCATCGAGATCAAACTTGAATTTATCGTTATGCATTCATATATCAAAGTCGAACAACATATCATTATATACCTTTACCAATATACCTAATTAAAAGTTAGCTTTGTTATGTTCATGTTTTTTTTCTGGTGTTGTAATAAGCTGAAATATCATAACTGGTGTGTGTCTGCTAAACAGTAATAGAAACAAAACATACTTACTAGGTAATATAAATTCTTATAAAGTAAGAATAAGGATAAGACAACAGTATCAAGAATAGGGGTGTGCAGATTTTGGCCAGAACCGATATAACCGACCGAACTGAACCGATAACTGAATTTCGGTTCGGTTATATCGGTTTCGGTTCGGTTTCGATTTTAAGTTTTAAAAATTATCGGTTATCGGTTTAGGTTCGGTTATCATTCCAAAAATCCGATATATAACCGAACCGAACCGCTAACTAAACGTTGATATAATTTTTTTTTTATTTTTAGTTTGGTACCCTTAAAGTCTTAAACTACCCCAAATTAGCCCCCAAAGAAAGTAAAATAAAATTAGCCCCCCCAAATTAGCCCCCAAATTGTTCTTTACTGCACAAAAAATAAAAAATTCAAAAAATTATCGGTTATCGGTTTTAACCGAAACCGAACCGATATTTTCGGTTCGGTTTGAGGTCGGTTTTATTTCTATTCGGTCGGTTATCGGTTGTCAATCTTGACGAATTGTCGGTTATCGGTTATTCCTTATCGGTTCGGTTCGGTTCGGTTCTGGACCGATGCACACCCCTAATCAAGAATATGAATAAATTTTTGTGAAACAATCTATCTTCCTCTCAGGCCTATTCTAATAGAGAAGTGTTTTGAACAAATACAGTTTGGACTACAAAACTTTAGGACTCCCTCCTAAGGGCATCTCCAACGGTCCCCTATTTTGGTTGTAAACTTTTTCGTCTCCAACGGTACACTATATCAAGCACTATTTTAGTGTTTAGATAATTCTGACACTATATATAGTGCACACTACTTTGCTGCACTATCTATTTCTTATTCTTTTTTCTTTATTTCTATTACATCTTTTATATTGTATTTAATTGTTATGTATATTTTAAAGTATTAGATAGTGTATTTATGTATCGAAATTATCTTTTTGAAAAAAAAAAATTACATAAAATTTTGAAAAAAAAAAGTCAACAATAACAAGAAAAAACCTCCTATGATTTTAATTTGATTTATATTAAAATATGAACTAAAATATTAATATAAAAATATTATATTCCATGTGATTTTATACATATATTGTGATTTTTATTACAAAAGAAATAAAAGTAAAGAGAAAAAAAATAAATTATAAGAAATATTCTTTTTAGTGCAAAAAGTAGTGCAGATGGTTGAAGATGGAGTGCAGATTTTGCACTTAAGTAGTGCAAAATCTGCACTAATTTAGAATGATTGTTGGAGATGCCCTAAGTAGCCAACACTATATGCACTCCCCCTAACTACTTGCCCGACCACCTAATCTCTCAATTGGACTTTTGTGCAGAGAATCCCTCTTACTCCTCTACGAGATCTCTCGAACTCATTTGACAAAATTCTCCCAAATATGTCCTATTCACGAGATGATAGTCCTAGACATGACGAACATCAACTGCCCGATTACAGCTCTCTAACTCCTCTATTGATGAATACTAAATATGAGAGTGTCTAGGTACAATACATATCTCCAGACTCAAGCTAAATTGTACACGTTCCTGCATCACTCTTGATCATGATCCTCTTTCCTTGTTGCCTCTTAGTTAATCATGGTTGAAGTTGGTAAGTTTGACATCGTCCCTTGATCTTTAGGTATGTTGGCACTTCTCATGGAATGATTTTGATTGCAAGATCTTCATTAATGATTTCCCTTATCAAACTTGCCATAAACTCATCAATCTTCTCTTTATTCACACCTGCCAAACACAAACACAACACACTCCACAAGAAGTATTTCATGATTAATGCCACAATGCTAGCAAATTTTCCAGTTTAACAATCTCTCCTTTGGTATTCAAGTCGAAAAATACTCATGCATGTACCTGCAACAACAATGACTTAGGAACAGAGTTCTTACAGAGGAAGAACATAAACAGTATATACCAACAGAATATGAAATTTCAAACACCACTGTTCTAACTGTTTAGAAACATAACAGAAAACTTCCACTTGCATTCCTGAATATAAACTCCCCCTTACTTTAACGCATCAGCCTCTTCCTCATCTTTCTCCCCCTTTTTTTTTTTACCTTGAATTCGAGGGTCATGTGAGAGCTCTCAAGGCCATCTGAGAAAGGGCAATGTTGGCCATTTTGTCGAAAGTGTCAATCTGCTGTGAAAAAAATTGTTCCAACTATGCCGGAACTTTTCCCGGTGTGACTTGTGAAGGGACAGTAGGTGGAGCATGTATTTTTATTGTACAGGAGGACACCTTGAATAGTGTAGGAGCTTTGTCAAGAAAGTCTCCATGTCGACTATGAATCTTGACGTTCTGCTGCTTCGGGATACCCCTGATTAAACTTGGAAATGACAACTTTTTGTGTGGTTCAGGACACCCAACAAATTCCACAACGGTTTCCGATTGCGCATTCCTTTTTTTTTTTTTTTTTTTTTTTTGTGCAGATTGTTGCACTCGAATGTGAGATCCGCAGGTGAGAGGCCAGAATTGGGCCACTAGGTCACCTTGTCTCCTGTAATTACGACATCAACAATGTACATGTCCTCCATTAGTTTATACTCAGGAAGAACGGTCAAACCATAAAACTAATTTATGAGTTTAGAGGAGAACGTAGAGACAACATTCCTGCAGAACACTTTCTCATATTTGATCAAAGGGATCATTTTCCAGATGTGGGGGAGAGGATTCCGTCTATTTTCCTTTATCTTTAGCAAGCCTTAAGGATTTTCGAATACCCTCTTATTTGGAGGATGGAGCCACATATTCCGGGCCAGCTTCCGAAGTCTTCGAAGAATGCTTTGAGGTCTAGAAATAACCATCCCGTATTTGGTCTTATGTGGAACCAACGGAGTGGAACCCTTCAGATTCTCTTTTGTTCAAATAGGGATCGGATCAGGAGCGGAATCAGAATCGGTGGAGGATTTGGATTGCGATTGTGAAGAAGCCCCCATTTTTTGTGTATGTAGAAGAGGATGAGGATGGCTAAGCATCCGTCTTCCGTGTCCTGATAACACGTTATTTATGCATGTATTTAGGTCGATTTAGGATCATATTTTATATCATTTACGTGCATATTTGACCGGCATTTAGTTATATTAATAATATTTGGGTCATTTGACGTGTTTTGACTTGTTTAAGGGTATTTTGAGCGTTTTCAGGCTACCGAACGAGGAAACAAGTTGGAAAAGAGTGAAAACCGGCCCAAAAGAGTGAGAACCGTCGAAGAACCGGTCCGGACCGGCCTGAACCGGTCCAGGAGCAAAACCGGGCAAGAACCGACACGGCCGCGTCAGACTTGTAACACGGCCGTGTCAAAAGTGGCCTGCAACGCGTTGTGAGTTCTGGAATAGAACAAGGCCGTGTCACAACTGCAACACGGCAGTGTCAAATGTTGAGCAGGAAGTGAATTGTGCAAAGCAACACGGCCGTGTCACTTAAGCAACACGGCCGTGTCAGAAGGGTTTTTATGCGAAGATTTCTTATTTTAATAGGATTTTGAGCCTATCTTCTCCAAGATTCGTCCCCAACTCTATAAAAAGGACCCCAAGCTCTAGGAAAACGGGATCAATCCTCAAGAACATAAATTACATCACCTTGGAAGACAAAGAAGACGAAGATCATCGAGACGGAGTCATCCGGGTTTATTTATTCTTTTCTAGTTTAATTCTATACAATGTTTTTATTAAGATTTTGTATTGAATTGTTACTAGGCATGGATAGCTAAGCTATTCGTGTCCTAGGGTTAGAAAGTAGGGATTTTTATAACAATGTTTTGATTTATGATTTAATCTATTAATTCCGTTCTGTATGTGTTTTATCTCTATGTTTGTGCTTTAAACTGAATTTAGCTTGATCACCTAGATTTAGTAATTTAGTTTAACAATTCCGCTTCGAGAGGAGGGAATTGTTATCAGACTTAGAACATAGAGCGCAGTTGTCTATGACTGTGTAGGCCGTGGCTTAAGATCGTTTGGGAGTTATTAGGTTTAATTGACTCGAGAGGGTAATTAGCTTAATTAATCAACGGTTTAATCGCTTCGAGAGAAGGATTAGATTATTGTCGTGCCGCCTAATAAATACTAGAATTGGTAAATTAATAGATTAATCATATTCAACATTGAATTAATATTCTGAAATCGAAGCCCTAGGATACCTTTTCTCTTTGATTGTTAGTTTTCGTGTTTCCTAAGTTTGAAGTTATTTTTTTAATTGAGTAGTTTAATTAGTAAAATCAACCTTTAAAACTTAGTATCTAGTTAGGACATTCCTAGAGTATTAGGGTATCAAACTACCTAAAACTATTCCTTGTGGGATCGACCTTGACAATAGTACTACACCTACATCCGTACACTTGCGGAACACTAGGTTAGAAACCGACGTGTCATGTCCCAATGCCGGCAGGTTTTGGGGAGGGAGACCCATATGAGGAAGAACTAGAAGAGTCATGTAATCCTTTAATCAAGGGTGAGCCAACGACAGGAACATAATGAATTGGAAAGATAAGAGGCACCGAAGTATCGGTGTTATCACCGGACTGCACTTTTATTGTCGTTGGGCTGGAAACGGAGTGTCGCTTTCTCTTAGTGGCTTTCTTAGTTCTTCCCATGGTGCGATTGTTGCCCTTCAATGAGATGTCACAAGAAAAACCCTAGAACATTTAAAAGCAGAGTTAGTTGAGTTTGAATAGAATGGAAGAAGTAAGGGGAAGAAGCCGAAGAGGCTCTATAAATAATAACAAAAATGACAAGTAAGAAAATAAAATAATGTACACCCTAATCAACAACATCTTTAGAAGATATGGAAATCAGTTATTTTGGGATATTGATCAGCTTCCATAAATCAAGGGATTTGAACCAATTTACACTTTTTGTGGCCTTGGATTTTTTTTCAAAAAGGAAGATATGCATATGCCTAAAAAGAATAGCAGAAAAATAGGTAACCTAATTCTCAGGACGTGATCTTTATCCCACAAGGGTGATTGACGCAAGGGAAGGAGTATGAGACACTGATTCTTCACGTTTTGTGTAAAAAAAATATAAAAAAGCAGGGAAAGATCAATAGATGAACATCCTTATACCTCCCATTTTTTTTTTAGATTGTACTGGAAACCACTTTTCACTTAAAGACAACATAAATATTTTCGTCTAAAGTATACCCCACTACTCTGTGGATTCTTCTTTGAGCATGCATATCATGTTTTATTTAGAGCTATCGGAATTTTCGCCGAAAAACTACTCCATTACTTTATGATAGGAATTTTGGTCCAACATCACTTTTCACTTAGGGCTATCAAAATTTTCACCCGAAAGCTACCCCACTACTTCATGATGTTGTACTGTATCGCTTTTCGCTTAGAGCTATCAGAATTTTTGTCCGAAAACTACTCCACTAGTTCATGATACCACATGTACAAAAAAATAAACATAAAACCTTTTGACATCGGAAAAAAAACACCACACAGAGTATGATGTCTGTCATTAGCTTTCACACACTGGGTCATTTTCTATGTATGAGATCCTTGTTCCTTTATGAACGGTTACTCACTACATCATTTCCCGAAGGTAGCTCTTTCAGACAACGAAAGATTACACAAGGTGAAGAAGGATCAGAAATATTAAGTCTCAACAATCACCTTTATTGGTCGCAAACCTATGGGCATTCGATCAACAATCTTGAGGTGAGATGCATGGAGAATATAATAGTTTTCCTAGTGCAGAGTCTTATGCGCTATGCATGATTTTTTTTTATACAATCTATCCAACTACAATCCCATAAGGTAGATCAGGCAATGCAGATACCTAAGAACTTTCTTAAAGATAAAAATCTCTGAACATCAAGTGCTTTGGTAAATGTATCAGCCAGCTGTTCATGTGTAGGAACATGTTCCAAAACAACCGTTCCTTCTTCCACCAATTTATGAATGAAGTGGTATCGAATATCGATATGTTTCATTTGAGAATTTTGAACGGGATTTTTTGAAATTTTTATTACTAGTATTAACATAAATAAATGTACAAAATTTAAACCAAACCATAGTCCAAAAGCATTTGTTTCATCAATCACCAGATCGTTTGGATGATCTTCTTAAACCTTGGCAGGTCGATCTCTTCTTAGATCTTTGGTGTTGTTCTCAGTGTCCGTGACATCATCAACTGAAGGAATTTCAGTTTTGGGTTCTTCCAAGGAAGAACAGCTGTAGAACTGTTAGCATCTTGAGAGAATTTCTCAGTAACACGATCAACCTCAGTCGTGGAGTTTTCATCAAACACAACATTAGTATGCCCAGGTTTTTTATGCCAAATTTCCGTTTCATTCAAGGTAATAAGGTGACAAGTGATATCGTGATCTAACAAGTAACAATTATCAGCTGACCTTGTTCCTGTAAGAACACAACTATTCTTTTCATAAAAAAACATGATATTTATCTTGAGTAAATTCAACATTCAACCCTTGGTCAAATAGTTGACTGATGCTTATAAGATTTGCCTCTAAGTTTTCAACAAGTAGAACTTTTTCTAAATTAGCAAACCACTCAAATTCAAGGTTCCAACTCCTATGACTTTGTTTCTGACTCCATCCCCGAAAGTAATAAATTTATCTACCGCCAGTGAGATATTTAACAAGCTAGCTCTAACACCAATCATGTGTAGGGAGCATCCGCTGTCAAAATACCAAGTCCCTTTGAAACTTGATCTTAAGGCAAGAAAAGAAGTAAAGCATTTATTTCCTTCTTTTTGAACCCAAACTTTAGGTTGCTTATGATTTCTCATATCAATTTTCCTTTTCGGAGTTGCTTTTTTATTTCCTCTTGAGTGAACTTTATATATGTCCCCAAGTGTTACCTTCCACTAGCATAAAGATCATACTGCATCCTATAGAAATTAGGACGAATATGACCTTTGATACCACCGTAGTGGCAGGTAGGAACAAATCTAAAGTTCTCTTGATGTTCGGACCTGATCGGGACAGAGGTTTCGTTGTCAGTTTGAACGGCACGATTTGGTTCCTTATGTTGCAACGATGTTCGAACATGATTGGAACGTTTAAACAGATCAGTTCCCATTTTTGAACTAAAAAACTAACCTATTTCTCTTACCTCATTACATATGTCTTTCTTACCGGAAGGTTGACCCGTGTGTCGAGTTCCATTCCTTCTTGCGTTGTGAGGAAGATTAGTTGGATCAGCTGGTTGTGGTGCTTTGATCTCATTCATCACTCTGGTAAGCTCATTCTTGAGCATCTGAATCTCCTTTTCCTTTTCCTTATTAACCTACTGTAAATTAAACATTTCATGTTTTAGAGGACTTATTGGAATGTCCTTAGATTCGATTACCTGTAGAGCTATTTTAAGCTCATTATCTGAGATGACTGTTTGATTGATGCAATGTCTTGAGACTGAAAAGAGGTGCTTGGATTGTCCTTTTTTTTTTTTTATATATAAATTTTCACTTCCACCTCAAGAGATTTAATGATTCTGGCTGTTTTGTTTGCCCTCGAGGACACTTCTTCATACATGGCCTGAAGTTGTTCTATTGTGGGACAAGATTCGTCTGAGGAGTCTGATCTGTCTCCAATGTACTTCATGTTCAGTTACTGGAAAGTTCGAACATTCACCACCAGACCCATGTGATTTCTTAAAGATGTGCAAGCAACAAGATTGCTGGTGTGCTGAGTTCCTTCTTTAGTTTGAGTCTCATCATTTGACCTAGAGTCACTCCATGGGGCTTTGTATGCTTTATTCTTTCTCAAGAAATTTGGGCATTCGGCTTGATAGTGTAACGACCCAATTTTCATTAAATTTTCAGCAATTAAAATAGAAAGAACTAATAACATGGATATTGGTGGCCCCTTTGAGAGTTGCGGGTCCTTGCCGCTGCATGAGTCTTTTTTTTTTTTTTTCCCTCATACAATTACTAATCAGGTTGTTAAGCGAACCATATAAAATTACATCTAAATTTATCTTACAAATAATATTAATTTCGACACTAAATTATGAAATGGACTACGTCACATGCAACAACGTGGTAAATAAATAAATTTCAATTATATTCAGATTATTTATTATCAAATAAGTGATCATGAGAAGTTAAGTAAACTAAAGTAATAAAATAAGACCATATTTCTAACCATATTCAAAATAAATTAAGTTCACATAATGATCATAATTTTCCTAAGTCCCATTTCGTAATATAAAATATTTAAGAATAACTAAATAATTATCAGCAACATCCAGACGTGTGACAGTAGTGCGATTGGACAAACAATCAATAGGGATGTAAACGAGCCGAACCAAGCCGAACAGTACCAGGCTCGAGTTCGGCTCGTTTGATTTTTAGTGGGCTCGAGTTCGGCTCGAACTTATAAAAGTGTGTTCGAGTTCGGTTCGTTATATAATTACCAAGCTCGCGAATAGTTCGAGTTCGATTCGGCAAAAGCTCGATAACATAATAAAGCAAACTTAAGTTCGAGCTCGGTTCGAAAAAGCTCGAAAACATAGTTTGAGCTCAGATTCGTGAAAAGTTCGATAACATAGTTCGAGGTCAGGTTCGTGAAACCTGTAATAAAGCTCGAGAGTCACGAAAACAAAGCTCGTTTATAGACTAAGCTCAGTTTCTAAATGAAAACATTTACTAAAAGTCATAGTTGGCCTGGTAGTATAAAACCTCTGCCTTATTTTAAATAGTCTAGAGTTTAAATCCCATTGAACACATATATTTTGAAATATATATATATATATATATATATATATATATATATATTCGAGCTGGCTCGCGAGCCAGCTCGTAAGCTCGGCTCGCGAGCCTGAGTTCGCGAACAGGCTCGCGAGCTTACGAACCAAATACTTGCAGGCTCGAGTTCGGCTCGAAAATTTTGTCGAGCTCGAAATTAGGCTCGGGCTCGGTTCGTTTAGGCCAGCGAACGATCCCGAACGAATATTTTTTCGAGCCGAAACCCGAATAGCTCGCGAACAGTTTGGTTTGATTACATCCCTAACAATCAACACCTAAATAATATTCTAGTCAATTCGTTGCTACTAAAATTAGATTATTCAAATAACATAATCAAGTCTAATTGCATTTAAACAATTACCAACAAAATAAGCCAAGTAAACTTATTTTACTCTTAAATCTATTTCCAATAAAAGAATAACTCGGTAATTATACATAGACATGCATCTGAAAAATTAATTTACAACATAAATAACTTAGCAAAATTTTATACTATCATTGACATAATAAATTTAAATCACGATCCATAAACATTCAAATAAGTACCTATACAATCCAAATTGCAGAGAAAGTGAAATCATATGTGGCAGGAGAAATGCAACTAAAATTTATACATAAAGCAAACATGTCTTTACAACTAAAATTTATACATAAAGCAAACCTGAAATTTTGCAAACTAGCTATCAGGTTAGCAAATAATTTATTAATTATTTAAATTATTAACAAATTATCAAGCATATAATATCAATAATAAAATAAAAATTCAAATAAGTTTGTATTATCCATTTGCATGCCTCCAATAAGGATAATTCAATAATCACATTTCAACATGCTTATAGAATTTGTAGTTAACCACACTCAATACCAACTTCAAAGAAATACCATTAATCAATTCAAGAAGTCATACAGTGGCCGAGTAACAATATTAACCCAACAAAGACTAAATAATTAAAATGATTTTATTATATTACTAATAAGTAGACATTGGTGACAAATAACCATAGATAGCAAATAATTCAACAATATTTAGTGACACATAAATGCCAAGTCTTTTAACAATATTCGGTGGCTATCATGAATGACAAATGTTTTATCAATATTTAGTAACTATCATATGCTCTGGGCTCCGTCTCAACTCCACCAACTCGCACCAAGCTAACCTGAAAGGGTCAATATTGGGTTGGGGTGAGCTTTCTTCAGCTCGTGGGAGTCACAATTTATCACAATTTTTATACAAACAAAGAAGCATACAATGTACAATTAGTATAATGATGCTCTTGTATTGACAAGACACATAGAACTAACTTGTATCAGCAAGTAGCATACTGTTAATAAGCTAAACTTGTATTGGAAAGTAGCATAATGGTAATGAGCTAAACTTGTATTGACAAGTAACAACTTGAAAATAAAAGCACACGTATACAACCAAGTAAATACAATTAAAATAATAAACAGTAAAAACTCCACCTGAATTGTCTTGAAGAAAATTGAGGAAATGTAATGCAAATGCTACGTCGAAATCCTTGATCTTTGCAACCTACACGTAGAGGTGCATGTATTTAGTATTATTGTTATTAAAACTTAATTATTGAAATAGATAGATTGATATGATAAAAAGGAATAAGACTTGACTTGTTGTGGGTATTAAAGGAAATTAGGGGCTGAAGGTGAAATATTGAATTTCCAGCAAGGGCTAGATGGAAAAATAAAGGAAAATAAGAAAATGAAATGAATAAAATGGAAATAAGACGTGGAAATCTACTCTACTTCCAACTTTTTGCTCATTAAAATTTAGCAGGTGGTCCCCACTCAAGTTACTTTCTTTTCCAAAAGTCAACATAACCAACTCTCTCTCTTAGTTTCTACACCACGTCCAGCAACATTCATTTCTCTTCTCTCTCTCTCTTCACGTTAATTGCACACACACACACTTACAATGCAATCACTTATAGACACACCATTGTAGACACACACAATTCACACACACCATCTCCTTTTCATGCATTTCTTCTCCACACACACACCCAATTCAACCTTGAACCCATAACACCACACATGCACACACACAAACACTACTGTTGATTCACACACACACATACACTACTCCAATCACTCGCGCACACACATTATGTTACTCACACGAGAACTCTCTCATACACACACATACTGATTCTCGTCCAATTTCCCCTCCCGAGTCCCGGGTAAGGATCCTCTATCCCATAATTACCCTGTCCCAACCCTGTTCCACTAAAAAATCGAGCCATATAACATAAATCGTGAATCCCGAACACCTGAATCATGAACCCTAAACCATGATCTATTGAATTATAAACACTAACCATTAAAACATGAACCATGAATTGTAAATCGTGACATCGTAAGTTTACAATAGAAAATATATCCTAGTTCAAGAAAGTCGAACCCTAGACTTTAAACATGAAATCTAAACATGAATTTTGAATCATGAACCTAAATAATGAACTTTAAATTCATAAATTACAGAAAAACAAATATAATTGGCTCGATTTTGGAGTGGAACCTGAATAAGATAGGGTAAAAGTGGACTAGAGGATCCTAAGTGCCCCCTCCCCCCTAAATCCCACTGTTGTCTTGAAATAAATATGGAAAGGGTGGGACGATAGTGATGGACTTGTCCGATCAAATTGAGTTTTGCTTGTTTGGTGTTTGTGGGTTGAGGAGTAGGAGAATAGCCTTCGACTGAAATTAGGGGGAGGGGAAAGAAGAGGATTACCTTTTCGTGATTGCTTGTTAATTAGGAATAATCGGACAAATGGATGATCAATTTGGGTGGGTTTGTTGACAATGACGGTATATGGGTTTGAATTTTACAAAGGTATCATTTGGAGTTTTATGTTTGGATCTCCATGGGGAGTTAACAATGACAGTGGCAGTGATGTTGCAACAACAAGGCTATGGAATTGGCTAATAGTGGCCATCGGCTGTTGACTAGTTAGGAGAAGTATATGAATTTCATGATTTCTATCTCCTATTTATACTTAGGTTAAAGGTAGATTTTAACAAGACCTAGGAGATCTTGAGGATATTATTTATTGATGTTAATCCGTTCTTCTAACTGTTAGAAAATATTGAGAAGTTGCCGAGAACTTATTTTCCATATCTCAAAATTAGTAGAACTTTGAATTGATTTGAGCTCAAGACATGGGCCCTAGGTATTTCTTGTTTACTAGGTTTGATTCTTAGGCTCAAGACACGTACTTAATAATGAGATGGATAATGAACAAAATAATTAATATGAAACTTTCGTCTTAGTAGTAAACCAAATTATGAATGTAATATTCTAAAATATGATGAATGATCTTCCTATTGAGACATCGAACATAAAATTAATAATTAATAAATAAGTAAAATTGCAATTAAATAGGCCTGTAAATAATTAAATAATGATTCCCAATATATTTGGGCTTGGAAATATTAATCGGACCAAATTGACTTGTGCTTAGGCCGTAGGCCAACTTTGCGTTTAAAATATTAATGAGTTGGTCCAATTTAATAAATCAACAAATAAGTGAATAAATTGAAAACAAAAAATATTGGACTTAATTAATAATATATAAAACAGAATACCGGGTGTTATTTTATCAAGACGAGGGCCAAATACATTATCTTAAAATTTTATAACTAGCCTGGGTCAAAATATTTTTAAATAAAATTTTGAGCTTAATTTAAATAATAATATTTTGTTTCACTTTTTGTTTTACAAATGAATACCAAGGCACAACTTTAGAAATACGTAATAAATTATATAATATCCAACTACTTATACGAGCTCGTAAAATAATATTTTAGAATTAAATATAGATTAAATTTTTGTGGTATTACAAATAGTGTCCAAACCCTTTGCACTCTCGGCACCGATCATTCTCCTTTATGTTTCCCATTATTTTGAGTGACGAGTTTCTGCCACCAGGGTTGTTCGTATGGTTTGTTCCAGCATAGTTCTTACCAGGTCCTTTGCAGTCGTTGAACTTCTTCACCATCTTCCCATAATTTTTGCCCAAGAAGGCCATTGTCTCTTTTAAATCCTTCTGCATCCAGATCTTCAGGATTCACTTTTTGACTTTTGAGACACTTTAGCTTTGACCGAAACATAGCCATTGTTGATTTCAAAAGGTCCGTAGTTCTCCCATTAGGTCATCCAATGTCATGTAATTGACTTTTATGAAGGATTCAAGGACAATGATTTTCTCACGAAAGCGACTTGGAAATGTTCTCATGATTTTTTAGATTTGCCAGTCTTCAGAGATTACCTCGTCAAGGATGTAACACTCATTTACAATATCAAAAAAATGAGTGTAGAAGACATCTATGTTTTCATCCTTATTAATGTGGATGTTGTCAAACTGTAAAAACAGTCTTTGAAGTTTCGAGGACTTGATCAAGGCATTTTCCTCGAACTGGCTTTGCAATATTTTCCAAGCTTCCTTTGCAGTGGTGCATTTGACTATCATCTTGTGACGCATTTGATCAATAGAGGCAAGAATAATGTACAAGCCAGTGAAATTTGCTTATTTTTCATGTTTGTCCTTAAAACTAAATGATTCTGCTGGTTTTGGGACCATCTTCTTTTCTTTATTCTCTATTTCCGGCCATTTCCATCCTTTTTTTTTATGTGCCAGCATTTCTTTGAACGAAGATAAACCATCATCATGGATTTCCAATATGAGTAATTTACCCCGTCTAAAAATGAGGGACACAACGAAGTGTGGTCAACCTATGCCATCACAGCTCCCTTGATCTACTTGTTTAAATAAACTATAACCTGCTTTGGTGCCTATTGAAATATCGAAATTCGTACGAGTGTGATATGTTCTTATGAAGTACGAACATAAGCAGAATTGTAACAGTAACAAAATATACTTAGTAGGTAATATAAATTCTTATAAAGTAAGAACAAGGATAAAACAGTAGTATAAAAAATATGAATAAATTTTCGAGGAAGAATCCCTCTTTCTCTCAGGCTTCTTCTAATATTGAAGTGTTTTGCACAAATACAGTTTGGACTTACAAAACTTCAAGACTCCCTCTTAAGTAGTCAATACTATACACACTCCCCCTAACTACTTGCCCGACCACCTAATCTCTCAGTTGGACTTTTGTGCAGAGAATCCCTCTTACTGCACTACGAAATCTCCCAAACTCGTTTGACAAAATTCTCCCGAATATGTCCTATTCATGAGATGATGTTCCTAGACAGGACGGACATCAACTGCCCGATTACAGCTCTCTCCTCTATTGCTGAATACAAAATATGAGAGTGTCTAGGTACAATACATTTCTCAAACTCATATTAAATGATTAAATAGTACACGTTCCCATCACTCTTGATCATGATCCTCTTCCTTTTTTGCCTCTTGGTGAATCATGGTTGAAGTTGGTAAGTTTGACATCTTCCCTTGATCTTTGGGATATATTGGCACTTCTCCTGGAATGAATTTGATTGCAAGATATTCATTAATGATTTCCCTTGTCAACCTTGTCATAAACTCATCAGTCTTCTCTTTATTCAAACCTACCAAATACAACACACTCCACAAGAAGTATTTTTCGATTAATGCCACAATGTTAGGAAATCTTCCTGTTTAACATAAGCTCTTCATAATATGTACTTCTGGTGTTTTTTTTTTTTTTTTTTATATATATATATAAATTAGGACAATCATCTTTATTATTCTTATATCACATAAAGTTATCAAGTAATCAATACCTCACATATCTAATGTAATGATAAACTAACTATATACATTTGATTACTTAACTTATGATTTGTAATTAAGATTAAAGGAAGAATGATTATATTTGAATATTCTGTTATGTGATTTTTGTAACATTCATATGTTTTAGTGTCTTGAGTTTCAACGAATAAAAATAAAATATTGTTGGTTTAGGTGATCAAAAATGAAATTATGATTCATAATTTATTTTTAGATTCATAATTTATTTTTAGATCCGATTATTGAGATAACTTAAAAAGGTGACAAGGAGCTTGACCTATCTTCATTCCCGGAGGTTAAGGTAAGCAAAAATTCATATGCAACTACAATGATTGAACATATTATTTGTGCTTACTATTTATGATCATGACTAATTGTAATACGTGTAGTTGTATATTTTGTATAAGGTGTCTTATTCTGCTGGGTATAGTGAATATGTTTTCATTTATGAGCATATCAATCATGAGCATCATCATCTGCAAGAGATTGCATGCATACATGAAAGAAGTCCAAACGAACTAGTTTCCGAAATTGAAAATGTTTTAGGGTTGGTCACCATTGATACATCGAGTGTCTATATTATGTATATGTGGTGTCTCAGGGGAGGTTTCCGTGATAGGCATAACATGGGAGAGAATCCCTAGAGAATACCTTTACGATGATGGATATGGGAAGAGGGTAGACTTTCTGGAGGACTGCGGGGGCAGGCAGGAGGCGAATCCCTGGTGGTCTCGGGACGATAGCTCACTTGGTCATACCAACTATCAATAATGACTCGGGTAGACTAAAAGGGAGGAGGAGGTGCCCTTGGTAATCACGATATGGCCAATGAGTGATTTATGTGAGGTTTGTGCCAGAGTTTCTTCAGATTCTGAGAGCTGTGTACATAGATGACGACTTGTCGGGCTCATAGTCTGGGTAGTTTGTATTGAGTCTCTAAAATATATTACGGGATTGGTGATGTCTTTAGAAAGTGTTAAAGTAGTATATTGTTTTGTTTTATATTTATTTTTTCTTAAAAAAGTTGCACGTGCACGTGTGCACCAAGTCTATTTTGACAAAATAATTCTTAATTGTTGTATGTTAAGTTACTAGGGAGTGGGGGTGTTACATTAATTTTTTTTTTACTTTTCTTAAAAAAATTAAATTTATCTTTTTTTCTATCTTATTAATCTTGGATAATTTGAATTATTTTGTTTTAAAAATTAAAATAAAAGCATAAATTAGTTAAGTTTACACTTTATCGTAGAAAAAACTTAAAATATATTTGTTAAAGTGATTTGTTGATGAATTAGTTTGCTTATTATTTTTTTCTACTTTGTGAAAAGAATTTTTTTGTTAACTATAAAAATAAGAAGTCGATTAATTTTTATTTGAATATGACATGATAATATAGTTTATCAATCATATACTTAAGTAACTAATATGGTTTTGGCTTCTAATACTAATATTATGTTATTTAATATATATGACTTTCGAACAATGATTATTTAAAATATTTGACATTGTTTTGTCTTTATACAGATATGTAGTTATATTAATATATTACTAGATGTCCACCCGTGCGATGCACGGGATAAAATATACTTTATAAGAATTCATAATATATAATAGAAAATATTTTAAGTTCTAATAGCACTTTGACTTTTTGGGCAGGCAACCCGAAATAGATGGGTTAAAGAGTTGCTCCCCAGGGATGGAGATGTCTTTTTCTGTCAGCCGCTACGTGGTAAAATTATATCATAATAGATGTTACAAAATATATTAGGAACAAAAGAAATTGAAACTTGAAATAGTCTTAAGGTAAAAGGTCATGGTGCATACTAAGTATGTACAAAATACAAAGTAGTTTCACATCTTATAAGTTACAAACTACATATTGTAAAATACCTTCTCGCACACAAAATTCATAGTTAAACTATTATGTTCTTTTCATCACATATGAGAATCTTCAAAGCATTTCTTTTCATCACATGTAAGAATCTTCAAATCGTTCCAATTCGTGACTCTTGAGAATAATAACAAAGCCCCTGTGCAAGGATAACACATAAAATTAAGCATTGAAAGTAGAGTGCAATAATTGAAAATCAAATTACTCAATAGACATATATAATTTAGCTTTAACGATAAATGTTAAGTTTCAAGAACACAACAATGTAATAACTAATTGTTACAATCATTGGACTTACACAACTCAACATTGATCTTTATCGCAAAATTATGTTTTTCTATCTGTTACAGTTACTGTCCCATTTATCAACAATTTAGATGACAATATAACTCAATCGCAATTATCAAAAGAATTTCCAAGCCAATGCAATTTGTGCACTCGAAATTTTCCGTAAATCATAACAAATAAAGAAGGCAAATCACAAATGAAAACAAAAACTAAAAAATGTCATCTTTTGAAGAAAAATAAAAAAATACAGAAAAATGAAAATGAGGGATAGATTCATAGAAGGATCTCATGTTTTCATAAAGGAAACAAATATACCTTCTTGGGTTAATCTGCAACCCGTCTTTAAACATTTCATACTAACAATGAGTCAAGATTCGATCTTTTTATTTAGCTTTGTCAATAAGGGAGATAATCTATTGGGACATCACATAAATAGAAATTTTGATGATAATTTATATTCTCCCTCATTTCCAATCTTCCTAATAAAGTTATAGGGATCGATACAACCTCTCTGCCCCCCCCCCCCCCCCCCCCCACCCCACATATATTCTTGACAAAGAGGACAAACACCTTTTCTTTTTTTCTTTCTTTGAGACAATTTCACAAACACAGTACGTGCAATACTCTATCTTCCAGAACAATTCCCTTGTTTATTGTAGCAAGCAAACAGAGTAGACTACAACTGCTGCTAAATCTAGCATGTCATGGCAAAACAAAACCGGAACAACCAAACAACCTACACATTTACTGGAGATTCAGAAGTTACAACAACCTAAAACTACAAATAAAAAAATTGAAAAAAAATGAAGAGAATTAGCATACAATTTTGGAATAAGGTTGCGGCTACATACAACTCAAACTCAATGTACAATCCTATGCATCTATCTCAGTAATAATAATGTATAAATAATATCTAAATAAAATTTAAAGAATTACCTTATTCTCTACATCAAAGATTAGCACTACCTCAGTAGCTTTGCTTGTAAAACACTGGCCTCCTCTTCATCAAGCTTCACAAACTTCCCCAACACTTTCTGACAGGCCCGTCTTGGCATCTGTTGTATCTTATCTTTACTCTGTTGTTCCAAAACACTTTCCTTGTTTGTTGTAGCAAGCAAACATAGAAGAAATATGGGGGGGAGGGGGGGAGGGAGACTCAGAGCAACGGGCACAACAACAAATTGTGTTTTACATGCAATACTAAATATAGGGATCTTTCTCAATGGACACGTTAATTCAAGGGCCCATTAATTTATCAGTTTACGGTAAAGCTCACATTAATTCAAGGGCCATAACAATCACAAGACTACATATCGTTGAGTTAATATCTGAATATAATAATTGGTACATAAGCCAATATTTATGTCTTTAATGCTTTCTTTTAAAATTAAAATTAAATTACTAATAGGAAAATAATTCTTGGTATTCTTCGACTCCTGCATTGTAAACTTTGAAACACATCATCATAATCTCTCTCTCTCTCTCTCTCACACACACACACACACACAAAAAAAGAAAAAAGAGCAACAGGGCAATAGGCTCATCGTGAACGTCAGAAATTACCGGGTACATCGATGTCCATCTCATCCAATATATGATTTTTGTAAACTGGGAAAGATCATACATGCTCTAATAATAAGTGAAGTATGTTATACAGATTCAATATAATACATTTTATCCTACTAAATGAGTACTATTACAAACTTTCTTGTAGAAGCTTTCCAAAATTAAAGATTCTAACAATCTTTTGACTAACCAAGTATAAAAGTACAATAATCAACTTGTTCAGTAGACCCAACTAAAATATATTAAAATTCTACAAAATACACAACTGTGAAAATGGAACAGATTAAAAATTAACTCAATATTGTTCTGTGAGACATTCCATCAAACACTTCGCAGTCATGGCAGAAGTTCAAAAGTAAGTACAATGAACAATGGAGAAACACATGCAAACATCTATCGATCTTCACAAACTAATCAAAAAACCCATATGAATTCAAAGGACATAAAACAATGAAGAAGCACTCACCCAAATGCACCTGTTTGTTACTCGACAAATATATGCACCAATTATATACACAGGTGTGAATTCTCATTAATCAAATATTCATGAGTTCAAATATTTACCTCTGAGTCTGCAACAGTTGTAGCATCAAGAAGTCTCATCACGGCTGCCATTTTTCTATCTCCCGTCAACACATACTATCAATATTATCGAGCAAGAGTACCTCTACAAACTGGTAGAAAGAAAATAAAAGAATTCAGAACATAAAGAACACATCCAAGATTTACCGTTGATTCTTGCTTTAATTTCATTCAAACAATTTAGATATAGAAAAAAAATAAAATCAGTATAAAATTAGTTGCATGCCTCCTAATAGGGCAAAGAAGACGTTTCGATCTCTCATCCTTTCAGAAACAGATAGAAAGAGGGACAGGGCAGTTAGAAATTCCCTTGTTTCCACCTCTTTGCCATACAAAATTCACAAATCACACTTTTTGCCAAACAAAATTCACAAATCGCTAGGAGGAAGGGTATGCGATTTCTTTATACATAGGAACATGATAGTTAGAAATTTTCAATGTTCCAAAGCCAGCGAAATCGAGAATGAGGGTTTAGACAGTTTCTCATCTGCACCCCCAAAAAGTGACGAAATAAATTATTTGCTTAACCACGTTTCTATGCCATTTCTCCTCCCAAATAAGATAAGAGGGAGTATGGAAACAAATTTCGAAAATTGAAATGAACTTCAAAATCGAGTGATATAATGGAGAAATTATCATTTTTTATAGCAAACCTGTTAGAGGGGACTCGTTTGGATTCTAGGGTTCACAATCTTCTGCGAAATCCACATCTTTCTACCATATTTTCCTTCCGTTGAAGCACCTGTACCAATTTCAGTGTGGAATTGTTATCCATTGAGAAAGACCCCTTTGTTTTCTGCAACTGCAAGGAGAAATATTTAAGTCGTGGCCCGTTTGAATTGAGAAACGGTTCCGATTTGTTACAGGTCTCTCAACGTCTTTTAAAATACCTTGTGAAATAATAATAATAACAATGGACACGCGTCAGAAGCAAAATGAGCGAAATTTAAGGGGTTTAAATAAATGAAATACTGACATCTGTACCTGCGAATCTCCCTTAATAGTAAAGAAGGATTAAAAATATTACAACCCGTGTAGTTGATTGATGAAATAGTAGGGAGATAATTTAAAATTGTAGTTAAATTTTTATTTAAACATTCGGCCTCATCAAATCCTGCAACCAACAAAATTTATGAAAATATATTAATATATTATTACAACTCGTGTAGTTGATTGATGAAATAACTGGGAGAGAATTTAAAATTGTAGTTATTTAAGCATTCAATATCATATCTTGCATTCAAATAATTAAATTAACAAAATTTATGAAATCTAATTGGTAGTTTCGATTTGTGACAATGACATGTATAAAAATAAAAATAAAAATAAAAAAACATAAAAATGAATAAACAAAATTTATGAAATGCTAATTGACAGCTTCAATTTGTGACAATGAAATGTACTAAAAGTAAAAATAAATACATGTAGAAAATAATATAAGAGGAAGAAAAATAATTGAACAATGAAATATTCACTTGATTTTATATTCTCAAATAATATATCTGGATAATTTGTGACAATGACACGTATAAAAATAAAAATAAAAAAACATAAAAATGAATAAACAAAATTTATGAAATGCTAATTGACAGCTTCAATTTGTGACAATGAAATGTACTAAAAGTAAAAATAAATACATGTAGAAAATAATATAAGAGGAAGAAAAATAATTGAACAATGAAATATTCACTTGATTTTATATTTTCAAATAATATATCTGGATAATTTCATAACAATTATATTATTATAATATAAAAAGTATTCAATCTGTGCATGGTACAGTGATCATCTGTATTATATGTATTACGGTAAAGCTACCCGGACACATTGTACCCAGACCGATTTTTTTTTTTTTTTTTTTATTTTTCGTTTATTTTTTTTATAAATGTATAAAAAGTTATTTATGAAGACGATAATTTAATTTTTAACAAGAAAACTTGATTACGGGTAAAAAAAATAAATAAAAAAGACGTCAATTTTTTTAGATTGTTTTAAAATGATAGTTAACGTTTATTTTTCGTCATGTGGTATTTATCGATTATATTTGTAATTATAATTAGTAGATGTTCGAAAAAAAAAAAAGGACACACGCAAAAAAAATTGTGCCCGTTTAGCCATATCCTACGTATTATTATGTATATTAAAAGTTTTTTTGAAAACCATGAAAAAAGAAAAAGGAAAAAAAAAACCCAAACAAACCGTAACAGTCCACGTCAGATGAGTATCCCCAGAATACCATCTTTTTTCCTCCCCTACCACCTTTTCCCCCCTTTCCACCCCGACTTGCAAAACATCTGCAAAAAACCCAAAATTCGATCAGATTCACTGAAAACCAATTCGAATTCTAGCATAAATCGCACTCCAATTTGATTCACATGACTGTAACGGCTGCTCCTGCAACCAATGAGGTTTACAAACCCGTTCTTTTCGTATCCCGAGTAGTGCTTACGGAAACATGCGAGTTTTTACTGTCTAAATTCCGCACCAACACGCACTCGTGCGTGTTCTTGTGTGCTTTTGACTGTTTTTCTATGGAAAATCAGTTGAAATCTTCAATTGGTTTCTTTGTGCGGTTTCTATTTGTTTAGTCTGCGATCAAGTGATTGGGTATTTGCCACTGTGTTTTGATGTTAAGCGTTTGTTTATTTGGCAGCAAGAGGATGAGGACATGTTGGTTCCGCGATCGGATTTGGTAGAAGGGCCTCGCCCAATGGAAGGTAAATTAATCAGGAATGCTGCAAATATCCATTTTCTTTTTAGTCATTTTAAATGTGTTAAACTCCAAGGGATTTTCTTTTTTTAATTGATTTTTGCTGCTCAATCACTTACTGCAATATAGATGGAGTCTCTGGAATGGTGTGGAAATTTGTTGTATTTTCTTTTCTGCGTGTGATTTTCCATCATTGGAAATGCAAACCCTTTGTTGTTTGGTTTCAATGGGATAATGTAAATTTGTGATGGAAGTAAACATTGAGTTACCAGTAAAGGCAAACCACCTTATTTGCTTCTTGGCTTTGTGTATTATATGTATCCGCCATGTGCTTGGGAAAACAAATGGAGTGATGCCACTATATGTTTATGTCTTATGTTCTTCCCAACAATCATTATTAAACGAGAGGGAACTAATTCTATTTCAGTTGCAGGGCCTTACCCGTGATAAATCTGCATGTGCTACATCATGAATTAATTTTGTTTTATCAGTTTTTTGTTTTGTTTTGTTTTAGTTGTACTTATAGAATCTTGGCTGTTGTTCATTCTTTATAGTTACACCAGAAGCAACAGATAATAATTCGGAACATCAGCCAGTAGAGGATCCTCGTACAACCAAGTTTACTTGGAGGATTGAGAATTTCACTAGGTTAAATACGAAGAAGCTCTATTCTGGGGTATTTGAGCTTGGGGACTATAAATGGTAAGTTTTCGTCTGTTGCAATATAAGAGCACTGATTGATGGCTCTAACCTTTTACACCCATGTATCCTTATGCTTGTCAGGCGGATTCTTATTTTTCCAAAGGGGAACAATGCCGATTACCTATCAATGTATCTCGATGTTGCTGATTCTGCGGGTTTACCTTATGGATGGACTAGATATGCACATTTCAGCTTGGCTGTTGTAAATCAAGTTCACAACAAGTATTCAGTGAGAAAAGGTAATATAACCCCTACCTGGCTTTGGTATCCAAATAATTCTACCATTCAATATTGAGATGCATCAGCTTGCCTTATCCGGAAAGTCCATTTGAAGGACATATGTATAGCATATGTGAAATATTGCCCATTCATTTTGGGGTGCAGGGGATCATACAATTGTGGGCCTTTTTCAAGTTTTTCACGTGTTCACAGAAACAACATTTTCTTAACCTTCCTTACTGAAATTAAGATTATGATTCCTTTTCCTTACCACTGTGGCCAAAGAAGAATGCTGCTCCTTGATTCGTCCTTTGAAAGAGTATCCCCTATTCTGGCAAAGTATTTTTATGCTGTTGAATAGTACCATTTCATGTCATAAGGTCGTAGTAGATCAAGTGTGCCAACATAATGCCTGTTGATAGTCGGATTATGAATATGTTGATGGGGAGAAATTGCCACTTAATGGGTGTTCTTGGGCTAAAGCTGTTTGAAACATTAGGCCCAGTAGTTGTTTCCTTTCACTATGTTTTTATCAATCAGGATGTTGATCTTTGCTAGAACTCTTGTTGTTCTTGATCCAAATCTTATCCTGAAAGAGTAGACATTCAGAAGTTCAGCTCAAAGCTTTGAAATTGCTTGAGAGTTTTCTGGTGGAAGTATGGCCAAACTCTCAAGAACAAAATCTCAACTGTCAAAAGTAACAACAGTGCAAGAACGCAAGGACATGATGTATTTGCCACCGTTGTTTCTATTGATCTGCTTATTTTGGGGAATTGTTGTCAAAATCATTTAATGGGATGATGAGACAATTTGAGAAAGCAAGTCCTTAGTTACCCTACCATACTCCAGACGAAGTCTCATCTTGTGATTTTAGGCAAATAAAGGTTATTTATAAATTCTCGATTTAGCTTTTCATACTTATCATGTATCACTCTTGTTCCTGACTTTGTCAGTATTAGCTAGGGAATCCCATTAGTAGCATCTCGTGGGAGAACTCTAGTTATAACCTAGTTTCGGTGATTAGCCTATGTGTTTGTGCGGATTGACCATATGCTTTTTTTTGTTAATTTTCTTAAAGTTTTTCTAGAGGCCATTGAGAATGAAGCAACAGTTAGTAGTGCCATTATAATGTAGTTAATGATTTCTAAACTTGAGTACCTGCTGCAAGAAATGTCACCACCTTTGGTCTTTAATATTGTTGTTGTTTTACTTGGCTAGTTTGATCCCATTATTTGGATTCCATAGTTGTCAAAGGTGCGCCTCGTGCGCAAGGCGCACTAGATTTTGGAGTCTGCGCCTCTATACATCAAAGGTGGCGGCAGTTCAGGAGGCGCTCGCCTCGTGCGCCTCATGGTTGGCACCTCGGAGGCGTGCCTTTTGGACACTGCCTATTTTGTTTTAAAAAATGTTTTTTAAGTTAATTTTGACCCTTCTTTTAATGTCTAAGTTGTTCAACACTTCTTTAGGCTCTTAGAAACTAGGGGTTTCAAAAGAAAAATAAAAAAATAGAAGTACAGAAACAATAAAAACAATAAGGCCTATGACTCCACCCACGCCACTGTCCAACGGCCTAGCGACCACTCCCGCCTGCTGCCAACCGCTCCGAGCATGTTAGATTTGCATGTTGAACTAATGGACTTGTTTAAATCTTATGATCAGTCATTTGCGTGTTTTGAGATTTGAATTTTCAACTATTATGTTGTTTGTTTTTGTGTGTTTGTGCAATTATATACTTGTTTAATGTTTATTTCAGCCTAATAATGAGTAGAATTGATTTCTTTTGCTATTGGTACTTGTTTTTAAATTGTTGGGAACTGTGTCCAAAAGCGCGCGCTCGGGCGCCAGATGGCCCCTTGCGCCTCGCCGCGCCTAGCGCCTTAGACAACTATGTTGGATTCTTTTATGGTAATATGCATATTGATTTTGTAATACTAATAATCTAGTTTATATAGTGGTGGTACAAATGCGTATTTGTCGCATATTAGTCTAAGCAACAAATGATCGGTGATTTATTGGTTCTTCAAATTAAAGATAGTTTTTTGTTCTAAGTGGATTAAAACTGGATTTATTACGTGCTTGGCTACAGTGAATGAAGTACCTTTTTGTTGATCGTGCAGAAACACAACACCAATTCAACGCCCGAGAAAATGATTGGGGTTTTACATCCTTCATGTCGCTTGCTGAGCTTTATGATCCAAGTAGAGGTTTTCTTGTAAATGACACCTGTGTAGTTGAAGCTGAGGTTGCGGTCTATAAAGCCATGGATCCATGGTTATATGATTCAAAGAAAGAAACTGGTTTCGTGGGGCTCAAGAACCAAGGGGCGACCTGTTATATGAACTCTCTCCTTCAAACATTGTACCATATTCCTTACTTCAGGAAGGTTAGGATCTTTGTTGGAAATTGTATGAGTTGTTCAAAAAGTTCGGTCACAAATGGAATCATGTTTTTCGTTGTTTTGTCAGGTTGTATACCATATGCCAACTAATGTTAATGATATGCCATCTGCAAGTATCCCTCTGGCTTTGCAGAGTTTATTTTATAAACTTCAATATAGTGACAGCAGTGTTGCGACAAAGGAGTTAACTAAATCATTTGGATGGGACACATATGATGCTTTCTTGCAACATGATGTACAAGAACTTAATAGAGTTCTTTGTGAGAAGCTTGAAGAAAAGATGAAGGTTCTTAAATTACATATTAGTTCTCTCAGTTTTTTCAATTTTATATATTGTGCTTCGCTGACTATTGCCATACTGTGGTTTAGAGAACTATTGTCGAAGGTGCTATACAACAATTATTTGAAGGACACCATATGAATTACATCGAATGCATCAACGTGGAGTACAAATCTAGTAGAAAGGAGTCATTTTATGGTACACATATTCAGTATTTTACAACTTCCACAGTTGCACTGCCTTTCTGCTTGCATTCTATTCTATAAACATCTCATCCTCTGTGTAGATCTTCAGCTTGATGTCAAGGGCTGTCATGATGTGTATGCTTCATTTGATAAATATGTTGAAGTTGAACATCTAGATGGCGATAACAAATATCACGCTGAACAGTATGGTTTGCAGGTGCGTAGGTTAACTGGAATTGACAAATGTTATGCATTTAACTTTTTCAGGATTGATGTCCGGGTTATTTTCTGCATTTTAACTTTATCATTGTTTAATTTAGAGTTGTTCTCCGGGTTATTTTCTGCTTGTCCTTGCATGGTTCTTAGTGGGATAGCCACCTCCCTTCTTGTTGTTTTTGTTTTTTAATTTTTTATGTTGGGTGCGGGTTATGCCAAATGAAGTTTTCTTAGTCTGATGTCTATTTCAGGATGCAAAGAAAGGCGTATTATTTATTGACTTTCCCCCAGTTCTCCAGCTGCACTTAAAGCGATTTGAATATGACTTTGTTCGTGATGTTATGGTAAAGGTGAGCATTTAAAAAATAGACTTTTCTTTTCTCTTCGATTATGAGCTTGCCTGATACTTTTGTATCAATGTCATGTACATGGATAGGGGATGATGAGGTGGTTTGGCCTTTTATAGTTCCACTTTATGTAGTTTGAGCATTAAGATTTTGATCATATGAAAGATAATTTTACGTAAAAAAGGCTGATAAAACAACATTCTGCTGACGTTCAAATGTGATTTTTGTGAGTTAACATTTTGGATATGCATGAGATATAGATAGGTATCTGGCGCAACTCTAAGTTTGATTGCCATATGTTTGTGTAGTTCTTGCATTGGGAGAACTATGGAGTCCAACTTTTGTCCTCTCCACATAAAAGTATCCTTAAGTGGATATTATCATTATTGAAACTCAACACAGGTGCCTAACATGGGTTTGTTTTAGAATTGGTTTGGGGCATGAAACAATATGACTCATGTTCTTTGCCTTGGATAAACCTCATTTTTTGTTTGCCTTCTACATAAACTGAAGTATTTACATGTGCAATGTCCTTGCCACAAGAAGTGGTTTCCATTTGGAAGAAAATGCCCTTTACACTTCGATATGGTTACATAGAATGCAGAGCTTGTTTGTAGTTCATGCCTTTAGCCCATCATCGTTGTGATGTTGCATCATTTCCATTGCATAAGTAATACCACACGAATGTTGTTCTGCAATAAATTGCGGAAGGTTGGAGATTGCAAGATGTTGATGGATTGTGGGTTCAAGGGAGAATTAGACTAACTATGTTGGATACTGGAGAATCAATGGAGATCACTCTTAAGTATTTGGATTAACTCATATATGGTATAGGGGAACTACTATCAAGATATAGTGAAATATGCCGTTCTATGGCATGGAGGTGCAACTAAATGACTTAGGTTGACGGTTCAAGCAATAATTATTCTGTTTGGTATATAAACATACATAGTTCTCTTTTGCTTAAAACTCGGGTTGTACTTGTGAACTCCTAGCTGTCATTGTTGTTACGCATTGCTACAATTCGCACTAGAGCTGTTTAAGCTGAGATTACTGATGCATTTGTAGTCTTATCACACTTTGAATTCCTTGTAGGTTAATAATTTGTTTACTTGATTATGATGCAGATAAATGACCGCTATGAGTTCCCTCTTCAACTTGATCTGGACAGAGATAATGGCAAATATTTGTCACCTGATGCTGATAGAAGAGTGCGCAACCTTTATACGCTTCATAGGTAAGAAAAGGAGAATTTTACCATCTATTTGAGCATCTTCTTATTGAACAATCACTTGTTATTCTAACGTTTTGTTTGGATATAAGCGGTTTTTGTGTATTGCTTCAATTTACATTCCTTCAATCTCTATAACTTAGTGACAAGAAAAGCAAGATAGTTCAAAGCATTCCATTTTGTAGGATCTTTTTCCAGTTTTAGTTAATAATTCTGGAATTCACTTTTTCCTTAACTTCTTGTAGTTTTACCTTTTGGCTTAAGATTTACTTGTTTTGCTTCACTCTAGATTTCAAGTTACCTTATCCTGGATTTTGGTTCTAGACATGGCTGAAAATTTGTCTACTTCTCTGAATAATATTATTAAATTCTTAAGTTGATATTTTTAAAATTTTGCTTCTGTATGAGTTACAGGTTTTATGTTTTATTGCCACTACGAATGTTTGAGTTACAGTTGTAGGTTTACTTTTTTTTTTCGTAGAAAAAAAGTCTTTTGGGGATAAGTATGTAGTCACTATGTTTGTAAGCTAGGAATATATGTTTATAGCTTGAATGTGTTTGAGGTTCTGTTCTATTCTTCTTGAACTCATCATGAATATGTGCTATTCTCCACCTGTAAAATCTGGAACCATCCATAATATATATTTCTTTTGTCAACTTTGTTCTTTGCAGCGTATTGGTTCACAGTGGTGGTGTGCATGGTGGACACTATTATGCCTTCATAAGGCCCACTCTCTCCAGCCAGTGGTATGTAGTTCATGTTCAGACTTAATCATTATTATTTGCAGCATAAAACAAGTACCTCCTATATTTACTAATATTTGGTTCACAAGCTATCTTTCTTGTTCAGGCGTGAATTTGATATATTTTTTTGTTCTTTCGGTTAATTTATTTAAGTCGTAGCTGGTGCTCATTATTATATCATGGTCTTAGTACCCATGAAAAAATTATTTAGTCAGCATGTATCTCAATATAATTTTTGATAACCACTATTTCTTATTGAATTGCGAAAAAGAAATCATCCTGAGTGCTTGTCAGGTATAAATTTGATGATGAGCGAGTGACAAAAGAAGACATGAAAAAGGCTTTAGACGAGTTGTTTGGTGGTGAAGAAGAAGTAGGTTTTGCCTGATTCTTTTATTTATTTACTTTTTTTTGGCTCGGTAAATTAAATATATATTTCGAAGGCAATCTTCTTATTTCTTGATTCAACATCATCTTTGTTATATGTTTTCTCAGCATGTAATCCAAACAAATCCGGGAATTAATAATACTCCCTTCAAGTTTACAAAGCATTCAAATGCTTATATGCTGGTGTATATACGTGAAAGCGATGCGGATAAGATAATGTGTCACGTTGATGAGAAGGATATTGCTGAGCATCTACGGGTATGATGCTGAAACATATGGTTTTGCATGTGAGAAAAGATGGTAGTATTTTCTTTTTTGTTTCCTAATACACATGGCTTTAATAAAGATTATGATGCCAACTAGGAGAGGCTGAAGAGAGAACAAGAAGAGAAAGATCAAAAGAAGAAAGAGAAAGCTGAAGCACATCTTTACACAATTGTGAAGGTGAAGTTACTTTGGAAGTAATTGGTCTCACCTTTTTTTTGTTTAACTAGGAGCGAAGAATTTGCTATTGATAGAAGTGAAGAAGATTACAAATACTTAGGATTAGAGATCCCGACAAGCAAACAGAAGAGCTACAAGATAACATTTCATTTTCTAACTAATCTGAGACATGATAATTTAATATCTTTTATGATTAGATACCCACAAGGCAGCCCTATCTTTTCTCTTTCTCTTTGAAATAGGGTTCTAGCGGTTCTGAATCTGGTTTGGGCTGCCCCCCAGTCCATTAAAGAATGTTTTACGATAAATACGGGCAGATCCATTAGCAAAAGAGCTAAATTGTGTTGGGGTATTGTCGTACAAGCTTTATGTTGGTCGATTTGGCTAGAAAGGAATAGGAGAATATTCTATAATGTCGAGGAATCCTCAGAATAAATATCTATGTAGAGTTTTGATACAAATAACCTGCTGGAATATCTGGATTGAGAGAAACAAAAGGATCTTCGATGACAAAGAGGATTCAATGGAGGATGTCTGGGCAATACTTAAGTATAGGGTGACTTGTTCGATCTCTAGGCATAAGTACTTCAGGGATCTTTATATCTGATTTAAATAGAGATTTGAGCATTGTGCTAGTTTGAATTTCTGGTGCTGTAAATATGGATATGGGAAATCTCTTCCCATTTTAAAACATTTTTCAGCTTTCAATAAAAGTTGTTTCATATAAAAAAAAGAATCATCAGAAGAAGTATGGGATAAAGTCAACATTAGGGCTGCATGGTGGATGTCCACTCATAAAGAATTTAGGGGTTTTCACACTTATGATGTTATAAGAGATATGAGCATTGTACTATAGCCGTAGGATTTTGTTGTCTTTTGGGGATTCCTCACCCCTCTGTAATTATCTTTTTACTAATAAAGTTTCGTTTCTTATCAAAAAAAGAAAAAAGAATTTTTATTCCCTTCCATCCATATAAGTAACTATTTGCTCTTAGATCGAAGTAGCTTTAATTGTATTGTTTTTATCCATTTTAATTTGCTTCCAGTTTATTAGAACCATTTGGTGTTTGCAGGTTGCATGTGATGATGATTTTTCTTGGCAGATTGGAAGGGATGTATTTTTTGATTTAGTTGATCATGACAAGGTTAAGAGTTTCCGTGTCCAGAAGATGATGCCATTTAATCTTTTTAAGGTATATATTTTTCGGTAAACCCCTTTCTCCAGTTAGTTGTTTAATATTCTTAGCTGATGTATCTCTTCATATAAGAAGATAGTCAGAAACTACTGTCAGAGTACTATATTAGCTTGAAGCTTTGCAAATAATGGAAGTGAGTAGGGTTATTACTGTTGAATTGCATTGAACTATATAGTTGGAAACTTGTTAATGGTATGTTGATGCCAGAAGTAAGGCCTTTGCTTGCATTTTTTATATGGATATCCGAATGAAGGTTCCTACAAAGAGGATACAGATTCTCTTAAAAATCAATTTTAACTTGATATACCAGATGAACTTCCATAATAAACTTCCCGTGTGAATGCTATGTCTGTACTTAAATTGCTTGAAGCTTAACTTTACGTCTGGTTAATTTGGCTACTAAGTTTATTGTGTCCACTTGTTACTATGTGCTGTTATACACAAAGATTGATCACTTGAAACTTCCCTTATGACGGAAATTTTAATTATATTGGAAATTGGAAAGTTGTGTTAAGACTTAAGACATAATATTGCACTCTGAAACTTAAGGAATTCAGAGTAGCTGTCCAGCTAGATCTGAGAAAGCATACTAGTTTGTTTAAATGGAATGTCATTGCCATGTCAAAAAGTTCTTGATAGGTCCTCAAAAAAATTGAATAACATGAGTAATTTTGTTGTCATAGAAAAGCCTTCAATCTAGCATATTATAGAACGAACAAAAGAAATATAATGAAGAAGAATTGGTATCCTTCAAATATAACTCGTTCCTTTTGCTCTTTCAAATGTACACGTTGCAAATTTTTATGAGTCAATTTGTAGGATGCATCTTTAAACTGCTAAGTGAAATAGTTTTTGTCTTGTTATTTTGAGTCTCACATTATAATATATGGACAGTAGTTTGTTTGTTTATGAGGTCATTTACCGGTTTACAAGGGAAATCTTATGTTCTTTGTGTTGTGCACTTACTTCAAGTAGCTCAAGTCATTTCATATGTTAGTACTAGTAATTCTTCAATACATCATTTAAGGTGTAGCCATCTCATTTCAACTTTAGTCATCTCATTTCAACTTCGGCTAATTATAAAGATAACCCCAGGAAGAAGTTGCAAAAGAATTTGGCATACCGGTGCAGTTCCAGCGCTTTTGGTTGTGGGCAAAGCGCCAAAACCACACATATCGTCCTAACCGCCCATTGACACAGACTGAGGAAACACAAACTGTAAGCAACTTTTTCTGCTTCGGAAACTGAGCACTTGCCTAGTCATTGTGTCTGTATACCTTTTTTGTTGACTAATATATAAGATTGGCGTCTTTCTTATAATCTCTTCCACATTTAGATATGATGGTAATCTGATGTGGTATGCCATACTAAATGTCCTGCCTTATTAAATTTCACAACCATTTGTTTTTTTATAAGTATTCATATGCGAGGCTTTATAGAGCAGCTTACCTACACTTGAGGGGGTATGTTGAAGATAGTGAATTACTGTATCTAACAGCTAGCTGCATAAGCATGTAGATGAGTTTGTCATTGAACTTATTCATTTTGTCTTTTCCTTGAAGATATGGAAAATAAGGAAGGTGGTTGTAATAAAAAAGATAAGGACTGATTACAATAAATTCAGGAGTAGCTCCCAAGCTAGATTATTCTTACCCCTTGGCCTACGTCGATATTAGAAGTTTCTATGACCTGCCACCCTATGCATCCAATGATGTTATCTGTACTAGTTTAATAATGTAGACTAGGTTAGAGCATAATTCATCCAATAGTCATCTAACAGTAATTATGCTGAACATGGAAACACCTAACTATTAGATCCCAAAATCATGCTAATCACTACATCTAGTTATTCTGCTTCAAGAATTAAATTTGGTTTCCTAGAATATATTATCCACGATTTATGCCCCAAAATCACTCCATTCCTATCATGTTGCATTGTGGAACTACTAAAGATTTAGAGTATGTTTGGACTACGCATACTTGCGCCGGGGAATTACTGTCTTTGTAATCATGGAATGGAGAAATAAAGTTGAAATAGTTAAAGTGTATGCTTGTTTCGAGATTGTAAGGGTAGGGTCTTTGTAGATGCCACATGAAATACTTGAAAATGTAGGTGGCTGTGATATTATACTGTCATAAGATGTGTTAGTAATAATTGGATGCTTGTGAAATGTAGTTGTGGTTGTTGGGAAATTAAAAAGTAGAGAGATAATGGGTAAGGATGTTGGATGGGGAAACGATTTTACATCCCAGACCAAACGAGAATTGGATATTTGACATTCATCCGAGTGTAATGGGAACTAAATATGCCCTTATGGACCACTTTGGTTTCTGACTTATGACTTCTAGACTTACAATGCAAACATTGCTGCCCCATTTGTTGAGAATTTTATATAAGTGCTGTGTTTTACATGCACTTATTCTATTTTGTATGTTCGTCGTTTGCAGTAATACTTCATATATTTTTTTTAAGAAACAATTTTTTAATTGATAGATGAAAAATGATTTACAATGGGAAGAGGTTTCCCATCTACAAATTTGCAGCAATCTAGCAAGCTAAGCTATTACAATGCTAAGATCTCTATGTATATTAGAAATGTAAAGACACCTGAAATTCATATGATTTGAAATCCAGAAAGCCGCCCCATTTTTAGTTTTTGCTAAACTTTCTCTATTGACTCTTCTACGTTCTTAAAGATTCTCTTATTCCTCTCGAGCCACACGGACCAGCATAGTGTTTGAATCAGAGGTGCTCTTGATATTTTTGTTTTCATACCTTACACAGTAGACATACCGACATTGTCTGTAAACATGTATCAAAAACAACACAGCGCTTCCACACATTGAATTTTTGTAGTCTATTTATTAACAACAAACACACAATATTTCTTGTACAGTGTCAAATACATAATTGGAGTATCGTATGACAATCAAACTACTTTGAACAATTGGTCCTTGTACCTATATCCAAGTGGGGTCACTTCTGACTCAATGTTTGTATCGTTACTGATATCAATTTTCATGTTTAGGATTACATGTATAACTATCTTGTAGGATAAATATACATTTGTAAGATTATTATCTAAGTGATCGATGTTGTCTTATCTTCATTTCAAGGGTTTACCTTGTTGTAGGTCGGACACTTGAGGGATGTATCTAATAAGGTCCAGAATGCAGAGCTGAGGTTGTATTTGGAATTAGAGCTTGGCCCGGTAATGCAATCTTTTCTGTACAAGCAACAAAAATGCCCTTAAGGAACCTTACTTCTTTATGGTTGGTTGTTTTATGTGTTCGTATGTTATCGTTTAGGATTCGAGGCCTGTTACTCTCCCTAGCAAGGCAAAAGATGACATTTTGTTATTCTTCAAGCTTTATAATCCAGAAAAGGAAGAGCTTAGGTATTCTTTTAGTACATATTCCTTTGTTTTATATGTTTCTTCCTACTACATCCCGAGAGGCAAATATATAAAAACAGATTTTGACAGTTACTATCTACATGCCAGATATGCAGGAAAACTTTTTGTGAAGAGCACGGGGAAACCGATAGATATCTTGTCTAAACTGAATGAGATGGCAAGCTATCCTCCTGATGAAGAGATCGAGCTTTATGAGGTTTTTTTTCAATTTATCACGCGTAATTTATTGATGAGGATCTATGCTGGATCTCTGTAGACCTTCTTATACTCTTCTTCCTTGTACCAATATGTTATCTATCATCTCCTATTTTATATGAAGTGGTTGCCTTACAGGCTAAACATGTTATTTTTTATTTTCCACTTATTCCCACATTTACCACACCATAGACCACCACTCTAGTTTTTGCCTTTTACTTAACTAGTCTTTCACCATGACTGACTTCAGCCTCACTTTTCTTATTTATTCATTTCTGTCTTTTCTGCATGCTTGGGGAGAGGGTAGGAGGAAGGTTTCATAGTATATAAACTATCCTTGAGGTGCATTTATGTTCGGTGGCCACATTTATGTTCGTTCAACCAAAGTGATCATACACTTTTTATGGGGTATATATAGAGGAAATGGGGGTGCATAAAATAAAATAAAATAAAGTTTATATAAAACAAATATCCACCATTACATTTGTTTCCTACAAATTTAACCTATTGAGATACTTGTGATGAAAATAAAATCTTCAAGGGCTTTTTATAGTACTTGAAAGTGAAGAGGTTTTTGTAGTTTCTTGCTATAATGGCTTTCTTTTCTACATCTGTCAAGCGGTAGTTTTTTGGTTATAAACCTTAATATGTTATAATAAACCTCCCTTTCTTGTCCATTAATGCTTCATGTTTGGATTCTAAGTTGCTACATATTTTATGGAATCAAGCATTTTGATACTGTGAAGTCCCAATTGAGTAGGACATAAGTCCTGTTGCATGTACACGCTCGATATGTTTGACCTTAAATTGCATAATTTATATGGTATCAATGTCTTTATTAATTTATTTCTTTATTTTTCTGGTTGTCAGGAAATAAAATTCGAGCCCAATGTCATGTGTGAGCACATTGACAAGAGATTTACATTTAGATCTAGTCAGGTATCTTTTGGTAATAACACAAACGCTATGACTGTGTAGCAAAACTATTTCTCACTTTCCTTTTACTGCAGCTTGAGGATGGGGACATAGTTTGCTTTCAGAAGTCTCTTTCAGCTGAAGCTAGTCAACAACTCCGTTGTCCTGATGTTCCATCTTTCTTCGAGTACCGGCATAATCTCCAAGTACTTTTTCATTAATACCGGTGAATGTTATATTATATCTCTTTCTGTATTTTCTTATTAATGTGTTGTGTAATAGTTTTACAAGCAATAGGTATGCCTTTGTCTCATCCTTGTATGATCTTGTTATGGGATTGTCAAAATTTTCTTGGACTGGAGGACTCAACGGATACAGCGTGCTGTAAACATTTTGGCATATACTGCCGTTACTTGAACAGGATCTGTTCTATAGGTTCATACCTCTGTATCCTTGAGTTCTAAATAAACATTTTGGCGAATGCATACTTTTCATATTCTTCTAACGTTTGGTGGGGTTGCTAAACATTACCTACTCTTGAGGATTCTGGAGTATGAGATGAGATTATCAGCCATAGTGTTTTTGTTACCTGCAGGTTTTGATTATGTGAATTTGAGGAAAGTGGAACTCTCCCTCCCTTACTCTTGGCATTCTCATTAAATAGCATGCCAAACACCTTTGTTTTTGTATTATTTTCTTTTCCGCCCTTGTTTTGTCGTCTGTGTAACTCCAATTTACTTCTAACTGTAGTACTCCCATAGGTTTTCATGACCTATTTTTAATTCCGGTAATTCTTTTATGGTTGAACTTGGGGTTTCCATTACATTTCCCCCCTCCTGACCTCATACACTCACTCATGTGGTTATGTGCCTGATGTTCAGGTTTCTGTAGAGGCCTATAAATACGGGACCTGCAAATTTCTTTCTATGCTAGCTGTCTAAACAGGACTAGGACATCTGGAGAGATAGTTGTGATAAGCTCCTTTACTTCTAAACTCTTGTGACCAACAATCCATTAGTGGCAGTAACCTGCAGAAGCTTGTGTTTTAAACTGCTGTGTGATTATGGCTCAACATTTCTTTGCTGTGTTGCTCCTCTTTGGGATTTTGTTCCTGTTAGTACAATAGTACTTGTATATTATACCACTAGAGAGTAAATATTGCTTGTCGTAAGCTCATTAGTTACGTTGGGTAGTCATGTTCACGGCTTAAGTACTTGGGGATTTGGTGTTATGAGAAAATTGTCAGTGCCTATCTCATATAATTTGTGATGCAGTCTCCTTTGAGAAAACATGCATGATCTATCTTATAAAATAGTCCTATGATCTTGTTGCGTATGGGAGTTGTGTATACTTTGGAAGTTTCACTTTTTCCTGTCTTTTTCCTTCCCTCATTAGCCTACCATGCCTATGCATGCGTACAGGAAACATGAGTGAGTCTGGAGAATGAATTGAACTACTATTAGTCCATGATATGTCGAGTGTGGTGGTCAAACCAGAATCTTATGCTATTGAGAAGGAGAAAAGGAATTAAAAAGAAGCCACGAGATGCTTTTTAGAATGGAAGTGTATTACTCAATTACTCAAATGTTATAAACATGTCTGCATGGTATATCATAACACTGTATCAATAATCTACCTCGTTGAACAAATAGCTTCAAAATCAAATCATACACCACTGCATCAATTTTGGCCTTGGGGTCATCTTTTGGATACTTCTTCCTGAATTGTTGTTTTCAGATTATCATGTTAGATTCTTATGAAAAAAAGATTATCATGTTAGACTTCCATCAGCAGAATTGTCCGACTTTTCTTGCAAAAGTTTCCTTAACTCAGACTTTCTTGTCCAGTAAGAAATAGATCTGAAGTCTAATGACAACAATAGACAAAGATAAACTTTAATATATAGTACCGCATCTCCATTTTCTGAAGTTATTTATCTTTCTATCTTGATATTTTGCAGGTTATTCGTTTCCGGCCTCTAGAAAAGCCCAAGGAGGATGATTTTTGTTTACAATTGTAAGTGCAGTTGACCCATAAACAGTGAACTCGGTTTATCATCTTTTGGGTCAATTCACATTGGTCTGCATTATAATTGCACTGCGATATGTATATATGAAGGTCGAAGCTTGATACATATGATGAAGTTGTAGAAAGAGTTGCTCACCATCTTGGAGTGGATGATCCTTCTAAAATTAGGCTTACATCATGCAATTCATACTCTCAGCAACCGAAGCCTCATCCTATAAAGTATCGCGGAGTAGATAATTTATTAGACATGCTGCTGCATTACAATCAGGTAAGCCATCATTCTACACTGAAAGTCAAACTTCCCCTTTTCCCTGACATATTGCCTTTAACACTACTAATTTGGTCAGACATCTGATATATTGTACTATGAAGTCCTGGATATGCCTCTCCCAGAATTGCAAGGCTTAAGAACCCTTAAAGTTGCTTTCCGTCATGCAATAAGCAATGAAGTAAGTAGACATTCTAGTTAGCCTTTGTGTGAAATTGCATACGAGTGGCACACATGTTTTTATTGTTGCAATTTTGTCAAAATCACAATTTCCTATTCATTCTAATTTCTAGATGGAGATTCACAATATTAGACTGCCGAAAGACAGCACTGTGGGTGATTTACTTGATGATCTCAGGATGAAGGTAACTGTGAATGATAATATTGTTTTAATGTACTTAGTCATCATTTAAGTAGTATACATTCTTCAAACCTTAAATTTGATTTTTCTTTTCCTTTTATTATGGATGTAGAGTTGATTTGTTTTTGTGCTCCATTCATTAGCATAGTTTCCTTTGATGTGTTATGCAGGCTCAGCTCTCTCATCCAAATGTAGAGCTTAGATTGTTGGAAGTATTCACCCACAGAATCTACAAGGTCCTCAACTTCTATTTTTGTCGTTCACATTTAACTCTCGTTTTTCTATTTCATTGTGTATTAATACCAAAAACATCAATGACATATTTTTCTTAACTTTCTATTGTACATCCTAAATAGCCACCTTATTAATGCCTAAAAAAGTGGGTATGAGAACAAGTGGTTAGAGCTCCAGCTACCAAGAACCGACCGTCCTGGGTTTGTGTCGCCATGGGTGTGAGGAATACATCCTTGATCCTGCTTCGATTTTTTTGTTGTGTGCGTGTTACACAAGGTTGGCATGTTCAACTGGAACAATGAGTTATGCAGTACCATGGCCGTGCAGAAAGAATATGCCAATGTAGGATAAGCGAAAATGGAAAATTGGGCATGAATGCTAATACTACTTACTATGTGATGTGTTGTGGATGACTTGCCTAAATAACATTCTGTTTGTTTGAACTACTTGCAATTAATTTTGAGTAAGTCTTACCTGCTATGGCATGAGATGAAAAAGTATTTTGAGGGCCTTCAACAAATTAAAGTAATTTGTTTGTTTGCAAATGTAATGTTCTTCACATGTACAAAATTTGACCATAATTAGAAAATAGCATGTTATATGTGGGCAAGTCTCCCCATGCTTGCTTTTCATCAAGTGTCTAGAGCATGCCAATGTCTGGTGGTCTAATTTAGGAACTGGGTCAGGAAGATGAGTATTTGTGCTTCTAGGCTTATTCCTCTGGGGATATCATTCATCTTCACTTCTGATCAAATGAATTTGTATCCAAAAAGGACGAGCACTTCTCTTACTGAGGTGAAAGGAAATTCTGAGCTCCTTAGCTCTGTTGAGGTTCAGATAGGCAAGGGGAGTACTGTGAGATTTTGGGAAGATGTATGGTTGGGGGATCAACCTCTTAGCACCCAATTTCCTTCTCTATATCGCATATCCCAGTTGCATAATGAATCTATCTGAATTGGAATTTTCACTTTAGCTGAAATCCCAAGAGACTCCGAAATTGAGCCTCTTTGTAGTCTGTTGGAAAGGCTAAGTGGAGCTAACTTACTCCTAGATAGAGAAGATGATAGGATTTGTCTGCTAGAACCATCTTGAACATTCTCTTGCCGATCCTCTTTTGCTTCTTTCTTCAATCAGCCTAGCTTTCCCCTCTCTAATTGAATCTGGAAAACACCGATGCACAAGAAGATTCAGTTTTTTTTTTCATGGCTTTTGGTGCAGGGTAAAGCTCTTGTGATATTGTGCAAAAACGGTTTCCTAGTGTCTTTATCTCCTAATTGGTGTGTTCTTTGTAAAAGCAATTCTGAGGACTCAGATCACACTTTTGTGCACTGTCTTTCCTTTTTCTTTATGAAGCGCTAGAGGCACTTAATTTTTGTTGGGCGACCCGAGTTTCAGCGATTGCTTTATGAGCAATCTGGGCAGCATAGTCAGTAAGAAAGCAAAGACCCTCCGGAGGGTGGCAGTACATGCAATAGCGTTGTCTGTTTGGTTAGAGAGAAACAAGAGAATATTCGAGAATCATGAAGAGTCTATAGGGGAAGTGTAGGACAGAATTAAGTTTAGAGTAGCTAATTGGATATCAGACCACAAAGATTTTAGGGGCTTTTATATCTCGGACGCGCATAGGGATCTAAATATCGTACTCTCATAATGTGATTGGAAATGTACAAAATACAAAGCCATATGGGAAACCTCTTCCCATTGTAACATTCACATTTTTATTAATAAATTTTTGTTTCTTATTAAAAAACAAGAGAAAAAGAAAAAAGGAAATAAAAGCTCATTAGGTTGCTTTCTGCTTTATTAATTGCTTTTTGCATTGTTTTTATTTTTTTATAAGAAACGAAATTGGAATACTATATGTCAATTGCTTTTTACATACATTGTTAATGTTTGGAAAACTAATTTCTCAAGAACCTTGGCATCTTTGCAGATATTTCCGTCCAGTGAAAAGATAGAGAGCATAAATGACAACTACTTGACATTACGAGCAGAAGAGGTTCTCTCTCTCTCTCTCTTCTCTCTCTCTCTCTATATATATAGATATTGTGGGTGGGTATTTATGCATGCTCACCCATGAAAGTACTTCCTAGGACTCGCAATTTCCCATATGTAGCATGCTTGGCCATATAAATCCTTACAGTTTTCATTTCTTGCATGAGGCTAAAGAAAGCGATCCTTACTATGGACTCCTTTATAGGCCATAGCACTTTCACTTTTATAGTGGTTTCTGCTGGAATAGTTCGTCTGGATCATTACGTTTTCTGTTACTTCTGCAGATACCGGAGGAAGAGAAAAATCTTGGTCCACGTGATTGCTTGATTCATGTGTATCACTTTATGAATGAAGAAAATCAGAACCAGATGGTAACATTTCGATTTGTCCCTGTATTATAGTCTAGCATTTGCTTATTTACCCCGAGTTCTTCTATACTTGGGATCTTGGATCAGCAGTCCATTAAAATGCAGTTGTTTTCCTCGCTCTCTTTCCACTTTCATGGTATTTCATTTTGTTTCTGGCAGAAAATTCAGAACTTTGGTGAGCCCTTTTTGATGGTCATTCATGAGGACGAGATTTTTTCTAATGTCAAGATTCGTGTACAGAAAATGTTACACGTGTCAGATGAAGAGTTCTCTAAGGTTGTATTTCACAAACCTAATTCGAATTACTTGAACACTTTAAAGTAATTGCTAGATGATAGTGCATTTGAGTGGGTTACAGTTGTCAAGTTCTGGCACTCTTGATGCATATTGGATGTATATCCACCAGTTGCTGTAACTTTCTGCTTATGTCTATTTCTTTTGTTTCCTTTTATTTTGCCAGTGGAAATTTGCTTTCGTTTCACAAGGTCGAGCTGAGTACCTTGAGGATTCAGACATTTTGTTTAGTCATTTCCAGGTCTCTCTCTCTCTGTCGCTATGTGTGTCTCGTGCACACAAGAAATGGAAGGAAAAATTTTCACTCTCTGTTTGCATCGAGTGATAGCGTATTGGCAATGATGAACTAACATGTTATGATGTCCTTATTTCATGATTGCGAAAATTGGACCCTACAGAGGAGTGGCATGTATATTGCTTGGGAGCAGTATCTTGGACTGGAGCACTTAGATAATGCCCCTAAAAGGCCTCTAGCAGCAAATCAGGTACTCTCAACTAGCCCTTATTCAATTCTCCTGCATTTAAGTTGCTTCTTTGCTCATTGATGTTAACCTTGTTCAAAGACTTCTGGAAAGCATTTATCTGAGTTCTTTGACGTATAAGATCTTTGCTTTCAGAGTATTACACTTTACATTACAGAAAAGAAAGGTCATCAAAATGTTGGATCAAGAATTTCTATTATGACTTTTGACTTCTATCCTCCCTTTTGTGTAACGTGATGTTAGCAAAATACACAACTCTAGTTAATTAACACAGATGAGAGAAAGGAGAAAACATCATTTAGGGGAAGAGAAATATTCTATCTTTAAAATTAGCAGCTAAATTTTCACCATGAATTAAGACTTACATGGATAACTCAAAACTCCGAGCTTTTAGGACCTTGGGAATTTCAATGGCACTGCTGAGATCTGTATAGTATAGATACTTTATATGTATATGTGTATATTTTATTTGGCTGGAGAAGCAAACGCCTTACGTACCTGGCATCCAAATGATAAGGTATTTTTTAAATAAATATTAATGGTCTCCAAGTTACAAGTGAACGTGTTCTTGTTACTTAACCTCTCATATGTGCCTACAAGTATTTTCTACGCTAAATTTTTGTTTTCTTATCCAAGTATTGATTTTACTTGTCTTTTAGCCTCTGAACTTTTTGCTGTTAAAATCTCTGCTTTAATCTAGAAATGAAGCGTTTTATTACCACATTAAAATGAATAACTTTTGAGTATTCCTAAATGATAAAAGAATTTGTCGAAAGATGGCGACACAAGCACTACTTGCATGTGTATGTTAATCTACCTTCGCGTGCATCTGCATATGGGTCAAAATATGATTTGGACTCTAATTGTTGAACCAGAATTTGAGCAATATAAATTGTCCCTATCAGTTTGGAACTAATATCCGTGATTACTGATTATTATTCAGTATCGTCAACCATATGAGAAGGCTGTGAAGATATACAATTAAGAAGGAAATGGAAACTTTAATGGCTATCAGAGGCGAAAGCCCTCTCTTTCCCCACAAACAATTTTGGAGAACACCGCAAAACCATTGAACAGCATTTCAGATCGTATTGGCTCATCCAATGACTTTTCAGGAGCTTCCCTGGCCGTCCGATGTATCTACTGCAAAAAGACGCCCCACCTGAATATTTTATTTGCTTCAATTCACAGGTTTTGAGAGGAATTTTGTCTTGTGTATACAACTGCTGCTTGAAGAGTTGTCCAGATTTTGGTATGTTGCAGTGAAAATATGTATAGGATTTAATGTTTGTGAAGAAAATTGTTTTCATGTAACGGTAAGGAAGCAGAGATTCAAGACAGTTAATGTCTTGTATGTTGACAAATTAGTCTTTTAACAACATTTCAGAGTGGTTAAATCATTGTTATTCGCTTTATTATTGTTGTTGTTATTATTATTATTTATGTGTATATTGAGGGATTAATCACTGATGTATTAAGAGAGTACAACTGAAATTGGTGTTTGAGCTCTTTTCTACCTCCATCAGTAGGAGGGAGTGGTGGACCAAAAGATGTTACTGGATTGGGATAGTTTTTATAATTTGTTTTTTAATAGTACACAAAGAGTGTGTTTGCTTATGGTTTTCCTCAGTCCAAATCTTAATAAAGCACTCATTAATCCCCTCAGTCAAGTTTGGTTCAGTACTCCCCAGTCTTAAGCAAGCACACTGAGTTAAAAGTAGTCATATTTTTGGTATGGTGTTTTTATCAGCTTTCCAGACCCTGTAGGACAACTTTTTAGCGTCTGATGAAATGTTAAGTGGGTGATAAAAGTACGTTTGTTTTGAGATGGACTGCTGTATATCATAGACGAATGTGTTATTATAATTGGGGAAATGAAAAAGTAAAACGATAATTGGTGAGGTTATTAGAAAATGGAAAAAGTAGAGAGGAATATTAAGTTTTGGCGTTTAGTTGGAGGATCTTATCAATTCAAAGCCAAATGCAGGTTGAGTAATTTGACAGTTTGACTTTTAATTACGTCCGTGAAAATGGTTGTTTCCTTTTTCTTCAATTTACTTCTTTTTGTTTGTATATGTTAAATGATTCAAGTTTTAAGCAAGATTTAGCATTTTATTACTTCCCACAATGTATATGCTTAATATTATTTACTTCTTATTTAGTATTAAAGCTCTTATTCTATAGTTGCCCGATAAATTCATTTGCTTTTATTTTCACTCTGTAGAGTGACGTGGACAAAAAGTCTATGATGCAGTCTATGTGACAATGGGTAGAGTTGCAAACGGTCCTTGAATAGTTCGTAACCAAACTCGTTTATGTAATTCAACAAGTAAGTTTTTTGAACTCGTTTTATAAATGACATAGGTTAAAAATGAATGGCTCCTTCATTAAAAGCCCGCAATCAAATTTGTTCAAAACTCAATAGGTAATAGCAATAATAATAAGAAAAATAATAACAGAAACATTAGTATTTATTCTACATATAATATGATATTCTTACATTACCTTTTGTTATAATGAACATTTTTTTAAATTCATTTATTTTGTATGGAGATTTAGGAAAATGTCTGTCAATTTGATGTTCGTGACAAATTAATTAGTTGTTCATGAGTATAAATGTTTACGAATATGGTCAAATACATTAACGAACATGTAAATGAACATAAGTAAACACTCCCAAATGTAGCTCGGCTCGGCTCGAGTTCGACTAAAAATAAAAGAACCACCCATGAACGCAACAAGTTCGACTCGACTCGGACCGTTAAAAATCCTAACTATAGGATGTTTGCAAATAATGTGCTTTTGAAAAAATGATCTAAATTGATTGTTGTAGTGAAATGAGAATTTGGTAGTGTGAGAAAAAATAACTTTTAATGATAAATAAAATAGAAGTTCCAGATATTTAGAAAAAAGCCTAAAAGCACCTAAAAGCTGGGATAGTTGGATTCTCATAAGCTTGCTTATTCAAGCATTTTAAGATTGAAAAGTAATTTTGGATGTACAACTGAGTTTGCAAGCACCCCTATGTCTGTGTAATGGGAAAAGGTTTATCCGTGCAAGGCACCCTCGCCATTGAAATCTCTACATATACAAGTTTCTACAATATTTTCACCAAATCTTTAAGTAATTAAGTATTAAATATACTTATATGATGTACACTAACTTTTTCAAAAGACTCCAATAGTAAAATGTAGGGGGAGCACGTTTTATAGCTGTTCAGAGATATGGAAATCTTCAGAATCGAATCAAAATTCGAAGATATTCAAAGATATAAATAAGTCTGTTATTAATAGTCTGTTATTAATAGTGCTATTCAAAGATAAAATCTGTTGTCTAGTTATAAATAAGTCTGTTATTAATAGTGCTATTGTTAAAAGTATCCTTTTAACTACAAGTAAAAACCGTTGTCTATTCCATGAACAACAACACTTTATATAATAGATATATAATCTGTTGTGTTTGTTAATTTTAACTACAATTTGTATCCAATGTTTAATCTTAAAATTGTTGTCTTTGTTAATTTTAGCAACAATTTTTTCCCTGTTGTTAATTTTCGAATTTAGCAGCTCTTTTTAGCTGTTGTCTTTTATCCGTTGTTCTTCATTTTAAATCGTATCTATTTAACATACAATTTATTAAAAATAGTTATAAATTGAAACATGTTTTCAGGACATCACAAATATGCACTCATTGATCAAAACAATTCTCTCCAATCCAAGACAAAACATGATTCTGTAATATCTAAAAAAGTGCAATTCATAAAAAAGGATAACATTGTACTCCTTGTCTCTTTACAATTTGAATCTAAGACTTCAAAAAATGTTTGGAACTTCACAACAACTTCTTCAAAAGATATGTACCTTTGTTGTCTTCCTGCCAATGGAAATATTATAAACGAGTATGTTAACAAAAGAATGAAGCCGAAGCATAAGACAAAATTAACATAAAAAACCATTTAAGACAATTATATGTGGTTCTATTCATTTTAAAACCACATTAATCATAAACACATAAATCATTCCTAAGAATCCACATTAATCATAAACACATAAAATCACCGGCTGGCCAAACTCAAATTATCACATGAATAAATCAACAAATTGATGATCTAAAATATCAAAAACCAATTTTTTCTAAGAAAGTACGTTAGGTGGAGTGAGACAAAACTAATCCAATACAATTGACATACCTTTCAAATTTAGTCATCATAGACGTAATCTTGGACGATCTGCGCACTCCCAATGAACTTCATCAATGTCTACCACACTGTATTCCGCTTGTTTAAACTATTAAACACAAGAAAAATAATTTCATTTTACGAACGCATATAAACAACAGAAAAGTAATATTATTTATGTAAAAAATTACATTAGTAACATTACCATCGATTGTAGAGAAACCCAGTCAATGGTTTTAGTTTCTTTAGTGATTTATCTCATGAAACGCATTACATAGAAACCGCACTGAACATCATCGGGTTGGCGAGGACCTTAAGTTAAAAACATTGTAAGCATATCCACGTATAGAGAATTTAATGATCAAGAGGAATAGGGAAAAGTACTAAGAAGTATATCCAACCATACAAAGTATATACTGGAGGAAGAATAAAAAAGGCATCTCACATGCAGAAAATGATAAAAATCGCAGCAAATCTAACTTAAAAGTAACTTGATTAAGCTAGAAGAAAGCTCTATGTTACAGGCGAAGAGACAAGAAAAACGATGCTCCAGGTGTTATCTGGAAATTGTATATATAAGCATCTCTTAAAGTACAGGCTCGTTGTCTCAACTGCACACATCAGGCAAATGCTGACGGCCCAGTACACCGTTCTCAATTAAATACAGTTAAAATACCATGAATCACGTGCACTAGGAATTTCACCTGCGATTGAATTTTCTTTCTCAATTCATCAATGTGATCATCAGAGATGCGTATTTTAGAGGATGTCATCTTGTCACCGGATATTGCAGCAAGTTGCTACTCCAGGAGCAAGAGTTTGTCTTGCAATTCCTTTTTTTCAGCACACTGGTAGTAAGCAAAACACAACACTTTAACAAGACAGGCCAATGACTTAAATCACATAAGCAAGAAAAACAATTATTAGAAATACACATACACACACGAAAAAAAAAAAAAAAAACCTTGTTATGCAGCTATTCTTGAAGAACGCGGTTATCTGTTGATTTAATCTGCATCCAAGTATAAACATGCTTAAAGAATTGTATTGCACTTACATTCTTGGCAAATAGGAAATCAAATACTTTACTAGAGGCAAGAATGACAGCGGATTGCCACTTAAGAATAACACAATGTGGACTTGTGGAGGCAGATGGACATAGGAGAAGTGCAAATAAATACCTCGAGCTCGAAACTTTTCTCACTGCACTGAGCAATCAATTTAATGACCGTCCGCCAGAAATACAAACAAAATTAAGACAGTGGAGCTAGCATCAGAGGGCCTATCACATGATTCCACAAAAGAAGAGGCAATCTTTTTTTTTTTTTTTTTTTTTTTTTTTTTTTAAATAAACAAGGATGACCTGCTGCATTTCTATCATTGATGCATTAGCAACCGAAGCTTCACTGCTCTCAGCTATATGTTGTATTTCTTGCATTTCTTGCTCCACGTTTTGAATCTGAGACTCTAAACATATGGAGCTTTTGTTGAGTTTAGAATCTATGTAATAATCAGTTTCTCTAGCAAACATATGGTAGGGAATATAACAACAAGGCCTTAATTTTCTTAAAAGAGCATTCTTGCCACTTGTTCATGGCTCACAAGTTAATTGTCTCCTCTTAGTTTATGAATCAAGATGTATAAGTATTTCATACTTTGCCATGTCTTTCATGCTTTGTAGTAAACTTATAACCAATTTAGATTAGCTTCTCCTAAATTTCAAATACCGCACCTGCTAAAATCGTCTCATGTAACACTATTTCAATTTAAGAAATATGAATTATATATTGGCAGTGCGGAGAGTAGGGCCTAGGAAGAAACATTTAAAGTTATTGAATAGGAAAGAACGCAAAATTTTCAGAACTGAAAGGAATTTGTGGAGCAGTAAGAGTAGCCATATAACACTTATAAAAAGAAAATTGTAGACTACCTGGACTTTTGGGATTTCTGGATCATTTACGGACTGCTCTACCAGACGTTTAAGGGTACTGGTGCTGAATGTAATCTCTCCAGCAAGCATCTTAACTTGCTCAACAAGGAGATCCATCTCACCAGACATCACTGTACCATCCTACGATAATCGACAAGGAACAATAATATTAATCAGAAGTATTTTAAAATGTTACCCTATGGGAAAGGCTCGAGGTCCAACGGCAGCGCATTTCATATAGCTTAGACAAGAACTTTAGAACAAACACAAGATCACCAAAACCAATTGGAGATGATGCCACGTGTGTAGAGAAATGAACATTAGACAAGATCCATGTCAAAGTTTCAAGTTCTTTAACAAATTCTTCATAGTGATACTACGAAAATTGAAAACATTGATTTAATAAAAGCACTCAAGTATTAAAAGGAAATGTGATACATACTATAGGCACTTTAGCCACACAGGTCGAACCACTAATTTCACCCCGATTATTTGTTTCAGATGTAGCAATGGCAGTTTGTGATATATCTTCATTCCATTTGCTGGATGATCGTCTATGTTGAATACCATATGCATCTGATGCAGTAGATAAAGCAGAAGATCGAGAGTTCTTTTGATTCTCGCTATCAAGTTCTAAAGAACCGTCATGCAGAGCATCCAACTTCTGTTGGAGAAAGATAGAAAATGGTGAATGAATAACATGTACATACTGATAAATATTAACAAAACCTAGTAAATAGTTTAAGCATATTATATCTTCTCTCTCTGGTGGGGGTGGGAAGCAGCGAAGGTAATTTGACCATGGCCTTTATATCAAATAAAATGGTTGACGGCAAAATAAGAGCAAGTTTATTTTCTTAAACATGCCTGAACAAACAACTTACATCATTATCAATAATGGAATGACTCCGATGGTGGGATGGCATGTCACTGATGTATCTTGGTATTGTGTTTTTAGAAGAGACAAGTATTAGTTTGGTCAGCCTTTGAATTCTACTCATTAGAGAAGCCTTGGCTTCTTCTTCCTCCTCCAACCTTGACTGCATTTTGACTTGCCCTTGTTGTAATTATATAAATACATAGATAGCATATGTAAGCCAAGTGTTAGCCCTACTCTACAGAAAATAGAGCAAGACTCAAGAAAATACGAAGTGATGGTGATTTTGGCGCATTTGTGGACAATCTCAGGAATTCCACTAGCTAACCATTTGTAGAATAAGAGTCATATATACTTGTTGCTTTAAGACAATAATATCTTCGTGGCTGACACCAACAAACATCCCCATCCTTAGTTGATTAAGTTCTTCTTTGAGACATGATATCTCTCTTTGGTATTTCTTGATCAGTGACTTCTCATCAATTATCTGAAATTGAGATAAACAAACACCATGGGAATTGACCACTCTGATATATGAATCCAACTACAAAGCATAGGTAAACAAACTCACTCTATTACGCGAGGCATATATTTCAACACGTTTGGCCCTGCTGGCAAATTTTAAGGTATTATGGGTCTCCTCCATATTGCTTGATGATGGAGTAATTGTACAAATAAGCTGAGGAAATACATAATTACATGTAACATTCATCAACATACTCCAATCAAAGAGATTACTATATGATCTAATAAATTTATTATGTATTCAGAACAAAAACATGTAATTAAATTAATGGTCTATCATGCTCACCTAAACATGTCCATGCCCACTTAGTGAGGATTGTAGAAGGCGGGTAAGTTTTGGATCCCAATAAGGAACGTGGGATGCCTTCCCTTCACTAAGTTTTCCAATTACCTTAAGATGCAGAAAGTTCAAAACAACAGAGAATGAATGAATCCGTACGAAATGCTTATTTTACTAGTAAGAAAATAATATTCTGGAAAGAAATTTTGTTATCAAACCACAATTTCAATTTCAAGTAAGATTTTGTTCAACTGGGTCCATTACACCTAAGTTTGTTTATAACATGGCAATGAGCTAAGAAAAGAGAAAAATAAAAAATAGTAAGAGAACAATAAGGGGACACCCTGACAGTCAATATATGATTCCAACTGGCAAAAGAGTAAGATCATGTACTCACAATTCCAAGAGTTAGAAGACTTTTTTTGATGTAAGATCCTTCCTTTCTCATTTAACCCAGTTGTTTCAGTTTTTGAACTTTCAGAACCCGCTAAATTAATTAAGTTCTACATAAAAAAAGCAAGTTATTGATGAAATCTTATCTTATCACAAAACAAAGTAATAAAATGTGATTGAGAAACAGGCATACCAACTGTGAGAATATCATACCATCATGATCATTTCCATGTGCACTACTTTCGATCATCTATAAAAAGTAAGCACAAATGAAATTGGGCATCACACAGAGAACTATCAAATTAATTGTTAGATGAGCAGAACACATAATAGTAAGGAACTAAGGAAGACAAAACTGCACCAAAGATAACTGGAGAAAGAATATATGCTACCGTATCACTAGAAATGAAATCAGTAATTAGAACTTAGAAGAATATATAAACTATGAATTGAATGCAGAAACATAGACAAAAATAAATAGTTGCAAAGGACTGAATAGACTTTAACTTAATACTCCTTCATCCCCTAAAAAGAGTCATGTATGAAATCATTTATTGTCCAAAAAGAGTCATGTTTCAAAAGTTAATGACTTGTTTTATTAATCAAACATAACTGGTAGATTTATATAAAAGTAGATTTAGATGTAGCAACCAAAATAACTTGACAAACAATGAGTTAATATTATATTTTTTTCAACCAACAAGAATGGTGTATTTAAACCTTTAGCCAACAATCCCGAGCTACAGAAAAAAGTCTGTTTCCACAGTCATCCAAATATATCAAAACCCACATGAGCCTAAACCAGACATAGTGCACACCATCAAGCAAATAAAAAACACACACTAGAAGAAGAACAATCAAACCCAATGTCCCCGCAAAAAAAAAAAAAAAAAAAAAAAAAAAAATCCATTAAAGGATCCAAGTTAAAATAAATTAAATTTCATATCACATATACATACCTGATTTCAAAATATAACTCAAACTCACCGTCAAGTTTTTTCTAGTTTATAGTTTCCAACGTCCCGTAAAAATATAGAAAAAAGTGAAAATATATCTTGTATACGTATGAGTTTTTGGATTAATAAGATTTATAGAATCATGTATCATTTGTAATAATTAGTTAGAGAAAAGACAATAATTACCAATTCCTGCCAATGACCTCCTTAGAAGTGTAGTCAGTCATCTTGATGAATCCAGCATTGCATACATAGTAGGATAATCAAGTTTTGTAGCTGCCGATAAAACAAATGTTTGTTGAAATGTCGATAATCCTCTTGAGAACCTGTATACTGTACAATAAAAAAGAAAAAGAATCAGGGAAGACATGAAAACAGAAAATGAATAAGAAAACAGAATTGCGATAAATACTCTACATGCAAAATAACGTAGCAGCTGTTTTCTCAAACATAAGCAGCTGATTATCAAATATATTCAAACAAACATCTGAAATTGTAGGATCAATTTTAGCAAAGAATCAGTCTTGAAGTAAAAAAGTAAAAAATGGAGATTCAATTTCTTATGCAAAACTTAGCAGCCCTAAGATTAATCTGTAGAATGATGATACTTAGCTTGTATTCTTAGACAGGGAGAATGACGTTCTTTCTCCTTGGAGTAAGTATATGTGAAAAAATTACCATATAAAGGCATCTTTTTCAAGAATTGAAATAATAGGATTTGGCCCCTAATTATTATTTGTATCCATTTGGTCAGTGAAGTGATCATAGTGTATATACATCAAACTAAACAGGGCATTTGTGAATCAAATTTCTAAGAAGTCAAGAATGCCCATGCAAGGTTTCATATATTTTCCTCAGCTCATGAAAAGTTACCAAGATGTGGCAAATTGATTGCGGCTTAGTTGGTTGATTCTTTTATAATCTATGTCAATAATTGGGGATCAAATCATACCAAACTCCTCACAATTAGCTTAGATGATTGGCATTGTTTTGATTATATTTTCTTATCTTCTAAACAAAATACTACAACTAACTCATACAGGACTATACATAAATGTATCTATCTATAGATAGCGGTATTCGCTATCTTCTTTCAGATTTCCAGCTCAGCAATATACAAGCTTCTCCTTGGATATTCAGCCCTTGGATTGCAATAGCCATCCTTCTGCCTATATCAATCCTTAACTCCCATTTATTACAGAGGGGCCTGCTGTTGCCATCCTTGTTTACGACAACACCTAGTTCAGTATGCGTCCATATGCCTCTATATGTGATCTAATAAAATTATTTTGATTTCTACTGCTGAAGCAATACTAGGGACATGTTTTCTTTGCTTTTGGCAGGTAGACATTACCTGATACTAGTCTGCCCACCTGCCAAAAGCAAAGAAAACTGCAATAATAGATATCAACTTCCAATAAACAAAACCAGATTTACCATGTGATAGGAAGTAAGGGGACAAATGATGACGTGATTATACCTCACCACTAACTCCTAATTAGTTCGTAGTTATCAAATCATTAAAAATAGCGAAAACCATGTAGAAGAAGGAAATACAAATTCATAATCAATATTTGCAACTAATATTGAACTAATGAACTTTGGAACATTGAACTACAAGAACAAATCTCTAATCCTATTTCCAACAGTAACTTCAACAACAATAACAAAATCGTTAGTCATTTTATTTGCTCGAAACTGTAAAAGAAATCGCCAATAAAATAACAAATAGTAAAGAATATTAGAAGAAAAGTTAAAGAGGACAAAGAGTTGTAAATTGCACCATCGAGAAACGAGAGCGATATCGACAAAGCATAGAGCAGAGAATGCAAAGCGAAACATTCTCATTGTAACACAAATCCATCAATCAACAAGAGCAGTCTCAATTCTATAAAACAAAACCATTAAATAGCAAAATGAGAATTTAGTTAAGCAGTGACCTAATTAAGCAGTGAGCACAATTGCGTCATCTGCCTACTTAATCTTCATCTCCATGTTCTTCGACACAGATTGCCTTCAACACATCAACTCATTAGATAGAAGAATCTTCCATGAAATTTTTTCAACGGAAACTCAAATAACTAATCAATTAGAGATTTACACTTACACTTGAACCTTATGACGATAATGGCAATGGTGATTCTACTAAAATTCTTCTGAAATCCTTCATTCCTTTTGGGTAGGTAACTAAAATTCTACTGAAATTGTGATTTGAGAGAGGAGCGAGATAAGGAAAGAAGGGTGCTTTTCTTTTGCGCGGATATCTGATTTGGATCTTGTTATCTCATTTGAGCTAAGTTAAATAATGTTATTTGATTTATGCTAACTTAAATAATGTTATCTGATTTGGGCTTTGTTATTTGATTTGGGCTATTGAGATTTAAATAGTTCAATGGGCTAAGTTAAATAGTGAATCGTTCAATGGTTTTTGTTACCTGATTTGCTTAGTGAAATAGTGAATCGGTCATTGGGTTTGGTATTTGTTATTTATTTGATTTGGGCTTTTTTTTCTTTGGGGCATGGGAAAATTCAAAATGTAATTCATGAAAAATAAATTAATTAATTACTTTTTGAGTTCTAACATATGCATATAAATTAAATAATTCCTCTATCCCAAATGAACTTGCACTGGCCCCCCGACACACATATTAAGAAAAGTTGTTTTTTGATAAATGTTGACTTAGTCAAATTTGTTTTTACCTTTATGTGATGACATATTTGTAATTATGTGATTAATGTGGGGTAGAGATGTAAAGTTTTATTTCCTGAAATGAAAAATGTGCGAAAGGGGTGGGACACCCCGATTAAGGAAATATGCAAGTTCATTCGGGACGGAGGGAGTACAATTTTTTTTTGCACAAAATCTGAACATCTAAAAATTGATATCAAATTATAGATAAGAAAAGAAAGTGTTTATATACGAAGAAAGGAAAAGGTGATATATGATGCTTAACTTATGTAACAAAAATTAAAAGTACATTTTGCAATCAAATTATTTATAGCGATTGATGATGGAGCCTCAAAATTTTAATCGGACCTAAAATTAGTTGGCCCATCCCAACTTATTACCCTATTATGATTATCGGGTCGGCCCGATAATTCCAATGAAGACTTTATTAAAATAAAATGCAATCTATAAAATAAAATCATAATTATTATTTTATTTCAAATATATTATTAATTATTAAAATTACATTGAAGATTTTATTAAAATAATAATTTTACAACATAATAAAAGTATTACAAATTATAATGCTTTTTTTACAACAGATTTCCAAAAATATTGAAAATAGTGTTGTCTGGTGGAACAATGTATTGTCAATAGACAACAAATTTGAGCAACTGTCGTTAAAAATGTTGTCTATCTGTGGAAAATGCGCTATTGAAAACCGTTGTAAAATTGTTATCAATCAGCGTGTGTTGTCGCTAATAGACTACAAATTGCAGTAAAATTGTTGTTAATTCATGAATAGACAACATTGCGGAAAAAACTTGTCTTTTAATTGTTGTCTATTTATGAAATTGTTGTAGTGGATTTCCAAAATAAAATCTCCAGAATTGCTCTGTTGATCGATTCAATTCCTTTCGGAGATAGATTTATTCGGTCCCTTTATTCGGAGTTTTCCCAATTAATCTTATTAACAAAATGCATGAAAGAATTATAGCATTGTCTTTACAATAATATCATATTGTTAAACAAAATGTAATATTAAACAACTTATAGGTTATATAGTAAGATAATTTTCAAACTCTAACTTATAAAACAATTACAAGTTACTAAAGTAGGTGTCTCGTCTAAAAAAGAGTAGCACTAGTTATAAAGTAATCATCTATTGATAATCTCTTTGGATATTTTATCGATTATTTTTTATCAATAAAACTTTCTTCGTATACACTATCAATAAGATTTGCCTCATACACATGTTTCTTGTTTTTTTTTTTTTATAAACACTTTCAAACAATATGGGGAGGACAGACGATAAAAGTGAAAAAGTAAGAACAATATGACTAACTACAGTAAAATCAAAATTGACCTCAAGAGAATGTGAATGCACGAGAAAGATGAAGAATCGAAGAAGAAGAGAACGAGCAATAAGTCGTATTTGTTTACAGAGGAGTTCAGGTGTAGGATAGTAACTATGTGCAGTGAGTTCGGGACTAGGCTTTTTACCTTTATATGTGGAAATAATTTCAATATTATATATCATAATAAATTTTAATGGTTGGATTGAAGAAGTGTAGAGTTGAATTTAAACATGTCATGTAATGTATTTCTTTATATAAAGTATAAACGTATAATCTGGTTCATATATCTATAGCTAATATATATATATATATATTTGTTATAAAAATTATTTATTATAAATATTTTATTCATTATTAATTACTAAAATCTTTTATGAAATTATAAAACAGTTGTAATGTTATACATGCACTATTAAAATTTACTAAAATTTATAATGATTCAATATCATAATATAGAAGAAATAAATTAAATGATATATAAAAAAGTTATATAATTAATTACTTAGAGTTTGTTCTACTCGTTTCTATTTCGATTTTTCGGTTCGGAGAGGTTCGGTTTTACAACAAAAAATACTCGAATTTGGTTCAGATAAAGTCAAATAATCAACTGATATTATCGGTTCGGGGTGCTTTCGGTCGGGGTTCGGTGCAGAGAGGATATCTTCGAGACTCGTGCTCACCCCTAGTAAAATGCACTTACTTGATTTTTTTTATCTTTTTAATTGACTTATTCAATCAAATCTAACTAATTTATAAAATTAAAAGAATTTAATTTGCTTAAACTAGTAAAACGAGATAATGATTATTGAAATATATTCTTATTTTAGAATAATAATTTTCTTGCCACCCGAGCTTGGCAGATGAGCGCCTTCTGTGATATATGCTTTGACCTCAATTGAGAAGATTGACAGATGAATTCCCTTGCTCTCTCCACCACCCTCTGGACTCACTTGCTCATAAACTCAAAACACAACGAGATTAAAGCTAGACAATCTCTCATGTTGCTGGCCTGTCTGGAGCACAACAACATGAGATTTACTAATTGGATGTAATCAAGTTTATTCGATTATGTTTTTGATTGAGTTAATTAAGTAACACCTTTCAATTTTTACGAACATCTTAGGTATTGTGATATTCATGGCTAATAACTTTTGCATTTCAAATTATGCTTGGATCATTACATATCCTAATTAATAAGTAAAGATGGGATTTCTCTCTATTAGAAAAAATAGTTAGTGTTTCTTATGAAATAGATAATGATATTACATCGAAAGAATAATTTTAATCTTAAGCCAGTGTCATTTAAATTATCTTTATCTCCCTAATTTTTATAAATGTGAGTTGTTTCTTGTAAATTAATTTATATATAAAAATACTAAAGTAATTTGATAGATATTTAACAAGGTTATTACAACATTTCTAAATGAGGATTGAAATAAATTTAGAAGGTGCCGTTAAATGAGAGTTCAATAACTTTGATTAATTTGAAAAAAAAAAATCATCTTCTAAATAAATTTAATATCATAATAAATGTAACTCATGAGTTTGCTAACAATATTTCATAAGCATGTATTTAAACTTTTATTTGATGTTGTTTTTATCATTTTCAGTTATTAACAATTTAACCTTTTATACCTTTCCAATTTTAATAAATTGATGCATGTAAACATATATAATTTTAGAGAAACATAAAAAATAAGTTTATTCATGAATCTTTAAACTAATAAAATATGGTAATGTTGATGTTTAAGTAAAATAGTAGAGGTAACTTAAGAAATATTTTGAATTTATTTTATTGAAAATTATTGTTTTAGTTGTGCTATATGTTTTAGATGAAAAGTCTAGAAGGTTTCTACAAGCACATATGTAAGAATATATTTTGATATTATTTTTATCACTCTGAGTTGAGGATTATAAAATATCATATTTATGTCGTTCTTAATTAACTATTGATGTAGATATACTAAAATTCTCTAAAATCATAGACTAATGAGATGAGATTTTATGATTGATTTATAAATATTAGTGTTTAATATATATTATAAGCAAACATGACAAATATTTTGACTTGTTAATTTTTATTTTATTTTTTATTTTTTGGATGTATTCATTTACTTAGTTCTGTTATAACTAAAGAACATATTTCTATAATTTTAATATAGATATGAAAAGAAAAATAAATCAAATGAGCTTCATGTAACATTGAGTGTCATTGATTTCAAAATAAAGCAATGTAGGACACAAATGAAATTATGATTTTTAGCATATTGTTGTAGGATAAAGCTGACCTTAAAAAAATTAAGAAGAAGAAGAAGAAGAAGAAGAAGAAGAAGAAGAAGAAGAAGAAGAAGAAGAAGAAGAAAAAACAATATATATAATTTTGTTATTAGTGAAAAATGGTGAAAATAATCTTTATCATAACTTTTAGTATAATTCCTACTTTTACGTTTGACTAAAACCGCAAAACCGCAACAAACCAACTGTGACCGAACATAACCGCGTACTTATTTTTCCACATAAATCGTGGTTTAATTTAAAATAAGAAATTGAACCGTATATTGCGGTGCGGTTTAAATTTATTGAGTAAAACCGCAAAACTACACCGTGAGCACCCCTAGTCCCAGCCCTCACCCCCACTCACCCCCAAGCCAAAAAATATTTTTTTTTTTGGTACTGTCTCATCCCCTGCCCCAGCCTCACCCTGCACCCGCACCCCACCCCGCCCACCTCCAAGCCAATTTATTTATTTATTTTTATACTGTCTCATCCCTTGCTCCAGCCCCCCCCCCCCCCCAAACCCCACCACTCCCACCTCCAAGCCAAAAAATTACTACTTTCATCCCCTGCCCCTGCACCAGCCTCATCCCTTCCTTCCCCCTCCCCCCACAATCCCCATCCCCGACCACCCCTCCCCCCCACCTCCACCCCACCCCCAAGTCAAAAATAAAAAAAATAAAAAATTACGCATTCACCCCATGCCCCCTCCCCCCCAAGCCCCACCCCCAAGCCAATTTTTTTACGCTCTTATCCCCTGACTTCCAGCCCCACATAATCCGTGGCACATGTGGCAGATCCGTGTCACATGTGGCGGATCCGTGGCAATTGTGACACGACAGTTAGAAATGGTAGAATTACATAAATTCGTGTCAAATGGCAATTCGTGGCAAGTGTGTCGTGGCACAAATTCGCGCAACACACGATTCGTGTTAAGTGTGTATCATATCAAATAAAAATTCGTGGTAATTGTGTGTCGTGATAAATACATATCTTGTGAAATGTATTTTGCAAGTGCGTGTCGTGGTGATATTGCCACGACAATAAGAAGGATTATACAAAGTCGTGATAATTGTGTATCTTGACAAATGTATTAGAATTCGTCGTAAGTGGGTGTCGTAGCACATGTGGCAGATCTGTGGCAATAGTGACACGATCGTAAGAAATGGTAAAATTATACAAATCTGTGGCAAGTGTGTATCGTTTCAAATGACGTTTCGTGGCAAGTGTGTCGTGGCAGAATTTGCAAATGTATGATAATTCGCGGTAAGTGGATGTTGTAGACACATGTGGCAGATCCGTGACAATAGTAACACGACCATAAGAAAGGGTAAAATTATACATATCCATGAAAAGTGTGTATCGTGTCAAATGACGATTCATGAAAAGTGGGTATCGTGTCAAATGACGATCCGCGGCAAGTGCGTCGTGGCACAATTCACAAATGAATTAGAATTCGTAATAAGTGGATGTCGTAAAACAAGTGGCAGATCCGTGGCAATAGTGACAAGCCCATAAGATACAAATCTGTGGCAAGTGTGTATCGTGTCAAATGACGATTTGTGGCATGCGTGTCATGGCACAATTCGCAAATGAATTAGAATTTATGGTAAGTGGATGTCGTGGTACGTGTGACAGAGCCGTGGAAATAGTGACACGATCATAAGAAAGGGTAAAATTATACAAATTCATGGCAAGTATGTATCGTGTCAAATAATGATTCGTGGTAAGTGTGTCATGGCACAATTCGCAACAAGTGTGTGTTGTAACACGATTCGTGGCAAGTGTATATCGTGTCAAATGAAGATTTATCGTTATTGTGTGTCGTGACACGATTTTTGTGGCAAGTATTTGTCGTAAAGTGGGATTTTTTTTAAAAAAAGAAAAATCTCAACAGTACAACATAAATATTTTTTTTAGCTTGTGGGGTAGGGGGTGGGGGTTGGGTGGGGGAAGGGTGGGTAGGTTTGGGAGCTGGGGGACAATGAGAAGGGGGGTTGGGGTGGTAATTTGGGGATAAGGGAGATGGATTGGATAAGGGGTATTTTTATAAATGGCCTAGTCAAAGTATGACTTATCAGTAATGGTCTTACTTATTCTAAATAATAAAAAAATAGCCTCTTGTTTAAACAACTCATGTTTTGACATATTAAACAACTCAGTTGTTTAAACAACTAGGTTATTTGATTAAAAAATAAAAACTCGGTCGTTTAAACACAAAACAACCATGTTGTTTTAAACAACTCAGTCGTTTTTATACAAATTACCATATTGTATGCACACTTGAAGAATGAAAAAGAAAACTATCATATAAGTATATAATCACAACCTTAAATTTTAAAAAAAACATAATGTTTATAGATTGAGAAGTAAAATAAAGCAGACTATATAAGAAAACTCACCTGCAAAAATAATCCGAATATGAATGATGATGGAGCTATGAAAAAGAAGAAGAACATAAATGGAGAATTGAGAGAGTTGGGAGAAAAAAATGAGAGAAAGTAGGAAGAGAAGAGAAAAGAGTGAATACATAGGAGGAAGAATGAGGGGGAAATCAATTATCTTTCAAATTTGAATTTCAAAATCTGAATATATATATATATATATATATTTTTTTTAAAATTTAGTCAAACATGAGGAAGGCTATTTTTTATTATAAGCCGGGTTATCCGGCCATATTTGATATATACCACATTGGATAAGGATGTGGTTTGTATAAGGGGTTTACTTTGTTTGTTATCTAAGAAGGATAAGGATAGACTAAAATTATATTCCTTCTGTCCCGGCTTAATTGGCCTACTTGCCTTTTTGGTTTGTCCAATAACTTTGCTCGCCCAAAAAAAGAAATTTCTCTCACAATCTCTACCCTCAAAATCTCCACCCTCAATCTCCACCTTTGAAAAAGTCAAAGATTCCACAAAATTTGTTCTTTCTTAACCTTCGTGCTCGGTCAGAGTAGGCAAATTAATCCGGGACGGAGGTAGTACTATTTTTACAAGGTGATTAGAATTATACTAAAAGTTGAATAAAAGATCATTTTAAATTTTCTCCATTATTGTTACTCTAAAGAAAAGGTGAAAAGATACACAATTTGAACAGGTGAGCATAAATAAAATAAGTTTATAACAATTAAGTAGGTTCCTAAGAACCAATCAAGGATTTTAGAAGGCCTTTGGTTTAAGAAAACGAAAACAAATCACTTAAAAGTTATTATATAATTATGTATATTTGTGGTTTATTAGCTTTGACATTTAAAATTATTGGACAAAATTTAAAATTGAGCCATTTGCTATAAGTCCGCCTAACTTTTGTGGTTATGTGCATTTGGTCATTTCTACTAGAAATCATTTACAACATCCAATAAGATGGACTTTTTCTAAAAATAAAATAAAATAAATGAATATCCAAGAAAACATAAAATAAGAGCTTACACATATAACGTGACAATATATTCAAGCAAGAATATGTGTTGTGTTGATAGAAAAAACAGTATCGTAAGTATTCTAAATATTTTTAATCATCTAATAAATTCCTTAGTCATAGTACACCAAGAAATTTCTAGCCAATTTGGAGAACTAGAAGTCTAAATAATAAATAAAAAGTAATAATCCACACATTCACAAAAATAAGATCATTTACACTGCATGTTCATAAACTCAAGCAAAAAATTCTTTAATACATTTTTTTAAATGATTGTAATTCTAAGTTTATTTATTTATTTAATTATTTCTTTATTCATGGTACACCTTTAATTTATTAGCCTATATAATTTAATTAGATGTAATATGTTTGCTTTTATAAATTCATGTGTAACGCACGTAATACTTTACTAGTAAAACTAAAAACCCGAGCTTGTTAGTCAATTTGGGCCTATTAGTTATTGGAATGTGATCTGTAAGTTGGCATCGAAAGTCGTTGCAAATATTAGGTCATGCCTACCTCATATTATTTCTGAGTCTCAATCTGTGTTTATTTCAGGTCGTCTCATTACAGATAATATTCTAGTCGCGTATGAGCTCCGTCGTTACACGAAAAATAAACGAGCTTGCAAGATAGGGATCATATCTATTCAATTGGATATAACTAAAGCTTTTGATAGGATTGAGTGGTCATTCGTTTATAAGATCTTACTTTGCATGGATTTTCCAAAGCGTTGTTGTTGTCTTATTTACGCTTGCATCTTGTTAATTAATTTTAGCTTCATGTTGAATGAGAGTCAATTCGGGTCTTTAATCCCCACTCGGGGTATTCATCAAGGGAACCCACTTTTGCCTTACCTGTTTATTATCTGCGCATAAATTTTCTCTTGCTTGATATTCAGTCGTGTTGAAACATCACGGGTATAAAGATCTCATGATCGACTTCGACTATCTCACTCTTATTTTTCGCGGACGGCACTTTTATTTGACAAAGCCACTACCCTAGAAGCCCATTTCTTTGAATATGTTATTGAGCATTATGAACGTGTCTTGAGACAAAAAAAATTAACCTTGACAAATCGGGAGTGATCCGAAACATGGACACACACACATCCACTTCTATTTATTCAGTTCTTGGCATCCCCAAGTTGACTCTCATGCTAAGTATCGGGATTTCCCTTCGGTGGTCGGAAAAAAGCAAAGAGAAGTGTTTACTAGTATCAAAGATAGAGTTTGGAGTAAGGGTGGACACATTCTGGTTTTACCGACTGAACCGTACCCGAACTGACAATTTGTTACGGACAGAACTGAACCGAACAACAAATTCAATTCGGTAAAAATCGAACAGTCCTTCGATTTTTACCGAGTATCAAAAAAATATACAATATGCATGTTTTTTTATTTGTCATGTTATTTGGGTTTTGTGGGGGTGTCCAGTGGCCAACGCCCATCAGATTAAATAAGTAATAATCACCACCCCATTACCCATACCATATTAATTGACTCAAATGAAAAATTACTGAAATTACTAAATCAATCTAAATCTAATATCTTAATTAGTTAGTCTTAAGGTTGTCAAAATTGCGACTTGACTCGTACGATTTTATATTTTTACGAGCCCAGCAACACCAAACGAGTTAACGCGCTTACAAAATCGAAGGTCTATAAAATGCATCTGGAAGTAGGATTGATATTGGATGGAAGTATGGGGTTGACGTGGATAGAGCTGCAAAAGAAGTTCAATGTAAGTTTTGCAATCGAATTTCGCTTTAAAAATCATTTAGCTTGTACTAGAAAGGACACATAACCTTGTGTGAGTGTTCCAGATGAGGTGAAAAAAGAGATATTAGCAGTGTTAGCTAAGAATGCTGAGTTGGCTGAGAAAAAAAGAAAGATAATGTGTAACATTAATGATTCAGAGGATGAGGAGGAGGAGAAGGAGGAGGTGAAAAATAATCGAGGAAAGAATAAAGGGAAAGGTGTTATGAATTCCTTTGTACGAAAAGGGCTTAGTAGCACAGCGAGTACTCAGACAACCATAAACGAGTTGTTGAAAAGGGAATTGAAGGAGGAAGTTTATGAGCAAATTGCTAGATTTTCCTATGCATGTGTTATTCCTTTTAATATTGTGAAACATGTTGAGTTTAGGAAGATGGTCGATCTTGGCAAGTACGGGGTTGGACTTAAACCCCCCAACTTATTGTGATATAAGGGAGAAATACTTGAAAAAAGAGATGGCTCGCATTATGGAGTCAATTGAGGATCATAAAATTGAATGGAAGAAAACTGGTTGTTCAATTATGTTAAATGGATGGACGGATAGAAAGAGGCGGTCTTTGTGTAATTTCTTGGTGAATAGTCCAAAGGGAACATTTTTCTTGTCTTTACTTGATACATCAGATGTCTCTAAGATAAAAGAGAATGTTTTTGAGATGTTAGATAAGGTTGTAGAGAAAGTTGGGGAAGAGAATGTTGTCCAGGTTGTTACTGATAATGCTGCCAATTACAAAGCAGTCGGTGAGTTGTTGATGGAAAAGAGGAAACATCTTTATTGGACACCTTGTGCAACACATTGTATTGATTTGATGTTGGAAGATTTTGAAAAAAAGATAAAAGTTCATAGTTCCATCATTGTAAAAGCAAGAAGAATAACAACCTACTTCTACGGAAAAACCCCTTTTGTTTTCAATGTTGAGGCATTTCACTAAAGAAAGATATTTGATTAGACCTGCTGTTACTCGGTTTGCCACTGCTTACTTAAATTTGTGGTTACTTAGAGATAATAAAGGTGCATTGATGACTATGTTCACTTCGACGTCATGGAAGTCTTGTAGGTTTGCCTCTACACTTGATGGAAAGCGAGTGCAAGAAGTTGTCTTGGATAGCCGATTTTGGAAGAACATTGTCACGTGTCTTGAGGCTGCGTATCCCCTCATTAAGGTGTTGCAGATGGTGGATCCAGATGAGAAACCTGCCATGGGGTTTATATATGAAGAAATGAGACATGTAAGAGAGTAAATCAAAACCAACTTTAGTGGAGTGAAAAAGGAGTAAGTTTACTTAATTTCATTACATAATGTACATTATACTGTTTCTTGATTTTTGATCATCTATTTCTTTATTTTACTTCCATTATATGGAAAGTTGGCTTATTTTCCTTATTGGTTCATGATTTTACAGTTACTAGTTAGAGACACGTGCGTTGCACGTGATCTATAAAACTTATTAAAAATATACTATTATGTTTTTCTAAATAAATGTCTAAAAAAATTGTATAGTTTGTCAAGATAAAAAAAATACTCCTTAATATATAATTAATTATCTAATTGACTAAATTATGTTTCTCGATACATATGTAACTTGTATAATGTCTTACACAATCTGATAAAGTAATTTGAAGGCTTAATCCTGACAAACTAAAAAAAAATATTAAGTACAATTTGTAATTAAAAGAGGTTTCTTTATTAAAGTTAAACACTTATATTGTTTATAATTACGCTCATGTAGTACATAAAAAAAGTTATGTTTCAAAAATACTTTGTGCCTTAAAAGGGAGTCAAGTTTAAAAAAGACAAAGCATTATTTTATTATGTTAAAGCAAAAATATTAAAATTAAGTATAAGTTAATATGGTTGGATGGTTGGATAAGTCAAATGAAAAAAACAAAGTCGTATATGTGAGCACTCATGGTTTTTAGAAGGTTATGCATTCATCTAACTGACCAAAAACAAAAATAAGAAAAAGTTATACATTTACAATCACAATTCTTTTTTTTTTTTTTTTTTTTTTTTGCTGGGGGATGGTATAAGTTTTTAACTTTGATAAGCTTAAAGATAATTATGCAAATATAATTACTTCATGTCTACACTCCCTTGTGTCATGGATAGTTTAGAAGTCATTAGATTTTTTTTATGTATTTAGTTATCTCACCAAGAATCAAATTGTACTACATAACTTTTGAACTAAAGTTACTTGATGTAACACCAATATTATTTTAAGGTCCACTGAAATTACCTCATTCATATTATACAAATACTATCAAATATTAATTAATTTTTCAATAGGAAAATGTAAATTATATATCTTTCTTTAAATATATTTACTTAAAATTGTGATCATCGAATACTTTGCAAGTAACTATTAATAATTATAGATAAAATAAGTTAACTTTATATTCGAGATATATATTAAATAGAAATATATTCAAGTATGATTTTTCAGGAATTGATCAAATTTTTTTTTTAAAGATCAAATTAAGTTACTTTTTGTTCCCTTCTAAAGTTTTGACTCTTGTAGAGATTAAAGAGTATGATTTTGGAAGATTTTGAACCTCTATCTTCCTCTCTAGGAGAGAAGAGTAGATATTAACTCTTTTAGCAAGTGTTACTAAGCTTAACTAACTTTTGCGTAATTTATATAGTAGGTTTTTTAGAGTTAATTTATTTAGTTACTGTAATAAAAATATATATATATATCAAGTATATATTCACTTGAGTTTGAAATATCACTTTTTAAAAACATAACAAAGATTTGACTCTAAATATGTAGATAATAAATCATTAAATAGGTCACACATTAACTGCATAGTTATAGAACAAATTTGAATAATGAGAATATGTTAAAAAGTTAAATTAGTGATATGCTAAAGAACGCTCTTATATATGGAACATTTCCCATTTAAAGTAACTCTGTAATCTCATCCCATGTTTGCAAATAATATTATGAGATTTTAGATTAGTGTCAAAATTGCATATATTATTTTCATTTTGTCTCTTGATGACTATTAAAATTTATATTTTGTACTTACAATATATACTTGATCAGAAAAATATGTTCATAGAGATAAATTAAATTATACTTAAATCTCATATACACATCAAAAGGATCTAGAGCAAATAATTAATTAATAAAGATCCAAAATTTAGATAACAAGCTATAATCCTACTTTAAAGAAATTTTTAGGTGTTGCTTATCTTAAAAAATAAAGTCCCTTTCTAATTTAGCAACAAAACTGTAATGCATGATTTTTCTTTTTCATTTTTTTATTTGCATCATAAGTATATATTTTTTGCTAGAAATAATATTAGAATTACCTTGTAAAGTATGCATCAGAAGTTATATCAATATTCAATTAAGCGGATTGTCCTTCCATATTGCACTCCATATGGTTTTTCAAAATATTTCATGTCAATTCATATATTTAAGTAAAATAAATCTTATAAAATTTAATAAAATTATAAATTAATGCTACCTTAAGTTTAATAAAAAATAATACAAATAGACAATATATAACTAAGTAATTAATGGATAAGTTTATTAATTCCTTATAATAATTACATATTAGTAAGATAAATTACGTATTTTTCCTTTATATGTCTTCTTATATAAATGAATGTTAGAAGGGCTTTTCTGTCACTATATTATTTTTTAAGAAACCACCTAGACTTTTAAGGAGATGAGCCTGTACTAAAATATCATTGATCAGCGGTGGAAGCTTCAACTCCACAAGCCCTTGCATTCTACTGCTTATTACTTGAATTTTTCACTATCATTATAGCCCAAACTTCAAAATTAGTGCTGAAATTAAGATTGGACTATACAAATGCTTAGATAGGATGGTTCGTGATGAAAATGAACGAAGCAAGATAGACATGCAACTTGAACTGTTTAAAGATGCAAAAGGGTTGTTTGGCATTGAGGATATGCTATTCTTGCAAGAGAGAAACAGGCTCCAGCGAAGTGGTTGGACTCTTATGGAGATGAGTGTCCGAAATTGCAAAAGTTTGCTATTCGTATACTATGTTTGACTTGCAACTCATCCGGATGTGAACGCAATTGGAGTGGATTTGAACGGGTAAGTAACGATTGAAATGAAATTTATATTTGCATATTATAGTATAGTATAACTTGTTTAGTAGTTTTTAAGGGTTTGTTAATATATGTTTTCATATAATATATGTTTTAGGTACATACTAAGAGAAGAAATCGTTTGCTCCAAAAGAAGATGAATGCCTTAGTCTTTGTTCAACCTAAAGTTGAAGGATAAGAAACCCAAAAATGATACAAGTCAATGTCAATTTGAAGAACTCTCCTCGGATGATGAATGGATAGTTGATGAATCTTGTATTACTGATGAGTCTATTGGAAGTGATTTGTTTAGTATCTTTGATGGTGCATTGGAACATGATGAGAATGAAGGATATGAAAATGAGAAAGATGATGATCATGAAGGCTTTGGAGGTCATGAAGGTGGAACCAACATGGAGCTCGAGAATGAAAATGACGAAGAAAATAGTCCTATTCGAATTGAGCCCTCAACCTCAAGAGATTGGAGATAGATTCCAATGATATCCTTAATGTGCCTGAAGATGCTAGTGATGGTGGTGATGATGATGCAACAATCGGAGCCATAAATTCATATGTTGATGATTTATTTTATATGAATTCGAGATTGTTGTCATGTTAATGTTGTATTACTTCCAACTTTGTTAGCTTTTTTTGTCTATTGGGACTTGATGATTGAGACTTGAACTTTTTTGTTTATTGGAACTTGATGATTGATAATTTTGTGATGTAGTTTGCAACTAATTTAATTAGTTCTAATTTTTAGTTTGATTTAACTTATGTAGACAACGCATGATATTTGAGTAATTATGTGATCTTTGAATATAATGACTTATCAATTTTAACACTTTTTATAGTTATACACTTTACTATGTTTAAATTATGCTATATGTATGGTTATTTGTAAAGGTTGTAAAATCTTACGATTTTACGATCCGATTTTACAAGCAGTCTACTGATTCTACGTAAAATCACGATTTTGGCAACCTTGTAGTCTGACTTGCTTACGGGAAGGAAAAATAGAATACATAAAGTAAGAAACTGAGTATTGAGTGAGTTATTAAATTAGGAAATTTCTCGGATTTCTTTGTTCCACCATCTTCCTCCAAAAAGGGAAAAATGACGACATTTGCAAAAAATATTAAAAAATCGGTTTTTTTAACCAAAAACCCAAAAAACTATTTTTATTGTTATTTTTATTTTTATCAAACCGAATATATTAGTTCGATTCGGTATTCGATATTACAGATTATAAAAAATTTCGGTTCACTTAGGTTTTACCGAATGCCCACTCCTAGTTTGAAGTTGTATATCTGCTTGGAAGGAGAAGAATCTAAGTAAGGCGGGGAAGGAAGTTCTAATCAAAGTTGTTATTCAGGTCATTCCAAGCAATGTCTTACTTCCAACTACCCGATGGTGTCCTTCATGGTATTGATGCCCTTGCCCGATGCTTCTGGTGGGGCTGTGGAGATGGCTTACATAAGACATGTTGGGTATCTTGGGAGACCATAACAAAATCTAAGCACCATGGTGACCCGGGTTTCCAAAATTTAAAGGCACTTAACATTGCCATGTTGAGAAAGCAAACATGGCGGCTACTTACTTATCCCTCGTCACTTGTTGCAAGGATATTTAAGGCCAAATACTACCCACCTTCATCATTTCTAGAGGTGACTTTAGAGAATAATCCGTCTTTCACATGACGAAGTATTTTTGAAGGCAAACCTTGTGTCGCTTGGGTGTCGGAGCCTCATTTCTCTGCTGCACAAACTTGTATATGGACTCATCGTTGGCTACCGAAGCCGCCATCTTTTATAGTGAGCAGCCCCGTATATGCACTACCATCTTATGCTACAGTCAATATGTTGCAGATTTCGCTAACGAGGACTGGAACAAAATTTGATCAGATCTATCTTTTGTACAAGAAGAGACAGATGCAATTCTCTCCTTATGTGAGATTAAGATTAAGCATGAAGTTTAAAGAACATTATTGTGCTTCTTTTGTTAATAAGAGAAAGAAAACAACAGCAATTTCTTCCTAGAAATGGAAAGAAACAGTCTGCATGATTTCACGCAAAGCAGCTTTCGCTGCAACACTTATAGAAGTTTATTAATGCCTTTTGTCTTTTCTCTTTTGACTAGGGTTCAATTCTGGGTTGTAATGTGATCCATATATATATGGAATGGATCATTCTTTCCTTTGTAAGCCGCAACATATGAAATAGAAATAGCTTCATTGTTCAAGCTCAAAATATGGTTCAAATCTCAAATTCCAGTTTGATGGCTTATTCTGTTTACTTCATTTATTTTTACTGTTTCTTCATGGTATCAGAGCCATGGTTGTTTAAACCATGAGCTTGGGCAATAACCCTTGGAATCATAGCACAGAACAGTGGCCGCAACTTAGATCTAGATCCGCGGACCACGCTCTCATGGCCACAGAAACCACATCAAACGTCTCTTCCTTGAACCTTTCAGAAAATGATCCCTGAACTCTTCATGGTTCAGACCATCCAGGTATGAGCCTTATCTCAAGCAAATAAACTGGTAGTAATTATTTTCCATGGAGCAAATCAATACAAATAGTTTCACTTGCTAAGAACAAACTAGGATTTATTAATGGTAGTGTTGAGATCCCTTCTGATATCAAACTCAAAGAACAGTAGGAAATAGTGGATGCAAGGGTGAGGGCTTGGCTTATTAAAGCACTAGCAAAAGAGATCTCATAAACCTTTCTGTATTCAAAAACTGCAAAACATTTATGGGAAACTATTGCTAGTCGATTTAGGGACAGCAATGGACCTCAATTGTTTCAAATACAAAAGGAAATCTGCAATTTGTCTCAAGGAAATCAGTTTATAGTTGTTTATTATAATCACCTTCATAAACTTTGGAATGAGTTGTCCTTACTTAGAGCTTTACCAGTTTGTACTTGTGATGTCTCTAAGAAATGGGAAGATTTTGGAATGTCTGGAAAACTGATACAATTTCTAATGGGATAAATGACTCTTATGATCCAATAAGAAGTCAGATATTGATGATGGATCCATTACCTAATGTGGATAAGGCCTACTCCATGATCTTAAGGATTGAAAAACAGAGAAATGTGAAGTGGGAAGCATGGAAAATTTAGACAGCACTGCTATGTTTGCAAGACCAAATGGCACGGGAAGAAAATTCCAAGGCAGGGGATTCTCTCACAATAATAGTTCCAAAGGAGGATCTTCTTTAGGCAGGGGGAGAGGAGGTCCTAAACTATCCAAAGAAGAGAAAGCCAAGTTAGTTTGTGAACACTGTTGTATTCATGGGCATTTGATATCTGAATGTTTCAAGCTAAAAGGGTATCCAGACTGGTATTATGTACCAAAGGAACAAAGAACCTATGCCAATGCAGTGGAAGGCAACCAAGGAAATGATAACAGCAGTGTAGGTGGTTCCAATACTGGAAGTAACTCTCCAGACATAATAGCTATTGTGTAAAAGGAGGTAGCCAAGATTCTTACTGCATAATCACAGTCAAAGGGAGCTACTGATAGCTCAAAAGGCAGATCGCCAGATCCATTCCATATTGATGATGAAGCTTTGCTTTCACACTCATAGAAGGTATTGATGATGAAGCTTGGATCATTGGCACAGGTGCAAGCAGACACATGTGTAATGATCCAACACTCATGACAAACCTCACTCTAATCCAACATACAGCTAGATCACATTGCCAGATGGAGTTTAGAAACAGGTCACACATTTTGGAGATGTCATGCTATCAGATAAACTGACATTAAAAGAGGTGTTTTTGGTGCCAAGTTTCACGTGCAATCTGTTGTCCATATCACAACTTACTATTGCTAATGGAGCACAAGCTGTGTTTAACCAAGATTCTTGTATTGTGAGGAATAATGAAGATGGAGATATATTGCTAACTGGACAGCTAGTTGGCAAGCTCTACATAGTCCAACCAGCATATTCAAAGTAAGCAATGGCAGCTTATGCTTTGTCTGCATCACATTTCACAATGATATTCAGAACCTGGCATAGGAGACTAGGGCATGCTTCACCTGCTTCAATGCAACACTTATACTGCACACCACCTGTAATGGAAGCTCATAAGAACTGTGAAATCTATCATATTTCAAAGCAAACAAGGCTCAGTTTCCCAACTAGTTCCATCAACAGCTCAAGGGTACTAGAGTTGCTGCATATTGATATCTTGGGCCCTTACTCCCAACCAAGCATCAGAGAAACTTCCTATTTCCTCACCATTGTGGATGATTTCAGTAGAATGACTTGGGTGAACTTAATGGCTAGCAAGAAGCAGGTTGTTCCATCCCTTCAACAATTCATTAACATTATCACGACAAAGTTGGAATGCTCAGTTAAGATGAGTTTCGAGCAAAGATTGTCAAGATTTTTTGTCCAATCTAGGGATCATACACCAAAGAACTTGTGTGTACACTCCACAGCAAAATGGAGTCATGGAGAGGAAGCACAGGCACTTGCTGCAGATGGCAAGAGAACCTATGAAGGAATCATGTGCTCCACACTTTCTATGGCCTTACTCTATTCTTACTGCTGCTCACATAGTCAACAGACTTCCCACTAGAGTTTTGAACTGGGAAGTCCCTTATAAGATCATGTTCAATGATGTGGCATCATATGACAAAATGAAGTCATTTGGATGCCTAGCTTATGCCACAGACACTAACCCACACAAAACCAAGTTTGAAGAAAGAGGAAGGAAATGCATTTTTGTTGGATATGTACCACATCAGAAAGGGTACAGATTGTATGATATTGCAAACCATCAAATCATCACATCAAGAGATGTGATCTTTCTTGAATCACCTTACCCCTTTGCCAACTCAGAGACACAACTTCCCACACATGAACCCACCATTCCTTTCCCTTTCTTTAGTGAAGAAGAGCCAAACTTTCATCTATTCCCACTCCTAATTCTGAGGGACCAAACACTGGTTCCACATCTGCACAAAGGCATGATGTTCCACTGTCAGAAGATGAAGATGAACTACATGTTGAACCTGTTAATGGAAATCTAATATAGCTAAGAAGGAGTTCTAGAGCAGTTCAGAAACCTGCACACTTGCAGGACTATGTTCAGAAACTTCTGATGCTGCTAAGTCTTTACTATCTGCTGATTCTTTCCAGAAACCTCCATCACATGCTTGTTTCCATGCTAATCATCTTACTATACCAGAACCAAAATCCTTCAAGGAAGCCAGCAGACATCCTAAGTTGAAGGATGCAATCAAAAAAGAATTGCAAGCACTAGAAGCAAATAAAACATGGGAGTTGGTGGTTTTGCCATCAGGGAAGAAAGCAACAGGGAGCAAGTGGGGGTGTATAAAGTCAAATTGCATCCAGATGGAGCAGTTGAGAGGTACAAGGCAAGACTAGTTGCCAAGGGGTACAATCAAATCCTTGGAGAGGATTATGAAGACAACTTCTCACCAGTGGCAAAGCCAGTTACTATTAGATACCTAATAGCACTGGCAACCATGAAGAATTGAATATTACACCACATAGACATAAATAATGCTTTCTTGCATCGATATTTGGACAAAGAGGTGTATCTGATTCCACCAAAAGGATATACAAAACCAGACTCTAATTAGGTATGCAAACTAAAGAAAAGTTTGTATGGATTAAAGCAAGCATCTAGGCAGTGGAATATTGAATTTTGCAATAAGCTTCTTCAATTTGATTTTAAGCAGTCCCCTCATGATCATTGTCTTTTCACACTTAAAGGATCTGGTTATCTAGCTGTCCTGGTTTATGTTGATGATGTCCTTATAGCTGGTAATAATGATGATCTCATTTTTGCTTTAAAACAAAAGGGTTAAAACAGCTTTGCAATGTCCAAACTAGCTTCATTGACAATGTCCAGTATATATTTCCTTTGAAAAAGAAAAGTACCTGAACCATTTCTATTAATGGAACTTATCAGTATATGTTTTTATATATATAAATATATTAATTTGGTAAGGCGAACGACGCGCTTCCTACCAAATTTTGGCATCGTTGCCGGGGAACGATGTTAGGATGGTTTTATTTTTAGAGTTAAGCACTATTTTTATTATTCTAGTTAAGTGTTTTCGTTACGTTTGTTATTTTGATAATCATTTGTTATTATTTTTGTCTTGATACAGTGGATGTTCACAAGTGCTCAAGGGCACAAGGAGCTATTGTTTGAACCCGATATAGTTCTTCAAGAACGAGTTTTGAGGAGGCAAGCAAGAGCAATTGAGGAATTTTGTGGAGAATTTGAAGGATTAAATCTTGAACCCGAAGAAGAACCGAGAGAATAAATGAAGAATGGAAGGGCACCAGAGAGGACCATGAAAGAGCTAGCAAACACGGGGGTCACACACCAACCCCTATGTATTACCTTCCCCGAGTTTGAAGAGGACACGGTTTTCGAATTGAAGTCAGATCTTATACACTTGCTGCCATCTTTTCACGATCTTTCGGGAGAATACCCACATAAGAATCTCAAGGAGTTCCATATTGTATGTTCAAGTATGAAATCTACAAAGGTGATGGAGGAGCAAATAAAGTTAAAGGCTTTTCCTTTTTCTTTGAAAGATCTAGCCAAAGATTGACTTTACTACCTCCCACCGGCTTCTATTACATTGTGGGAACAAATGAAGAGACAATTCCTTGAAAAGTACTTTCCGGCCTCTCAGGCCACAAATATTCAGAAGCAAATCAGCGGTGTTCGGCAATGCCAAGGAGAGACACTATACGAATATTGGGAAAGGTTTAATAAGTTAGTTGCTAGTTGCCTACAGCACCCAGATCACTAATCAGCAACTTATACAGTACTTCTATGAAGGCATGTCCTTGACCGACCGGAACATGATTGTTAGGTTTAAGAACACTTACAACACACACAAAAGAATTCAATCCAGAAATGAATGGAAAACAAACTGAAAATCGGCCAAACAAAACCGAACACAAAACAAGAAATAAAATGAAGAACACACAGCTTTTACGTGGTTCGATTAATGTGATCTACATCCACGGAGGCTCTATACACCTCAATTCACTCCACTAAACAACCAATTACAAGAAATAACCCAGAAAAACTAGAAACCCCAATTCACAATCCGAATTGAGCTCAAGAACCCTAGCTTTCAAATTCTAATGATTGTGCAGTGTTTACAGAGGGAAAACTACGTGTATCAACTCGTCTTTACAAGTAGAACAAATGTATATAAGAGCTAAGCTCGAATCAAGAAGCTCTGGAAGCTGGAATCAATTCAGTTTCAACTGCTCTTAAAACTGGTACGCGTCTTCAACAACGGTTTCTCATGCAACAGTTTAAAACCGTTGTATATTTCTGTTATGACCGTCACAAACCCAGTTCTTCAATAACCTCCAAAACTGACTTGATATAAACCCGGCTCTTCAGTCCGGTTCTTCCCAACCCAAACCCGGTTCCTGATTCTACTCAACCTCTACTACAAGACATGCTCACTTGATGATATTGAATTGACACCTACAAATCTCCACCTCAATGAATTCAAGTGCACTTCATCACCTCTCACTGTCTTCACATGTACAGGCTTAATCACACTGTTCAAGCCTTATCAGGCTTGAGCAATGTACCATCTTACTCCTAGGAACTGCCTTAGTCAAGAAATTTGCCGCATTGTCCAAAGTATGCACTTTCTTTACTTTAATAGATCCAGCTTCAATTATATCCCTTGAAAATGAAGTTTAACATCAATATGCTTAGACCTCTCATGAAAATCTTGATGCTTCACCAAATGAAGAGCACTCTGATTATCACACTGAATAGAAACACAATCTTGTCTTATTCCCAAGTCCTTGAGAATTCCTTTGAGCCACAAAGCTTCCTTGATTGCCTCAATTAAGGCAATGAACTCTGCTTCAGTTGTTGACAATGCAACCACTGACTGTTGCACACTTTTCCAATTTACAGCTGTCCCATACAAAGTAAAGACATACCCTGTAATGGATTTTCTAGTATCCAAATTCCCAGCAAAATCTGCATCAACATATCCAATCAATGGTATAGTATTTGCTTCTTGTTTCTGGAACTTCAACCCCATACTGACAGACCCTTTCAGATATCTTAAAATCTGCTTTAAAGCTTCCCAATGTGATTCTCCAGGATTTGACATATAACTGCTTACCAGAGACACACTATAGGCCAAGTCTGGCCTGCTACATATCATTCCATACATTAGACTGCCAACACCACTGGCATATGGAACATCCTTCATGTGAATCTCCTCAGCTGCTGTCTTAGGGCACTGATCCTTGGACAACTTAGTCTGTAGATTAACTGGAATACTTACTGGTCTTGACTCATGCATGTGGAATCTTTCTTCTTCTAATGATGTCCATTCCCAGAATCTTCCAGCCTTTCTTCTTCTAATGATGTCCATTCCCAGAATCTTTCTGGCTTCCCCAAGATCCTTCATGTCAAATTCTGAACTTAATCTTCCCTTTAGCTGTTGTATCTTATCACTGTTTTTACTGGCTATGAGCATATCATCCACATATAACAGCAGAAACACTTGTTCAGCTCTTGAACCTCTGTTAAAGTATACACACCTGTCATATAAGCTTCTTGTGAATCCTGCACTCATCATGAACTCATTGAACTTCTTATTCCATTGCCTGGGACTTTGTTTCAACCCATAGAGTGACTTCCTGAGAAAACAGACCTTCTCTTCATTTCCTGGAATCACAAAACCCTCAGGTTGCTTCATGTATATCTTTTCAACCAGACCCCCATGCAGGAATGCTGTCTTGACATCTAACTGCTGTAGTTCCAAGTCTTCTTGGGTAACCTTTGATAGAAGTAACCTGATAGAGCAATGCTTCACTACTGGAGAAAATACCTCATTATAATCAATGCCTTCTCTTTGTGTGAAGCCCCTGGCCACCAACCTTGCCTTGTATCTGATTTTATCAGCTTTTCCAGCCTCCACATTTTTCTTGAAGATCCATTTTGAACTAACTAGCTTCTGCCCTTCTAGTTTGTCTACAAGCTTCCAGGTTTGGTTTCTCTCCAGAGATTCCATTTCCTCCATCATGGCCTCTATCCAGTGTTCACTCTCACTGCAGCTTACTGCTTCCTTGAAAGTACTAGGCTCTTGAAACTCCAAGTCTTCTGCCACACTCAGTGCATAATATACACTTCCAGCTAGTCCATAGAAATCAAGCCTTTGGATTTGTCTTCTTGGCCTGTCTCTTCCTATGCTATAAGTTCTGAGATTTGCAATCTCAGCTTGAACTTCCTCTTCTTCTGATGAACTGTCAATTTCTTGCTGAGCTTGAGTATCCTCCTCTGGTGGTATCTGCTCCTTACTAAGCTCTACCTGAACAGAAATTTTCTCAGGTTCCACAGCTCCATCAGCTTCCTCTTGACTTCCAGTAGAGTTGTATCCCATCACATCCTCATTGAACCTTACATCTCTACTTATCAAGAGCTTCTGGTTTCCCTGTTCTAAGCACCATAACCTGTAGCCTTTTATGCCCTCAGGATATCCTAAGAATACACATCTTTGTGCTCTTGCATCAAGTTTGTCTTGCCTAATGTGAGCATAAGCCAAACACCCAAACACTCTTAAGTCATGGTAGTTTGGTGTCTTTCTACTCCACACTTCTTCTGGGGTTTTAAATCCTAGAGTTGATGATGGTGACCTGTTGATCAGATAGCATGCAGTGTTTATAGTTTCTCCCCAGAATGATTTAGGTAATCCAGCATCAATCAGCATACATCTAACTCTTTCCAGCACAGTTCTGTTAAATCTTTCAGCAACCCCATTCTGTTGGGGGTTTAGTGGGACAGTTATGTGCCTTGTGATGCCCTTCTCTTCACGAAATCCTGTGAATTCAGTGGATAGATATTCCAAGCCATTATCTGTCCTAAGATGTTTTAGTTTCTTCCCTCTTAGGTTCTCCACCTGACTCAACCATGTTTTAAACTTGAGGAATGCATCACTCTTGTTTCTCAAAACATATATCCATGTTTTTCTACTGTAATCATCAATGATGGACATGAAATACCTTCCTCCTCCATGTGTTTCTGTTCTTGAAGGCCCCCAAATATCAGAGTGTACATAATCCAGGGGTTCTTGGGTGGAATGTATCACTTTAGCATAAGGCAGCTTCTTGGCCTTCCCCAGAGCATACTTGTCACAGAAATCCAGTGTTCTATTTCCCATTTCACCAATGATGCCCTTCGTGGATAACTCTTTCAACCCTTTCTCTCCAATATGACCCAGTCTTCTATGCCACTTCATAACATCTTCTCTGCTTATCACAGATTCAGCACATCCTATCACAGGTGATCCAATCAAAATAAACAGGCCATTGTGTTGCCTTCCTTTGATTACCAGCTTATTGTGTTTAGTGATGTGAAGATGACCATCTAGTGAATTGAACTGACAGCCATTTGCCACAAGAGAACCAAGGGATAGGAGATTTCTTTTCAATCCAGGGACATACCTTACTTGAGAGATGGTCCTGATGACTCCATCTTTCATTTTTATTTAAACTGATCCTGTGCCTTTAACTCTGCAGGAGTGATCATTTCCCAGTAATACACATCCACCATCTTCTTTCTGTAGGTCCTTGAACCAGGATTCATTGGGACACATATGGAATGAACAACCAGTATCAAGAACCCATTCCTTTTCCATCTTTGTGTCTGTGATGTTTAGGACTTCTGGGGTGTCTTCTTGATGTTCTGTCATAGCCACTTCTGCCCTCTGATTCTCCTGCTTCTTCTTCTTTTATGGACAGTCCTTCTTTAAGTGTCCAGCTTGCTTTCATTTGAAACACTTTCTGGTTTCAACCCAGTCTCCTTGTTTCTTTGCATTCTGAGCTCCAGATTTGTTATCTTTGACTCCCTAGAATTTCTTCTTTTGGAAATTCTTTTTGAACTTAATGTTCAACCCTTCTCCAGCCTGTGCAGAGCCCTTCTCCCCCTGATTTTGAAAGCACTTTGTCTTAATGCTGTCAGGATGGATTCATAGCTGATTTTCCCATCTCTTCCAAACATCAGTGCATCTTTAAATCTTTCCATGGACTTTGGAAGAACATTTAACACCATCAGAGCCTTATCATCATCCTCCAAGTTCACCCCTAGATCTTCCAATTCTTCAATCATCTTGACAAACTCATCAAGTTGATCAGAAATAACCTTATCATCAGTGATTTTGAAGGACATTAATTTCTACTTCAGAAATAGTTTGTTGGATATAGACTTTGATTGATAGAGTTCCTCCAGTTTTTCCCATGCCTCCACTGCATTCTTGCACCTTGAAACCTCCCTCAAAGGTTTAACACCCAGACATAAGAATATCAAACTCAGAGCCTTCTTATGGAACTTGGATTTCTCAGCATCAGGTCATTGATCAACAGGAAGAAGTGCAAAGTCTAGGCCATTTTGAATCAGTACTGCATTCATTTTGATCTTCCAGAGTGAGAAGTCATTCTTACCTGAAAACTTCTCCACATCCATCTTTACTCCAGCCATTCTTTCTTCTTCTTTGAGTGTGTGTGTATAGTTTCCCACAGACGGCGCCACTTGTTAGGTTTAAGAACACTTACAACACACACAAAAGAATTCAATGCAGAAATGAATGGAAAACAAACTAAAAATCGGCCAAACAAAACCGAACACAAAACCAGGAAATAAAATGAAGAACACACAGCTTTTACGTGGTTCGATCAATGTGATCTACATCCACGGAGGCTCTATACACCTCAATTCACTCCACTAAACAACCAATTACAAGAAATAACCCAGAAAAACTAGAAACCCCAATTCACAATCCGAATTGAGCTCAAGAACCCTAGCTTTCAAATTCTAATGATTGTGCAGTGTTTACAGAGGGAAAACTACGTGTATCAACTCGTCTTTACAAGTAGAACAAATGTATATAAGAGCTAAGCTCGAATCAAGAAGCTCTGGAAGCTGGAATCAATTCAGTTTCAACTGCTCTTAAAACTGGTACGCGTCTTCAACAACGGTTTCTCATGTAACAGTGTTAGTAAAATCAACTCTTAATCACACAACACTAAGAATCTGGAATGAGTTCGAAGAATAACAATTTGAAAACACACAAACAGTTCGGCCAGAGTTGTGGCCGAAGTGATCTTGCGCAGAACTGGAAATATAAATGAATCACACACTCGTTTTACGTGGTTCGTTCAAGATGAACTACATCCACGGAGGCAAGGCACACCTCAATTCACTAAGATATCCAATCAATTACAGAAATTACACTAAGAAATGAAAACGCCCAATTCTGGAACAAACTAGGGCAGAAAACAATCACTCTCGAATTCTCTCTGTAATCTATGAAAGAAGGAAATTGCTCGACGTAGTGTTGTTCTCCTTGAAGAGAGCTTTCCAATGATATATGTATTGTAGCTCGAATGTAACTGACCAAGAAGTTCTAACTGAATGAAGTTGACATCTGCTACCGGACAAATGTGACGGTTTTTCCCGTCACAAACCTGAAACAGACTCGTCACAACTGACGGTTATCCCCAACAACCCGGAACCCGGTCTATTCTGAACAGATTGACTTCTTCATGAAAAAACCCGGTTCATCCATCCGGTTCTTCACCTCCTGATCCCGGTTCCACATTCCCAACACATCCTATTTCAAAGTATAGCTCACTTGATGAGATTGAACACTTCCTCACAAATCTCCACCTCAATGAATCAAGTGTACCCCTTTCTGCCTCATCACTGCCTTTTTGTTAATGCTCTTCATGACATTGCTCAAGCTGCAGCAAGCTCGAGCAATGATCCACCTTGTTTCCAGGTACACCCTTTGTAAGAAAATCAGCAGGATTATGCAATGTGTGTACCTTCTTCACCTCCACAGTCCCAGAATCTATGATATCTCTAGCAAAGTGTAGCCTAACATCAATGTGTTTTGATCTTTCATGAAATGCTTGGTGTTTCACAAGATGTAAAGCACTTTGATTATCACAGTAGATTACCACACACTTCTGCTTGATATCCAAATCTCTTAACACCCCTTTCAACCAGATTGCCTCTTTGATAGCTTCAGTTAAAGAGATATATTCTGCTTCTGTAGTTGATAGTGCCACAACAGATTGTTGTGCACTCCTCCAGCTGATGGCTGTCCCATATAAGGTAAACACAAATCCTGAAATGGACTTCCTTGTGTCCACGTTTGCTGCAAAATCAGAATCAGCAAACCCCTCCAATGCAACAGTACTGCCATCTACTTTCTTCTCAAATTTCAGTGACATGTTCACAGATCCTTTTAAGTACCTCATCACATGTTTCAAAGCTTCCCAATGTTCAACTCCTGGATTTGACATGAACCTGCTTACCAAAGATACAGCATATGCCAAGTCAGGCCTGCTACAGATCATTCCATACATAAGACTTCCAACTCCACTTGCATAAGGGATATTGCTCATCTGTATGATTTCCTCTTCAGTCTTTGGGCATTGTTCTTTGGAAAGTTTCTTCTGTAGATTAACTGGAGTAGAGAGAGGTTTGGCTTCATGCATATGAGACCTCTCCAAGACTTTCTGTAGGTATTGTCTCTGAGATAACCAAAGTACTCCAGCTTCTTTGTTTCTTAGAATGTTCATGCCCAATATCTTCTTGGCTTCTCCCAGATCTTTCATGTCAAATTCAGCATTAAGTCTATCCTTCAACCATTGTATTCTGTTCTTGTTCCTGCTGGCAATTAGCATGTCATCCACATACAATAGAAGAAAAACTTTATCTTGCTTTGAACCTTTGTTGAAGTACACACAACTGTCATAAAGGCTTCTTACAAAGCCAACACTGATCATGAAGTCATTAAACCTCTTGTTCCACTGTCTTGGACTTTGTTTAAGTCCATATAGTGACTTCTTCAGTAAGCATACTTTGTCTTCTTTCCCAGGAACAACAAAGCCTTCTGGCTGTTTCATATATATCTCCTCATTGAGTTCTCCATGTAAGAATGCTGTCTTTACATCCAGTTGTTGTAGTTCCATGTCCTCCTGTGTGACCTTTGATAAAAGCAGCCTGATTGAGCAGTGCTTTACTACTGGGGAGAAAACCTCATTGAAATCAATTCCTTCTCTTTGTGTAAAGCCCCTAGCTACCAATCTTGCTTTAAACCTCACCTGTTTGGATCCTGTTGTCTCTAGTTTCTTTTTGTATATCCATTTGGAGCTTACAAGCTTCTGACCTTTTGGTTTCTCCACCAATATCCAGGTTTTATTCTTTTCCAGAGACTCCATCTCTTCTGTCATTGCCTGTATCCAGTGTTCACCTTCTTCACAGTCTAGTGCTTCTTGAAAACTACTAGGCTCTTGTGATTCCAAGTCTTCAGCAACACTTAAGGCATAATAGACACTCCCTGCTTGGCCATAGAAATCAGGTCTGTTGATTGTTCTTCTAGGCCTATCCCTTCCAATGTTGTATTCCCTGATGTTTTGTGAAGGTCCAGTTTGTGCCTCTTCTTCAGATGATGAATCACTTTCTTGTAATTCTTCTTGTGGTTGAGGTGTGTGATCATCTTCTGCAGGATGCTCCACCTGAATTGATATCTCCTCTGTCTCTTTAGCACCATCAAATTCTTCCTTAGAGCCTGTAGAAGTGTAAGCCATCACATTCTCATTAAACTCCACATCTCTACTTGTGATTATCTTCTGATTTCCTTTTTCTAAGCACCACAATCTGTAACCCTTCATTCCATCCGGATATCCAAGAAACACACATCTGAGAGCCCTTGCATCTAGCTTGTCTTGCTTGACATGGGCAAAAGCCAGACACCCAAACACCCTTAGCCCTTCATAACTTGGTTTCTGTCCACTCCACACCTCTTCAGGTGTTTTGAACCCAATTGCTGATGAGGGTGACCTGTTGATGAGATAGCATGCTGTAGCAATGGTTTCTCCCCAAAACACCTTTGGCAACCCAGCATCCAACAGCATACACCTCACTCTTTCAAGAAGAGTCCTGTTGAACCTTTCTGCAACTCCATTCTGTTGAGGATTCATTGGTACAGTCCTGTGTCTTTTGATTCCTCTTTCTTCACAGAAGTTTGTAAACTCTGTAGAGAGATACTCCAGTCCATTATCAGTCCTCAGATGCTTCAGCTTCTTCCCTTTGACATTTTCCAGTTGGATCAACCATGTTTTGAACTTATGAAAGGCATCACTCTTGTTCTTCATCAACATGATCCACACCTTTCTGCTGTAGTCATCAATCAAGGACATGAAATACCTTGCACCACCATGAGATTCTGTTCTTGCAGGACCCCATATGTCAGAGTGAACATAATCTAATGGTTCCTGAGTTGTGTGAACTCCCTTTCCATAGGGCAGCTTCTTGGATTTGCCCAGAGCACACTGATCACAGAAATCCAGTTCTTGATTTCCCAGATTTCCAATTACTCCACTCCTTGACAATTCCTTCAATCCCTTCACTCCTATGTGTCCAAGTCTCTTGTGCCATTTAACCATCTCAGAGCTGTTCAAGACCATATCCACATTCCCAACAACAGGTGAACCAATCAGGATAAATAGTCCATTATGCTGTCTGCCTTTTATCACCATTTTTTCATGTTTTGTGATATGCAAGAATCCATCTACTGAGCTAAACTGACATCCACTGGTTACCAAAGAACCAAGAGATAGAAGATTCCTTTTAAGGCCAGGAACATACCTAACATTTGAGATGATTCTGACCACACCATCAAACATCCTTATGCTCACTGATCCAACTCCTTTGACCTTGCATGATTGGTCATTTCCCAGGAGAACATTTCCACCATCTTCTTTCTTCAGTTCATTAAACCATGACTGATGAGGACACATGTGAAAGGAACACCCAGTGTCCAGGACCCATTCCTTTACTATTTTTGAATCAGTAACATTTAACACTTCTGGAGGGTCTGGTTGATGATCAGTGGCAGCAGCTTCTGCCCCTTGATTTCCAGCTTTCTTATTCCTCTTAGGACAATCCTTCTTCAAGTGACCTGGCTGTTTACACTTGAAGCATTTCCTCTTCTCAACCCAGTCATTCCCCTTCTTAGGATTTGAATCCCCAGACTTTGGATCCTTAGCATTCTGTCCCTTCTTGCCTTGCCAAGGTTTCTTGAATTTAACATTCAGTCCTTCTCCAGGTTGCACCATGCCTTTATCACCTTGAGTCTGGAAACATTTAGATCTCAGAGCCTTCACTATTCCATCATAGGATAGCTGATCATCTCTCCCATACATCAAGGCATCCTTAAAGCTTTCCATGGATTTTGGAAGAATGTTTAACACCATCAATGCCTTGTCATCCTCCTCCAATTTCACATCCAGATCTTCCAATTCTTCAATCATCTTAATGAACTCATCAAGTTGATCAGAAATTACCTTGTCTTCAGTGATCTTGAAGGCCAACATCTTCTGCTTCAGGAACAGTTTGTTGGATACTGACTTTGATTGATACAGTTCTTCCAATCTCCTCCATGCTTCTGAGGAGCTCTTGCATCTTGAAACCTCCCTCAACGGTTTATCACCCAAACATAAGAAGATAAGACTTAGGGCCTTCTTATCCACTGATGCAAACTTAGGTTTCTCAGTTTCTTCCCATGATTCCAGAGGTATCAATGCAAGATCAAGGCCATTGTGAACCAGTACTGCGTTCATCTTGATCTTCCACAATGTGAAATCATTCCTTCCAGTGAACTTCTCAAAATCCATCTTCATACCAGCCATTCCTTCTCTTCTTCAAACTGTGCGAGTTGATTCCCACAGACGGCGCCACTTGTTAGTAAAATCAACTCTTAATCACACAACACTAAGAATCTGGAATGAGTTCGAAGAATAACAATTTGAAAACACACAAACAGTTCGGCCAGAGTTGTGGCCGAAGTGATCTTGCGCAGAACTGGAAATATAAATGAATCACACACTCGTTTTACGTGGTTCGTTCAAGATGAACTACATCCATGGAGGCAAGGCACACCTCAATTCACTAAGATATCCAATCAATTACAGAAATTACACTAAGAAATGAAAACGCCCAATTCTGGAACAAACTAGGGCAGAAAACAATCACTCTCGAATTCTCTCTGTAATCTATGAAAGAAGGAAATTGCTCGACGTAGTGTTGTTCTTCTTGAAGAGAGCTTTCCAATGATATATGTATTGTAGCTCGAATGTAACTGACCAAGAAGTTCTAACTGAATGAAGTTGACATCTGCTACCGGACAAATGTGACGGTTTTTCCCGTCACAAACCTGAAACAGACTCGTCACAACTGACGGTTATCCCCAACAACCCCGAACCCGGTCTATTCTGAACAGATTGACTTCTTCATGAAAAAACCCGGTTCATCCATCCGGTTCTTCACCTCCTGATCCCGGTTCCACATTCCCAACACATCCTATTTCAAAGTATAGCTCACTTGATGAGATTGAACACTTCCTCACAAATCTCCACCTCAATGAATCAAGTGTACCCCTTTCTGCCTCATCACTGCCTTTCTGTTAATGCTCTTCATGACATTGCTCAAGCTGCAGCAAGCTCGAGCAATGATCCACCTTGTTTCCAGGTACACCCTTTGTAGGAAAATCAGCAGGATTATGCAATGTGTGTACCTTCTTCACCTCCACAGTCCCAGAATCTATGATATCTCTAGCAAAGTGTAGCCTAACATCAATGTGTTTTGATCTTTCATGAAATGCTTGGTGTTTCACAAGATGTAAAGCACTTTGATTATCACAGTAGATTACCACACACTTCTGCTTGATATCCAAATCTCTTAACACCCCTTTTAACCAGATTGCCTCTTTGATAGCTTCAGTTAAAGAGATATATTCTGCTTCTGTAGTTGATAGTGCCACAACAGATTGTTGTGCACTCCTCCAGCTGATGGCTGTCCCATATAAGGTAAACACAAATCCTGAAATGGACTTCCTTGTGTCCACGTTTGCTGCAAAATCAGAATCAGCAAACCCCTCCAATGCAACAGTACTGCCATCTACTTTCTTCTCAAATTTCAGTGACATGTTCACAGATCCTTTTAAGTACCTCATCACATGTTTCAAAGCTTCCCAATGTTCAACTCCTGGATTTGACATGAACCTGCTTACCAAAGATACAGCATATGCCAAGTCAGGCCTGCTACAGATCATTCCATACATAAGACTTCCAACTCCACTTGCATAAGGGATATTGCTCATCTGTATGATTTCCTCTTCAGTCTTTGGGCATTGTTCTTTGGAAAGTTTCTTCTGTAGATTAACTGGAGTAGAGAGAGGTTTGGCTTCATGCATATGAGACCTCTCCAATACTTTATGTAGGTATTGTCTCTGAGATAACCAAAGTACTCCAGCTTCTTTGTTTCTTAGAATGTTCATGCCCAATATCTTCTTGGCTTCTCCCAGATCTTTCATGTCAAATTCAGCATTAAGTCTATCCTTCAACCATTGTATTCTGTTCTTGTTCCTGCTGGCAATTAGCATGTCATCCACATACAATAGAAGAAAAACTTTATCTTGCTTTGAACCTTTGTTGAAGTACACACAACTGTCATAAAGGCTTCTTACAAAGCCAACACTGATCATGAAGTCATTAAACCTCTTGTTCCACTGTCTTGGACTTTGTTTAAGTCCATATAGTGACTTCTTCAGTAAGCATACTTTGTCTTCTTTCCCAGGAACAACAAAGCCTTCTGGCTGTTTCATATATATCTCCTCATTGAGTTCTCCATGTAAGAATGCTGTCTTTACATCCAGTTGTTGTAGTTCCATGTCCTCCTGTGTGACCTTTGATAAAAGCAGCCTGATTGAGCAGTGCTTTACTACTGGGGAGAAAACCTCATTGAAATCAATTCCTTCTCTTTGTGTAAAGCCCCTAGCTACCAATCTTGCTTTAAACCTCACATGTTTGGATCCTGCTGTCTCTAGTTTCTTTTTGTATATCCATTTGGAGCTTACAAGCTTCTGACCTTTTGGTTTCTCCACCAATATCCAGGTTTTATTCTTTTCCAGAGACTCCATCTCTTCTGTCATTGCCTGTATCCAGTGTTCACCTTCTTCACAGTCTAGTGCTTCTTGAAAACTACTAGGCTCTTGTGATTCCAAGTCTTCAGCAACACTTAAGGCATAATAGACACTCCCTGCTTGGCCATAGAAATCAGGTCTGTTGATTGTTCTTCTAGGCCTATCCCTTCCAACAGTTTAAAACCGTTGTATATTTTTGTTATAACCGTCACAAACCCGGTTCTTCAATAACCTCCAAAACTGACTTGATATAAACCCGGCTCTTCAGTCCGGTTCTTCCCAACCCAAACTCGGTTCCTGATTCTACTCAACCTCTACTACAAGACATGCTCACTTGATGATATTGAATTGACACCTACAATGATCAACTCGGCAAGTGGAGGAGCATTGGTTGACAAGACTCCAACAGTCGCTCGTACGTTAATTTCCAAGATGGCTGCAAATACCCAACAATTTAGGTGTCGTGAGCCAACAAGGACGGTTAGGGAGGTACATGATTCGACCATTGATGACAAATTAGAGCAGCTTACTAACTTGGTAAAAAATGTGGCATCGGGCAACACTCAAGCTCCTAGGCCGTGTAGGATTTGTAACCACCGAGCACAATACAGACACATGCCCAATCTTGGATGAAGAAATCGAAGCTCACACAAACTTCGTTGGCAACTTCAACGGGGGAAGGAGGTATGACCCTTATTCTCAAAGTTACAATCCTGGGTGGAGAGATCATCCAAAATTTTGGTATGGTAGCCAAGGTGGCCAACAAAGTGACCTAGGCAAAGATTGAGCACCTCAATCGAGAGGGATGTACCAACAACAGCAATCGACTGAATCATCATCAGGTCCATCATTAGAAGACAATGTAAAGATTCTAGCAACCAACACAGTCTAGTTTCACAGGGACACTAAAGCGAGCATCAAGAATGTTGAAACGCAAGTTAGCCAACTTGCAACCTCAGTGTCTCGACTTGAAAGTGCAAACAGTGAAAATTATCGGCCCAATCGGAAATCAATCCCAGAAACGTCAGTGCTATCACCCTCAAATGCGGCGTGATGCTTGGAGAGCCTAACAAGCCCGAGCATCCTTTGGAGGATGGAATTCAAGGAGAAATTGAAGGAGAAATTGGAAATGATGGTTGTTTCAAAGAGACAGTCGCGCCCGCGAACCTCTGTTGCGGCTGCGACCAAGTCAGCGAAACACACCCTCCAACTATGCTTGATCGGTCGCGACCGATCACTTGTCACGGCCGCAACCCCTGCTGCCAAGAAATTTGAAGTTTCACCTCCTATCTAGACTCAAACACTTTCATTTCCAAGCCGAGTCGCAAGAGCAGTGGATAAGAACAAAGATAAGCAGATGCTAGAAGTGTTTTGGAATACGGAGATAAACATCCCTTTGATTGATGTTGTAAAGCAAATCCCGAGGTATGCAAAGTTCCTCAAGGACTTGTGCACTAACAAGAGGAAGCTTAACGGCAATGAAAAGGTAATCAGGGGGAAAATATCTCTGCAATCTTCCAAAAGAAGATTTCACTGAAATGCAAGGATCTCAGGATGTTCGTAATCCCATGCAAAGATAGGTAACTTACAATGTAATTAATGTTATGGCACGCTCAATATTTCGTTCTTTAAATTTGGGGCCACTGAAGGAAACACGAGTCATCATTCATTTAGCTTATCGAAGCACTTCATACCCCGATGAAGTGATTGAAGACGTGCTAGTTGAAGTTGATAACTTAGTGTTTCCAGCGAATTTTTATGTGTTAGACATGTAAGGCGACTTATCAATATCCATACCGATCTTGTTGGGAAGACCATTCCTAAACACTTCCCAAACCAAGATCGATGTTCATAAGGGCACCCTTACAATGGAGTTTGATGGTCGAACTGTCAAGTTCAATATTTTTTATGCCAAGCAATTTTTCATCCTGTTTTTCCGCATGATGTTATTAACCCCCCTGTTGAGAAAGAATTTGAGATAAGGTGCAGGAATAAGTTGAATATTTCCACATCCGTAAAGAGGAAGGTGAAAAGCTACATAAAGTAAAGTGCTTGAACTGGTCCGGGCCAACATGGAAACCACCTTGGAACAAATGCTAAGGAGAAAGAGTTTCCGTCGAGCCAACGACATTAAACAAAGGCGCTTGTCGGGAGGCAACCCGATATTTACTATTATCGTGTGTTCAATTTCATAGTTTAGATTATTTACATATATATTTAGATATTGTCTTATTGTTTTCTTTTAGTGTGTAGGGACTATGATGACGAGAAACCGGCCAAGGCATGAAATTCAAAAGAGATAGCACCAAATGGGGGTGACGAAGCCCAAAAGTCACTGTGAGTTGGAGCACCAATTTGTACCCTTTCTTTCCCACAAACTTTGGTTTTCAACCAAGTTTGGGGAAGGGGGTGGCAGGTATACGTATTGGCTGCGCGCGAGCTTAATTTTTGTATGCTACTCTATTGCCTTGGGATTGATTAGACCTGGATTGGATTTGGTATCTTTGTATGGATTAGTCTTTTGCATTGTTAATTTGAGTCAATAAGAACCAAATGATAGTGTTGATTGATTGATTGCCTTTTGTAGAGCACCAATTCGTACCCCTTTCTTTCCCACAAACTTTGATGTTTCTACCAAGTTTAGGGAATGGGGTGGTAGGTGTATGTATGGACCGCTCTCGATCTTGTCTTGATTATGGATAATGATGGGGATTGATAATTGGTGAATAGTTAATGGTGAAGCGATTTTTTGCAAAAAAATTGAAAAATGGCACATGATAGAGCATGACAAGCAAATGAGATGAAATTGAGCTTGTACTCAAAACTTTTGATCAAGAAAATTTTCCTTGTGAGTTTTTTAGCTTCAATTGTACTCCAAATTTTGGAGTTACTTATACATTCTTTCGGTGTGTATTTCATTGTTTGCATGTGATTGTCTCTAGAACTTGTCTTGATTCTCTATTTTGAATAAGTCGGTACATTGTGTGACTTAGAAAATGATTTTAGACAATTCTTGATTTTGAGTTTGTTTGTAAACTTGAAAATTGTATAACTTTTCATCCAAAAATGAAAAATTGTCCCTAGTTAGCCCTTTGAGCTTTTAGCTTTTCGTTTGATAACCCGACTCTACAAGCCGAACACCTTTCGACTTAGCCTTTGATCCAAATTGGACTGTTTGAGTACGAGAGAGGCGGTTGGAAGGTAGTCCGGTAAAATTGCGATTAACAGGGTAAAACTATTGGGAATATTGGAGGGTGAAGAGAATTGAAACAATAGGCAAAGAATTGGAAAAACTAGTCTCCTCTAGTTTGTGAATAGTTTTAAAAAAAAATGAAAAAATCGAAAATCAGGAAAGGGAAGAAAAAGTCGGATCTATATATTTAGTTCATTGCTTTTGATTGGGAGAGACTGTAACATAAATGCTTCTTGACCAATGTTCTCAAAGATGGAAAATTTAAAAATAAAAAATAAAAATAAAAAAAAAAAAAAAACACACACACACACATCCAAGGGAGAATTGAGGAAAAAAAAACATTTAGGTTGAGAGTTTGTAGTAGGGTGAAGAAATCTATTTCAGTATTGGTTTACTAGGGAAGAGAGAGTGAGAAAATAGTGAATGTTGTTTGAAGGGTGATTGAGAGTAGCTAACTCAATTAGTCCAAGAATTAGTCCCTTGTGCCCATATATATCCCACCTTACCTCAAGCCAACATTACAACAAAAAATAAGACTTTTTTTTATTCTTTGTCACAGGTTCGAGTACAACTTCAAATTTAAAGATTGGCAAGCATATGGTAGTCGTTGCATGCATTTCAATGTGACCGAAAAATACTACCTATTTGATACACTTGAGAGTCGAGAGATACACTCACCCTATTAATTTTCTTTAGTTGAGGTTTTTCAAGTGTCAAAAGTAGTTGAAGTTGTTATATCATATATGCTCATCCTATCATGATTGCTTTGCTTTTGAAAACTTCATCTGAAACTGAATTCGCCACTTAAATCTTCCATAACGCGTGTCTTTTTTTTATTTTTCTTTGCTTCAATTTGTTCAGGACGAACATAGGTTTAAGTTTGGGGAGATTTGGTACACGTGTTTATGCAAGCATTTTAGGTCGAATTAAGTGTCGTTTTAATGATATTTGCATATTCGAACGTGTATTGTTCATATTTATATTATTGGATCATTTATTGTGCTTGAGCTCGTTTCAAGACAATACAGGCAACATAAGACCAAGATCAAGTCTCGAAAAAGTCCGGAACGAAGAACGAGCCAAGGATGAAACAAGGGGGGAAGTGTTTCGAGCAAGAAGTCGTGCCCGCGACTTATGGTCGCAACCGCGACCAATCCAGCGAAACCCAGCAAAAAAATCCAAGTCACGGTTCGCGGCCGCGAACCAAACCGTTTCTCAAGCTGAATCAATGGTTTGCGGCCGCGATCCGACATCCTGTTTTTAATCCTGAAACACATTTTTGGCCACTTTTCAGCCCAACACTTTCTCCTCTATATATATAAGATCAATTTCAAATTTGACCTAACCAAGCACTTATTTCCCACACATATTCAGCCACCATTCACCATTGGAAGCAAGGAATTGGAAGAGGGTTGAAGATCAAAATTATCAACTCAATCTTTTAGTTAGTTCTATCTTAGTTTCATGTCTTTTTTTATTTTCACTTGTTTTATCTTTGTAATTGTTGATATGAGTGGCTAGCACTCTAATTTCAGCCATTGATCATTAGTTGAATCTTGGATTTAGGATCTTTATGTAATTTTTACGGTTATTAACCGATGGGATTATGTTTTGGAATGTTCTATGTTAGTTGGGATTGTTGATTCACACTTATGAATTGAAGTTTGGTTTGATCAGTCATTTGGATATTTGTTTGTGTGTTGCTAGAATTGGGTTTGTAATCCGTAATTGTTATGAATCTGATTTCTATGTAGCGAACAATGGATTTATTCTACTGGGGATAACATAGAGTTCGACCACTAAAATCGAGTTTGTGAGTTTTATGTCGTATTTACTCTGTTGTCTTGATTCTTAATGCATTTGACTATTGATTCTTAGAGAGTTTGTTCTAGGAATTGATAAGTTGAGTAGGATTAATTGAAAAGCTTGTTTTGATTAATTATACTTAAGAGACAACAAGGTTAATAGAGCTTGTTATCAATCTTGGAGTAGGGATTCTAAGGCTAAATCAATCGGGTAGTAACATCAATTATATAGATTATCCGGGCCAATGGAATATTCGATCAAGGGTTGAATCATTTTATCATTTATAAAACCAAAAATCATTATCTTTGTTTACTTGAATTGTTAATTTGCTAAGTACTTTTAGAGTAATTGTTATTTGAGTTGCTTAATATAAACTTGGGTATTAGTTGTGATTCCATCAAACCCTCCCCCCCTCCCTCTCCACTCCTTTATTGTTTACTAGCTTATATAAAGCAAAATTGTTCGACCGCTCCTCGTGAGATCGACCCTTATTTACCACTCTACTAGTTAGAGTGGTAGAATCAATGATAAGTATATATACATATATATATATATATATATAAATTTGGTAAGGCAAACGACACTCTTTCTACCAGAAGATTAGTTAGGCAATAGATAATTGTACATTTTCAATAAGGACTCTCGTTATAAAATGAACGGAAAATGAACGGAAGTGCTTTTCAAACATCTATACACACACACAAAGGAAAAAAAAAACGAATTAAGAGTAGGGCATTAAAATGTAGTACTTGTAGAATGAAAAGAATGAAAAGAAATAAAGTTAGAAATAATCTAGTGTTTTTGCTTGTCCAGGTTGTATCATTACAAAAACTCGTCTCATGGGGCCGCAAATTCCGTATCTGTTACATACTACACCTCAATCAAAATGTAAAGAAAAAATTGGAAGACTTAAAACTTAAAACGTTTCGTTAAATCATTTCGAAAGAAAAAAAAAAAAAAAAATCACTTCTTACAAGTCTACTAATGTAGCGATAATAGTCAAAGCTGGGAAATTAAGTGAAGTAGCATAATCCCTGCAACGAAACATGAATTAAAGCTTGCTTTTGTACGATTCAATATCATAAGTAAATGTGTTTACTTTTAGCAATACAAAATTAGGTTTGAGTACAACAAACTCATTTCAAAATTGATGTGCCACATGCTGCTAGTATCTTACAAACTGTCGGTTGTCATCTTGGCCCTTCTTTCCGTAGGGATTGTTATCACTAAATCCATGCCGACTTCCTTCAATCTTGCGTGATTTCTTCCTGAACTTGGACGCGTTACTATCTATGTTTAAGTTCACTTTCGGTGGAGAAGTAAAGCAGAATGAAGCTGCCACAGCCTGCCAACACACACACCAACGCAATGCATCATTTTACGACAGACATAGACAGTAGTAGTAATGCAAATTTGACCTCCAATTACATATCTTCTAAGCATGATAATGTAAAGTACCTACCTGTAGGTCAAGACGGTGAACATTAAAGATGTCCTTCATAGAGTGAGAATTGTATGCCAGGATGTAAGATCTGTATGCATCTTTAGCCGACTTGTTCAAATAATAGTTGTTCGACACCAACTTTTCCTGTATCATTAACATAGCGACCATTACTATATTACAACTTAAGGAAAAATCAGCAGTTTGAAGCTGTCTGATTTTCTCAAAATGATGAACCTTTATAAGCCTTGTGAATAAGAACATACCAAATGAGATTGGACATTGGCTAGCTTCTTCTGATCAAATTCGTACTCTTTGACCGGCACTTTTGCGGCCTGAAATTCCCATTTTCATACTTTCAGCAATTATTTGTTAAAAGAAATCACTGTAACAGGTTCTAAGTATTGTTTCTAACACTAGTAGGACAATGAAAACTAGTGAAACAACTCTATGCTTCACTTCTGGATGAGGCAACTAATGCCATTAAAAAGAAAATATGCCCACTAAAAATAACAGTCTTCTTATTTAAAAGATTCCACAGCATCAAAAGAACCACGGCAACGAGGGAAGAGATGACAGAGACACATTATGGCCAATTTGACCATGCAATATGCTATTTCCCTGAACCAAATAACTCCATACCTTGAGGTATTTAAGAAACTGTAGCTCTTCTGGAATCAAGAAAAGCAGAGCATTTCCTTTTGCACCTTCCCCACGTGCTGTTCGACCAACTCTATGAATGTATTCCTGAATGTATTAACAGAAAATCATAGGTGAGGGAGGGTCAGTAGGAATACTACATATATAAAGCACACAATTTCATCCAAGAAATTAATCACCTTAGGCTCATCTGGGGGATCAAACTGCACAATCCAATCCTAGAAAAAGAAAGAAAAAATATCAGCACCGGCATCAAATGAGATAAAAATAAAAATATGTAAGATAGTTAAAGTGAAAGATCGATAATTGACCTCATCTTGATAAATCCCTATCCTACATGAATTCCAGACACAGATCAACCCTATATTCAACTTATTTCTTAATTTAGTTGTTAAATGTTACTTCGCTGTCTTCTGTTTCTTTTATTAGCTTGTTTCCCCTATGTGATTTTTCTCACTTCTATTCTTTTGTTTTGCTCAAGAGTATGGGGCTCTGGGAATAACGGTAACGTTTCCCAAAGTGAAATGAGCATATACCACTGCAGGAATATCAAGACCACGTGCGGCTACATCTGTACATAATAGGATACCCTTCTCTGCTTTGCAGAAATCGAAAAAGGTAGTCGTTCGCTTCTGCTGCTTTTGCTTCCCATGGATATCAAGACAATCGATCTGAATGTACCGAAGAAGTTCAGAATGGAATTTGACGGAATTGCAAGAGGAGAAGAAAACCATCACTTTCTTCGACAAATTTCTTTTCAAAAAAGAATAGAGAAGAACGAATCTCTTGGCACTAGGGACAACACAGTAGCCTTGTTGCAGGCCTTCATTGGTGACCTACACCACACAATGGTAAGTTAGAAATATTAAGTTTAGACTTTAGATTGTCTTTAATAAGAAAACGAAGAAGTTGCTCACTCTCTTCCTTCCATCATCAACATCAATATAGACTGGAGTTGTCTGAAATGATAACCGTGCAAGGTCCTCAACCTGAAATGGATAAAAGCAGTTTTCATTTGAGTTTGTCACGAGCAAATACGAACTAGAACTTCTCAAAAGTTTCCTTTAACACAAATTGATATGCTAGCATATAAGAGAAATAATTCCCAGAGTTTGAAAGAAGTATCGGTAATTTACTGTTAGCAACCAGTACTATGATGATGTTATATTATCATTTCCTTTTCTTTTCCTATTTCCTTTCTATCAATTCCTAATTCTATTTGTGAAACAAAGGGCTAGAATGTATTTCTCCTGCAAGCAAGTATATATACCTTCTTTGTTTGTGTAGCAGAGAAAAGAGCTGTTTGCCTCACCTGCGCAAGGAAAAAAAGTATGTTAGATCATTCAGCCATGAGTTAATAAATATTGTTTCTAAACAAATAATCACACTTCTCAACAGCACAATTACATAAACACCATCATCAGTATTGGGTTGACGGCAGCAAAACAGAATATGATCCTATATAAGCCTCTTACGAGAGGTAAACTCTTTGCTAGTATATACAACATTCTCGCTGTCTAGAGTAACTAGGGAAGTATGACACAGGGGATACCTATCTCACAATGTCTAAAACAATCAAATCATCAAATTTAGCAAACACAATAAGTACCTTAGGCAAAATTTTGATAATTTGCTTCATTTCTTCTTCAAAATTAGCTTCCAAAATCCTATCAGCTTCATCAATTATAAGGCACTGCATATACAAAAATGAATAATAGAAGTTAAGGCAGCAGCCTCTTTGTTGAAACAATAGTTTCAGCAAGGCTGAGGATGTCTATTAAAGCTCTGCAACGACCTTCAACTACATATAAGTAACTTCGAACAGATACTTCAACAAGATATACGTAACAATCAGGAAAGTATGATGCAAATAAGTTTGTCATCTGTGGTAAACGTTAACACATGAATTTAACAAAAACATCAGAAAGGGAACTACTTAGATGGTGAATAAAGACGGAAACTAAAACTTCCATATGATTCAAAGGCAAACTAAGATGGCTATGTTTCATTAAATTAGAGGGTATTTGGTTGAGCTTATAAGCTCTCAAAAACATCTTATAAGTGTTTTAGACCTTATAAGTCCTTCCAGAGTATTTGACAACATTTTTTAGATAAGATCTTATTTTATTTTAAAATAAGCTGTTAGCAGCTATAAGCTGTTTTTAAAAAAAGTGAGGGTCCAACTTATTTCTCAAATAAGATCTTATTTTGATTTACTAATTTAATTTTTATATTCTAATTACAAAAAGTTACTGCTAACATTATAAGATATATTATCTTATTATAACCAAACACTTCAACAACTTATTTTTTAAATAAGATTTAACATCTTATAAGCTCGAAAAACATCTTATAAGCTCGAAAAACATATAGGATGTTTTGAATAAGCTTAGCCAGAAACCCTCTTACTCATCTCCAAGAGGGTAAATAAGAGTCAAACTGAACTTGGAAAAACCATACCTTCAAATTTTTATATATAAAGCCTTTTGTATTTTGAAGATGGTCAAGGAGCCGACCAGGGGTCCCTACTAAAAGATTTACTCCTTTGGCAATACGCTCTGCTTCTCCTCTTCGTGCCGCACCACCAATTACCAGTCCCAGTGTCTGAGAATGATACTTCAGAAGGTCCTTTGCTACAGCATGTGTCTGTCATTTATCAAACATTATGTTTTTTTTATTTAAAAGCCAGTGTTATAGGATATATCAGCAACTGAATGATGATAGTTCTTAGTTTTCAAGAGCGAAGACTGCTTAGCAGCTGAGGAACATGCAGAGGACATCCAGAAGAACTATGCACCCAGATGATATAATTGTGTAGTCTATGTGAAAGTGAACAGGGAGCTGACAAGATTTGGCAGTAAAGGGAACTTAAAATAGACAAGATTGAAAACATCCAATGTTGGCAATAGATGTGATTTTAACCAAAGATGCTTCCTAGGATGTCAATTTGTAAGCTACTAAAAATAAGTAATAGGAACAGATTGAAGAAACGCTACCTGGAAAGAAATATTCAATCAATTCATTTTAGCATTCATAGCAGCATAATAAAAACAAAAACAAAAGGACTCCTAGGCCCAATCTAGAAAAAAAATTCAAATATATGATCATATATAATGATGGACGGTCTCAGAGGTGGAAGCATCAACTCTTACGAGCACATCCTTTTTCACTCCTCAGTGTAGCTGGTGAAGAACAGAACAGTATTTTTTTTCAAATTGCTTATAAAGAGTACAGGGTTAAAATAGGAGAAGGTTATTTAAGAAAGGCACCCAATGTAAAAGAATGACATGTGCACTTATAAACCCAAGTTATGTCGCTCTTAAGAGTGTTCGTAGTTTATTATTAAAGTTTAGGACTGCATTATATTAAAACTAAGTAAAATTGAGAGGGGAGATTTAGCTACCTGTATGGCCAACTCTCTTGTCGGACAGATGATAACGACACCAGTTCCATTTCTAGGTGTAAAGCGTATGTGATACAAGAGCTCCACAGCGGGTACCAAAAAGGCAAGGGTTTTTCCAGAACCTGTCCGTGCTGCTCCAAGAACATCTTTGCCTTCTAAAAGTGGTGGAATTGCTCTAGCTTGGATCTTCATCACCCAACACCAAAATATAAAGAAACAATCAGCAACAGAGTTTCACCCTCCGATTCTGTAAGGTGCGAGCTCTAAAGAAATGATTTCACATAATTCAAAATTCTTTTGAGCCAATTTAACGAACCAGATTCAAGCATCCAGAATCCCAGTCAATGCAACACAAATACACAATTCATTTAGCTTGCTACAATTGCAGTCAAACTTCAGACAACAGAAGATGATGAAGGTGCATTATTAAAAAAACTAATTTTATTTCCTTTTTGACTTAACTTGGTAAAACATAGCATAAATTAAAAGTGGGATATCAAAACTTCAAAGGAATCAATCATCGATCCAAAAACCCTCTAACCAAACACTTTCTCAGGTTCACAATCAAAATTAAACTAGAACTAAGAGGAATAAATATTACATCACATTGTACATAGTGACTTCACAATTAGCCTCACATACTGCGGTGCAAAGTAACAGCATTGAGCATGGAAATTGTTAGGAGCAAAGTACGGATACCTGAGTCATGTACTGAAAACCCATGTCTTTGATGGCATTCATAGTGGGTTCGGATATAGGTAGGGCCGCAAAAGCTTCGGCGCTCATAATCCCAGACGCGTTTACCTTGACTTCTCTCTTCAAACTAATTTCTTCTTCTTTCTCCTCCTTCTCTTCAGCTGTCTTCCTTTTCTTTTCTTTTTTCTTGACCACTGCTGAAACCTCGTCTTCCATGTTCTCTTGTTGTTTCAAGCTTTCAACTTTGTCGTCTTCCTGGGGCTGCGGAGGGGCGGTCTTTTTGTCTCTGTTTCTCTTGCGCTTCTTCTTTGTGGAGTCCATTGCTCCCTTCTGACCGGATTCAAGATTTGGGTCTTCTTCGATGATTGACATTATGCCGGAGCGTGGTAGTGGCGGCGCAGGTGCAGCTTGAATTGGTTCTGTATGTCGTAAACGCTTCTCCGAGTCCGCTTTAGGGTTGGTTGAGTTTTGAACCAAACCCGCCTCATCTCATCATTTATTTTAATTTTAATGGTCTTATTTATTCTAGACAAAAACTATGCACCATAACTTATTATACACCAATCTATTTTTATAATATTATTCTACATGCACTTTTATAAAAATAAAAGTTTGTTTGTTCAACACTAAAAGCAAATACTTTTGTGGAATTTGATGCAGCCTTAAACATCTCAATGAGGTCAGGGGTTCAATTTCGGATGCTACATCTAGCCCATCATTTATATTTTTTTTTCCTTCTTCTTCTTTCTTCTTTTTTTTTTTTTATAATGCAACAATAATTGTATTGTAAGTTCGAAACATAAAATATTGTACAATATAAAAAAAAAATATTAAATATACTGTGAGTATTGTAAGTTGGAAAAAATAAATATTCCGTAGTATGAAACAAAAATTAACTAAAACAACGAATACCGTCAGGCATCATAATGTATACTATATTGAAATATTAAATATACTGTGAGTATTGTAAGTTGGAAAAAATAAATATTTCGCAGTATGAAACAAAAATTAACTAAAACAACGTATATTGTCAGGCATCAGAACGTATACTATATCTAAATATTAAATATATTGTGAGTATTGTATGTTGGAAAAAATAAATATTCTGCAGTATGAAACAAAAATTAACTAAAACAATGTATACTGTCATGAATCATGATGTATACTATATCGAAATATTAAATATACTGTAAGTATTGAAAACTAATTAATGTCGTATACTGTCAGGCATCATAATATATACTATATCGAAATATTAAATATATTGTGAGTATTGTAAGTTGGAAAAAATAAAAATTTCGCAGTGTGAAACAAAAATTATTAAAAACAACGTATACTGTCAGGCATCATAATGTATATTATATTGAAATGTTAAATATACTGTGAGTATTGAAAATTAATTAATGTGTAAAATACGAATAATTTTTTTGTCATGGCATAATATAAAAATTAATCAAAACAAACATATACTCTCGGGCTTTATAACTTATAACATATACTATGCTCGAAATTTAAATATACTGTTGGTGAAATATTGAAATATTAAATATACTGTGAGTACTGAAAACTAATTAATGTGTAAAATATGAATAATTTTTTTGTCATGGCACAATAGAAAAATTAATCAAAACAAACATATACTATGCTCGGAATTTGAATATACTGTTGGTGAAAAATAAAACAAACATATGCTCTCAGGCTTTATAACATATACCATGCTCGGAAGTTGAATATACTGTTTCGAACCCAGCCCAGAAGGGTGAAATGTCACACCTTTACCAACTAAGCTAGTGCCTATTTTGTGATTTCAAACACACCTTAATATATATAAATTGTGCGCACAAGAATAGAATGATGTGTACAATAAGCCTAATATGCATCTTATGCACATGAGTGTCACCCTTTATTCTAAACAATAATAACTCGGTAATGCTAAATAGGCACATTCTGTGCCCATGCAGAATTCACTAAGGGCATGTTTGGTTGGGGTTGGCCCAACCTCTCATTAGTTTGGCCAACCCAACCTCATGTTTCTTTGAACTGGTTTGGCCAAGCCGGGGTATTAGGGTTTGGTGGGGGGACATCAATCACAAATCCAAACACTACTTTAATCATTTTCCCAATCATTAATAACTACCTCTTACACATATCACATCACATTTTACAATTAATAATTAAATTTCACATTCCAACCACAACCACAGCCACCCAACCAAACATCACTCTCTAACACCCCTAGCCACTAACTCCAGCCATTTCCCCCAGCCCAGCTACCCCAACCCCAACCAAACATTGCCTAAAAGAAATCAAAGAAATGTAATTCGTTTGAAAAATTACTAAAGTAACCCTGGGGCCTTATTTATGCAAGTCGGTATCAGTTTTGAAAATATTTGAATATATGCTTTTGGACGAAAATTATATGGATATTATTCGTGATATATTTGTATGTATTTTTATATTTTGAATATCTCAAATTTTAATTTTGTTTTTAACAATTCTTTAAAAATACGATTGAAATTAAAAAATTCGACGAATTTTGTTACTACTGTTATAATAGCTCATGGGTCCATGCATATTATTGTTATATTTGTTATAAAATTAAATATTTGTTTTATACACAAAGCTGTCTTGCATTTATTTTTTTTAAGAGTGACAAAATACATGTCGATGTGTATTGTTATAAAAATAATTATGTTAAATTTCAATCTGAATATTGGTATCAGGTCAATTATAAATATTTGAAAAAAGTAATGTTGAATTTCCAACCCTTCAATATAACTCCCAACGTTGATTTTAATTTGCCATCAATACATATGCAACAATATTTTCCGTAAAGTTGAATTAACATTGTTTATATTGGATTCAAACTATTTTTATATTGGTATTAGATTATCGCTATCCCGAAAATGGTCAAGTAATAGATTTATTTGGGCGCCAGATTTTGGGTTAATTAGGAGGGAAAATGTTGTAGGGCAGTTGGGACAAATCAATTAGAATTATCAATTAAAAGAAAATGAAAAAGGGTTTTGCAGAGGCACATTGTGCCTGCTTAGCAGTGTTCATAAAAAATAGTCTCTTTTTTAAATAACTCGTGTTTTGACATATTAAATAGCTCAGTTGTTTAAACAACCGCCGAGTTGTTTAAACAACTAGATTATTATATTAAAATACAACTCCAGTGTTTTAAACAACCCGGTTGTTTAAACACAAAACAACCATGTTGTTTTAAACAACTTAGCCGTTTTTAATACAAACCTACCATATTATTTGCACAACTTGAAGAATGGAAAAGAAAATTATCATATAAGTATATAATCACAACCTTAAATCTTAAAAAGACATAATGTTTATAGATAGAGAAACAAAATAAAGTATACTATGAAAGAAAATAAGAACAAACACACACCTACAAAAATACTCCAAATATGATGATGGAGCTATGAAAGAAAAGAAGAAGATAAATAGAGAATTAAGAGAGAGAGAAAGTAATAAGAGAAAAGAAAAAAGAGAATACATATGAGGAAGAAAGACGGGGAAATCAATTTTCTTTCAAATTTGAATTTTCAAAATCTAAAAAAAAAAAAAAAAAAATTAAGTCAAACATGAGGAATGCCATTTTTTATTATAAGTCGGGTTATCTAGTCATACTTGATATATACCACTTATTTTAAAACCTGAAAAAATAATTACATATATAATTTATGTTGTGTTGGCAATTTTTAAATTGAACTTTATCACGATTATGATAATCTATATATATATAAAAACAAAATGGATTTATACTACAATTGGAAAATAGTGTTTTTCCCGCCCAAACTGCTTACTATATATGATAATAAAAAATATTTTTTTAATTAAAAAAAAAACACAATATATGCCTAAAGTATCTCTGAATCTGGTACATATATATGTAGTGGTAATGTTTTCGCAAAATTAGGGAAGTTGTTGCTAAATTTATTTGAATGAGTTTTTTTGTCCCTAAATATAAGTAATAATTAGTTGTATCTAGATTTACTTTACAAAATTATCAAATCGTAAGATACAAATCAATCTTTAACCATAATATTTTAGAATGAATCTTTACCAATATTATTTATGTTACAATAACCAAATAAATCAGCTATTTCTTTTATCGAAATTACTATGCAAATGAATCTACAAACTTATTTTATCGCATAAAATTAGGGTGAAAATACTAATTACAAACTCTATATTCCAACTATCGAAAAAATGTATTATTTTTATAACTGGAAATAAAGCATTTCATCCCCCTCTCTTTTCCCCCCAACTTATATACTTATTTGGGAAATAAAAAATTATTTTATTTATTTGACTGTAAATTTTAATTTATGGATGGCCCACTTACCTACCTTTTTTACTCCGATAAATTAGAAAACGGTTTCCTTAACTAGCTAATTTGGTAAAAATTAAATCAAATCACATTTTTTTTGTGGAAGTTATGTATCCCTCCCTAAAAATCTATATATATATAATAATAAGGCAAGTCATCCGAAATTAGTAACTTGAAACGTTTTCCGCCCATTTTAATAGTTACTATAAATAGATGTGAATTTGAATTTTGAAATTTGAAAAATCCAATGATATTAGCGGGATTCAAGTTTTCGAATATTTTTTCGGTCTAAAATTCAGCAATAACAAATCTGTACATATATGTATAACAAAATTTGTTGCACATTTTTTAAAATTTTGAAATTCGAATTTAAAAAAAAAAATTATCCAATAACATTATTGCTCCTATAAATACATAAGGTCTTCAGTAAATGAGAATCACTTTTGCAGCTGGTATTTCTATTTTTTATTCATTACGCAATTTACATTTTTTACTGCAAATTTCTATAATTCCTTCATTCCTTGATTATTATGTGTCAACTTTGATAGTTCATTTCGCAATTTACATTTTTTTACTGCAAATTTGTATAATTCCTTCATTCCTTGATTATTATGGGTCAACTTTGATAGGTACTTCACAATGGATGCTCCAAAAGTACTACATGCAAATCAAGATAAGAAAATATCAGCAACACTAAATCTTGATTATGACGAAAACAAGTTTGATGATTGCAGAATTCAAATCTATATACCATCATCGTTTTGTACGGTAATCTGTAATCATATAAAAATTCAACCTATATTTTTAATTTCTGTTATGTGAATTATTTATATTATTGTCCATATATTGTGCTAAACTTTATATTTTGTTTATAACATGCACAGTCTCAATCCGTACAAAATATTGGCAAAAGATTAGAGACAATCAACTCATCCGACGATCAGCTGAGATTGAAGGCTAATTTTGATTTTATTGTAGCAGAATTCAGTTTTTTAATTTCTGCAAAAATAAGTTCATGTATCAACTTCAATTGAAATTCTAATTTTATGGCTGTATTTCATTTTTGTCATTACAATATGCTTACAATTAAACTTTGATAAAACTCAGTCGAAAACGTTTACTATACGCTAGACTTTTAAGAAGAAATATCCCATTTAACAACTATCATGAACTATTGCAGAAAAATTTCCAAAATATTATCTTAAAAACAAAATAAATTTAATATACAGATTGGTTGATAACAACTATAAAATGATATCACATATAAATTTAGAACTATCACATAATTGGAATAATTAGCGAAATCAATACTCATTATAGACCGGATTTTTATTTTAATATAAATTATAATTATGATGTGTATATTAATATATGAATTACCATAGCTTTACAAAAAAATAGACGTGATTTTATCAATTTTTTAATATACAATAATATGTAATCTTTAATTGAAGATATCTGATAACAGAATGTCCAGATCATTCCAAATCTTTCAGATATGATTTCTGATTTTCTATACTCCTATAAAAAGGCAAAAGGATGACCGCTTGCTTGATCTCAAGAATTTCTAAATTGTAAAAATCAATGTATCAAAATATATATAGATTATTGTATATCAATAATGATATGGAACCACCAGTGAGTTTTCTTATAGAGACCACCCGATGTGTTCGGTCAGCTAACACACTCCACAAAAAAAAACACGCTAAATATATTTAACACACTCCACCAAAAAATAACATACACCACCAAAAAAAACACGCTAAATATATTTTTGATTCCTTCCTCGCCTCTTATTCTACAAAATCAGTTTTTTTAGTTTTTTTCAACAGTACAATATTATTTTTTTCCCAAATTATTTTATCTGTAAAGTATTTTATCTCCTTTTTTTCCACAGTATAATATTATTTTTTCCCAAAATTAGTTTATCTGTAAAGTATTTTATCCGTTTTATTTCTTCTCTCGAAAATAATTTCATTTGTTTTTTTCTTCTCTCATCTCTCTTCCAAAATCTTAATATTAAATTATAATAAATTTTGGAATAGATCATACTGATTAATAATAATAAACAAACAACCAAGATATACAATCCAGAATTGCAATACAATTTAATAAGATTGAGAAAAGAATATATTTTCTTAATGATTATTCTTATATAAAGTATTTTATTAGTTTAGTCCATTAATTTTCTAAATTAAAATCCAACTTTATTTATATTAATGAGCTCATCTTATGGATATAGGAGATTATTGGATAAAAAAATTGAAAGATTTGAAGTCATCTATGTCTTTTAAAATTCTAAATCCAAATCCAACTTTATTTATATGAATGAGCTCATCATATGGACTATGAAGATTCAGTTCATCCTAAATAAAATTGTATTTTCTATGTCTTTCTTAAAATTTATTTCTAATAGAGGATATTTTGAAGGTAAACTAATAAAATATTTTATATAAGAATAATCCTTAAAAGAAAATTATGTTTGTTTCTAATAGAAGATGTTTTGTACGTAAACTAATAAAATATTTTATATAAGAATAATCCTTAAGATTATTTGTTTCTCAATTCTATTAACTAATATCGGATTCTGGATTATGTATGTTCGCTTTATTTATTTACCAATCAGTGCAGTCTATTCAAAATTTATCATAATTTAATATTAATGTTTTGATAGAGACAAGATATTAAAAAAAAAAAATGGAACAAGATACGAGTAAGAAATTCGTGAAAAAATTAAATTGTGTTTTTATTAGTGGAAATTACTGATTTTTCGGAGTAAGAGGCAATGAATGAATAACACTGCAAAAGAACACAAAAGTTTTCTTTGTAAAAATTTTTAACCATTTCATTTTTTGTTATATATTATCAAATAAAAATGTGTTTTCAATAAAAAGTATTGTTCATGTTAATATTGATTTACTTTTTAAAAAAATAGCACGTGCATCGCTAGAATGACAACTATTTACAAACAAAATAAATTAGTTAGAATGATGACAACTAAAAAAACGGAGGTAGTACTACATTAATTAATTAGTTTATAGAGAAAAAAAAAAATCTTATGGAAGTTCCCCACATTGACTACCTACTTCTTAATTTTTTTTTTTTTTGGTTGATTATTGCTAGGGAGAAATCTATTCTCCACTATATAAGTAATAGTAATACCCTGATTTGCTTCACATTTATAGTTCATGTATGAGTTTCAGGAATTGAAGATCTTGCAAGCAATTACTTTCTTCTATGAGGATAATTAAAGAAATATTTCTAGGTTTATGATGTAGATTTTGGTGGATCCTTTTGCAAAGTCCCCATCGAGGAACAATTTGTAGATTATATTCCCTTGCTTTTCTGCAAAAGTTTCAAATGGCAAACATTTTCTTGATAGATTTCTTATTATTTTCTATAGTAGTTCCTAATGGGGAAAATTGTATACCGACTTTTTCTTTCTTTTTCGATGTTATTTTCAATTTTTTCAAGACTATATTTTCAAAAGTGGGAGTTTGTGATACTACTGGAATTGACGATATATACTAATTGATGGTACAACTTGATATTTTCGCAATCAGGTTAGGATTGCTCTTTAGTAAGCCTATCTTCTATCGTGGTATATTCTTAGTTGTTTTTAGAGTTACGAATCAAGAATAATTGAAGATTTTGATCTTTTATGGGAAAGCTACTATAGGTTCGTGTATAAATAAGTATTTCAAAATTCGTTAACATTTATGTCTTTTTAGAAACTTGAATGATCTATATTAGTTTTTTCCAGTAATTTTTTGTTATAGTATGTTGATACTAAACCTTTTGTGTTTTTGCATGATGTTTTTGTTTTAAGAAAACCTACTAATTTCGAATTTTTTGAATTCCTATTGTTTATTTATGATGAATTTTGATGTTGTTATGTTTGTTATTGAGGATATATTTATGAGAGTAAAAATGACAATTAAAACATCCTAACAAGAACGCACGCACACACAAAAGTTACACATTCAAATTCCAACATGTTACACTTTTAGCACTAAATTAAATGATATTTTTGTATATAAAAAATATTAATTTAAACTCTTTCCCATGCATCGCACGGGGTAACTACTAGTTCAAATATGAATTAAATTAAGAATTGATCACAACTTAGTTAGTAAAACAGTCTATATAACTAGTTAATTAATTTAGATTAATTCTCATGGACCTCACTCCAACCAATATTTGTACTCAAAATTAATTCAATTGAGTTGATAATACTGTGATCATAATAGTTTATACTATAATCTTTGTGTCACTATAATAACCTTGCATATTCAAACATTTAAATTATATGAATATATATATACACACATATATATCATCATGTAATTACTTAACTTTTGAAAGTAAAATTATTAGAACCTAAAATATATGTTATAATTATAATGTTCAGTGCATCTTATTGTATTTTGATTCCAGCTCTATATAGGTCTAAATTTAAATGTTAAAGTTTATTATATTCCCCGTATTAAAAAAAGCGTCACTTTGGAAACACTCAGGGATATTCTGGAACAAATCAAATAGTTAATATATTCTTAATCAAACATTAATGATTAGTGAAAAATAACACACTATAAATATATGTTCATAATAATATAGGGATAAATTAGGGAGAAACATTAATTCACACCTTGAATGCTGTAAAACAATACTTATTGTGCAAAAAATAGACGTTTTAAAACATCATTTGTATCGAAATGGAGGGAGTAATAAATAAAATTAAGTTCTATTAAAAATGAACCATGTTCAACGAAAAAAATATTCAAAATATTGTGTTATGCTATGTTTCCGGTGATCAGCGTCGTAATTCTTTTCCGTTTTGCTATTGCTTCCGCGTTCTTGCGTCAATTTTCTTCTTGATTCAAGTTTTTTGTTCTGAATCATGATTTGCCCTAAATTGTCTCTGTCAAGACATGGCTCCTGATTCTACGTCCTTGAATCCAACTCTCAATCATTTTTCGCCTCTTGACCTCCATTATCAAGACAATCCAGCCGTTTCTATAGTTTTGGAGCCGCTTAATGGCACAAATTTTGCCTCCTGGAGCCATTCTATCAAGCGTGCTCTCAGTGTCAAGAACAAGATCCTGTTGATTGATGGATCTCTGGTTCTTCCTACGGTGGATGAAGATCCTGTGGTGTATTTGTGCGTGGATGCGGGCGAATGACTTAGTTCTGAATTGGATTTTGAATTCATTTAGCCCAGACATTCAGCGAACACTTGAATTCTTTACTTCTGCTCGTGAGATATGGGATGAGCTGCATGCCAGGTACTCTAAATCTTATGGTCCTCGTGTTTATCATCTTGAGCATTCTTTAAGTTCAGTTTCGAAGGGTTCTGATTCTTTGGTTACATATTACAATCACTTCAAAAGTCTATGGGATGAATATTTGAGTTATAGGCCAATTCTTAAGTGCACTTGTGGTGCTAAGTGTAGTTGCAATCTGCCTTAATTAGTTGCCACCACTCAAGAGCGTGATGTGGTCATGAAGTTTCTTGTGGGTTTAGATGAGTCTTATGATGCTATTCGCAGTCAAATTCTGCTTCAGACCCCCCTCCCTACTCGGTCCAAAGTTTATTCATTGTTGATATGCTTGCTAGGCAGGGTGCTAAACGACCCCTTAAATGTTCTCATTGTGATCTTCCTGGTCATACCATAGATAGATGTTATCAATTGATAGGATACCCTCCTGGCTGGAAAGGCCCAAAAGTACAAAAGGGCAGTTCTGATTCTTCTACAAATAACATTGTCAATGATTCCTCTAATGTTCCAGAGGCTGATGTGTCTACTAACCCCCTTTTCAATCAAGAATTATTTGAGCAGTTCTTGTCTTTTACCAAACTTCAGAAAGCTTCTGAACAGAAATCTGGTGAACATGTTGTTGCTGGTGCCTTTGCACAACCTGCTGAATCAGGTACTCATTTTTTGTTTCATGCTAAGTCAGTAAATAATGATTGGATACTGGATACTGGGGCAACGGATCATATTTGTTATGACATGAATTTGTTCACTTTTGTTCTTGTTCCTTCCAACATTAAGATAAATTTTCCAAATAATAATGTAGTAACATCTACCTTTATGGGAAATATTAAGGTGAATGACTATATCACTTTATATAATGTTCTTTTTGTCCCTAATTTTTCTTTCAATTTGTTGTGCATCTCACATTTAACAAATTATTCTAAGATTACTGCTAATTCTTCTGCATCATATTGTGAGTTACAGGACAACACAACCAAGAGGGTGATTGGCTTTGCTAAGCAAATAAGAGGTTTATATCTGTTTAAAAGCAATTTGTTTGTTAATTCTGTTGATTGTAACATTTGGCATACTAGGCTAGGGCATATTGCCACAAAGAAACTTGTTCACTTGAAAAATATCAGTGTAAAGCCTCCTATTATGAATAAGATTTGTGACATTTGTCCTTTGGCAAAACAAAAGAGACTTTCATTTCCACTAAGCCACTATGTGTCTTCTATCCCTTTTGAATTAATTCATTGTGATGTTTGGGGCCCTTTTTCTATAGAATCATATAATGATTATAAGTATTTTTCAACCATTGTTGATGACTGTAGTAGATGTACTTTGGTCAATTTACTTAAATCAAAATCTGATGTTAAAGCTTCTCTTGAAATTTTTTAGACTATGGTTTTCAATCAGTTTAACACCAGAATTAAAACCTTAAGGAGTGATAATCTCACTGAGTTTATAATTTCTGATTTTTATCATAAACTTGGAATTTTGCATCAAACTTCTTGTGTTGAAACCCCTCAACAGAATGGGGTGGTGGAAAGAAAACATCAACATTTGTTACAAGTTGCAAGGGCTTTGCTATTTCATTCTTCTCTTCCTTTGAAATATTGGTCATCTTGTATACAAACAACAACCCATTTAATAAACAGAACACCTTCTATTGTTTTACAAAATAAAACACCTTTTGAAAAGTTATACAATAAAGAACCTGATCTTTCTTATCTAAGGAGTTTTGGTTGTTTGTGTTTTGCTAGCACAATCAATGCTCATATGCATAAATTTTAGCATAGAGCTGTAAAATGTATTCTTATTAGCTATCCTTTTGGAACAAAAGGTTACACACTTCTTGATATAACAACTAAAAGAGTTTTCATCTCAAGAGATGTTAGATTCCATGAAAATGTATATCCCTTTTCAAAAGAATGTGATCCCTCCACCATTGAGAAGCTGTTTTATTTTGATAATATAGCTGAATCCTCACAGCAACCTATTGAGGACATAATTTTAGATACTAACACTATGCAACCAGACTCTATCTTGACTAGTGAAGATGAGATAGTGCATCAAGATCTTCAGGAAGAGCTGAATGAGTTAACAATAGATAAACTTTTTGATGATGATGCTCACCAGAATGATCTAGAAAATGGTCATCCTACAGGTATATCTGTTAGCACTGACAGTAAGGTAAGAAGGTCATCAAGACAAAAACAGGTACCTACATATGTTGATGTATATAATACTACTTTGCCCCCATCTTTGAATCATAAAGCTTCTAGTAACATCGTTAGGTACCTCATTTCAGATTACTTACATACTTCAAAGCTTTCTGATGATCATAAATGCTTTACAACAACTATTACTAAAACCACTGAGCCTAAGACTTATAAACAAGCAAAAGATGATAACAACTGGATAACTGCTATGAATTCTGAACTTGCAGCTTTAGAAAGAACTAATACTTGGACTTTAGTTAATCTTCCTGCAGGAAAACATTGTATAGGTTGTTTATATGTATATAAAATAAAACATAAGTTAGATGGCACTATTAAAAGGTATAAAGCCGGGTTAGTAGCCAAAGGTTATACTCAACAAGAAGGCATAGATTATTTTAATACCTTTTCTCTCCTGTAGCAAAGATCACTTCTGTCAGAATTTTGTTATTTGTTGTTGTTGCAAATAATTGGTTAATTCACCAATGTGATGTTAACAATGCTTTTTTACATGGTGATTTGATTGAGGAAGTATATATGATACCTCCACCTGGTTATTGCAAAACAAATGATAAAAGAGTATGTAAACTGAATAAGAGTATATATGGTTTAAAACAAGCATCTAGGCAATGGTTTCACAAGCTTTCTGAGTCTCTTTACAACATTGGTTACAAACAATCTAAAGTTGATTCTTCATTATTTACTAAGCAGAAAATGGGTCTATTACCATTATCTTATGTTATGTAGATGATATGATCGTAACTGGAGATAATATGTCTGAAATTCAGTTTGTTAAAGATCATCTACATAACCAGTTTACTATAAAGGACTTAGGTGTGTTAAAATATGTTCTTGGCATAGAGGTTGCTAGAAATAAAACTGGTATACAATTATGTCAAAGAAAATATGCACTTGATTTATTAGAAACTGTAGGGTACTTGGCCAGCAAGCTTTGTTCCACACCAATGGATGAAAAACAAATATTCAACCCAAAAGACAATCCTCCCTTAACAAATCCAGCAGAATACATAAAATTAGTGGGCAAGATGTTATACCTCACCATTAAAAGGCCTGATCTAGCATTTTCTATATAGACTTTAACATAATACATGAGCAATCCCTTACAAATTAACCTATCTGCAGCACACAGAGTACTAAGATACATAAAAGCAACACTAGGACTAGGTCTTTTCTACTCTGCTAACACCAATTTTAAGCTGCAGGGTTTTTGTGACTCAGATTGGGCAAGATGTCCCCAAACCAGAAGAAGTGTAACTGGTTATTGATAACACGTTATTTATGCATGTATTTAGGTCGATTTAGGATCATATTTTATATCATTTACGTGCATATTTGACCGGCATTTAGTTATATTAATAATATTTGGGTCATTTGACGTGTTTTGACTTGTTTTAAGGTATTTTGAGCATTTTCAGGTTACCGGACGAGGAAACAAGTTGGAAAAGAGTGAAAACCGGCCCAAAAGAGTGAGAACCGTCGAAGAACCGGTCCAAACCGGTCTGAACCGGTCTAAATCGGTCCAGGAGCAAAACCGAGCAAGAACCGACACGGCCGCGTCACAAAGCAACACGGCCGTGTCAAAAGTGGCCTGCAACGTGCTGTGAGTTCTGGAATAGAACACGGCCGTGTCACAACTGCAACACGGCCGTGTCAAATATTGAGCAGGAAGTGAATTGTGCAAAGCAACACGGCCGTGTCACTTAAGCAACACGGCCGTGTCAGAAGGGTTTTTATGCGAAGATTTCTTATTTTAATAGGATTTTGAGCCTATCTTCCCCAAGATTCGTCCCCAACTTTATAAAAAGGACCCCAAGCTCTAGGAAAAAGAGGATCAATCATCAAGAACATAAATTACATCACCTTGGAAGACAAGGAAGACGAAGATCATCGAGACGGAGTCATCCGGGTTTATTATTTCTTTTCTAGTTTAATTCTTTACAATGTTTTTATTAAGATTTTGTATTGGATTATTACTAGGCATGAGTAGCTAAGCTATTCGTGTCCTAGGGTTAGAAAGTAGGGATTTTTATAACAATGTTTTGATTTATGATTTAATCTATTAATTCCGTTCTTTATGTGTTTTATCTCTATGTTTATGCTTAAACTGAATTTAGCTTGATCACCTAGATTTAGTAATTTAGTTTAACAATTCCGCTTCGAGAGGAGGGAATTGTTATCAGACTTAGAACATAGAACGCAGTTGTCTATGACTGTGTAGGCTGTGGCTTAAGATCGTTTGGGCGTTATTAGGTTTAATTGACTCGAGAGGGTAATTAGCTTAATTAATCAACGGTTTAATCGCTTCGAGAGAAGGATTAGATTATTGTCGTGCCGCCTAATAAACACTAGAATTGGTAAATTAATAGGTTAATCATATTCCACATTGAAATAACATCCTGAAATCGAAGCCCTAGGATACCTTTTCTCGTTGATTGTTAGTTTTCGTGTTTCCTAACTTTGAAGTTATATTTAATTGAGTAGTTTAATTAGTAAAATCAACCTTTAAAACTTAGTATCTAGTTAGGACATTCCTAGAGTATTAGGGTATCAAACTACCTAAAACTATTCCTTGTGGGATCGACCTTGACAATAGTACTACACCTACATCCGTACACTTGCGGAACACTAGGTTAGAAACCGACGTGTCAAGTTTTTGGCGCCGTTGCCGGGGAATAGGATTTAGCGCTTAGTTTTTATCTTGAAAAATAGGAGGAAACTAGACTAGATTTTATTTTTATTTTTCGTATTTTTAATTTTAATTTTCGTTTTTATATTTGGGTTAATTTTTGTATTACGCGGTAGTTCTTGTTTTTGGTGTTTTCAGGCTTCGTATGCTCACCAGATCAAAAAGGGAAAGAAACTCTTCTCCCTTTCGATCCAGAAATTGAAGCGACAGCTCGCAGACACCGAACGAGAAGAAACTTCACAGCTGAGATGGAGAACCCACCACAGCAGCCGAATGATGAAGCACTAAATAGAGTGCTAACAGCCTTAGCACGATTGGACGATCGCGTCACTACTATACAGCAGCAGATACCTGTACAGCAGCCACAGCTGCAACAACAGTACGGCCCAATTCAGATTGACCCAGCTGCGGGCGATGAAGATGACACGCCTATTAGCGACTGCTTGAAGCCCAGTCCAAATCAGCAGGCAGGAGGAGTACAACCTCCACCACTCAATGCCAACAATTTCGAGCTGAAGCCTGCACTAATCAATATAGTGCAGCAAAACCAGTATGGGGGAAGTGCGTTGGAGGATCCGAATGCGCATCTGATCAAGTTTCGCAGACTGGCCGACACAATCAAAATCAATCATGTGCCGCACGAGCAAGTCAAGATGAGACTGTTCCCTTTCTCACTGAAGGACAGAGCATTACAATGGTTCAATTCATTAGAAGACATCAGAGATTGGGAAGACTTGAGCACTTCGTTCTTACTGAAGTACTTTCCACCGAGCAAGATGCTCGACTTGCAGAATCAAATTAATCAGTTCAAACAGTTGGACCAAGAGCCATTCGGAGAGGCTTGGGAGCGATTCCGGGATCTTATCCGGAGTTGCCCTCAACATGTGTTCACCAAGAAGCAGCAAGTATGCAAGTTCTACAATGGTCTACTTGCTCCGACTAGAAACCAAGTGGATGCAGCTGCGGGTGGAAGTTTGATGGAGAAGTCTGTGAGGATGGCATTCTCAATCCTGGACGCGATGGCCAGAACAAGCTACCAATGGTCGAACGAGAGAAACATGCCAAGGAGGGTAGCAAGTGTCCAAAAAGTCGAGCCCGTCAATAATGAGCCAATTGAAAAGCTCACAGCACAAGTAACAGCATTGACGAGCCAGGTGAATTTGCTAACTAATCTAACGTTAGCACAACAGCCAGGGAGTCCGGAAGAAGTTGAAGAAGTAAAGTTTGTGAATCAACGAAACGTCAACAACTTCCAGAACAATCAGCCTCGGTACAATCAGTACCCTCAGAATCATCAGAACTTTTCATATGGGAACGCGCAAAATACACTTAATCCGCCACCCGGATTTGCTGTTACAAATGGCATGATCCATGACGGTAAGAAGCCATCACAAGAAGAGATCGCGATGTCACAATTTGAAAAGTATGATGAAAAGTTAGCTCAGTTGGAGAAGAAAGTGGATGGAAAATTCATGGAGCTAAACAAGCATATTACTGGGCAAGGGGCAGACATCAAGAGGCTCGAGAACACGTTGGTGCAGACTCAAGCTAGTATTGGAGAGTTGACATCAAACATGAGTCAGCTGATAAAGATAGTAGGAGCTCAACACAAGCAAGGCCAATACCCGAGTGATACAGTGGTTAACCCGAAGGAGCACTGCAATATTGTGGAGCTAGATGAGCATGAAGAGAGCTTGAAGGACCAAGAAGCGAAGGAATCAAGCGAGGAAGTCAAAAACATCGAGAAGGAGGAGGTCAATACAATCATAGATAAGAAAACTTCATCTCCTATTCTTGATGAGTCTTTTGATTTTTGTTTTAAAAAAATTCGTTCTTTGCTAACCTTGATCCTTTAGAGCAATCTAGAGTTGTTGTTGTGAAACAGGAACCACTAAAGGAAAGAATCGAAGTTAAAGAAAAAACAAAGGAGTGGGAGGATGGAAAAGAGGCGACAAAGAAGAGACCGAGCAGGCCCAAGAAGAACGCAAACACAAGCATGAAACCAAGAAGAGCAACAAAAGCAAAAGATCCAGGGAGTTTTACTATTTCTTGCTCAATTGGTAGTCATGAATTTCATAATGTCATGTGTGACTTAGGGTCTAGCATAAATCTGATGTCTCTTAAGCAGTATAGACAATTAGGACTAAGGGAAATTAAACGGTCCTTTACTACTATCAAATTGGCGGATGGATCGTCATTAACGCCGTTGGGAGTAGCAGAGGATGTAGTTGTAAAAGTGTTAAATTTTGAATTCCCTAGTGATTTCTTAGTTGTTGACATGAAAGGTAGTGATGAATTCCCTTTTATCTTAGGAAGACCCTTCTTGGCGACTAGCCAAGCACTAATAGATGTACCTAAAGGGGAGTTGGTTTTTCGGGTTCAAAACGAAACAATCACACTCAACATACATAAATCGGGTCTAAGGGGTAGACACAATTGTAGCATTCTTTACACTACCCTAGCTGCTATAGAAAATCCTCGTGCCCCAAATAGCTCTTTAAGTGTTCAGAAAACTTCCAACTCGGGGTGGCTAGAAGAAGGTTGATAGGAAAAGGACGTCCGACTGAAGACGTAACACAAAGCGCTTGTCGGGAGGCAACCCGATGTTTATTGCTTTATTTTTTTGTTAATTTTATGTTTTTACTTGTATTTTAGTGTCTTATGTCTTTAGGAATCAACATGGACGAGTGTTGCAAGAAACGGGGGTCGAAAAGACGAAAAATCGCATGAAGATGGAAATCAGAGTAACACGGCCGTGTCACTTTTCAACACGGCCGTGTCAAAACTGGCGTGAAAAAGGAAAAAGTTACTGGAATGCAACACGGCCGTGTCATATGCGTAACACGGCCGTGTAAAAAACGCCTCAGAAAACCAATTTTTGGTTCAATAGTAACACGGCCGTGTTGGCCTTATAACACGGCCGTGTCAAAATCATCCTCCAAACGCGAATCAACACTGGAATGCAACACGGCCGTGTCACACAAATGACACGGCCGCGTCAAAGACGATCCATAAACATCAATTTTGGAAAAAAAGTGACACGGCCGTGTCAACAACCTTCAACACGGCCGCGTCAGGATCTCAACGTGCACGATTTTGGAGGATTTCAAAACACCGCCGTCGTCGAAACGATTTGTAAGTTAGCACCAAGGCGTACCACGTTTTTTCCTCCAAACATTGGCTTTCAGCCAAGTTTGGGGGAGGGGGTAGACCGTGGAACGTCTTGGCAGCTAGATTTCTAGTTTTGATTTATTTTTTCGTTCGAGATTCTTGCTGTTAATTGTGGGTCCGTGTACCCATTGTGCTGATTTTTATTGTTTTGATTGATGTTATCGGGTCTGTGAGCCCAGTTATCTGATTTATCGGTGTTATTGGGTCTGTGAGCCCAAGTTGATTGCATATCGTTTCTATGTTGAGTCTTAGGAGTTAGAGTTTAGAGTCTTAGTAGTGCAGTTTTTAGAGTCAATAAGAATAATAAAACCCGGAAATAGGTAACAAGTGAGAAAAATAAAAAGAGAAAATTAGGGAAAGATGGATGATGAATAGTTGATGATGAGATGATTTTGAGAAGTAGATGAAAAATGGCACATAATAGAGCATGAGAGGTGTTTTGAGACGAAATTGAGCTTGAACTGAGAATATTCAATCAAAATTAACCTTGTGAGAATTTGAGCCTAATTATACTCCAATTTTTGGAGTCATATACTTTCTTTCGGTGTGAATTTGATTGAATATGTGTACTAGTTTCTAGAACTTGCCTTGAGTCTTTACTAAGAATGTGTCAAGTATATGTTGTGATTTAGGAAATGATCTTAGGCAACTCTTTGTTTAAGCCTATTTCTTTGAACCATGAAAATTGCCTTTGACCCATATTGAAAAGAATTGTCCCTAGTTAGCCCAATTGAGCCTTATAGCTTTATTTATTCATAACCTAACAACATCAGCCAAAACCTTTTGATTTAACTCTTTTGGCCTTAATTGGATTAATCAAGTAAGAGGGAGGAGAATTGGAAGGAATTTTTGGGTGAACAAATTGTGGGAAGGAATGGGAAATAGGGATATTTTCAAAAGATGAAGGAAATAAAAGAAAAGTGATAGGTGAAAAGCAAAGAATGGCCTCTCCTAGAAAAAAAAAAAAAAAAAAAAGAAAAAGAAAAAAGAGAAAAAAAGGAAAAAGTTTTTATTATTAGTATTATAGAGGAGAGGCTAGAAAATAAAGTGCTTAAATTGTGAATATGCATAGAACATTCGGGTAGTCCCAAAAATGTGGTACCCACAGAATTGAAAAGCACTTAAGTTGTATGGACTTGGGAAGGTGAAGAAGTCACTTTGCAAGGTGATTTGCTGAAATTTGAAGAGTGAGGTTGAGTGATTGTATTGAGGGGTAGTCGGGTTAGACGTAACTTGATTAGTCCAATGAATAAGTCACTTATATCCAAATGTATCCCACCTTACCTTAAGCCCACATTACAACCAAAATAAAGACCTTTTTGATCCTTTGTTACACATAGCAAGTACGAGGTCTAGTCTAGACGATTGGCAAGCATATGGTAGATTTTGCATGTAATTCAATATGAGTGGAAATTATGTTAGCCTAAACACTTGAGAGATGAGTGAAACACTTACCCGGTGAGGGTTGAATAACTCGAAAGTTCAAAGTCTCGAGATTAGTTGATTTACGCGTTATCACATATGCTCAAGTGAATTGTGTGCCTAGTTGTTTTAAGGAAAATCAAACTGAAACTGAATTCATCGTCTAATCGCCCTAAACAAATGCATAATCACTTGTCATCTTTGTGTCTTTTTGTATGATGTTCGGGACGAACAACAGTTTAAGTTTGGGGGAGTTTGATAACACGTTATTTATGCATGTATTTAGGTCGATTTAGGATCATATTTTATATCATTTACGTGCATATTTGACCGGCATTTAGTTATATTAATAATATTTGGGTCATTTGACGTGTTTTGACTTGTTTTAAGGTATTTTGAGCATTTTCAGGTTACCGGACGAGGAAACAAGTTGGAAAAGAGTGAAAACTGGCCCAAAAGAGTGAGAACCGTCGAAGAACCGGTCCAAACCGGTCTGAACCGGTCTAAACCGGTCCAGGAGCAAAACCGGGCAAGAACCGACACGGCCGCGTCACAAAGCAACACGGCCGTGTCAAAAGTGGCCTGCAACGTGCTGTGAGTTCTGGAATAGAACACGGCCGTGTCACAACTGCAACACGGCCGTGTCAAATGTTGAGCAGGAAGTGAATTGTGCAAAGCAACACGGCCGTGTCACTTAAGCAACACGGCCGTGTCAGAAGGGTTTTTATGCGAAGATTTCTTATTTTAATAGGATTTTGAGCCTATCTTCCCCAAGATTCGTCCCCAACTTTATAAAAAGGACCCCAAGCTCTAGGAAAAAGAGGATCAATCATCAAGAACATAAATTACATCACCTTGGAAGACAAGGAAGACGAAGATCATCGAGACGGAGTCATCCGGGTTTATTATTTCTTTTCTAGTTTAATTCTTTACAATGTTTTTATTAAGATTTTGTATTGGATTATTACTAGGCATGAGTAGCTAAGCTATTCGTGTCCTAGGGTTAGAAAGTAGGGATTTTTATAACAATGTTTTGATTTATGATTTAATCTATTAATTCCGTTCTTTATGTGTTTTATCTCTATGTTTATGCTTAAACTGAATTTAGCTTGATCACCTAGATTTAGTAATTTAGTTTAACAATTCCGTTTCGAGAGGAGGGAATTGTTATCAGACTTAGAACATAGAGCGCAGTTGTCTATGACTGTGTAGGCTGTGGCTTAAGATCGTTCGGGAGTTATTAGGTTTAATTGACTCGAGAGGGTAATTAGCTTAATTAATCGACGGTTTAATCGCTTCGAGAGAAGGATTAGATTATTGTCGTGCCGCCTAATAAACACTAGAATTGGTAAATTAATAGGTTAATCATATTCCACATTGAAATAATATCCTGAAATCGAAGCCCTAGGATACCTTTTCTCGTTGATTGTTAATTTTCGTGTTTCCTAACTTTGAAGTTATATTTAATTGAGTAGTTTAATTAGTAAAATCAACCTTTAAAACTTAGTATCTAGTTAGGACATTCCTAGAGTATTAGGGTATCAAACTACCTAAAACTATTCCTTGTGGGATCGACCTTGACAATAGTACTACACCTACATCCGTACACTTGCGGAACACTAGGTTAGAAACCGACGTGTCAGTTATGCTATCTACCTTGGCCAATCTCTAATGTCGTGGAAGTTAAAGAAGTAAACCAAAGTCAGCAACAGTTCAGCAGAAGCTGAATATAGAGCCATGGGATACACTTCAGCAAAACTTCAATGGATCAAATACATTCTTCAAGATCTCCCAATTCATCATCCCCAACCAACCATACTCTATAATGATAGTAAAACAACCTTCTCAAAAGCTCACAACCCTGTTCTTCATGAGAAAACCAAACACATTCAAATAGACTACCATTATACAAGAGAAAAAAAATCAAGGAAGGCTTGCTCAAACTCATACACGTCCCAACGGAGGCCAACCTTGCTGATATAATGACCAAGCCCTTGTCTCTAGCCTTATTTCATAATTTCAAGACCAAAATGGGAATGATCAACATACATTCACATTTTGAGGGGGGTATTGAGTATATAAAATAACTAGTAAATATATAACTATAAAACAGTTAGTTAGTTCATTAAGTGTTTAATTAGTCTACTTAATTTTGTCATTTACTGCATGTGTAAATAGGAGACATTACTCTGATTTTATTAATTAATGAAAACAATTACAGTCTCTCTCTCTCTCTAAGCTCGTTCTTCCTCTCTCACAACTCATCTCCTTGAGCTTCAATACTTATCAAACAAGCATTGTGAGTCGTGAACCATGTTATGTAAACACCATATTGTGAAAATAAGAAGGGCCATCATGAATTGTAAATCGAATTAAATTAATAATCCTAAATTGATAAGTTAAAAAGATAAAACCACTTGTGAATCATAAATCGTGAATCTAATTATGCGAACAACATATAGTGAAAAATGAGAAGGAAAATCGCAAATCGTGAGTGAAAAGGGGCCTATCCCAAGTATGTCTTGCGGTGTTCGTACAAGGTATACGAACATAGACAACACGGTGAATGGTCCTAACAGAGTGCCTTCTTTTACGTTCTAGACCAAATGCCTAAACATAAAAAGTAAATAAATATGAAGGTACTGAAATAAATAAAATAGATCGCGGAAGCAAATATGTTTAAAAGTTTATGGAGTTGAATCATTCTTCCCCTTAGATCTTATTAATAGACAAGTGTTGTAATCCTTATAGTGGTACAGGTTTGGACTCGGTGACTCGAATTAACAAGACTAGGACTCCCTCTTATCTATTCACTTGTCACCCTTCTACTAACTTATCCTACCACCCAAATCCCTTGGTCGGACTTTGCACTCAGATCCCTTTTAGTGCTCACTACGTCTCCCGACTAGTGACTTGTTTGTAACTCCTGGCACAATGGTTACAATGATCTAAAGTTAATAAACTAAAAGAAAATTGGAGTGTTTACGCTTTAAGACTCAGACTCTCAACAAGGGTGTTACGAGTATAATGAAACATTGAGTATAAATAGACTCTCGATGCTTGTGGACAAGCATATTCGAACATATATTCAACCTAAACTAAATCTGGATCAGACACTATCTCCTTATTCGTCGTTCCAGTCTCCGTAATTCACCAACGGTTATGGGAAGTATCTCCATCCCATACATATTTTGTAGTAGATTCATATGAATCTCGATTCCTTCATGAGCACATTATTTTGGACATTCAAACATCCTGTTGTGGAAAATAAATCTTTGTGAGATCTTCGTTGAATATCTTCAAAGATTATGAACCAGTTGTGAAATCTTCTTCAGTCGATAATGATCTTGTAATTAAGGAAGGATCCAGCTGCTTCCTTTCAACAGGTTGGTCTCTGATCATCAAGCCATAATGCTTCGATCATTTTTCCTTCTTCAAGCTCATGTTTGACTTTGACTTTCTTTATTTAGATCCTGCAAAATAAAGAAATCAAGTCCAAACATATCAAGAAGAGATTATGTTAGTTTATGTTAGCCAAAACATCTAACTAAGTATATTTAATTCTAACCTAAGTAAATATTATACAAAAAAAATATGAATTTGTTCAAAGACTATTTTCTATAAATGACAGAATATTTAATTTACGAAAATATAAAAAATCGTAACAATGAGCATCCTATGAAGTCATTAATATGGTGCATTATGAATCAGTCTTGAAACACTACTCGTGAATCGAGCAATTTACATGATTATTATATCATGAAAACGGGAAAATAGTTAGACTAGATTAACTCGTGCATCACTCGATAAGGTATTCAATCGTTAATCAAGATCTTCTATTGTGCAAATTGTGAACCTATTTAGCGTTAATCAAGAACTTCAATCATGCAAATTGGAGACAATCGTAAATAGGGAGCTTCTATCGTGCAAATCGTTAGGTTCAAATGTTAATTGGACATCCTATCGTGTAACAATCTTGAAATTCAAACATAATAATATATTTAAGTCGTGAATCATGCTACTTGAACACCATACTATACAAATAAAATGAATCGTTTACCAACCTCTTGAACCGTCTTCACTCGAGCTTTTGCCGTTCAAAACTAACCTCATTATCTTCATGGTTCCGGTTTAAGATGAGAATCACGATCTATGATTGATTATATTCGAGTCACATTTTCACTATTGAAAGAGGGAGATTAAAGATTGAAAGAGGTGAGGGGAATTGAAAGGGACACGATGGTCTTTTTTGCAGTACACTGGAGCTCAATTTTGATAGGGGGATAATGTAATCAAATTGTGTTAAAAAGTGTTTTATAGTTGTTGGGTGAAAAAGAGTTATGTTATAGATAAGTGCGTGCATACATGCATTTTAACCAAAAAATTAGTTGGCAAGAAATGAAGCCGCATCTCTAACATACTACTTTTATGATCATGAATTTGATTAACGATTAGGATAATGATTGTGTAGTTTCATGATGCATAATTTTTCTCACGAATAAATCCACGAATTAAGTTCATGATTTGGTTAATAATTATAATTATATCCATAATTTCTATTAAATTTTGAGTGTACATATATAACGGTAAAGAAAAAGTCTATTTAGAAAAAAAAGTTTAGGTGGGAAAAAATTGGCAGCAATTATTAAGCCAATCCGAATTAAAAGGGTAAAAGTGAGTGGTGACTAAAATACCCCTAATTGTTGAGAATTTCAGAACACTAGCGCTCCATTCCACATATGTTACTTAATCTCCATCCACAGCCCTCCGTGAATGGCTGCGCCACCGTCGCCACCGCAACTCTCTCTCACATCACATTCACCTCCACCTCCAACTCCTCCATCTCTATTCTTCTCTTCTTCTAATGACAGTGTGGCCTCCATTATCCATACCTCAAACTCAGAAATCCCAATCTTGTCCGCATCATCTTTTTCTAGAATTTCACCGCAGCTCGCCACTTCACACCACCCACACCCGCGCCCAATTTTGGTCTTCACTGCCTTTGACTCACCGCCCACTATCGACACTCAGACTTTCTTGGTTACTGTCAGTGTTTTGGTTGCCATTACTCTCTCTCTCATTCTCGGTCTCAAGGTAATTAATCAACTCCTCTTTGTTAATTCTATTTCATTGCATTACTCAAATACACATCTTGCTTCCTCAGATTTTATGCATGAAAACACCTACGTAAATTAGTCTCTCATTTGAAATTGAAATATAATATGTGGTGGCTCCTCATTTGACTAATAAGTCTCTCAAAGTTCATAAGCTTCGTGATTTGCCAAGTTCCAAAAAAATGAGCTTCGAACATGTGTTTTTATCAAACATTTCTTAAATTTTGCCCCCGTAGTCAATTTGTTATTTTCATCAAGACTGATTCAACATCCCTAATTATCTTTTGAGTTAACAAATGAGTAAATCACAAGGAACTGACAAATAATTTGGTGATTGGGTTTTGTACTTTCTTTATATGCATTTGAATGTGAATATCAATTTTATAGCAGAATTCTATTTTTGCAGGGAGATCCTGTACCCTGTGAGAGATGTGCTGGAAATGGTATTTCTTTGTTCTAATCTTCCAAATTTAAACCACACATCGTTCAAAAATTAGTATGAATATGAAATAGAACGTCTGGTTGCTAACTATGGTATACTTGGTCATATTGTTCATTCTTGATTAGTACCACAGAAGTAGCATCTGAATGAATTAGTCATTCCCCAATCTCCATGAGTTTTGAGTCTTGATGATAATGCATTTTAGAAGTGCACTACTTGTCTGACATCTATGATAAACATTCCCTGGATCATATACTGAAATCCAAATTGGGAATGACAATACTGACATACATACTATGCTTATCAAAATAAATTCTTATAGTTTATGTCAAATGTACAATCATACATTGAATTGAGCTATATTTGGTTTGTAATGTTGATAAGTGGAATTTAATCAAATCTTTTAATTTCTTAGATCATTTGTAGTTGAATTCATCAACAAAGGTTTCCTCCTTCTTTTTTATTTCTCTTCTACCCTTTTTATAATAAATTAAGTACCAAAGGGTTGATACTCCGTTCTTTATGTTCAATGGTTATGTAAAACTGTTTTTCATTGATGAGCAGGCGGAACAAAATGTGTTTTCTGTTCCGATGGAAAGATGAAGGTGGAATCAGGGCTTGTAGATTGTAAAGTATGCAAGGGTGCAGGTATAAACTTTTACGAAATTTCACAATTATACGAAATAATACATTTTCACCATGAAATTTAAGCATTTTCTTCATATTTATTTGTAACTTGTAAACATACAGTTGAATCATTGTTCGAACAAATGTCAGATAATTGCTGATCTTTTTTTAAGTCAGTGAAGTCTCCATTGTAGGTTTCAAATGCACAGACGGGTATTTTTATAATTTCGTGTTTTCTGCTAAAATTTTATGACAGGATTGATACTCTGCAAGAAGTGTGCAGGCTCCGGATACTCAAGACGCTTATAACACATAGTTAGACACTTTTGGACAACTCTATTTCTTACATTGCTTGTAAAACTGTAAGATGATTTCTCTGTTCTTGATTCATTTGCTTTTCTCTATGATGGTTGGCAATCCTTGAGCTTCTCCGATGATGGTTGTACTCTCTGTTTAATCAATTGAATGCTCTACAAATCTGAATGATTGCAGTTGCATTTAGTCTGTATTCGGGCCTATTTTCGGTCGCTTTGACCCTACACTGGAAGCGCTGCACCTGAATACTGTTGACCCACATATTTTTCACTCACATGGATGAGTAAAGTATGTGGCAAAAATGTCGGGTGCAGTGTTTTGAGTGTAGGAGACGGAAAGACCCTATATGACCCTCACTGTAATTTGAAAACAGCATCTTTTTTTCCCATTAAAAAACAAAAATTATTCCTTCCTAATCTGCAAAATGATGGAGAAATTTCATCAGAATGTGATAATAACCAGAATAGTAGGTTCATATTTTGGTTTTTATTAAAAAATTAGTTCAGATGTTGTCCCATTTATTGTCACCAGGCCTCAGTGGGCTCTAAACTTAACTTCTGACGTAATTTTTATTGCGACACTTGATCATGTAATTGTTGTTTTGTTGCCATTTTTGGTGCCATTTAAACTTAAAATAAATGAATAATAGAAAACAATTAATATAGACAAAGTGGCCGCCTACATAAACATAATCAGAGCCGTCTACGGCAACTCCATCTCCATTCATTTGAGAGAGAAAGAGAGATGTCATCGACAACTCTGGTGGAGGAGTGCCGGGGTGTTCTTCGAGTTTACAGTGACGGCTCAATATGGCGCTCAGACAAGCCGAGCTTTGAAATGGCTGTGCAGGATGATGGCTCGGTCTTATGGAAAGATGTCGTCTTTGATCCCACTCACAACCTTCAGCTCAGGCTCTATAAGCCGGCTACATCTTCCGCATCCAAGCTCCCAATTTTCTACTACATCCACGGTGGCGGCTTTTGCATCGGCTCCAGAGCATGGCCCAACTGCCAGAACTACTGTTTCAAGCTGGCTTCCCAGCTCCAAGCTGTCATAATCTCTCCCGACTATCGCCTGGCTCCGGAAAACCGGCTCCCTGCAGCCATTGAGGACGGCTATACGGCTGTGAAGTGGCTCCAAGCCCAAGCCATGGCTGAAGAGTCAGATGCATGGCTCACGGATGTTGCTGACTTCGGTCGTGTGTTTATATCGGGTGACTCGGCTGGGGGGAACATTGCCCATAACTTGGCTGTTCGGTTTGGAGCCGACTCAGCCGAGCTGGCTCCGATTCGAGTGAGAGGGTATGTGTACTTAGCTCCCTTTTTTGGTGGAACTGTGAGGACCAAGTTTGAGGCTGAAGGACCAAAGGAAGCATTTCTAAATCTTGAGCTCATTGACAGGTCCATTATTCTTTTCAATTCAAAGTTCCCTTTTCTTTTTTGACTGAGAAATTTCAGTACAAATGAGAGGATACAAGAACACGAGTTGATTAATAACTATACAAGCATGCTCTTAAGTAGTGTATGCATTTGCTGAAGCAAAAGTTTAATTTTGGCTTAATATAATATAAGTTAAGTGCGTGTGATAAATTTCTTTCTGCTATAATTAATTATTTAGAAGTTAAAAGCTACAAGCAGCGACGATTTTGCTTATATCTGCCTCTCAACATTGATCCCGTAAAGTAAGAGAGGAGCAGTGCTCATTTATAAAACACTTAATTTCTTAAATTTTGATCAAAATTACTTAATTCTCAAACACCAGTAACTTTTAATTATAAGTGATTTTTGCACAAATTTAAATTTAAATCATTTTTTCAAAATCAAAAGTAAAGGAAAAGACTCCCTTAGTCAATGTTACAAAATATCCGTATATTTCTACCAAATCAAGGATAATTTGATAGAATGGGGATTTGGGGATGAGATCACCTCTTTCAAATGGTGTTTGATTTTTTATTTCAACTTCATCAATACATACAAATAAACACATGAGAAATATTGATGAAGTTAATGATTTTTTTGATTGAGACATGCATGATGGTATGGTTGAAGAATTGCAGGTTCTGGAGATTGTCAATACCTGTGGGAGAGACGACAGACCATCCAGTTGTGAATCCATTTGGGGCCAACAGCCCAAATCTGCAAAGTATGGATGTTGGGCCAATTCTAGTAATAGTTGGAAGTTGTGATCTGTTGAGAGACAGAGCCCAAAAGTATGCAGATAAGCTGAAGGAATGGGGGAAGACGATTGAATATGTGGAGTTTGAAGGGCAGCAGCACGGCTTCTTCACCATCAATCCAGACTCACAACCCGCCCAACAACTTATGCTCATTATCAACAAATTCATCAATCATAATTCTCTCTAGTTACTTTTTTCACCCCTTCACTGCATGTTTTGTAATATTTATAATAATATAATGATGATTTCTTATTAATTGCAATATTCATATAGGGTAAGCAATATATTAACTGTCAACTTACTTAGTTTTTTTAGCCCTTTTTCATTAGTGTTTTATGTTGTATCTAGCGTATAAGGTGTGCGAGTAACACAAACATCTGCTAGAAAGACGAGGGAAAAGGAGAGAGGGAGTTATCTCAAGTAGTATGAAGAGTAAGCTACAAAGGCTTAGGGAGTTCTTCAACTTGAGAGAGTAATCTTTCCAGGATTGTTAATGGATTCATTTCTGATCTTCCGTGGATGTAGGTTATAATAATTGAACCACGTAAAATTCGATTGTCAATTTTCGATTACTGCCAACACATAACTACTAGCACACAACTTGCACCTCAAGTGTTTGATCATTTGTACTAGAGTTGGTTTGCTATTCATCTTTGATTTCAATAATTGGCACCGGTTGTGGGAAATGACAATACAATGTCTTCAGCGAGATTCGAGACGGAGAAGTTATCGGGAAATAATGATTTCGGATTATGGAAGATAAAGATGAAATCACTTCTTGTGATCTGATTTTGTGTTATGAAACAAAAACTCATATCAATGTTGGGGAATCGGGAATTGTGCCAGAGATCTATTCATCATGTAATTTGAATATTATTTTCATAAATCAAATAACCATAATTTGAACATTCAAAATTTCAAATCACATAATTCATGTAATGAATAACGATAAATCATACCATAAGCCCTAAATATGCGGAACTAAGGGAGTATTGTGTTTACCTTTGAATCGGAGAGTCACTGTTGTAAAGAATTAATCTTTCAACCTAAAGATCTTGTTGAGTATTCCCTAAGTCTAAGCTCGCCAATTCGGTGGGAAATCAAACGAACTTTCAACTTTCAAGGAAGGATTAATTTTTTTCACCAAGAAAAATAGCCACACATATGCATATGAGACCAAAAATTGGTCCCCTATTTATAGGGGGTAGAGGCCGAAATCTTGGCCTCCAAGTAAGAGGATTAGATCGAAGTCCTCTACCACTTGGGAGAGGAAAATATGGACAAAATTCTATTCCCTTTAGGAACCAGATTTACTATATTTTTTCTTTCTTATCTCATACTTCTTATTAATCCTTATTCTCTTAGTTAATGGACTTCTATTGGGGTACTCAAGGAGAATTTATGAGGAATAGGATTGGGCCTCCTAATGAGCCTAGATATCCGTATTGAGCCATCAATATTATTCTAGCCCATTAATATTAATTTATTCCGCTAAAGAATTATTATTGAACTACCCATCCTAATCCATATTACGAAATATGACTTCCGATTATTATTTTCTGTGTTTAAGATTCAATGTCCATTAATTAATTTAAGCTACTGAATGCTTTAATCAATTAATATTTTTTATTCCTTGAGAACAAATAACTCAACATTATTATCATATCGGAAGTTAATCCACTGCATAAGTTTGATATTATAAACCTTCTGCGTCCATCAAGGGGGACATAATAAACTTGTTGTACCAAGACACGATTATAATTAATAATATTGCCCAAAGTATAGAGCATTGAGTCCCATTGGCTCTTTTCCCAAAATAAATTAAAGCAACATTAATTAATTATATACAATCCCAATTAAGTGACATAAATTAAGAAATCAATAACCACTGAGATCTAGTTTTTCTATCAAGCCAGTCTAGAAAAACTATCTTATTGTTGGTCCAATTCAGTGCAATAAATGCACTAGTGTAATCTCTTGGTCAAGATAAACCAATCCGAGCCTTACACATCAACTTCTACCTGTGGATTGTTCAATTCCATCTAAGTTGTGAATAATTATATTTATTACAAGGAACCGACAATGTAATCTTCTGGATCTACCACACACCACATCGTTTACAATGTAAAGTATTCAAACAATATGCAATAAATATATATAACATTCATAAATTTAAGGCAAACAGTGATAATTTATTCTCATTCATTAAAGTGCAAGAAACAGTATATATACAAAGTAACACTTAAACGCATGCTTTACAGTATAACCCTAACGATCTCCCACTTATACTCAAAGTCTGCTTTTAAGTATGATACAACACGTCCTAATATTTCTCCCACTTATACTTAAAGTAGCGTGGCAACGCACTTGACCCCCATTCCTTCCACATGTTTCTCGGATGTATTCTGAGGCACACTCTTTGTGAAAGGATTTGCTAAGTTGTCCTCCAATGCTATATTTTCCACAACTATATCTCCTTTCTTTATGATTTCTTGTATGAGATTGTATTTCCTTTCAACGTGTTTGCTCGCCTTGTGGGCTCATGGTTCTTTAAAATTTGCAACTGCACCCGCATTATCACAATAAATTGTGATGCTTTTGGGCAAATTCGGAATCACATCTAAGTCTGAGCCAAACCGCCTCTTTCGCTGCTTCACAAGCAGCGACGTACTCAGCTTCCATGGTGGAGTCAACAATGCATTTCTGCTTCACACTCCTCCATGTGATGGCTCTACCTCCTAGGACAAACACGCTTCTTGAGGTAGATTTTCTAGAGTCTATATCTGATTGGAAATATGAGTCCGTGTAACCCACAGGACATGAATTGTCTGATTGAAAGACTAACATTCTATCTCGAATTCTTTTCAGATACTTCAGAATGTTCTTAACCGCATTCCAATGTCCCTTGCCTGGGTTACTTTGATATCTTGCCACCATGCTTACTGCATAGCTTATATCCGATCTTGTGCACAACATTCCATACATGAGGCTTCCAACTGCCGAAGCATATGGAACCTTCCTCATTTCTTCTATCTCTTTTTGTGTCTTTGGACACATGTCTTTTCATAGATGAATCCCATGCCTGAAAGGTACAAAATCTTTTTTGGCATCTTGCACGCTGAATCGTTTTAGCACAATATCGATATACAAGGCTTGAGATAAGCATATCATCCTTTTCTAGCGATCTCGAATTATTTTAATTCCAAGGATATGACCAGCCACTCCTAAGTCCTTCATATTGAACTGCTTTGATAACCATACCCTTACGTCTGATAATACCTTTTTATTGTTTCAAATAAGCAGAATATCATCTACGTATAGCACTAAGAATACCACAGTTTTCCGACTCACTTTCTATACACAAAACTCTCAAACTCATTTTGATCTAATCCATAGGATTGTATCACTTGATCAAAACATTGGTTCCAAGCTCGTGATGCTTGCTTAAGACCATAGATTGCCTTCTTAAGCTTGCATACAAGGTTCTCTTGGCCTTTTTCAACAAAGCCTTCAAATTGACACATATAGATGTCGCCTTCGAGACTTTTGTTTAGGAATGCTGTCTTGACATCCATTTGCTAGACCTCAAAGTCTAGGTGCGCAACTATAGACAAGAGAATGCAGATTGACTTAAGCATAGCTACAGACGAAAAGGTTTCCTCATAATCGATTCCCTCTCTCTGAGTATATCATTTTGCCACAAGCCTAGCCTTGAAGGTTTCAACCTTCCCGTCAGATCCTCTTTTTCTCTTGTAAAGCCACTTGCATCCAATAGGCTTTACACCTTTGGGTGGTTCAACAAGCTCCCACACTTTATAGTGATCCATAGATCCCATTTCTGCTTCCATTGCAGTTTGTCAAGAACTTGCATCCTTGTCTTGGATTGCCTCGTTGTAAGTCCAGGGGTCAAATTCATCATCATCGGGGACCAAGTCCGAAGACTCTCCCACGAACATGAATTGCTCAAGCTGACGAACAACCCTCCCACTACGATGAGGTTCCGGTTGTATTTGTGTATCACGTTGTATATTATCTTGTACAATTGGTATATGAGCCAGCCCTTGTAATTCATTCAAGATAATCTCACTCTTGGGCTTTCAGTTACCCGTATAGTCTTCTTCCAAGAATCTAGAATGCATGCTCACCACGATCCTCTGATCCTTAGCACTATTGAATAAACGCCCTTTCGTTCCTTTGGGATAACCTACAAACAACCTTAAATTTGAACGAGGTTCCAACTTATCAGCTTCCTTGTCCAATACATATGCAGGACATCCCCAGATTCTCATGTGTCTCAAACTGGGTTTGCGCCTAGACCACAATTCTGAGGGAGTTTTCGGAACTGATTTAGAAGGTACTAAGTTAAGAATGTAAGCTGATGTTTCCAAGGCATAACCCCAAAACGATTTGGGTAAGTCAGAATAACTCATCATAGACCTTACCATTTCCAAAAGAGTTTTGTTTCATTGCTCTGCGACCCCATTACGTTGAGGGGTTCCGGGCGCAGTTAATTGGGATACAATCCCTTGCTCTGACAAGTAACCCAAAAATTCATTGCTGAGGTATTCGCCCCCATGATCAGATCGTAGAAACTTGATACTCTTTTCCCTATACTTTTCTGCTACAACCTTAAACTCTTTGAATTTATCAAAGACTTCAGACTTATGCTGCATTAGGAAAATGTATCCATACCTCGAGTAATCATCGATAAAAGTAACGAAATACTCGAAATCACCTCTCGCCTGAATTGACATGGGAACACATACATCAGTATGAACGAGTTCTAACACTTCAGTGGCTCTATTCCCCTAAGCCCCAAAGGCTCTCTTAGTCATTTTACCCTCTAAACATGGTTCGCATGTTGGAAACGACTCTACTTGGAGTGATTCCAATGAACCGTCACTCACCAACTTTTGAATCATTTTTAGATTAACATGATCAAGTCTAAGATTTCAAAGAAGTGTTTCGTTCGTATTTGAAGAATACTTTCTTTTTCTAGAAATAGTAGATGTGTTATATGACGCATTTTGTATGATTGTGGGTTATGTACAGTTAATAGTATAGAGATTGTTCACTAATATTCCAGAATAGTTCACTTCATTATTACGAGTAATAATAACATTTTTATTAAAAGAAACCGAATATCCATCCATAAACAATTTAGAAACTAAATTAAAATCTTTCTAAGACTTGGAACATAGTAAACATTTCTCAATACTAAAGTCTTGTTCATAAAAGATAAGTGCACATCTCCCACTGCAACAACTGCTACTCTTGCATCATTGCCCAAGGTGATGGTGATCTCACTCCCACTAAGTTGCCGGGTTTGCAGAAACCCACGAGAATTGAAACAAACATGATCAGTGGCTCCCGTGTCTACCACCCATGATTGGGTAGAACACGCTGCTAATCAAGTTTCAATAACTAGTGCATGAGATTTACCTTTCAGACCGTAGTTGAAACACTTTCCCTAGTTTGTTTTATTCTTAATACCACCTTCAGGGGGATCTTTTCCTTACCTTTGAGATCAGCCTATTTTTTACTTTTAGTTTTCTTCTTCTTCTTTCTGCCTTTCGGAAAAGAAGACGAAGGTGCACTGCTAGTCATCAAGGCTTGGCTTCTCAGCCCCATAAGCATCTCTGCTCAGCCAACATTTACGCTTGACCATTCATGGTATAGTTTAGCTTAAACTGCTCAAAACTTTTCGGCAGAGAATGGAGTATGGTGTCGACTTGGGTATCCGCATCGAAAGTAGCACAAAGAATCTCAAGCTTGTTAAGGAATCCCATCATTTTGAGAATGTGATCCCTTACGGGTATCTCTTCAGCCATTTTCTGCGACAACATATCTCGCATGACCATTTGCCTAGCCGTACGATTCTGATGAGAGAAGAGTTCATTAAGGTTCATCATAATGTTTGCAGCGGTTCCCATGCTCTGGTGTTGGTACTGCAACACATCTAACATTGAAGCCAGAATAGTGCACCTAGCCAGTTCATCGAATCTCAACCATTGCCTATGATATTCCCTATCTTCAGCACTAGTCTCGTTCGTAGGCTCAGCTAGTCTTGGTTCATTAAGTACAAACTTAAGTCCTTCAGCAGTCAGGACTATCATTAATTTTTTTTTCCAATCTACATAATTCTCCCCTTCTAATTTGTTTTCTTTGAGTATGTTAAACTGTGGATTAAAGCTTGACATGTCGAATTGAGAATGAAACATACATTCATATTAATATCTAATTAACACAAACATTATCACATAATTTGATCACATGTTTTATATCAAAATCTCATAAAACGATATATATATGCATCAGCCAACATCTTAAAACAATTTAAGCAAGTCACGTTGAGTGTGAACGTTTATTTAAATGCATTTAAGTAGGTTACAAACAAAACAATTACAAATCTTTAATTCAAAATTAATAGTTGGCTCTCACTTGGCCATATAAAATTGACAGGGACTTCATGGGGAAGTAAAATTTATCAATCTTATATCTAAGTATTAACCGTAACTTAACATAGGATTATTACTCAGTTTGTATAAGCCTTCGTTGGGAGGTCATATCGCCACTTAAAATAACCCACAATTATCATATGAAATTTATTCTAGTGAACTTGTTTTTGGTATATCCGTTAGGGAGAAAGGCGCATGCCAATGCGTAACCAAAAACTTCACTGTAATAAATCAGTTATGGAGGTCATTACTTAATTAATTATCCAGAATAAATTACATAAAAACAACTTAGTAATTTTAATCAATGAGATTTTCTGTTTTTCTCATACACAAAGTAAAACCAAAACATAAATTAAACACATATTAGACAATTAAATCCAATTATCATGGTTTAATTTTCCCGTTTTGGAACGAGAACCCCAGTCGTTTGAGCCTCTATCGCAGCATCTGTCGCAGAACGAAGCCCCTGGCGTAGAACAAGCTGCAGCTCGCACCACCCACCGTGGTCGTGATCCATGGCCGAGGTTGTGAATCCCCCAGCGGAGAACAGGTTGCAGTTCGAAGCATCCGTCGTGGTCGCGATGCCCTCGGCGCAGAAAAGCCTTCAGTTTGCACCGTCTCCGATTTTTTTAATCCGTCTTCATCTTCGTCTTTGATCTGCTACAATTTATTTTCAAAAAATAAATCTAACATCTAGACTGGTCTATTACATAAAAAGAAAACAAACCTAATTTACTCGTGGATTTTCTCACGAGAAAAACAAATTTGAACGAATCAGATTAAAAAAAATTCAATCCAACATGAATTTAAACATACATAAAAAAATCACGATAATTGGATTCCAGCAAAATAGATGTAGCAGTTCTATTATCCAATTTCAATTAAGACGTAAACTTGATTTTTGGAAATTTAATTCAAAATTATAGAGCCCGAATCAATGACTCTGATACTAGTTGGTGGGGAATCAAGGATTGTGCCAGGGATCTATTTAGGTAGTAATTTGAATACTATTTTTTTTTTACAGATCAAATAACCATAATTTGAACATCTAAATCACATAATTCATATATTGAATAACGATAAACCATACAATAAGCTCTAAACATGCGGAACTAAGGGATTATTATGTTTACCTTTTGAATCAGAGAGACACCATTGAGAAGAATTAAACTTTCAACCCAAAGATCTTTTTGAGTATTCCCTAAGTCCAAGGTCGCCAATTCGGTGGGAAATCAAACAAACTTTCAACTCTCAAGGAAGGATTATTTTTTTTCACCAAGAAAAACAACCACACACATATGTATATGGGGACCAAAATTGGTACCCTATTTATAGAGGTAGAGGCCAAAATCTTGGCCTCCAAGTAAGAGGATTTGATCGAAATCATCTCCCACTTGGGAGAGGAAAATATGGATAATAATCTTATTCCCTTTAGGAATCAGATTTATCCATATCTTCTCTTTCCTATCTCTCCCTTCTAGTTAATCCTTATCCTCTTAGTTAATGGACTTCTATGGGGATACTCAAGGGGCCTTCAGGAGGAATAGGATTGGGCCTCCCAATGGGCCTAGATATCCATATTGAGCCATCAATATTATTCTAGCCCATTAATATTAATTCATTCCACTAAAGAAATAATATTGAACTACCCATCCTAATTCATATTACAAAATACGGCTCTCGGTTATTATTTCTCGTGTTTAAGATTCAATGTCCATTAATTAATTTAAGTTACTGAATGCTTTAATTAATTAATATCTTTTATTCCTTGAGAACAAACAACTCAACATTATTATCATATCGAAAGTTAATCCACTGTACATGTTTGATATGATAAACATTCTGAGCCCATCAAGGAGACATAATCAACTTGTTTTACCAAGACACGATTTTCTATATTAATTTAGCAATCTGCCATATAACTAATAATGTCCAAAGTATAGAGCATTGAGTCCCATTGAATCTTTGCCCAAAATAAATTAAAGCAACATTAATTAATTATATACAATCCCAAGTAACTGACATAAATTAAGAAATCAATAACCACTGAGATATAGTTTTTTTTATCAAGTCAGTCTAGAAAAACTATCTCGCTGTTGGTCCAATGCAGTGCAATAAATGCACTAGTGTAATCTCTTGGTCAAGACAAACCGATCCGAGCCTTACGCATCAACTTCTACCAATGGATTGTTCAATTCCTTATAAGTTGTGAATTATTATACTTATTACAAGGAACCGACAATGTGGTCTTATGTGATCTACCACACACCACATTATCTACAATGCAAAGTATTCAAACAATATGCAATAAATATATATAACATTCACAATATTTAAGGCAAATAATGATAATTTATTCTCATTCATTAAAGTGCAAGAAACTATATATATACAAAGCAACACTTAAAAGCATGCTTATAACCCTAACAATCAAATGTTGGAAATATCAGAATTAACACATCTGAAAATTATATTTTAGACAAAAGTAAGAAAAGCCCTTTTCCAGATGGTAAACATTTTTCAAAAGCACCTTTGGGTTATGCTCATTCTGATTTGTGGGGTCCTTCAAGAGTAAATTCATTGGCTGGAGGAAAATATTTCTTAAGCATCATTGATGACTACTCAAGGAAATTATGGATATACACCGTGAAGAGTAAATCAGAGGCTTTTGGCAGCTTTTAAGAATGGTGTAAAACATTTGAAGTGGAAAAATGAACAATTTTGAAATGCTTAAGAACAAACAATGGTCTTGAGTTTCTTTGATAAGAATTCATGGAGTTCTGTAGGGTGAAAGGGATCAAAAGACACAGTATTGTGCCGGGCAACTGGTACACGTGTTCGTGCACACACTTTAGGATGCTTTAAGTATCAATTTAGTGATGTTTGTGTGCAATATCATGTGTATTTTGTGCATTTAATTCTCATTGGGCAAAATAATGTGGTTGGTTCATTTTTGTGTTAAAACAAGTACAAATGGATCGAAAAAGAGCATCAAAAGATCATAGAGTCGATGGATCGATCGAAGCAACAAAGGACAAGGCTAAAGGAAGATCTCGGCCGAGACGGGCAACGCATCTCGGCCGAGATGACGTTCCAGGGCAAAGCCAAGTTTTCAAGTGATCAAGATCTCGGTCGAGACGGGCAATGCATCTCGGCCGAGATGATGTTCCAGGGAAAAGCCAAATTTTCAAGAGATCAAGATCTCGGCCGAGATGAAACCCAAATCTCGGTTGAGATGAGCCAAACCCTAACAAAGCCCTGAATTCCCCTTTTCACGTCTTGGCCGAGACATAATTGCATCTCGGCCGAGATCAGCCTTCGAGTCACAAAAGCATAAAACCCTCATCGCTTCGTCTCGGCCGAGACACACTTGAATCTCGACCGAGATTGTTCACCCTGTTTTAAAATTGTCAATGCGATTTTACCTTAAACCCAAGTGACAACTCTTCCCTTATGTATAAGTACCATTTCGAATTTTACCTATCTTGGGACATATCTAACAACCATTTCTAGCCACCAAGATCACCAAGAAGGGAGATTGGACAAAGGATTGAAGGATCTTTTTTCCCAATCAAGATTTTTTGTTTCATCTTTATGTTTATCATGTTTCTTAGTTTTTATATTGAATTCCTGTTAGTTTTAGTATTAATGGGTGAGTAGCACCCCTATTTCTAACCTTGATCATATGTTGAACTTTGAGTGACAATGATTATGTAACTATTGCTAGTTGATGTTGCCTTTTTAATGCAATTTCAAGTGTTCTACATTATTTGCTGGTATTGATTCAATTTTACATGCTTCTTATTAGATTGATCACCCTCTAGGAAGTGAGTAGATGTGTTTCTAGAATTAGATATCACTATCCGTAATTGTAGGTTCTCTGATTCCCCTAGTAGCGAACAACGAGTGATATCGTTGGTGATATTGTAGAACTCGACCTCTAAACCCGAGCTTTCGAGGTTCAAGTTGAATCTATTCTATTATCTTGGTGCTTTATTTATTTGATTGGTTCAATCGAATAGGGTTAGTCGAAGAGCAGATTTTCGATTAGCTAGACGTAAGAGATAACATGATTGCTAGAGCAGACTTAGTAATTCATGGGATAGGGACTTGAATTGTATCAGATTGGGCATCAACAATAGTTGGATAATACATTGAAGCCAAATGGATACTAGATCAAGGGTAGAATTCCTTAAATTCATAAAAAACCAAAAGCTCATTCTAATTGTCTTGTGTTCTTGTGTTAATTGAATCTTAAGTGTTTAATTGTCTTGAGTTATTTAGTTTGGTTAGTTTAGTAGTTTGGTAATTCTTAGTTGATAATCACAGTAAAAACCCCCCACCTTTATTGCTTTCATTGTTTGTTTCGACGTGTATTTAGATTTCATAATCGCTTGATTTATTAAGATAACACTAGTCTACCGTTCTCTGTGGGTTCGACCCGACTTACTGCTCTACTTGTAGACCCTGTTTGTTTATGGCTGTGGGTAGCTGGAGTACTGTAGGCTGTGGTGAATATAGTGGAATATAGAGGTTGGAATAAATAAGTGAGTGTTTGTTTATGTTGTATGAGATTGAGTTGTGGGGGTGATTATAATATAAAAGGTGTTAAAGTTGATTTGATGCGTGTAAGAGTTAGTTAGTGAATAATTGATTACTGATTAAAGTATGTATTGGGAATGATATTTGATTGGTGATGTGTGTAAGAGTTAGTTAATGATTTGATGATGTGTGGAGATCGTGGGCAATTTATTGCCCACAACCGGTGAACAATCCACAACCGATTGACCCAACCCTAAACAAACAGGGCCGTAGAGTTGGGAAATTGACATTATAAATATCTAATTTGGTATGGTTCAACGACGCATTACCAAATTTTGGCGCCATTGCCGGGGAATGGTGATAAGAATAGTGTTATTTTAGTGTTCAAGCATTCCGTTTAGTTTATTAGTTGATTATCTATTTTCCTGTTTACCTAGTAATTTGATACTCTCTAGCTTCTCTTGTTTGTGGATAGGTAGTTGATGTTCTTTTGCTCACAAGGGGAAAAAAGACTTCTATTCGAGTCGGAGATCGTTGAACGCAAAAGGATATTGAGAAAAAAGAGAAAGGTTGCTTTGGGAGATCCGAGGATCGTTTGAAGATTTGAATATTGAAGGCAAAGGATTAAGTGAGCCGAAAACAATGGAAAATGAGCAAGCTCCCGAAAAGACCTTGAAGGAGTTGGCGAACACAAGGTTTGCAAATGAACCCTTGTGCATCACGTTTCCAGAAATAGGGGAAAATACAAGCTTCGAGCTCAAGTCCGGGATTGTGCATCTACTTCCTTCATGTCATGGATTATCAGGGGAGGATCCCCACAAGCGCTTGAAGGAATTTCACGTAGTATGTTCAAGCATGAAGCCAACAAGAGTGACAGATGAGCAGATCAAGCTAAGGGCATTTCCCTTCTCTTTAAAAGACCTCGCGAGAGACTGGCTCTATTATCTTTCCCCGGGCACTATAACAACGTGGGAACAGATGGAGTTTCAATTCTTAGAGAAATATTTCCCCGCATCAAGATCTCCAAATATAAGAAAGGAAATTAGTGGAATAAGACAGATGTAGGGGGGAGACTCTCTACGAATACTGGGAGAGGTTCAAGAAGTTGTTTTCGAGCTGCCCTCAGCACCAGATTATCAAGCAGCTCCTGATATAGTATTTTTATGAGGGCCTCTGTTTGACCGATCGCAACATGATTGACAGCGTGAGTGGAGGGGCGTTATCAGACAAAACACCCACTGAGGCCTGGGCCCTAATCTAAAAAATGGCTGCAAACACGCAGCAATTCGGGACTCGGGAAGCTGTCAGGCCCGTTCGAGAAGCTTAGGATTCAAACATAGAGGATAGATTGGATCAACTTACAAGTCTAATAAGGAAAGTAGCAGCGGGGAGCATTCCGACACCTAAACCGTGTAGGGTGTGCCAAGTTACAGATCACACTACGAACACGAGCCCTATTTTGGAAGATGATATGGAGGCACACGCAAACTCATGCCACAACTTTTATGCTAGGCCAAAGTCCCCAGAAAGAAGAAAGTACGACCCATACTCGAATACTTATAATCCGGGGTGGAGGGACCACCCCAATTTTAAGTATGGGCCCCAAATTCAGAATGTTCAACACTCGGGTGAACAAAGCAACCAGAGCTGACCCCCTTATCCTAAGGGGATGTATCAGCAAAGACCGCCTGCAGATTCGACTCCTTCAGATCCATTATTATCCGACATTGTGGAAACCAGTACACTTCAGTTGCAGAAAGAATCCAACTTAAGGTTCACAAATATCGAAACCCAAATGAGTCAGATTGCTTCAGCCGTGTCTCGATTAGAGAATACCCAAAGTGGAAAATTGCCGGCTCAACCGGAGATGAACCCTAAGAATGTTAGTGCAATTGGCATCATGAGTGAGGACGTGCTTGGAGAGCTTGAGAAGCCCGGGCACTCTTTACATGCACAGACAGACGGCCTACATGATAGTTTGAATGAAGAGAAGACCTTAACTCCTCACGTTGCTGAAGTTCAAGCCCGTGTACCAAAGTGGAAACTTGCCAAGGAGTTGAAAAAACAAAAGGAAGCAATGGCGGCATGTTTCCCCGACCATTTATTGCCATTTCCCACTAAGAAGTACCTTTCATCTAAGGAAACCGAGAATGTCAGCGTTTGTACTTTGAGGAGTAGGAAAATGCTCGAGAAAGGGAAGTTGAGAGATGAAGAAAGGAGAGTTGAAAATGAATAAGCAATTGCTGAGAACAGAATCTCGACCGAGAAACACCAAGATCTCATTCGAGATAGCCTACTTTGACCACAAGGGAAATTTCCCTGCCTACTCATCTCGGCCGAGAAGGAAGTGAATCTCGGCCGAGATCAATCAATCATGGCTGAAGGTAATGATCCCTGTAAACTTGTCTCGGCCGAGACACAAGTGAATCTCGGCCGAGATCCTCAGGGATCAAAACTCAATATTACAACCCCACCACTTCCATTTCCCAGCGAGATCAAGAAGGTTCCGGATAGAAACAGAGACAAGGAGATACTAGAAGTGTTTAGGAAAGTTGAGATTAACATTCCGATGGCAGATGCCGTAAAGCAAATCCCCCGATATGAAAAATTCTTGAAGGACCTTTGCACCAACAAGAGGAGACTTCAAGGAAACAAAAAAGTTCTCATGAGGGAGAGTGTGTTAGCTATCTTCCAGAAGCAGTTACCACAAAAGTGCAAAGATCCAGGCATATTTGTCATACCTTGCAAAATCGGTAATTGTAGAGTAGAAAGGGCCATGCTTGATTTAGGGGCCTCCTGATTAATGTAATGCCCCGCTCTGTTTTTTATAGTCTTCATTTTGGTCCTTCAAAGAATACAAGAGTTGTCATCCAACTAGCCGACCGGGGCACCTCGTTTCCGGACGGGGTGATTGAGGACGTACTAGTTGAGGTGGACAACCTCGTATTTCCGGCAGATTTTTATGTATTAGACATGCACGGAGATGCATCGAACTCCACTCTGATTTTGCTGGGGAGACCGTTCTTAAACACTTCCCAGGCTAAAATCGATGTACGTAAGGGAACCCTCACCATGAAGTTCGATGGTCAAGTGGTAAGGTTTAATATATTTGAATCTATGCGATATCCTGAGGACGTTAATAGTGTATTCTCTGTTGATATTATTTGTTTGAGCATTGTTGCAGAGATCAGGAATTCATTGAATTAGCCAATCAGTTAGAGGAGATAGAACAATGGGACACTAAGACAGAGTCGGTAGAAATAGTGGCATAGCCTCCGTCTTCTAAGTCATTCTGGCCGAAATCTGTTCAAAAGTTTATTCCCCTCCCGGAGTCACAAGAGAAAGCTCTCCCCTCTACAATCAAGGCACCCGTTCTTGAGCTTAAGGCTCTTCCTTCTCACCTCAAGTATGCGTACCTTGGGGATGATGAGACATTACCCGTGATCATTTCTTCAAAGTTAACTCACAGTCAAGAGCAAGCACTGATTGAGGTTCTCAAGCAGAACAAGGAGGCAAAAGGATGGACTATACGACATTAAGGGAATAGGTCTATCCTTATGCATGCACCGCATACTTGTCGAAGATGATGCGAAACCGAGCATAGAACCACATCGAAGGCTCAATCCTCCTATGATGGAGGTAGTCAAGAAGGAAGTCATCAAATTGTTGGGTGTGGGAATCATCTATCCCATATCCGATAGCCAATTTGTGAGTCCGACTCAGGTGGTCCCCAAGAAATCCGGCATAACAGTCATAGAGGGAAAAGATGGGGAGATGGTGCCTACGTGATTACAGACCAGCTGGCGAGTCTGTATCGACTACAGGAAGCTAAACGTTGTGACAAGAAAAGACCATTTTCCACTACCCTTCATCAACCAAATGCTAAAGAGATTGGCCGACCACCCTTTCTATTGCTTCTTAGATGGTTTTTTTGGCTACTTCCAAGTCCCGATTGCTCCAGAGGATTAGAAGAAGACAACCTTTACGTGCCCCTTTGGCACATTCTCTTGGAGGCGTATGCCATTCGGGCTTTGCAATGCACCCACCACCTTCCAAAGGTGTATGGTAAGTGTCTTCTCCAATTTTATTGGGCATTTCATTGTTTTCATGGATGACTTTAGTGTTTATGGAAAATCATTCGAAAATTGCCTTGAGAATCTTGTGAAAATCCTAAAAAGATGCATTGATAAAAATCTTTTGTTGAATTGGGAAACATGCCATTTCATGGTGGAGCAAGGAATTGTGCTAGGACATTTGATTTCTAAAAAAGGCATTGAAGTAGATGAAGCTAAAGTTGAAATAATTGCCTCTTTGCCTTACCCCGCAAATGTGTGGGAAGTTCGTTCGTTTCTTGGCCATGGAGGTTTTTACCGTAGGTTCATAAATGATTTCTCCAAGATTGCCTCTCCTTTGTGTCATCTATTGCAAAAAGACATTGATTTCGACATGAATGAAGAATGCAAGATTGCGTTCGGTGTGCTTAAGGAAAGACTCGTCACTCCTCCCATTATCCAACCACCTGATTGGGAGCTTCCCTTCGAGCTAATGTGTGATGCTAGCGATCAAACAGTGGGTGCAGTCCTAGGGCAAAGAAGAGGAAAAGTGGCACATGTGATTTACTACGCTTCACGAACACTGAATCCGACCCAGGCCAACTATACCACTACTGAAAAGGAACTCCTCGCCGTTATTTTTGTGCTCGAGAAATTCGAGTCCTATCTTGTTGGGACCAAAATCATCGTGTTTACTGATCATGCTGCCTCAGGTTCCTCATGGCTAAGAAGGAAGCAAAACCCAGACTGATACGTTGGATCTTGTTATTACAGGAGTTCGACTTGGAAATTAGGGATAAAAAGGGTGCTGAAAATTCTGTGGCCGATCACTTGAGCAGAGTAAGCCAAGAGGGGATAGATTTACCTCTTGGAGAGAGTTTTCCAGACAAGCAGCTGTTCACAATATCCAGCTCGAAGGTTCCTTGGTATGCTAATATTGTAAACTATTTGGTTTCCAAGCGATTTCCCAATGGGATGAGCAAGGCTAAAAAAGATAGACTAAGGAGTGAGTCAAAGTATTTTGTTTGGGATGACCCTTATTTGTGGAAGTATGGGTCGGATAAGGTGATTAGGAGGTGCATCCCTGAAGATGAGGTTCAATCAGTGCTTAACTTATGTCATTCGTATGCTTGTGGTGGACACTTCGGGCCGAAGAGGACGACACACAAAGTTAGAGAGTGGATTGTTTTGGCCCACCATATTTAGAGACGCCCTTGCTTTTTGCAAGACTGGTGAAAGATGTCAAAGAACAGGGAATGTGTCCCAGAGGAATGAAAAGCCTCAAAATTCAATAGTCGTGTGTGAAATCTTTGATATTTGGGGCATGGACTTATGGGCCCATTCCCATCCTCCTTTGGCAACTTATACATTTTGCTAGCCGTAGGCTACGTCTCTAAATGGGTGGACGCCAAGGCCACAAGGTTGAATGATTCGAAAGTCGTAGCCGGGTTTATCAAGTCCAACATATTCGTCTGGTTCGGAATCCCAAGAACCATAATAAGCGACAGGGGGACTCACTTTTGCAACCGGACAATTGAGGTCCTCTTGAAGAATTACGGAGTTCTACACAAGGTATCTACCCCGTACCACCCTTAAACGAACGGGATGGTCGAGACTTCAAATAGGGAGATCAAGCAAATTCTAGAGAAGACGGTTCAACCGAATCGGAAGGACTGGAGTATCCGGCTAGAAGATGCACTATGAGCCAATAGAACAACCTATAAAACGCCGATCGGAATGTCCCCATACCGTCTTGTTTATGGGAAACCTTGTCATTTGCCAGTGGACATTGAGCACAGAGCTTATTGGGCCATTCGGCATTGCAACATGAATCTGGAACTCATGTAAGCTCCAATTCCAAGAGCTTGAGGAGATACGAAATGAGGCTTTCGAAAGTGCCATAATTTACAAAGAGAAAACAAAGGCATTCCATGATTCAAGGATTACTCGGAAGACATTCAATGTGGGAGACAAAGTATTGCTATACCATTCAAGACTGAAGCTATTTCCGGGAAAACTTTGGTCTAGGTGGCTTGGACCCTACATTGTCAAAGGAGTGTCTCCACATGGCACTGTTGAAATTGAGAGCAACAAAACTGGCAAAAGCTTCAAGGTGAATGGGCACCTTCTCAAGCCCTATTTTGAAAGTTTCCAAGAAGAGTTCAACGAAGAAGAACAAGTGGAACAAGTGGATGATCCACAAATCTATTGACCGAACATCCGTCGAGCCAACGACGTTAAACAAAGGCGCTTGTCGGGAGGCAGCCCGACGGTAACTTTAAATTTTTGCACTTTAAAATTCGTAGTTTGGTAGCTTAATAAATTCCTTGTGGCATATTTGATGTTTTTGTTGAGGTATGTGCAGGTATAAACCAAAATAATCAAGAAATAGCATAAAATGGGGGTGAAGAGGATCAAATTGAAGGAAAAACGCAAAGGAAAGAATCTCGGGCGAGATGGGCAATGCATCTCGGCCGAGACATCATGAAAGCAAAATGGGCAATTCCCTGTGAAGTTGTCTCGGCCGAGATAGAGAAAGCATCTCGGCCGAGATTCAGCAAGAGACCAACATGGCCAAATTCCCTGGAAGGCTATCTCGGCCGAGATCAACTTGTCCAGAATTGGGGCAGAATCCCTGTGAGGCTATCTCCGGTCGTTGCTGAGTAAAAGGAGCCTGAGATCGAAGAAAGGATCTCGGCTGAGATGCAGCGCTAGGAAACGCATCTCGGCCGAGACGCAGTCCAGGTATAAATATACCTTGCGCGAACAATTAGGTCACAAAATCCTCCACCTCCTTCGCAAAATCACGCGATTTTCACACTTCCACACACTCAAATCACCACTTTCACTCAATTTCTTCCTCTCAAATTCACACCACACCTCACCCACATCACTACACACATATCCATCTGATTATTTTCGGATTTTGGGTAAATTCGAGATCGAATTGAGAAGCACGAAAGAGCAATTTTTTGAAATTTTCTTGACTAAACCCGAATGGTATGTAATTTCTCCACTTCCTAATGTTTACATATTCGCTATTATTGAATTAGGAGCATGCTTATGACTTCAATTTTGTCTTTTCGTCTCGTTTTATCAAACTGATTGATTGTTTGGAAGTATATATTGACTGCTTGATCAATTGTGAGTGCTTGACAATTCATGAGTAAAATTTTGATGATAGATATGTTGTTTGGAATGTGTTTATGCATTAGGAAGGTGAATGGGGTGATAAGTTGTGATTGGGAATGAAATTGGATTGAAAGAACCTTTCAAGCTTGTTTTTGCACTGTCTTGTTGTTGTTTTTGCTTATTGAAATTGTTACCTTGTCAATTTTTGTGCTTCATTAAGGCGTATTTTTGTTGATGTGATTGATAATTTCATTAGTAGGAACAATTTAGGTAGATGCTTGATTGGTTGAATATATCACTATTTGATCAATTTGCCCAAGTTACAAGTTCATTATTTTGTTGAGTAATAGTGTTACATATGGCTTGAACTTGTTTTTATTCGGATTTTGATTGAATGTGAATTAAGGATCAATAAGTAGTTTGATTGTGGAATTAAGTTGAATTGTCTTGTCAAACTGCAATTGATATGTGTTTTGCGTGTTTTCAGGTAAGAAATGGCACCACCGAAAAATACAAAGAAAAATACGAGTCAAGAGAGTACCTCAAGCAGGCGTGTACACAAAAAGTCAGAAAAAGTCAGTCCAAAGGCAAGGAAAAAGCAGTTGAGCACATACGGGAGGATCCCACACCAAAAATTCCAACAACCACAGATATACCCACGAAATCCTCTGACTTCAATATCATTCTAAGCATAGACGAGCAAAAGAAGAGGTTCGAAAAATTGATAAAGAGAGGGGTGTCGGCAACCCGTTTTGGCGATCCGAAGATTTTGGACACCATGGGCATAAGGGAGAACATGAACGACCTTTTAGAAAAAGCGGGGCTCGCCCGATGCCTAACATCCCGACCCACCTTCCTCAAGTTTGTGCTAAAATTCTTTAGCACCCTCGAAGTCTGGGAGGAGTCACTTTCATGCAAGAGAAAGGTCCACAACATCACATTTCAGCTTTTGAATGAGATGAAGACCTTGAGCCACGAAAACTTGAGGGCTATTTATGGCTTCAAAAGTCCAACCGTAGGCGATACTGGTGCTCTACGAGAGTTCAATGTGCAACAATTCTGGGAGCAAATCGTTGCCGCTCCTGGAATAGTTGCACCATAGGGGTATGACCCGAGGAGCTCTAGGTTGACTTCGATACAAAGCCCAGTCGTCAAATACTTGCAGAAGCTGCTTAGCTCGACGATTTGTAGCAAGAAAGAGATCAGCTCCCCCCTGCCTGTACGAGATGAAGATTTTATGGGCGATCGTGAACAGAAAACTAAGGGATTTCCAAGAAGATTTGATAATGAGCTTTGAGAAGATAGTGAAGGAGTTGAGGGCAGATAGGAAGAAGGAAACGAAGGTCCCAGACCCGGTCTATTGCGGGGCCTTGATTACCCCATTCTTGAGCATTACAATGTGCCCCTCCTAGAATACGCACCTATCAGTAATGATTACTACTTAGACTGGGAGGAGATGGAGAATATGCGAATAGCAATGCTAGGTATTACGAGGGAACCTCGGGACCATCTGTCCCTTATGTTCTTCAAAACGAGGGACCCTACCTCTGCCTACCTAACCCCGATCTAACTTACATTACTGATTTGAAGAGCACATTGAACTTGGAGCTGAGTTCAGAGGCGCACATCTATGTGTCAAGGGAATCAACAAGTGAAGAGTAGACCAAGTTCAAGAGAGTGAAGAAGTCACGTCCGGTGGCAAGGGGTTGGAACATGGGAGGCGAGGGAGAAGGTAGCAGCCAACCAGACAGACCATCAAAGAAGAGACCAGCATCAGTTGTGCTATCTCAATCAGAGTTCCAAGAAAGGCAAGGACTGGTGGCTGCAATGGGAGACGAAATTAAAGGAATTAGAGCTGAATCGGTGGAGATGAGGACGACCTTTGGAGCTGAACTGAGAAGAAGAGACAATTAAAGAAAACCAGACCAAGCTCCTAGACCTTTTCAACACCATCAAAGGGTGTTTCACCGGCTCGAGCTCCCGGCCTTCCCGGTCTATGTGAGTGGAGTACCGAGAAAGCCTTACTCTTTCTTCACAAGCTTAGTTGAAAACTAAGTTTGGGAAGAGAACAAGGGGGTAAGACATTCTCGGCTGCTCAAAATTCTCGAACCTTCTCTTATCTTTCCTTATCTTCCTTGACTGCTTATGATATTTCTATTTCTATTGGCCTGTGTGCTCTCATTTCTGTTATTTTGCACTGTTGGAATTGTTGGTTTTGGCCTGTGAGCCATTTGATATTTTGCTTATGTTTGTTGGATTGATTTGACGGCCTGTGTGCCGATTATACTTTTAACTTTTGGTTGATTGTTGATGGATGACCTTGCTTTGACTTTTGATGACATTATTTGGCTTGTGAGCCCATTGCTTTCTTATTGATCATTTTGGTTGTTTGCCTTGTTGATAGTTAATTTTGATACCTTGCACATTCTAGGAGTAGAATTTTTGCTAAGTTAGTTAGTTAATGGTTTTGGCTAAATGGTTAATAATTGGTTAAATTCGTCGAGCACTAAATTGTACTCTTCTTTTCCACAAACTTGGTTTCCAACCAAGTTTGGGGAGGGGGTGGTAGGCGTACAAGTTGGTCGCTCAAGAAAAAGTGATTGGATCATTTAGGAAAGAAACTTGTGGCATCGGTTAATGATGAAAATTTTTGAACAAAAATTTTGAAAATAGCACATGATAGAGCATGGTAGTCTTTTGAAAAAAAATTGAGCTTGCATTCAAGACTTGAGATCAAAATTTTTATCAAGTGAGTTTTTTAGCCCTAAAATGATACTCCCACCTTAGGAGTAATTCAAAATTCCTTTCGGTGTGAATTCATTGAATGCATTTAATTATCTCTAGAACTTGCCTTGATTCTCCATATCAAATAAGTCGGTACATTGTTGTGGCATTGAAAATGATTTTAGGCACTTCTTGATTTGAACCTTTTTCAAAAGTTTGAAAATATTCCCTTTTTATCACATAGTTGAAAATTTCCCCTAGTAAGCCCCTTGAGCTTTAGCCATTTTGTTTGATAACCAACTCTACGAGCCAATTCCCTTTTCATTTAGCCTTTGAATCTAAATGGACTATATGAGTGTAAGGGAGGCGGTTGGAAGGTAGTCGGGTTGCAAAGTTGGGATCAAATGTGGATTGACTAATGGAAAATGTTGATGTAATACCCGTGCCTCTCACAACTCACTGACCAATATGATTTTTGCATTTCATGCATTCCATATTTTTATGTGCTATTTGCATGATAGTTTTATAGTAATTAATTTGTTATATTTATCGCGTTAGTTTATATTTTGCGACTAATTTGGAGATGTTTAATTTGGTAGTCAAGAACCCCCTAGTCTAAAATATTAGGACATGCTACAAAATTTAAGACTACGCGTGACAAGTTTGAAAAATAGAATATTAGGTAGTACGTGGAAATGTTAGATGTATAAAGGATTTTATTATCGGAATAAGAATAACAACAACAACAACAACAATAACAACGATAATAATAATAATAATAATAATAATAATAATAATAATAATAATAATAATAATAATAATAATAATAATAATAATAATAATAATAATAATGATAATAACAATTATAGAATACCGACCGCCTAAAAGAAAATGAATAGGCGGTGAGTAACTTTCTGATTAAGTATTACCCTCCCATTATCAGTCTCTCTCTTCTCTTCCATAAAACTCATGTTCATTAACTTTGTCTAGAGTAATTATGCTAGGAACTCCAGAAGGATAACCAAGGCTTTATCTACCATTTATCTTCTTTATTTCCAAAGGTTAAAAGGAAAGATTGAAGAACAGGTAAAGTCATCTAAATCAATCTCAATTATTTAGAAATAGAATAGGTTAGAGTATCATATTAGTTTTACTAAATAAATTTGAGTATATTTTTATATATATGATAATGTTCATATGTTATTTGGTAATCAAATAGCCTAGATTTAATTTTTGTTAAATCTGCCCAGATTTTTAATGTTCAATAGTTAGTCGATTTTGACCAATTTATGAGCTGAATTAGGAAAAGTGTAAAACATGAAAGTTGTAGCCTTATGTGTTAGCTTTATAACCCAACTTGAATCATATAAATATCAATTTTGTAGAAATAGTTAGAGTCTTATTACTAAAATGCGACGAAACTGGAAATTTCGAATTAAAAGTACTTAATAACCTGGAATTTGATAAATTGTGTATTAATTCGATTTAAAATTGTCGTAGATTGATTACCATTGTGGAATAGGAAATTTCAAAAGCTACTCCGGAGGAAAGGTAAGTAGAAATCCATCTCCAACTACAATGCTTGAACTTAGTATTTTGTTTGTTACTTGTGATAATTGACTGTTATATATGTGGTTGCATACTTTTGTATAAAGTGTTTTATTCCGTTGCTAGAAACAAATGGATGTGCATCAATCATGAGCATTAGCATCTACAAGGATTACATGTGTACATATAAGAAGTCAAAATAACGTAGTTGCATAAACTGTTAATGTTTTGGGGTTGGTCACCACTGGCACATTGTGAGTTATATATTATATATGGTGTCTCTCGGGATGCTTCCGGTGACAGGCGTGCACGCGGAAGAGGTTCCCACTTCAGCACCTTTATGATGAGGGGTACGGGAAGAGGTAGACTTTCCGGTGGACTGCAGGGGCAGGCAGGAGGCGGATCCCTGGTAGTCTCGGAAGGATAACCACTTGGTCGTACCAACCATCACTAGTATCTCGAGTGGACTATAAGGGGGGAGGAGGGACCCTTGATAGTCACGAGTGTGGCCAATGAGTGTTATTTTTGGGAGGTTTGAGACAGTGACGAGAGCCAATTCCCACCAAATATGATTTCTTTTGAGAAAGAGTTGGAAACAATGGCTTTGTGAAATGCATCTCATCATTCACGCATTGGTCATGCATGATTTCTACTTACTGAGCTTTAGCTCACATAGTTCTTGCATTGTAGGTGAGTTTGATTATGCATGAGCTTGTGGACTGATCTGGCATGCTATTGGAGCGGATGCAAGTTTTGAAGCCTCGTGTATATGAATGACGACCTGTGGGGCTAAACCGTGGACTCACTATGTTTTTGCTAGTGTGTTAATAATCTTTTTGGACATGTTCAAATTAAATAACTTTGATATGTATATTTCTGTAAATGTGGTGTTGAATGGAGCGTGACACCTTTGTGCTCGATCTGAACCTATGTAAATATATGTAGGTGAGATTTTGGTCTTAAAGGAGTGTTCTCAATTGTCGACTTTAGAAAAAAAAATTATATATATATATATATATACAGGTTTTATAAGGCTAAAAATTAGTATAAAATAAGTTTTTATGAGGGTGGGTGTGACAGTTGAAGGGTGAAAGGAAACACACAAAATAGGCAAAAATCGAGATTATTAACCTCTCCATTGGTTGTCAATATTTATCATACATTTAAAAAAAAAAAAACCCGAGAAAAAGTCAAAAAAAAAAAAAAAAAACAAAAGAAATAGTTGATTGTATATACTTTCTTAGTGTTAGAATTGGAGAGGTTAGTAAAAATTACACATCTTTTGATCATCACTCTTAAAAGTTGAAGAGGTCATAAGAAATACACTTCAATTGAGAGTTGATAAACAAGAGATTAATAGGTTGGTTTGAGTTGAGGTAGTTGAATCTTAGGATCGACTTGATTGGGAATTGAGAGAGCGAGGAATAGTGACTATTGTTTGAGGGGTAGATGGGTAGGGCCCACTCGTTTAGTCCGTTTTTATAGTCACTTTTACCTAGAATTATCCCACCTTACCCCAAGCCAACATTACAACCTATATAAAGACCTATTTGATTCTTTGCCACACTTGTCAAGTACGTTTTCGAGTTTAGATGATTGGCAAGCCTATAGTAGGCGGTTCATGCATTTCAATGCGAGCGTATACACGTCCCACTTGATACACTCAAGAGTTGAGAGATACACTCACCCGCTGAGGATCTCAAGTCGAGAATGTCAAGTCTCGAAAGTAGTGGATTTTGTCTATCACACGTACTCATTACTATCATATTTGCCTTGCTTTTAAGAAAATAATCTGAAACCGATTGCTACTTAAATCTGTCCTAAAAACGTGTGCTTTCTTCTTTTTCTTTATTTGTACGGGACGAACAAAGTTCTAAGTTTGGGGAGATTTGGTACACGTGTTCGTGCACACACTTTAGGACGCTTTAAGTGTCAATTTAGTTATGTTTGTGTGCAATATCACATGTATTTTGTGCATTTAATTCTCATTGGGCAAAATAATGCGGTTGGTTCGTTTTTCTGCTAAAACAGGTACAAATGGATCGAAAAAGAGCATCAAAAGATCGCAGAGCCGATGGATCGATCGAAGCAACAAAGGACAAGGCTAAATGAAGATCTCGGTCGAGACGGGCAATGCATCTCGGCCGAGATGACATTCCAGGGCAAAGCCAAGTTTTCAAGTGATCAAGATCTCAGCCGAGATGGGCAATGCATCTCGGCGAGATGATGTTCCAGGAAAAAGCTAAATTATCAAGAGATTAAGATCTCGGCCAAGATGAGCCAAACCCTAACAAAGCCCTAAGTTCCCCTTTTCACGTCTCGGCCGAGACACAATTGCATCTCGGCCGAGATCAGCCTTCGAGTCACAAAGCATAAAACCCTCATTGCTTCGTCTCGGCCGAGACACACTTGAATCTTGGTCGAGATTGTTCACCCTATTTTAAAATTTTGAATGCGATTTTGCCTTAAACCCAAGTGACAACTCTTCCCTCATATATATGAGTACCATTTCGAATTTTACCTATCTTGGGACATATCTAACAGCCATTTCTAGCCACCAAGACCACCAAGAAGGGAGATTGGGCAAAGGAGGATCTTCTTCCCCAATCAAGATTTTTGGTTTCATCTTTATGTTTATCATGTTCTTAGTTTTTATATTGAATTCCTATTAGTTTTAGTATTAATGGGTGAGTAGCACCCCCATTTCTACCCTAGATCATATGTTGAACTTTGAGTGACAATGATTATGTAACTATTGCTAGTTGTAGTTACCTTTCTAATGCAATTTCAAGTGTTCTACATTATTTGCTGGTATTGATTCATGTTTACATGCTTTTTATTGGATTGATCACCCTCTAGGAAGTGTGTAGATGTGTTGCTAGAATTAGAGATCACTATCCGTAATTGTAGGTTCTCTGATTCCCCTAGTAGCGAACAACGAGTGATGTCGTTGGTGATATTATCGAATTCGACCTCTAAACCCGAGCTTTCAAGGTTCAAGTCAAATCTATTCCATTATCTTGGTGCTTTATTGATTTGATTGGTTCAATCGGATACGGTTAGTCGAAGAAAGGACTTTCGATTAGCTAGACATAAGAGATAACACGATTGCTAGAACATACTTAGTAATTCGTGGGATAGGGACTTGAATTGTATCAGATTAGGCATCAACAATAGTTGGATAATACATTGAAGCTAAAGGGATACTAGATCAAGGGTAGATTCCTTAGCTTTACCAAAAACTCATTCCAATTGTCTGGTATTCTTGTGTTAGTTGAATCTTTAGTGTTTAATTCTCTTGAGTGATTTAGTTTGGTTAGTTTAGTAGTTTAGTTTAGTTTAGATGATAATCACAACCAAACCCCCCCACCTTTATTGCTTTCATTGTTTGTTTGTACTTTTATTTAGATTTCATAATCGCTTGATTTATTAAGATAACACTAGTCTACCGTTCTCTGTGGGTTCGACCTGACTTACCGCTCTACTTGTAGAGTTGGGAAATCGGAATTATAAATATCTAATTTGGTACGGTTCAACAACGCGTTACCAGCAACCCCCAACAAAATGGGGTTGCAGAAAGAATGAACAGAACAATATTAGAGAGAGTCATATGCATGCTACTTGGATTTGGATTGCCCGAGAAATTCTAGGGTGAAGTTGTATCCACAACATCTTTCTTGATAAACAAGTGTCCTGATACACGTTAATTGTGCATGTATTTAGGTCAATTTAGGAACGCATTTTATAACATTTACATGCATATTTGGTCGAGAGTTGCTTATATTTGGGCCATTTAAAGTGTTTTGACTTGTTTTGAAGGTTTTTGAAGTATTTTTAGGTTGAGAATTCGTGTTTACTACTATCGGATGCAGGAACAAGTAAAAAGGAGGAATAAATCGGTCCGAACTCGTCTGAACCGGCCTAAACCAGTCCGAACCAGTCTGAAGGAGTGAACCGATGAAGAACTATTCCGATCGCGAGAGGTGAAGGCTCGTGACTGCGACAAAAGGTGGCTAGAAAGTGAAGATGGAATTGCCCATGCATCATGACCGCGACAAAAGAGGCGTTTTAAAGCCTGTTTTGAGTTAACGCTATCGCGACCGTGAGGGGTATTGTGGGCGGCCGCGATAAAAGCCCGTGTTGTGAAGGATATCCTATTCCAAGTAGGATTCAAAGCCTAAATCCCCAAGATTCCTCCCCAAGCTTATAAAAAGCCATCAAAGCTCGAGTTTTAACAGATCATCTCATACTTTTACACTTTGTAGTAAAAGGCGTGAGAGCGAGGATTGATGAGAAAGACGAGAGGAAGATCGGAGAGCCGACAACTCGGGTTTAATTATTTCTTGTCTAGTCTTTAAATTCATTACAATGTTTTCTTCGAATTATTGTTTTGATTTGATAGTAGGCATGAGAAGCTAAACTATTTGTGTCTTAGGGTTAGAAAGTAGAGATTTTACAATTATGTTTAATTTTATCTTTTAAGTTATAAACTCCATTTTTTATTATCTATCTATAAGTTTGTTCTTATATTATGGTTGAGCATAATCTGATCAACTAGGTTTAGTCTAATCGTTTAACAATTCCGATTCAAGAGAAGGGAGTTGTTAATCGACATACAACGTATAGCGTAGTTGCCTATGACTGCATAGACAAAGGTTAATGTGCTTTTAGAAGTTTTTAGGATTAATTGACTTGAGAGAGTAATTGTTCTAATCAATCTACGATTTAATTGCTTCGAGAGAAGGGTTAAGTTAATTAAGTGCCGCCTAATAGATATTAAAATTGGTTTAAGGGTTTATAATTTAGAGATTAACCATTCATTAGCGTAATTCCTGAAATCAACGCCCTAGGATACATACTCTTTGATTGGAAATCAATTCTTGTTAATTAATTCATTTAATAGTTTATAAACAATACAGTTTAGTTATAAGCAACTCTTCTCAAATTCTAGTATCTTTAGGATAATCCTAGATAATTAGGGTATCGAACTACCTAAGCTTATTCTCTGTGGATCGACCTTGACTTCCACTATATACACCTACACCTGTATACTTACAGTAGTTAAGGGTTAGGATTAGAGCCTGTCAAGTTTTTGGCGCTGTTGCCGGGGAATATGTTTAACGTCTTAGTTTTTATCCTGAGTAACAGGAGAACACTAGACTAGATTTTATTTTTTTGAAATTTAATTTTGTTATTTAAATTTTTGTTCATTTATTTCTGTATTACGTGGTATTCATTTTATTTGGTATTTTCAGGTTTTTGCATGTAAATTAGATCAAAAGAGACGGAGAACGCTCTATAAAATCAGAATCAAGAGGATGTGTTGAATCGGATATTAGGGGCTTTGGCCCATCTGGATGATAGAGTAACTAATCTGCAGCAGCAACATCCACCACCACAACATAGGAGACGAACTCAGATTGTGCAAGATGACGTATACGAGGACATCAAACTTATAAGTGATTGTCTTCATCCCATGCCAAATCAGCTGGTCGAAGAAGGCAACCACCGCCATCAAATGTCAATAGATTTGAGTTGAAGCCAACGCTAATAAATATTGTGCAACATAATCAGTTTGGTGGTAGCGCAATGGAAGATCCGAATGTGTATCTGAATAAGTTCCGTAGGTTGGCTGAAACTATCAAGATGAATCATGTGCCACAGGAGCAAGTAAAAATGAGGTTGTTCCCGTTCTCACTGAAAGACAAAGCACTACAATGGTATAATTCGCTAGACGATGTTACATAATGGGAGGACTTGAGCACAAGATTTGTTTTGAAGTACTTTCCACCGAGCAAAATGCTAGACCTACTGAATAAGATAAATCAGTTCAAGCAAATAGATCGAGAACCTTGGGTGAAGCTTGGAAAATAATTTTGGGATCTTTTCCGGAGTTGTCCCTAACATGGGTTTTCGAAGAAGCAGCAGATGTGCAAATTCTATAATGGGTTGCTTGCTCCAGCACGAGATCATGTGGATGCTGCAGCATGAGGTAGTCTGATGGAGAAGAATGTGAGGCCTGCATTCTCTATCTTGGATGCGATGGCTAGAACCAGCTATCAGTGGCCGAATGAGAGGAATCAACCAAGAAGAGTGGCTACTATTGTAGAAGCCGAGTTGAGTCGAGTGATACTCTTACCTCTCAGTTATCCGCTCTGACAAACCAAGTAAGTCTGCTAACTAGTCTGACGTTATCACAATACACTAATACCTCACAACAATTATTGGGCCAGGAAGTTGTAGAAGATATTAATTTCGTGAATCAGAGGAAGTTCAATAATTTCCAGAATAATTAGCCGAGGTACAATCAGATGCAACCTAACCGGAATCACCAGAACTTCTCCTATGGAAATACAAAGAATTCATTCAATCCGCCACCAGGATTTGCTGTCATGAATGGTATGATCCATGATGGCCAGAAGCCGACATAAGAGGAGATCATGCAGTTACAGTTTGCCAAGTACGATGAAAAACTAGCACAATTAGAGAGAAAAATGGACGGAAAATTTATTGAGCTAAACAAGCAAATGACTAGTGAGGAAGCAGACTTCAAACAACTCGAGAATAGCATCAATGAAATTTCTACCAACATGAGTCAGCTAATAAAGATTTTTGGAGCCCAGCATTAACAGCGGCAATTCCCGAGTGACACAGTGGTGAATCCGAGAGAACAGTGTCAAGCAATTCAGTTGAGAAGTGGCACTGATTATGAGGGTCGAAGCTGCCGGTTGATAAAGAGAAGATAGTAGAGAAAGTGCAGTTGAAGGAAGAAAAAGGGGCAGAAGGAAAACAAAAGAGGCAAAAAGATGCCTTGAAACCAAGTCGAGGGGCGAGACATCAAAGCCAACATACCAGAATATGTCCCTCCTATTCCATTTCCACAGGTGCTAAAGAAGAAGAAGATTGATGAACAGTTGGCAAAGTTTTTGGATGTACTAAAGAGAATCTAAATCAACATTCCATTTGTTGAAGCACTACAACAGATGCCAAACTATGCGAAATTCTTGAAAGAGGCGATTGCATAGAAGAGAAAGTGGGAAGACTATGGGACAGTGGATTTGACGGAAGAGTGCAGTGCAGTGATCCAAATGAAACTCTTGAATGCAAAACAGGTAATGAAACCTTCAATAAAGCATTGTGTGATCTAGGAGTTAATATCAACTTAATGCCTATGTCTATATTTGAAAAACTAGGAATAGGCATGATGAAACCCACTACAATCGCCCTACAAATGGCCGATTGCTCTATGCCTTGGCAATGGGGCATCGTAAAGGATGTTTTATTAAAAGTTGGTAAATTTATAATTCCCACTAATTTTTTAGTCTTAGACATGATAGAAGATAAGGAAGTCCCCTTGATCTTAGGTCGCCCATTTTTAGCAACGGGTAGGACTCTTATAGATGTCCAAAAGGGGGAATTAACTTTGAGGGTAGATAAGGAGAAATTCACATTTTCTACTCCAGCAACACGATGGCGAAAGTTAATCAAATTGAAACATGTAGCTCTACACTTTGTTTAGATGTCACATTATGTAGGAACTTAATATCACCTAGTGCTTGTGATGCCCCTGAAGTTTGCCTTGTTGATTCTATCGGTAATATTGATCACCATGACTCTACTAACCTTGATCTTGTGGAAATTGTTAGAGCTCTAGAAGCCTTGCAAGAATCTCCAAAAGGAAGTCCAACCAATGGGGATATAAGGAAAAAAGCAGTTGAGGAGGTACTAAAAGGGTGTGAAGGCTGCTCAATCCTCAAACCGTTACAAGATCACCTACGGCTTAAACCCATGATTCAAGAAATAGTTAGGAGAAATGTGCGGTTAAAGGAACCGAATTAGTACCGGAAAGGTTGTCGGGCTGAAGACATAAAATTTAGCATTGTTGGGAGGCAACCCGATGTTTACTATTTTCTTTCAATTTTGTTATTTTCATGATTATTTATTATTTTATGTTTTACATGTTTTTTTAGTGTTCTTGATGTCTTAGGAACCAACATGGATGAGCATAGCAAGAAACGCGGGTCGAAAGAAGGAGAAAAACGAGTTTGGACCAAATAGGGGCATCGCGGCCGCGACCTTCAGATAAGAAAACACACTAATGACTCATTGCGACTGCGAGGAACACTTCTTGCGGCCGCGACAAAACTGTCATGGATAAGGAATTTGGAACTGACTGTACAAATTCAGCCCAGAAAACCTAAATTTGGGTTCTAACCATCGCGACCGCAACACATACTTCTCGCGGCCGCCACACATCACAACAAGATTAAAATCGTGAATATCCCAGGTTTTGCCCCACTTTTCACTCTCTTCCTCTCGCACGCGAAATACAAACCCACACACTCACACATCCAATTTTTAGCATAAAACACCATAAAATTACACAAAACACCCACAAACACAAGCACACACCAAGGATTCATGAATTTCACCATAAACTTTTGGATTAAACGTACCCATTCGGACGAACTTCGGGCACCTCCAAGTTTTAACTTTTCGGCTAAATCTCTTGGTAAGTATGACTATCCCAAACTTTTAGTTGCTGAAATTGATTGTTTATGTTTATTTGTCATTGAGGTTTGTTAATTTTTGAACTTGAAGAATGCTTGATAATATGTTGAATTGTTTTGGCACATGTAGTGCATATTTTGAGGTAGAATCAATTGGACGTATAATGTGAATATTGTTGGTGGTAATTGAACTTGAAATTGTGTTGTTGATGTTGTTTGGCATGGTTGAATAGCAACAATATGCAAGTTAACATGTTCTGTTCATTGGGGACTTTTATCGAGCATGTTATGGGCATGATTAGAAACTAGTTTTTGCTTGGTTTTGTTATCCCTTTTATGTTTTATGTGTGATATGATGATGAATAGAGTCTGTTGTGCCCGATTAATGTTCTTATGATTCGGATTTCACCATAAGTTGAGTTGAATTGACGAAATTAGAAGTTAAGCACAATATAGGGTGTTAAAAATTGAGCACTTTGGCTAAGTTGTTGCTAGAATGTGATTAGTTCGTAAATAAGATTGAATTAACTTTGAGAATCAATTCGCACTAGGAAAACTCTTTGTTTGACTAGAAGTAATTAATTGTTAGAAGGTAGTTTAACTTATTGAATGATATTGGTTGTTGAAGGGTGTTTTGTTGGTTTGAGTGTGTGTAGGTTCACTAAAATGGCTTCAAAAAAATCAAGTTCCAGCCGTGGTAAGGGAAAGCAACCAATGGTTGAAGATGATGCAACAAAGAACCCGAAAGATAGCCGATCTTTATTTGGGTTCACTTTAGTGAGGGAAGAGCACAAGGCTCGATTTGATCAGCTTCACCAATGTCCGGTTATGGCGACCCGATTCAGCAATGATGAGCTAACCTGAGCTATGGGAATTCACGATAGTATAAGAGCTATGCTTATAGCGGGCGGTATGCTCAAATTCATGAAAGCCAAGCTCACCTACAAGAGACTCACACTGGAGTTTTTTAGCACATTTGCCATCAATGTGGCAAGTGAAATGCATTCTCAGTGACCGGACGGTATCACATTCTAGCTGATCGACAAACAACGTACACTAACATACGCCCAGCTGAATTAGATATACGGCTTCCCTAAAGCTGCCAAGGAAAATCCCCCTAAAGTTTTCAACATTCAAGAATTTTGGGGTTTGATGACAGCTGCTCCGTCACTTGTGGAACCTCAATGATACGTGGCACATGCTGCTAAAGCATCATCGATTAGAAGCCCAATGATCCAGTACCTCCAGAAAATGTTGGCTCACACTTTATTTGCAAGAAAAGAAACGGGTGCAAGGAGACAAGCCGAGCTGCAATGATTTGGAATATGTTCCATGAGCATAAGGTGGATAATGCCAAGTTATTGATGGAACATTTCGAGAACGTCATCCGGAAGAAGAGAGACAACATTATGATTGGAGGGTTAATCACACCCATGGTCGAGTTCTTTGATGATATTGATTTAGAAGATATGATACCGATTAAGGGTGACGTCCAATTCACTTGGGAGCTGTTAGAGAACATGCAAGTCGTGGTCATGGGAGAAGATGGACAGGTCCCTTATGTCTATCAAAATGTGGGACCATATCTTCGACTTCCCTTTGAGGAAGGAACGACCGTTATAAGCACCACTGATACAAATAATTTGGCCTTGTATTCCGAAGACCATATTGAGAGCTCCTAAATGCTGGACTCAGAAGTGTTTCAGTGTAGGCCAGCAACCAAGAAATAGAGCCCCTAGACCATCCAAGAAGAAGCGGTCAGCAACAGTTGTTGCATTCTCGTCCGAGCTGAATGAGGACTTGGAAAGGCTCATAACATCTCTCCAGCATGATGTTCAACTTTATCATACCGAGGTGCAATCACTTGCACCCGCATAAAGAGGAATCACACAGAGCTGAATAATCAATGAGCAATCTGGAATACCCTTCTCGAACGAAGCAATGAGGAACGCACTTGGAGACAACAACAGGACACTCGTTGGGATGCGTTGGCCCAATATTGGAGCCAACATGGCTTCCAACCACCACCACGACCACAATAACTGTGAGTTAGCACCAAGGTGTACCACTCTTTTCCTCCAAATATTAGCCTTCGGCCAAGTTTAAGGGAGGGAGTGTACCATGGGACGTCTTGGCCGCTATTTATCTTTTGCTGTTTCTACATTTTTGTTTCTTACTGCTTGTTCAATTTGTTGCTGTTTTCTTCGTATTTAGTTTGATCATTGGGTATGTGTGCCCATTTGTTTGCTTTTGCTGCTTTGGTTGGAAAATTGGGTCTGTGTGCCTACTTATCTGTTTTATTGGAGCTGTTTGGTCTGTGAGCCCATTTGCATGAGTTTATTTGTTTATTCATGTTGGGTCTTAGTTGGTCTTATTTTTGTGTTTTAAATTTCTAGATTTTTATTAGTTGGAGTTTAGAAGAAAAAAAAAGAAAAAAAAACCCGAGTCTTTAGTTGGTAATAAGTGATTAAAAGAAGAAAAGAAAAAGTAAGGGAGAGATGGATGATGAAAAATTAATGATGAGGAAATTTTGAGAAAAAATATTTACAAAATTGGCACATAGTAGAGCATGAGAGGTAATTTGAGACGAAATTGAGCTCGAACTTAGAATGTTCGATCAAAATGAACCTTGTGAGGATTTGAGCCTAATTGTACTCCTATTTTTGGAGTAATATAATTTTATTTCAGTATGAATTTTGATTGGATATATGTATTAGTCTCTAGAACTTGCATTGAGTCTTTATTATGAATGTGTCAAGTATATGTTGTGACTTAGGAAATGATCTTAGGCAATTCTTGTTTTCAGCCTATTTTGAGCCTTGAAAAGTTGCCCTTTTTACCAAAGTTCAAAATTTATCCCTAGTTAGCCCATTTGAGCTTAGTAGCCTAATTTCATAGCCCTACATTACAAGTCGTTCTTTTCGATTTAAGCCTTTGACCTTAATTGGGCTAATTGAATAAGAGGGAGGAGGATTGGAAGGTAGTTGGGTAAAAATCTTGGGAGAGAAAAATGAAAAACTAGTGGACATCGAAAAGGTGAAGGGAAGAGCAAAGTGATAGGTGAAAAGTCGAGAAGAATAGCCACTCCTAGTTCGTAAAAAAGAAAAAGAAAAAGAAAAAATTGGAAAAAGAAAAGAAAGAGTTCGTTGTATATATGTTCTTTTATTATTCTTAAGGAGAGGCTAGGAACGGAAAAGTTCTTAACGATTTGATTTGAATAGAGAAGTCGAGCAGTCCAAAAAATGTGGTACCCGAACAAATGAAAAGCATTTAAGTACGTTGTAAGGACTTTTAAAGGTGAAGAAGTCACTTTGCAGGGTGATTTGCTGAGATTTGGAGAATGAGATTGAGTGATTGAATTGAGGGGTAGTCGGGTTATGAATAACTTGACTAGTCCAAAAAAGTAGTCACTTTTATCCAAATGTATCCCACCTTACCTTAATCCTACATTACAACAAAAAAGAAAGACCTTTTTTATTCTTTGTAACATATATCGAGTACGTGGTCTAATTTAGATGATTGGCAAGCTTATGGTAGACAGACACATAGTCCAATTTGAGCGAAAATATGTTTTAACCTAAACACTTGAGAGATGAGCGAAACACTTACCCGATGAAGATTGAATAATTTGAAAGTTCAAAGTCTCGAAAGTAGTTGATTTTTGCGTTTATCACATATGCTCAATTTTACTATGTTCCCTAGATTTTTGAGTAAAATCAGTCTGAAACTGAAATCATCATATAATCGCCCTAAACAAATGCATAATTACTTATATTGTTTGTTGTCTTCTGTTTTTGTCCTCGGGACGAACAATAGTTTAAGTTTGGGGGATTTTGATACACGTTAATTATGCACGTATTTAGGTCAATTTAGGAACGTATTTTATAACATTTACATGCATATTTGGTCGAGAGTTGCTTATATATGTTATATTTTGGCCATTTAACATGTTTCGACTTATTTTGAAGGTTTTTGAAGTTAGGTTGAAAAGTTGTGTTTACGGCTGTTGGACGAAGGAACAAGTCTAAAAGGGGAAGAAACCGGTCTAAACCGGACTGAAACGGCTCGAACCGGTCTGAAGGAGTGAACCGGTGAAGAACCGTCGCGACCGCGAGAGGTGAAGGCTCGCGGCCGCGACAAAAGGTGGCCAGAAAATGAAGATGGAACTGTCCATGCATCGCGACCACGACAAACATGTATCGCAGGCGACAATTAAAAGAGGCGTTTTAAAGCCTGTTATGAGTTAAGGTTGTTGCGACCGCAAGGGGTATTGCGCGCGGTCACGACAGAAGCTCGTTTTGTGAAGGATATCCTTTTCCAAGTAGGATTCGAAGCATAAATCCCCAAGATTCATCCCCAAGATTATAAAAAGCCATCCAAGCTCGAGTTTTAACAAATCATCTCATACTTTTACATACTTTGGAGTAAAAGACGTGAGAGCGAGGATTGACGAGCAAGATGAAAGGAAGATCGAGGAGCCGACTACTCGGGTTTAATTATTTCTTGTCTATTCTTTAAATTCTTTATTGTTTTGATTTGATAGTAGGCATGAGTAGCTAAACTATTCGTGTCCTAGGGTTAGAAAATTGGAATTTTACAATCATGTTTGTTTTTGTCTTTTAAGTTATAAACTCCAGTTTTTATCTTCTATTTGTAAGTTTGTTCTTATTTTAGGATTGAACATAATCTGATCAATTAGTTGTTTAACAATTCCGCTTTGAGAGAAGGGAGTTGTTAATAGACATACGACGTATAACGTAGTTGTCTATGACTGAGTAGGCAAAGGTTAAGGGGCTTTTAGGAGTTGTTAGGATTAATTGACTTGAGAGAGTAATTGTTCTAATCAATCTATGATATAGTCAATTCGAGAGAAGGTTTAAGTTAATTAAGTGCCGAATAATAGATATTAAAACTGGTTTAAGGTTTTATAATTTAGAGATTAATAATTTTTAGCGTAATTCCTGAAATCAACGCCCTAGGATACATTCTCTTTGATTGGAAATCAATTCTTGTTAATTAATTCATTTTATAGTTTATATGCAAACTCCTCTCAAATTCTGGTATCTAGGATAATCCTAGATAATTAGGGTATCGAACTACCTAAACTTGTTCTTTGTTGATCGACCTTGACTTCCACTATATACACCTACACCTGTACATTTGCGGTAATTAAGGGTTAGGATTAGAGCCTGTCATGTCCATTTTCAGCTATTGGTTTTGTTTTACCAGATGCAAAGTGGAGTGGCCATACTCCTAATTATTCAGAGTTGTGAGTGTTTTGTTGTCAAGCATATGCTCATTAACAAGCTAGAAGCACGGGCATTGAGATATGCCATGATTAGCTATCAGAAGGGAGTGAAAGGGTATATGTTGTGGTGCTAAGAAACTCGGATGAGTAAAGTTATTGTGAGAAGGGATGTGATTTTTTGTGAATATGTAATGCCATTTTTCCTTACCTTTAAAAGTCTAGGTGATTTCTTACAAAATAATATAGTGGCAGAAAAGCCCTTCTAACATTCATTTATATAAGAAGACATATAAGGGACAAATACGTAATTTATCTTACTAATATGTATTTATTATAAGGAATTAATAAACTTATCCATTAATTACTTAGTTATATATTGTCTATTTGTATTATTTTTAATTAAACTTAAGGTAGCATTAATTTATAATTTTATTAAATTTATAAGATCTATTTTACTTATATATATTAATTGACATGAAATATTTTAAAAAATCATATGGAGTGCAATATGGAAGGACAATCCAGTTAATTGAATATTGATATAACTTCTGATGCATACTTTACAAGGTAATTCTAATATTATTTCTAGCAAAAAATATATACTTATGATGCAAAAAAAAAAAAAAAAAAAAAAGAAAAAGAAAAAGAAAAAGAAAAATCATGCATTACAGTTTTGCTACTAAATTAAAAAGTAGTTTTAATTTTTAAGATAAGCAGCACCTGAAAAATTCTTTAAACTAGGATTATAGACTTGTTATCTAAATTTTGGATCTTTATTATTAATTATTTTCTCTAGATCCTTTTGATGTGTATACGAGATATTAAGTATAATTTAATTTATCTCTATGAACATTTTTTTTTTATTAAGTATATATTACAAGTACAAAATATAAACATCAACTTCTAATGCATACGTTACAAGGTAATTCTAATATTATTTCTAGCAAAAAATATATACTTATGATGCAAAGAAAAAAATGAAAAAGAAAAATCATGCATTACAGTTTTGCTGCTAAATTAAAAAGGGATTTAATTTTTAAGATAAGTAGCACCTGGAAAATTCTTTAAACTAGGATTATAGCTCGTTATCTAAATTTTGGATCTTTATTAATTAATTATATGCTCTAGATCCTTTTGATGTGTATATGAGATTTAAGTATAATTTAATTTATCTCTATGAACATATTTTTCTGATCAAGTATATATTGTAAGTACAAAATATAAATTTTAATAGTCATCAAGAGACAAAATGAAAATAATATATGCAATTTTGACACAAATCTAAAATCTCATAATATTATTTGCAAACGTGGGATGAGATTACAGAGTTACTTTAAATGGGAAATGTTACATATATAAGAGTGTTTTTTAGCATATCACTAATTTAACTTTTTAACATATTCCCATTATCCAAATTTGTTCTATAACTATGCAGTTAATGTGTTTCCTATTTAATGAGTTATTATCTACATATTTAGAGTAAAATCTTTGTTTATGTTTTTAAAAGTGATATTTCAAACTCAAGTGAATATATACTTAATATATATGTATTTTTTAATATATATATATTTTTTTATAACTAAGTTATTATTTTTCTATTTCCATCTAAGAGTAATTGTTAACTACTAAATAAATTAACTCTAAAAAACCTACTATATAAATTATGCAAAAGTTAGTTAAGCTTAGTAACACTTGCTAACATAGTTAATATCTATTCTTCTCTCCTAGAGAGGAAGATAGAGGTTCAAAATCTTCCAAAATCATACTTTTTAATCTCTGCAAGAGTCAAAACTTTAGAAGGGAACAAAAAGTAACTTAATTTGATCTTTAAAAAAATGATCAATTCCTGAAAAATCATACTTGAATATATTTCTATTTAATATATATCTCGGATATAAAGTTAACTTATTTTATCTATAATTATTAATAGTTACTTGAAAAGTATTCGATGATCACAATTTCAAGTAAATATATTTAAAGAAAGATATATAATTTACATTTTCCTATTGAAAAATTAATTAATATTTGATAGTATTTGTATAATATGAATGAGGAAATTTTAGTGGACCTTAAAATAATATTGGTGTTACATCAAGTAACTTTAGTTCAAAGGTTATGTAGTACAAATTTATTCTTGGTGAGATAACTAAATACATAAAAAAATCTTATGACTTCTAAACTATCCATGACACAAGGGAGTGTAGATATGAAGTTATTATATTTGCATAATTATCTTTAAGCTTATCAAAGTTAATAATGACCGCACTGTCGGGTGCAGTCAAATAAGATATTTATTTACCTAATTATTCCCTTCCTAACTAGTAGATAGGGTAAGTCATGGTCGATCCCACAGAGAACAGGAATTAATCGAATAATTGTATTAACCAAATTTTATCTAAGTAATTAGAATAATATAATTATAATGAGGGGGAAATTATTTTGATGCAAATTAACTAAACACTTAATGATTAAACTAGCAAATTAAGATGAATTTAAATATGAATAAAAGGTATTCCCGCCTTTAACCCAGTATCCTGTAGCCTGAATATCCATGCAACTATACCTAACTAATTAGCTCTGAGACCCTTACTCCAAGACTTAACAGGTACGCTTAGCTAACCCGTGTTACCCCTTAAGTATAATTAATTATAAGAACGCTTAGTAATTAATCCTATCCAATTAAGTAGTCCTAGGACACGCTCGCTAGAACAATATTAATCAAACGCATAGGGAACTAAGGTAACGGAGTAGGTACGGTGTTGTACTCACAAGCTCGGTACAAGTGATCGCAACTTTATGTTATCCTAGCGAGTAACCACTTTTTGCTACTTTTGGGCACAAACGCATAACAATTACGGATTATGAATTCATGACCTAGCGACAACTATATGCCTATTATTATGGTGATCAGTCCACATAACAAACATATAAAAGTAGAGTAATCCAATAACACAAGTAATCTCAGAACATAATTAAGTCAAACAATTACCGAATTAATTACATAAATAATAGTCTAGGGTTCAACATAGTCAAAGACGAGAAAGTAAAAGTTTAGCCGATCATAGCTATCGCTAAGAACAAATTAATACAAGAAAACATTAAACTATAAACCCGAATCGCTGAATCTTGAGTCTTCGTGTTCTTCAGAATTCCCAAGTCCGAGCTCTTAAATTAATGTCAAAGTTCTCCCTTGATGTCTAGAGCCTTGAGATATTTATAGGAGTACATCTCTAGGATAAAGAGGAATAAAACCTAATTGGAATAGGAAAATAAGTCTAAAACTCGTTTTTGAGCTTGTGGGCCAAGTAATGGGCCGATACTGCATTGCTTTTCCAACTTCAAACCTATTTTTGAGAGTCTTCTGGTCATTTTTGGGTTTTTATTCTTTCATGTAAAGTTGTAGCTCTTCGAATCAGCTTTCTAACGCCACAAATTGAACCTCAATGGGAGTTGTAAATCTCAAGATATGATCAAAATACTAGAGGTGTGTCAAGTTGACAGCTTTAAGGCTCGGCCGAGACTGATGATTCTCGGCCGAGACGCTTCTACAGTCCAAAAATTCTGAGTTCTCTGACCTTCTGTCTCGGCCGAGACTCTATTTCTCGGCCGAGCTCAATCTCCTGAAGCTTTGACTCGATTTTTCTTGGTTTTTGACTTGTGGAACTTGTTTTCACATCCAGTCTAAGTCGAGTTCGACTTTTTGGTCTAATTTCACCTTAATACTTCAAAACAAGTCAAGCAACATCAATTTGTCCAATAATGCTAGTACGAGCAATACACGACTAATTACGCATGCAAATGTTATTAACTACACTTTATTCGACCTATTATGCACGCATAATTACGTGTACCAAATAACTTATTCTATACCCAACCCAAGAAAAATAAAACTTATACTATCCCCCAACCAAAAAAAAAAAAAAAAAAAAAATAAAAATAAAAGAATTGTGTTTGTGATTGTAAATGTATAACTTTTTCTTATTTTCGTTTTTGGTCAGTTAGATGAATGCATAACCTTCTAAAAACTATGAGTGCTCACATATACGGCTTTGTTTTTTTCATTTGACTTATCCAACCATATAAACTTATACTTAATTTTAATATTTTTGTTTTAACATAATAAAATAATGTTTTGTCTTTTTTAAACTTGACTCCTTTTTAAGGGCACAAAGTATTTTTGAAACATAGCTCTTTTTATGTACTACATGAGCGTAATTATAAACAATATAAGTGTTTAACTTTAATAAAGAAACCTCTTTTAATTACAAATTGTACTTAATATTTTATTTTTTTAGTTTGTCAGGATTAAGCATTCAAATTACTTTATCAGATTGTGTAAGACATTATACAAGTTACATATGTATCGAGAAATATAATTTAGTCAATTAGATAATTAATTATATATTAAGGAGTATTTATTTTTTTCTTGACAAACTATACAATTTTTTTAGATATTTATTTAGAAAGACATAATAGTATATTTTTAATAAGTTTTATAGATCAAGTGCAATGCACGTGTCTATAACTAGTTACAAGAAAAAGGACAGCTCCAAAGAAGTAATTACTGATGCAACTTCGACATATTTGTTGTTATAGTGGAGCATGTTAAGGACAAAGCAGAACAACCTCTAGATGATCTGGATCAAATCCCAGAGACTGAAGAAGATGGGGGTGAGACCTTGAAGACTATCAATTAGTCAGGGATAGAGAAATAAGGGTCATAAAACCATCCACAAGATATGGATATGAATATTTGATGGCATATGCTCTAGCTGTAGCTAAGGAGACTGAATTTCATGAACCAAAGTCTTACAATGAGGCTTTGAATAGTAAGGAGAGGGAACAATGGATGCTTGCAATGAGAGAAGTGCTCGACTCACTTGAAAGAAACAACACCTGGATTCTAGTGAGTAAGTTAGTCGGAACTAGTAAGCTGCAAATGGATTTTACGAGAAAGGTGGAACTTGCTGGAACAAAACAAGTGAGGTTTAAGGCCAACCTTGTTGCAAGAGGTTTCACTCAAAAGGCAGGAATTGACTACGATAAAGTATTCTCACCTGGAGTCAAGCATTGTTCAATCAACATATTGTTAGATTTGGTAGCATAACTGAATTTGGAATTAGAAAAGCTAGATGTGAAGACAACTTTTCTGCATGGAGATCTAAAGGAGACTATGTATATGACACAACTAAAGGAATTCATTTTCCAAAAAATAAAAGTAAACTTTGTTTGCTTAAAAAGTCAGTATACGGTCTAAAACAGAGTTCTAGACAATGGTACATCAATTTTGATGATTATATGAAGAAAATGCGATATGTAGAGTCAAGATATGATAATTGTGTGTACCTGAAAGGGAAAGGTATGGAGACAGTATCTTACTCGCTGCTGTATGTGGATGACATGCTTGTAGCAAGTAAGAGTTGTGAGGGAACATATGATCTAAAGGAAAAGTTACAAGCTGTTTTTGAGATGAAAGTGCTAGGAAATGCTCAGAGGATCTTGGGAATGGATATACTAAGAGATAGAAGTGAAGGGTACTTGTGGCTACAATAACAGAGTTATGTGAAGAAGGTCCTGAGGAAGTTCAATATGCATGAGGCAAGAGCAGTGTCTATACCTTTAGCTCAACATTTCAAAATAGAGTTATGTGAAGAAGGTCCTGAGGAAGTTCAATATGCATGAGGCAAGAGCAGTGTCTATACCTTTAGCTCAACATTTCAAAATATCAGAGTTACAAAAGCCAATGAATGAGATTGGAGAAGAAGAGATGAGTGGGGTGCCTTATGAAAATGCAGTGGGCAATATTTGTATACTATGGTATGTACTGGACCTGATGTTTCTCATTTTGTGAGTGTGGTGAGTAGATATATGGCCAACCTTGGCAGGAAGAACTGGAAAGCTCTCAAGTGGATACTAAGATACTTAAAGGAAGCATTTGGAAATGGAATTTATTTGCAAAAATAGAGTGTGAACAAGATTTTTCTGAAAGGGTATGTAGATTCAGACTATGCTGCAAATCTGGACACTAGGAAGTCTTAGTCAGGATACACATTCACTTTCAGCAAATAGGTGGAGGTCAGTTTTATAATCTGTAGTAGCTTTGTCCACTACAGAAGTTGAATACATGGCTTTAAGTGAAGCTGTGAAAGAGACTATATGGTTGAGAGGAATTGTAGCAGAGTTTGGATTGTATAACGGATCAGTGAAGGTACATTGTGATTCTCAAAGTGCATTACATTTAGCTAAACATCAGGTGTCCCATGAGAGGTCAAAACATAGTGATGCGAGACATCATTTTGTCAGAGACATTGTTGATAAGGGAACTGTAGAGGTGGTTAAAATGTGCACAATTGAGAATGCTGCAGATATGTTGTCAAAGCCTTTATCGTTTGAGAAATTTAAGTATTGTCTTAAGCTAGTGAATGTTCTTATAAGCTAAGAAGGTCTTGGACAGAAGTGAAATGCTTATGTGGGTTACTTTGGAGAATCAGTTGTGGTGTCACTGTTACATTGACTTCATTTCTAGTCAAGGTGGAGATTGATGAGAGATATAACTACAAACTCCATATAGTGTATTGACTAGACTTAAGTCAGTAAAGAGAGGCATCTAATTCGTTGGAAACCAGCTGCATGAAGTATCAAGAAAGGCTAGTGCATGGGAAGTTGGTTATCCAACGGGGTCCTTCATAAATGTCAACTTAGTTAGTTTTTTAGTTGTTTTACGCTATTGTAAACTGTTCTTATCAATATCATTATGTTATATCTAGTGTATAAGGTGCACGAGTACCACAAACATCTGCTAGAAAGACAAGAAAATGAGAGAGGCCATTTTCTCAAGTGGTAAGAAGAGTAAGCTAGAAAGGCTTAGGGAGTTCTTCAACTTGAGAGTGTAATCTCTCTAGTTGGTTTGTTGTTCATCTTTGATTCAACAAAAACCTCACATGCAAATTTTAAAAAAATAAAGAAAGATCGCCCCTAACGAATTCTCATATGTCAAGATATACAATTTCATAAAAAACTGACAATCCCTAATCATATTTATTTTGCCCAGAATCTTAGTATATAATAAGAAGAAACCTCTAAAAGTATAAATTTGGAGTTTTTTCCCGCCTATAAAACTTGCTAAATTTGTTTATGCGCATATATGCCAATACATTTCCTTTAGCAATTTTTATGTTTCCGGCAATATTTTATGGCTTAAATTACGGCTAACCAGTTAGCAATCTTACTATATAATAAATGAGAACTCTATAAACTTAGAAATTTAGAGTATTTTCCCGTCCATAATACTTGCTAAATTTTTCTATGCTCATGTTTTCCAATACATTTCCTTGAGCCATTTTTATGCATCCAACAATATTTTATGGCTTAAATTACGGCTAATTAGTTCGCTATATTCTATTCAAATTACCATGAATATATTGTGCATTGAGATTCGGCTATGATGTTTCTTAGATTTTGTAATGTTATTGGCATGTATAAGTGTTAAGAGTTCATATAAGTAATGTTAAAATATTAAGGTATGTCCATTTCAGAAATATTAATTAATTTACTTAAGGCAATTTAATTTACTTATTTAGTTTTTCTTGCAAGTTTTGTTCTCCATTGCTAACATAGAGCTTGGAATTAGAATTTTTGTTTGCCCAATTACACACGTGTAATTGTACGAATTTATATAGCCTCTAATTAAATAAAAGCTACAAACGTTAATTATTGTTGTTTTTTAAAGAATCTGATTCAGATGGAACCCCAAGTGTTTCTCAAGGTGTTACATCAAGTATTGGAACACTAAGGTTTGTGTGTGCGGAAAACAACAAAGTAAATGTGCAGCAACATATGCAATAAACACAAAAACAAAAACAACAATACGGAGAAACAAATAACAAATGAATAATTTTAAATTCTAGCAATCAAAAGCTTGAGCTAAACATATATAACTCAACCAACCAAGTACATTGTCGATACATACCTAAAATAACATAGATCAAAATGGGGAGAAATCATCATTGATATAATCCCTATAACATATTCACACACACACATAATCCTGAGACAAGGATCCGACTTAAAACCTCACAAAGAAAAGTGGGGTGTATGTGTGTCCAAATACATTTGTTCTTTGAACCATCACTCATAAATGGGAACTCTCTAAATTCACGGATATGGACACAGATACACACAAATGATCTCACAACCCACAAAGAAAAGTAGGAGTGTATGTGCGTAGTGAAGGTGTTGTGGCAGAAAAATGCACAAGATGTTCAACTTCTATCTTCAAGAGAACTTGTATTAATATATATCTACACCTGCAAAAAAAGAGCAATTAATCAAACAATCTAAATAGAAAAAAGAAACAAACTAAAACATATGATATAATGAATGAAAACTCTCAAAGAATATGTATAACCCGACTAACGACAAGGGAAAGAAATCCTCCCTGGCAACGGTGCCATGAACTTGTCTCGAAAATCCCTAAAAAACTATCAATTTATGACAGGTTTTCTTAGTCCGCAACCATAGGAATTAAGACAGAGGTAGTATCAGTCGAACTACAAGGAGGATATCCCGTGTGAGTCAACCAAGCCAAGATTCTAAAAGTTTAGCTATAATGGTAATTTGAGATTTGATTATACTAAGATCGCAATGGAAATAAACGAATAATTGGTAAAGAGTTCCCCGAGATCCGCTTTCACCCAAACAAACAAGGTTAATATCCAATATATAAAAGTTAATAATGAATTAAGGCTAAAATGGTCAATTCACTACCAAATCGGCATCCCATTAAAGCAATGAATCCGGAATACGGTTGAGGTGCCGTATTCCCGTAGGATAAGTAAGTAATCAGGGTTTAATGTAGACTACCTACACGAATCAGAATTACAATCTCAACCCCGGGTCTCGGTTTCCAACTACGTAAGACTAGAACAGGTTAGTTTAACTTCTCTTACGCCAAAGACCGGTGTTAGGGTGTAACTTCTACACACGCAACTAAACTTAATTTCATCTATCCTATCCAACAACCCCTAGACTCTACTTCCTCATTCGGTAGAGCTTCTCCTCCATAGGTCTCTCTTCTACCCAATGAGTTTTTGGTTAACTTAAGCATCCAAGGCTAATTTCCTACCCGAATAAACTAAGGCGTAGAATTCAACCTCTAAGCTCAATCAAGATCAAGTTGACAACCCTCGAAAGGGTAGCTATCCCTAGCCTAGGGAGCCAACTATCGTCTCCTAATTGCACCATTAGTTGGAATAACCCTAAGCCACCGAAAGTCGGAGCTACCGTAAAGCATGCTTGTGGTCGAAGGTTCAATTCCAACTAATTATCCTCACAGATTAACCAAACCCCGATCCTAGGTTACCAAACCCTAATCACATCAACATTCAAATAAATCGAACATTAACCTTGAAGCTCGGGCTACTCCCTAGCTTCGGGAAACAATAAGACTACTCATAAGGCATAATAAAAACTCCTAACAACATCATCAATAAATAAGAATTCATTGACACGTCGGTTTCTAACCTAGTGTTCCGCAAGTGTACGGATGTAGGTGTAGTACTATTGTCAAGGTCGATCCCACAAGGAATAGTTTTAGATAGTTTGATACCCTAATACTCTAGGAATGTCCTAACTAGATACTAAGTTTCAAAGGTTGATTTTAACACGACTTAAGGAATTTAACAAATAATTGGCAAACAAAAAGAACTAACAATCGATGAGAAAAGGTATCCTAGAGCTTCGACTTCAGGATATTAATTCAATGTTGAATATGATTAACCTATTAATTTACCAATTCTAGTGTTTATTAGGCGGCACGACAATAATCTAATCTTTCTCTCGAAGCGATTAAACCGTTGATTTATTAAGCTAATTACCCTCTCGAGTCAATTAAACCTAATAACTCCCAAACGAACTTAAGCCACGGCCTACACAGTCATAGACAACTGCGCTCTATGTTCTAAGTCTGATAACAATTCCCTCATCTCGAAGCGGAATTGTTAAACTAAATTACTAAATCTAGGTGATCAAGCTAAATTCAGTTTTAAGCACAAACATAGAGATAAAACACATAAAGAACTGAATTAATAGATTAAATCATAAATCAAAAGATTGTCATAAAAATCCCTACTTTCTAACCCTAGGACAAGAATAGCTTAGCTACTCATGCCTAGTAGTAATCCAATACAAAATTCTAATAAAAACATTGTAAAGAATTAAAACTAAGAAAAGAATAAATAAACCCGGATGACTCCGTCTCGATGATCTTCGTCTTCTTTGTCCTCCAAGATGTCTTCTAGGTAAATAATGTAATTGGTGTTCTTCCGTGATTTTTTTTCCTTTTTCCTAGAGCTTGGGGTCCTTTTTATAGAGTTGGGGAAGAATCTTGGAAAAGATAGGCTCAAAATCCTATTAAAACACGATTTCTCTTATCGGTGGACTTTTTGACATGGCTGTGTTGCTTAAGTGACACGGCCGTGTTGCTTTGTAATTCTTCAATTTCTGCACAACATTTGACACGGCCGTGTTGCTTTGTGACACGGCTGTGTTCTATTCCAGACTCAACAGCACGTTACAGGACACTTTTGACACGGCCGTGTTACAAGTCTGACGCGGCCGTGTCGGTTCTTGCGTTGTTTTACTCCTGGACCGGTTCAGGCCGGTTCGGACCGGTTCGGACCGGTTCTTCGACGGTTCTCACTCTTTTCCAACTTGTTTCCTCGTCCGGTAGCCTGAAAATGCTCAAAATACCTTAAAACAAGCCGAAACACGTCAAATGACCCAAATATTATTAATATAAATAAATGCCGGTCAAATATGCACGTAAATGATATAAAATATGATCCTAAATCGACCTAAATACATGCATTAATAACGTGTTATCAAACTCCCCCAAACTTAAACTGTTGTTCGTCCCGAACATCATAACAAAAGACACAAAGATGACAAGTGATTATGCATTTGTTTAGGGCGACTAGATGATGAATTCCGTTTCAGTCCGATTTTTCTTAAAACAACTAGGCAACACAATTCACTTGAGCATATGTGATAACGCGTAAATCAACTAATCTCGAGACTTTGAACTTTCGAATTATTCAACCCTCACCGGGTAAGTGTTTCACTCATCTCTCAAGTGTTTAGGCTAAAATAATTTCCACTCATATTGAATTACATGCAAAGTCTACCATATGCTTGCCAATCGTCTAAACTAGACCTCGTACTTGATATGTGTGACAAAGGATCAAAAAGGTCTTTATTTTGGTTGTAATGTGGGCTTAAGGTAAGGTGGGATACATTTGGATATAAGTGACTATTCATTGGACTAATCAAGTTACGTCTAACCCGACTACCCCTCAATACAATCACTCAACCTCACTCTTCAAATTTCAGCAAATCACCCCGCAAGTTGACTTCTTCACCTTCCCAAGTCCATACAACTTAAGTGCTTTTCAATTCTGTGAGTACCACATTTTTGGGACTACCCGAATGTTCTAAGCAAATTCACAATTTCAACACTTTATTTCCTAGCCTCTCCTCTATAATGCAACTTTTCTCTCTCTTTTTTTTTTTTTTTTTCTTCTTCTTCTTTTTCTAGGAGAGGCCATTCTTCGTTTTTCACCTATCACTTTTCTCTTATTTCCTTCATCTTTTGAAAATATCCATACTTCCCATTCCTTCCCACAATTTGTTCACCCAAAAATTCCTTCCAATTCTCCTCCCTCTAACTTGATTAATCCAATTAGGGCCAAAAGAGATAAATCAAAAGGTTCCGGCTAACATTGTTAGGTTATGAATAAATAAGGCTATAAGGCTCAATTGGGCTAACTAGGGACAATTTTTTTCATTATGGTTCAAAGGTAATTTTCATGGTTCAAAGAAATAGGCTTGAACAAAAAGTTGCCTAAGATCATTTCCTAAATCACGACACATACTTGACACATTCTTAGTAAAGACTCAAGGCAAGTTCTAGAGACTAGTACACATATTCAATCAAATCCACACCGAAAGAAAGTATATGACTCCAAAAATTGGAGTATAATTAGGCTCAAATTCTCACAAGGTTACTTTTGATTGAATATTCTAAGTTCAAGCTCAATTTCGTCTCAAAACACCTCTCATGTTCTATTATGTGCCATTTTTTCATCTAAATCATCTCATCATTAACTATTCATCATCCATCTTTCCCTATTATTCTCTTTTTATTTTTTTCACTTGTTACCTATTTCCGGGTTTTATTATTCTTATTGACTCTAAAAACTGCACTACTAAGACTCTAAACTCTAACTCCTAAGACTCAACATGGACACAATATGCAATCAAACTCGGGCTCACAGACCCAACAACACCGATAAATCAGATAACTGGGCTCACAGACCCGATAACATCAATCAAAACAATAAAAGTCAGCACAATGGGCACACGGACCCACAATCAGCAAAACTCGAACGCTCAACTAAAATGTAAATCAAAACTAGAAATATAGCTGCCAAGACGTCCCACGGTCTACCCCCTCCCCCAAACTTGGCTGAAAGTCAATGTTTGGAGGAAAAAAACGTGGTACGCCTTGGTGCTAACGTACAAATCGTTGTGACGACGGCGGCGTTTTGAAACCCCTACTGAATCTTTGTTCGTCCGTCTCCGCATCACGCTCTGAATTTTTGCATTTTTTTTTTCTTTTTTTCCTGCTGAGGAAGTAACGCGGCCGTGTTTGAAGGTTGTGACACGGCCGTGTTACCATTGAACCAAAGTTGATGTTTCTGGGCTGATTTTGACACGGCCGTGTCGTTTGTGTGACACGGCCGTGTTGCGTGTCAGTGTGGATTCACGTTTTGAGCAGACTTTTGACGCGGCCGTGTCAATTGTGTGACACGGCCGTGTTGCATTTGAACTATCTTAACGCGGCCGTGTCGTTTGTGTGACACGGCCGTGTTGCACTCCAGTGCTAAAACACTTTCTAGGTGCCTTTTGACGCGGCCGTGTCCATAGTGTGACACGGCCGTGTTGCATCTTCTGCTCATTTTAACGCGATTTTTCCGTCTTTTCGACCCCTGTTTCTTGCAACACTCATCCATGTTGATTCCTAAAAACATAAAACACTAAAACACGCGTAAAACATAAACTTAATGCAATAAAAAATAAACATAAAACAATAAACATCGGGTTGCCTCCCGACAAGCGCTTTGTTTTACGTCTTCAGTCGGACGTCCTTTTTCTATCAACCATTTTCTAGCCACCCCGAGTCGGATGTTTTCTGACCAATTAAAGAGCTATTTGGGACATGAGGATTTTCTACAGCAGCTAGGGTAGTGTAAATAATGCTACAATTGTGCCTACCCCTTAGACCCGACTTATGTATTTTGAGTGTGATTATTTCGTTTTGAACCCGAAAAACCAACTCCCCTTTAGGTACATCTATTAGTGCTTGGCTAGTCGCCAAGAAGGGTCTTCCTAAGATAAAAGGGAATTCATCATTCCCTTTCATGTCAACAACTAAGAAATCACTAGGGAATTCAAAATTTAGCACTTTTACCACTACATCCTCTGCTACTCCCAACGGCGTTAATGAAGATCCATCCGCCAATTTGATAGTAGTAAAGGACCGTTTAATTTCCCTTAATCCTAATTGTCTATACTGCTTAAGAGACATTAAATTTATACTAGACCCCAAGTCACACATGACATTATGAAACTCATGACTACCAATTGAGCAAGAAATAGTAAAACTCCCTGGATCTTTTGCTTTTGTTGCTCTTCTCAGTTTCATGCTTGTGGTTGCGTTCTTCTTGGGCCCACTCGGTGTCTTCTTCGTCATCTCTTTTCCATCCTTCCTCTTCTTGATTTCCTCTTTATCTTGGATTCTCTCCTTTAGTGGTTCCTGTTTCACAACAACAACTCTAGATTGCTCTAAAGGGTCAAGGTTAGCAAAGAACGAGTTTTTAAAACAAAAATCAAAAGACTCATCAAGAATAGGATATGGAATTTTCTTATCTATGATTGTATTGACCTCCTCCTTCTTGATGTTTTTGACTTCCTTGCTTGATTCCTTCGCTTCTTGGTCCTTCATGCTCCTCTAGCTCCACAATATTGCAGTGCTCCTTAGGATTAACCACTGTATCACTCGGATATTGGCCTTGCTTGTGTTGAGCTCCTACTATCTTTATTAGTTGGCTCATGTTTGATGTCAATTCTCCAATGCTAGCTTGGGTCTGCACCAGTGTGTTCTCGAGCCTCTTGATGTCTGCCCCTTGCCCAGTGATATGCTTGTTTAGCTCCATAAATTTCCCATCTACTTTCTTCTCCAACTGAGCTAACTTTTCATCATACTTTTCAAATTGTGACTGCGCTATCTCTTCTTGTGATGGCTTCTTACCGTCATGGATCATGCCATTTGTAACAGCAAATCCGGGTGGCGGATTAAGTGTATTTTGCGTGTTCCCATATGAAAAGTTCTGATGATTCTGAGGGTACTGATTGTACCGAGGCTGATTGTTCTGGAAGTTGTTGAAGTTTCGTTGATTCACAAATTTTACTTCTTCAACTTCTTCTGGACCCCCTGGCTGTTGTGCTAACGTTAGATTAGTTAGCAAATTCACCTGGCTCGTCAATGCTGTTACTTGTGCTGTGAGCTTTTTAATTGGCTCATTATTGACGGGCTCGACTTTTTGGACACTGGCTATCCTCTTTGGTATGTTCCTCTCATTCGACCATTGGTAGCTCGTTCTGGCCATCGCGTCCAGGATTGAGAATGCCATCCTCACTGACTTCTCCATCAAACTTCCACCGCAGCTGCATCCACTTGGTTTCTAGTCGGAGCAAGTAGACCATTGTAGAACTTGCATACTTGCTGCTTCTTGGTGAACCCATGTTGAGGGCAACTCCGGATAAGATCCCGGAATCGCTCCCAAGCCTCTCCGAATGGCTCTTGGTCCAATTGCTTGAACTGATTAATCTGGTTCTGCAGGTCGAGCATCTTGCTTGGTGGAAAGTACTTCAACAGGAACGAAGTGCTCAACTCTTCCCAGCTGATGATATCTTCCAAGGAATTGAACCATTGGAGGGCTCTATCCTTCAATGAAAAAGGAAACAATCGCAGCTTAACCTGCTCGTGTGGTACATGGTTTATTTTGATTGTGTCCGCCAATCTTCGGAACTTTATCAGGTGAGCGTTCGGATCCTCCATTGCACTTCCTCCATACTGGTTCTGCTGCACTATGTTGATCAGTGCAGGCTTCAGCTCGAAACTATTGGCATTCAGAGGCGGGAGTCGTACTCCTCCTGACTGTTGATTAGGATTCGGCTTTAAACAGCCACTAATAGGTGTATCGTCTTCTTCTCCCGCATCTGGCTCTATTGGAATCTGCCCGTGCTGTTGTGGCAACTGTTGCTGCTGTACAGGTATCTGCTGCTGTATAGTAGTGACGCGATCGTCCAATCGTGCTAAGGCTGTTAGCACTCTATTTAATACTTCATCATTCGGTTGCTGCGGTGGGTTCTCCATCTCAGACCTTCTATTGCGGCGTCTACGAGCTGTCGCTTCAATCTCTGGATCGAAAGGAAGAAGAGTATATTTTCCTTTTGATCTGGTGTGCATGCGATGCCTGATAACACCAAAAACAGCAAATACCGTGTAATACAAAAATTAACCCAAAAATAAAAACGAAAATTAAAATTAAAATTATGAAAAAATAAAATCTAGTCTAGTTTCCTCCTATTTTTCAAGATAAAAACTAAGCGCTAAATCCTATTCCCCGGCAACGGCGCCAAAAACTTGACACGTCGGTTTCTAACCTAGTGTTCCGCAAGTGTACGGATGTAGGTGTAGTACTATTGTCAAGGTCGATCCCACAAGGAATAGTTTTAGGTAGTTTGATACCCTAATACTCTAGGAATGTCCTAACTAGATACTAAGTTTTAAAGGTTGATTTTAACACGACTTAAGGAATTTAACAAATAATTGGCAAACAAAAAGAACTAACAATCGATGAGAAAAGGTATCCTAGAGCTTCGATTTCAGGATATTAATTCAATGTTGAATATGATTAACCTATTAATTTACCAATTCTAGTGTTTATTAGGCGGCACGACAATAATCTAATCCTTCTCTCGAAGCGATTAAACCGTTGATTAATTAAGCTAATTACCCTCTCGAGTCAATTAAACCTAATAACTCCCAAACGAACTTAAGCCACGGCCTACACAGTCATAGACAACTGCGCTCTATGTTCTAAGTCTGATAACAATTCCCTCCTCTCGAAGCGGAATTGTTAAACTAAATTACTAAATCTAGGTGATCAAGCTAAATTCAGTTTAAGCATAAACATAGAGATAAAACACATAAAGAACGGAATTAATAGATTAAATCATAAATCAAAACATTGTTATAAAAATCCCTACTTTCTAACCCTAGGACACGAATAGCTTAGCTACTCATGCCTAGTAATAATCCAATACAAAATCTTAATAAAAACATTGTAAGAATTAAAACTAAGAAAGAACAATTAAACCCGGATGACTCCGTCTCGATGATCTTCGTCTTCTTTGTCTTCCAAGGTGATGTAATTTATGTTCTTGATGATTGATCTCTTTTTCCTAGAGCTTGGGGTCCTTTTTATAGAGTTGGGGACGAATCTTGGGGAAGATAGGATCAAAATCCTATTAAAATATGAAATCCTCGCATAAAAACCCTTCTGACACGACCGTGTTGCTTAAGTGACACGGCCGTGTTGCTTTGCACAAAACTCACTTTCTGCTCAACATTTGACACGGCCGTGTTGCAGTTGTGACACGGCCGTGTTCCATTCCAGAACTGACAGCACGTTGCAGGCCACTTTTGACCGGCCGTGTTACAAGTCTGACGCGGCCGTGTCGGTTCTTGCCCGGTTTTGCTCCTGGACCGGTTCAGATCGGTTCGGACCAGTTTGGACCGGTTCTTCGACGGTTCTCACTCTTTTGGGCCGGTTTTCACTCTTTTCCAACTTGTTTCCTCGTCCGGTAGCCTGAAAATGCTCAAAATACCTTAAAACAAGTCGAAACACGTCAAATGACCCAAATATTATTAATATAAATAAATGCCGGTCAAATATGCACGTAAATGATATAAATTATGATCCTAAATCGACCTAAATACATGCATAAATAACGTGTTATCAAACTCCCCCAAACTTAAACTGTTGTTCGTCCCGAACATCATAACAAAAAGACACAAAGAAGACAAGTGATTATGCATTTTGTTTAGGGCGATTAGATGATGAATTCAGTTTCAGTCAGATTTTTCTTACAACAACTAGGCAACACAATTCACTTGAGCATATATGATAACGCGTAAATCAACTAATCTCGAGACTTTGAACTTTCGAATTATTCAACCCTCACCGGGTAAGTGTTTCACTCATCTCTCAAGTGTTTAGGCTAACATAATTTCCACTCATATTGAATTACATGCAAAGTCTACCATATGCTTGCCAATCGTCTAAACTAGACCTCGTACTTGATATGTGTGAAAAAAGATCAAAAAGGTCTTTATTTTGGTTGTAATGTGGGCTTAAGGTAAGGTGGGATACATTTGGATATAAGTGACTATTCATTGGACTAATCAAGTTACGTCTAACCCGACTACCCCTCAACACAATCACTCAACCTCACTCTTCAAATTTCAGCAAATCACCCCGCAAGTTGACTTCTTCACCTTCCCAAGTCCATACACTTAAGTGCTTTTCAATTCTGTGGGTACCACATTTTTGGGACTACCCGACTGTTCTAATCAAATTACCAATTTAAGCACTTTATTTCCTAGTCTCTCCTCTATAGTACTAATAATAACAATTTTTTTTTTTTTTTTTTTCTTTTCTTTTTCTCTTTTTTTTTTTTTTTTTTTCTAGGAGAGGCTATTCTTCGCTTTTCACCTATTACTTTTCTCTTATTTCCTTCATCTTTTGAAAATATCCCTACTTCGCATTCCTTCCCACAAATTGTTCACCCAAAATTCCTTTCAATTCTCCTCCCTCTAACTTGATTAATCCAATTATGGCCAAAAGAGTTAAATCAAAAGGTTTCGGCTGACATTGTTAGGTTATGAATAAATAAGCTATAAGGCTCAAGTGGGCTAACTAGGGACAATTTTTTTCATTATGGTTCAAAGGCAATTTTCATGGTTCGAACAAATAGGCTTAAACAAAAAGTTGCCTAAGATCATTTCCTAAATCACAACATATACTTGACACATTCTTAGTAAAGACTCAAGGCAAGTTCTAGAGACTAGTACACATATTCAATCAAATTCACACCGAAAGAAAGTATATGACTCCAAAAATTGGAGGATAATTAGGCTCAAATTCTCACAAGGTAAATTTTGATTGAATATTCTCAGTTCAAGCTCAATTTCGTCTCAAAACACCTCTCATGCTCTATTATGTGCCATTTTTTTTCTACTTCTCAAAATCATCTCATCATCAACTATTCATCATCCATCTTTCCCTAATTTTCTCTTTTTATTTTTCTCACTTGTTACCTATTTCCGGGTTTTATTATTCTTATTGACTCTAAAACTAAAACACTAATAAGACTCTAAACTCTAAACTCCTAAGACTCAACATAGAAACGATATGCAATCAACTTGGGCTCACAGACCCAACAGCACTAATGCATCAGAAAAATGGGCTCACAGACCCGATAAACCAATTTAAACACTAAAAAATCAGCAAAATGGGCACACGGACCCACAATTAACAGCACGAAATTCGAACGAGGTAAATCAAAACTATAAATATAGCTGCCAAGACGTCCCACGGTCTACCCCCTCCCCCAAACTTGGCTGAAAGCCAATGTTTGGAGGAAAAACGTGGTACGCCTTGGTGCTAACTTACAAATCGTTTCGACGACGGCTTTTTGAAACCCCTACAAGCTCCAAAATCGTGCACGTTGAGATCCTGACGCGGCCGTGTTGAAGGTTGTTGACACGGCCGTGTCACTTTTTTCCAAAATTGATGTTTCTGGATCGTTTTTGACGCGGTCGTGTCATTTGTGTGACACGGCCGTGTTGCATTCCAGTGTTGATTCGCATTTGGAGGATGATTTTGACACGGCCGTGTTAAGTAATGTGACACGGCCGTGTTGCATTCCAGTGCATTTTACCTTTTTGAGCGATCTTTTGACACGGCCGTGTCATGTGTGAGACGCGGCCGTGTTACTTTGAGCTGACGTTGACGCGGCCGTGTCATTTTGTGACGTGGCCGTGTTGCATTCCAGAAGATTTCTCCCTTCGACGTCAGTTTTGACACGGCCGTGTTGAAAAGTGACACGGCCGTGTTACTCTGATTTCCATCTTCATGCGATTTTTCGTCTTTTCGACCCCCGTTTCTTGCAACACTCGTCCATGTTGATTCCTAAAGACATAAGACACTAAAATACAAGTAAAAACATAAAATTAACAAAAAAATAAAACAATAAACATCGGGTTGCCTCCCGACAAGCGCTTTGTTTTACGTCTTCAGCCGGACGTCCTTTTCCTATCAACCTTCTTCTAGCCACCCCTGGAAGTTTTCTGAACACTTAAAGAGCTATTTGGGGCACGAGGATTTTCTATAGCAGCTAGGGTAGTGTAAAGAATGCTACAATTGTGCCTACCCCTTAGACCCGATTTATGTATGTTGAGTGTGATTGTTTCGTTTTGAACCCGAAAAACCAACTCCCCTTTAGGTACATCTATTAGTGCTTGGCTAGTCGACAAGAAGGGTCTTCCTAAGATAAAAGGGAATTCATCACTACCTTTCATGTCAACAACTAAGAAATCACTAGGGAATTCAAAATTTAGCACTTTTACCACTACATCCTCTGCTACTCCCAACGGCGTTAATGAAGATCCATCCGCCAATTTGATAGTAGTAAAGGACCGTCTAATTTCCCTTAATCCTAATTGTCTATACTGCTTAAGAGACATCAAGTTTATGCTAGACCCTAAGTCACATATGACCTTATGAAATTCATGACTACTAATTGAACAAGAAATAGTAAAACTCCCTGGATCTTTTGCTTTTGTTGCTCTTCTTGGTTTCATGCTTGTGTTTGCGTTTTTCTTGGGCCTGCTCGGTCTCTTCTTCGTCGCCTCTTTTCCATCCTCCCACTCCTTTGTTTTCTCTTTAACTTGGATTTTCTCCTTTAGTGGTTCCTGTTTCACAACAACAACTCTAGGTTGCTCTAAAGGATCAAGGTTAGCAAAGAACGGATTTTTAAAACAAAAATCAAAAGACTCATCAAGAATAGGAGATGAAGTTTTCTTATCTATGATTGTATTGACCTCCTCCTTCTCGATGTTTTTGACTTCCTCGCTTGATTCCTTCGCTTCTTGGTCCTTCAAGCTCTCTTCATGCTCATCTAGCTCCACAATATTGCAGTGCTCCTTCGGGTTAACCACTGTATCACTCGGGTATTGGCCTTGCTTGTGTTGAGCTCCTACTATCTTTATCAGCTGACTCATGTTTGATGTCAACTCTCCAATACTAGCTTGAGTCTGCACCAACGTGTTCTCGAGCCTCTTGATGTCTGCCCCTTGCCCAGTAATATGCTTGTTTAGCTCCATGAATTTTCCATCCACTTTCTTCTCCAACTGAGCTAACTTTTCATCATACTTTTCGAATTGTGACATCGCGATCTCTTCTTGTGATGGCTTCTTACCGTCATGGATCATGCCATTTGTAACAGCAAATCCGGGTGGCGGATTAAGTGTATTTTGCGCGTTCCCATATGAAAAGTTCTGATGATTCTGAGGGTACTGATTGTACCGAGGCTGATTGTTCTGGAAGTTGTTGAAGTTTCGTTGATTCACAAACTTTACTTCTTCAACTTCTTCCGGACTCCCTGGCTGTTGTGCTAACGTTAGATTAGTTAGCAAATTCACCTGGCTCGTCAATGCTGTTACTTGTGCTGTGAGCTTTTCAATTGGCTCATTATTGACGGGCTCGACTTTTTGGACACTTGCTACCCTCCTTGGCATGTTTCTCTCGTTCGACCATTGGTAGCTTGTTCTGGCCATCGCGTCCAGGATTGAGAATGCCATCCTCACAGACTTCTCCATCAAACTTCCACCCGCAGCTGCATCCACTTGGTTTCTAGTCGGAGCAGGTAGACCATTGTAGAACTTGCATACTTGCTGCTTCTTGGTGAACCCATGTTGAGGGCAACTCCGGATAAGATCCCGGAATCGCTCCCAAGCCTCTCCGAATGGCTCTTGGTCCAACTGTTTGAACTGATTAATTTGATTCTGCAAGTCGAGCATCTTGCTCGGTGGAAAGTACTTCAGTAAGAACGAAGTGCTCAAGTCTTCCCAATCTCTGATGTCTTATAATGAATTGAACCATTGTAATGCTCTGTCCTTCAGTGAGAAAGGGAACAATCTCATCTTGACCTGCTCGTGCGGCACATGATTGATCTTGATTGTGTCGGCCAGTCTGCGAAACTTGATCAGATGCGCATTCGGATCCTCCAACGCACTTCCCCCATACTGGTTTTGCTGCACTATATTGATTAGTGCAGGCTTCAGCTCGAAATTGTTGGCATTGAGTGGTGGCGGTTGTACTCCTCTTGCCTGCTGATTTGGACTGGGCTTCAAGCAGTCGCTAATAGGCGTGTCATCTTCATCGCCTGCAGTTGGGTCTATCTGAATTGGGCCGTACTGCTGTTGTAGCTGTGGCCCTTGTGGAGGTAGCTGCTGCTGTATGTTCGTGACTCGATCGTCCAACCGTGCCAGAGCTGTCAATACTCTATTAAGTGCGTCATCTTGATTCGAATGCTGTGGTGGGTGCTCCATCTCAGATGCGGCTTTTCTTCTAGTTCGGTGTCTGCGAGCTGTCGCTTCAATTTCCGGATCGAAAGGAAGAAGAGTTTCTTTCCCTTTTGATCTGGTGTGCATACGAAGCCTGAAAACACCAAAAACAAGAACTACCGCGTAACACTAAAATTAACCCAAAAAATAAAAACGAAAATTGAAATTAAAAATACGAAAAAAAATAAAATCTAGTCTAGTTTCCTCCTATTTTTCAAGATAAAAACTAAGCGCTAAATCCTATTCCCCGGCAACGGCGCCAAAAACTTGACACGTCGGTTTCTAACCTAGTGTTCCGCAAGTGTACGGATGTAGGTGTAGTACTATTGTCAAGGTCGATCCCACAAGGAATAGTTTTAGGTAGTTTGATACCCTAATACTCTAGGAATGTCCTAACTAGATACTAAGTTTTAAAGGTTGGTTTTTACTAATTAAACTACTCAATTAAATACAACTCCAAACTTAGGAAACACGAAAACTAACAATCAACGAGAAAAGGTATCCTAGGGCTTCGATTTCAGGATATTATTTCAATGTGGAATATGATTAACCTATTAATTTACCAATTCTAATGTTTATTAGGCGGCACGACAATAATCTAATCCTTCTCTCGAAGCGATTAAACCGTTGATTAATTAAGCTAATTACCCTCTCGAGTCAATTAAACCTAATAACTCCCAAACGATCTTAAGCCACGGCCTACACAGTCATAGACAACTGCGCTCTATGTTCTAAGTCTGATAACAATTCCCTCCTCTCGAAGCGGAATTGTTAAACTAAATTACTAAATCTAGGTGATCAAGCTAAATTCAGTTTAAGCATAAACATAGAGATAAAACACATAAAGAACGGAATTAATAGATTAAATCATAAATCAAAACATTGTTATAAAAATCCCTACTTTCTAACCCTAGGACACGAATAGCTTAGCTACTCATGCCTAGTAATAATCCAATACAAAATCTTAATAAAAACATTGTAAGAATTAAAACTAAGAAAGAACAATTAAACCCGGATGACTCCGTCTCGATGATCTTCGTCTTCCTTGTCTTCCAAGGTGATGTAATTTATGTTCTTGATGATTGATCTCTTTTTCCTAGAGCTTGGGGTCCTTTTTATAGAGTTGGGGACGAATCTTGGGGAAGATAGGATCAAAATCCTATTAAAATATGAAATCCTCGCATAAAAACCCTTCTGACACGGCCGTGTTGCTTAAGTGACACGGCCGTGTTGCTTTGCACAAAACTCACTTTCTGCTCAACATTTGACACGGCCGTGTTGCAGTTGTGACATGGCCGTGTTCCATTCCAGAACTGACAGCACGTTGCAGGCCACTTTTGACACGGCCGTGTTACAAGTCTGACGCGGCCGTGTCGGTTCTTGCCTGGTTTTGCTCCTGGACCGGTTCAGACCGGTTCGGACCAGTTTGGACCGGTTCTTCGACGGTTCTCACTCTTTTGGGCCGGTTTTCACTCTTTTCCAACTTGTTTCCTCGTCCGGTAGCCTGAAAATGCTCAAAATACCTTAAAACAAGTCGAAACACGTCAAATGACCCAAATATTATTAATATAAATAAATGCCGGTCAAATATGCACGTAAATGATATAAAATATGATCCTAAATCGACCTAAATACATGCATAAATAACGTGTTATCAGCTCTATCGAGAAATCTTCTCGAAGAAGAAGTTCCCATAGACCAGGGATCTAAGTTTGCAATGATGAGTACTGAAGTTTAAGAAATAAATGTTTATGGTTTAACCTACTATGATACGTTTCTTCTGTGTGAGTTTCTATTCAAGATAACTTAAGCTACGAGTTTATCTTTCGCTACGTAACTCCGATAAGGGTTATGGAAAGTAAGTACGAAGAAAAGATGTGAAAGATTAAGTATGAAAAAGGAAAGAATGATTTAAGTAAGTGAACAAAAAGAATTAAGTTAAGTTAAGAAAAGAAAAAAAATGGCCAGGTAAGTTAGTGGAAACTTGATACACTCGCTACATAAAGTTTCTTATGTTCTAAAAACTATTTACTTCTTAATAAACAGACTCCAGTATCATTTCAATCAAATATTATTTTCTCTGATTGAAATGTGTAAAAATATTTCTTATTAAGTGTATACATTTCATGTTAGATCTTTTGACCATAAACCTATATTGATTCTCTAGAACATTAGTCTCTTTTCTTAATAATTCATCTATTTGCACCATTTCTTATTTCTTTTATTGAAATTTGTATATAAGGATGTTTTAACATCATTTTTTATTTTACTATTATCTAATCATAAAAGTTAACTTCCAATCAATATTTTGGGTCTTCTAATAAATTACAATTAGGTCGCATTAAGCAAACAAAAGAATGAGCTTTCAAGTTACCATCTTGACCCAATTAAGTGTATTTTGCGCGTTCCCATATGAAAAGTTCTGATGGTTCGGATTCTGAGGGTACTGATTGTACCGAGGCTGATTGTTCTAGAAATTGTTGAAGTTTCGTTGATTCACAAATTTGACTTCTTCAACTTCTTCCGGACCCCCTGGCTGTTGTGCTAACGTTAGATTAGTTAGCAAATTCACCTGGCTCGTCAATGCTGTTACTTGTGCTGTGAGCTTTTCAATTGGCTCATTATTGACGGGCTCGACTTTTTGGACACTGGCTATCCTCTTTGGTATGTTCCTCTCATTCGACCATTGGTAGCTCGTTCTGGCCATCGCGTCCAGGATTGAGAATGCCATCCTCACTGACTTCTCCATCAAACTTCCACCGCAGCTGCATCCACTTGGTTTCTAGTCGGAGCAAGTAGACCATTGTAGAACTTGCATACTTGCTGCTTCTTGGTGAACCCATGTTGAGGGCAACTCCGGATAAGATCCCGGAATCGCTCCCAAGCCTCTCCGAATGGCTCTTGGTCCAATTGCTTGAACTGATTAATCTGGTTCTATCCTTCAATGAAAAAGGAAACAATCGCAGCTTAACCTGCTCGTGTGGTACATGGTTTATTTTGATTGTGTCCGCCAATCTTCGGAACTTTATCAGGTGAGCGTTCGGATCCTCCATTGCACTTCCTCCATGCTGGTTCTGCTGCACTATGTTGATCAGTGCAGGCTTCAGCTCGAAACTATTGGCATTCAGAGGCGGGAGTCGTACTCCTCCTGACTGTTGATTAGGATTCGGCTTTAAACAGCCACTAATAGGTGTATCGTCTTCTTCTCCCGCATCTGGCTCTATTGGAATCTGTCCGTGCTATTGTGGCAACTGTTGCTGGTGTACAGGTATCTGCTGCTGTATAATAGTGACGCGATCGTCCAATCGTGCTAAGGCTGTTAGCACTCTATTTAATGCTTCATCATTCGGTTTCTGTGGTGGGTTCTCCATCTCAGCTGTGAAGTTTCTTCTCGTTCGGTGTCTGCGAGCTGTCGCTTCAATTTCTTGATCGAAAGGAAGAAGGGTTTCTTTCCCTTTTGATCTGGTGTGCATACGAAGCCTGAAAACACCAAAAACAAGAACTACCGCGTAACACTAAAATTAACCCAAAAAATAAAAACGAAAATTAAAATTAAAAATACGAAAAAATAAAATCTAGTCTAGTTTCCTCCTATTTTTCAAGATAAAAACTAAGCGCTAAATCCTATTCCCCGGCAACGGCGCCAAAAACTTGACACGTCGGTTTCTAACCTAGTGTTCCGCAAGTGTACGGATGTAGGTGTAGTACTATTGTCAAGGTCGATCCCACAAGGAATAGTTTTAGGTAGTTTGATACCCTAATACTCTAGGAATGTCCTAACTAGATACTAAGTTTTAAAGGTTGATTTTACTAATTAAAATACTCAATTAAATATAACTTCAAACTTAGGAAACACGAAAACTAACAATCAAAGAGAAAAGGTATCCTAGGGCTTCGATTTCAGGATATTACTTCAATGTTAAATATGATTAACCTATTAATTTACCAATTCTAGTGTTTATTAGGCGGCACGACAATAATCTAATCCTTCTCTCGAAGCGATCAAACCGTTGATTAATTAAGCTAATTACCCTCTCGAGTCAATTAAACCTAATAACTCCCAAACGATCCTAAGCCACGGCCTACACAGTCATAGACAACTGCGCTCTATGTTCTAAGTCTGATAACAATTCCCTCCTCTCGAAGCGGAATTGTTAAACTAAATTACTAAATCTAGGTGATCAAGCTAAATTCAGTTTTAAGCACAAACATAGAGATAAAACTCATACAGAACGGAATTAATAGATTAAATCATAAATCAAAACATTGTCATAAAAATTTCTACTTTCTAACCCTAGGACACGAATAGCTTAGCTACTCATGCCTAGTAATAATCCAATACAAAATTCTAATAAAAACATTGTAAGAATTAAAACTAAGAAAGAACAATTTAACCCGGATGACTCCGTCTCGATGATCTTCGTCTTCTTTGTCTTCCAAGATGATGTAATTTATGTTCTTGACGATTCCTCCTCTTTGCTAAAGTTTTGGTGTCCTTTTTATAGAGTTGGGCCGAATCTTGGGGAAGATAGGATCAAAATCCTATTAAAATTAGGTAATTATCGCAGGAAAACACTTCTGACACGGCCGTGTTGCTTAAGTGACACGGCTGTGTTGATTTGCAAAATTCACTTTTCTAGCAACAATTTGACACGGCCGTGTTGCTTGAGTGACACGGCCGTGTTCTATTCCAGAACCCACAGCGCGTTATGGACCACTTTTGACACGGCCGTCTTACAAGTCTGACGCGGCCGTGTCGGTTCTTGCGTTGTTTTGCTCCTGGACCGGTTCGGACCGATTTGGACCGGTTCTTCGACGGTTCTCACTCTTTTGGGCCGGTTTTCACTCTTTTCCAACTTGTTTCCTCATCCGGTAGCCTGAAAATGCTCAAAATACCTTAAAACAAGTCAAAACACGTCAAATGACCCAAATATTATTAATATAAATAAATGCCGGTCAAATATGCACGTAAATGATATAAAATATGATTCTAAATCGACCTAAATACATGCATAAATAACGTGTTATCACTTATGAAGAGAAACACTGAAAATAGAGATTTGGCTCGGCGATGGAAGGGGGTGTTATGTCCAAGAATCCAGAAATTCATGGATTTTAACACTTCAAAGGTGGCCGACTGTACACCTGTTAAAGCTGATAATACTCACTTTCAAGTGTCCTGTTATGATGGGAATCAATATGCTGTGGACCTTGATAACAAAACGTGTGCGTGCAGAAAATGGGATCTCACAGGAATCTCGTGCAAACATGCGTTGTCTGCCATTCATCGAATGAGACTGGACCCCATAGCATATATGCATAGGTTATCACCATTAAAATCCATTGTCCTATTAATTTCATGCTTTAATTGACTAATCTAATTCATTTTTTTTTTTTTTTTAAATGTTAGGTGTTATAGAGTGAAAACTTATCGGGCAGCGTATGCACCTGTTATAATGCCTATAAATGGAAGACACAAGTGGGAACATGTAGATGCGATCCCTCCGAAGTCTCCAAAAGCAGTGCGAAGAGTCGGTAGGCCTCCGAAGGCCGGAAGGAGAGAACCGGACGAGCCACAGCAGAAACATGTTGGGAAGACCTGTGAACCGGGATGCCCACCATAGAAAGAGGAACCAGACCACCGTTAATTGTGGTATTTGTGGGATTCCTGGACACAATAGGAGAAACTGTCCTTTTGTAAGTCGTTATATTTATATCTGATTTATGCCATTATGTGTTCATATGTGATGAATTGTGATCGACTTTTTGATGATTGACTTTTTTTGGCATATCAACACAATGATGAGGAGGGTCAGTCAGAGGTGGAACAACTTCAAATTAAGAAAATACTTCAAGATTGTGGTTTGGAAGACATTGATGAAGAGGGGGTGCTCGATGATATCTTTAATGATGATGATGTTGTTGTGGATGAAGAGGTCAGTTTGAGGGTCTATTGCATATAACAAACTGTTATTTTCCGGTCTTGTTTTAATCCAGTTTTGTTTTTTGTTCCAATAGGAGGCCCATGAGGGAACTCAAACACAAGAACATATTGTTAGTCAACTCACTCAGGTCAACAATGATTTTGATAGAATGGTTAGTAATTTTTAGCTCAATTGCATTATTTCAGTTTTTTTATCCATTTAATGAGATTAAGTTGACTGTTTGATGTTTAGGCGGTGAGTGGTGCGGGTATGACGGATATTGGGCCTGGTAGCTCATGTACTCGGGCAAAACTACCACCCAAAAAGAAGGGCCACAGGGAAAAGCAAAATGTGGCTCGTCCGGTTGAATTTCCAGAAGCAGATGCCACGGGGTTCGATGAATTTCGGACAGCAGATGCAGCAGGGTTCGCTGAACTTCCGGCAGCAGTTGAGTCGGGCTTCGCTAAAATTCCGGCAGCAGATGGCCTCTCTTTGGATGATGAGGCAGCTCATCTCTCAAACATGAAACAGTTTGCATCTGGAAGCAACTTCCCGTCCGGAGAAGAGTTACGTAATGGGTGCACCACCATGTGAAGCTTGAATGCCTATATTTGTGTTCTTATGTTGATGTTTAGGGATGATTTTTGTAACAAATTTAAGACCTGGCCTAGTCATATTAGGTTTTGTTGGTGTTATGAATCATGATTCACTTGAATATGTTTTTTGCACAACATATAATTTGCCATAGCTGGTGAGTTGTATGTCTGCCAGGCTTATTTGTCCAAACTATTAACAACTATTTTTGTATGAAATCCATTTGAGCAACTTGGATGTCAATTCGGTTGATTTTGAAGAATTCAAGAATTTTCCACGGAGATGGCATTTCCAAGAGATATTTTTGCATAAGGCGTGGGCATGCCTTAACCAGCAGGATGTCAGATTGTGTTTTGAACATAAGGCGTGGGCATGCCTTACCTGAAAGTGTATACCTGCGGGATTTTTACAAAGGAGACTCCTATCTTTCTCTCTCCTGGAGATTTGAAATTAGTTTTAATATATTTGGACTTTTATTAGAATAGGCTGAACATTACATGTCTAGATTCAAATACAACATAATCTTATCCGTGAATTGCAAAACATTGTCTTTACCCACAAAACAACAATTCAATATACATAAACACTAAGATTTGCCTGCCCACAACTTCAACAGAAGGGCCAAAATGAGAATCGAACTAATTGTCATTAACTTGATTTTTCTGCCAATTTTGTCCAGCTTCTGCTGCATATTATCGAGCCTCTCCGTAACCCCCTTCAAATCGGCTAGCAACTCACTCGTTGTTGAATTGGACCCACCAAAGATCGGAGGGTCAACCCACTCGAAGAACAAGCAACCTCCCCTCTGTGAATGATGGAAAGTCAGCCAATTTTTTTTTTTTTTTTATAAAACAAATCACAGAGAAAGATTAATCAAGTCGCCTTCGCACCCAAAACTGATACCTTGAGTACTAGATAGTTAAGAAAAAAAAAAGAAACCTTACGTTCCAATTGCGACACCCATAGAACCTCCTACCACGATTTTCGTCCTTCTTGGATGTTTGAAGGACAACCCGTAAACCGCAGTCGCATTCGATCGTCCCGGCCGGAGATGTGTTGGAGAAGGACATCTTCACAACTCCTTTCTTGCTACTGCGCTGATAATGGAGAAATAAGGAGTGAGGCTTGATTAATAAATTAGGGCTTCATAGTGATGTGGCAAAGAATCTATTTAAGTTATTGTACATACATTTGTGGTGTAACACAGAGATTCATAACCGGAAGCCACATCAGCGAGTTAAAGCCATGTCAGTCTATGACCAGTTTGGTAACAGGCAATTCCCGGTGACGGGGCATTATGGCCAATTTTTTAAAAATTACTGGGCATTTTCTTAAAGTACCAAACATACGGGATGATTTCATAATTATGTGAAACTTAAAGGATATTTTTACCAACTTTTCCCTGAGTTTAATTTACCTCTTCTCTGTATTTACTTTTCCAACTTCTGGAACATATTTTTTTTAATTTTCCTTTGCCCAACTATAATATAATATTGGGAAATTCTATAATACAATCCTTTTATTGATACATTCATTATTTTAACTTGTTATTGCAGATTATAATAAATAATATCTATTTTTTTAATTTAGTAAAGTAGTTCTCACTCTTAATTAATTCCCCTATTCTATCACTCTCATTATTTTCTATTAAAAGAAGTTATTCAGACACATCTTCAACCAAATGGAAACCCAATGTTTTTCTTAATTTTTTTTTTCCTTGTTTTTTTTTCTTTTTTTTTATTTTGGAACAAGCCTGAGTAGAGTATGGAATTCAAATATTTATATATTTTTTTTTTATGAATTCAAAATCAAATATAAATATTATTTTCATGTTAATACTCCTCTCATTTGTAAAACAAGTTATTTTAGACTTTTAGGTGAAACTTAAGAATTTATGATTGACAAAAATATCCCCACATAATCTATTTTTATTATCTTAATTTCCATTTTAGGTAAAGTGAATAGGAGATGAAATATGATCAATTTACAAATAGAGATAATAAATAAATTATATAATGATAATATTATGAGATTTATACAGAAATTCGTTTGAATTTATTTAAGGGGAATATTGGAAGAAATATGAAAATTTTACTAGAATGACTTTTTTTTTGGTAAAAAATATTCTCTAAATTGACTTGTTTTTGTGAACGGTGAGAGTATTTTTTTTTATTTTGTTTACTTCTTTATATATTATAGTATTTCTCACATGAAAATTTATTAATTACTTAAAAAAATCGATTGATTACTTTTAAAAAATTCACCCTATGATGGGACTGTAACAACAAATTTCGTGTATAAAATATATAAACACGAAAAAGATGTACAAAATAGAATATTTGGATTAAATGAATAATCTTTACAACTTTGTGGACTCTATCTCTAGTTCGCCTCTGATTCTTCTCTTCGTATATGTGGTCAATTTTGTTGACTTGAACAATGCTAACCCAAAGCTTGTTAGCTTAAATTTTTGGATTAAACGCCGTTTGTTGCCGATTTTTTGAAGAACGCCGAAGAACATCGAAGAACGTTGAAATTCCTTTGTACCGGAATTCTTCGCTTGAAATTCCTTTGTGCCGGAATTCTTCACTTGAAATTCCTTTGTACCGGAATTCTTCACTTGATTCTTGACTTGTGGTGTTGATCATTTTGGTGGAAAATGAAGCCCTATTTATAGTTGTAGGATGGAAAATCCTAACGGGCTTGAGCCTGAACGGAGCCATATGATTGGTCCGTCATAACATCATTATCCATAAGATAATTATTAAATTAATTTAATTTAATTTAATAATTACTGCGTCATCTTGACGCGTGGCGGCTTCCAATTGGCCAATAAAATATATAATAAATCACCAATTAAATTGATTATTTAATTTAGGAATTTTATTTAATTAATTCCTAATATTAAAATAATCAATATAAAATTGATTTTCAACTTATATTTTATTGCGTGTCGCATTTTAATTGGATACAAATTTTATGTATCAACAAATGCCCCCTCGAGACTTGTTCACGGACGAGCGTCTTGAAGTGGATGAGTCTCGGATTGACTTTTGAAATTTATTTGGAATATATTGACATTTTATACTCTTGTCAATGAGTTCTTGAATTTGAATTTGATTTGTAGACCTTTTCAACTCGTGTCAAGGAGCCTTGAATTTGAACTTTGAATTTGATAGGCATTTTATTCTCGTACCTAGGAGTCTTCAATTAAATTTAAAATATGTTGATAGTTTATACTCGTATCAAAGAGTTCTTGAATTTGGGACTTCAATTTGATTTGACTTTCTGAATTTAGAGAAATTATTGGGCAAAATGACTAGCTTGAGCCCATATTTTCATGTCTCCATTTTTAAGACCACTAAGCTCACCATAGATTAGCTGATATGTAATTATCAATTAATAGGCCCACTACTGATTTTTCCACTTTGTGACTAATTAGGTCCAAATACAAGAGATAGTCCAATCTTAGTATCTCCATGTCACATGCATAATTTATTTTCTAATGAAGCATCATTCTCTCACTTAGGTTTCCACGATTGCATGCATGTAATAATATCCTTGAGTCACCACCCATTCATATTTCTTCCACGTACAAGAGTTACTCCCAATTCATAATGCATGACGTGATTAAATAAAGCCACGCGTCTATCTCTTCCATATACGTAACATCCATAATCTCTTAGTTCTCCAAGATTTCAGCATCAGATTTTCCTCAATCTTCAAGATATGGACGCTGCAGATTTCATTAATTCCGAAAAAAACGTGGAGAAATATACCGATCCCGGCATCCTTCCAATTGTAGTAAAAGATTTTAACTCATTTACTCCTTGACAGTTGACAAACTAGGAATCCTAATTCATGTAGGCTGAATATTCATTGATATGCATCAGATATGCTTCTGCGTATAACTTTTGCAGAGATACGGATAATTCGGAAAGAAATCAATGGTAATCAAGATCTTCACCAGATTCCTCAGCAGCACAAAAGGATCCTTGCTCTCACAATATCTGTTTGTATCTGAAAGATTCGTTTCGTGTTCCTCAAGTACGATCAAGTGCTATAAATACCCTCCTCCACCACTCAACTTCATCACTTCTCTGTTGTTGAATAAACAGAATACCAACATCACCTGGAACCGCCTCTACGAAGGAGCTCACTGATCGGCAGTTGAAATTTCTATACACAAGGCATATCCCGACCGACGACGGTCCGAACTCTGTGTACAAAAGAGTATCTTGATCGAAAGCTGTCCGAACTCCCTGTACAAAGGAGTACCTTGACTGACGACGGTCCGAACTCTGTGTACAAAAGAGTATCTTGATCGAAAGCTGTCCAAACTCCCTGTACAAAGGAGTAACTTTATCGTCGGCGGTTCGAACTTCCTGTACAAAGAAGTTGCTTATTCGACGGTGGCCCAAACTCTCTGTACAAAAGAGTTTCTTGATCGACGGCAGTCCGAATTTTTTCATCATCTTCGGCGTCCTGTTTCTGTCATTTTCCTCGAGTATAAGCAGCGGGTATCCCTTATTTCCTTGATTTTTCATGCATACATTCACGTCAGTACTATGTGTGCCATTATCCATGGTTTGCCGTAATGTAAAAAAAAATAAATTCAGCAGCTTCGTCAACTTGTACCTTCTCATCACCTGTTTCTTTAATGTTCTTTAATACTGAGGTATACAACACGGAAGTATTTTCCATAGGCTGACCTTGAATCAACATCGCATAATACTCGATCCACGATTTTTAATGGTGGGCGTATCAATGTTGCAAAGAGTTTTGCAAACCATTTTTATTTTGTTTCATTATTTCGCTTATACATGTAACAAATTTCTTTGTCAGCTGTCTCGATGGTGTACTTCAAGGATGCTACCTTCGCCACGGGGAAGTGGTACTTGGTAATAACTGATGATGAAAGTCAATCCATAGAAAAGGGCACGCGCCTAGCAGTTCATGAAGCTCTTATTTGCAAGTATGCCAGTTCGTGGGGAAAACTGGCGAATCCACTCTATACAAAGTCATGGACGGAAGAAATTCACTTGACCAAAACCTCGAAAGTATGGGCTTTACAAGCCACCCACCATCGGCGAATCAAAGATTCAAACTTCTTACCGACGCTAGGAAGAGATATCATTGAAGGCAGAACCGCATGGGAGGGCCCTATTGAATTTGCCGGAGAATTTCGGTACACTCAAGGCTATTGGGAATGGGCGGAGGATGTACTTAGCCGATGCAGACAGACACTAGTTGGTGCTGAAGTTTATGATGCAGTGTATGCATCTCTCTTTACTTACGATCGCAGCGCTGAGGTGATTAAGGCTTTTTGCGAAGCATGGTCTCCTTCGACAAACACATTGTTGACCTCTCTTGGGGAGATGTCTATTTCTCTGTGGAATTTACATTCTTTGGCGGGTTTTTCGGTGACCGGACTTCTCTTTGACGAAGTTATTCCATCTTCTCCAAAAAAATATTGACAAGTCCCGACCCTCTCCAGTATCTACTACAGAGTGGATCAAATTTTGGTCACTAAAAACAATTAGGCATGCACAACCTCCTCCGCGTAATGAAAGGAAGTACAAGAGTCGTCCTAAGTCTCACAATCATTCCGGAAGATTTGATGACTTCGAAGCTTGGACTGCAGAAGAGGAAGCTATATTTGAGAAGCTCGGTATTGATCCAAAATATCGGGAAGAAACATACTTGGCCGCGTTTCTGGCTTGTTGGCTTTGTTCGTTTGTCCTCCCAAATGAAGATGTCAACACAGTACGTCCTACTATATTCAAGATGGCGAGCTTGATTGCGGTAGGTCGGAGAGTGTGCCTTGCTGTTCCTGTTTTAGCAAGTATTTATGCCGGTTTGAATAAAATCTCCAACCTTCCAAATCCATCTCGAATGCAGTCGGCGTTTCCTGTTCATTTTGTCTACACTTGGGTGGCCCATTACTTTAAAACACACTTTTTGCTTAATGGGCGCGGGCCTCCAATGGTGCAATACTCTGGAAGGAGCGGCGAAGTACTTTGATCCTGCAGAGGCTCGTAGAAGAACACACAAAGGCGACAACGCCTCTTAGGCTTGTAATGCACTCGAGAAAGATGAAGCTTTTACTTTTATTGATGACGGACGCATTCTAGGACGAAGGTTGAACTTTTTTTATGGCAATTCGTTCTAATTACCTTCCTTGGCGTTGGGGTAACTCTTTCATTATTGAACCTTACAGTCCTCATAGATTCAGCCGTCAATTTGGCTATTACCAAGAGTTGCCCGGGGTGCTCAATAAAAATATTCGTGATGGTTCTTTGGAGCAAGGGGTCCAGTATTGGCGCCTGTGTGTGTTACATAAATCGATGTCAAAAGCGTTTCTTCCACATGCTCTGTTGAGTGTAAAGAGGCTTTCTTCTGCTGATTACAAAAACTGGTGGAGTCGAGTTCATGGGGATTACTTTGAAGAGAACATAGGGCGTTTAATCAACCCTGAACCAGACGACACCTTTTCCAGGAGTGGATCTCCCAAGAGTGATAAGCGGAAACGTTCTGTTCCTTCTATGGAGAAGAAGGATATAACTGACTCCATCCATCATGGGAAGAGACGTAAGGATGACTTTGCTTCGCCGCAGTTTACTGGGAATGCTGTTGTAATGGATTCTAGAGGTGATGGTGGGGACGACCTCGAGGATGACATTGAAGTCAACCTTGGAGATTATGTTGAGGCCATTCCGTGCTCGATGAGGAAGCTTAAAAAGGTCAGCTTATCTGCTTTGTAGTTCTTCCGTTTGCATTGTTAATACGTGACACTCTCTCTTTTTATTTTCCAGAAAGGTGTCGTTGTGGATGTCGCTGCTGAAGACAAGTCACGAGAGAGCCAAGGATCAATTATAGAAACTCTACAAGTTGGTGTTTCTCCTCTTCGTGAGACATCAAAAGGAGATCCCAATGTTGATCGAAAGGCTCATTCTGATGTAGTCTCTAAATTCGAAGTTGATAGATTCTTTCATGATCACCAAAGAAAGTTCCTTCAAGGTTTGTGGGAAGGCCTACGTGAAAAGATTGCAAATACGCCAGTGAACTTTGTGTCCTCTCGTCGAGATGAAGTGTTCCATCTACTTGACTTGATGAAGTCCTCTAGCAAGTTTGACCTCTCTCACCTTGAAGGTCGGCTGAAGATGTTGTTCTCGAAGGCAGATGCCTATGACAACGTTAGATCCAAATCCTCCGGAAAACTTTCCAAAGAACAATTTGCACATCAGTTATTTGAAGCTGGGGATGATCTTCGCAAGGCCAAAGCAAGAGCAAGTGACGAGGCTAAACAAGTAAAATCTGCTAAGTCTGAATTAGCACAATTGGAGAGAGATTTCAATAAAAAGAAGAAGGAGTTGTCTCAAGCGATTGAGGAGCACAAGCAGTTACTTCAAAGTGCTAAGGATGGACTTAAAGCCATTGATGAGAAGATCCTCCTTATCAAAGAGACTGCTCCACTGAATGATGAAGAGTTGAAGGCTGCCCAGTTTGATTTGGAGTCAATGCAAGCCGAGTGCCAGAGCCTAAACCCTTTTGCTTAATGTTTTAGATTTTCTTCATTCCGCTTTAGTTAGGATTTTGCTTTATGTTAGCACTAGATTTACTTTTCACATTGTTCTTCTGCATGGACTCTTAATCTTGAATGAAATTTATTTCTTGCTCTGCGTAATGCATCTTTGTAATGTTGATCTCTCTTTGCGAATCTTTGCGTTTTAACTTTGCAATCGAATATCGTCATGACAAAGAAAAGGAAAACACAATTTATGACTGAACTTAGAATAATTCTAAGCTGCCTACGTACCCCGATGAGAGGGATCAAGTCATAACGTAGTTCAAGTTTCCACTTTGTGTTTTATTTTTTTGGGGGGGGTGCCGTGCACAGTTTATACTCATGCGGGCCAGGAGTGACTATTCTTTAACCACTTTAGCCAAAGTGGGGTAAGTTAGTATTTTAACCACATACTTTACCTTTGGTGGTCGCCGTGCACAGTTTATCCTCATGCGGGCCAGGAGTTTTTTTTTTTGAAGCTCAGGCATAGTAGTGCTTCGATGACTTCTCATTTATGGGACTGACTTGTTCCCCATCTTCAAGTGTAAGTGGGGCCTTTTCAGCATCTTCCTCTTCTACATGTCCATCTTTACACAGGATGATGTGATTTGTTGAGGCCATGTCCTCATTTGCTTCTTCGAATTTCTTAAAGTCCACGCATGCTCTCATCTGCCCGTTCCTTTGCCTTATTTGGATTGTGTGCATAGTACCATTACCTTCGTTGATGTAGCCACCTCTGACTAGTTGAATGATTTTCCTTCTTAGGTTTTCTATAGTGCTCTGAGGGGCACGTTGAGGGACATGCTGGGCGCCACTATCGACGAAGTATGAAGAAGCCACACTTTCTCTATCGTCTTCATCTTGTGTTTTTGTGAAGATGATTGTTTGCATTCTAGCCTTCAGCTCTTTATCACATGACACAATTAAAGTGGTGCGCCTCTTCATACGGGACGGGATTAAGCTTCTAATCCTTTGATTGGATTTTTGCTTATTGCCCCCTTGTAACTTGGCAGCATTTATCCTTTGGCGGATGTTTCTCCCACGTCTTTTCACTGGGCCAAGTCTTTCAAAGACGGAGACCCGACGTACTTTCCTCCAATTTCTATCAAAAGTGTCTTCTGTTGATGAGACTTCTCCCTCAATGACATAATTAGTGGTTGCTCTTTTGATGGTGATGCGAACAGGATTTGCTGGCATATAACCGAGACCTATCTTGGAACTTTTGCCACCATGGCCAGCCTTCTTTATTATATTCGTGACAACATCGGATTTACTGGAGCTACCTTCTTGTGGGTTATACCCGGCGTGGACAAGAAGTTTGAAGGCTTTAGGACCGTAATGCTTGTTGTCATCAGGTAATGGAAGTGTTCCATGCTCAGTTCTAGCTCCCGATGTCGGATGGACGAATCCTTCAAGCGGTTGACTTAATGGGATTGTTGCATCAAGCTTGTGTAGTGGCAAGGTCAACTCTTTCAGAGGTTCTTCTTGGGAAAGGAACATGTTTCCCTTTGAGATCTTTCCATCGCAACGAGGTGAAGGTTTACATGGCTCGTCTTTAACAGCTTGACCCTTTTCAAATTTTTTGTTTGAGAGAACTTCTTTGGTTCTTGTGTCCTTGAAGTAGTATTTGGCATTGGCGAAATGTGATTCAGCCTCAGAGAAAGGCTTATCGTCAGCAACTACTCTTCTTACGACACCATTTTCGCAATATTTCAAACACTGGTGCCAAGTAGATGGAACTACCCCATTCTCATGCAACCATGGGCGGCCGAGGAGCATATTATATGATGTTCTAGCATCGATCACATAAAGCAAGGCCGTCGAAGTCATCTCGTCCATCAACAAGTTTAGCCTTATAACTCCAAGAGCTCGTTGTCCCTCTTGGTTAAATCCTTGGATCATCAATCGACTACTCACGAGCTCATCTGTGGAAATCCCTAACTCTTTCATTGTTCGTAGAGGCATGATGTTCACGGCAGAGCCTCCGTCAATGAGTATTTTGTTCACCCTTTTCTCACGAGTGTATGCAGTCATGAATAACGGCCTATTATGTGGATCAGAGCCGAGTTGCAAATCCTCGTCGGTGAAAGTGATTGCTGAAGTATGGTTATTATCAGTAGAGCGATCCTCTGTCTCAGATAGATAGACTTCTTCATTTTGATGATTCGTTGTGGAGCATGTAACAGTGACGAGATTTGTCGTAGCATCCTCCTCTAAAAGGATTTTTCCTTCCCGAGACAACCGCAACACTTTGTCTTTAAATACAAAGCAATCTTGAATTGGGTGGCCCAACAGCCGATGGTATTTGCAATACTTTGGGTTGTCGATTCTTCCAGCCTCTTCCGGTCGCTTCATTTCTGGCAACTCGATCAAACCTTCTTTGAGCAGGTCATCAAAAATCCCGGGAACATCAGAATCTAGGAAAGGGTATTGTTTGTTCTGCATTTCCTTTAAGGTTAACTTTCTTTGTCCCGTCTCTCGAGGGATGTTCTGCTTTTCACCTTCTTTATCATCATTCTTTGTTCGAAACTTGATGGATTTAACATTTACCGCCATGGATTCTTTGGTTGATGGTTTGACAAATGACTTGCCCCCTTTCTTGGCTTCTTGTCTTTCTCTAGATTTTGGGAAGTCAAGGGTCGGTGGTCCTTCAACTCCACTTGCAGCCATACTTAGCTCCATATCATGCGCTCTAGTTGCTAATTCTTCAAATGTCCTTGGTCGAATTCCTTGGAGGATGTACCGAAGGCCCCATTGCATTCCTTGGGTGCACATTTCAATCGCCGAAGCTTCCGACAAACGATCTTTGCAATTGAGGCTTAGATTCCTCCATCGGTTGATGTAGTCAACTACGACCTCCTCTTTCCATTGACGCGTGTTGGTCAATTCAATCATGCTTACGGTTCTCCTAGTGCTGTAAAAGCGGTTGAGGAATTCCTGCTCCATTTGCTCCCAACTATCAATGGAATTGGCTTCTAAGTCTATGTACCAGTCGAATGCATTCCCCTTCAATGAGCGGACAAATTGCTTTGCCAAATGATCGCCATACGTCCCGGCGTCGTTGCATGTCTCGACGAAATGAGCAATATGTTGTTTCGGGCTGCCTTTACCATCGAAAAGTTGAAACTTCGGAGGTTGGTAACCGGAAGGCATCTTCAAGTTGTCAATCCTCAGCGAGTATGGTTTGGTGTAAGTTGAAGATGACTTAGATGTTTCGTCAAACTTGTCTTTAAGGGTTCTTAAGATGATCTCTTTTAATTGGTCGACATGGACCATACCATCAGTGGACACTTGCAGTTTATCCGTGGTTCTTTCCTTCTTGTTTTGTTGATATTGATGCCCTGCAGACTCTTCTGCCTCGTCTTGTTCCTCTACAGGTTCTTTTCCAGGAGCACGACTTGTAGTACCGCTATCAACCTTGCTTATCAGTTTTGCGATCAAGGAGTCTTGCTCTTGTGCATGTCTTGCAAGTCCTTCAATAGCTTTGGTCAAGCTCATGAGTTGTTCTTCAAGAGTTGAAGCATTTGTTGTCATGATCGGAGCTGCTTCTGAGCTTGATGAAGAACGAGGTGTAGAACAGGCAGAGTTGTCCTTGTCATCCCTATTGCTATCAGCAATGTCTCGTAAATCCTTGTTAGTAACCCCGAAAGAAGTATTTTCCTCTGAAGATGCCAATGATCGCGAGCTGCTTGACATACTCCTTGTGACAGCATTGACGTCTGCAGTTGGAGGATTTATTGCAGCGACTTTCGTAATTATGATCTTGTGAGGTGTCATAGTGATGCCTTCAATTTTGGTTGAAGAGAAGAGATGAGAGGTAGAGATGGTCCCACTGGGCGTGCCAAATTTGTAACAACAAATTTCGTGTATAAAATATATAAACACGAAAAAGATGTACAAAATAGAATATTTGGATTAAATGAATAATCTTTACAACTTTGTGGACTCTATCTCTAGTTCGCCTCTGATTCTTCTCTTCGTATATGTGGTCAATTTTGTTGACTTGAACAACGCTAACCCAAAGCTTGTTAGCTTAAATTTTTGGATTAAACGCCGTTTGTTGCCGATTTTTTGAAGAACGCCGAAGAACACCGAAGAACGTTGAAATTCCTTTGTACCGGAATTCTTCGCTTGAAATTCCTTTGTGCCGGAATTCTTCACTTGAAATTCCTTTGTACCGAAATTCTTCACTTGATTCTTGACTTGTGGTGTTGATCATTTTGGTGGAAAATGAAGCCCTATTTATAGTTGTAGGATGGAAAATCCTAACGGGCTTGAGCCTGAACGGAGCGATATGATTGGTCCGTCATAACATCATTATCCATAAGATAATTATTAAATTAATTTAATTTAATTTAATAATTACTGCGTCATCTTGACACGTGGCGGCTTCCAATTGGCCAATAAAATATATAATAAATCACCAATTAAATTGATTATTTAATTTAGGAATTTTATTTAATTAATTCCTAATATTAAAATAATCAATATAAAATTGATTTTCAACTTATATTTTATTGCGTGGCGCATTTTAATTGGATACAAATTTTATGTATCAACAGGGACTATGTCATGTTTATTACCTATGTGAACAAGTACAAATGATTCAATTAATTACAAGTATTCAAACCAACACATATCTTAATAACACATAACACGTCAAAAAATATATTAATATAAAATAATTACTAAAATATATTGATTAATTTCATTGAATTTTTTCCCCTTATTCACATAAGCTCATATTTTTTTATTAAGAAGAAAAGTGATTAATTATATAGTCTACGACATAGGTTCACCATAAATCGTCTTATCCATTAATTATCAACTCTAACAAAAATATTCAACTTATTTTGAATAATTATTACCCCCTCTATATATATATTTTATTCATAATATATAATCATTCATTGAACGATCTGGTGCAATTATAGACGGTTTTCCTATTTTTCGTATATAGATATAGATAGATGTATTAAACATATATATAATTATTCTTTGTAATATTTTAATTTAATATCACAAATTGATTTAATTTTTTCAAATAAATTATATACAGTTATATATTTCTCAACTTTTAGGTGCATAATTTATATATATATAATTATAATTTATAATAAATATTCATTATTTTATGGATAATTTATAGGTTATAAAAAGTTACATTTTTTGTGTCAATATTATCATGAATAACAATTTATGCTTAAGAAATTCCAAATGTGATGTGGAATATTGGTATTCAATTAATTATTTTTAAAAAATACTCCCTCCGTCCCGGCTTAACCTACCTAGGTTGACCGGGCACGGGGATTAAGAAAAAGCAGATTTTGTGGAATCTTTGACTTTTTTAAAGGTGGAGATTGAGAATAAAGATTTTGAGTGTGGAGATTGTGAGAGAAATTTGCTATTTTTGGGGTAGGCAGGTTAAAGTGGGACAAACTAAAATGGCAAGTAGGCAGGTCAAGCTGGGACGGAGGTAGTAATTATTATGATATGTTATGTGTTAAGAATAGACTTGAAATTAGCTAAATATATGTTTGTAAAATTATTAACTGTGAAAAATCAATAAAAAAGATTGCCAGTCTTCAAGTTGTTTTTAAGGGGAAATTTTATTGCTTTTTTTTATTTTGGTATAGGTCTGATAAAGCGCAATCCGGTCAAGCAACGAACCCCGAACGAGAATCAATTAGCAACGTAAATCAATGCAAGAAACTTAAAGAACACAGGATGTACGTGGTTTGATCCGGAGATCTACGTCCACGGGCTTAAAATATCACCTGCCGAGGTGTTTCTTCACTATTCTTTTCAAGCTTACACGTAGTAGTTTCAGAATACAAAATGTCAACCCCAATTCTGAGTACAATTCCCTTATTTATACTACTCAATTCAAACCCTAACTAACTCCCTACAATTACGCCTACCATCTCTGCATGGGAGTTGGCAGAAGATCGTGGGGATCTTACTTTCCCTATATGTCTCGATTGGGCTGCTCCAGGCTCATGCGCGCTTTTGGACCGGTTGTTGGGCTTATCTTCCTGGGCTCAGTTGCTTCGGGTCGGGTTGATCTGGCCCGGGGTGTCGACCCGACCCGAAGTTGCTGGGCCATACCTATCAAGGTCCTACCTCTATTTTCTAAATTACTATTTTTATCATATGTATGTATATATATATATATATATATATATATAAATATAAATTATTTTAATTAACATTCTAATTAATCTAAAGTTTTTAATGTAAATGAATAAGAGTCAAAGTAAGAGGAATAAAAACAAAAAGCAAAAGGGAAGAGTTGGTTAGAAGTTTAGCAAGTAGCAAGTCACCTTATTTAATGGCCAAAATTAAAAGAACATAATCTAATGGCTATTAATTAGATTGTATCAATACAATTATTGTATTGTAGAAGGACCCTATATATATTAACTTCCTCATCTTTGGACTCAACTTAAGATATTAGTACTCATTATCTGTAGCAAGTCTTTCGGGGATATTTATTTTGGGATGTCCTCATTCGGATGTGACATGAGTCATCCTCAACGTATTTCACTTTACACCGGATGGATCATCCCTCCACATCCACACCCTATTGCCTACATCACTTTTTATAATTTCCAACACACCTTTTACAATTTTCAATACATCTTTTACAAACTTCAATACACATTCTACCCTACTATACTTTTAAACTTAAATACCTTTTTGGATGTTCGGTCCGTGGATGTGCCTCGTCGGACGTGGCACATGCCACTACATTCCAAACCAAGTATCCTCTCAAGTTCTTTGATTTATTGGTAATTTATCCTTTTTATTTTTAGATAGGGTTTATTGCACCGAATCCCCTTGTGTTTTTGAAATATTGCATAAAATCTTCTCGTGCTTTTATAATGCGCAAAATTTCCGCGTGGTTAAATAAATTATGCACGAAATCTCCAATTCTGTTAAAGATGACATATGTGTGTAGCACGTGCATTTGATGCAATAATGGTTCAATTTTTTTTTAGTATTTGGGTGGTAAATTGTCTTTATCGCCCTAATTTAACTCTATCAAAGTGCCCTTTTATTTTCTAGTGGTAAATATAGTGCAAATTAAAACTAAAACAAAGGTAGCTAATTTTTTAGATCACCTAAAAAATAAAAAGAATACTTTGATAGAGATAAATTAGGGCGATAAAGACAATTTACTATCCAAAAACTAAATAAAAAATTAAAAAAAAAAATTGAGTCATCATTGCATCAAACGCGCGTGCTACACACGTCTGTCATTTTTAATAAAATTGGGGATTTCGTGCATAATTTATTTAAACTCTCCTGTCTCCCCCTGCTCTCGTCACTTCTGATGGTTTGTTGACTCACCGGAGGATGGTGGTCGGTGTTTGAAGATTGCCTTGGCCGTTGCAGCGTCCTGATATGGTGACTACATATTCAGTTGGTAAAACAAAGAGTAGCTACTAGTCAAGAAAGAGTTGCATGGATAAGCTGAGGTGGAGCTAGAAATTGTGCATGAGAAACAGATCACTTGCATTTATTTTGGTTCTTTCACAACGACTATAAAACTGTTGCAGCTTTTGTTTAGTTATAAAATTTGTAACTGTCTTAGTAGTCGGTTTTCATCTATCAGTTGAGTTGTATCTAGTGTATAAGATAGAGATAGAAGTGATCTTATCACACAGAGTGAGAACAACTGGGAGAAAGGGTTACGGTTGTAAGTTGTAACATTCATTTAACAAGAAAGCTAAAGAGTGATCATCTTTGTTTAGCTTGGAGAGGTTCTAGATTGAATGCGTTATTCTTTCAAGTATAGTGAAGATTCTTGCTGACTCTCCATGGATATAGGTTGCAAAACCGTAATCGTTGGTTTTGTTTTCTTGAGCAATCTCACACACGCATGGAAGGTGTTTGATAATAGGTGTCTGAGTGGTAATCTTGTTTTCTTGAGTTCAATATTACAACACAACGGAGGCTGGGGCTACAGGTCGGCAGACGAAGGAGCTATACGATGGTTGTTTTCAAGTTGTGGAAGGTGAAGGAGTTATAAGACAACGGTTTTCAAGTTGTAGAATGGGGAAATCACCTTTTTCTTTTCTGTTGCTTTTCTTTTTCCTTTGTTTTTTCTGTTTTTTGCGGATTTTTAATTTTGATTTGTTAGACTCTGTCCTTCATTTTCTTTTGGGAAAGAAAAAACTGTAATTGATGATAGGTTGCTTAGCACTAATTTCAGGTGGATAGATTTTGTATTCAGGGTCCTATCTTTGAATTTGTGCGAAGCGGTGTATCCCATGAGCAAATGTTTTTTCTTCTTTATTGGAGTGTCTGTTCTCCTTGTTAAGAGGAACCCTTTCAAGATTATCGTCTGGGGCTCCCTGATAATATTTGGAATACTTCGATAGTTCAAACGAACTATTTGCCCTGTTGTGGGTGCACTTAGGAGTGGCCATGCCATTTGGAGTGTGGACATTTCGACAGGGGCAGATACAGGGGGGCATGTGGGGGCCACTGCTCCCACGCCCCAATTTTTTTTATAATTTTTTATATGTATTTAATATAAATTAGAATTTCCTATCGTGCGATGCACGATTCGAAATATATGTATTTGTAAAAAATTAAAGTAATATAATTTTTAAGAAAAAGTACTTGAATAACTTATGGCGCGGACTATGTGCAGCCCACAAATATTCTTAACGCAACCCATTCTTTTTAGTATCAAAATATAATTATTGAAAGACCAAAATACCCTTAATGATAATAAAATAAATTATTAAAAAAATCATAAAAATGGAAATAGAAATAAAAAATAAAAATCTACCGTCATTCTCTACCATCTTCCACAAAACTGTATCTTTCTCTCTTCATCTTTCTTCCAAAACATCATAAACCCTAATATTTAGAGGGACGAGCAATGATTTTAGTATTATTAGATTTGCGATTTTGGAAAAGTTATAGTTCATTGCACAAAATGCAAATAGATATCAATCGATACTCAAAAGATCATAAAATTCCTGACTAAGCAATTTCATTATAGATTAAAACAGGAGGAAAAAAAAAATGTCGCAGATATGAACGTCATCAAAAGCAATAACTATTAAAAGTTCAAAAGTTTGACAATACAATATGTGGAGTTCGGAATTCCCATTCACTGAGATTGATCTTTTTCTTTTTTTCTTCGGAGAGGAACTACGCTCGATCTGTAATCATCTTCCCTTATTAATTTTTTTCCGTCTTTCCTTATTTTTCTTTTGCTTTATTTTATATTATTAGATTTATTTAATTCTAATAATAAGGGCAATAGTGAAATTGTGTGGGCTGTATTGAGAATTTCGATATATTTTTTAAAAATAAGTGGGCTGTATTAAGAAATGGACTGCGTTGAGAAATTTAGTGGGCTGCGAATAGTCTGCACCATAACTTATTCTGTTGTTTAATGAATACTCCCTCCGTTTCATTTTAATTGACGTTTTAGGATGTTTTCTTCTTTTCCTGTTAATTGACGTTTTACATATTTTTCACTAATTCTCCCAATTTTCTCCCTGCACTCAATCCTTAAATATCTCTACTTTTAAATCTATCAGAGATATTTTTATTTGATCAAATTTTTATCCCCTAAAATATTCCCACTCATTATAACGCATTCTTCCCTCTCCCTCTCTCCGTTCCATTTTAATTTTTCAATCTCGTTCCATTTTAATTTTTTCAATCCACACTTACAGACCACCCCCATGCCGTGTTCTCCGTCTTCCCTCTCCCTCTCCGTTCCATTTTAATTTTTCAATCCACACTTACATACCACCCCATGTCGTCTTCTCCGGTGCAAGATTTCCTCAGTTTTGCAGTCCATACCCGTAGTCTCTGCCATAGATGTATCAAAGATATTACCATACAAAATGTTGTCGAGTATATGGTGCTGACTCTTGATACACCAGAACAATTTGATTCCTTAACCAATTTAATCAAATTCTATTCGAAAATAATTGTTGGAGAGGGAAGTCCATAAAAAATACGATGATCCAGAGAAAGAAGATGGAATCTTGAAACAGAAGATGGAAAATAATTATTTAAAGATGCTAAATTTTAGGATTCATATGAGAGAGATAAATAATTAGATGAGGGTATATCTGTCAAAAAATTTCATTCTTAATTCTTCTCTTTCATTCTAAAACGTCAATTAAAACGGAACGGAGGGAGTATTAAATTACCTAACAACTCTTCATTCATTAATAAAAAAAAAAAATTTTAATTTAATCTTATTTATAACTTAGATACAACGTAAATATTTCAAATCACAATAAATATTCAAATCTAAGCACAATTATTTATTTCAAATTTAGTACTCCTTCGTCCCGGCTTATCTTGCACGGGGGAGGGGGGGGGGGGGGAGGAGGGGGAGAGTCGGCAAGGGTATTAAGAAAAGTTGATTTTTGGTTGTTTGTTGACTTTTCAAAGGTGAATTGAGGGTGGAGATTATGTTATAACTTTCGTTTTTTAGCCTGTGCAAGATAAGGTGAGACGGTCGTTTAAGGAAAATGTGCAAGATAAGGTGAGACAGAGAGAATATATTATATCAAATATTCAATATCAGTATCTGATTAAATACTAAAAAAGATGATTGCTTATTAACCTTCAATATTAAAAGATGGTTGCATAAAAATAGGAAAAAACACGTGTCGCTTCCATAATTTTTCGCTGAATTTTTGTTTTGTTTTGTTTTTTATGGGTCCCTTCTTTTATGGATTATCCTCCAAGCAATTTTTTTCTTTTTCTTTTATCTTTTCTTTGTTTTATCTTTTTCCTTCGAAATTTTAAGGTCTTATAACTTTTTCGTCTCAACTCAATATTTGATAAAAAAAAAATATCAAATTATTCCTCTTTTGATGATTTTCGATTTAACATTCATAATGCATATATTATAATTAAAATGTTATTTTTTAAGTCTAAATTACCTTTTTAGGATGTTAATAATATATTTTGATTTTTTTACATTTGTATGTAAAATTAAAATGTGATATAATTCCGAAAATTATATTTATTTTGGAACTGATAGAAATTTTTTAGAAGATTAAAGTTATTTACTTTAATTTTACCTTTTTTAATCTTAATAATTTTTGGATAGTTTAACTCATTTGGTTGAGAAAAAAAATCATAAAAGTACAATTTTGTTAGGTTTATATTTTACAATAGAAAAGCTAAAATATATTTGCTAAAGTGATTTGTTGATTGAATTAGTTTGCTTTTTTTTTTTTTCTATTTCGTAAAAAGAAAATCATGTTACCTACAAAAATTATAAGTCAATTAGTTTTTATTTGATCAATATGACATGATAATATAGTCTACCACTCATACTTAAGTAACTAATATGTTTGCAGCTTCTTATATTAATGTTATATTATTTAATATAGGTGGTTTTCAAACGATAATTATTCAAAATATTTGACATTGTTTTATCCTTATATGCATATGGAACTATTACAACCTGTGTAATACACACTGAGATATTAGGAAGAAAAATGAATTAAGTTTCAAGTTGTATTTGAAATTTACTTAAAGTATTTAGCATCATGAGATCATGAATTCAATCATTAAATTAACAAAATTTATGAAATTATAATTGGTATTTCTATTTGTGATAATGAAATGTATCAAAAGTAAAAATATATAAAAATTGAATAGTCAAAATTTATGAAAATCTAACTGGTAGTTTCAATTTGTGATAATGGAATATATTAAATATGAGAAAATCACATGTAAGGAGAAATAAAGATAATTGGATAAAAAAATCAACCCCTGAATTTATATCCTCAAATAATATATAGGCTGATAATTTTAATATTATTATAGAAAAGTACTCATCTCGTGCATCACACGAGTAAACATCTAATTGTAAATAAAAGAATGGATTCAAAATAAAATTAAAAATATATCAATGCCATTTGGATATTGGAAAAACCAAAACATTTGAAAGAGAGGGGAAGAACTACAGAAAAATGAAGTAGATCTATAAATGTTTTCCATCCCTAACATAGGCATATGTGTTCTTTCGCTAATTCTTATTTTGTTCTTTACAAAAAAAAAAAAATAGTATTATTAATTGTAAATCTAGGAATTGAAAAATAGTTAGTTCTTTTTTTTTTTTTAATAAGAGAATCTTATTACTCAAAAGTTAGTTTTTACTATTTCAAAACAAAATAAATATTCTTAATATTTATGTAATTTGTATTTGTATCTTAGACCCAATCAAATTATTCAACTCATATTACATAAAGAAATCCAACCTAAATAATAGACAAATAATTACATTTTTAATACTCCCTCCATTCTATATTAATTGACGTTTTAGGATGAAAGGGAAGAATTAAGAATGAAATTTTTTACAGATTTATCCTCACCTAATTATTTGTCTCTCTCCTATGAATCCTAAAATCTCGTATCTTTAGATAATTATGTTCCATCTTCTCTCTCAAGATTCCGTCTTCTCTCTCAAGATCATCGTATTCATTATTAACTTTCTTCTCCAAAAATTATCTTCGAATAAAATTTGCTTAAATTCCAAGACCACGAAGTTTAAATAAACCAGAAAAGTAAAAGAAAAGAAAGAGTTTCATCGCACATATGATGTCAAAAGAAGAATTTTGCATCAATTTTTCAATCTCTAGCACCAAGCTCCTGAATCTTGCATCAATTTTGCATTAGTTTTAGCGTCTATTGAGTTCTTTGCTCAATGGTTGTGTCTGCCGGTGGATGAACTTTCGGTGGCGGCGAAATGAAGGAGGGAGAGGGAAGAAAGCACGTGAATATTGACCGAGAATATTTTAGGGGAAAAAAAATGACCAAATAAAAATATCTCTGATAGATTGAAAAGTAGAGATTTTTTAGGATTGAGTCCAGGGAGAAAATTGGTAGAATTGGTGAAAAATATGTAAAACGTCAATTAATTGGAAAAGAGAAGAACATTCTAAAACGCCAATTAAACGGAGGGAGTATAACTTAATTTAAAATATGCAACGTAGATGTCAAATTAAAGGTCATAAAAAGATTAAATTTTTTTATAGTTTACATAAAAAAAAAAAAAAAGATCTGAAAATTATTTGATTTTTAATTAATTTATTTGATTTTATTACAAAATGAATCAATAAAAAATTGTCAGCTATAATTTTTTATAGCCAAATTCTCATGTGCACCAGTTGCACGGTGTAATTCAGGGTAGTCATTACGATTTATGCTTAAAGGTATCACGTGTTCTAGGTAAAAGTATTATAATACATTTACTCAAAACATAATTTGTGATACATTTTAACCATGATACTTTTACCCACACTATGTAATACATTTAGACATAAATAGCAATATCTTTTGACCCATGACCCGGAATGCACAGATCTTAGATCCATGCAACTGGTGCGCAAGAAACCTACCTTTTTTTATATAGCAAATTGTCAACAAAATTCAAATTTGAAATTAATTTTGGGAAGATTTTACCATACATATATAATTTTTTTACTATAAATATACAAATATCTTATTATGTTAGTAATGATTTAACCTTACCATTCTTCGAAGGTGAAATAGGCGGGAAAATGTATGTGATTTCCTTTTATAGAGGGTTCTCTTTTATTATATAGTAAGATATCTATGTATATAATAAGTGAAGTACACTACTTAATAAGTTACTTCTTTCCCGCCAAAACTTTTATTTACAAAAAATAGATAGAATTTGAACATTTAAATATATATCTATCCGAAATTTAGATAGATTTTTAACATTCAAATTTTTATGTATATCCGTGATCTTGTTTATGATTTGAAATTTTGAAAGTTCAACTTTATATTACCATATATATCCAAAATTATGTTTATACTTTGAAATTTTAAAAGGTCACATTTATATATCCGAAATATGATGACAATTAAATCGATTCAAATAATTTCGCAACGGAAATTTAGTTATTTAATACTCCCTCCGTCCCGGCCTAATTGGCCAACATTGGCCGGGCACAGAGACTAAGGAAAAACAGATTTTGTGGAATCTTTGACTTTTTCAAAGGTGGAGATTTTAAGGGTGGAGATTGTGAGAGAATTTGTCATTTATGGGCTAGAACAATTAGGTTGGGACAAACAAATATGGCAAGTTGGCCAATTAGGTCGGGACGGAGGGAGTATAATTTATACTACCTCTCTCCCGCTCTAACTTTCCTACTTTCCTTTCGGTTTGTCCCAACTTAACTTTCCAGCCCATAAATGATAAATTTCTCTCACAATCTCCACCCTCAAAATCTCCACCCTCAATCTCCACCTTTAAAAAAATTAAAGATTCCACAAAATCTGTTTTTTCTTATCCTCCGTATCCGGTCAAAGTAGGAAAGTTAAGCTGGGATGGAGGGACTAGATCGTATCTTTCCATAAGCAATCCATTAACTAGACAAATCTTTTCACAATATAACCCGAAAATTGAAAATTTTATTAACAATATATCAAGAAATTTTGTCAATAATATAACGATATTTACTGATCATTATAAATTTTAATAACACAACTATATTTAAGGCCTTAAATCTAGCGAATTTGTACCATTTTTCAATATAAATACTCATAGTATCGATTTTTAGTGCATAGTCCTCTCATTCTACAATCAACGACAACCTCTAATTTGGTACCTGCAAATGAGCTTGAAGACAATTCAGCTACAGAAATGACACAATGTGAGTCGGGAGAAGAAAGAGCTGATGGATGCAGTTTCAAGATATACTTGTCATCATCTTTTATTTAGGGTCTTGTCATCATCTTTTGTAAGGTAATTCATGCTATTCAATTTTAATTATTCTTTTCATTCTGTTAATTGGCAGTAGTATTTCAACGACCTATATCGAATTCTACTGATTGTATTCTGTATACAGTCTATTCATGTGCTTAGTTGGCGCAAGTTAAACGAGGAAAATACCTCTTATGCTGCAGATTTTAAATAAAAGATGAGGAAGATAGGTTAATGGCAACAAGTGTGAAGATTCAACATTCTACACAATTATGTAATAGCCGAATTCATTAAGATTCAAATAAATTATCAATTTCATTTATCAGTTAACTATTTCAATTTCAATTTTATATTCAATTGAAATTCAGTTTTATAACTTTTATTTTAATGGAATTTCATGTTACTTTCTACAATACACTTCTATTTAATTACAAATATATAAAAGACGCGGAATTCAAGAAAAACAAAAGTTCATTTGAATATTCATCACAAAATATTTATAAGAATCTGACAGTACAAAACTATATATTTACCTTGAAAGGGTGCATCCATGGTGGTAGACGATTGAAGTGTGAAAAAATTGAGTGACTTCGACAACACAGTTTCGATATACAATGTTAAACAAATATAGATCAATGAATATAAAAGTCATCGTATGCAAAAATATTAAGCCTTTTGTAATGAATACTACCTCCATATTTTTTAGATGTTCCTTTAGCTTTTGTGTTTTATTTATAATTAGATGTTCATTTAGCTTTTTTTCATAATTTTTTCAATACTATCCCTTTGACTATTACTAAAAAGTCTTCCATTATATAACCAATCATATAATAAAATAACAATAGTAAGGAAATGCGGAGAAAATTAAGGGATTCAAGGGGAGAGAGATAAATCTAAAGAGGGGCTTATTTGTCCATTATCCTTATCCCTTAATTTTCTTATCCAAGTCTAAAAGAACATCTAAAACAAAATGGAGTTAGTATTTTTTAGGGATGGCAATGAACCGGGTTGAAACCCAAGCCCGCACCAAACTCGCTTCAGACAGGGCGGGTGAAAACCTAGTCAAACAGGTTATGGGGTGGGTACAAATCCGGTCAAACGGGTATTGCCGGGTTTGAAGCGGATTGTGGTTTTTGCTAAATCCGCCCCGACCCCGCCCCGTATATATCATATACTACATGTTTAATATTTTTAATTTAATATAACTATATATTAATTTATATTGCAAGTTACCCCTACTTCTCACTTTAACTTTTAACCCTAAAGTTCCTCCCTCACCCTCATTCAGTTTATTAACACTTTTTACCGCATCCCACAAAGCACCAGTGGCGGATCTACATGGACCATTGGGGGTACAACTGTACCCCCAAATTGATGAAAATATATTTAGTAGGTAGGCTTTAACCAAGGGATGGACTTGGTCCAGTGGTTTTTATGTGTATTTTTCTTCCAATAAGCCCAAGTTTGAACCCCCTATACCTACATCTTTATCTTTTACTTATTTACTTTGATTCTAATATTTTGGGAGGATGAACACACACTTTCCAAGTCCACTTAATTAAGATATGTAAATAATATATTCATGTTGTTTTTTTGCTGCAATAATATATTTATGTTCAAATTATCTACAATAATGATTTCTCTTTGCCTATATCTTTAAGTTTCAAACTAATAATCTTTGTCTAGTAATTTAATTAATTTTATAATTTTGTGATGCAATTATAATTTTCTGCTGAATTTTTTTCTCGTCTAATTATATTTAAGATCATTGTTAGCGATATTCTTTGCTACAATAAAATCTTAAAAAAAAGGGATAAAAACAAACGGAAACAATTTACTAGTATTTTTTTATCCATAAATTCTATGTATATATTTAGACTACAAATAAAAGGTACTCTATTTATATATAAATTTAAATAATTTATCGCCACCCCCAGTTTTAATCCTATATCCGCCACTGCAAAGCACGAACGCGATCAGTCTTCTTTTCTTGGCTCTGCAAATATTTTCCGTAGGAAGCAATCTCTCCAATCTTCATCTCTATTCATCCTCTCCCTCTTTTTGTTTTAAGGTAATTAATGATGCCTTTTCTTGATTTTTCTTTTTTACAGTTTTACCTTGATGATGCATAAGATTTTGTATTTATACAAATTTATTGTTTATATATCTGCTGATCTACATGAGAGCAGGGACCGCAGGGCTATTGTTGCAATATAAACTTAGAATTCTGCCGAAAAAACAGTTATTCATATCTTGATTCTTGAATCATAAGTTTTAGAATTATATAGTCAATCATGAACGGAAGTCATGAGGCATCAATTGAAAAGTAGGCACACACATTGGAAATGTTTAAAACAAGTCAAACAATGATTATCACATAGCAGTCAAAGAAATGCATGAAACAGTATTATAATACTGGGTTAATTCTTATTCTACCCTATTCCCGTGGATAATACTGGCATACACTACACACTATTGAATTCGTGTATAGATATAAAATCAAAGGTTAATATTATTTTAATTTACATCTACACACCAATTCAATGATGTATGGTGTATGCAGGTAATATCCACGGGATAGGGCAGACTTAGAAATTGGCAATGTTATTTAAATAGTTTTTTTAAAACTTAATGTCATTACTTATTTACTTGTGATTTCATTAATTGTATAAAGATTTATCTTATCTTTCTAATTAATTTTATAAAATGCATGGAAGTCTAATCATGTGCTTTATCATTCTGCATGGTTTTATAAAATGTATGAATATATAATGTGCTTTATCAAATTCTATGCATTGTCTCATCATTCTGCATGTGTTTTGTCTTATCATTACCAACATATTTATACATTCTACTTGATTTTTTAAATAATAGATGGAGACTAATCATGTTGACCCGGGAAATGATCCTCGTGAAAGCAATGTGGAAGTAGTTAATGTAGATAATGGTGGAAGTGAAACTGGTGGAAATAATGTTGAGAATCCAGAGAGTTGTGTTAGCAATGGCCAGAATGGTAAGCTAAAATCAGAAGTTTGACTACACTTTACAAGAAAGAATGTAAAGAAGGAAGGTGAAGATCTAAGTACTCAATAAGCAGAATGTAACTATTGTCACACTCGTCTCAAAGCTCCACTTACTCATGGAACCACTCATTTAAGGAATCACTATGATAAAACTTGTAAGAAACGACCAAGGAAGATGGATATCCGTCAAAGTGTAATGATGATGAACAAGAAAGGTTGTAATCAAGAACTAACGACCCATGTTTTCAACCAAGATGAATCAAGGCATCTACTAGCTTCAATGGCCATCTTACATGATTATCCTCTTAGTATTGTTGATCACATTGGATTTCAAAGATACTCCGCTAGCCTCCAAGCTTGTTTTAACATGAAGTCAAGAAATACCCTTAAAGGTGACATCTTGAAGATTTATGATACTCAAAAGAAAAAGTACTATAAATTGTTGGAGAAGCTTAATTGTCGAATTGCGATTACAACTGACATGTGGACATCAGACAATACTAAGAAAGGATTCATGGCAATTACAGCACACTTCGTTGATGACTCATGGACTCTTCAGAATTGCATATTGAGGTAATTCTAATATTAAGTATAAACTTAATTATGCATCTATATATGTGTGTGTGTGTATTTATATTTGAAAATTAAAATTTTCAATATGTTTAATTTATGTAGGTTTGCATATGTCCCGGCTCTGCACACAACTGAGGAGTTATCTGATATTCTTATGGAGTCTTTCATGGATTGGAATATTGATCGTAAAATATCAACAATCACCGTCGATAACTGCTCGACCAATGATGTCATGCTTACTTAACTAATGGATAAACTTCCAAGGCAAGCTTTGCTACTAAATGGAGAGGTACTTCATATGCGTTGTTGTGCTCATATTTTAAACTTGATCGTGAAAGATGGTCTTGAAGTAATTAATGATGCAATTGAGAGGCTACGTGATTCTGTCGTGTATTGGACTGCTTCACCTGGTAGGGTAGAAAAATTTGAGGAAGTTGTACGTCAATTAAATGTTGGTTGTTCTAAAAGGTTGTCCTTGGATTGCAAAACTCGTTAGAATTCTACTTATCCGATGTTGGATACTGCAATTAAGTATAGGGAGGTATTTCCACGACTTAAGTGTTGAGAGAGAAACTACAAGAGTCTACCTACTGATGATGATTGAAAAATGCAATTGAATTTTGTGGAAAGTTGAAATTGTTTTATCAAGTGACTGAAATGTTTTCTGGTACACGCTATCCCACATCTAATTTTTATTTTCCAAAGATTTGTGAGATCAAGCTAAGATTAGATGAGTGGGTAAGAAGTACAAATTTAGTGGTCCGAAGTATGGCTATGAGAATGTTAGAGAAGTACCAAAAATATTGGGATGCTTGTCATATTATAGTGGGGGTTGCTGCCATTTTAGATCCTAGGTACAAGATGAAACTATTTGAGTTCTATTTTCCTTTGATTTGTGGTGAAGGATCACACTCTAAAATAAGTGAGGTTAGAGATCATTGTTATAGACTATTGGTTGAGTATCACTCAACAGTTGGTTCTTGTAGTAATATGGGAACAACATCCTCTTCTACCACTCCTATTTTTTATTCATTTGAGGATGACACATTGGACATGTTTGACCAATTTGTTTCAAGTTCAAATTCTTCTGCATCATCATCCATAGCCTCAGAGTTAGATATGTACTTGGAGGAAGGTGTCTTGCCTAGAAGTCAAAGTTTTGACATTCTTAATTGGTGGAAGACAAATGGAGTCAAGTATCCTAATTTACAAAAGATGGCCAGAGACATTTTAGCTATTCCAGTTTCAACAGTTGCGTCGGAATCAACATTTAGCACTAGTGGAAGAATAGTCAGTCCTCATCGTAATAGGCTTCATCAACTACATTGGAGGCATTAATGTGCTGTCGACGTTGGTTGTGGATTGATGAGAAGAAAGATAATTCAATCTAATATTCCTTCCTTGTTATTAAATTTTATCATCTACTGTGTAAATTGTGTTATATATCATGTCGTTTATTTGGCTAACTTATTGTAGGTACATCAATAGTTAATGTTCCTACAACTTGTCCTACCATGTTTGACGAGGAAGAAGATGTTGAAGAATGTGTTACTGAAGTTTGAGATTTAGAAGTGAATGACTCATTTTAAGAACTTTTGGCTCTTTGTTACTAGTATAGACTTTTTAGGTTGCGTTTAATTAGCTTGAAGTTATTTGATTTCATAGACTTTTGGTCATTTATCAACAGTCTCGACTTTTAAATTGTTTTGACTTATTTTATTGTGTTTGGTTAAATTCGAGAATCCGTTTAGTTTTTTTGGTGAATGAACATTTTATTCAATATTCAATGTTTATATTATATTTGAATTTTGGAATCATTTTATTGAACAATAGTGGCAAGTCCGCAAGTGGCAATAATATTGAATATGTAAAAATCAGTAGCACGGGTCGGGTCGGGTAAACCCGCCGGGTTGACGGGGTGGGGCGGGTTTTTAAGATTACCGGGGCGAAGCGGGTTATGAATCTGAATCTTTGCATGCGGGGTAGGTCCTGGTAAAGGGCAAACCCACCCCACACACGCCCTATTGCCATCCCTTGTATTTTTTAGCCGAAAAGGGAAAAAAAAAAAGGTCGATGAAGAAAATCATGAATAATAATTATCGATATTTATTTCTTAAGAGATAAACATGAAAGTTAACCTTCCTCAACTATAATTATGTTAAGATTCAAATTCTAATAATACACGCCGAATATATCTCAGATTTCCGACAATTTAAAACTTTATATCTATCTAAATACAATGATACCAATCTGCATATATCTATCAAGGTGAATCTTATTATGCTTCTGATGTATATCTGATGTATACAATAACAAGCCTAAATGTATCTATCAAAATTGAAATAGTTAAATGTACAGTGGAAAATATGAAATTCGAATTGTGCAACTTATAATCGATCTGAACCACTGCCAAACATATAAGTGATATATTTAAATATATCTTTGAAATCTTGAATCAGAAAATATTTTCTGCTTCTATGCATATCCACTAGATTTGCGGTTCAGATTTCATAATCTATGAAGTATTATAAATACTAGTCCTCATTTCACCAACATACACCAAATGAAAAATACGAACATATCTTTATTTTTTATTCACGATACGCTACTTTTCCTTCCCTCACGGCCTCTTATTAATCAAGTGCAACAAAGATCCAAAAAAAATTCCTACAAAACAAAGGCAAAGTCTCATGTGCACCAATTGCACGGTGTAAACCGAATTGAGTATCACGATTTATGCTTACAAGTATTACTTGTTCTGGGTAAAGGTATTATAGTACCTTTACTCAGAACAAGTAATACATTTAAGCATAAATCTTGATAACTTTTCATCATTATACATTTACTCAGAACATATAGTATATTTAGCAATAAATATTAATACATTCTGGTCTATGACCCGGATTCACGGTGTAAAATCCGTGCAACTGTATGTACAAGAGACCTTCTCAAAAACAAAATATACCCTTGCATCGCACGGGAGCACTTAGTTTATGTATATATGTGAATAACGGGTACTGATATATATTAATGTATATATGGTGGCGTGTCGTTACCGCCACAAATTTAACCTATTCTTAGCCCACAATATTAAACAAAATAGTACATGGTAAGAAAGGATCGTTTCCCACGAGGAGAATTTTGCTTACTTAATTTTAGAATCAAACATGATAAACATTAACTCCAATTATGAACTATAACTAATATATATAAATATATATACATATAAATAGAATTCACACGCACACACACGAAGGGGGGGGGGTGGGTGTTCAGCAAAATAATTAACGTCTAAAGTAAAGATAAATAATTCTAAAAACTAACATTTTCAAAACAAATAAAGAAATAATTAGTATATGCAAATTTTAAGATTAATGAACCCAAGAGCTTGATTCTTGATCAATTATACTAAACAAAGTTAATAGATTGAAAGTGAGAACCTTAAGTAGCTAAAGTTTCACTATAATCCCTCTAATATAATTGAAATTATTCTAGGATAATCTCAATTCTAACTAATCTAATCATGTCAATCTTTACTATTCAATTAACAAGACTTCGACTAATTGCATAAAGTTGGGGAAGATCAATCCTAGCAAAATCATAAGTTGAAATTACTAGTTCAAATCATATTCAAGTGTGAATTAAAACCATTTGACTATTCTTAATTCAAACTAGTTGCTACTTAGTTTCTATTCAATTCGGACTAGGCCGAGCCAAACAAAATAGCTATAATTCCAACCAACATACATGAAATGGATCCAAAAGTCATGAAAGTGAGGATTAGAATATAAATCAATTACCACAATATGACAAGAATATCAACTAAATTTTGTATTCATTTGAGCAAAATATCAAACACCTTGTGTGCATAAACATCAACACAAACATATTACAATATAACTTAACTATAATTCAAGAGGGGTGTGAGGGACATACTAAAAACAATATTTTGAAGATATAAAAAAGAAATTTGACAAGAATTAGTACTAGAAATCTTCCCCTTGTTGAGTTGCTTTGACACCTCTCAAAAAGCGGAAAATTTCCTCCGTCTACCGTAAACGGACTAGCCCGTTTACGATAGGTTTCTCCTCCTTTTATACTCCCAAATATGTCCTTAATAACCCTCACACCCTCAAAGGATTACAGTAAATAAGACCCCAAAAGATTGCTAGTCTACCTCTATAGAATTTGAGTTGTTGTTGGATTGTTTAATTGTTGAATTCCTTCATCCTCCTTTTATAGACGAAATGAGGCACCAATTTGCTATCAATTTGATGAACCAAGGCTGTCAATTTGTAAGATTTTTGCTGCCAAATTGAAGAATCAAGCTGTAAAAATGCAAGTTGTTGCTGTTCTGACTGTTGCTGCCAGTTGCTGCTAGTTGCTGCTGGAAATAGTTAAATGTGGCAGCCCTTTGCTAAATTTTGGCTGTAAGTTGCTGGAATTGTGGCGCAAAGAAATTGTAGGCTAATGCATTGAAAAAGTCAACAATTGTTGGCTGAATTTAGTTTCCTTCTCAGGCAGCAAATTCGCAGCCTTGCTGCTCCATTTCTTTTATTGAAAAGTCCACATTTGTGGGCTGAATTTATTTGCTGCATAACTTCAATTCAAGTGGGCTAATGGTTGTCTTCCAAATGGGCTATAGGCCCTATCCTATGTAGGCTTCAATTGCACTTGATGTTTACTACACACAATCAAATTTAATTAAGTTTATATTATCACTATTATAAAGATAAATTGATTAAAGTTCAAACTTAATAAAATATAGTAAAATAAAATAATATTGCTTAGAAAATGCAACAAAATAAATCAAATTGCAAGATTAAATATCACAAAGTTATGACTTATCAAATTCCCCTACACTTAGATTTTGGTCGTCCTCGAACAAAAATTCATGTCAATCTATCAAATGCATAAGAGACACAACTCACGAGTATAAAAACAATGAATTGGTTCAACTTATAACATTTCAGGAAGAACAAGCTCAATTATTCGTAACTGACTAGAATTTAACATTACTTAAAAATAGAGTAAACTAAGTAGGTAGACACTCCCAAGATAATTCACTCTTCGCTCGTGTGTTTAAAAAGGTTAGTGTTTCACTCAAATTCATTTTATAAACTTGACCCACCATAAGCTTGCATATCTTCTCATTTCTCCATCATTAGGATTACATAACCCATATAAATCATAAGGACTTTTGAGGTAAATAGAGTTGGGAGTCATTTGTGTATGAGATGTTCATGCGGATAAAGTAGATGAAAAAAATGGTTTAGGATAACTTATAATTTTGTAGAGGCAAGTGTGGTAGTAAAATATGGCGGTAAAAACCCTTGAATTAGTAGAGCAAAACAACACCATATCAAAAAAAATTGAAAATTTCACACTTTGTTCTTTCTTTTCTTTCGTCATTTTCTTTTAACTTGAGCCATGATTGACCAAAGTAGGTGCATTTAATGCTCCATCCTACCATGATACAAGGTTAGTAGATTTTAAGATCACCCCTTGTTGTCCACATTGGTACCTCCAGTCATTATTCCTTCCTTCCTTTTTTTTTTTTTTTTTTTCTTTGTATCCTTACTTTCCACATTTCTTTGAATTCAAGTGCTCTACTAATCCTTAGGCCATGGGGAAAAATAGATCACTTGGGTTGAGGCTCATAATGAGACAAGCAAAAAACAAAGAGAGGCAAAAAGGCTCAACTTGGCTCACTAGTGGAAAATATATGTAAGGTTTGTTTTGGCTCAAGTGGTTTCCTAAATGCCTTAATCATTTTTATGTGAAATGTATGTGATAAGTTAAACTTTGAAGAGAATAATGCAAGTTCTAGGGATACAAATCTACAAAAGAAAGCACTCATGAAAGAAATGAGACTTGATAAGATATATATCAGTCATTAAGCTCAAATCTCACCAGCTTTTGTCTACCATCCATAGTCACTACTATTTTTAAGAAAATATATCAACTAGTTACAAGAATTGAACCCGTTTATCATGTTATGATCTTTAGAGCAAATTGTTTCAAACTTGTAGTCATACTCCTTTACCAATTGAGAAATGAAAATTGTTCATTTTACACAAAATAAGTGCCAAAAATAGCAAGAATTTTAAAAAATTAGCCTCAAAATTCATGAAAATTTGCCAAAAATTTCAATTTTCAATTTTCACTTTCTTTCCCCCCCCCCCCCCCCCCCACACTTAAACCATACATTGTCCTCAATGTAATATTCAAATGTTGAGTAAAAGAAAAATTAGACCAGTCCTGCATATTAAAAAAAAAAAAAAATCTAGTTGCATACTAATATTGCAATATATATCCGAAAATAAAGCTACTAAATGGCAAAATAAATTAGACAAAAAGAGTAGAGTAGAGAATGCAAATCTGGTATTGGGTTGCCTCCCAAGTAGCGCCTTTGGTTATTGTCGTTGGCTCGACATACTCCCTTCTTGCTCAAGATTCCTCTAAAATAATTTCCTCCATCAGCATCACTTGAGTTTGTTCATAGAATGGTTTTAGCCTGTGACCATTAACTTTGAAAATCTTATCCGTTTCTAAACTTCTTATTTCTACTGCACCATGAGGAAAAACGTTAGTAACAACAAATGGACCAAGCCATCGTGTTCGGAGCTTACCTGGAAACAATTTCAATCTAGAATTCAATAACAACACTTTTTGCCCAATATGAAATGACTTCCTAAGTATCATCTTGTCATGAAATGCTTTGGATTTTTCCTTGTATATTCTAGCATTTTCATAAGCTTCTAATCTTAGTTCCTCCAATTCTTGCAATTGTAACTTTCTCTCTTTTCCAGCTTTTATGTAGTCTAAGTTACATTGTTTTACCGCCCAATATGACTTATGTTCAATTTCAACCGGCAGGTGACAAGCTTTTCCAAAAACCAACCTATAAGGGGACATACCAATTGGAGTTTTAAATGCAGTCCTATAAGCCCAAAGAGCATCATCTAATCTAATACTCCAATCTTTCCTATTAGGATTAACCATTTTCTCCAAAATTTGTTTAATTTCCCTATTAGAGACCTCAGCTTGCCCACTAGTTTGGGGGTGATATGCAGTAGAAACGCGATGTGTAACATGATATTTTTCAAGTAAAGCACCAAATGTCTTATTGCAAAAATGAGTACCACGGTCACTAATGATTGCTTTTGGTATGCCAAACCTATTAAAGATGTGACTCTTAACAAATTTGACCACAGTTTTAGCATCATCATGCTTGAAAGCCTTAGCCTCTACCCACTTAGATACATAATCAACGGCAAGAATGATATAAACATTACCAAAAGACGATGGGAATGGTCCCATAAAATCAATACCCCAAATGTCAAAAATTTCACAAACTAAAATACCTGTTTGAGGCATCTCATTCCTTCGTGATATGTTACCTGTCTTTTGACATTGTTCACAAGATTTACAAAATAAATATGCATCTTTATGCAAAGTAGGCCAATAAAATCCACATTCAAGCACTTTATGAGCGGTCCTTTTGGGACCAAAATGACCTCCAGCATCATAACTATGACAAAAAGTTAAAATAGACACATATTCGGATTCATTCACACATCTTCTAATTATTTGATCAGAACAAGATTTCCACAAATACGGGTCATCCCAAAAATAATATTTTGATTCAGCCTTTATTTTATCCTTTTGAGCCCTTGTCAATTCAGTTGGGAAAGTCCTAGTTACTAAAAAATTTACAATATCAGCGTACCAAGGAGGTTCCACAGTCAAAGAATATAATTGCTCATCAGGAAAAAATTCAGAAACCATTGGCCAATCATCTCTAGGTACTATTCTACTCAAGTGATCCGCAACAAGATTTTCAGCACCTTTTTTATCTCTAATTTCTAAATCAAATTCTTGCAATAAAAGCATCCATCTCAAAAGTCTAGGCTTTGATTCTTTCTTTTTCATCAAATATTTAAGTGCGGCATGATCAGAAAAGACAATCACTTTGGTACCAAGCAAGTAAGAACGAAATTTTTCTAATGCAAATACAACGGCAAGCATTTCCTTTTCAGTTACGGTGTAATTACATTGTGCAGGGTCAAGTGATTTAGAAGCATAATATATCACATAAGGCTCTTTGTCTTTTCTTTGTCCTAACACAGCCCCTACTACTTTGTCACTCGCATCACACATTATTTCAAATGGCAAATTCCAATCAGGGGGGCGAATAACAGGAGCAGAAGTCAATCTATGTTTCAAATCATCAAAAGCCTTTTTACATTTTTCATTAAATTCAAAGGGGACATCTTTTCCAAGCAATACACATAAAGGGGATACAATTTTAGAAAAATCTTTTATAAAGCGTCTATAAAAGCCAGCATGCCCAAGAAATGATCTTACCTCACGAACACAAGTAGGGTAAGGTAATGAGCTGATTACCTCTATTTTGGCTTTATCGACTTCTAGCCCTTTAGAGCTCACAATATGTCCCAAAACTACGCCTTGTTCAACCATAAAGTGACACTTTTCAAAGTTCAAGACAAGGTTAGTTTCAATGCACCTTTTTAAAACAAGAGATAAATTATGGAGGCAAAAATCAAACGAATCACCAAAAACAGTAAAATCGTCCATAAATATTTCCATGTTATGCTCGATCAAATCAGAAAATATGCTCATCATGCATCTTTGAAAAGTACCGGGTGCATTACAAAGGCCGAAGGGCATTCTTCTAAAGGCAAACGTGCCAAACGGGCATGTGAAAGTGGTTTTTTCCTGATCTTCTGGAGCAATAACAACTTGAATATATCCCGAGTACCCGTCTAAGAAGCAAAAGAAAGCTTGTCCTGCTAGTTTTTCCAACATTTGATCAATAAACGGTAATGGGAAGTGGTCTTTTCTAGTAGCTAGATTTAGCTTCCTATAGTCAATGCACACTCTCCATCCATTAGATATTCTAGTAGGAACAAGTTCGCCTTTTGTATTTTCTATGACCGTTATTCCGGATTTCTTAGGTACTACATGAATTGGACTTACCCATTTTGAATCGGAAATGGGAAAAATTACTCCTGTTTCTAACCACTTAAGAATTTCATTTTTCACGACATCCATCATAGGAGGATTTAGCCTACGTTGTGCTTCTCTAACAGGTTTAGCATCATCTTCAAGAAGGATTCTATGCATACACAAGGTTGGGCTTATTCCTTTAATATCAGCAATTGTCCATCCTATGGCCTCTTTATATTGTTTTAACACATTCAACAATTTTTCTTCTTGGGGTGGGGTTAAAGAGTTTGAAATAATCACAGGCAAAGTTTCACCATCACCAAGAAAAGCATATTTCAGATTAGAGGGGAGAGGTTTTAATTCTAACTTAGGAGCTTGTACTACAGAAGGCAATAATTTTGAAGAAGTGAGAGGCAAAGCAAGAGATGTAGAAGTTACCTTCAATTCTTCTAAATTAATCTCTTTTTCAACAAAAAATTCAGAAGATTCAAGTTCAAGTAGTACTTCATCCAAGTTATCAAGATCAAAGATTTGTTGCACAATTACATCAATAATATCAATAGTATCAATAGAACTCACATTATTAATGTCACTAGGATATCTCATTGCATCAAAAATATTGAACTTAATTACTTCCCCGTCAAATTCCATTGTCAAATTTCCTTCATGCACATCAATCTTAGTCTTAGACGTTTTCAAGAATGGCCTTCCTAAGAGTAATGGCACATTGTTAGACGAATCATCACCCATGTCAAGAATGTAAATATCAGCAGGAAATACCAATTCATTTACTTGAACTAAGACATCATCAAGTATTCCTACTGGATATGCATTAGACCTATCAGCCAATTGAATCACAACATCAGTTTTGCTCAATGGCCCTAAATTCAAAGAGTCATAAATAGTTCTTGGCATAACATTTATGGAAGCACCTAAGTCCAACATGCATCTTTCAAACCTCAAATTCCCAATTTTGCAAGGTATAGTGAACATACCTGGGTCTTTGCACTTAGGTGGAATTTTCTTTTGAATCATGGCAGAAATATTCTCGCCCATACTTACCTTTTGAGAGCCTTTGAATTGCTTTTTGTTGGTGCAAAGCTCCTTGAGAAATTTAGCGTACCTGGGAACCTGTTTAATAGCATCTAAGAGAGGTATGTTAACTTCTACCTTCCTAAACGTCTCTAAAATTTCTTGGTCCATGGATTCTTTTCTTGATTTTGCAAATCTAGAGGGAAAAGGTGGGATTTCTCTGAATTGGGTAGGGGGTTTGTTATTTGGTTCATCTTTCCTTAAACTAACCTCCTCCCCATCTTTCTTTTCATTTTCACTATTTCCCATATCCTTAGATTTTACTTCTAGCTCTTTCTCAATTGTCATCCTTTTATTCTTAGGCTCTTCTAATTGTTTTCCACTTCTTAGTGTTATGGCCTTAGCATTTTCTTTTGGGTTAGGAATGGGTTGGGATGGGAGTTTACCGGACAATTGGGTTTCTATGTTATTCAAGGAAGTGCAAATTTGCCCAATTTGGTTGTCTAGGTGTTGTAAATGAGTGTCGGTTTTCTTTTGGTATTGGACGCCTTGGGTATGAACTTTACCTATTTGGGTAGTCAACTGTTTGACCATATCTTCTAAAGAACGATTAGAAGTTTCAGGTTGACGCATATTTTGGTAGTTGTTTGGTCTAAAGTTACCTTGGCCATATCTCAAATTAGGATTATCTTTCCAACCCTCATTATAAGTATTAGAAAAAGGATCATATTTTCTTTGGGGTTGGCCAGGGAAACCGCCTATAGCATTAACATCTTCAATCTGTAAAGTAGGACAAACATCAGTAGTATGAGAAAAATCAGTACATATGCCACATGCACGAGCTTGCGTGTTGCCATTTGACACAAACTTGGTCATAAGAGTAGTTAAATGAGCCATTTGTTGAGCATTTTCTCTAAGTTGTTCTTGCACAGCATTAACATCAATTTCATTAACTCTCTTAGTCTGTCCTACATCATTTCTAGTTCCAAATTGTTGTGTATTTTGGGCCATATTAGATATTAATTGTCTAGCTTGTGCAGGTGTTTTATCAACTAAAGCACCCCCACTTGCAGCATCAATCATACCTCTATCATGTGGTAAAAGACCTTCATAAAAGTATTGAATTAATAATTGTTCACTAATTTGGTGTTGGGGACAACTGGCACATAATCGTTTAAATCTTTCCCAATATTCATATAATGACTCATTAGTATTTTGCCTAATTCCACATATTTCTTTTCGAATGGATCCAATTCTACTTGCGGGAAAGAATTTTTCAAGAAAAGATTTTTGCAATTCCGCCCAAGTAGTAATGGATCCTGGTGGAAGATAGTAAAGCCAATCTTTAGCTAAATCATGCAATGAAAAAGGAAAAGCACGTAGTTTCACTTGTTCCTCATCAACACCATCAGGTCTCATAGTAGAACAAACAACTAAAAATTCTTTCAAGTGCCTATGAGGGTCCTCACCTGCCCGACCATTAAATTTTGGAAGCAAATTTAGAAAACCTGAGTTCAACTTGAGAGGTTTTGCCAATTCTGGGAAGATGATACATAATGGTTGGTCATCAATATTCGGTTGAGAAAGTTGCTTGAGCGTCTGGTTAGCCAAGTTCTCCTTTCTTTCTTTTTCTTCTTCCTTCACCTGTTTTCCTTCACTTTCTTCACCGATAATCCTACCACTTCTCAATCGCATGCACCTTTCAAGATCAGAGATAACATCATAAGTTAGAAAAGTAAAATAAAGTAAATGAAATAGAAGAAAGGAAAAAAGAAAATAAAAGATATTGTGAAAAGTAAGTTAATAATCACAACTACTTTAATAGAGAAAATTATAACTTACTAATATAATAGTACAAACCAATTGACACAAAGTCTAGCATGCATTTAATCAATTCAACATGCTTGCAAATAATAATAATAATAATAATAATAATAATAATAATAATAATAATAATAATAATAATAATAATAATAATAATAATAATAATAATAATAATACCACAAGTTCGAAAGAGATATTCAAATTTGTATTAATTCTAAGATTAAGTATACAAACAACTCTCCCCGGCAACGGCGCCAAAAATTTGGTGGCGTGTCGTTACCGCCACAAATTTAACCTATTCTTAGCCCACAATATTAAACAAAATAGTACATGGTAAGAAAGGATCGTTTCCCACGAGGAGAATTTTGCTTACTTAATTTTAGAATCAAACATGATAAACATTAACTCCAATTATGAACTATAACTAATATATATAAATATATATACATATAAATAGAATTCACACGCACACACACGAAGGGGGAGGGGGGTGTTTAGCAAAATAATTAACGTCTAAAGTAAAGATAAATAATTCTAAAAACTAACATTTTCAAAACAAATAAAGAAATAATTAGTATATGCAAACTTTAAGATTAATGAACCCAAGAGCTTGATTCTTGATCAATTATACTAAACAAAGTTAATAGATTGAAAGTGAGAACCTTAAGTAGCTAAAGTTTCACTATAATCCCTCTAATATAATTGAAATTATTCTAGGATAATCTCAATTCTAACTAATCTAATCATGTCAATCTTTACTATTCAATTAACAAGACTTCGACTAATTGCATAAAGTTAGGGAAGATCAATCCTAGCAAAATCATAAGTTGAAATTACTAGTTCAAATCATATTCAAGTGTGAATTAAAACCATTTGACTATTCTTAATTCAAACTAGTTGCTACTTAGTTTCTATTCAATTCGGACTAGGCCGAGCCAAACAAAATAGCTATAATTCCAACCAACATACATGAAATGGATCCAAAAGTCATGAAAGTGAGGATTAGAATATAAATCAATTACTACAATATGACAAGAATATCAACTAAATTTTGTATTCATTTGAGCAAAATATCAAACACCTTGTGTGCATAAACATCAACACAAACATATTACAATATAACTTAACTATAATTCAAGAGGGGTGTGAGGGACATACTAAAAACAATATTTTGAAGATATAAAAAAGAAATTTGACAAGAATTAGTACTAGAAATCTTCCCCTTGTTGAGTTGCTTTGACACCTCTCAAAAAGCGAAAATTTTCCTCCGTCTACCGTAAACGGACTAGCCCGTTTACGATAGGTTTCTCCTCCTTTTATACTCCCAAATATGTCCTTAATAACCCTCACACCCTCAAAGGATTACAGTAAATAAGACCCCAAAAGATTGCTAGTCTACCTCTATAGAATTTGAGTTGTTGTTGGATTGTTTAATTGTTGAATTCCTTCATCCTCCTTTTATAGACGAAATGAGGCACCAATTTGCTATCAATTTGATGAACCAAGGCTGTCAATTTGTAAGATTTTTGCTGCCAAATTGAAGAATCAAGCTGTAAAAATGCAAGTTGTTGCTGTTCTGACTGTTGCTGCCAGTTGCTGCTAGTTGCTGCTGGAAATAGTTAAATGTGGCAGCCCTTTGCTAAATTTTGGCTGTAAGTTGCTGGAATTGTGGCGCAAAGAAATTGTAGGCTAATGCATTGAAAAAGTCAACAATTGTTGGCTGAATTTAGTTTCCTTCTCAGGCAGCAAATTCGCAGCCTTGCTGCTCCATTTCTTTTATTGAAAAGTCCACATTTGTGGGCTGAATTTATTTGTTGCATAACTTCAATTCAAGTGGGCTAATGGTTGTCTTCCAAATGGGCTATAGGCCCTATCCTATGTAGGCTTCAATTGCACTTGATGTTTACTACACACAATCAAATTTAATTAAGTTTATATTATCACTATTATAAAGATAAATTGATTAAAGTTCAAACTTAATAAAATATAGTAAAATAAAATAATATTGCTTAGAAAATGCAACAAAATAAATCAAATTGCAAGATTAAATATCACAAAGTTATGACTTATCAATATAAGATGTGTACATATTGATATGGAAAAAAATTGAAATATATCAAAATTTAGTGTATAATAATAGTAAAAATGTATGTCATTTAAAAAAAAAAATTAGTTACGTATACTTGTATTTGTATGATCCCCCAAAAGTCAAAATCCTACTCCGTCGCTGCCTCTCGGTGATTTTCTAAAGCTATTATATTGCAAAAAAAATAAGACTTTTAACATTATTTTTTGATGTCTCAATCATTTTAATGTCTTTTAGAATAATTTAATTTTTCTAAGAAAAATTCTAAATTTTAACATTTTTCTGATATTCAAGTATTTTTAAATAATTTTGCAGAGTTCAAAAGGACACTCAGAATTTTTTAAATAATTATTAATTTTAAAATAATTAGAATATTTTTTTGGAAAATGGCTAAAATACCCTAGAAAATCTGGATTCTTACAGAAAAAAAGTCACTAGATTTGAAAAGGTGAAAAAAAATCGTGATCATTGGATGATCATCTCAAATAAAATAGTAATTAAGGTTTCAAAGCGAGAAATTTCACATCTTGTGTTTTAGCATGTTCACCAAACAATATATGTATTAAATAATGTCATAATTAACATGTACCGTGTATTAAATTTAGTGTAACAAAAGATGAAACACCTAGTATAACTATGTAACACATGATCCGAACTATGTCTGGTCAATGAACATGATTTAACCTGCACGATTTCAAACAAAAATCAAAGGCGTGGTTTTGTTTTTGGGTTAATGTTTTGCTTGCGGTTCCTAAGTTGATTTCTTTTGTACTTTGATACGTAAATATTATTTAGATCATAACAAAACTTAGCTTTGATATCTCATGATATAATAATTGGTATGTCAACACACACACATACATATATATATAATAACAACTTTATTTAAAAAGAAGAAGAAGAAAGAAACAACAATAATAATTTCAAAAAGAAAGATATGGTAGACGCAACCTTGAATACAAACCACTTTTCCAATATTTTTCTTGTTACGTTTATCTAATTATTTAATCATTGAAATTAATTAATTTTTTTATTTGCAATAAACGTGACGTCATGGATCCCTGCAGGACGCAGACAAAATCCACGGGTTTGGATCCTTTGTACAGGTACTCTAGATCAACAGCAGTTGATTTATATGGTTCATCACCCTTAACTGCAACCAAACTGTTTCTCAACACAAATAACCAAAAACAACCCACGACGCCACAACTTAGTATAACTGTCGCACACTACATTCATTGGTTAATGGCCAAGCAACAAGACAGTCAAATAGCAGAGTACAAAGCAAACACATTTCAAACCAATAAAACAAACAGTATTTCAGTGTCCCACAAGGAAACTAAGCAAATGAAATTGCAACTTCAACATTCTCATCTTACATAGTAGAAGGACAAAAGTATAATATTCTTTTAAGATGTATAAACCACCGTCGCTACCAACACCTAACTATATAAATCATCGTCATCAGCTGCACCGGCAGGGGCTCCAAACGGGTCACCCGCAGACGGAGCTGCTGACTCAGCAAACCGGAATTCCGTCCCGAACCCACGAGACTGCTGCAACGTCTGAGCAAAAGCCTGGTACTTGCGGATATCAGCATCACTCACACTTCTGCGAGCATATTTCATGGACTCCTCGAAATGCGCCGGCTTGATTTCCGACACTTCATCTTCCGCATCCTCATCCATTAAGTCAGGATTATCCTTCCTCCTCCTCTCCCTTTCTATGTCCTGAAATAAGCACACTGATGTTAGTTTAATCAAAGTAAAGATAGGAGAAGGTACAGGGCACGAGGATATTCTTTTAATGAACATTCTAACATCAAATCAAGAAATCATAGCAAATGAAAGGGTGCGATCATCTCGAAGATAGTTAAAAACTCCCTCATAAATTATATGAGACCTAAATAATAATAATATAATGGAGCAATTGGAAAGGCTAATAAGGAGGCATCATCAAACTCCGCCTATGTTTCACACCCATTTATAGACAACACGCTTCTCTCGCAACAAAGCACATTGTTGAATAAAAAATGCAAACAGAGAAACATATACAATGTGTTCGCCGTGCTCCAACAAAAAAAAAATGGTAAGGAGAAGTGGGAGAATTATTCCATGTAAACTGAAACAGGTTTCCTTTATTCCAAATGGATGTATGTGTCATGAGTAACAAAACTTCCATTCTCCCCCATATTCAAGTAATTATAATTTCTCTAGGATGAAATAAAATGGAAGGAGCCAGCAATTAAAGATGTTTGTGCATGGGATTAAAATTTTAAAACATCATATTGAAAATTTAAAAAAAAAAAAAAAAATCTAGGAAGTAGGGATTTAAATCAACATTTATACTGCATAAAGAGAAAGAAGTAACAGTCGAAGAAAATAAGGAGGAAGGAACTGCATACTTTTTCAATGTTCTCTCTAATAGCATATTTGCAAGCCCGCTGACAGATTTCAGTGATATCAGCACCACTAAATCCTTGAGTATACTTTGCCAGAGCTCTCAAATCAACATCCTTAGAAAGTGGTGACTTTCTAAGGCAGGCTTTGAAGATCTGATGGCGGGAATCCTCATCCGGCAGAGGGATGTATATTAATTGATCAAGACGACCTGGACGCAAAAGTGCAGGATCAATTATATCAGGTCTGTTTGTAGCCCCAATTATGAAGACTGTCTTTTTTGCATTCATCCCATCCATTTCAGTCAGCAGTTGGTTAAGAACTCGATCAGCAGCACCACCAGCATCTCCAACACTGCTGCCTCTCTGCATAAATAACGAGATTCATTGCCTAAGACTTACTGTACTTGAGCAAGCACTACATGTGGCAATACAGCTTGTGCTACCTATTTCTTCAATTATCATCTTATCTAAATACACTATAAGAACTTAGCATTTATAATATTGAGTTTCTTAGGCAATCTATTTTAAGGGATGAATCCCATCAATATTTATTTAAATCTGGAAAGAGAATAACCTGAGTAGCAATAGAGTCCAGCTCATCAAAGAAGAGAACACATGGAGCAGATTGTCTAGCCTTGTCAAATATTTCACGAACATTAGCTTCGCTCTCTCCAAACCACATCGTAAGCAATTCCGGCCCTTTTACGCTGATAAAATTTGCTTGACATTCATTTGCAATTGCCTTGGCTAGTAGAGTTTTACCACATCCAGGAGGACCATAGAACAGAACACCCTTTGAAGGTGACATACCAAATTTCTCAAACTTCTCTGGATGTTCCACGGGATATTGAACGGTCTACAAGAAGATAACGGATTAGAAATTATCACTTAGAACACATTTGTTACAGCAATTCAATATTTGGATCCCAGTTCATAATTATATTACCTCCTGAAGCTCCCGCTTGACATTCTCAAGCCCTCCAATATCTTCCCAACTCACATTGGGCACCTCAACCACCTGTTCATCAATCCAGAAAATTCAGTATTCATGAGATGAATATCACATGACAAAATACAAGTATATCATCCGGTTGAAAGTTCAGTTACCGTCTCCCGTAGGGCAGAAGGATTGCTTGTTCCAAGAGCAGTATGGAAGTGCTCATTTGATACAGCCATGGAGTTTAATATCTCGGCATCAATTGAATCATCTTCCAAATCAATGACGTCCATTTTCTCTCTGATACACTGGAGAGCAGCTTCGGTGCAGAGAGCGGCAAGGTCAGCACCAACATACCCATGGGTGTCTTTAGCTATTCTTTCTAAATCAACCTAAAAAATCAGAATTTATCATCAGGATGAGCGAATATGGTTCAGCGCACAACTTTGTCTAGATTATAAGTTAGAGATGCAATCCTTTACATCATCAGAAAGCTTCATGTTCTTGGTATGAATCCTAAGAACTTCAAGACGACCAACTTCATCAGGGACACCAATATCTATTTCCCTGTCAAACCTACCAAACCTTCTAAGAGCAGGATCAATGCTGTTTGGTCGGTTTGTTGCCCCCATGACGATAACATGAGCACGAGATTTTAACCCATCCATGAGGGTCAAGAGTTGAGAAACAATCCTTCTCTCAACTTCTCCATTAGTCTTTTCACGTTTAGGTGCTATCGAGTCGATTTCATCAATAAAAATAATTGATGGAGCATTCTTCTCAGCCTCCTCAAATGCCTTTCTCAGATTACTCTCACTCTCTCCAGCCAATTTGGACATAATTTCAGGTCCATTAATCAAGAAGAAGAAAGCACCAGTTTCATTGGCAACAGCTCGCGCAATTAACGTCTTTCCAGAACCTGGAGGGCCATAAAGCAAAATTCCTTTAGGAGGTTTTACGCCAATAGATTTGAAAAGCTGAGGGTGCCTCAGTGGCAACTCCACCAATTCACGAATCTGAGCCATCTGCTTCCTGACACCACCAACATCGTCATAGCCAACCTCATCCAGCCTATCCTCATCCTCTCTCCTTATGGGCTCCCCTTCACAGAAGATCTCAGTATCAGGGGCCACCACACAATACTCACCAGGGTCAGTCTCAACGACTTTAAACTCCACACTTCTCATCCCACCTCGCACAAGGAAATGATCTCCTTTCCTTACAGGGCGATATGCCTCAAGAAAGTAAGCTGCACAGAATATTTTACAGTTAACAAGACTTGTCAAAAAGCCATTAATTTAAACACTCTCATTTCAGATGCCATTAACCAGGAGAAGTGGCCATATTTAAGGGCTTACGTTTCAGATAAACATCAAAAAGATCCCCAGTGAGACCTTCTATCGTATCATCCAAGGGCAGTATGTGGACGCGCTTTCCATATTTAACATCTGGACACTGGTGCACAGACACAACATCCCCTAGACGAACCCTCAAATTTGCCCTGACAACCTTGTTCATCCTGATTTTCGGCTCTTCACATGTCTCTTCAGCAAGGGCGATGCAGACAGTATCTTTTCTTTTCTTCCCCTGCAAGCCACAATAACGGGGTGCTCCAGAATTTAGGACATCGAATTGAAGCAGTTCAGAAAGGTATAAAAACAAACAGAAAAATAAATACATATGAGAATTCTTCACAGACCATGAGTTGGTATAAGCATATGATAAACTGTCATCTATGCATAGTACCATGCCTAGCTTCCTAATTGTGCCACAATTCAGCAATCACAGGGAACTTCCATTCTATCCAGAAACTACCGACTTCCTAATTGTGCCACAATTCAGCAATCACAGGGAACTTCCATTCTATCCAGAAACTACCGAAACTAAGAACAACAAATTCTTCAATTGGTGATTTGACTCAGAAACCCAATCTGTATTCCGTATCTGACTGGGATAAAATAACACCCTGATTAGCCAAATTAGCAAAATTTCTCCTTCTACTGCAGTTCATGTTCAGCCAGATTTGAACATATCCAAGACCCTCCATCAGTGACTCTACCCTTACCCCATTCTACTTTGCCAATGTACATAGCTCTAAAACAATTAAACAAGATAACCCTAGCCGTAACGTTTGGTCTCTATACAAAGTATGAACAAGAATTTTCGAAATTAAATTTAGAACCTTGATCAAAATAGTGTCTCCGCGGAAAAGCTGGAGCTTCTCCATAGTAGCAGGATGGAGGGCGACGACGGAATTGTCATCGTTGACCGCTTCATCAACGATGAGCCGATTGGCTGCCTTTTTCTTCTCCAAAATTGCGGTAGAGAAATCCCTCTTTGTCCCTTTCCTGTACCATAGAAGCAAAAACTTTCAGAACTCGTGCAACGATTACTTAAACAGAATATTTCACCCCAGAAAGAGAGGGGGGGGGGGGTGGAATGTGCGAATTCCATCAGGACGAGACGAATGAGAAGATTCAAAATTGTGAGTTAGAGTATACTTACGAATCGGATGACTCAGCTGGGTCGCTCATTGTCGGCGATTAGAGAATTGCAGAGTGCTAATGGAGAGATGGGTTTGTTTCGCTTGGGGGAGAAGAAAGAAAACAGTGATCAGTTTGTAGACGGAGGTTTAATTAATGAATCACCCTTAATTTATACACATATATATATCACCATTCTCTCTACAAGTAGAGTTCTGGAACTTTCTTTGTCCTTTACCTAATCATATTGAATTTTATTTTTGTCAATCTGTAATTGAAATTTCATTTTAATTTAATTTTTTTTAATGTTATTATGAAGGCGAAGACCATTCGCTTCCCACAAAATTTCTCCACTTTTTAGTGTAGCTCATTTATATTTCAAAATTAATTAAATACAAAGTTCTTACTGCAACCTTCTTTATTAAATTACATTATTTAAAATAAATAATAATAAATTAAATAAACAATACAAAAAAACGAAAGGGCTTAGCTCAATAATAGTTGAACAAACAATATGGTTGCATTTTCATATTTTTACCATCTTGTTGAACAATTTTCTCAATTTAAAAAATTTATCAGAATGCAATAAGTTTCGTAACAAAAGAATAAACTGTAAATGCACAATAGATCAAACAAGTTCGAACAAGTTAGGTTGATAACACAGTAAGATTTTTGAGATCCCTCAATTACAATTTACAAATTCTTTATTTCTTCACGATTTCGATGAATTTCACTGGTATGAGGTGCTTCTTTGATCTCTCAATCATTCGGCTTTATATTCGTGGCATTGTCCTAATACGCCCTCGGACAGGGGATCTCCCTTTTGCCAAACACTGATTACTTCTTCCAACGACGACATATCGATTGATTAAAGGATGCCTTATTTTCTTCTACGCGTTGTTCGCCTATTTTATAACCTAACGATCCGCAAGTGTACGAGTGCAAGTGTATATAACGGCAAGCAATGTCGATCCCACAAGGACTGACTTAATGACTAGTTCGATATTCTAAATATCCTAAAACACCCCTAACTAGGCTCTCAATTGGATTGATTTTAGTATTAAACTAATTTTACTAAACTATTACTTAACGCTTAAATTCAAGATTAAGAAAACAATTTATCAAATACTCAAGATTGGAAGACAAATTCTAGAGAATTGATTTCAGAATTAACTAAGTATGACAATCTAATTATTTTAAACTAGCAACGATTATTATCGTAATTAGACGACACTTATATATATTAACTCTCCTTTCGAAGCAACTAACTTGTAGATTCATTATCCCTAGCCATCTTTTCAAGTCGACTAGACCTAACGAACTCCCAATCGATCTTAGACCAATGCCTACGCACTTATCTCACCTCCTTTCAGAGCGCTCAACAAATACGCTATATATTGTCTTTCCATTCACAAATTCCTCCTTTCAAAGCGAACTTATGAATTATGTAGAAGTAGTTAAGTGATCAATTTAACTATTCATGAAACTAAATCACAACACATAGATAACGAATAACAATCATTAACTAGAATAGAAAACTTCAATTAATCAAACATCATTAAAACCTACTTTCAAAATCCTAGAATAATCAGAAAACTACTCACTCATGTTCATATTCATAACACAAATATGTTCATAGACAAACATGATTTGAAATAGAAAAATGAGACAATGAATAAGCACCTTAATCGTCGTCTTGATCTTGATCCTTTGATGTTGCTTTCCTCTTCAATATGCCTTATAATTAGGGGTGAGCACGGGTCGGAGCGGACCGGGGATCTGGGTTGCTCCGGAACCGATCCGAAATTCGGAGATCTCCGAATTTCTGGCTCCGGAACCGAACCGAAAAAATAAATATCCGGGACCGAACCGAACCGAAAATCGGGTCGATTTGGTTCGGAGATTCGGAGTTTTTCACTCAAAATAATAGTATTTCCCTAAAACATGACTATATCATATCAAATGATAAAACAACATATAGTTCAATAAAAGACACTAAAATTGACCGAACTATATCAGAAAAGACACTATAATTATAATGAAAAAAATATTAAATATGTTTATTGGTAGTGTTTATGCATGCATAATATGTCGAGTTAAGTGTTCATTTAATGATATTTGCATGCGTAATTGACCGTGTATTGCTCGTATTTACATTATTGGGCAATTTGATATTTGTGACTTGTTTTGAAGTTATTTGGGTGAATTTAGACAAAAAAAGTCGAACTCGACTAAGAATGGATGTTGAGAACAAGTCCCACAAGCCAAAAACCAAGAAAAATGGCCCCAAAAGCTGCAGGAAACTGAGCTCGGCCGAGCTAGTAAGTCTCGGCTGAGCTAGAAGGTCAGAGAATTCGGATTTCTGGCTGTAGAAGAGTCTCGGCCGAGACATTCATTCTCGGCCCAGATAGATTGACACACCTCTAGTATTTTGGTCATATCTTGAGATCTACAACTCCGATTAAGGTTCAATTGGCGGTGTTGGAAAGATGATTCGAAGAGCTACAACTTTGCGTGAAAGAAGAAAAACCATAAAATGATCATAAGACCCTCAAAAACAGCTTTGAAGTTGGAAAAGGAATGCAGTGTCGGCCCATTACTTGGCCCACAAGCTCAAAAACGAGTTTTAGACTTATTTTCCTATTCCAATGAGTGAGTCTTGTGTGTGAACGGTCACACGTATGACGGAATGCACTTTTACAAAAATTATTGATACTTTTACAGAAAAAAAGTGATATTTTTACTACATTAATTGACCCTGACTTGCTCTAGCTACTATTAGGAGAGTTAGGTAATAGACAAAAATAAATCTAATTTGACTGCACCCGACTGGTCATTTATTTATATACAGATTTCGGTTCTACTCGGTTCTGATTTCGGTTCCTCTGTTCGGAATAGTTCGGTTTTGTAAAAAAAAAGGTCGGATTGGTTCGGTTCGGATAAAGTCAAAAAGTCAACGGTTCTTTTCGGTTCGGAGTGCTTTCGGTTCGGATTTCGATGCGGATCGGATAATCTCCGAGACCCGTGCTCACCCCTACTTGTAATGATCTCTAACCCCCTTTTTCGAGTTTGGGAACCTCCTTATGTAGTTAAGGCTAAATTGGGCCCAAGATGGGCTTAAAATCATAAAATGCGCACATTCAGTTTTGGACTCGGAAAGCTACCTCGACCGAGTCATAATCGCCCTCGACCGAGTTGGAATCTCTGACCATCTTCACGTTTTGCTCTTCATTTCTCACTCGACCGAGTTGCTGAACAACTCGGCCGAGTCAGACTTTCTGAACATGATTCAACTCCTCTTTGCTATTTCCGACTTTTCTTGCTCGTTTTTCATCCGAGCCTTGTCCAAACGGACTTTTTGGCCTTTTTATACCTGAATAACACTAAAACAAGCAGAAACACGTCATCTAGCTCAAAAGATGGATTTTAATCACTTTTCGCCCAAATACACATGCATATGTCACATATTACGACCTTTAATTAACCTAATATACATGTAAAACTAGCATGTATCATGCGTTGCATTGGTGGTTACTTATTTAATCCATTGAAGAAAGAAAGTAGTTCTTCTTTCTTTTTTGTTTAATTTTTTAAATTTGTGGTTAAGAAATTCATTGTATTGTATACTACAAAAATTCAATGAAAAGTTGGACTAAAAAATTTGAAGTGTGTTTAACCATAGCAATCAAACCTCACTTGTGCCATTACATTAAGTCATTGAAGTCGAACACAGTGCCCTACGTTCAGCCATATGTGATTAAACCATGTTCACAACAAGTTTATTTTATAGACTAATATTTCCAAAAGAGAAAAAAAAAATGTAGATAATAAACCATAGAAGTGACTAAAGTAAGTAATATATGTTAGAAAGAAAAATACAATTAGTGTGTCTTCGTCAAAAGTAATTGATGAAGGACAATTTAGGTATTCAGAAAATATATGTAATTGTGAACCCCGTGTGTTAGGTTATTTTATGTTGGCAATATTTTTGTCAAAATTCCTTAAGTTAATCTTATGTTATTTTTGTTTAATTTGTTAAACTTATAAGATTTATTATTCATAATAACTTGTCTTATAATATTTTATTATTTTAATATATATATATATATATCTATATATATATATATATTGTACGTAGATCATGAGAAACGAATAAGATTTGATGGAGTATCTTCAAAGATTTGATACGCTAAACTTGCTTACAAGTAATACGTGAAGATGCATCTCAAAGAGAACATAATATTGCGGATAAATTTTGGGGAAGCCGCATATATAAATGGTTGAATTCATATCCAAAAGCATACGGTTGAGATTAGAATAAATGGTGAATATATATTATATATAGGCATTATTTGCAAGATGGGGTTGAGACCAATAAGGTGAATTTCATATGTGCATGGTAACAACATGAGTTAAATGAAAGGAGAATATGGAGAGCATTCAAGGTGACAGAAAAATTATCAACGTGTAATCATTGATCTTAAGTGCCTTTAGTTCGTATTATTTGGTCAAGTGCTAATTGTTTGATTTATTTGCCAAGTGCTTATTACTTTGTGAAAAACAGTTGTTTCGAGTAGTTAGAGTGGTGCGAATAGTATTAGTGTGTTTGTGTCGAAGCACCTTCAGGAGAAAGGGACTTCAAGGCGAGTTCGAGAGAGCTCATTCGGCCTTCGGTGGTTTGTTGTGTTAGTGTCAACCAAGTCGACGGGAGTCGCCAGGCGTTATTAGATATAATATAGGTTAGGTATTAGGGAAGATGAGTGTCTTTGTAAAGTCTATTGTTATACGGAATATCAATAACAAAAGGTCCGAGGGGTTTGAGAGATTCAACCCCGTATTTATTTTGTTGTTTGTTTTTCATTTTTAATTTCGTAGTTTCTGTGTTTCAACATAAAAAGTGCAGTTTAGAAATTTAAGTGGTATTAGAGGTTCCCTTACTCGATGACACGAGTTACAATTATTGGAAGTCACTTACGATGGCTCACTTGGAGGCTATAGGTGATGAATACTGGGAGATTGTGGGATCCAAATGGCCTCCACCTACTGCCACAGCCTCAACCACACAAAAGCCTAAATCCGAGTGGTCTTCTACTGAAAAGGAACTGTATAAGATGAATCACAAGGCTATTCTCTTCATTCGGATGACTGTCGATTAAGTCTAATACATGAAAATCTGCAATTGCAAAACAACCAAAGAAGCTTGGGACTTGCTAGAGAGTTACTTTGAAGGAACCAAGGAAGTGAAGAAACCCAAACTAAGAAATTTGACTAATCATTTTGACAGTCTCAAGATGGAGAAAAGCGAGTCCATTGAAGATTATCACTCACGATTTATGGGGATTGTGAACAAGAGACTCTCACTTGGAGAGACAGTTCTTGAATCATTAATGGTGGACAAATTTCTAAGAACCCTTCCGGACCGATTCTAAGAGAAAGTCGCGGCGATCGACACCTCAAAAGATGTCGAAAACATGAAGATTGATCAGCTAGCCGGAGATCTCCTAACTTTCGAACTCAATAAAGGGTTTGAGATCAAGGAGAAAAGTGTAGGCATAGCGCTCAACACAAAAGTCAATCGCAAAGATGAAGAAGACAACATACGTGATCCAGATCAGTGGGAAATTGTGGAGAATATGATACTGCTCACAAAGAAATTTGGGAGCACGATGAAGAGGTTCTGAAAGAATGACCTGAGTCCCTCTATGTTAGGTAAGAAATCAAGTCAAACTATTATAAGTAGCCCTAATTCTTCTTCAAGTTTTGCAGGTTCAACACTAAACAAAGTTAGATGTAGAGAATGCAATGGTTAGGGTCACTTTCACAAAGAGTGCCCCATGTTTTTAAGAAGGCAAAATAAATCCCTATCAGCCACATGGAGTGACGAGTCGGACGATGAAGAAGAAGACGATCATTCGAGCAACCTAGCAGCTTTATCAGTGTCCTATGTGTGTCTCTTGGGCAAACTAAAGCCAAAGAAAAAAATCTCGAAGAAAGCCTAAGTATGTTGCAACATGAGTTACCCAAGTTTTATGAATCTGATGCTTCTGATGGAGAAACAGGTCCCGCAATTGAGGAGATGCAGAATATGTACAAGAAACTATCGGTTGCATGTTTTCAAGGCAGCAAGGCCATAAAAAAAATTGGAGTCAACTTCAAGAATCATTGGCGACGATTGAGAGCTTAGAAAGAGAGGTTAAAGAGAAGGATCTGGTCATTGGTAAACTGAATGAGGAGCTCACATCAAGACAGAGAAGCGTGGAGGCGATGATGGAAGGAAAAAACCGGTAGTTATAAGCTGTGTTTCAACATGCACTGGCCAAAAAAGAAAATGAGGTAAATTCTATGAAATCTAATCTCCAAACGATTCGAAGTGATCTCGGCACATGCAGGAGCAGTATGGAAAGCAGTAATCAATCAATTGCGAAGTTGTACACTTAGATGTGACAATCTAAATAGGTTCTGAAACGATTGAACTCTGGTAAGGCAACTCTAACCGAACTTGTCAATTCAATAAAAAGTCATGGTGATTTCACCGGTCTAAGTTATGTTGGTGAGACTTCGAATGCTAACCATCTAGATTTTGTACAGTCAGGACCTAATGTTGCAACATAGTAAAGTGGCGAAATCTTTCCAGATCATACTGGAAACTAATTCGTGCGCACTTATGCTTCTGGACAGAATAAACCTGTACAGAAGAACTTGAGGTGGAATAATCATCGGCAAAACCGTGTGTTCAACATACAAGGCGTGGCTATTATAAAAACTCTTCGTTTGTTCCTATTTGTCATTATTATGGTGTTTTGGGTCATATACGTCCAAATTGTTATAGAATGCATTTCGATCTTTATAATAGTGAGATTGGTAGTTGGGATATTAGAGGAATGTCACATCGTGCCCCTAGACATAAAGTAGATTTGATAAATCGCACTCAAAGAAAAATATGGGTTAGAAAATCTACTTGTTCAACTTTCTAGAAGTAAGCTCGTCGACCAGTGTCACCACTGTTTTTGGGTATTGGTATATTAATGTGCTAAAAGTATTGATCATATTCTGACAATAAATCAAATGAAAATAAAGGCATTTAGTGCAGAAAAAATTGTAGCTCTCTGGAAAATCTTTAGGAATATTGTGTGTTTGTATTGCATAGTTGGAAAAAAAAAAAAAAACGTATGTATGCAATATTCATATCATGTAAGATTCTGCATTAGACATTTATTTTCATGCATCCATTTCAATTGAATTATTTATAAACTCCATGCAAAAGGGCAAGTTCAAAGATTTATTTAGCTTAAAACTTTACATTCATTTTCCTTCTTGTTGATGAAGATTGTCTTGTTTTGATTATCCCCAGCTTATCAGAAAGGGATACGGTCATGAAATGATATTGAGAGCAGCTACCGGTCCACAAATCTACTAGCACATAAATTGATTGACCTATGAAAGCCGTCGACCATAAAAATAAATTGTTTAATATTTTTATATCTCTATTATCAAATGGGTTATAAGGATCAACTAGAGCTCGTCGCACCGGGTTTTCCTAGTGCGGTTTTGGCTCGTGGGATTTGCGATCTACTCCACGAGAGGGTAAAAACAGTTGGAGAAATAAGGATAGCTTGATTTAAATTTTTGTTTAAGCCTCTAAATTGTTTTGTGCAAAAAGTCAAAATCAAATCAGAAGCTGATGTGGAATTTCTTTGGTTCTTTGCCAAACACTTCTGTTTGCCTAATTTAGTGGGTGTGGTTAGATAAAAATTGAGTCTGCATTTTATTTTATTTTATTTTTAGGCATCCCCTGCATGATTTTCTATGAAGTAATGGACAAAAAATAAGCCTTGAATTGAAAAGTTTTTTCTGTCTGGAATTTTGGTTTAATTGATAAATGTTGCACCTCTTAATTTACCACCCATACCGTGAGCTTGACTATAGGTCAGTGAGTTAAAGTAAGGGGGAGTTATAGTAAGAGGGAGTTAAATTATGTGTGTCTACTTTATTATGTTGGCCAATTGTTATCTTTGGATTTTTCGTCAAAAAGGGGGAGAAATGTTAGTTGCTAGTTGCTGCCATATTTTTTCTGCCGCTCTATTACTTTATCATCATTGTTGCTTATGTTTAGGGGGAGTAATTTTCTTTTGATATTTTCGGGCATTTGACAAGAAATGCCAAAGGGGGGAGATTGTTAGGTTATTTTGTCTTGGCAATATTTTTGTCAAAATCCCTTAAGTTAATATTATGTTATTTTTGTTTAATTTATTAACCTTAGAAGATTTATTATTCGTAATTAGTTGTGTTATAATATTTTATTATTTTAATATTTTGTTGTTTTTGTAGGTAGATCATGAGAAACGTTTAAGCTTTGATTGAGTATAGTCAAAGATTTGATACACTAAACTTGGCTTACAAGTATTACGTGAAGATGCATCTCAAAGAGAATAGAATATTGAAATAAGAAAATATTATAACATAACAAATTATAAAAAATAAATCTTCAAGTTTAATAGATTAAACAAAAAAAAAGCAAAAAATAATTACTCCCCCTAAACATAAGCAACAATGATGATAAAGTAATATGGCGGCAAAACAAATATGGTAGCAACTAACAACTAAAATATCTCTCCATTTTTTACCAAAAATCCAAAGATAACAAGTAATACGCTAAACTTGGCTTACAAGTAATACGTGAAGATGCATCTCAAAGAGAACAGAATATTGCGGATAAATTTTGGAGAAGTCGCGTATATAAGTATCCATATCCAAAAGCATACGGCTGAGATTAGGATAAATGGTGAATATATATCATTATATATATGCATTATTTTGCAAGATGGGGTTGAGACCAGTAAGGTGAATTTCATATGTGCATGGTAGCGACATGAGTTAAACGAAAGGAGAATATGGAGAGCATTCAAGGTGGCAGAAGAATAATCAACGTGTAATATTGATCTTAAGTGCTTTTAGTTTATTTTATTTGGTCAAGTGCTTATTGCTTGATTTATTTGTGCTAGTGCTTATTAATTTGTGAAAAATAGTTGTTTCGAGTAGTTAGAGTGGTGCGAATAATATTAGTGTGTGTGTGTCGAAGCACCTTCGAGAGAAGGAACTTCAAGGCAGATTCGGGAGAGCTCATTCGGCCTTCGGTGGTTTGCTGTGTCAGTGCCGACCAAGCCGACGGGAGTCGCCAGGCATTATTAGATATAATATAGGTTAGGTATTAGGTAAGTTGAGTCTCTTTGTAAAACCTATTGTTATACGGAATATCAATAACAAAAGGTCCGAGGGGTCTGAGGGATTCAGCCCGCGTTTATTTTGGTGTTTGTTTTTCAATTTTAATTTCTTCAGTTTCTGTGTTGCAACATAAAAGTGCAGTTTAGAAAATTTACCTTGTATTTAACACCCTATTTAAAGGGATCTATTGAATAAGATATCCCTAGTAATTGCGCCCCTCTCTTTCTTGTACCTTTTCTAATTTACTTACAACACGTTATCAACACGATGTTCTAGCCGTTGGATTCAAGAACCTCATGATTTCTTAAAAAATGATATATAATTATGACGAATCACAACCATTGTTGTTAAGATATAGGTAGAAAGTAGTATTTTGTATTTATATTTAATAAGTCAGCTTTAGTTAGTTAAGCATAGTGGTTAAGTTGTTAAGCAGTTACTCTATTAAAAAGGGAGTAATACCACTCACCTAAACTATTTGAATATTTTCAGTTTATGAGATCAGTTTTCCATCCACTTTACTTCTCTCTCTCTCTCTCTCTCTCTCTCTCTCTCTCTCTAGTTTCTTAGTTGGTCTTCCATGGCCACTCAAATTAGAAGCTAGTAAAGTTTCTTCATGGTATCAGTTTGCAGGAATCGACTTTGTATTCTGATTTTTTGTTGATTTGTTTGGTGGATTTTTTTATAAGGTTTTTTTTCCTCTTTCCTATGGTTTTAATCATTTCTTGCGATTTGCATGGGGAATCCTTCGATTCACCTTAATTGTTTGATTATCCGTTCTCGATAGTCATCTTCCGAGTTATTTCTTGGTTCTTTCGCTCCTGTGCTCAAGATAGTTTGACATGCAGCACATCCAGCTGAGAATGTTCCTCCTCCGGCAGAACCGGTGGCTCAGCCGCATCTTCCGATCATTAATAATCCAGTATTTTTGTCTAAATCGGACAATCCGGGTACGATTTTGCTTACACATTTACTTACTGGTACAAACTATATTTCTTGGAGAAAGTCTATGTGGTACACGTGTTTCGTGCACGCACTTTTAGTGCCATTTTAGAGTCAATAATGTGCATAATCACGTGTATTTAGTGCTTTTGTACTCTCATGGGCAAAATAATGCGTTTGTGCTGTTTTTTTGTTAAGACAAGTGAAAAAGGATCGAAAAAGAATATCAAACGGCCACGAAGTCGAGGGATTGATCGAGGCAACAAAAGGAAGGGCTAACTGAAGATCTCGGCCGAGACAGGATGAAAATCTCGGCCGAGATGAGTCTCCAGGGTAAACATGAAGATTTGCAGAACTGAAGATCTCGGCCGAGACAAGCAATGCATCTCAGCCGAGATGAGTTTCCAGGGGATTTCAGGATTTTCAAAGGACTAAGATCTCGGTCGAGATGAAATCTAATCTCGGCCGAGATGAGTCAAACCCTAGCCAGCCCCATTTTCCCCTTTTCACGTTTCGGCCGAGATGGAGTTGAATCTCGGCCGAGATCAGCCTTCGACCCACCAATTTGAAAAACCCTTTTTCACGTCTCGGTCGAGACACACTTTCGTCTCGGCCGAGATTCCTTACCTTGTTTTAAAATTCTGAATGCGATTTTGCCTATTTTTTACTAGCATTTTCTCCGCTTATATATATATATATATATATATATATATATCATCCCGTTCGAATTTGACCAAACCTTTTGATACTTTTGGAAGCACTATTTTGCCACCATCATATCTAAGGAGGAGAGAAGGGCAAGAAGAAGTCACATCATCTTCCCCATTGATCATCCTTGGGTTTTATCACTCTATCTTTATGAATTCTTGTATTTTCTGTAATTTCTTTATTGTATTAGTGTAATGGGTGGCTAGCACCCTAAATTCTACCCTTGATCATGTTGAACCTTGATTGATGATGAGAATGTGATTATTGACTCTTGATGTTACCTTATTTATGCAATTTAAATGTTCTATAATGCTTGATTGGATCGTTTCATGTCTAGATGCTTGTTTTAGGATTGATAACCCTTTGGGAGGAATTTATTGTATCTTGCTAGAGATTGAACTTCACTTTCTGTGATTGTTGAAGCTTCAATCTCCCATAGTAGCAAACAATGCTTGATATCATTGGTGGCATTATAGAGTTTGGCCTCTAAACCCGATCGTATCGAGGTTTATGCTTTATTTATCCCGTTGTTCTAGCTCGTGACCACCCAATATCAATTAGTGTGAAAAGAGCTTGTTTGGATCACTAATTGATTTGGGTAGGGATAAATCGATAAGCGTACCTTCGATTTATCCACAATTAAGGGATAACACAGTCTACATAAGCGGACCTTGTAGATTATGGGATAAGGGTTTAAATCGCATTGAATTTGGGACATCAACGATAATCATTAGGTAGTCAGATTCAAGGGGATACTAGATCGAGGGTAGACCTTTTATCATATTCTAAAACCGAAAAATATTTGTTATTTGTTTTTCTTTGTTTTATATAAAATACCAAAACTATTTATTGCTTATCTAGAATTTTAGTTGATCACTTGTTAGCATTTAGTGTTTAGCTCAATCCAAAACCCCCCTTGTTTACTTGTTTAAGTTTATTACCCTATCTGTCGTAAATCATTAGTTGCTTGTAATATCCGAACAACACTAATCCACCGTTCTCTGTGGGATCGACCCTTACTTACCATTCTACTAGTTAGAGTTGTAAGCTAAGGTTAAGCATATTTTATATATACAATTTAATTTGGTACGGTCCAACGACTCGTACACCAAATTTTGGCGCCGTTGCCGGGGAACGGTGATAAGAATAGTGTTGTTTTATTTGTTCAAGCATCATGTTTAGTTTATTAGTTGTTTATCTACTTCTTGTTTATCTGGTAGTTTGATATTCTCTTGTTTTCTTGTTTCTGGATAGGTAGTTAATATTCTTGCGATCACAAGGAGAGAGAGGATTGTTATTTGAACCGGATATTGTGGAACATGAATGAGAGTTGAGAAGAAGAGCCCGGAATTTGGAACAAGTCCGAGGAGGATTTGAAGATTTGAACTTAGGAAGTGAAGAGACCGTCGGATTCGAAGAAATGGCTGAGGATCAGGGTCAGGAAAGGACCATGAAGGAACTTGCCAACACAAGTTGCCCAAGAACCCTTGTGTATTACATTCCCAGCAATAGGAAATGATACTGCTTTGAGCTTAAATCGGGGCTCATACACCTCCTACCATCGTTCCATGGGCTATCCGGGGAGGACCCGCATAAACACCTGAAAGAATTCCATTTGGTATGTTCGAGCATGAAGCCATCGAGGGTGAGTGAAGAGCAAATTAAGCTTCGAGCATTTCTGTTCTCATTAAAAGATCTTGCTAGGGATTGGTTGTACTACTTGCCATCCGGATCAATCACCACTTGGGATCACATGGAAACACAGTTTCTTGAAAAGTATTTCCCAGCTTCTCGAGCCACCACCATCCGGAAAGAAATTAGTGGAGTGAGGCAAATGCAAGGGGAAACATTATATGAGTACTGGGAACGATTTAAGAATCTTGTAGGAAGTTGTCCGCCACATCAAATCACTCCGCAGTTGTTAATTCAGTATTGGTATGAGAGGTTGTGCCTAACAGATCGAAACATGATTGATTCAGCGAGCGGAGGGGCTCTTATTGATAAGACACCTTTTGAGGCCCGAGCATTGATTTCCAAGATGGCTGCCAACACTCAACAGTTCGGTTGTAGAGAACTAGTGAGGCGAGTCAAAGATGTTATCGATTCTACTGTTGAAGAAAAATTGGACCAACTTACCGACTTGGTGAAGAAAGTGATTTCAGTTGGCACTCCTACTACAAAACTTTGCAGAATCTGCCAAGTAACCGAGCACTCGACTGACACTTTCCCTATTCTCGGAGAAGAAATGACAGCTCATGCTAATGCAGTTCATAATTCCAATCCTAACCAGGCTAGCCGGAAGTATGATCCCTATTCGCAATCGTACAATCCGGGGTGGAGAGGTCACCCCAATTTCAAATATGGGAATCAAGGTCCAAATATGCATCAGCAGGGTGATCAAGGTGGACACAATCGACCCCCCTACCCTAGGGGGATGTTCCAGCAAGGGCAACACACTGATATAGTACCCTCTGATCCATCCCTTTCTGACATAGCCAAGAGCTTAGCAACAAGTACGCTTCAACTGCAGAAGGAATCAAGTTCGAGGTTCCAGAGTATTGAAAATCAAGTCAGTTAAATAGCATCAGCGATATCCCGTCTGGAGAGTGCTCAAGGTGGAAAGCTACCGGCACAACCTGAAATCAACCCCAAAAATTTGGCTAATGTGAGTGCAATTGGCATCATTAGTAGGGAAATGCCTGGAGAGCTTGAGAAGCCCGGGCAGCCTTCACGTGCGCAGACTGACAACTCACATGACATCTTGGATGAAGAAAAGACCTTAACTCCTCAAGTTGCTGAAGTTCAAGTTCGCGTACCTAAGTGGAAGATTGCCAAGGAGTTGCGAAAACAGAAGGAGGCATTAGCTGCATGCTTTCTCGATCACCTACTGCCTTTTCCTACCAAGAAATACTCTCCACAAAGCGAAATTAAAAATGTTAGCGTGGGAGTCTTGAGAAGCGGGAAGGGGTCCTTGAAAGGGGAAGTCGAGAGATGGAGAAAGGAGAGTCGAAAGTGAGAGGGAGTCTGCTGAGAACAAAATCTCGGCCGAGATACATCAAGATCTCGGCCGAGATGGCCCACCTGGTCCAGAAGAGGAAATCCCCTGCACACTTGTCTCGACCGAGACACAAGACAAACTCGGCCGAGATTCTCAGAAATCCCAAATCAATCCTAAAATTCCACCACTTCCATTTCCAAGTCAAATGAAGAGGATTCCAGACAGAAATAGAGACAAGGAGACAATGGAGGTATTCAGGAAGGTTGAAATCAGCATCCCCTTGGTGGAGGCCATAAAGCAGATTCCTCGATATGCAAAGTTTCTGAAAGACTTGTTCACTAACAAAAGGCGTCTACAGGGGAATGAGAAGGTCCTAATGGGAGAAAGTGTCTTGGCAGTTTCCAGAAAAAGATGCCACAAAAATGCAAGGATCCGGGAATGTTCGTCATTCCGTGCAAAATTGGTAACACTAGAATAAAGAAAGCCATGTTGGATCTAGGGGCATCGATCAATGAGATGCCCCGTTCATTTTCGATAGCTTAAACTTGGGTCCACTGAAGGATACGAGGGTAGTCATCCAACTGGCCGACCGAAGCACCTCGTTTCCGAATGGGGTGATTGAGGACGTGATGGTTGAGGTGGATAACCTCATACTTCCAGCGGCTTTCTATGTACTGGATATGCATGATAATTCGTCAAATTCCACTCCAATCTTGCTTGGGAGGCCATTCTTGAACACCTCCCAAACAAAGATTGACGTGCGAGAGGGAACTCTTAGCATGGAATTTGATGGCCAAGTGGTGCAATTCAACATCTTTGAATCGATGAAGTATCCTGAGGATTTGCATAGTTTGTATTCTATTGATGTTATTGATGCTATTGATCCCTTTGTAGAGGAAGTGCTTGAGTATTATTGCAGGGACCAAGGAACAATTGAATTGGCGAATGATCTAGAGAAGACAGAGCCGACCAAGGAAGAGTTGGTGGGGACAGTGGAACAATCACAATTCTCCAAGCCATTCCGATCCCAAATTCATACCATTGCCGGAATCTCAAGAGAAATTGCTACCCTCTACCATCAAGGCACTCACCAAAGAAGACACAAGCTTTCAAGAGGTAGAACTCGAATCTCAAAAACTGTTTGAAGTGGTTGATGAATTTGAGAGTGAGGTTAACAACAATGGAAGTGGTCTTAGTGAAGGTTTTGACATAGTTTACGATGTGGAATATGTTTGCTTTGATGACTTTTTAATGAATGATTTTTCTTGCAAACATCTTTTAATTGAAATTTTTTCCCTTGATGCATTAATTGATTTAGGTGAACCCTTCACTTGTACTTTGGAAAAGGATGACGTCTTATTTTGGGAGGATTTTCAAACTAAGAGCATTCTTGGTGAATTGAGCATTGATTGAGCGAATCTTTCGGTTTCACTTTAGAAAATGATGATGTCATCTTTTGGGAAAATTTTCAACTCTTGAGCATTCCTCATTTCCAAAAAGTCTTTGATGAAACACCCTCCACCCATGTTGATTTTCAGGTTTGTGGGGAACCACCCCTATTTGAGAGCAATAAATGTTTTTCAAGAAAATGTGGAACCCCTAGACTTGACAACTTGTCTTCGAGGCATTTGAATTGCATCCCCACCCTTTCATATTTACCACAAGATATCATGGAATGATTTTTAGAAATTGCCAAGCATGATTTTGTTGGGACGGAAATTTTCTCCTCACCAATTAACTTAACTTTCTTGAAAATTGGATTGTTTTAAAAACTCTTTCAAATTGGGAAGAAAATCTTGTGGTAAAAATTGAAACACCCTCATTTGCGAAAGGGTATCATGAGAGCTTAATCATATTGGCTAGAATTGTCATATATTCATTGTCTACGCTTAAACACTTTGTTCTTGTTGAGAAACCTTTTTGTAAGGAGGGAAGGAAGCCAAAGGAAAGACGAAAGGTGGAGAACATATGGGGAATAGTGGAATGGAAATTCCATGGATCAAGAAAAGCGACTCGTTGGAGATTCACTAAAGGGCAAAGCTATAAAGGCTCAGACGAGAACTTTTACTTCGAGCCCCCTTGACAAACAAGAGGATGATAGGGTCAAGCTAATGACCTTAAAGAAGCGCTTGTTGAGAGGCAACTCGGTGGTTACTCGTTTTCTCGCATTTCAAATTCATAGTTTAGTAGTTTAATAAATGCCTTGTGGCATATTTGATGTTTTTATTGAGAAATGTGCAGGTATAAATTAGAATAATCAAGAGATAGCATGAAGTGGGGGTGAAGGGGAGCAAAATGAAGGAAAAATGCAGGGGAAGCCATCTCGGCCGAGACGCAGAAGTAATCTCGGTCGAGACGTCACGCAGGTGAATAGGGCAACCCCCCTGGAAACATATCTTGGCCGAGAAACCTGAACCATCTCGGCCGAGATTCAGAAGGGCCAAAAATGGAATGAAGCTGCTGGAAGCTTATCTCGGCCGAGACACTACAGCATCTCGGCCGAGACCCACTGTGAGCCAATTGCTATCTTTTGTTTATTTTGATTATGTTGATATTGTCTTTATTAAATTTTGATACCTTGCATATTTTTAGAAGTTTGATTATTTTTGTTAAGTTAGTTAGTTAGTTGGTTAATAATTGGTTAATTTCGACGAGCACCAATTTGTACTCCTCTTTTTCCACAAACTTAGTTTGCAACTAAGTTTGGGGAGGGGGTGGGAACGTACAAGTTGGCAGCTCGAGAAAGCAATTGGATGAGTTTAGGAAGGAAAAATGTGGCATTGATTAATGATAAAAAAATTTAACAAATATTTTTGAAAGAAGCACATGGTAGAGCATGATAGACTTGTTGAAACAAAATTGAGCTTACATTCAAAACTTTTGATCAAATTGTTTCCTAGTGAGTTTTTGAGCCTTAAAAGATACTCCCATCTTTGGAGTAAATTAAATTTTCTTTCGGTGCGAAAATTCATTGAATGCATACATTTTCCTCTAGAACTTGCACCATTTCTCTACTTTTGAATAAGTCAATACATGTTGTGGCTTTGAAAATGATATTAGGCAATTCTTGATCAAAACCTATTTCAAAAGCTTGAAAATACTTCATTTTTACCAAATTTGACATTGTCTCTAGTTAAGCCCCTTTGAGCTTATGCCTTTTTGTTTGATATCCAACACTACAAGCAAATTTACCTTTCATTTAGCCTTTGATACCCAAACAGACTGTTGAGTATGAGGGAGGCGGAAGGTAGTTAGTTTGGAAATTGGGATTAAATTTGGGTAAACTGGTGGGAAAACAAATAAGGGTGAAAGGAAAAATGCGAAATAGGCTGTAATCGAGAATATTAACCTCTCAAAAAAAATAAATTCGGAAAAACCAGAAAAACGAAAGAAAGAGGAAATGTATATACCATTCTTTTAGAGAGGTTAATGAAAATCACATCATTTTGTAATTACAATCCCTTGTTTAGAAAACTCTTAAGAAGCATAATTATTGAAAGGATTGATAAATATGGGAAATGTAGGTAGGAATAAGGTGAAGAAGTTGAACCTTACGTTTGACTTGATTGAGAATTAAAAGAGTAAGATTGAGTGACCATTGTTTGACGGGTAGATGGGTAGTGCACGACTCATTTAGTCCGTTTTATAGTCACTTTTACCTAAATTTTATCCCACCTTACCCCTATCCAACATTACAACCCACTTAAAGACCTAATTGATTCATTGTCACACATGTCAAGTACTATTTCAGGTTTAGATGACTAGCAAGCCTATGGTAGGCATTGTGTGCATTTCAATGTGAGTGTAAACACTACCCATTGAATGCACTCGAGAGAGAGAGATACACTCACCCGGTGAGGATCTTAAGTTGAGAGTGTTATGTCTGGAGAGTAGTGAATCTAGTCTATCACATATGCTCGCTTTTATCATGATCGCTTATTCTTTTTAATGAAAATTCTGAAATCAAATGCCACTAAACTCTGCCCTAAACATGTGTCCTTTTGTCTTTCTCTTTATTGTTCGGGACGAACAAGTTTTAAGTTTCGGGAGATTTTAGTATACGTGTTCTGTGCACGCACTTTAGGGCATTTTTAGTGTCATTGTAGTGTTAATAATGTGCATAATCATGTGTATTTAGTGCTTTTGTACTCTCATGGGCAAAATAATGCGTTTGTGCTATTTTTGTGTTAAGATAGGTGAAAAAGGATCCAAAAATAACATCAAACGAACGCGGAGTCGAGGGATCGATCGAGGCAACAAAAGGAAGGGCTAACTGAAGATCTCGGCCGAGACAGGATGAAAATCTCGGCCGAGATGAAACTCCAAGGTAAACATGAAGATTTGCAGAACTGAAGATCTCGGCCGAGATAAGCAATGCATCTCGGCCGAGATGAGTTTCCAGGGGATTTCAAGATTTTCACAGGACCAAGATCTCAGCCAAGATGAGTCAAATCCTAGCCAGCCCCATTTTTCCCTTTTCACGTCTCGACCGAGATGGAGTTGAATCTCGGCCGAGATCAGCCTTCGACCCACCAATCTGAAAACCCTTTTTCACATCTCGGCCGAGACACACTTGCATCTCGGCCGAGATTCCTTACCCTATTTAAAATCCTGAATGCAAGTTCGCCTATTTTTGACTAGCACTTTCTCCCCTTATATATATATCATCCCATTCGAATTTGACCTACCATTTTGATACTTTTGGAAGCACTATTCAGCCACCATCACATCCAAGGAGGAGAGAAGGGTAAGAAGAAGTCACATCATCTTCCCCGTTGATCATCCTTGGGTTTTATCACTCTATCTTTATGAATTCTTGTATTTTCTGTAATTTCTTGATTGTATTAGGTGTAATGGGTGGCTAGCACCCTAAATTCTACCTTTGATCATGTTGAACCTTGATTGATGATGAGAATGTGATTATGGACTCTTGATGTTACCTTATTTATGCAATTTAAATGTTCTATAATGTTTGATTGGATTGTCTCATGCCTAGATGCTTGTTTTAGGATTGATCACCCTTTGGGAGGCATTTATTGTATGTGGCTAGAGATTGAACTTCACTTTCCGTGATTGTTGAAGCTTCAATCTCCCTTAGTAGCGAATAATGCTTGATATCATTGGTGGCATTATAGAGTTTGTCCTCTAAACCCGATCGTGTCGAGGTTTATGCTTTATTTATCCCGTTGTTCTAGCTTGTGACCACCCAATATCAATTAGTGTGAAAAGAGCTTGTTTGGATCACTAATTGATTTGGGTAGGGATAAATCGATAAGCGTATCTTCGATTTATCCACAATTAAGGGACAACACGGTCTACATAAGCGGACCTTGTAGATGGTGGGATAAGGGTTTAAATCGCATTGAATTTGGGACATCAACGATAATCATTAGGTAGTCGGATTCAAGGGGATACTAGATCGAGGGTAGACCTTTTATCATATTCTAAAACCGAAAAACATTTGTTATTTGTCTTTCTTTGTTTAATATAAAATACCAAAAATATTTATTGCATATCAAGAATTTTAGTTGATCACTTGTTAGCATTTAGTTGTTAACTCAATCCAAAACCCCCCTCGTTTACTTGTTTAAGTTTATTGCCTTATCCGTCGTAAATCATTAGTTGCTTGTAATATCCGAACAACACTAATCCACCATTCTCTGTGGGATTGACCCTTACTTACCACTCTACTAGTTAGAGTTGTAGGCTAAGGTTAAGTATATTTTATGTATACAATTTAATTTGGTACGGTCCAATGACTCGTACACCACTATGCTTCTTGCGTTTGGTTATAAGTCGAAGTTAGGATTTATTGATGGATCTATTATTGAACCTATTGATCAAACCTCTGTTGAATTTGCTAGCTGGAAAAAATCAGATTGTATGGTTCTTTCTTGGATATTGAATAGTATTTCCAAAGACATCGTAGAAGCATTTGTATATGCTGATTCGGCTAAAGAATTGTGGAATGAGATAGGGCAGATGTTTGGGGAGTGCAATGGGCCACTTTTGTACCAACTACAAAGAGAGATTTCTACAACGACTCGGGGTAATGATTCTGTTCAAATTTATTTCACAAAATTGAAAAAAACTATGGGATCAATTTTCTAGTTCTTACCTGTTTGTGGTTGTGATGTTGGGAAAACTGTTATTTCTATGGATTTGCAAATGAAGTTAATTCGGTTTTCTATGGGGTTAAACAAAACTTTTGATAGTGTGAGAAGTCAAATTCTGGTAATGGAGCCTTTACCTACTGTTAGGCTTATTCTATGGTGGTCACAGTTGAGAAATAGAGGTCCCTTCAAAGTATCTTTCCTGATAATCTTGATCATGCAACCATATTAACCAGGAATGATGTTAGTAATAAGGGTACTTTTAAGGGAAATTCACATAATTCTTTTGGGAGGGGTAGAGGAACTTTTAAAAGGACAAAAGAAGAACGTGCTAAGTTGAAATGTACATATTGTGGAGGTATGCATCATGAAGTATCTGATTTCTTTCAGCTACATGGTATTCCAGATTGGTATAAGAAGATTCAGGATCAAAAGCTTCATCAGACTGCTAATGTCATTGTTGATAAGGATACTACTATTTTGGATCCCAAAAGTACCGATTTCTCTGCTCTTTTTCAAGAGGAAATAGCCAAGTTCTTTGCTTCCAAGAACATGGTTAATACTGATGGTTCACACGCTGACTTTGCACATTCTATCACATTTGCAGGTACAATTTATAATGAATTTTCATTTTCTATTTTGAAAGATTTTCCTAGGTGGTACACGTGTTCCGTGCACGCACTTTAGGGCACTTTTAGTGTCATTTTAGTGTCAATAATGTGCATAATCATGTGTATTTAGTGCTTTTATACTCTCATGGGTAAAATAATGCGTTTGTGCTGTTTTTTCGTTAAGACAGGTGAAAAAGGATCGAAAAAGAACATCAAACGACCACGAAGTCGAGGGATCGATCGAGGCAACAAAAGGAAGGGCTAACTGAAGATCTCGGCCGAGACAGGATGCAAATCTCGGCCGAGATGAGTCTCCAAGGTAGTCATGAAGAATTGCAAAAATTGAAAATCTAGGCCGAGACAGATGTTGCATCTAGGCCAAGACGAGTCTCCAGGGGATTTCAGAAATTCAAGACATGAAGATCTTGGCCAAGATGCAATCCAATCTCGGCCGAGATGAGTCAAATCCTAAAAAGCCCTAATTTTATACTTTTCATGTCTCGGCCGAGATGCAACCCAATTCGGCCAAGATCAGCCTTCGACCCACCAGCTGGAAATCTCTTTTTCACGTCTCGACCGAGACACACTTGCATCTCGGCCGAGATTCCATACCCTGTTTTAAAATCCTGAATGCGATTTTGCCTATTTTTGACTAGCACTTTTCCCCCTTATATATATCTCCTCTCATTCGAATTTAACCTAAGCTAGAACCTATCCCCCTCACATAATCAACCACTTTTCTCCATTGGAAGCAAATGAATGGAAGGGGGTTGAAGATCTTGATCTTCAACCCTAACTTTTGGTTCTTTCTATCCTATTTTCATGTTTTCTTTAATTTTCTGTTATTTTATCTTTGTATTAGGTAAAATGGGTGACTAGCACCCTTTTGTTCACCCTTGATTATTGTGGAACCTTGAGTTTAAGACGTTTATGTGATTATTACGGTTAATGTTACCGAAAATATTGTGTATTCAAGTGTTTTGTGTTATTTGCTCTTATTGACTCACATTTATGAATTAATTATTGGATTGATCATCCTTTAAGGGATTTGTGAATGTGTTGCTAGAATAGGAAATTACTATCCGTAATTGTAGGATTTCTGATTCCCGTGTAGCAAACAATAGATTTATTTATTGGTGATAACACAAAGTTCAACCACTAAAACCGAGCTTGCGAGTTTTATGTTGAATTTATCTCGTTGTCCTAGTGTTTAATGCATTTGGTTATTGAATCTAAGAGAGCTTGTTCGAGGATTCGATTAAATTGAATAGGGTTAGTCGAAGAGCTTGTTTTGATTAACTAAGATTAAGGGATAACAAGGCTATTAGAGCTTGTTAATAGCCTTGAGATAAGGGCTAGAACCACAATTGAATAGGGCATTAACAATAGTTGCATCAATGGTCTAAGACCAAGGGGAAGCATGATCAAGGGTGGCTTGTTTTACTATTTAAAAACCAAAAACTAAAACAAATCTCTTTATTTGTCTTTGTTTATTCAGGTGTTAGTTGTTATTTCATTAAATTCCCCCCACTTCTTTATTGTTTTCTAGTTTATTTACATTATATTTCTTGATCATAATAGCTTAATACATAAAGTAAAATTGTTCGACCGTTCCTCGTGGGATCGACCCTTACTTGTCACTCTACTAGTTAGAGTTGTAAGCTAAGGTTAAGTGTATATTTCTATACATTAATTTGGTAGTAAGAAACGACGCTACCAAATTTTGGCGCCGTTGCCGAGGAACGGTTTAAAACGATTTTGTTTTATGTGTTAAGCATTAGTTTTATTTACATAGCTAGTTGTTTGTTTTGTTTATTTAAAGAGCATCCGTCGAGCCAACGACGTTAAACAAAGGCGCTTGTCGGGAGGCAACCCGACGTTTATTGCTTTTCGTATATTCAATTTCGTAGTTTAGGTTGTTTACTTATATTTAGATATTATCTTATTATTTTCTTTTAGAGTGCAGAGACTATGATGATGAGGAACCGACCAATCCTTGAAATTGAAGGAGATAGCAACAAATGGGATTGAAGAAGGCCAAAAATCACTGTGAGTTAGGACACCAATTCTTACCCTTTCTTCCTCAGAAACTTTGGTTTTTAACCAAGTTTGGGGAAGTCTTGGTAGGTGTACGTATTGGCAACCCAAGAGTTTAACTTCCCGTATGCTACTCTATTGTCCTTTGGATTTATTAGACTTGAAATGGTTTGGTATCTTTGTATGGATTAGTCTGTTGCATTTTTAATAAACTGTAAAGTGATGACATGGTTAAATTCGGTGAGCACCAAATTGTACTCCTCTTTTCCTCAAACTTAGTTTGCAACTAAGTTTGGGGAGGGGGTGGATTCGTACAAATTGGTAGCTCGAGAAAGCAATTGGATGAGTTTAGGAAAGAAAAATGTGGCATTGATTAATGATGAAAATTTTGACAAATATTTTTGAAAGAAGCACATGGCAGAGTATGATAGACTTGTTGAAACAAAATTGAACATACACTCAAAACTTTTGATCAAAATTGTAGCCGAGTGAGTTTTTGAGCCTTAGAAGATACTTCCATCTTTGGAGTAATTTAAACTTTCTTTCGGTGTGAAATTCATTGAGTGCATTTAGTTGTCTCTAGAACTTGCCATAATTATCTATTTTGCATGTGTCGGTGCATTGTGTGACATTGAAAATGATCTTAGGCAATTCTTGACTTGAGCCTATTTTCAAGCTTGAAAATACTTCCTTTGTACCAAATTTGATATTGTCTCTAATTGAGCCCCTTGAGCTTTTAGCCTCTTGTTTGACAGCCCAACTCTACAAGCCAAGTACCTTTCGATTTAGCCTTTGACCTTAATTGGACTATTTGAGTATGAGGGAGGCGGTTGGAAGGTAGTCGGGTAAATTTGGGATTGAAAGGGTGAACTATTAGGAATATTGAAGGGTGGAAGGAATTGAAACAATAGGCAAAGAATCGAGAATACTAGTTCTCTCCAATGTTTGTTTATATTTGTTAAAAAAAAAAAAAGAAGAAGAAAAAAGAAGAGAAAAATCGAAAAAATCAGAAAAGGTTAATAATATTACATGATGTGTTATTTGTGCCTTCTTTTAGATACAATTTATTGTCTATTTCTCAATTAACTAAGGCTAATAAACTGCAAGTAGTGTTTTTTTATTCTGCTTGTGACATACAGGACTAGAAGAATAGCAAATTGATCACTCAAGGCAGCTTATCTAGCAATTTGTATTTACTTCATTCTGATTGTACTCATTCTTTGTATAAAGCTGTCATTCCTTCTTTTCCTGTATGCAATATTACTACTAGTAAAACTCTAGATTTTTGGCAACAAGCCTTAGGTCATGCTTCACCCACAACATTGTCTCAGATTCCTTTCTTAGATAATCTTTGTACTAAAAACTGACATCACACTACTTAAGAAATGTGATGCTTGCTTTAAAGGGAAACATCATAGACTTTCTTTTCCATCTTGTTCTATTCAAACTACTGTTATATTCAATTGTTGCATATTGATGTTTGGGGGCCTTGTAGAAAACCTAGTCTAAATAATACACCCTATTTTTAGCCATTGTTGATGATCATAGTAGGTGTACATGGGTTTATTTGATGAGTAATAAGAGTCGAGTTCCTGAAATTCTTAAGGATTTCATTATAATGGTACAAAATCAGTTTGCTAAATCAGTTAAGAAATCATATCTGATAATGGGCTTGAATTGGTTAGTTTAGAATGCAAGTCTATGTTTGCTTCCTTTGGCATATTGCATCAAACATCCCGTGCTTATACACCTTAACGAAATGGGGTTGTTGAGAGGAAGCACATGCATCTATTAGAAATAGCAAGAGCTATCATGTTTCAAGCTTCAATGCCTCTTTATTTTTGGTCATATTCGGTTCTGATGGTAGCATATATAATCAATAGATTACCCACTTCCGTTCTTTCTTGGAAAACTCCTCACAACATTGTGTATGGCACTAACCCTAATTATAATCTGTTGCATCCTTTTAGATGTTTATCATATGTTGTTAACATATTGCCAAACAAGACTAAATTTACAAAACGGTCACACAAATGTGTTTTTTTAGGAGTTGTCACTGGAAAGAAAGGGTTTCTTCTAAATGATGTTGAAATTGCCAATATACTAACATCAAGGGATGCTCAAATTTTTGATGATATTTTTCCTTTTTCAATTCATAATAGTACTTCTAATCATCAGTTATCGTCTTTACCTTCTGCGAGTAATTTGAAAACAACTAGCAATATTGCTTCAGCTCTCCTACAAGCTGAAATAGAGTTAGGCAAGAGGCATGAGAGCAAAGAAGCAACCATCCTATTTGCAAGATTTCTGTTGTAATGAAGCTTCTGATGTATTGTTTGGTGACGCAAAACTACATAAATCTGTTGCTTTAGGTAACCCATATCCTCTACTTACTTACCCTTTTATGCAGTCTACTAGTTTTAGTACTCCATATCAGGAATTTCTTGCTAATGTATATACTATTAAAGAGCCAACTAGCTATACACAATCTTGTAAAATTAACGAATGGGTAGATGCTATGGATGTTGAACTACAAGCACTTGAAAATAATAATACTTGGGTTTTAACAGACTTGCCTAAAGATAAAAATGCCAAAGGTAGTAAGTGGGTATATAAAATCAAATTAAACCCAGCTGGTTTAGTGGAGAGATATAAAGCTAGGTTGGTAGCTAAAAGATACACACAAGTGTATAGGGAGGATTACACTGACAGCTTAAGCCCTGTAGCAAAAATGGTCACTAGAAGTATACATGAAACCACCTCAAAACTATAACAAGACAAAACCTGGTCAAGTTTGTAAATTAGAAAGAAGTTTATATGGATTGAAACAAGTCTTGAGAATATGAAATTCTGAATTTTCAAAAAGGTTCTTGATTTTGGTTTTACTCAATCTGCCTCTATTCATTGTCTATAAATGGTGAATTTATTTCTTTATTAGTATATGTGGATAATGTTTTAGTGACTGGATCTAGTGGTACTTTGATTGATGAGTTGAAGGCTTACTTACATCGTTTATTTACTATAAAAGACTTGGGCTTTGCAAAATACTTTCTTGGCATAGAAATTGCTCGAAGTAATAAGGGCACTTACTTATGTCAAAGAAAGTACATGCTTTGATATATGAAATGATACTGGATTGACAAGATGTAAGCCTACTTCTGTCCTACTTCCAACATGACTCATTTTTAGTTCCACCCATGGTGAATTTATGGATGACCCTGAGAAATACAGAAGACTAATAGGTCATTTGTTATACTTAGCTTTTGCACGGCCTAATATCACCTATGATGTTCAACAACTTAGTCAATTTGTTAACAAACCTACTAAAGATCATTGGACAACTGCATTACATATAGTTAGATACTTAAAGTTGTCCTAGTCTTAGATTGCTTTACTCTACTTCTACTGTCTTGTTTCCTAGAGCCTTCTGTGATGCAGACTGGGCTTCCTGTAAAGACACAAGACGATCTGTCATAGGCTACTGCATATTTCTTGGAAACTCACTGGTCTCATGGAAAACAAAGAAACAGACGATAGTCTCAAAGTTATCTGCAAAAGCTGAAGACAGATCGCTCGGAGCTACACTCACAAAGTCGGTCAACATTTATTGTGAAAATCAAGCCGCCATTCATATAACAGAAAATCTAATATCCACGAACGAACAAAACACATCGAGATATATTGCCACGTTGTCGGGACAAATACAAAGAAGGCCTAATTGATTTACAACACATTCAATCCAAAGAGCAATTAGCTGATTCTTTTACCAAGATCTTAGGACCCTCGCAATTTTAATATCTCATGTCCAAGTTCGGACTGTTTAATATCGAAACTAGTCCAACTCGGGGGGAGGGGTGCTGAGATATAGATATAAAGTAGTATTTTGTATTTATATTTAATAATCAACTTAAGTTAGTTAAGCATAGTGGTTAAGTTGTTAAGCAGTTACTCTATTAAAAAGGGAGTAAAACCCCTTACCTAAACCATTCGAATATTTTCAGTTTATGAGATCAGAATTCCTTCCACTTTACTTCTCTCTCTCTCTACTTTCTTAGCTGTTCTTCCATGGCCACTCAAATTAGAAGATAGTAATGCTTCTTTCAGGCTTGATTCAATGCTCCGCGAAATGTGCGGGACTATGTTATCTTTTGATACACCACACCATGCTCAATTCCGCTGTGCAAATAATTGAAGTGCCGCAAATCACAAAATTCTGACAAACATAAACCACAACCAGTATATCCGGTTAGTGATTCTCATTTTATTAATTGTGAATTGACTGATGATACTCATAGCTGGGTGGTCTCGTACCCAAAAACTCATTTGTGGGCGGTCTCATGCCCTGGTACCAGTCCTAAATATAATAAAATAATAATTTTGTTTTAAATTTTTTCTTTGCATAATACAAAATATGCTTATATATTCTCGAATTCTACTAATATATCATTTACTAAATATAATGAAAACTACTTAGGGCCCAGACTTGGTACCATTGCGCGCAACTAAAAGTTGATAGGGCGGTCTCGTACCCTGGTACCAGTCCTTAAATATAAAATATTGAAAATGCATAAAAATGCTTTACTTGTATAAAAACTTTACTTTCCATTAGACAAGCTGGACTACAATCTCATACACAATACTCCTAACAACTTCAGTCTCACATATACATAACCTCAAAATAGCATTACAAAACTTTATTATCTAAACCATATAAAACAATTCGAGTACAATTCACATAATAAGTCCAAATAATGAAATAAATAAATCAAGTTACCTTCACATAATAGGCACAATAATAAACTTAAACTACTTATCACTCAATAGATACAAATTTCACATAATAGGCACAATAATAAAACTCAACAACTTTCACATAATAGTTACAAATAATTTCAAGTAAACTCCACACAATTGATATTGATAATAGAATCGAGTCAAGCAAACTTGACATAATAGATACAAATAATCTCAAGTAAACTTTACATAACAAACATGTATAATATTTCAAACTACTCATATTGCAGGTAAGAGATGTAGTTACCTCAAGTCCATATTCCATAGTCTTACAATACCTCAAAATCCTTGATGTGTTCTATGCTCCCTCATCATATAGAATTGAGTGAATATAACAGAAAATTAAGTTATCTGAGCCAGTCAATACTCCTGAAATTGCAATACCTCACTTAAACTTAGCCTAACTATTCAATGTCCTGATTCTGAAACTTCATATCAATTATTATACCCTTAATTAATTGATTTCTGCTTATTAATGACATACCACTATATCAAGGTTCAAATCTATTTCCAATATAATAAATTTTGTATAACTAACTAAAACAATAATAAGTTAAAGAAAACTTAGAACTTAATTTCCCCTTATACATATCTGTACATATTTATATGTAAATCATACTTCAATCTAAGATTCTAATGCATTCATGATTATGAGAATTTCAAAGTTTCTACAATTATTTTATAAAGGACATGAAATGATTTCCATTTCATAGAAATTCATCTAACCTAACAAAATTTATATATCAACTAATACTGCAAGTAGCCGAAAAAATTATATTTCATTATTCACTTAATTAACGAACCGATTGCTAATCAAATAAGAAAACATACTTGTATACTACTTGAATTTTGGTAGAATTGATTTCAATTTGTTTTCTATTCGATTTCTTTCCAGATGAGAAGACACCGTATATATACGCTATACTTTTTTTTTTCTTTCTTTCTCTACGGCTATTCTCCAATGAACCCTAATCTTGATACATCATCTTTTTTATACATACTAATTAATAGGGGTATTTCCGTTACTAGCTCCAATTCCACATCTCAAGTGGATCCCTAATTTATTACAACTACTAACTCCTTTATTTTGGGATGAAAAATAATTAGCATAGGCCAACTAATGGGCCATGTTCAATAACTTTAGAGCAAATATATTATCTTGGAAATAAATCATAACTAGTTTGAGCCCGAATATTTAAAAACAATAGACTTAACTCAAATAATAAATTATAATAAGCATCATATTTTGGTAGCATGCAATATAAACTCAAGGATCACAAAAATCACAATGGTGCATCATAAAATCATGACAATTCAAATGCAGGTCTAGTAATCATCTTAAAGAAAATTTGGGGTGTTACAATCCCCATATCTTATAAAAGTTTCGTCCTCGAAACTTAGAATAACTCTTGGTATTCATATCTCATAGCTCATGCTCTAACTTCCACATGCTTTGTGAATAAACATTTTGGGCTAAATAAAATACTTCTCCCATGACTAAACCTTGGACCCAAAAATTAAATAGTAAAATAAGTTATATATGTAATGAGCTTATGATATGAGCCATATGAATTGCAATATATTCTCCTTTTTTTTTTTTTTTTTTTGGCCATAGCACAATTCTTAACCGCAACCCCATTGCACAATCATGTGTACTGCCCTACCAAGCCAACAAATATCACACGCCTCACACGAGCACAGGTTGCTGCAGTTAACGACCCAGTGCCATCGGAAAAATGTCGGTATTACAGTAGCAGTGACAATATGAAGTCGTAGAAGTTTTGGTAGAAAGTTCTTACCAAAATTTAAAATACACATTAGCTAATATATTACAGTAGCAGTGACAATATTTAGTTATTTAGCTCACCAATAAATTTAAATAATTGATTCATAACTATCATCCCCTTTTTAAAGATGGGTCATTAGAAGCTTGAACTATAATCATCCAAAAATCAATTACATCCTGTGTTTATTTCCCACTAGAATATCTAACCCACTCATGCATGCATAAGGTAAGTCCCAAGTAGAAAGACTATTGAAGATATAGTTTATAATTCACTAAAATGTATTGATCATCATTCCTAATTCCTAAATCACGTACATGGCATATTAATGAATCTTGATTATGTGAATTACTCAAAAATCGAAATTCTTGAATAATAAACTCATTACTTCCAATAATATAATTTTCGTTGGCATCATTTAAGTTATAACATGAATACAAATAACATCGATGTACAAATGTTATAATTCTTTCACCTTAACATCACATACAAAATACTTAGAAGTCAAATAATCCTTTATAGAAATCAACAAGAAACACATGCATTCTTACTTGGAAGGTTGCAAGATTGATGCTTTCTGGTAGTATGATGGATCAACGAAAATTGGCTCTAATACCATTTGTAACGTCCCTCTTTAGTGGGATGTTACTTATACTCAATGAGACTAACTTTTGACAATTTATTCCAAGAAACTATCAGAAAAAGAGTCTCTATAGATTTTTTAATTTTTTTTAAAAAATAAACTGTACTAATAACAACAATCTTTGAAATTTTCTTTTTATAACTTGCTTCAATAATAATCATGAAAATACCATTTAGGCACTAGGAATGTGCATCTATTCATTTAAAGGACATATTTACATTTGAAAAGTAAGTTTTCTGCTATAAGACTTGTAATAAACTTTAACTCATTTTAAAACTTAGGAGGATAATTTAACCAAATCTAACTAAAAATAATACTAAAAAAATACAAAGTGTGATTTTTTTTTTTTTTTTTAACTCTTTCATGAAGAACTTAACTTGAAATACTTTCAAAGATCTTATCCAATTCGGAGGCTCTGCCGCCACTACCATTTCCACACCGACCTTGCTCCCTCCTAGCTCTTGCCCTTATCTGCAATAAGATGTAAATAACTATAAGCTAATGCTTAGTAAGTACATCACCTATCTCAAAAAACATTTATTTTTAAAACTCAAGTACTTAAAAATATCACTTTATAAACAAATACAGTTTTACAATAAAACTCAATTAAAATACTTCGAAATAATCTAATAAAGGAAAAAACTCATATACTATATAATAAAAACTATTGTGGCCTCGGACATGGTACCGACGTGCGCAACTCCATTAAGACCCAGGGTAGCTACCCACTGTATCCTAATGGAGCAACTAAAAACTCATAGGGCGGTCTTGTGCCCTTACTCATAAAACTCATAGGGCGGTCTTGAGTCCTTACTCTTAAAACTTATAGGGCCTCGGCCCCTTACTCTAAACTCATAGGGCCTCGCGCCCTTGCTCATAAAACTCATAGAGCCTCGCACCCTTACTCATGTTGGGTGGTCTGGTACCCAAAAACTCATTTGTGGGCGGTCTCGTGCCTGGTACCAGTCCTATAAATATAATAAAATAATAAAATTTTCTCAAAACTTTTTCTTTGCATGATACAAAATTTGCTTGTATCTTCTCGAATTCTACTAATATCTCATTTACTAAGTATAATGAAAACTACTTAGGGCCTGGACTTGGTGCCAATGCTCGCAACTAAAAATTGATAGCGGTCTCGTGCCCCGGTACTAGTCCTTACATATAAAATACTAAAAATGCATAAAAATACTTTACTTGTATAAAAACTTTACTTTCCATTAGACAAACTGGACTACAATCTCATTCACAATAATCATAACAACTTCAGGCTCACATATACATAACCTCAAAATAGCATTATAAAACTTTATTATCTAAACCATATAAAACAACTCGAATACACTTCACATAATAAGTCCAAATAATGAAGTAAATCAATCAAGTTAACTTCACATAATAGGCACAATAATAAACTAACTGCTTATCACTCAATAGATACAAATTTCACATAATAGACACAATAATAAAACTCAACAACTTTCACATAATAGTTACAAATAATTTCAAGTAAACTTCACATAATTGACACAAATAATAGAATCGAGCTCAAGCAAACTTGACATAATAGATACAAATAATCTCAAGTAAACTTTACATAACAGACACATATAATAATTCAAACTATTCATATTGCAGGTGAGAGATGCACTTACCTCAAGTCCATAATCCATAATCTTACAATACCTCAAAATCCTTGATGTGTTCTATGCTCCCTCAAATAAATCTTAATCATATAGAATTGAATGAATATAACAGAAAATTAACTTATCTGAGCCAGTCAATACTCCTAAAATTGCAACACCTCACTTAAACTTAGCCTAACTATTCAATGTCCAGATTCTGAAACTTCATATCAATTATTATACCCTTAATTAATTGATTTCTGCTTATCAATGACATACCACTGTATCAAGGTTCAAATCTATTTCCAATATAATAAATTTTATATAACTAAATGAAACAATATTAAGTCAAAGAAAACTTTGAACTTAATTTCCTCTTATACATATCTGTACATATTTATATGTAAATCAAACTTCAATCTAAGATTCTAATGCATTCATGATTATGAGAATTTCAAAGTTTCTACAACTATTTTGTAAAGGATAAGTTTATAAGAAATAATTTCCATTTCATACAAATTCATCTAACCTAACAAAATTTACATATCAACTAATGCTGCAATTGGTCAAACAAATTCTATTTCATTATTCACTTAATTAACGAACCAATTGCTAATCAAATAAGAAAACATATCTGCATACTACTATAATTTTGGTAGAATTGATTTCAATTTGTTTTCTATTCGTTTTGTTTCCGGATAAGAAGACACCATATACATACGCTATACTTTTTTCTTTCTTTCTTTCTCTGTAGTTATTCTCTAATGAACCCTAATCTTGATACATCATCCTTTTTATACATAATTATTAATAGGGGTATTTCTGCTACTAGCTCCAATTCCACATCTCAAGTGGATCCCTAATTTATTACAACTACTAGCTCCTTTATTTTGGGCTGAAAAATAATTAGCATAGGCCAAATAATGGGCCATTTTCAATAACTTTAAACCAAATATATATTATCTTGGAAATAAATCATAACTAGTTTGAGCCCGAATATTTAAAAGCAATAGGGTTTTAGGCTTAACTCAAATAATAAATTATAATAAGCATCATATTTTGGTAGCATGCAACATAAACCCAAGGATCACAATAATCATAATGGTGCATCATAAAATCATGACAACTCAAATGCAGGTCTAATAATCTCTTTAAGAAAACTTGGGGTGTTACAGGAGCAAGGTGGAATCACTGCAAGATTCACCCTTCTGATGAATGGTGGCTGATGGAAGATCTAACACTAGAAGTGCAATTGCCTATAGAAACTTCGAACATATCATGTATAATTTTTGGTGGAGGTACACTGAGAAAGATCCGAACAGATACAGGAAGAGTAAGGATCTAGAGATGAAGATGGACCAAGAGGAAGAGAAAAAAAGGATGCTAAGCAGCAGTTTATTAAACATCACTGGTGAAAATGATCATCTGCTGCTAGGTAAAAAGTATTTACACCTCTTTATGCTCTTGATGTAAGATTGTTTTTATTTGGCATGTATTCACTGAAAAATGTAAGATAGAATATCTAATGAAACATTTACTAATTTTGCCAAATGATTATAACTTGTATTCTTACATCATACCTACTGCATATATGTATCGTTTGATGAATAGTTGTTTTTGGATTAACAGTTTGCTGTTGTGTAACTTTAAGTATTTTATTGCTTAAGAGTTTTGACATCATCAAAAAGGGGGAAAATGTTAGGAAATTTATGTTTAGTTTTGATGATGAAAAAATCTCTAATTGTAAGGTAGAAACTAGTGCCGCCACGAATTATGTATTTTTTTGTAATAGACAAGAGCTAGTACTACTTAGGCTAACTCACAACAAGCACACAACAAGAACATCAAGGTTACATGCAGTAAGGAAGTCCAAGGAAGCAGTAAGAAAAGAGAAATTGCAGCAAGTGCACAGTTTGGTTGCTTATGCCAATCTATCATACAACATTGCTTGCAGCAAGGAAGGTACACCCAGCAAGCAAGCAACAACTATGTCATAAGTGTCAAGGTCAAAGTCAAAATTCAGGGGATCGATTTAAAAAAATAGCCAGTAGAAACAAGGTTCAAACCTTATTCTGACTATACAATTATGTGGGGACACATTACCTGACATAAATCAAAAGCAACACTAGACATTGACAACAAGCCGCAACCACTCTTATTAAAACTCTACAGAAAGGACAAACAACTCTAAATTCGTTCAAGGAGCATTAAATGTCAATGGGATTATTTTCTCACTCTTCAACTAGAAGATATCTCAACTGCTATAAATAGAAGTAGATGGAGGACGAAGCAAAGGTTAACAAAATATCGAGATATTGAAATTACTTCGCATAAAGCACTCAAGCATCCTATTCAAACTTCAATGCATACAACACCTCTGATATCTTTCAAGTGCTTTGTGCAAAGTAAATAAGAGCAAACAACAAGTAGCAAGGGCATTCAAGTGAAGATTCAAACAGCAACTGGATTATCAAGTCAAGCTAGCTCTCAAGCTTTTCCATGGTCCTAATCCTTCTCGACCAGGAAGCCTGCCCACATTTCAACTGATATTCAAGTTTAGTGGTAGCTATCGAAATTGAAGAAAAACTTTCATTGACCAATCTCACGAGCGGTTTATTGAACAGGGAGTCTTCGTTTGAATCCGAGATTCAAAGTAGACTAGGTGTTCTGAGGAACGTGTGTATAATGAAGGAGTAGCCTTTTGAGGATAGCCAAAAGCTACTGTAAAGAGATAAGTTGGACTTAGACTTCGGCATAGCTAAGTTTATACTGTATAAACAACTTAGTGCATTTCTCATGTGCGAGGGAAGAGTGAACGTAGAAAGATTACCCCACCTTCGAACCACTATAAACTTTGTGTCTTATTTATATTGCTTTTACTTACTGTTGCTGGCATACTACATACATACAACATTGATTTGTAAGAAAATAGATTTGCATAATATTTCGCTACATAAAACTCTGCTTGAGCATTGCTTACTATAAGTAACCTACACTACAAGAAAAATGCTTTTAGACAACGGTTTTTAGCCGTTGTGTATGACAGAACCGAAGTGTTGTTGAATCCAATGTAATTTTTTACAGCAGTAAACGGCAACGGTTTTAAACCATTGTATTTTCAATATAGACAACAGTTATACGACGTTTTGTAACCGTTGTTTTTCATAGAAATGACAACAATGTAGACAACGATTTTGAACCGTTGTATTTGCGAACAACGACGGTCCTGCATCACTTTACAACGGTTGTCTTTTAGCTAGACAACAACGTTCTAACAACGGTTTATAGCATTGTGTTTCTCTTTATATACGACGCCCAAAAACCATTGTCTTCCCATATAACAACAACAGTTATAAACCGTTGTTATCATAGTAGTAAAAAATAATAGTGGACTTAATAACACTTATACTTAATGAAAGAAAACATTTTAAATCCGTTGTCTTTTACAACCATAGACATCGGGTATTTTCGTTGTCTATTACCTTTTTCAGATGATTTTCACCCTTAGACAACAATTTATATCCGTTGTATTTAAATTTAGAGAACAAAGTGTGTGTTGTCTTTCAAAATTTTATACATTGTATTGTTTGTTGCTCCTTAACGACTGTGTTTACATTATGAAAAATAAACTAATCTTACTTTATTTTTTGTACAATTAATTACAACATTACAAGCCATGGTTAAGAAAAAACAACACATATCTTAAAGAAACTTATAAAATCAAATCCATAAACAATTGAACCAAAATACTATGTCCATAATAATATTTGTCCATGCAATACCATCTTAAAATTGAAAGTGTGCATTCATAATCCAGATTTGACAAATAGGTAAAAGTTATAATAAAATACTACCCATAAACCAACTACAACTTTGACTTGAAAAACACATCTACAACTCCACAAGCTGTAAGTACAATCTGAGAAAATAAAAAATATGACTTAATAGGATTCTATAAACAACCATTTCGTATAGCGATATTCATATTTATCAACACAAAATGAAAAGATGTAAATTTATACCTTATCTATTAAAAATATGCTCTTGAATGCATTCTGCCCATTCGGTGAGCACTACATCAATATCAGCTGGAGAATAGTCTTCGGTATGTGCAAATTGTGAGACAAACAAAATTATTTAGGAAAAAATAACTATCAAACAAATGAGAATTTTGAAATAGGTAGAGTTTATTACGATTGAACGAAGCGATGTCATGTCTGTTGTTTCTTTTTCATCAATTATTTGTCGCATATATTCACATTACAAAAAACCCACATTGCTTATCAAGCTACATTAGAATCATGGGGATTAATGAAAAAGAAATAATTGGATATATAGTCACAAGTTATAAATCTTACCTCCTTAAGTACTTCCCAAGTGGGCTGCTTTCTCCCTCTTTTTTTTTTTTTTTTTTTTTTTTTTTTTTTTTTGTTTTTTTCTGTTTTCCATATCAAACATTCTCATGGTCCTTCGTTCATAAAGAAAAAAAAGATAATCATAGAAGGCAAATAAAAGACTTTCAATCCCAAGAAAACTTGATTATTACTTAAAAGTCCACAACATTTTTCCAAGTCTCATCACTCAATCGTTGACTAAGGGGATCCAACAAATACACGATCTCCTTATGGGGGTTGATGACGGTAAAAAAAACAATGACCCCTATACAAATTCAATAGTTAAAGCATAATAACAAAATTAATAGTTGAGAGCAATAATAATAAGGGTTAATTACAGAATGCAGCCTGTACTTTCAATAATTTTTCACTTTGCAACCTAAAGTAAATATTTTCGATCACAACCTGTATAATGCGGGATTTTACTTTTGTAACCTCCGACTATATATTCCGGCATGTTTAGACCATGTCCTCAACACATGCCAAGAAGGCCCAATAAAATGGCGACACATGGCAATCTTATTTAAATTTTTTTTTAAATAATATGAAAATGATTTAAACTCTAAATAATTTTATATAACATATAAGAAATATAAAAAAGTTAGAAAATAAATATAAATTCACAAAATTATTATAAAATTTAAAAATTCATTTAATTTTAGAAAATTAAAAAATGGATTTAAATTTCAGAAAATTAAAAAAAATCAGAAAATTGTTACAAAAAATAAAAAAAATTCAAAAATTTTTTTTGTTAGAAAATAAAAAATTTATTTTTGAAAATTATTTAAAATTTTTCATTGAAAATTTCAGAAAATTAAAAAAAATCTGAAACTTATTTAAAAAATATAAAATAATTCAGAAAATAAATGAAAAAAATTAGATAATTAAAAATTCATTTCTGAAATTTATTTTAAAAAATTTAAAATTCATTTGAAAATTTCAGAAAATCAAAAACTTATTTTGAAAATTCTAATATTCATTTAAAATTAAAAAAAAAACTGAAAAATAAATTATGAGAATTATTTAAAAAATTCTAATAATCATTTAAATATCCTAAACATTTTACTAATTTTTTACAATTTTATTTTTATTTCGAAAATCTATAATTAATTTTTAATTTTTAATTTCCTGAATATATATTTTTATATGAATTTTTAAAATAATTCTCAGATTTTTAATTTTTAAATTTCCTTGATTTTAAATAAATTTTTAGAATAACTTTCTAATTTTTTTAACTTTCCGAATTTTAAATAAATTTAAAAATGTTTAAAATAATTTTTAGAAATAAATTTTTAAATTTTTAACTGTAAATGAATATTCAAAATTTTACCATAATTTTCTGAATTTTTTATTTATTTTCTGAAGTTGAAATCATTTTTACATTTATTAAGAAATTATTAAAAGTGACTATTTATTGGACTAATCAAGTTATTCCTAACTCGACTACCCCTCAATTCAATCACTCAATCTCACTCTTCAAATCTCAGCAAATAACCCCGCAAAGTGACTTCTTCACCTTTAAAAGTCCTTACAACTTAAGTGCTTTTCATTTGTTTGGGTACCACATTTTTGGGACTACTCGACTTTTCTATTCAAATCAAATCATTAAGCCTTTTTTCCGTTCCTAATCTTTCCTCAAGAATAATAAACAAACACATATACAACGAACTCTTCTTTTCCTTTTCTAATTTTTTTTACGAACTACGAGAGGCTGTTCTTCTCGGATTTTCAACTATCACTTTGCTCTTCCCTTCACCTTTTCGAATGTCCACTAGTTTTCCATTTTTTTCTCCCAAGATTTTTACCCAACTACCGTCCAATCCTCCTCCCTCTTACTCAATTAGTCGAATTAAGGCCAAAGGCTTGAATCGAAAGGTTTTTGGCTTGTAATGTAGGACTGTGAAATAATAGGCTATTAAGCTCAAATGAGCTAACTAGGGATAAATTTTGAACTTTTGGAAAAAAGGGCAACTTTTCAAGGCTCAACATAGGCTAAAAACAAGAATTGCCTAAGATGATTTCTTAAGTCATAACATATACTTGACACATTCATAATAAAGACTCAAGGTAATTTCTAAAGACTAATACATATATCCAATCAAAATTCACACCGAAAGAAATCATATTACTCCAAAAATAGGAGTACAGTTAAGCTCAAATCCTCACAAGGTTCATTTTGATCATACATTATAAGTTCAGGCTCAATTTCGTCTCAAATTACCTCTCATGCTCTACTATGTGCCAATTTTGCAAATATGTTTCTCAAAATCTCCTGATCATTAACTGCCCATCATCCATCTTTCCCTATTTTTTCTTTTCTTCTTTTAATCACTTATTACCAACTAAAGACTTGAGTTTTTTTTTCCTTCTAGACTCCAACTAATAAAACAACTAAAAACATAAAACATTAAACTAAGAACAACTAAGACCCAACATGACTAAACAAATAAACTCACACAAATAGGCTCACAGACCCAACAACTCCAATTAAACAAATAAGTGGGCACACAGACCCAATTTTTCAACCAAAGCAGCAAAAGCAAATAAATGGGCACACAGACCCAATGATCAAACTAAATACGAAGCAAACAACAGCAAATTGAACAAGCAATAAGAAACAAAAATATAGAAACAACAAAAGATAAATAATGGCCAAGACGTCCTACGGTACACCTCCTCCCCCAAACTTGAGCCAACGCATCCCACAAAGTGTCCTGCTGTTGTCTCCAAGTACGTTCCTCGTTGCTTCATTCGAGGAGGGTATTCAAGATTGCTCACTGATTATTCAACTCCGTGTTTATCATTTTCATTGTCTCTCGAACCTCTGTTCGATGTCTCTCCATGCGGGTGCCAAGTGATTCCGCCTCAGTATGCTAAAGCTGAACATCATGCTGGAGAGATGTTATGAGCCCTTCCACGTCCTTATTTAGATCGGACACGGATGCAACAACTGTTGCTGACCGCTTCTTCTTGGATGGTGTAGGGGCTCTGCTGCTTCCTTCGCTTCTTGCCTAGGCTGAAACACCTTTGAGTCCGGCAATTGGGAGTGATCAAGATGGTCCTCGAAGGATAAGGCCAAGTTGAGTGTATCAGTGGTGCTTATAATGGCCGTTTCTTCCTCGAAGGAAAGTCGAAGATATGGTCCCACATTTTGATAGACATAAGGGACCTTTCCGTCTTCTTCCATGACCACTAATTGCGTGTTCTTCAACAGCTCCCAAGTGAATTGGACTTCACCCTTAACCGGTATCATAACTTCTAAATCAATATCATCAAAGAATTCGACTGTAGGTGTGATCAACCCTCCAATCATAATGTTGTCTCTCTGCTTCTGGATGATATTCTCGAAATTCTCCATCAATAACTTAGCACTATCCACCTTATGCCCATGGAACATATTCCAAATCATTTGCACTCGACTTGTCTCATTGCACCCGTTTCTTTTCTTGCAAATAGAGTGTGGGCCAATATTTTGTAGAGGTACTGAATCACTGGTTTTCTAATCCATGAAGCTTTAGCAACTTTGGCCATGTATCTTTGAGGTTTCACAAGTGGTGGAGCAACTGTCAATAAACCCCATAATTCTTGAATGTTGAAAACTTTAAGCCGTATATCTGATCCAGCTGGGCGTATATCAGTGTATGTCGTTTGCCCATCAGCTGGAATGTGATACTGTTCAGTTGCCGAGAATGCATTTCACTTGCCACAGTGATGGCAAATGTGCTAAAAAACTCTAGTGTGAGTCTCTTGTAGGTGAGCTTGGCTTGCATAAATTTGAGCAAGCCTCTCGCTATAAGCATATCTCTGATATTATCGTGAATGCCCATAGCCTAGGTTAGCTCATCATTGCTAAACCTGGTTACCAACCGGGCATTGGCGAAACTAATCAAATCGAGCCTTGTGCTCTTCCCTCTCTAGTGTGAACCCAAATAACGTTCGGCTATCATTTGGATTCTGTGCTACCACATCTTCAACCATTGGTTGCTTTCCCTTACTACAACTGGAACTTGCTTTTTTTGGAGCCATTTTAGTGAACCTACAGACACTCAATCCAAAATAACAATCAACAACCAATAGAGTTCAATAAGTTAAAATTATCTTCTAACAATCAATTATTTCTAGTCAAACGAAGATTTGTTCCTAGTCCTAATTGATTCTCTAAGTTACTTCAATCCTATTTACTAACTTAATCACATTCTAGAAACAACTTAGCCAAATTGCTCAATTTTTACCCCGTAAGTTGTGCTTAACCTCTAATTTCTTCAATTTAACCCAATTTATGGTGAAATTTGAATCATACAAACATAAAGCATGCAAAACAAACTCTATTCATCATCGTATCACACATATAAACACAAAAAGGATACCAAAATCAAGGAAAAACTTGTTTCTAATCTTGCCCATAACATGCTCGATAAAAGTCTTCAATGAACATAACATGTTATTTTCTATATTGTTGATATTCAACCATTCCAAACAACATAAACACACAATTTCAAGTTCAGTTATCACCAACAATGTCAACATTGTATAACCCAATCGATTCTATCTCAAAATATACACTACAAGTGCCAACACTATTCAACATATGAACATGCACTCTTCAAACTCGAGAATCAACAAACTTCAATGATAAATAAGCATAAATAATTAATTACAGCAAATAAAAGTTTAGGTTAGCGTTACTTACCGAATAAATTTTGTGGAAAAGTCGAAACTTGGAAGTGCCTGAAGTTCGTCCGAATGGGTCCGTTCAATCCGAAATTTTATGGTGAAATTGATGAATCCTTGGAGTGTGCTTGTGTTTGTGGGTGTTTTTGTGTGATTTAATGATGTTTTATGCTAAAAATTGGATGTGTGAGTGTGTGGGTTTGTGTTTCGCGTGCAAGAGGAAAAGAGTACAAAGTGGGGCAAATCCTTGGATATTAGCGATTTTAAACCTGCTGTGATGTATCGCGGTCGTGATGGTTTGAACCTAAAATTTGGATTTTTTGGGCCAACTTTGTCTCGGTCGTGAGAAGTGTGTTTCGCGGTCGTGACAAGCAGTCAGTTTCAAACTCCTTATCCAGACCAGTTTTATCGCGGCCGCAAGAAGTGTTTCTTGCGATCACGATGAGTCATCATTGTGTTTTCTTATCTGGGCCATGCCCTTGTTTGGCCCAAACTTATTTTCCTCCTTCTTTCGACCCCCATTTCTTGATGTGCTTGTCCATGTTGGTTCCTAAGACATAAAAAATACTAAAAAAAAAAAAACACGTAAAACATAAAATTTAAATAATATTGATAACAACAAAATTTAAAGAAAACAGCAAACATCGGGTTGCCTCTCGACAAGCGCTAAATTTTACGTCTTCAGGCCGACAACCTTTCCCATTCTAATTTGGTTCCTTTAATCGCACTTTTCTCCTAAATACTTCTCGCATCTTGGGGTTAAGTCGTAGATGATCTTGTAACAGTTTGAGGACTGAACAACCTTCACACCCTTTTAGAGCACTAACACCTTCCACAAGATCAAGGTTAGTAGAGTCATGGTGATCAATATTACTGATAGAATCAACAAGGCAAACTTCAGGGCATCACAATCACTAGGTGAGATTAAGTTCCTACATAATATGGCATCTAAACAATGTATAGAGCTACATATTTTAATTTGATTAACTTTCTCACTGTCGTGTTGCTGGAGGGCTTTATATATAGAAAATGTGACTTTCTCCTTATCTACCATCAAACTTAATTCCCTCTTTTGGACACCTATAAGAGTCCTACCCGTTGCTAAAAATGGGCGACCTAAGATCAAGAGGACTTCCTTGTCTTCTATCATGTCTAGGACTACAAAATCAGTGGGAATTATAAATTTATCAACATTTAACAAAACAACCTCTACAATGCCCCGTGGCCAAGTCATAGAGCGATTGGCCATTTGTAGGGCGATTGTAGTGGGTTTCATCATGCCTATTCCTAGTTTTTTAAATATAGACAGAGGCATTAAGTTGACACTAGCTCCTAGATCACACAGTTCTTTATTAAAGGTTTCATCACCTATTTTGCATTTAAGAGTAAAACTACTTGGATCTTTGCGCTTCAAGGGTAGTTTCCTTTGGATCAATGCACTGTACTCTTCCGTCAGATTTACCGTCTCATACTCCTCCCACTTTCTCTTCTTTGTAGTCACCTCGAATTTCGCATAGTTTGGCATCTGCTGTAGTGCTTCAACAAACGAAATTTTAATTTGGATTCTCTTCTGTAGATCCAAAAACTTTGCGAATGGTTCATTGATCTTCTTCTTCCTTAGGACCTGTGGGAATGGAATAGGAGGAACATATTCTGGTATGTTGGCTTTGATCTCTCACCCCTTACTTGGTTTTAAGGCATCTTTTTGCCTCTTTTCTTTTCTTTGTGCCCTTATTTCTTCCTCTAAATGCTCTTTCTCCACTACCTTCTCTTTATCAACCGGCAGCTTCGGACCCTCATACTCAATGCCACTCCTCAACTGAATCGCTTGACATTGTGCTCTTAGATTTACCACTGTGTCACTCGAGAATTGCCCTCGCTTATGCTGAGCTCCAACAATCTTTATTAGCTGACTCATGTTGGTAGAAATTTCATTGATGCTATTCTCAAGTCGCTTGATGTCTGCTCCCTGGCCAGTCATGTTCATGTTTAGCTTAATAAATTTTCCGTCCATCTTTCTCCCCAATTGAACTAGTTTTTCATCGTACTTAGTGAACTGTGACTGCACTATCTCCTCTTATGTCGGCTTATTGCCATCATGGATCATTCTATTCATGACGGCAAATCCTGGTGGCGGATTGAGTGAATTCTTTGTATTGCCATAGGAGAAGTTCTTGTGATTCTGGTTAGGTTGGTACTGATTGTACCTCAGCTGATTATCCTGGAAGTTATTGAAGTTCCTCTAATTCACGAAATTAACATCTTTAACATCTTCCTAGCCCGATAATTGCTATGATGAGGTATCAGTGTGCTATGCTAACACCAGACTAGTTAGTAGACTTACTTGGTTTGTCAGAGCAGATAACTGAAAAGTAAGATTATCACTCGGCTCGACTTCTACAATGCTACCCACTCTTCTTGGCTGATTCCTTTCATTCGGCTGATAGCTGGTTTTGACCATCACATCCTAGATAGAGAATGCAGATCTCACATTCTTCTCCATCAGACTACCTCTTACGGCAACATCCATATGATCACGCGCTGGAGCAAGAAAACTATTATAAAATTTGCACACTTGTTGCTTCTTCGAAAACCCAAGTTGGGGACAACTCCGGATAAGATCACAGAATCGTTCCTAAGCTTCACCGAATGGTTCTTGATCTATTTGCTTAAACTGATTAATTTTATTTTGTAGATAATAACATTTTTCTCGGTGGAAAGTACTTCAAAAGAAATCTTGTGCTCAAGTCTCTCCATTCTGTGATATCATCTAATGAATTTTACTAATGGAGTGCTTTGTCCTTCAGTGAGAACGGGAACAACCTCATTTTTACTTGCTCGTGTGCCATATGATTCATCTTGATTATTTCAGCCAACCTACGGAACTTATTCAGATGCACATTTGGGTCTTTCAGTGTGATGCCACCAAACTGGTTCTGCTGCACAATATTTATCAGCGTTGGCTTCAACTTGAAGCTATTGGTATTTAATGGGGTGGTTGCACTCGTGCAACTGGCTGATTTGGCATGGGTCGAAGACAATCACTTATAGGTGTGAAGTCCTCATCTACATCATCTTGTACAATCTAAGCTTGTCTCTGTTGCTGTGGTGGCTGTTGCTGCTGCAGTTTTGTTACTCTGTCATCCGGATGGGCCAAGGCCCCTAATATCCGATTGAGTACATCCTCTTGGCTCGAATTATGTGGAGCGTTCTCCATCTCTAATGTGGGATTTCTTCTAGTTCGATATCTTCGAGCTGTTGCCTCAATCTCAGTTGCGAAAGGAACAAGTTGTTATTTCCCTTTTGACCTAGTTTGCATGCAAAACTTGAAAACACCAAAAAAATTAAAATAAAAAAATACCACGTAACACAAAAATAAATAAAATGAAAGTAAAGAAGAAAAATTAAACTGCAATAAAATAAAATCTAGTCTAGTGTCCTCCTATTACTCAGGAAAAAAACTAAGGCGCTAAACCTATTCCGCGGCAACGGCGCCAGAAACTTGACAGACTCTAATCCTAACCCTTAATTCCACAAGTCTACGGGTGTAGGAATATATAGTGGAAGTCAAGGTCCATCTACAGAGAATAAGTTTAGGTAGTTCGATACCCTAATTATCTACGATTATCCTAACTAGACACTAGAAATTGGGAAAGATTGATTAATACTAAACTATATTGCATATAAACTATTAAATGAATTAATTAACAAGAATTGATTTCCAATCAAAGAGAATGTATCCTTGGGCGTTGATTTCAGGAATTACGCTAATGAATGATTAATCTCTAAATTATAAACCTTTAAACAAGTTTTAATATCTATTAGGCGCACTTAATTAACTTAGCCCTTCTCTCGAAGCGACTAAATCGTAGATTGATTAGAATAATTACTCTCTCGAGGCATATTAATCCTAACAACTCCTAAAAGCCCCTTAACCTCTGCCTACGCAGTCATAGACTAATGCACTATACATCGTACGTCTATTAAAAACTCTCTTGTCTCGAAGTGGAATTGTTAAACAATTAGACTAAGCCTAATTGATCAGATTATGTTCACTCATAAAATTAGAACAAACTTATAGATAGATAATAAGAACCTTTATAACTTAAAAATAAAATCAAACATCGTTATAAAATCCCCACTTTTTAACCCTAGGACACGAGTAATTTAGCTACTCATGCCGACTATCAAATCAAAATAATAATTCAAAGGAAACATTGTTAAGAAATCACAAAAAAATAAGAAATAGTAAAGCCTGAATAGTCGGCTCTTCGATCTTCATCACGTCTTGCTCGTCGATCCTCGCTCTCAAGCCTCGTACTTGGCAGTATGTAAAAGTATGATATGATGTTATCTCTTAAAAACTCGAGCTTGGACCTCCTTTTATAAGTTAGGGACAAATCTTGGGGTGTTTAGGCTTCAAATCCCACTTGGAATGGGAAATCTTTCAAAAATCGGATTTCTGTCGCGGCTGCGCACAATATCTCTCGCGGTTGCGACAACCTAAACCCAAAACCAGCCTAAAAACACATATTTTGTCGCAATGATAAGACATGCTTGTCACGGTAGCGATGAGTGGTCAACATCAGATCGGTTCGGGCCGGTTTCTTTCCCTTTTTAACTTGTTCCTTCGTCCGATAGCCATAAACACGACTTTTCAACCTAAAATACTTCAAAAACCTTCAAAACGAGTCAAAACACGTTAAATGGCCCAAATATAGCAAATATAAGCAACTCTCGACCAAATATACATTTAAATGTTATAAAATACGTTCCTAAATTGACCTAAATACATACCTAATTAACGTGTATCAATATCCACAATATTCGGTTTGGGCTACTCCCAACCCTCGGAAACCACAAGAACTACTCACAAGCCATACATATTGAATCAACCATCATAAAGCAACGAAATCCAAGCATTCATTAAGGGAGAAAAAGAAAAATGCAATAAATGCAAAATAAATAGAAGAGAGGGGGATAGAGTGAGAGAGAGAGAGACAACTTTGTCTTTAAGCATTAATGGTGGAAATCCTAAATAATTACACCACAGAATCTTGATTCACCAAACATCTAGCTAAATAATGAACTAATCACCCGCATATTGAAAGCCCAAGAAGGGGTTGTTCTCCAAAGTCTGAAATTCTAACACCCAACTAAGAAAGAAAATCTGGAGAGAGAAACTATTTCTAACTATGAAAAGCTTAATGTGCTGTGAAGAACAAGACCAAACAAAACACAAAACCACATAAGCAATTTTACAAGCACTTGGTGTGTACAATCAACACAATGTGGCTACATCCACGTGCTAGGAGAATCAATCCACGAAACTTGATGAACAAGAATTACACCGCATAAGATCAATTTGAGCTCATACACTTCAATGGCTCATTTCACTCTTTGATCTAACACTCTAATGTGTAACTAACTCTCTAGGTAGTTGTAAAACCAGTAGTGACCCTCTCTACAAGTTATTATAACTATCTAATACAAGAAGGAACGAATTAGGAGCTGAAAATGAAAAAGAATCACACAAATGCCACCACAGGAAACTGAATCTGAGCTGATCAAAACGACAACAAATAACAACTCAAAATGCAACGCTTTTACAACGGTTCTGACAGTTAATTCTTGTAAACCATTGTTAAAGCTTATGAAATAGTTTATGAGTTATTTTCTTCTCTCAATAAGCATTTTTTAAGCAGAATACTGACCTGCTTATCTAGCTTCTTTTCCAAAAGTTATTAGCTGATTATGCAGTCACTACATCCTATTTCATCATTCTCCACCTTTACTGAACATTCCGCCAACAACACATCCTAAAACTTAGCAACCAATCCAGCTAACCAATATAACCCTTCAACAGGACAACACCACTTCACATTTGTCCAACCTGAACTAGTTGCAGACAATATCTAAACTTGTTTGCAGCTAAAGACTTAGTGAGCATGTCTGGAGCATTTTCCTCAGTTCTTACCTTGATCAGTTTTACCACTCCTTTCTCAATAATATCTCTTACAAAATGAAGCCTCACATCAATATGTTTACTCCTCTCGTGGAACACTTGGTGTTTTGCCACGTGTAATGCACTCCGGGAATCACATAACACATTCACAGACTTCTGACAAATCCCAAATTCTTCAAGAATTCCCTTCAACCACATTGCTTCCTTTAAAACTTCAGTAACAACTATGTATTCAGCTTCAGTTGTGGATAATGCCACAATAGATTGTAGCATTGATTTCCAGCTTATTGCTGATATAAACAAAATGAATATATACCCTAACTGTGACTTTCTTAAATCCAGATTTGTAGCATAATCCGAGTCTACATACCACTGCAAAACATCTCCATCAGTGACACTTGATTTCTTGAACAAAATCCCATAGCTGCTAGTTTCTCTCAAGTATCTTAATACCCATTTTAGAGCTTCCCAATATATTCTCCAAGGTTCTTCCATGTACCTACTTACCACATTAATGGCATATGCCACATCAGGTTAAGTCTGGTACAAATCATTGTGTACATAACACTTCTAACAACATTTGAATGGGGAATTTTGATCATTTCCTTAGCTTCTAGCCTTGTCTTAGGCTTCTGCTATTCATACAACTTAAACTAATGTCCTAATAGTACTGAAATTGCTCTGAACTCATGCATATTAAACCTTCTGAGCACTTTCCTGTTGTAATCTTGCTGATGAAGCCACAGAGTTCCACTGGATCTATTCCTCTCAATGTCCATACCAAGAATTCTCTTGGCATTGCTAAGAATCTTCATCTCAAACACACACTGCATTTCACCTTACAAGTTTCTAAGCTCATCTTTACTTTTTCTAGCTATTAGCATGTCATCCACATATAACAGAAGAAACACCAACAATTTTTTCCCAACAAACTTCAAGTAAACACATTTGTCATATTTTGATCTAGTAAAGCCAATAGCCCTCATGTGTGTGTCAAATTTAATATACCATTGCCTAGGACTCTGCTTAAGTCCATATAAAGATTTTTGCAACAAACACACCTTAGTTTCATTGCTTGGTAGGATGAAGCCCTCTTGTTGAGTCATATGAATTCTTTCCTTCAAATCTCCATGCAGAATAGCTGTTTTAACATCCAACTGCTCTAATTCTAGATCAAAATGAGCCACCAAAGCAAGCAGAATTCTGATTGAGCAGTGCTTAAACACAGATAATGAGATTTTATTGTAATCAATTCCTTCTCTCTGAGTAAAGCCCCTGACAACTAGCCTGGTTTTAAATCTCACTGGTTCAATGTGTGTGACCTGCACCTTTCTATTGAAGATCCATTTGCACCTGACCAATTTCTGTTTCTGTGGTCTGTCCACAAGAATCCATGTCTTGTTCTTTTCCAAAGAGACTATCTCTTCTCTCATAGCTAGCACCCATTTGTCTCTGTCACTACTCATCATAGCTTCCTTGAAGACTTTAGGCTCATTATTTTCTATCTCTTCTATTGTCACAAGAGCACATGCAATTAAGTAGTCAGCAACATATCAGTTGAGGGTTTAACTACCCTTCTCTCTCTACCCTGACCAACTGATAATTCTGTAAACTTGGTTCCAAGCCTTGATCTAGCTCTTCTTCAGATTCATCTGAAATCTCATGATCTTCTTCACTTGGCTCCACCTTGATAGGTGATTCATCTTTTCCAGATTCTAATGAGAGCTTCAACTTTTGTTTATCCTTGAATGGCATTACATTTTATGAGAAAACCACATCTCTACTGATTATGATCTTTCCTGCACCTGTCTCAGTGCACCAAAGTTTATAACATTTCACTCCACTGAGATATCCAAGCATAATATACTTAACTGCCCTTGCATCAAGCTTGTCTTGTTTTATATGAGTATGCTCTGCATCCAAACACCTTCAGATGTGAATATGATGGTGATTTTCCTGTCCATTTCTCCTTTGGTGTCACACCTTCATTTGCTGAAGAAGGACATCTATTAGTCAGATAAGCAACTGTAGAAGCTATTTCTCCCTAGAATCTCTTATCTAATCTAGAGCTTGATAATGGTCCCATTCATTCTTTCCACAACTCCATTTTGTTGTGGATTTCCTGGCACAGTCTTGTGCCTCTTAATCCCTTTATTTTTGCAAAAAACGTTAAAATCTTCAGACAAAAACTCTAGCCCAATATCTGTTCTTAAGCACTTTAGATTTACATTCTTTTCATTTTCAACCTCCTTACACCAAATCTTGAACTTTTCAAATGCTTCAGATTTAGTCTTCAGCACATATAACCACAATTTCCTTGAGAAGTCATCTATCAAGCTTAAGAAGTACTTTCCACCTCCTAAATTTTGAACCCTTGATGGTCCCCAAAGATCAGCATGAATGTACTCTAAAGGGTTCTTGGAATAGTTCTTTCCAACGGGATAAGAGAGCCTTTTGGTTTTACCTAAAATACAATCCTCACAAGCATCTTGATGTTTACAACCATTTTTATAGCTTATTAAATTTTGTTTAATCAGTCCGAGACAAGCATGTTTCACTGACATGCCCCAATCTAGCATGCCATATACTGCATTCATTTGCCACTACTGTATCAGCTTCACCATTTAACATGGATCCAATCAAATAATATAGACTTGCCTTTCTAATCCCTCTCATTACTATTTTTGAATCTTTCAGAAAATCCAAATAGCCATTTTCTGATCGGAAATTACAACCTCTATTTTCTAATGTTCCCAAGCTAATAAGGTTTCTTTTCAGATTTGGTATATACCTGTCATCCTTGAGAATCTTGATTGAGCCATCATGAACTTTAAATCTGATACTTCCAATGCCCTTTACAGGACACATCTAGTCATTTCCAAGCCTCACTGTCCTACTATCTTTCTCTTTGAATTCATGGAACCAGTCCAAATGAGGACTCATGTGAAAATTGCAGCCTAAGTCTAATATCAACTCATTTTCACCCTTGAAATCTGAGACATTTAACATCTGAGGATCTTCATCAGCAGCTTCAACAACTTTTGCAGAACTGGAAGCTTGAACACCCTTCTGAGATTGCTTTCTCTTCCATTCAAAAATAATTTTTCCTTATATGACCAGGTTTCTTACAAAATTACATTTCCTGGTCTTTTTTTCTTCAGACCCCTTGAAGTTTCCATTGAAATTCTTCTTGGTTGAACTATTTGAATTATGTTTCTTGCCTTTGAAAATTTTCCCCTTCTTTATGTTCAACCCTTCTCCATTTCTATTTGGTTTTACTTAATTCAGTTTATGCATCTTATTGGCCCTCACGGCAGTTTGAACTTCCAGTAGTGAGATACTAGCTTGCCTCCCATATAACATAACATCCTTTAACTGGTCAAAAGACTTTGGAAGAGAGTTTAACAACAAATTTGCTTTATCTTCATCTTCCATCTTGACATCTATTAATTCAAGATCATCTAGAGTTTTGTGAAACTCATCAAGCTGATCCTCTACACTCCTTTCTTCTGAGAATTTGTAAGAGAATAACTTCTGCTTCAAGTACGGTCAACTGGCTATGGATTTGGTCATGTAAAGCTTGTCCAACTTCTGTATAACACTAACAACATCAGTTTCCTTTGAGACTTCTCTAAGGACCTTGTTAGAGAGACACATAATCACAAGACTATGAGCTTTTACAACGGTTTTGACAGTTAATGATGTGAACCGTGGTTAAAGCTTATGAAATAATTTCTGAGTTATTTTCTTCACTCAATTAGCTTCTTTTGAGCTGATTACTAACCTGGTTACCCAGCTACTTTTTCAAAAGTAATTAGCTAATTGTGAAGTCACTACATTCTATTTCATCATAATGAAAAAGGAAGAATGGAGATAAGATATATATCTTCCCCCTCTTACCTCCCTGAAACCGTCCCCTAATGTCCTCCAGAAGGTAAGGTGGTAAAATTGCAATAAAACCAAGAGAAAGAAATGGTATAAAGTATGTTAAAATCTTGATATGTGAGTAACTCAAACTTCTCGGAATAACTAAGCGCAAACAACTTGGAATCGGCCCTCGACTTCTTCTACAGAGTTATAAAGCTTTGTGTTGGCTATCCATAGATACTTGTATCACTAGAATTGGACATTGACAAGGGGGTTATGATGCATAAATGAAACTATGACTGGTTGACTCGGCGAATAACTCGCCGTCATACCCTAAAGAGAACTGGACCAGTATCAATTCAGCCCTAAAGCAAGGGCCAACTGCCCAACCATACCGGTCCAAGTACCTGTACACGTACCATATCAAACTATCAATTTCAGTTCGGATACTGGTTCTAGTTATGGTTCTCACGCCAGTATCCCTATATCCATCTTCTCCTTTGTGTGCGTCATCATCTTCCATCGTCATTTTAACCTTCTTCCGCTTATTTTCTCTTCTTATTACTTCACGACTTTTATTCATGACTCAATGAACTTCGATTTGAGCTAGGTCCTTGCCCAATTTGTGCTTGTTTGGACCTTGACATGCATGCCGAAATCGATGGATATGTGGAGATGACTTCACCTAAAAGCGCGTCAAATCATACATTTAGAGAAAACCAACCTGAGGATACACTTTTGCACATTGATGGACCTAAACACGTCAAATGATGTGATTCTACACATAATATGAGCGTAAAATACATGTAGAATATGCTAAATCTGACGCTCTTCACCCAGCTCAACGAAAACTGGAGGAGTTAGCTGTAATACTTATTCGACATTGCGTCATAAATTTTAACGCCCCGCTTATTTGTAAGAACTCCTCAAGGTGGTTATATGGATCCTTGTCCTCTGTTCCATTGAACTTAATGGCCCGAGCTAAATTTATCATGGCTAGGGTAATTATACCCTTGTGTAGGGTTTTGTAAGATTCATAGGTCAGACATAAGAGGTTGTCATTCCCTTATACTAGAACTTGCTCAACCTTTTACAATTATTGATAAATTAGAAACAAAGAAAACATAAAACTACCCTATGATAATAAACAAATAAATATAAACAAAGCTTAATATCAATCTATAACCAACCCTAAGTGGCTTCATGAGAAGGAAATACTCTCCAACAATGGCGCTGTGAACTTGTCATGGAAAATATTCCTAATTATGAAATGAATGCATTCCCTGTGTTGCAAGCATACAACCAATCAATAGTGGTAGTATAAAATATATCGTATCAACGAGGAGGCTCATAGAACTCACTTGAAATGTTTTTCAATTAATGTTAAGCATTAATTAGGTCAAATTGTTTGATTATCAACTTGCAAACTAAAATAAGCATAAAGCAAAAGGAAGAACTCAAGATTTTATAGATGGATTTCCAAGGTAAATGTTTCACACCAACCTCAGATAGTAAGTTAGCAAATACGAGCTAATAGTGGGTTACGAAAAAAAGGTCAAGTGTCTTGATTAAAAATTTAAGAAACCCAACTAGAGAGATAAGGCATGCGAATGAAATTATATTGAAGTATGCACCAAATCTTCACATTATAGACTATTGGAGGAGAACCAATCAAGATAAAACAAGGCAATAACTTAATAAATTTAACATACACTCTTATTTCCCACCACAAATGAATATGGATAAAATATGAGTTGCCGAGGCATTCATCAAGATTGACAATTATGATTCGGGCTTTCTCACCGTCCCTTATGGGCCCATCGGAGCAAACCTTCTACACAATAACTTAGTTACTTCTAAAGGATAAGGAAATATATACCCATAATCAGGAGCGGCTCAATATTTTCCGCGGCCCTAGGCAAGACAATAAAATGGGGTCTTTTAATTTCAAGAGAAATTAATAGTTTATTATCAAATCTTAAATTTACTTCTAGCTTTTTAGATGAAAAGTTTTTAATTGAACTTTTACAATCAAGTTTAGTTAGTAAATCATTTTCAACAGATGAAATTTTCAAACCATTTAATCTATCCTGGCTCATAGTTGTTCACAAATAATATATTATAATTTTGAATTTTGAAAGGTCTCTTTCTGCCGATGCAACTGTACCCATTATTGTAACTAGTATTCAATATGTAATAGAAGAATTCGGATCTTGTTCTTTTATTAGATTAAGTATTTTTATGGGAGTATCATTTTCTGGTTTTGCAACTTCGCTAAAAAATAATTAAGAAAAAAAGTCCAATTCCTCAGTATCATAATGCATGTCATGCTTAAGAAATTCTTCAAGATTATGATATTTTCTTTCTAAACTATAATCATCAAGATATTTTAACTTATCAAGACTAAATAAGAAACCATATAAATTATCATATTTTGAAAATAGTTCAAATCTATCCTGCAAAGATTATATAGCTTTATCCATAATATAATAAAAATAATCAAATCTGGAAGATTCCTTTGGTGGGTTTATCTTATGATCATCGTTATCATTTTCAAAGTGCTTTTTCCTCTAAATGATGCATTACTTGTTCAATTTCCATCTCAATTGCAATTTTGTTAGAAGACTCTAGTGCACAATCGAAACCATTTTCTCCATAGTCTTTTAAATAAGAAATAAGGTCATTTAATGTATACATAGCTAGATCTATATGCAAGTTGTAAGCTCTTACTGAATTTACAGTAAAAAATATCATATCAGATAAGCATTCCCAATAGAAATTCAAATATTCAATCTCATAGGATGTTAAGCAATTAGATTCACTCTTCATGATGATCTTCACTAACTTTTGCTAATTTTAATAATGCATCTCTAGTTTGTGGAGCATGGAATCTCAAAGCTTTAAAACTCTCAATACGGTTTTCCTAGCGTATTTGTGGTAAAGGTTTAGAGTTAAAGAAACATACTCTAATAAACCTTTCCATCATTTTGTAGAGGAGGCAAATGAAGAATATATATGTTGTACTATACCAAAGAATGAAATTGCCTTAGAACATGAATTAGCCATATGACAAAGAACTAAATCCAAACTCTGGAAACCACAAGGAGTGTGAAATGCTCTAGGATTAATGTCTAAAAGCCTTTTTTTGCACATCTTGTTTGTGACCTTTCATGTTAGATCCATTGTCATATCCATGTCCTCTAATATTGTCTATGTCAAGATTGTATTTTCTTAATCTATTTAAGAGTTCATTGAAAGTCCTTTAGATGTGTTATCTAGCTACTACTAAAAACCCAAGAAAGTGTTCATAATTCTTTATTGGACTTGCTGAAGTATCAACCATCGTAATATAACAATCATTTGTTCTTAATGGCTTACATCAGGAGTACAATCAAGAATAATTGAGTAGTACTTTGCTATCTTTATTTTCTTAACTATCACACTCCTAACTTCTTCTCCTAACATCAACATCAACTCATTTTCTATATCATGTTCTAAGTAATGACTATCAATCTCATCTCCTATTTTGATTTTCCTCATTTGGTAGTCTATGAGTATAATAATCTTTAGAAAAATGTCTAATATTTTCATATTTTCGGAATTGAATATCATCATTTCTAGTGGACCTTTCTCAACCAAAATATCTCATAATTTGGTGTCAATTTACATCCACTTTCCCAGATCATCAGAAACCATAATTGGAATCAGATCTTCACCTCTTGGACTATTAATACAAACATTATTATTCTGATCTATTATTCATTTTGTTGTGCTATTAATTTGAATTTGATTTACTTTTATCATTAAGATATTTTTAAGAACCCCTATTTGAGATTGCACTAATTTCTCATTTTTTTTTTCTTTTTTGCTTCAATTTTTCCGATTTAGAATTATATTTTCTTATGCTACCCGTCATTTCAACACAAACAGATGAGAAAAATTTATAAAATGAACAAGGTTCACAAATAAACAAAATGAATCAACATTGTAAAATTAAAATAAATAAAATATAAGTTCTACAACAATTGAACCTGGAGTCTGGAGAATCTAAGATTTCTAAACTCTGAAGTAGTTGAATAGTAGATCCTTGATAGCATATTAAATCAAAACCTTGCTAAGTTCTTTATCTCTCTCACTAAAGCTTTGATAAAATCCAAACAGAGAGAAGAGAAGTTGAGTGCTTGAACTCCCATCCAAGAAGAATTTATTCAAGATATAAGGAATTGTGGTGGAGCAGAGCAATATATTTATTTTTGGAAATTGATGAAAGAGAAATGGAGCAATAAAAGGTTTTACCGTTTTAATCCTTGAGAAATGGAAAGCCACATGAATCACCATAGAGAATGAAAAGTCTTTTTATTTTCTCTGTCAGTGTGTTTCATCAGAATATAAAAAATTAATAATAATTATTAGGTATGTAAATTATGGGGATAAAAACTTAGATCATGGTAATTCTTTTTATTTTAATTAATAACTGGTATAAATAAACTTCAATTGTTATTTTAGGATGAAACATAAAACTAGTTGAAGAGTTTATTTATATTTTAAAGTTTGAGTAAAAAATTAATATTATAAATAAATAAATAAATATATGTATATATATGCACATATACATCTACTTTTGGGGGCCTTCATTGTTAGAGGGCCTAAGATGATCCCTTAGTCACACACCTTGCCCATAATGTGAACTCCATTCATAGAACAAACCCGCAACAACACATATGATGCTAATGTTCCACAATTTTAGGGTTGGGAGTAAGAAAAGACTACTCACAAATCAGAAATATCCACCAAACCATCACACAACAAAAAAGAGTAGGCATTAAAGATGTGAGAGAGGCGTAGATAAAGCTATAAATGAAAAGAGGAAGAGAAATAAATGATTATTCTTTAACAAAGTGATAAACGGTTTGGTACACGTGTTCTTGCATGCAATTTAGGTTGAATTAAGTGTCGTTTTAATGACATTTGAACGCATATTTGACCGTGTATTGTTCATATATGTATTATTGAACCATTTAATGTGTGTTGAGCTCGTTTCAGGATAATACATGCAATATAGGACAAAAAACAAGTCTCGAGGAAGTCCGAAACGAAGAACGAGCCAAGGATGAAATAAGGAGATAGGAGTTTCGATCAAGAAGTCACACTCGTGACTTATGGTCGCGATCGCGACCAACCTTATGAACCCAGGGCACAAATATCTTCAACAAAGGTTCGCGATCGCGACCTTCGTTCGCGGCACGACCAAGTCATCGAACTAAATTGCTGCCCTAGCTGAATCAATGGTTCGCAGCCGCGACTCACCCAATTTTTTTTATCCTAAAACGTGTTTTTGGCCCATTTTTCAACCCAACACTTTCTCTTCTATATATATAAGGTCCAATTCGAAGTTGACCTAACCTATCACCTATTTTACTAATACCTTCAGCCACTATTCACCATTGGAAGCAAGAAATTGGAAGAGGGTTGAAGATCAAGATCATCAACTCAATCTTTTGGTTCATTCTATCTTATTTTAATGTCTTCATTGATTTTCACTTATTTTATGTTTGTAATAGTTGATATGAGTGGCTAGCACTCTAATTTTAGCCTTGATCATTAGTTGAACCTTAGATTTAGGATGTTTATGTATTTTTTATGGTTATTAACTGATTGGATTATGTTTTGGAATGTTCTATGTTATTTGGGTTTGTTGATTCACACTGCTGAATAGAATTGTGATTTGATCACCCATTTGGATATTTGTTTGTGTGTTGCTAGAATTGGGTTTGTAATCCGTAATTCTAATGAATCCGATTCCCGTGTAGCAAACAATGAATTAATTTTATTGGGGATAACATAGAGTTCGACCACTAAAACTGAGCTTGTGAGTTTTATGTCGTATCTACTCCGTTGTATTGATTCTTAATGCATTTGGCTATTGATTCTTAGAGAGCTTGTTCTAGGAGTTGATAAGTTGAGTAGGATTTATTGAAGAGCTTGTTTTGATTAATCATACTTAAGAGACAACAAGGTTAATATAGCTTGTTATTAATCTTGGAGTAGGGATTCTAAGGCTAATCAATCGGGTAGTAACATCAATTACATAGATTATCCAGACCTTTAGATACTCGATCAAGGGTTGAATTCTTTTATCATTTATAAAACTAAAATTCATTCTATTGTCTTTGTTTACTTGAATTGTTAACTTGTCAAGTGCTTTTAGAGTAATTGTTATTCAGTTTGCTTAATTGCAATCAGGTGTTAGTTGTGATTACATCAAAACTCCCCCTACATCTTTATTGTTTTCTAGCTTATTTATATTCTATTGCTTAATCATAATAGTTTAATACATAAAGCAAAATTGTTTGACCATTCCTCGAGGGATCGACCTTTATTTACCACTCTACTAGTTAGAGTAGTAGATCAAGGATAACTATATAATATATATATATATATATATATATATATATATATATATATATTCAAATATTTATATATTAATTTGGTGGTGAACGACATGCCCAACCAAGTTTTGGCGTCGTTGCCGGGGAGCGGTGTTAGAACGGTGTTGTTTTTAGTGTTAAGAACTATTTTTATTATTCTAGTTAAGTGCTTTTGTTATGTTTGTTGCTTTGAGAATCACTTGCTATTGGTTTTGTCTTGATACAGTGGATGTTCACACGTGCTCAAGGGCACAAGGAGCTATTGTTTGAGCCCGATATAGTCTTACGTGAGTGTATTTTGAGGAGGCAAGCAAGAGCAATTGAGCAAATTTGTGGAGAATTTGAAGGATTAAATCTGGAACTCGAAGAAGAAACGAGAGAAGAAATGGAGAATGAAAGAGTACCCGAGAGGACCATGAATGAGCTAGCAAACACGGAGGTTACATACCAACCCCTAGGTATTACCTTCCCGAGTTTGGAGAAAACACGATTTTTGAATTCAAGTCGGGTGTTATACACTTGCTACCATCTTTCCACGGTCATTCGGGAGAAGACCCACATAAGCATCTCAAGGAGTTTCACATTGTATGTTCAAGTATGAAGCCTACTAAGGTGACGGTGGAGCAAATAAAGTTAAGGACATTCCCTTTTTCTTTGAAAGCTCTAGCCAAAGGTTGGCTATACTACCTCCCACCGACTTCTATTACAATGTGGAAACAATGGAGATACAATTCTTTAAGAAGTACTTTCCGGCCTCTCGGGCCATAAATATTCGAAAGCAAATCAGCGGTATTCGGCAATGCTAAGGAGAGACACTATATGAATATTGGGAAAGGTTTAATAAGTTAGTTGCTAGATGCCCACAACACCAAATCACTGATCAACTTCTTATACGATACTTTTATGAAGGCCTATCTTTGACCGACCGGAACATGATTGACTCGGAGAGTGAAGAAGCATTGGTTGACAAGACTCCAACAACCGCGCGTTCATTAATTTCCAAGATGGCTGCAAATACCCAACAATTTGGGTGTCGTGAGCCAACAAGGATGGTTAGGGAGGTACATTATTCGATCGTTGATGAAAAATTGGAGCAGCTTATTAACTTGGTAAGAAAGGTGGCCTCGGGCAACACTCAAGCCCCTAGACCATGTAGGATTTTAAAACCACTGAGCACAATACTGACACATGCCCAATCTTGGATGAAGAAATCGAAGCTCATGCAAACACCGTTGGCAACTTCAACGGGGGAAGGAGATATGACCCTTATTCTCAAAGTTAGAATCCCGGGGGAAGAGATCATCCAAATTTTTGGTATGGTAACTAAGGTGGCCAACAAAGTGACCAAGATCAAGGTCGAGCACCTCAACCGAGAGGGATGTACCAATAACAATAATCGACTGAATCATCATTCGGTCCAGCATTAGAAGACATTGTGAAGAGCCTAACAACCAATACAGTCCAGTTTCAAAAGGACACTCAATCAAGCATCAAGAACCTTGAAACACAAGTGAGCCAACTTGCAATCGCCGTGAGTCGACTTGAAAGTGCAAATAGTGGAAAACTTCCAGCTCAGCCGGAAATCAACCTCAGAAACGTCAGTTCCATCACCCTCAGAAGCGAAGTGATGCTTGGAGAGCCTAACAAGCTGGGCATCCTTTGGAGGATGGAATTCAGGGAAAAGTCGAAGGAGAAACTGAAATGGAGGGTTGCTTTGAAGAGGTTGACGTGCCCGCGACACCCAGTCACGCCTGCGACATGGTGTGCAAAAGCCCACCTCCAGCTACGCTTGATTCGTCACGACCGTGACCCCCAGTCACGACTGTGACCCCTGCTAGCTGCTCAGAAATTTGAAGTTTTACCTCCTATCTCGACTCAACCACTCCTGTTTCCAAGCCTAGTCGCAAGAGCAGTGGATAAGATCAGAGATAAAGAGATGCTAGAAGTATTTCGGAAGGTGGAGATAAACATCCCTTTGATTAATGTTGTAAAGCAAATCCCGAGGTATGCTAAGTTCCTCAAGGACTTGTGCACTAACAAGAGGAAGCTAAAGGGAAATGAAAAAATGATGTGTATCCGCAATCTTTCAAAAGAAACTTCCACCAAAATAGAAGGATCCCGGTATGTTTGTCATCCCTTGCAAAACAAATAACCGAAAAATTGAACATGCTATACTAGATTTAGGAGCATCAATCAATGTTATGCCTCATTCTATTTTTCGAACTTTGATCTTAGGGCAACTAAAAGAAACACGAGTCGTCATTCAACTAGCCGATCGAAGCACTTCATACCTCGATAGAGTGATCAAAGACATGTTAGTTGAAGTAGACGACTTAGTATTTCCGGCTGATTTTTATGTTTTGGAGATGCAAGGGGATTAATCAATCTTCACACCTATCTTGTTGGGAAGACCATTTCTAAACACTTCCCAAACCAAGATCGATGTTCGTGAGGGCACCCTCACAATGGATATTGATGGTCGAACTGTCAAGTTCAATATTTTTGATGCCACACGGTTTCCCGAAGATGTCCATCCTGTTTTTCCTAATGATATTATTAACCCATCTGTTGAGAAAGACTTTGAGATGAGGTGCAGGAATAAGTTGAATATTTCCACATCTTTGAGGCATCGTAAAGAGGAAGGTGAGAAGCTACATGAAGTAAAGTGCTTGAACTAGACCGGGCTAATATGGAAACCACCTTGGAACAAATGCTAAAGGAAAAGAGCTTCCGTCGAGCCAACGACGTTAAACAAAGGCGCTTGTCGGGAGGCAACCCGACGTTTACTGCTTTTGTGTTTTAAATTTCGTAGTTTAGATTGTTCACTTATATATTTAGATATTGTCTTATTGTTTTCTTTTAGTATGCAGGGACTATGATGACAAGAAACCAACCAAGCCATGAAATTCAAAGAGATAGCACCAAATGAGGGTGACGAAGCCCAAAAGTCACTGTGAGTTGGAACACCAATTCATACCCTTTCTTTCCCACAAACTTTGGGTTTCAACCAAGTTTGGGGAAGGGGTGGTAGGTGTACGTATTGGCTGCTCGCGAGTTTATTTATCGTATGCTACCCTATTACTCCTTTTGGGATTGATTAGACTTGGGTTGGATTTGGTATCCTTGTATGGTTTAGTCTTTTGCATTACTAAATTGACTCAATAAGAACAAAGTTGATAGTTTTTTAGTGATTGTCTTGATTATGGATAGTGATAGGGATTGATAGTTGGCGAATAGTTAACGATGAAGCGAATTTTTGCAAAAGCAAACTTTGAAAAATGGCACATGATAGAGCATGAAAAACAAATGAGATGAAATTGAGCTTGTATTTTAACTTTTGGTCAAGATTTTTACCTTGTGAGGTTTTTTAGCCTTTATCATACTCCCATTTTTAGAGTAATCCATACTCTCTTTCGGAGTGATTTTCATTGATTGCATGTGATTGTCTCTAGAACTTGCTTCGATTCTCTATTTTGAATAAAGTCGGTACATTTTGTGATTAAGAAAATGATCTTAGGCAATTCCTGATTTTTAGCCTATTTTTTAGCCATGAAAAGGTAATCTCTTTGACCAAAAAAAAAAAAAAAATGCTTTGAAAAATATCCCTAGTTAGCCATGCTAAGCTTAAAAGCCTTGTTTTTGTAGCCCTGAATTACTAGTTAATATCCTTCTATTTTTTAGCCTTCCCAATTTGGACTAATTGAGTGAGAGGGAGGAGGTCGGAAGGTAGTTTTGGCGAATATGGGGTGATGATTGGTGAAAGTAGGTGATATGGAAAAAGGGGTAAAGAGAATGGAATTATGTTAGGCATAAAGTCAGGAAAAGGATAACCTCTCCTAGTGTTGATTTGTATATTCAAAAAAAAAATTGCAAAACAGAAAAGAAAAGAAAAGGTCGGATGTACAGAATTAGTTCATTGCTTTTGTTGGGTAGAGGCTAAGAATTTCTTGAAGTGTGTCGTGATTAATTGTCTTAAAAGTCGGGTAAATAACACACCCAATTGAGAGCTTGAAAAGCACTAAGGTTGTAAGCTTATTATAGGGTGAAGAAATCATACTTTGGGATGGTTTACTATAAAAGTAAGAGAGTGAGGAAAGCGTGAATGTTGTTCGAGGGGTGGTTGAGAGTAACTAACTCAATTAGTCCAAGAATTCGTCACATTTGCCCATATCTACCACCTTACCTTAAGCCTACACTACAACAAAAAAATTACTTTTTTAATTCTTTATCACACATGTCGAGTAATCGGATTTAGATGATTAGTAAGCATATGGTAGTCACTGCATGTACTTCAACGTGAGTTGCAATGTCAAGTATGCTCATTTTGTTATGATTGCATTGCTTTCGTAAAATCCATCTGAAACTAGAATCGCCACTTAAATCTTCCCTAACATGTGTCCTTTTCTTCTTTTTCTTTGCTTCAATCTGTCCGGGACGAACATAGGTCTATGTTTTGGGAGACTTGGTACACGTGTTCTTGCATGCAATTTAGGTCGAATTAAGTGTCGTTTTAATGAAATTTGCATGCATATTTGACTGTGTATTGTTCATATTTGTATTATTTGACCATTTAATGTGTTTGAGCTCGTTTCATGATAATACAGGCAATATAGGACCAAGAACAAGTCTCAGAGGAAGTCCGAAACGAAGAACGAGCCAAGGATGAAATAGGGAGATAGGAGTTTCAATCAAGAAGTCGCGCCCGCGGCTTATGGTTGCAACCACGACCAACCTTACGAACCCCAGGGCACAAAAAGCTTCAACAAAGGTTCGCGACCTCGACCTCCGTTCACGGCCGCATATTTGGTCAAGAGTTGTATGAACTGATTTAATTTGGACCATTTAACGTGTTTGACTTGTCTTTAAGGTATTTTGAGCAATTTCAGGGCTGAAAGTCGTGTTGTACGACTAACGGATGAAAGAACAAGTCGAAGGAAAGTTAAAACTGGTAAAAATTGGTCAAAACCAGCCAAAATCGGTCAAAACCAGTCAAAATCGGCCTAGACCGGTCTGAACCGGTCCAGAAGTCAATCCAGGCATGATCACATCAGCAATGCAACACGGCCGCGACAAAAACGTATCGCAAAGCTATTCTCCACTGATGAAACAACGCCGCCACGTCCAACACGCAAATCAAAACGTAGTTTTTTAGCAAGTTTTCAAGTTCAATGCAACGCGGCCACCTCAGAAGCGCAAAGTGGCCGTGTCAAGAGCTTCGTTTTTTAAGACTTTCCTGTTTCAAGTGGGAATTAGATCCAAAACTCCTAGGACTATTCCGAAGTCTATAAAAGGACAAGAGATGCTCGTTTTTCAAGGGAACATCATAGAGATCACATCATACACACATTGAAGAATACTTAGAGAGTAATTAAAGAACGAGAAGACGAAGAATGACGAGCCGACATAATCGGGTTTACGTACTTCTTTTCTAGTTTTTATTTCTTTGCAATGTATTCAATGAATTATTGTATCGGATTAATACTAGGCATGAGCAGCTAAACTACTCGTGTCCTAGGGTTAGAGAGTAATGTTTTATGATAATGTTTCATTTAAGTTTTGATTTATAGACTCCGGTTTTTAAGTATCTATCTATATGTTTATTTTATTCCATAACTGAGCATAATTTGATCACTTAGGCTTAGTTTACACGTTTAGCAATTCTTCTTCGAGAGGGGGGAATCGTTAATAGACGTACAACATATAGCGTAGTTGTCTATGACTGCATAGGCAAGGGTTAAGGGTCTTCTGGGAGTTGTTAGGATTAATTAACTCAAGAGGGTAGTTGTCCAAATCAATCCATGACTTAGTCACTTTGAGAAAAGGACTAAGTTATTTAAGTGCCGTCTAATAGATTACAAAATAAATGGTTTAAAAGTCTATAAGTTAAACTTAATCAATATTGAAGTAATTCATGAAATCGACGCCCTAGGATACATTCTCGTTAATTAAAATTTAGTTGTTTGTAAAGTTAGTAATTAGTTGAAATAATTTAGTTCTTTAAAATCAATCTTGCAATTCGAGTGTCTAATTAGGATAATCCTAGAAAATTGGGGTATCGAACTACGTTAACCTGTTCTCTGAAGATCGACCTTGCCTTTCCCTATACACATCTACACCCGTATACTTGCGGTATTTAGGGTTAGAAATTAGGCCCGTCACCGCGACCAAGTCATCGAACCAAATTGCTGCCCTAGCTGAATCAATGGTTCACGGTCGCGATCCGGTACCCTGTTTTTTTATCGTGAAACACATTTTTGGCCCATTTTTCAACCCAAAACTTTCTCCTCTATATATATAAGGTCCAATTCGAATTTGACCTAACCTATCACCCATTTTACAGATACCTTCAGCCACTATTCACTATTGGAAACAAGGAATTGGAAGAGGGTTAAAGATCAAGATCATCAACTAAATCTTTTGGTTCATTCTATCTTATTTTAATGTCTTCTTTGATTTTCACTTATTTTATCTTTGTAATAGTTGATATGAGTGGCTAGCACTCTAATTTCCACCCTTGATCATTAGTTGAACCTTGGATTTAGGATGTTTATTTACTTTTTACGGTTATTAACCGATTGGATTATGTTTTGGAATGTTCTATGTTATTTGGGATTGTTGATTCACATTTATGAATTGAATTGTGGTTTGATCACCTATTTGGATATTTGTTTGTGTGTTTCCAGAATTGAGTTTGTAATCCGTAATTGTTATAAATTCGATTCTCATGTAGCGAACAATTGATTTATTCTATTGGGGATAACATAGAGTTCGACCACTAAAATCGAGCTTCTGAGTTTTATGTTTCATCTACTCCGTTGTCTTGATTCTTAATGCATTTGGCTATTGATTCTTAGAGAGCTTGTTCTAGGAGTTGATAAGTTGAGTAGGATTAATTGAAGAGCTTGTTTTGATTAATTATACTTAAGAGACAACAAAGTTAATCGAGCTTGTTATTAATCTTGGAGTAGGGATTCTAAGACTAATCAATCGAGTAGTAACATCAATTACATAGATTATCCAGACCAAGGGGATACTCGATCAAGGTTTAAATCCTTTTATCATTTATAAAACTAAAAATCATTCTATTATCTTTGTTTACTTGTCAAGTGCTTTTAGAGTAATTGTCATTTAGTTTGTTTAGTTGCAATTAGGTGTTAGTTGTGATTACATCGAAACTCCCCCGCCCCCCCCCCCCCCCCCCACTTCTTTATTGTTTTCTAACTTATTTATATTCTGTTGCTTAATCATAATAGTTTATTACATAAAGCAAAATTGTTCGCCTATTTTTTGTGAGATCAACCCTTATTTACCACTCTACTTGTTAGAGTAGTAGATCAAGGATAAGTATATATATTCTAATATTTATATATTAATTTGGTGGTAAACGACATGCCCATCCACGGTTGAAAGCTTTCACTGATGTCTTGTACTTGAATATTAACTCAAATTCTCAAGATTAAAGTTACCCTAGGTGGGTTCTTCACTGAGAGAGAAAAATCCTAAAAACCCTAACTACGGAGAAACTAATTATAGATAGTGAAAATTACGTTACAAGATAATAAGTGAAGACAGAAGGGAAGGTATTTGTATAGGAACGTTTCCTTTCCTTACACAATTAAAAATTTGCAAAAAACATTTCCTTAGGGAAGGGTAAAATGGTCTTTGTTAGGAAATTTATATTTAGTTTTGATGATGAAAAAACCTCCTATAAGATATGAACTAGTGCACCCAGAAATTCTATAAATCTTTGTAATAGATAAGGCTACTTCTACTTAGGCAGAAATCGCAACAAGCAAGCAACAAGATCATCAAGGTTACTTGAAGCAACAAGTTCACTATCGCAGCAAGGAAAGAGATTGCAGTGAACACGTAGTAAGGTTGCATATGCCCATATAGCATATAACATTGCTTGCAGTTAGGAAGGTACAACCAGCAAGCAAGCACGAGTCATGTCAAAAGTGTCAAAGTCAAGGTCAAAAGTCAGGATATTCAAATTCAAATATATAGCCAGTGGAGACAAGTTTAAAACCTTGTATTGACTATCTAATAGCGTAGAGACATGTCACCTAACAAAAAGCAAAAGCAACACTGGATACTGACACCAAACCAACCACTCTAACCTACTTGCTATGATAAAGGACAAATGACTCTTTACCATATAAGAAGCATTAAATGTCAAAGAGATTATTTCTCTCTCTTCAACGAGAAGAAATTTTAATATGCTATAAATATAACGAGATGAAGGATGAAGTAGAGGCTACCGAAACTCAAGCATTCGAAATTACTCAGCGTCAAGCACTCAACATTTTTATTCAAAGCTTCAAAGCATACTCTCTGATAATCCTACCGGTGTTTATGCAAAGTATGAAAGAGCAAGATAGAAAGTAGCAAACAACCTAGTGAATTTCAAAAGCTGCAACAACTCTCAAGTCAAGCTAGCTCTCAAGATTTACTTCTGTCCTAATCCTTCTTAAACAAGGAAGCTAGCCCACATCTCAACTATATTCAAGTTTAAAGGTAGCTGCCAGGATTTGAAGAAAAACTTTCATTAAACCAATCTCATGAAAGATTTTTAAAACAGGGAGTCTTCGTTTAAATCCCGGATTCAAAGCCAACCTGTTTATGAGGAACGTGTGTACAATAGAGAAATAGCCTTCCGAGAATAGGAAAAAACTATTGTAAGGAGCTAAGTTGGACTTAGACTTTGGAGTAGCTAGTTGTATTGTGTGTAAACTACTTAGTGAATTTTCCCACTGTGTGAGGGAAGAGTGGACGTAGAAGGATTACCCCCACCTTTGAACCAGTATAAATATTGTGTCTGCTTTTATATTTCTTTTATTATTGTTGATGGCGTACTACTTATCTACTGCATAGATTCGTAAGAAAACGTTTAAGCATATTCCGCTGCACGTAAAACTCCTTTAAGCTTTGCTTACTGTAAGCTACTTCTAGCTATTTCTCATTATGCCTACTGCCTAAATAAGCTTACTGTACTAGCTTTGCTGCAAGAACAAGTTTCTTGCAGTAAGCAAAAATCTTGTGCTCAAAGTATTTGAAAGAGAGAAAATTGATTTAGAGGGTTATTCACCCACTATAAACCTCTTCCACTTGGGACCAACATTCTTTAAATAAATAAGAGTGGAGAAATTAAGTTGGATTGAGTTGAACTCTTTGAATACACTCGACTGGAACTTCTAAGCAATTCTTGGAACAAACTGTCAGGAATTAGCTTTCGACTCCTTCTACAAAGTTGTAGATCATGAAGTTAGCTTTCCAAATGATTTCGAATCACCAAACTCGGTTATTAATGCCAAAATGATTGTTGCAATTCATATTCATATTTCGTTCTGATTTGTGTTCATTTGGTGTGTTTAAATGTAAAATAATGTAAGTGTATTTTCAGGTTGATTTCCTTTTTTTAATGATTTGATGAACTTTTCGGTGTTTCTGAGTCGCATTTTGAAGGTCAGAAAAATTTGAAGATTCAAAGAAACTGTTTCCACAAGTCATAGATAAAAGTTGTGAAGGGACCAAGAAGAGAAAACGAGATGAAGAGGTCCAAAATGATGAAGATGAAGGCATGCGAAAATAGGGGCACACCACAAGCAATACCCCCACAAATACTCCCACAGGGAAGGGCACCAATATGACATTCTACCCATCTTTAACCTGACCATACTATTTTCGATACGACACCTGTAGATATCAGTTCAATATCATCAAGTGTTTATGGTATGAAGTAGAGGTTTTAAGGATTCCAGAACCGGGTTCGAAGTGCAAGGAACCAGGTCAGAGAACTGGATTTTAACCGAGATCAGAAATGGAGTTAAAAGAAGAACCAGGCTTAAGTTAGTTATAACCGTCGTTCACAACGGTTTTAATTAGTTGCATGAGAAACCGTTGTGAAAGCCCCGTTGCAGCAGTTTTTGAATATGCTGAGTCAAAGTGGTTACAACTTCCTCAACTTCCATATTCGAGCTCCAGCACTTATATACATTGTAAACACTTGCAGTTGCGAACTAGTAGACGTAATTTTCCCTCTGTAAACATTACTCAATCAAGTGAGTTAGATCTCTAGGGTTTTCTGCTCAAATCAAGCTGTGATTTGGGATTTTACTGGATTTCTGAATAATTCTTGTAATTGGTTGATAGTGAAGTGAATTGAGGTGTATAGAACCTCCGTGGATGTAGATCACCTTTGATCGAACCACGTAAAATCCTTGTGTTCATCATTTTCATTTATGTTCTTTGTTCGATTGTTGATTGGCCGATTTCTTGGTTGTGTTTCATTCAAATTCTATTGAGTGTTGTCTTGTGAGAGGTTGAGCTAATCCTAACAAGTGGCGCCGTCTGTGGGAAGCATTCTCACGCAACCAGAAGATAAAGATGTCAGGAATGAAGATAGATTTGGATAAATTCTCAGGGAAGAATGACTTCTACCTATGGAAGATCAAGATGAAGGCCATCCTGGTGCAAAACGGGTTGGTGGGTGCTCTCAAACCTGAAAGTGACTGGGTGGAGACTGAGAAGCCCAAATATGCAGAAATAAACCAAAAGGCTTTGAGTTTAATCATCTTGTGTCATGGTGATAAGCCATTGAGGGAAGTTTCGAGGTGCAAGAATGAAATTGAGGCCTGGACCAAACTGGAGGACCTTCATCAGTCTAAGTCAGTCTCAAACAAGCTATTCCTCAAGTAGAGATTGCTGGCTTTCAAAATGGTGGAGGAAAAGGACATTTCTGATCTATTAGATGAGTTTACAAAACTTCTTGATGAGCTGGAAGATCTTGGGGTAACTATGGAGGATGATGACAGAGCCTTGATGGTATTAAATGCTCTACCCAGATCTATGGAAGGATTCAAAGATACTTTGATGTTTGGGAGACAATAAACTGAGTTATGACTCAATCATCACTGCCTTGAAGACCAAATGTTTGCAGAATCAAGGAGATAAGAAGGCAACTCAATCTGGTGAAGGACTAAATGTTAAGTTCAAAAGAAACTACCAAAAGAAGAAGGGCCAAACCTCAAAGAATCCCAAAAGTGGCAAGACTGCTCCAAAGAAATCTGGAGAATGGGTAGAAACAGAAAATGCTTCAAGTGCAAACAAATTGGCATCTAAAGAAAGATTGCCCACAGAAGATGATGAAGAAAGAAGGCCAGGGTGCTGAAGCTGCTACAGTTGAGCATGAAGAGGAAATACCAGAGGTCTTGAATGTTACTGAGTCAAAAATGGAGATGGAGTGGGTATTGGATACTGCTTGCTCTTTCCATATGTGTCCCCATGAAGAATGGTTTCAAACTCTCAAGAAAGAAGATGGAGGGTGTGTACTGCTAGGAAATGACCAATCCTGCAGAGTTCAAGGCACTGGATCAGTAAGTATCAATATGTTTGATGGAGTCACAAGAAAAATTACTAATGTAAGGTATGTGCCTGGACTTAAAAGAAACCTGATCTCCCTAGGATCTCTTATTGCCACTGGGTGTGAATTTAAGTCTGTTGATGGTCAATTACGCATACCAAAGAGAATAAACTGGTAATCAAAGGAAGACAACACAATGTCTTGTTTATCTTGATAGGAAAACCAGTGGTTGGGAATGTGGGAAATATTCTGGGTAAGGATGAATTAACACTGTGGCATAAGAGGTTAGGACACTTTGGGGAAAAGGGATTAAAAGAGCTATCCAAAAGAGGTATAATAGGAGAGGTTGGAAACCAGACACTTGAATTCTGTGACAAATGTGCATTAGGCAGATCACAGAATTTGCCTTATGCTAAAGGGATTCACATTACTCAAGAACCTCTACATTATGTTCACTCTGACATCTGGGGACCATCCAGAACTGAAACTCATGGAGGAGGAAGGTACTTCATGTCTGTTATTGATGATTTTAGTAGGGAAGTGTGGGTGTTTATCTTAAGAAACAAGAGTGATGCCTTCACTAAATTCAAGACATGGTTACTTCAGATGGAAACATTAAGGGGGAAGAAACTCAAATATTTGAGAACTGACAATGGCTTAGAGTATCTATCTACTGAGTTTACAACTTTCTGTAATGAAAAAGGGACACTAGACATAGAACAGTTCCCATGAATCCACAACAGAATGGAGTGGCAGAAAGATTCAACAGAACTGTTCTTGAGAGAATAAGGTGTATGTTAATTGACGCTGAACTGCCAAAGGTGTTCTGGGGAGAAACAATCAATACAGCATGTTACTTAATAAACAGATCACCTTCATCATCTCTAGGGTTCAAAACACCAGAAGAAGTATGGAGTGGAAGAGTTCCAAATTATTCAGGTCTAAAGGTGTTTCGATGCTTGGCATATGCTCACATGAAATCAGACAAACTTGATCCTAGAGCATACAGGTGTGTGTTTCTGAGATATCCAGAGGGAATAAAGGGTTACACGTTATGGTGCATGGAACCTGGAAATCAGAAACTAATGATAAGCAGAGATGTGAAGTTCAATGAATCAATTATGGGATATCACTTTCCTGGAAATCAAGAAGAACATGATGGAAGTACTGAATCAGAAAGCTTATCAGTTCAGGTGGAGACTCAGATGGATCATGGACCACAAATAGGTGAAAACTTGACTGAACACTCAAGTGACAGTTCTTCAGAAGAAGAGGATATGCCACCCAGAAATACAAACCTGAAAGACTACAGCATTGCCAGAGACAGACCCAGAAGGCAAATTCAGAGACCAGACTTCTATGGACATGCTAGAAGTGTACATTATGCACTCAGTATTGCTGAAGACATAGAACATCATGAACCACAAAATTTCAAAGAAGCTGTCAGTGGTGATGAAAGTGAATACTGGGTTAGTGCAATGATGGAAGAAATGGAATCTTTGGAAAGGAATGGCACCTGGAAATTGGTGGATAAACCAAAGGGGCAGAAGCTGGTAAGTTCCAAATGGATATACAAGAAGAAGGTTGAAGTTGGAGACTCAGATAGGATAAGGTATAAAGCAAGGTTGGTGGCAAGGGGTTTTACTCAGAGAGAGGGTATTGATTTCAATGAGGTTTTCTCTCCGGTGGTGAAACATTGCTCTATCAGACTACTTTTGTCAAAAGTAACACAAGAAGATATGGAGTTACAATAGTTAGATGTCAAAACAACATTTTTACATGGAGACTTAGTTGAGAACATATATGTGAAGCAGCCTGAGGGGTTTGTGATTCCTGGAAATGAAGAAAAAGTATGTTTTCTCAGGAAATCATTATATGGATTGAAACAAAGTCCAAGGCAGTGGAATACGAAGTTCAATGAGTTTATGTTAAAGGCTGGTTTTGTCAGAAGTCTATATGATAGTTGTGTATACTTTGATAAGAGTACAAGTGTTGATCCTGTATACCTGTTGTTGTATGTGGATGACATGCTTATTGCAAGAAAGAGTAAACATAAAATACATCAGCTAAAGAAGAAGTTGAGTTCTGAGATTGACATGAAAGACTTAGGGGATGCAAAGAAGATTATGGGAATGAGTATAATCAGAGATAGAGCTGCTGGAAGTCTATGGTTGTCTCAGAGGCATTATCTTCAGAAAGTGGTGGAGAGGTTTCAGATGCATGAGGCTAAAACATTGAGTATTCCAGTAAGCCAACAACTCAGATTATCAAAGGAACAGAGTCCTAAGACAGCAGAAGAAGTTAGATACATGAGAAATGTGCCTTATGCAAGTGGAGTTGGAAGTTTAATGTATGGTATGATATGCAGCAGACCAGACTTAGCATATTGTGTGTCTTTGGTTAGTAGGTATATGTCAAATCCAGGGAAAGCTCATTGGGAGGCTTTGAAGCAGGTGTTGAGATATCTAAAAGGGACAGTCAATCTGGGTTTGAAGTTTCAGAAACTAGCAAACAGGTCTATTCCATTGGAAGGTTTTGCAAATGCTGATTTTGCTGGTAATGTTGACACCAGGAGGTCAATCACAGGATATGTGTTCACTTTATATGGTACTGCAGTGAGCTGGAGAAGTGTACAGCAATCTGTAGTAGCTTTATCAACTACAGAAGCTGAGCACATAGCTTTGACAGAAGCTATTAAGGAAGCTGTGTGGTTGAAAGGAATTCTGAAGGATCTGGGGATAAAGCAGGAATGTGTGACTATATATTGTGATAATCAGAGTGCACTACATCTGGTAAAACATCAAGCTTTCCATGAAAGATCCAAGCATATAGATATTAGGTTGCATTTTGCAAGGGATGTGATTGATGCAGGGTCAGTAGAGGTTAAGAAAGTTCACACAAGTGACAATGCTGCTGATTTCTTAACCAAAGCAGTGCCTGGAAGCAAGGTAATTCATTGCTCAAGCCTGATTAGGCTTGACCAATGTAATTGAAAGGTAAGAACATATCAGGTTTGAGGTAGTGACATACACTTGAATTCATTGAGGTGGAGATTTGTAGATATCAGTTCAATATCATCAAGTGTTTATGGTATGAAGTAGAGGTTTTGAGGATTCCAGAACCAGGTTCGAAGTGCAAGGAACCGGGTCAGAGAACCGGATTTTAACCGAGATCAGAAATGGAGTTAAAAGAAGAACCAGACTTAAGTTAGTTATAACCGTCGTTCACAATGGTTTTAATTAGTTGCATGAGAAACCGTTGTGAAAGCCTGGTGCAGCAGTTTTTGAATATGCTGAGTCAAAGTGGTTACAAATTCCTCAACTTCCATATTCGAGCTCCAACACTTATATACATTGTAAACACTTGCAGTTGCGAACTAGTAGACGTAATTTTCCCTCTGTAAACATTACTCAATCAAGAGAATTCGATCTCTAGGGTTTTCTGCTCAAATCAAGCTGTGATTTGGGGTTTTACAGGATTTCTGAATAATTCTTGTAATTGGTTGATTAGTGAAGTGAATTGAGGTGTATATAACCTCCGTGGATGTATATCACCTTTGATCGAACCACGTAAAAGCCTTGTGTTCATCATTTTCATTTCTGTTCTTTGTTCGGTTGTTGATTGGCCGATTTCTTGGTTGTGTTTCATTCAAATTCTATTGAGTGTTGTCTTGTGAGAGGTTGAGCTAATCCTAACAACACCAGTATTGCCACTAGTGTGGCCCTTGTGCCCGTATCCTGTTTTTAATCCATCCTATAATTTTTTTGGATTTCGGCCATATCTCCCTCGTTCAATCTCAGATTCTGGTGACTTAAAATTCTGTAAAAAGATAACATCAATACTATAAATTTATACAAGATTTTGCAAGCTAATTCAAAGCAAATTGTTCCCAGAATATATGAGAATTCCAATAAAGTTACATGTCAATACTTCGCCTCAACTTAAGTTAAAACCGAGCACTCTCTTTTGTTATTTTACATTTCTATCCTTACTCAAGGTCTGTTTTAGTTGGATATTTATGTTTTTTTTTTCCTAGTTAGGGTTTGGGGTCTATAAATACCTCCTCGCCTTCCTTTTGCAAGACAAGTTATTTTAGTTGTAAATTAGTTAGAGTAGGTTAGAAGCTTTGTGCAGAATTTTAGAGTAGCATAAGGCTTAATCTTCTTCTCTATGGAGAGAAACTCATCTTTGAAAAATCTAGGTCAACGATTTTTTAAGCTTAGTGTTCGATTTATCGTGGATTTTGCTCAACCTAGGGTTTGGATTTAACTAATGTGTATTACTTACTCGTATATTTGAATTGGCCATTCTTGGGTATGATAGGTATTAGAATCTATAGGTCGTTGATTGTGTTGTTTGAGCTTAATTAAACTCTTCATATCATAAGGAAGAAGCTACAACATTAAAAGGAGTGAGGGTTTAATTATATATTTTTAGGATAAACGCAATTACCTTGTACCCCAGTATTTTATTAAGGCTCACATGCCGATCTATAATAGAGAGATGGTGGTGTATTTAAGTTTGACCTAATGAAGAATAACCGAATATGGACGTAATCTTAACATTGATATTAAGATATTGGTATTCTTTATAGCACTTTTATCATACTTTACATCTCTAGTTTGGAATTGATTGATTTTTGTGTTAGTCTAACCATGAAGGGTTATAGTAACTTTATGGGGGTTTCATTCCTAGGTTTGTAGTTTCTTGTCCACCTGATGGTGTTATATTCCGTCCCCTATTAATTTCCACAAGGAATTGTTCAATCGTCTGCAGTACATTAGTTTGTGCTTGACTTGACTGAAACCAAACCTCGGAATCTCTTCACTGATTGGTCCTCTCCTCATTTGAATTTGTTTACTTTATATTTGTGTAGCTTAGTCATCACGCTTATTTTATGTTTGGTCTAAATTACTCAAAAGTGCTTAAGCTAGTTCTCATGGAAAATTCTCTATGTGGATATAATATCTTTTATACTACCTCTGCCGAAAGGTTGTATTCTTCCAGCATAGAGAACTTAAGCATTTTCCATGACACATGCATGGTGTCATTGTCATGGAGGATTTCATTCCCATGAAATTCGCCCAAGGCATGAATAGAGTTAGATTATAACATCTTCCCTTTTCGTGTAAAAGAAATATAAAAATAGAGTCCGATCACTATCGATACTTGATCGAGAGATATGCTGTGGGTCCTTCTGGCGTGAATGTTTTACCTTTTGTACTTAGTGATTGTGCTCATTTATTCTCTCATTTTTTGTCGTATGGAAGTAGTATACTGTGAATGCTGTATGGAAGAGTGTCACATATCTTTGGATCGTGATTCTCTCATCATTTTTATTCCCACATGCACTACCCTCTCATCATCCCCTCCCAATTTATCAACAACAATTAATTTTCAAACAATTATGTGTTGGAATGGGAGGATGAACAAAAGTTTTCTTCCTCAAGTCATCAATCCTTTAACTCATCCGAGTCTTACCAGATAACTTTGCTTGAAGCAATGAAAGAAGAAAGGAAGAAAGAAAAGGATGAGTATAATTTAAAAAAAAAAAAAATTGATAAGCTTATGGCACACACTAAGGTTTTGAAATCTGCATTTTCAAATATGTTTTGAAAAAAAAGAAAAGTGTGCGATTGAGGGAAGGAGAGAAAGAAGAGGAGAGTGAAAACATCCTCTTCCCTGAGCCACCATTAGAAAAGGGTGGCATTTCTTCCAAACAAGACAATGAACCTTCTTTGGAAGAACATTCTCCATGAATCAATACAATATGTGATTATGATTGCATTTTCATTAATGATCAATTTGTTGAAGCATCCTGTAGTGGTCGGGATGCAAGTTTTGCATTATTATTTATTTCAAATTTTGACTTGCATCAATTATGGACATTAAGCATATGCTCTTACATAAACTTTATGTCCATAATGTTATTCGTGATCCATTGTGCCGTCTCTATGTTGGTAGTTCAATTCTTTTTCTTGTGCAAACAAAGAAACGAAATGAATGAAACTTATTCTTGATTCCCAGATAATACTTATGAAAGTCGGGTTGTCAAATTTAAACCAAGCGCTTCTTGTAAGGAAACCTAAGCATTTAAGAAAATCACTCTCGTATGATTTAATTTTATTTATTTTTAGTTTAGTTTGATCTTTTTGAGTTGTGTATATGTAATTTACCTATGGGAAACAAATGAAGCAAAAGAGCATAAATCTTGAAGAAAGTCCCCAAGCCTTGGTGATACCGAATCGAGATAAGTAATCCTTGAAGAATGGCAAAAGAAAATATGGAGAGCCAATACCTCAAATGAGCGAGCCACCGGTTGCAACACCATTATAAGGCAAACTTCAGCGACCAACTCTACTCATACCGGTACAATGGAGGATTCATCCCAAAGCACCAGGGGTGCTGGGTTTGATTCTCTCTCTCTCAATCTATTTTCTTTGCATTTGTGTCATTTCTACTTATTCGATTCATGATATACCTTAAGTTTTATTTTGTGTTGGTTTCTGGGGTTTGATTTTTGTGAATTTGAGAGTATATGCTTAGTTGCCTTACCGTGCACTTGAGAAACTCACTTATTCATATGCTTTCTTAAAAGACATGCTTGCATTTAAGTTTGTTGGAGGGAAGATACATTATCTGCATAAGTAGAGGTTCTCTCCTCACTTTCACATAACCAATCGTAGAATCTTGTACTGTAGGATTCAATCAGGATACCTTGATTTGCAACGAAATTGATCCCCGAATCATATACGGGTCGAACCATACCTTTCCTCGATGATTGCCTATTCTTGGTCGGGGTGAAATCACAGTGAAAATCCCCACTTTCCACGACCTAAGATCCATCCACAGCTTTTTGGAGAAACACACTAGGGTTTGCCTCTCTCTTACTGTTTCTCACGCAAGTGAGAAACTGTTATGTTTCTCTCTTCAGTTTTCTAATGTGTACCCGATACACTTAGTGATAAGAGGGAGTGGGGAAAGTGGGCCTATATTATGGGAGATGGGCCTCCTATAATTTCCCACTTCCATTAATTTGGCCAGCCCACTAGGGCGACCTTGGACTGGACCCAATGCCCTGGGTCAAACCAACATCCCTCACTCGCCTATGAGGGCTGAGACCTAACCCTTTGTGATCTTTCGAACCCACCGAGATCATACTGGAAAATGGATCGTGTGAGCCACGAGTATCTCAAGAGCATAGAGTTATACACTGGTTAAGGTGTACAATAACTCAACATCAAGTATTTGAGGATAACGAACTCACTACATCCCAGATACATTACCCAATACCAAGAATCAGTATGCCTCCTTGTCCCTTCAACTTTGAAGGAGCATACCAGATTCATCACTTAGTTTTATATTTAATATTACATTCCTTGAACATAATTGGCGCAAGTGAATCTCTAAATTGTGACGAAAGTAATGGTCTTCCTTTCTCCTTATACCTCCTAGTACTTCATCTAGCTGCTTTCCTAGACATGTTCCGCATAGCCGAATTATATCATGGTAATTGGGAACATGCTAAATTAGCAGCACTAAGATAAAGACTAACGACATAGGAGAAAAGTCTTAAGGACATACTATGAGGTAATCTAAACCTCTGGATCTCACACAATGAGAGAATAGGGACTCATTTGTCATTATCCAATTTTGGTCACAAGCATATGCGGTATGAAACGCACGTTACAATGTGTCATTTCCCCGAATAAAGCATATGTCATTCACTAAACACATTGTACAGATCTTGCCTAGGTGTTTTTCAATACCTAACCTGAGGTTTCTCCTTAGATGTCCTCAAGTCAATGTTTAACTCAAGAAAACTCACATCTGGCTATACAATAAATTATAATTGGAAAACTAGTTATCCAACTCGATCGGATGTTACCAAACATCGATCTCATCTATCGTACTAAGGCGACACTCATAGAATCAACTAAATGAATTCTATACTAGTCTTATCTCTCATGTCATTCGACATTAGAGGCGATTGCTCGTGTGAGAGAGACAATCAATTCTCACCTTGTCCGACATAATTTTGATTGAACTATCTGTGAAGTGATGTTCAATTTCATCAAGTGAGCCTATACTTTGTAATATGGTGTGTTGGGAATGTGGAACCGGAGACAGGAAGTGAAGAACCGGAGGTTTAAACCGGGTTTTATCATCAAGAAGACAAACTGGTCATGATCAAACCGGGTTCGAGTTGGTTGGTGTAACTACCGTTTGTGACGAAGCAGTTGCAGTTAGTGACGAAGAAAACCGTCACATTTGTCCTGTAGCTAAACGAACACAGCATGAACTTCATGCAGTTATAACTTCCTATCCAGTTGCATTCGACCTTCAATCCATATATCATTGTAAAGCTCTCATTGAGGAGAACACAACTAAGTAGCATTATCACCTGTACTTTAGGTTAGAGAGAGTATTTAGAGATTGAGTGTTCGTGCCCTAATTTGATTCAGAATTGGGCATTTCATTTCTTGAGCTAATTCTCTGTAATTGATTGAAGTTCTTAGTGGATTCAGGTGTGCCTTGCCTCCGTGGATGTAGTTCATCTTGAACGAACCACGTTAAAACTGTGTTTGATCCATTTCTATTTCCTGTTCTACGTGAGCTGAGTTCGGTTACAATTCTGGCCGAACTGTGAGTGTGCATTCAAAGTGTTTTTCTTCGTACATTTTCAAATTCTTTGGAGTTGTGTGTTCTTGAGTTGTTTTCACTAACAAGTGGCGCCGTCTGTGGGAATCAACTCTCACAGCTTGAAGAAGGGAAGGAATGGCTGGTATGAAGATGGACTTTGAGAAGTTTACAGGGAGAAATGATTTCACATGTGGAAGATCAAGATGAATGCAGTGTTGGTTCACAATGGCCTTGATCTTGCTTTGATACCTCTTGATTCTTGGGAAGAAAGTGAGAAACCCAAGTTTGGATCCATGGATAAGAAAGCCCTCAGTCTTATCTTTCTGTGTTTGGGTGATAAACCGCTAAGAGAGGTCTCAAGATGCAAGAGTTCCTTAGAAGCATGGAAGAGGTTGGAGGAGTTGTATCAATCTAAGTCAGTTTCCAACAAGCTGTTCTTAAAGCAGAAGATCTTGGCCTTCAAGATCACTGAAGATAAGGTAATTTCTGACCAACTTGATGAGTTTATCAAGATGGTTGAGGAATTGGAAGACCTGGATGTGAAAATGGAGGAGAATGATAAAGCATTGATGGTGTTAAACATTCTTCCAAAATCCATGGAAAGTTTTAAGGATGCCTTGATGTATGGAAGAGATGAGCAGCTATCCTATGATGGGATAGTGAAGGCTCTGAGGTCTAAATGCTTCCAGACTCAAGATGATAAAGGCATGGTGCAATCTGGAGAAGGTTTGAATGTTAAATTCAAGAAACCTTGGCAAGGGAAGAAGGGACAGAATTCTAAGGACTCCAAGGCAGGAGATTCTAATCCAAAGAAGGGAAATGAATGGGTTGAGAAAAGGAAATGCTTCAAGTGCAAGCATCCTGGTCACTTGAAGAAGGATTGTCCTAAAAGAAACAAGAAAGGAGGAAACCAAGGGGCAGAAGCTGCTGCCATTGACCTTCAAGAAGATCCTCCAGAGGTATTGAATGTTACTGAATCAAGAATGGTGAAAGAATGGGTCCTGGACACAGGCTGCTCCTTTCATATGTGTCCACACCAGTCATGGTTTGATGAATTAAAGAGAGAAGATGGTGGAAATGTTCTCCTGGGCAATGACCAATCATGCAAGGTCAAAGGAATTGGATCAGTGAGCATAAGAATGTTTGATGGTGTGGTCAGAATCATCTCTAATGTAAGATATGTTCCTGGCCTTAAAAGAAATCTTCTATCTCTTGGTTCTTTGGTAACTAGTGGTTGTCAGTTTAGCTCAGTGGATGGCTTCTTGCATATCACTAAACATGGTAAAGTGGTGATTAAAGGTAGACAGCATAATGGGTTGTTTATCTTGATTGGTTCACCTGTTGTTGGGAGTGTTGATATGGTCCTGAGCAGTTCTGAGCTTGTTATATGGCACAAGAGGCTTGGACACATAGGAGAGAAAGGGTTGAAGGAGTTTTCAAGAAGTGGTGTAATTGGAAACATGGGAAACCAGAACCTGGAGTTCTGTGATCAGTGTGCTTTGGGCAAGTCCAAGAAGCTGCCCTATGGAAAGGGTGTTCACACAACTCAAGAGCCATTAGATTATGTCCACTCTGACATATGGGGTCCTGCAAGGACAGAGACTCATGGTGGAGCAAGGTATTTCATGTCTTTGATTGATGATTACAGTAGAAAGGTGTGGATCATGTTGATGAAGAATAAGAGTGATGCTTTTCATAAGTTTAAAACATGGTTGATTCAACTGGAAAATGTCAAAGGGAAGAAGCTGAAGACCTTAGGACTGATAATGGATTGGAATACCTCTCTACTGAGTTCACAAACTTCTGTGAAGAAAGAGGAATCAAGAGACATAGGACTGTCCCAATGAATCCTCAACAGAATGGGGTTGCTGAGAGGCTTAATAGGACTCTTCTTGAAAGAGTAAGGTGTATGCTGTTGGATGTTGGGTTGCCAAAGGTATTTTGGGGTGAAACCATTGCTACAGCATGTTATCTCATTAACAGGTCACCCTCATCAGTGATTGGGTTCAAAACACCTGAAGAGGTGTGGAGTGGACAGAAACCAAGTTATGAAGGTTTAAGGGTATTTGGTTGTCTTGCTTTTATCCATGTCAAGCAAGACAAGTTAGATGCAAGAGCTCTAAGATGTGTATTTCTTGGATATCCAGATGGAATAAAGGGCTACAGATTGTGGTGTCTAGAGAAGGGAAATCAGAAGATAATCACAAGCAGAGATGTAAAGTTTAATGAGAATGTGATGGCTTATACTTCAACAGGCTCTAAGGAAGAACTTGATGGTGCTAAAGAGAATGAAGAGATATCAATTCAGGTGGAGCATCCTGCTGAAGATGATCACACATCTCAACAACAAGAGAATCTACAAGATAGTGATTCATCATCTGAAGAAGAAGAACAAGCTGGACCTTCACAAAATGTGAGAGAATATAGCATTGGAAGGGACAGACCTAGAAGAACAATCAATAAACCTGACTTCTATGGGCAAGCAGGGAGTGTTTATTATGCCTTGAGTGTTGCTGAAGACCTGGAATCACAAGAGCCTAGTAGTTTTAAAGAAGCACTAGATTGTGAAGAAGGAGAACACTGGATTCAGGCAATGATTGAAGAGATGGAATCCCTGGAAAAGAATGAGACCTGGGCATTGGTGGATAAACCAAAAGGTCAGAAACTTGTGAGTTCTAAATGGATATACAAAAAGAAGTTAGAGACTGCAGGATCCAAACAAGTGAGGTTTAAAGCAAGACTGGTGGCTAGGGGCTTTACACAAAGGGAAGGGATTGATTTTAATGAAGTTTTCTCTCCAGTAGTAAAGCACTGCTCAATCAGATTGCTTTTATCAAAGGTTACTCAAGAGGACATGGAACTACAACAACTAGATGTAAAAACAGCATTCTTACATGGAGAACTCATTGAGAAAATATATATGAAACAGCCAGAAGGCTTTGTTGTTCCTGAACAAGAAGACAAAGTTTGTTTGCTGAAGAAGTCACTGTATGGACTCAAACAAAGTCCAAGACAGTGGAATAAGAGGTTCAATGACTTCATGATCAGTGTTGTCTTTGTAAGAAGTCTGTATGATAGTTGTGTTTACTTCAACAAGTGTTCAAAGCAAGATAAAGTCTTCCTTCTTTTATATGTGGATGATATGCTGATTGCCAGCAAGAACAAGAAGAGTGTACAATGGTTGAAGGACAGACTTAACACTGAATTTGACATGAAAGATCTTGGAGATGCCAAGAAGATTTTGGGTATGGACATTCTGAGGAAAAGAGAAGCTGGAGTTCTTTGGTTATCTCAAAGGCAATATCTACAGAAGGTTTTGGAGAGGTTCCACATGCATGAGTCCAAACCTCTCTCCACTCCAGTTAATCTGCAGAAGAAACTAACCAAAGAACAATGCCCAAAGACTGAAGAGGAGGTCATACATATGAGCAATATTCCTTATGCAAGTGGAGTTGGAAGTCTCATGTATGGAATGATATGTAGTAGGCCTGACTTGGCCTATGCTGTTTCTTTAGTGAGCAGGTTCATGTCAAACCCAGGTGTTGAACATTGGGAAGCTTTGAAGCATGTGATGAGGTATTTGAAGGTTTCAGTGAACTTGTCACTGAAGTTTGAGAAGAAAGTGAATGGAAGCACTGCTGCATTGGAGGGGTTTGCTGATTCTGATTTTGCAGCAAACATAGACACTAGAAAATCTATTTCTGGATTTGTGTTCACCTTATTTGGAACAGCCATCAGCTGGAGAAGTGTACAACAATCAGTTGTAGCACTTTCAACTACAGAAGCAGAATATATCTCTCTCACTGAAGCCATCAAAGAAGCAATCTGGCTTAAAGGGATTTTGAGAGATTTGGACATCAAGCAAAAGTGTGTGGCGATTTACTGTGATAATCAAAGTGCTCTACACCTTGTGAAACACCAAGCATTTCATGAAAGGTCAAAGCACATTGATGTTAGGTTGCATTTTGCTAGGGATATCATTGATTCTGGTTCTGTGGAAGTGAAGAAGGTACACACATTGCATAACCCTGCTGATTTTCTTACTAAGGGTGTACCTGGGAACAAAGTGGAGCATTGCTTGAGCCTGCTGCAGCTTGAGCAATGTCATGAAGAGCATTGACAGACAAGGCAGTGATGAGGCAGGAAGAGGCACACATGATTCATTGAGGTGGAGATTTGTGAAGTGATGTTCAATTTCATCAAGTGAGCCTATACTTTGTAATATGGTGTGTTGGGAATGTGGAACCGGAGACAGGAAGTGAAGAACCGGAGGTTTAAACCGGGTTTTATCATCAAGAAGACAAACTGGTCATGATCAAACCGGGTTCGAGTTGGTTGGTGTAACTACCGTTTGTGACGAAGCAGTTGCAGTTAGTGATGAAGAAAACCGTCACATTTGTCCTGTAGCTAAACGAACACAGCGTGAACTTCATGCAGTTATAACTTCTTATCCAGTTGCATTCGACCTTCAATCCATATATCATTGTAAAGCTCTCATTGAGGAGAACACAACTAAGTAGCATTATCACCTGTACTTTAGGTTAGAGAGAGTATTTAGAGATTGAGTGTTCGTGCCCTAATTTGATTCAGAATTGGGCATTCATTTCTTGAGCTAATTCTCTGTAATTGATTGAAGTTCTTAGTGGATTGAGGTGTGCCTTGCCTCCGTGGATGTAGTTCATCTTGAACGAACCACGTTAAAACTGTGTTTGATCCATTTCTATTTCCTGTTCTGCGTGAGCTGAGTTCGGTTACAATTCTGCCGAACTGTGAGTGTGGATTCAAAGTGTTTTTCTTCGTACATTTTCAAATTCTTTGGAGTTGTGTGTTCTTGAGTTGTTTTCACTAACACTATCAATTCATAAGTGTACATAAGTATCATAATCACCTCGCACTATGGGACAATATCCCATTTAAGTCATGTTGTGATGTACTTGATTAGTGTTTGGAGTCTCTCATAAACTATATCCCATTTATGGACTGTGAGTTGCCAATGCCCCTACTGAACTACTTATCGCTCCAAAATTACTTAACCAAATCATCTTCGCATTGTATAGGCAGAAGCCCCAAGCTTTGCTCTAATTGTGGAAATCTATACATTCACCCAATACTTTCATCTCCCCAAGATGATATTGCTACGTTCAAGAATGACTACTTAGACACAGATACCCTCTAATCTACATCACCGTACTGAGTATCAGCTATGTATATTTCAACCTAATCATAGTTCCTCCACTTAGAAGAATTGTACGGTACTACTAAGTCATCACAAGAAACCTTTTAAGTGTACTCCAACACTTTTACTAGAATTTAATTAATGCTTAATTACTAGACCCATGGCATAGCCTACACCAAGGCGCACACATAGTTATTTGCAGCTCTTAGCAGTACTAGAATATTGCACGATGGACATTGTAAACTTCTCTTTAGAAGTTACTAGGCACATTAAGTGGCTTTAAAACTTCGCCTTTAGCCAATAAGAGTATTAGTGGATGCATGGGCATCTACATGGAATCACTTTAAGACTTTTACAAGCGATGCTTATACAATCACAAGTATTCATCTAGATGATCCCTTGGAACCTTCACTTATCCCTTAAGGAAACGTATCCATGTCCTTCAACTTCGAGTTGTAAGACAACCCATCTATCAATGGTCATAATACTCAATGTCTTTGCTCATTGGTAAAATTTAGATTGCAAGTTTCCTCATTATGTTACAACTCTCAATGATATCTGCTCATCATACTGAAGTAGCATGTGATTAATACTTCCTAAAATCTCTTATACCATTAACTTGAGTACTATACTAGGCCACATACTTGATTTCTTGACCTTTTACCATAACCTCATTTGGAAACCAGTTTGTTTGTTGGTCAAGTGGTCCATTGAGAAATATAGTGTTACAACTCTCAATGGAATCCGCTCATCATAATGAAGTAGCATGAGATTAATACTTCCGTAAAATCTCATATACCATTGACTTGAGTATTGTATTAGTCCACAGTCGTAAAATCTCATATACCATTGACTTGAGTATTGTACTAGGCTACATACTTGATTTCTTGACCTTTGACCGTAAAATTCATTGGGAAACCAATTTGTTTATTGGTCAAGTTCTCCACTGAGAAATACAGTGTTACAACTCTCAATGATATCTCCTCATCATGAAGTAGCATGAGATTAATACTTTCGTAAAATCTCATATACGACTGACTTGAGTATTGTACTAGCCCACATACTTTATTTCTTAACTTTTGATCATAAACCTCATTGGGAAACCAATTTGTTTACTAGTCAAGTTCTCCATTGAAAAATACAATCTCTCAACCACCTTAAAGATGCAATCCTAATTCTAAGTTGGCTAACTAAGGACGAATGATGGTAAAACTCAACATTGGTAGGAAATGCCCTCATGGATAAACCTTACACTCAAAGTCTTTCCAAAAAAATTGAGATCATTATCCTAATAGTTTCAACAGCCTTTCGAGAACTGTTTGTACACACTCGTTGTGTTCAACATAATATCAACCAGTTCCCAGACCTAGTTTCAACTACACCAATTAGACAACAAATTCTTTTCTTTAATCCATTCATCCATCCAAGGATGATACAGAGTCCAACTCTTTCTCAAATTTTGGAGATCCATAGTCGAACATGCCTTTCAATCTCATAGATTCAAGCATGCATTTCCCAGTACTGTTCCAATGAAAGATTCATACAGATCATGTTATCACCAAAAGTTGACCCCACTGGAATCTTATTTTAGGATATTGTTTTGAACTACTCATAGTTCATTTGGATACAAATCTTCATTTGAACATTTCAAAGGAATATCTCAAAAATACTAGACTTTGTGATTCTACTTCAGAAACAAATTTATCAACACATAACCTTTGGACTGACAGGGTATCCCTTAAAGAAACATTTCCTCTTTTGAGGATTTAGTTTTCCAAACTTAATTAGAAAATGTCACTCGCCTAAGCAATTGATTCCTAGGACCCTTATTGACCCTGGAACCTTCATATGTGTAGTCCTGACTCTCTATAAGTGCAAAAGTTCACGAGATACTTTAGTTACTAGTTCAATGAATATTTTGTTTCAAGGTATGGGTCGCAATCAACGTTCATTTCCAATGAAATAAACTACTTGACTTGCACCTCGATGGACCTAAACATTTATTTAGCAATATTCCCCTTCCCCCTCCCCCCCCCCCCCCCCTTCTCCACACAATTTTGTAAAAAACGTGTGTGAAAAACGGATGATTGCTTGATAATGTCTCCGCTACATTGATCATAAAATGATCATGAGATCTTTCAAACTTGCAATTAGTCTGAGAGCATTTATGCCCTATTCATATGATCATTGTCAAACACTCTGGTGCCTAGACTTTCAGGGAATCAAATGAAATTGATTAATTCGTGTGAGCAACCTTATATGTACCGGGAGATTAGCCTCCATGATCAATAATTACGTCATTGAATCACAAAACATTTCAATAAATTAATCGCAACAGAAAAGTTATCCTAATTCTGGAAAAAATTCTCCTCGAGTATTTCTCCTTAATTGAAGCATCATGTTATACCTAACATAAATTAGTGTAGTGCACATTTGCACTAGCCAATCCACTTTCAAAGGCATACACATATGTTTACTTCATCCAACAACACGAAACAATCTTGACATATCCATCTACAATATTGTCTTAATATTTATCAACTAATCAATCTCTCATTATCTTAAGTTAAGTCCAGATCATAGAAGAACTCCAACTGAAACCCAAATTCATCCAATTTCAACATTCTTAAGGATAACAGACAGGAAAACTTTAGGTCATCATGCAATTACGAAATTGCAAGAGATCAAGCCTAATCATCAACTTTGGCATTTTACAAATTCAATTTGCGATGACAAATGCCTAAGTTATCAATTATGGCATATTCCTGTGTTCATCCTTAGGATCCTATGAAAATAGACAAAAAATATCCCCGAAATTTCTATTTTTGACATTCATTGCCTTAAATCCTTTTACCCGAAGTAAAGGAATTAATTTGACAAGTTTAGCATTGTCTAGCATTTACAGTCATTCAAACTGAGTGTGCACTATTATGTGATTCTTAAAAAGTGTTCAGGTATCTACTACTACACTTAATGAATAATGCTACATGTTTTACCCTCATTGTCAACTCATTTGGCAAATGTGTCAAGAACTATTAAGTGTTTTTTTCCAATTTTTCAGCACATGTGTTGAGCCAAACACACTACACTACATTTGCTTTAAAATCTATGTTTCGAAAAATGACCCATTTATCTTTATTGGGAGACGTTCTTCTAAAATTTGTTGTTAGTAACTACCCTTCGATCACATTTCTCTTATGCTTAAAACCCAATTCTAAACTGGGAACATGTAATTGACTAACTAGCAGCTTTTAGCCACTTATAATCACTATAATGAACGGCATCCCCAAAAATCTGAACCACCCCAATGGGCATGATCGGTTTTTAGATACGCCCACTGAATGAGAAGGTTCTAGGCTCTAACTTAAGCCTTAGTTTACTGTTCACAGAAGACTTGGATTAGAAACCTTTGACTGGTGGCGGTAGAGATACCAAACTTTTACTCTGATATAAATTATTTTTCTCATTAAATGAGACTTGTTACCAAGCATAGAGTTTGTTGAACATCCAAGGTTTCGTTGGTAGAGGAATCACCGTCAATTCCATACTACTGAAACCGTTTCTGGTTTCTTGTCTGTTCCTACAATAACACCCACCTAGGGTTCACATGATTTAGTTGATGCCATTCAAGACTATCTCTAAGTCTATTACACATCTAATTATTATGACCTCCTAGTCATAAGTATCTTGTCATCTATTTATCACTACAGATAAGATTAACTTCGAAGCAACTAATCTGTTGTGTTTTATGCCATGGACTACAAATAAGGGAGGTGAATCCACATGTATGTGATTACTAAAACTAAATGTACACATATTTTTTTCTTAGAATTAACATTAAGATAACTTAATGGAAGGTATGACCTTGAAAATTCCCTATGTTCCTAATCATCACCCATATCCAACCGTCTCACTACGACAACTTAACCCTAAAAGAAAAATAAAATCTTCAACTGATATGGGTGAGAGAATGCAAAGATTCTTCCAACCCATAACCCGATTCAAGTTACCAATCGCGTTCTCAACACGATTTAACTTCTTTGATCACACTCAAGTTATTTCGACAACAGGTTGATCACATTTAATGTGGGGATCAACACACGGTTGACTGTCAATGATCATAATACATGCACCATCCATAGGCTTGGGAATGCAGTTCAAAGTAAATCAATGCTCTTAACTATATCCCATTTATGATAGACGACATTCTCATTACATGCTTATGAAGCATCTTTCAACTCTAAAGACACTTGAATTAGTATCGTAATAAGGTCCATCTTCATCTATCAGTAAATTTAACATCTCTATGAATGTTGACTTAGCCATGTGATCATTTTTTTATCTAAGTCTAATAGTTAGTCAGCTTAAAGGCAAGTCAAACAACTCAATTATGTCGAACAAAAGATGAAAGGGTTAGATTAGACATATCCAATCAATAGCTATTGTAAACTTATTCAGAATATTCACTAAGGAATATGGCTAATAATCCCATGTGATTCATTGCTCTTTTGTTCCTACTGAATATTCTAATAAGCTTATGGCCACGTACACACTTCATCGATTTCTTCGAGAAAATATTGTATTGTTCTCCAAACTCTAACCAATTTCCTGGATTTAAATAACTTTTTGAACAGATTCAAATGTCCAAAATTTGAAATTCATTAAAATTAATTGCAATCACAAAAAATAAGGTGTGAAAAACAACGTCACAAAGGTTTTCCAAGGAGAAAATCGATGAAGCACAACCCCTTACGCACGTCCAGAAGCAGCACATGCTCCGTCACCCATCACCATGCTTCCGTTGCATCAACACTCATCATCGCATGTTCACATGCACGCATACACACTTGTACACGTAAACACGAACACATACGGGTAAAACGTATGCCATACGCGCCTTCACGTGCTCGTAAGCGCCAAAACAAAAAACCACGTGCCATCATATACCTCAGACGTGCCCCACGTGCAGATCACACGCCCTAGGTGTGTTCAATGCGTCTCCACACACTAGCACCTGCAGGAAGAGTTTTGGCGGCCACAATACGGCGGTGAAGTGGCGGTCCGACAGCGATGGTCGTCGGTCATATGATCGTTCGACGGCAGAGATGTGGTGGTCCGATTATCGGTCGGCGACAAAGGACCACCATGAATCGGTGGCTGCCCAGATCAGCTGGTGGCGACCGACAGCTAAACCGGCTTTGTCCGGGGTCGACTGAGGTGGCACTCTTGCCACGTGTCGGTAAGGCATTGGTTGTTGGATGCTGACATGTCGCCACGATGCATTACATGTGGCCACTAGGAATAGCAATGAACCGGGTTGAAACCTGAGCCTGCACCGAACCTGCTTCAGATGGGGCGGGTGAAAACCTGGTCAAACGGTTTACGGGGTGGGTTCAAACCCGGTCAAACGGGTGTTGCCGAGTTTGAAACGAGTTGTGGTTTTTGCTAAATCCGCCCCGACCTCGTCCCGTATATATCATAAACATTTTAAATATTTTTAATTTAATATAATTATATATAGTTATATATTAATATATATTGCAAGTTACCCCTACTTCTCACTTTAACTTTTAACCCTAAAGTTCCTCCCTTACCCTCATTCAGTTTATAAGCACTCTTTACCGCCTCCCACAAAGCACGAACGTGATCAGTCTTCTTTTCTTGGCTCTGCAAATATTCTCAGTAGGAAGCAATCTCTCCAGTCTTCATCTCTATTCATCCTCTCCCTCTTTTTGTTTCAAGGTAATTAATGATGCCTTTTCTTGTTTTTTTTTTCTTTCTTTTTTACAGTTTTACCTTGATGATGCATAAGATTTTATATTTATACAAATTTATTGTTTATATATCTGCTGATCTACATGAGAGCAGGGACCTCATAGCTATTGTTGCAATATAAACTTAGAATTCTGCCAAAAAAACATTTATTCATATCTTGATTCTTGAATCATAAGTTTTAGAATAATATAGTCAATCATGAACAGGATTCATGAGGCATCAACTGAAAAGTAGGCACACACATTGAAAATGTTAAAAACAAGTCAAACAATGATTAATCATATAGCAGTAAAAGAAACGCATGAAATAGTATTATAATACTGGGTTAATTCTACCCTATCCCTGTGGGTAATACCGGCATACACTACACACCATTGAATTTGTGTATCGATATAAAATCAAAGGTTAATATTATTTTAATTTACATCTACATACCAATTCAATGATGTATGGTGTATGCAGGTAATATCCACGAGATATGGCACTCTTAGAAATTGGCAATGTTATTTAAATAGTTTTATTAAAACTTAATTGTCATTACTTTTTTACTTGTGATTTCATTAATTATATAAAGATGTCTTATCTTTCTAATTAATTTTATAAAATGTATGGAAGCCTAATCATGTGCTTTAGCATTCTGCATGGTTTTCTAAAATGTATGAACATATAATGTGCTTTATCAAATTCTATGCATTGTCTCATCATTTTGCATGTGTTTTGTCTTATCGTTACCAACATACTTATACATTCTACTTGATTTTTTAAATAATAGATGGAGACTAATCATGCTGACCCGGAAAATGATCCTTGTGAAAGCAATGTGGAAGTAGTTAATGTGGATAATGGTGGAAGTGAAACTGGTGGAAATAATGTTGAGAATCCAGAGAGTTGTGTTAGCAATGGCCAAAATGGTAAGCTAAAATCAAAAGTTTGGCTACACTTACAAGAAAGAATGTAAAGAAGGAAGGTGAATATCTAAGTACTCAATATGCAGAATGTAACTATTGTCACACTCGTCTCAAAGCTCCACCTACTCATGGAACCACTCATTTAAGGAATCACTATGATAAGACTTGTAAGAAACGACCAAGGAAGATGGATATCCATCAAAGTGTAATTATGATGAACAAGAAAGTTGTAATCAAGAACTAACAACCCATGTTTTCAACCAAGATGAATCAAGGCATCTACTAGCTTCAATGGTCATCTTACATGATTATCCTCTTAGTATTGTTGATAGAATTGGATTTCGAAGATACTTTAATAGCCTCCAACCATGTTTTAACATGAAGTCAAAAAATACCCTTGAAGGTGACATCTTGAAGATTTATGATACTCAAAAGAAAAAGTATTATAAATTGTTGGAGAAGCTTAATTGTCGAATTGCCATTACAATTGACATGTGGACATCAGACAATACTAAGAAATGATTCATGGCAATTACAGCACACTTGACCCGCCCCGTGCCCTACTACGGGGCAAAAATATCTGCCCCGTGATCCGCCCCGCCCCGCCTTCATCTTTTTTTTTTCTTTTTTAAAAAAAAAAAACAAAACTATTTTTTTTTTTTTAATTAAGAACCTGTTTTTTTTTATAATTGAAGTCAATAGAGTTTTAATTTTTAGGTTTACATTAGTTTTGTTTTAATATTTTTTATATTTTGTAAAATTAATTATTAGAAAATAGAATTTGATTATTTAAATTTACTCTAATCATAATTTAATGTATTAGGATGACATATGTATAACATATCATATATAAAATTTGATATTATAAATACATATATACACATATATAATATTTATGTGTGTGCATATATATATATATATATATATATATATATAATTTTACATAATATATATTTAAAAATAAATTATATATATAGGGGGAGGGAGCAGTGCAGGGCGGGGCGGGCCAGGGGTCATGACCCGAACCCGACGGGGCGGGGCGGAGCGGGGCGGGGCGTGCCCCGTTCTCCATCAGGGCGAATTTTGCCCCGCCGCAAAGGCCTCCGATCGGGGCGGGGTTGATCGAGTTTGACATGCCTACACTTCATTGATGACTCATGGACTCTTCAGAATTGCATATTGAGGTAATTCTAATATTAAGTATAAACTTATATTGTGCATCTATATGTGTGTGTGTGTGTATTTATATTTGAAAATTAAAATTTTCAATATGCTTAATTTATGTTGGTTTATATATGTCCCGGCTCCGCACACAGCTGAGGTGTTATCTGATATTCTTATGGAGTCTTTCATGGATTGGAATATTGATCGTAAAATATCAACAATCACCATTGATAACTACTCGACCAATGATGCCATGCTTACTCAACTAATGGATAAACTTCCAAGGCAAGATTTGCTACTAAATGGAGAGGTACTTCATATGCGTTGTTGTGCTCATATTTTAGACTTGATTGTGAAAGATGGTCTTGAAGTAATTAATGATGCAATTGAGAGGATACGTGATTCTGTCGTGTATTGGACTGCTTCACCTGGTAGGGTAGAAAAATTTGAGGAAGCTGTACGTCAATTGAATGTTGGTTGTTCTAAAAGGCTGCCCTTGAATTGCAAAACTCGTTGGAATTCTACTTATCTAATGTTGGAGACTGCAATTAAGTATAGGGAGGTATTTCCACGACATAAGTGTCGAGAGAGAAACTACAAAAGCCTACCTACTGATAATGATTGGAAAAATGCAATTGAATTTTGTGGAAAGTTGAAATTGTTTTATCAAGAGACTGAAATGTTTTCTAGTACACTCTATCCCACATCTAATTTTTATTTTCCAAATATTTGTGAGATCAAGCTAAGATTAGATGAGTGGGTAAGAAGTACAAATTTAGTGGTCCGAAGTATGGCTATGAGAATGTTAGATAAGTACCAAAAATCTTGGGATGCTTGTCATATTATAATGGGGGTTGCTGCCGTTTTAGATCCTAGGTACAAGATGAAACTTGTTGAGTTCTATTTTCCTTTGATTTGTGGTGAAGGATCGCACTTTAAAATAAGTGAGGTTAGAGATCATTGTTATAGACTATTGGTTGAGTATCACTCAAGTGTTGGTTCTTATAGTAATATGGGAACGACATCCTCTACTACTACTCCTATTTTTTATTCATTTGAGGATGACACGTTGGACATGTTTGACTAATTTGTTTCAAGTTCAAATTCTTCTGCATCATCATCCATAACCTCAGAGTTAGATATGTACTTGGAGGAAGGTGTCTTGCCTAGAAGTCAAAGTTTTGACATTCTTAATTGGTGGAAGACAAATGAAGTCAAGTATCCTAATTTACAAAAGATGGCCAGATACGTTTTAGCTATTCCAGTTTCAACAGTTGCAACGGAATCCGCATTTAGCGCTAGTGGAAGAATAGTCAGTCCTCATCGTAATAGGCTTCATCCAACTACATTGGAGGCATTGATGTGTTGTCAACGTTGGATGTGGATTGATGGGAAGAAAGATAATTCAATCTAATTTTCCTTCCCTGTTATTAAATTTTATCATCTACTGTGTAAATTGTGTTATATATCATGTCGTTTATTTGACTAACTTATTGTAGGTAGATCAATAATTAATGTTCCTACAAATTTTCCTACCATGTTTGACGAGGAAGAAGATGTTGAAGAATGTGTTACTAAAGTTTGAGATTTAGAAGTGAATGACTCATTTTAAGAACTTTTGTCTCTTTGTTACTAGTATGGTCTTTTTAGGTTGCGTTTAATTTAGCTTGAAGTTATTTGCTTTCATAGACTTTTGGTCATTTATCAACAGTCTCGACTTTTTAATTGTTTTGACTTATTTTATTGTGTTTGGTTAAATTCGAGAATTCGTTTAGTTATTTTGGTGAATGAACATTTTATTCAATATTCAATGTTTATATTATATTTGAATTTCGGAATCATTTTATTGAACAATAGTGGCAAGTCCGCAAGTGGCAATAATATTGAATATGTAAAAATCAATAGGACGGGTCGGGTCGGATAATCCCGCCGAGTTAACAGGGGGCGGGGCGGGTTTTTAAGATTACCGGGGCGAAGTGGGTTACGAATCTGAATCTTTGCATGCGGAGCGGGTCCTGGTAAAGGGAAAACCCGCCCCATTGCCATCCCTAGTGGCCACTGAGTTGACACTTATGTGTCACATGTGGCGTGATGTTACTTGCCCACGTGTGATGACATGGCCCTACGTGGCACTAACTGTGTTGCTGGCGTGAAAATGATGTGATGCACGTGGCATGATCTTGTTCATCCACGAGTGCTGATGGGGCACTGGTGTGTCATCCTTGTGACCAAGCGAGGCCCACTCTCACTGGATGGAGAGTGAGATACAGGCGCCACCTTTTCGGCATTTCTGGCCAACGACACTTCGGCTACCCCCCCCCCCCCCCCAATTCTCAACCATTCTAAGTTTGACGATGTAATAGATTTTACGATCCGACACTCCTAACTATGTGTTTGGATCATAAAGTGTGTTCTTGGAGAGTGAAGAACTTTTTTCTTCATGTTCTTCATCAAGAACATCTCAAGAACACATTTGATCTGATCTTAATCTTCTAACCACGCTATCTCATACAATATAGGTTCGATTAACACATATTATATATCGAAATGAATCATATTCGATCACAAACACATACATAAAACATAAATATGTCAAATCATATTATATCATGCTTAAATCCGGTTTTTAAAAAATCATGAACATCTTCAAGTTTCCGGAAAATTTTCCAGAAATTCACAATTTTCATCTAATCTTTAAAAGGTCATAACTCATTTGTTATAGAAAGAAGAAAAGCGCATAATATGTCTATGGAAAGCTCACTCAACATTGAATGCAAAACATACCAATTACACACAAAACATAGAATAATGACAGAACGAACTGTAAAACCATTTTCGTAAGAAAATTTCAAATTTATAGGCTTATCTTAAAAAAATCATATAAAATTTGTTTCTCAACGAAATTAGGTGACTCAAATTGGAGATCGTATCTGTTAACGAGTACTATAACATTATATCAATAACATGCAAAAAATTGAAAAATAAAATAACGAAAATGGAGAACAAAAGGAGTGCACGATTTCAATCTCAACAAAACAACACCAAAAATCATTGAAAGCCAATAGAGACCGAATTTTAACATTTGTGGCTCTGATACCACTATAGTACTTAATCGGGATACCTTAATTTTTAGCAAAATTGATCTCCGGATCATGTACGAGTCGAACAATGGCCTTTCCTTGATGATTGCATACTCTTGGTCGGGGTGAAAATCACAAGGGGAAATTCACCACTTTCGATGACCCAAGATCTATCTCTGGCTTGATTGAGAAGCATGCTAAGGTTCGACTCTCTCTTACTATTTGTCACGCAAGTGAGAAACTCTTTTGTTTCTCTCTTCATTTTTTTTATGTGTACTTGGTACACTTGGTGATAAGAGGGAGTAGGGAAAATGGGTCTATATTATGGAGATGGGCTCCCATAATTACCCACTTCTATTAATTGGGTTACCCCACTTGGGCGACCTTGGACCGAGCCCAATGCCCTGATACACATTAAGTATACATGCATTTAGGGAAATTTATGTAGGTATTCTGTAATACTTGCATGTATAATTTGTCGAGAATCGTTCATATTTGATATATTGAACCATTTGACGTGTATTAGCTTGTTTTGTAGTGTTTTTCACAGTTTACAGGCTAAAAGGAAGACTTTGTGAGGTAACACGAAGAAATGGGACGAAGAAAGGACGAGATGGGCCATAAATTGGGCCAAAAGGCAAGACCTAACGAGTGAAGAAGTGACGCGACAGCGCCAGACTTGGACGTGGCCACGTCGAAAGGTGGCTAAAAAGGGGATTCTAGAGGCTTGGACGCGAACGTGCCAGTAGGCAACGGAGTCGCACCAAAAAGTTACAAGTTCAAGAGATTTACACCTAAAGGCTGGGTGCGGTCGCGCCGGGGCTTGGGGCGGTCATCCCAAAAGTTGTTCCTAAAGCAAATCCGGTTTTTTGATGGAATTCTTGTCTTAATCACTTGAGGATTTCAACCCCAACTTATAAATAGAGGCCAAACTCGAGTTTTCAAGGATCACAACATAATTTCGCACACTTTTATATTCAAGTGGAAGTCGTGAGAGCGAGAAGGATCACAACATACTTTCTCACACTTTTATATTCGAGTGGAAGCTGTGAGAGTGAGAAGATGAAGATTAACGAGCCGAACAATCAGGTTTATTTACTTCTTGTTTAGTTTTCTTTTCTTTATATGTATTCATTGGATAGTTGTATGGAATTGATACTAGGCATGAGTAGCTAAACTACTCGTGTCCTAGGGTTAGAGAATAGGGTATCAAACTGCATTAACCTTTTCTATGTGGATCAACCTTGACTTCTGCTATTTACATCTACACCCGTATAGTTGCGGTAATTTAGGGTTAGAATATTAGCCTGTCAAGTTTTTGCACCATTGTCGGGGAATAGGTTAAGCATCTTGGTTTTTATCCTGACTAATAGGAGGATACTAGAACTAGTTTTTTATTTTTCTGCAATTTCAGTTTTTTAATTTAATTTTTGTTTTTATTTATTCATTTAATTTTCTTATTATGTGGTATTTCTTTTTGGTGGTGTTTTCAGGTTTCATATCAAAATAGGTCAAAAGGGAAAAAAACAGCTTATTCCTTTCGAGCCTGAGATAGAAGTGACCACCCGCAGACACCGAAAGAGAAGAAATCACACAACTGAGATGGATAACATTCCGCATAATTTGAACCAAGAGGAGGCGTTGAATCGGATATTGGGGGCCTTAGCCCATCTGGATGACAAAGTTACTAATCTCCAGCAGCAATAGCTATCTTTGCAGCGGAGACAAGTGCAAATTGTGCATGATAACATGGATGAGGACATCACACCCATAAGTGATTGTCTTTTTCCCATTCCAAATCAGCAGTTCGGAGGAGTACAACCCCCACCATTGAATGCTAATAGTTTTGAATTGAAGCCAACAATAATAAATATAGTGCAGCAAAACCAATTCGGTGGTAGTGCTCTAGAAGACTCGAACGCGCACTTGAATAAATTTCGCAAGTTGGCTGAAAAGATGAATCATGTGCCACACGAGCAAGTGAAGATGAGGTTTTTCCTATTCTCTCTGAAAGATAAAGCATTGCAGTGGTATAATTCATTAGATGATGTCACAGAATGAGAGGATTTGAGCACAAGGTTCCTATTGAAGTACTTTCCACTGAGCAAGATGTTAGATCTACAAAATAAAATCAATCAGTTCAAGAAAATGGATCAAGAACCGTTCGGTGAGGCATGGGAACGATTTCGGGATCTTATCTAGAGTTGTCCTCAACATGGATTTTCAAAGAAGCAACAAGTGTGCAAATTCTATAATAGGTTGCTTGCTCTAGCACGAGATCATGTAGATGCTGCCGCAGGTGGAAGTCTAATGGAGAAGAACGTGAAGACTGCATTCTCAATTTTGGATGCAATGGCCATAACTAGTTACAATGGCCTAATAAGAGAAATCAGACAAGAAGAGTGGCTAGTGTCAAAGAAGCAGAGCCCATCAAGAATGAGCCGATTTAAAATCTTACATCTCAGTTGACCCCTCTGACAAATCAAGTAAGTTTGCTAACTAGTCTGACGTTAGCACAACATAATGACACTTCATCGCAGCAATTAGTGGGCCAGGAGGAGGTTGAAGATGTTAATTTTGTAAATCAAAGGAATTTTAACTTCCAGAATAATCAGCTAACGTATAGTCAGTACCCACCTAACCGGAATCACCAAAACTTCTCTTGTGGCAACACGAAGAATTCACTTAATCCGCCACTTGAATTTGCTATCTCGAATGGTATGATGCATGATGGTAAGGAGCCAACACAACAGGAGATAGTCCAATCACAATTTGCTAAGTATGATGAAAAGTTAGCTCACTTGGAGAGAAAGATGGATGTAAAGTTTATTGAGCTAAACAAGTAAATGACTAGTCAAGGAGCAGACATCAAGCGACTCGAGACCAGTGTTAATGAAATCTCTACTAATATGAGTCAGCTAATAAAGATAGTCGGAGCCCAGCATAAACAAGGGTAATTTTTTAGTGACACGGTGGTGAATCTGAGAGAACAGTGTCACACAATTCGAGTGAGAAGTGACATTGAGTGTGAAGGTCCAAAGCTGTCGTCTGATAAAGAGAATGTAGTACAGAAAAAACACTTAGAGGAAGAAAGAGGGGTGCAAGTAAAAGAAAAGCGGCAAAAAGCCAATTTACCAGGATATGTCCCTCCAATTCCATTTCCACAAGTTCTAAGAAAGAAGAAGATCGATGAGCAGTTCACAAAGTTTTTGGAGGTACTAAAGAAAATCCAAATCAACATTCCATTTGTTGAAGCACTACAACAGATGCCAAACTATGCGAAATTCTTGAAAGAGGTGATTTCTCAAAAGAGAAAATGTGATGACTATGAGACGGTGAATTTAACGGAAGAATCCAGTGTAGTGATCCAAAGGAAACTACCAATGAAGCGCAAAGATCCAGATAGTTTTACTCTTGAATGTAAAATGGGTAATTTAAATTTTGATAAAGCATTGTGTGATCTAGGAGCTAGTATCAACTTGATGCCTCTGTCTATATTTGAAAAATTAGGAATAGGCACAATAAAATCCACTACAATCGCCCTCTAAATGGCCGACCGCTCTATAACTTGGCCATGGGGCATTGTAGAGGATGTTTTATTAAAAGTTGGTAAGTTTATAATTCCTGTTGACTTTGTAGTCCTAGATATGGTAGAAGACAGGGAAGTCCCTTTGATCTTAGGTAGGCCGTTTCTAGCAAGGGGTAAGGCACTTATAGACGTTGAAAAGGGGGAGTTAACTTTGAGGGTAGATGAGTAGAAAATCACGTTATCAATATATGAAGCTAAAAAATAACACGATAGTGAGAGAGTAAATCACATTGAAACATGTGGCTCTATACAGTGTTTAGATATCACATTAACTTAATCTCACCTAGTGATTGTGATACCCCTTAAGTGTGCTTTGTTGATTCTACATGTACCCTTGATCACCATGATTCTACTGACCTTGATCTTGTGGAAAGTGTTAGTGTTCTAGATGCCTTGTAGGAACCTCCAAAAAGACATTCAACCCATTGAAGTAAAAAGAAAAAATACAGTCGAGAAGGCATTAAGAGAGAGTAAAGGCTGCTCAGACTCTAAACTATTACCAAAGCATCTATAGCTAAATTCAATGATAAGAGAAGCAGTTAGGAAGAAAGTACCGCTGAAGAAGCCGAATTAGAACCAAAAGAGTCGTCGGGCTGAAGATGTAAAATTTAGCGCTTGTAGGGAGGCAACTTGATGTTTATCGTTTTGTTTATTTTTCGCTAAGTTTTGTTATTATTTACTATTTTATAGTTTACTTGTGTTTTTAGTGTTTTTCAGATATTAGGAACCAACATTGACGAACCTAGAACAAAAGAACGTGATAGCAAGATGTAGGGGTCGAAAAGATAAAAAATGGCCTTTGTCAAGCAGAAGATTCAACGCGGTCGCGCCGAATCCAGGCGAGGTCGCATAAAAAATTTAATTCCAGCCTGTGATGCGGTCGCACCAAATTCTTCACCTAAATAGCAGGTCAGTGCACTCGGCGCGGTCGTGCCGAGCCATGACGCGGTCACGTCGGTTCGCGAGTTTGAATTTAAATAGACGCATTTCAGGTCAGTTATTTCTCTTCCTCTCCTCATTCTTCATACGCGAAACACCAATACAACACAAACAAGCATGAAATTTCTGTAAAAATCAACACCAATTCATACACTCTCACTCACCAACACATCCATACACCAATTCCTTCAAATCCATCCATTCAATTTGAGTTCGACGAACCCAATTTGCACAGAGCTAGGGCACATTCAAAATCCTCAAGTTCGACTAAAATTCTCCGATAAGACTTGCAAACTCAAAATTTTATGCTTAATACTCCCTCCGTCCCATCTTATCTTGCACACTTTCCTTAAACGGCCGTCCCACCATATCTTGCACAGCCTAAAAAAGGAAAGTTATAACATAATCTTCACCCTCAATCTCCACCCTCAATTTACCTTTGAAAAATCAACAAACAACCAAAAAACAACTTTTCTTGATACCCGTGCCGACCCCCCCTGTGCAAGATAAGCCGGGACGGAGGGAGTATCTTTTAGCTATGCTCGATTATTGTGGAGTTTTGTTGTAATTGAAATTGCGGATTGTTCTAGTTATGATTATTTAGTTTGGGCACTTGTAGTGCTATTCTTTATGATTTATTGCTTGGGTTATTTGAATTGGATGATATTGGTGTGATTGAGCATGTATATGAGCAATTTGTGATGTTGGGGATGGATAATTAGCAACATTATTATGATTAATATGTTTTCTTCACTGAGGAATTTCATCGAACATGTTATGTGCATTGGTTGAAACTAGTTTTGCTTGACTTTCTGATCCTTTTAGCCTTAATATGTGTAATAAGATGATGAATTACTTACATATACTTTGTTAGACATTCATAGGATTCGACATACATCATAGTCTAGCAGGTGATAGTTGAGCTACAAAGTTATATGCATGTTATAAAAAGATGATTGACTTAACTTTCAAAAACCTTAAACTGAGCACTAATTCAAATTTATGTTTAAAGAACGAAAAGTTGATTGTTTAAGTTAGTCATCATTTATCCATCATGATTGGTTGATGAAGTTGAGTTTTGTTTAATGTGTGTTAGGTTCACTAAAAATGACTCCAAGAAAAGCTAGCACAAGCAAGAGCAAGGGAAAGAAAAAGGTGGGTGAAGGAACATCTAATCCGGATCTAGAGAGGGTAGTGATCCTACCAAGTGATAGCCAAATCATGTATGGATTTTCACTAGAGAGAGACGAGCACAGACAGAGAATCGAGGAGCTCTTCAAGAGATTAATCCCATGTTGCGCACAATCATAGCACAAGGGAATGAGGTCCTAGCTTGGAGACAAGAGCAAGATCGTCGTTAGAATGAGATGGCTCAATTTTGGAGCTGATAGGTATGGCCCAGCAACTTCGGGTCGGGTCGACGCCCCGGGCCAGATCAACCTGACCCGGAGCAACTGAGCCCAGGAAGATAAGCCCAACAACCGGTCCAGAAGCGCGCATGAGCCTGGAGCAGCCCAATCGCGGCATATAGGGAAAGTAAGATCCCCACGATCTTCTGCCAACTCCATGCAGAGATGGTAGGCGTAATTGTAGGGAGTTAGTTAGGGTTTGAATTGAGTAGTATAAATAGGGGAATTGTACTCAGAATTGGGGTTGGCATTTTGTATTCTGAAACTACTACGTGTAAGCTTGAAAAGAATAGTGAAGAAACACCTCGGCAGGTGATATTTTAAGCCCGTGGACGTAGATCTCCGGATCGAACCACGTACATCCTGTGTTCTTTAAGTTTCTTGCATTGATTTACGTTGCTAATTTATTCTCGTTCGGGGTTCGTTGGTTGACCGGATTGCGCTTTATCAATAGGCGCCGTCTGTTGGAACGTTTGGGAAGAAAACCCTAGTTTTTCATCGCAATCGCTATGGTGAATACTCATAGGTCCGCTCATCCAACTCGGTCCCGTCGTGAACCTCATGTGGACCAAATTCCACCACCCCGTCAGCGGAACCAGGATCCGCCAGTGGAGCATGCTCACATGCCGAATCATCCCCCTGCCGATGGTTCGGCGCAAGGTGATCCTCCGCCAGCCCCTGAGTTGTCGCAGGTGCAGCGGGCCTTCCTTCAGGAACACGCCGCTTTCTTCCAAGAATGGGACGACCGGCGCGCCCACTCCGGTGAGCGTGCCAACAATGGCGCAGAGCATGTGAGAAATCCTCTCCGTGACTTGTCGTGTGACTTGGACGAGAATCACCCTCATCGAGCGAGACTTGAGCGTCGGCGATGGAGGATAGTTTCTCCGTTGGATAATCGCAGTTCTAACGGGTCAAGGCCCCGAGATGTCCACGAAGCCGTTAATCGCCAACGAACTGCTGACGTCCCGAAGCGTGCTCGCCTAGACCAATCCCGTATGCTGGATCCCATGGAACAAGAGCAAGCCCAATTTGCCACGGAGCTTGACAAGGTTTTGGGTCTTGATGCCGACGGGGAGATCATCACCCCATTCTCTGACAAGATTCTTGCGGTTCCACTCCCTGATGGTTTCAAACTCCCCCCAGTGGCCGTATACAACGGCACTGGAGATCCAAGTAATTTCTTGAATGCCTTTAAGTATGCTATGTTTAACCGCAACTGCACTCCTCACCACCTGTGCAAGGTGTTTCCTGAGTATCTCCAGGACGAGGCTAGACTTTGGTTCGATTCTCTACCGCGGGGTAGCATTACTTCTTTTTTCGATCTGGCCGAACAGTTTTGGGCGCGTTTTCATTCGCGGGCAAAGCCAATGGCCACCTTGGCCGATCTCATGAATATGGAACAGCGGGATGGAGAAACCGTTACCCAATTTCTTGATCGCTTTACAGCGGAGAGTCTTAAAGTGGGGAGCCGGTCGGATGATGTTATCATCAATGCCTTCATGAATGACCTTCGTCCCGGACCGCTCTACACCGAGCTGGTTTGGAACCCTCCAGTCACAACCCGGGCTTTGTTTAACATTGTGTGCAGATATGCTAAGGCTGAGGAGCAGACTCGCCGTAAGCGTGAGAAGCATGCTAGCAAATGGCAGTCCGATAGAGCACAAGCCGGACCAGTACTCGACCTAGTGCCTTCTCTCGTCTAAACCGAGGGCGCACATAATCTCGCGGGGACATCCCACAACTCACCCCGCTTACAAAATTACGGGCCGAAATTCTTTCTGTGCACAAGAATGATCTGCGGCCGTGTCCGCGGATGACCGCTCCGGCAGAAAAGCGCAATCGTGAGAAATGGTGCGCGTACCACCATGATCATGGACATGAAACAGAAGAGTGTAGGGAGCTCGGACTGACGATAGGTCTAGGTCAGGGCAAAATGGAGGTTCATATCAAAACCGCGGAGGCTATAATGACCGTGGTTCACGTCAAAACAGGCCACAATGGCAGAATAATAGGCCTGGGCACAACAACTATGCGCGGCAAGACCAAGGAAATCGTCAACAATCTGCCTACTCATGTCATAAACGTGATTTACGGAGCCATCCCTACCGGGTTTCCCGGAGTGCCTTGAAGGCGGAAGCACGCCGGCCTCCTCCCGAGGAGCCGCGTCACAAACGCCTCCACCAATCTAAAACCGTCAGTTTTACTGACAAAGATCCTGTTCCTGAGCTCACCCCACATACCGACGCCATCGTCATTGACATGGCTATAGCTAATGTTACAATAAAGCGGGTTTTCGTCGATAACGGAGCCGCAGTAAGTGTCATATTCACCGATTATTTTCAAAAAAATGGGTATTCCTCGTGAGCAGCTCCGATCGGCCCCCGGGCCGCTACAGACCTTCACCCAGGGTGAAGTCCAGCCTGAAGGAGTTATTAATCTCCCCGCATCTCTTGGAACTTATCCAGCGATAAAAACCATCTTTGTGGATTTCTATGTGGTTAATTCTCCGTCCCCATACATGATTTTGGGTCGGGACTGGCTTACCCAGGCGAGAGTTGTATGCTCCACATACCACCTCGCGCTGAAATTCCCTACATCGCATGGCGAGGTGGCTATCCGCGGCAATCAGCGAGTTTCTAAGGAGTACATGTACGTCGCGCTAAAAAAAGCATGCCATCATTCAGACCTTGCGGGAATACTCTGAAGTCTTCGCATGGTCTCCCTTGGACATGCCCGGGGTCTCTCCGGATGTTATAACTCACAAGTTGAATATCGACCCCAATGTGAAACCTATACAATAAAAGCGGAGGAAATTCGCTCCGGAGCGGAACGCAGCCATCCGAATTGAAGTACAACAGCTTCTAGATGCAGACATCTTGTTTGAAGTACATTATCCCTCTTGGTTATCTAATCCGGTGATGGTAACGAAGTCCAGCGAGGCATGGAGAATGTGCGTAGATTTTTCTGATCTTAATAAGCACTGTCCAAAAGATTGTTATCCTTTGCCCTCTATCGACCAAAAAGCCGAAGCCATTACTGGGCACAAGGCACTTTGCTTCTTGGATCTATACAAGGGATACCACCAAATCCACATGGATTGTTGGGACGCTCTCAAAACGGCATTTATCACTGACTTCGGATGCTTTACCTTCAAGAAAATGCCTTTTGGGCTAAAAAATGTGGGAGCCACTTATCAGCGCCTTATGGACCATGTCTTCCGAGGTCAAATTGGTCGTAATGTTGAGGTATATGTTGATGATTTAGTTATAAAAAGTACATCTCAATTTTCATGTGTGCAAGATATTGCTGAAACGTTGAGCACCTTGCGGCGTTATAATTTGCGTCTCAATCCGGCAAAATGCACCTTCGGTGTTGGCTCCGGTAAATTTCTCGGCTATGTGGTTTCACAGCATGGCCTCCAGGCCAATCCGACCAAGATTCGAGATGTATTGGATCTGCAACCGCCGAAAACGGTAAAAGAAGTCCAGCGCCTCACTGGTGGTCTGGCGGCTTTAAATCGTTTCCTGTCTAAGGCCGCGGAGCGTCAGCTTCCATTCTTCAAAATTCTGCGGCAGGCAAAGCTATTTGAGTGGACCCCGCAGTGCACCGAAGCTTTTGAGGCTCTAAAGAACCATATAAAGCAGTTGCCCACTCTGTCCGTTCCTCTCCCCGGAGAGCCTCTTTATGTATATTTAGCCTCTGCCGAAGAAGCCATCAGCACGGCTCTTGTGCGCGAGGCTAATGGCACACAACACCCTGTATATTTTGCGAGCCGAGCACTCCAAGGGGCGGAAACCCAGTACTCTGTAATGGAGAAAACAGTGCTAGCTCTCGTCATGGCGGCCCGGCGTCTGCGGCCTTATTTCCAAGGACGTGAAATCAGGGTTCTTACTAATCACCCCATTCGTCAAATTCTTGTCAAGCCCGATGTGTCAGGGCACCTCGCTAAGTAGGCTATTGAGCTTGGAGAGTATGATATTTAATTTCTCCCACGCCGAGCCATCAAGTGTCAAGCCCTAGCAGATTTTTTGGCCAAGGTAACAGTGGATAACCCCGAACCTCCTGCAAACGCCAGTCCTAACCCCGCTGCCCTTGAAGCTCCACCCCGTAAGTGGCAACTGTATGTGGATGGCGCTTCCGCGGTTCGAGGAAGTGGTGCTGGGGTCCTTCTCATTGGCCCCGAGGGCGTTGAAATTAAATACGTCCTACGATTTAAATTTAAGGTAACTAATAATGAAGCGGAATATGAGGCAGTCCTTGCCGGGCTCCGACTCGCTCAATCCTTTGCAGCCTCCCATCTCAAGCTCTTCACGGACTCTGAGGTTGTCTCTAATCAGATCAAAGGCACCTACACGGCCAAGGATGAAACGTTGAGAAGGTACCTCGCTTTGACGCTCAAACTTTTGTCAACTTCTGCTTCGGTTGATATCCAGCAGGTACCCCGTGAGCAGAATGTTCAAGCTGATGCTCTCAGCAAAATGGCCTCTGCGGTTCTTACGAACGTGTCTCCGAACATCGTAGTCGAAGATGCCCTTCATCCGGCAATTCCTGAGGCCACAGTCTCCGTATTGACTGAAAGCAATCCCAATTGGATGACCCCGATCATCCATTATCTCCGGGATGGTACGTTGCCGACTGACAAATTGCAAGCTCAGCAGATAGTTCTTAAGGCACCTAAGTACACACTCCACGATGGGATTTTGTATCGCCGATCGTACTTACAACCGAGTCTTCGGTGCCTTGCTCCCACCCAGGCTGATCAGGTTCTTCGGGAATTTCACGAAAGGGCCTGTGCCAGCCATATTGGTTCACGGACGTTGGCCAAGAAAATTCTTCGGTGGGGGTACTACTGGCCAACATTGTTTAACGATGCCCATGATTTGGTGGCCAAGTGCGACAAGTGTCAGCGACACTCTCGCGTAAAGCATCTACCACAAACCGAGCTCACTGGCATACAAAGCGCCTGGCCATTTATCCAATGGGGAATTGATATTGTGGGCCCGTTTCCAGTCGCTCCGGGGGGACTTAAATTTCTTGTGGTCGCTATTGATTACTTCACCAAATGGGTTGAAGCCGAACCTCTCACCGCCATCACTGGTCAGAACATCTTGAAGTTCGTCTAGCGTAATATCATATGCCGTTTCGGCATTTTGAGCACCATTATCTCAGACAACGGCAAACAGTTCGCCAATGACCCCTTCCGGTCATGGTGCAAGGAGCTCCACATAAAGCAACTTTTCACCTCGGTCGCTCATCCTCAAGCCAATGGTCAAGTTGAAGTCACCAACCGCACACTCCTTACGGGTCTAAAGAAACCCTTAGGTCAAGCTAAGGGTCTTTGGGCTGAGAATCTTTTGCAGGTTCTTTGGGCCTACCGCACCACACCGAACACCGCAACCGGAGAAACCCCCTACAGCCTCACTTACGGTTCCGAGGCCGTCATTCCTGCAGAAATCGGCGTGCCTAGTCCCTGCCTCATGACTTTGGATCCCGAGGCTAATAATGAAGCCATCCGTGCTAACTTAGATGAGCTCGAATATCGTCGTGATCAATATTTCATCCAGCAAGCCAAGTGTAAGTAACGCGCAGCTCAGTATCACCACCTCCGGGTTCGGGCTACTCAGTTTAATGTCGGAGACTTGGTACTCCGGCTCAATTCAGCCAGCAAGGCTGCCCCCGAGGGTAAATTGCATGCCGCCTGGGAAGGACCTTATCGCGTCATTGCCGCGCATGACTCCGGGTGCTACCAGTTAGCGCATCTTGATGGAACTCCGATCCCCCGCACCTGGCATGTTACCAACCTAAGACGTTTCTATCTATGACACCACGAGACAAGTATCGTTTCTACCTTTACATTCCTTGTACATTAATTTTTCGTTGTGAGTTCTCTTTGTATTTTTTAATTGTTTCGACGATTACTTTGAATAAAGTTTTTACTTTACGAATCTTACTGGACTTTCTTCTATGCTACGGGGACACCCTAGCTTAGACTTACTATTATTATCCGTCTCCGGACAGCTTGATCTCTCGCCCGATTCGTCCGGAGAGATTAACATTTGGTCCCCGGACTTATATTCCCTCTCGCCCGTTTAACGGAGAGGCCCTTAACTCCCGCCCGATCCATCCGGGGAGATTCTTTGCCTTGTTTTTCTAGCAGGCATTATGTACATATGGTGCTCCCGAGTACCTGTTAACGTAATTACACATGCATTCTGGTTAAAGTTCGTTACTTTTCTTTTAAAATACATCTCATTACATGCCAAAATGTTTCTAACATTTTAATCAACCACTGTTAGACAAATCAACTCCTAATCACAATACACTAAGAAACTGGAACGAGTTCGAAAATGAAACTTCTGAAAAATACACAACTGTTCGGCCAGAGTTGTGGCCGAAGTGAGCTTCGCGCTGAACTAAAAATAAATGAATCACACAATCGATTTTACGTGGTTCGTTCAAGATGAACTACATCCACGGAGGCAAGACACACCTCAATCCACTAAGATATCCAACCAATTACAGAAATTACACTCAGAAATGAATATGCCCAATTCTGGAACAAATTAGGGCAGAAAACTATCACTCTCAAATTCTCTCTGTAATCTATGAAAACTGGAAATTGCTCGACGTAGTGTTGTTCTCCTTGAAGAGAGCTTTCCAATGATATAGGTCTTGTAGCTCGAATGTAACTGATGGAGAAGTTCTAACTGAATGAAAGAGACTGCTGCTACCGGACAAATGTGACGGTTTATTCCGTCACAAAACTGTAACAAACTCGTCACAACTGACGGTTATCCTCCAACAACCCTGAACCCGGTTTATTCTGCCCAGACTCACTTCTACACGCTAAAACCCGGTCTATCCACCCGGTTCTTCACTTCATGATCCCGGTTCCACATTCTAGACACATCCTATTTCAAAATATAGCTCACTTGATGAGATTGAACACTTCCTCACAAATCTCCACCTCAATGAATCAAGTATGCCTCTTCCTGCCTCTTCACTGCTTATCTGTTATTGCTCTTCATGACACTGCTCAAGCTGCAGCAAGCTCGAGCAATGATCCACTTTGTTTCCAGGTACACCCTTTGTAAGAAAATCAGCAGGATTATGCAAAGTATGCACCTTCTTCACCTTCACAGACCCAGAATCTATGACATCTCTAGCAAAATGTAATCTCACATCAATGTGTTTTGATCTTTCATGAAATGCTTGGTGTTTCACAAGATGTAAAGCACTTTGATTATCACAGTAGATTACCACACACTTCTGCTTGATGTCCAAGTCTCTCAACACCCCTTTCAACCAGATTGATTCTTTGATAGCTTCAGTTAAAGAGATATATTCTGCTTCTGTAGTTGATAGTGCCACAACAGATTGTTGTGCACTCCTCCAGCTGATGGCTGTCCCATATAAGGTAAACACAAATCCAGAAATTGGCTTCCTTGTGTCCACGTTTGCTGCAAAATCAGAATCAGCAAACCCCTCCAATGCAACAGTACTTCCATCTGCTTTCTTCTCAAATTTCAGTGACATGTTCACTGATCCTTTTAGATACCTCATCACATGTTTCAAAGCTTCCCAGTGTTCAACTCCTGGATTTGACATGAACCTGCTTACCAAAGATACAGCATATGCCAAATCAGGCCTGCTACAAATCATTCCATACATAAGACTTCCAACTCCACTTGCATAGGGAATATTGCTCATCTGTATGATCTCCTCTTCAGTATTTGGGCATTGTTCTTTGGAAAGTTTCTTCTGTAGATTAACTGGAGTGGAGAGAGGTTTGGCTTCATGCATATGAAACCTCTCCAATACTTTCTGTAGGTATTGTCTCTGAGATAACCAAAGTACTCCAGCTTCTCTGTTTCTTAGAATGTTCATTCCCAATATCTTCTTAGCTTCTCCCAGGTCCTTCATGTCAAACTCAGCATTAAGTCTATCCTTCAACCATTGTACCCTCTCCTTGTTTCTGCTGGCAATTAGCATGTCATCCACATACAATAGAAGAAAAACTTTATCTTGCTTTGAAACTTTGTTGAAGTAAACACAACTGTCATAAAGGCTTCTTACAAAGCCAGCACTGATCATGAAGTCATTGAACTTCTTGTTCCACTGTCTAGGGCTTTGTTTAAGTCCATATAGTGACTTCTTCAGTAGACATACTTTGTCTTCTTTCCCAGGAACAACAAAACCTTCTGGCTGTTTCATATATATTTCCACATTGAGTTCTCCATGTAAGAAAGCTGTCTTTACATCCAGTTGCTGTAGTTCCATATCCTCCTGTGTGACTTTTGATAGAAGCAACCTGATTGAGCAGTGCTTTACTACAGGTGAGAAGACCTCATTGTAATCAATTCCTTCTCTTTGTGTAAAGCCCCTGGCTACCAACCTTGCTTTAAACCTCACCTGTTTGGACCCTGCAGTTTCTAGTTTCTTCTTGTATATCCACTTGGAGCTTACAAGTTTCTGACCTTTTGGTTTCTCCACCAATATCCAGGTCTTATTCTTTTCCAGAGACTCCATTTCTTCAGTCATTGCCTGTATCCAGTGTTCACCTTCTTCACAGTCTAGTGCTTCTTGAAAGCTGCTAGGCTCTTGTGATTCCAGGTCTTCAGCAACACTTAAGGCATAATATACACTCCCTGCTTGGCCATAGAAATCAGGTCTGTTGATTTTTCTTCTAGGCCTATCCCTTCCAATGTTGTATTCCCTGATATTTTGTGCAGGTCCAGTTTGTGCTTCTTCTTCAGATGATGAATCACTGTCTTGTTCATCTGCTTGTGGTTGAGGTGTGTGATTATCTTCTGCAGGTTGCTCCACCTGAATTGATATCTCCTCTGTCTCTTTAGCAGCATCAAATTCTTCTTTAGAGCCTGTAGAAGTATAAGCCATCACATTCTCATTAAACTTCACATCTCTACTTGTGATTATCTTCTGATTTCCTTGTTCTAGGCACCACAATCTGTAACCCTTAATCCCATCCGGATATCCAAGAAACACACATCTGAGAGCCCTTGCATCTAATTTGTCTTGCTTGATGTGGGCATAAGCAAGACACCCAAACACCCTTAATCCTTCATAACTTGGTTTCTGTCCACTCCACACCTCTTCAGGTGTTTTGAACCCAATCACTGATGAGGGTGATCTGTTAATAAGATAGCATGCTGTAGCAATGGTTTCTCCCCAAAACACCTTTGGCAACCCAACATCCAACAGCATACACCTCACTCTTTCAAGGAGAGTCCTGTTAAACCTTTCTGCAACTCCATTCTGTTGAGGATTCATTGGCACTGTCCTGTGTCTCTTGATTCCTCTTTCTTCACAGAAGTTTGTAAACTCTGTAGAGAGGTACTCCATTCCATTATCAGTCCTCAGATGCTTCAGCTTCTTCCCTTTGACATTTTCCAGTTGGATCAACCATGTTTTGAACTTATGAAAGGCATCACTCTTGTTCTTCAGCAACATGATCCATACTTTTCTGCTGTAATCATCAATCAAGGACATGAAATATCTGGCACCACCATAGGATTCTGTTCTTGCAGGGCCCCATATGTCAGAGTGAACATAATCTAATGGTTCTTGAGTTGTATGAACTCCCTTTCCATAGGGCAACTTCTTGGATTTGCCCAGAGCACACTGATCACAAAACTCTAGTTCTTGATTTCCCAGATTTCCAGTTACTCCACTCCTTGCCAATTCCTTCAGTCCTTTTTCTCCTATGTGTCCAAGTCTCTTATGCCATTTAGCAATCTCAGAATTGTTCAAGACCACATCTACACTTCCAACAATAGGTGAACCAATCAGGATAAATAGTCCATTATGTTGTCTTCCTTTTATCACCATTTTTCCATGTTTTGTGATGTGCAAGAATCCCTCTACTGAGCTAAACTGACATCCACTGGTTACCAATGAGCCAAGAGATAGAAGATTCCTTTTAAGGCCAGGAACATATCTAACATTTGAGATGATTCTGATCACCCCATCAAACATTCTTATGCTCACTGATCCAACCCCTTTGACCTTGCATGATTGGTCATTTCCCAGGAGAACATTTCCACCATCTTCTTTCTTCAGTTCATTAAACCATGACTGATGAGGACACATATGAAAAGAACACCCTGTGTCCAGGACCCATTCCTTCACCATTCTTGAATCAGTAACATTTAATACTTCTGGAGGGTCTTGTTGATGATCAATGGCAGCAGCTTCTGCCCCTTGATTTCCAGCTTTCTTATTCTTCTTAGGACAATCCTTCTTCAGGTGACCTGGCTGTTTACACTTGAAGCATTTCCTCTTTTCAACCCAGTCATTCCCCTTCTTAGGATTTGAATCCCCTGACTTTGGATCCTTAGCATTCTGACCCTTCTTGCCTTGCCACGGTTTCTTGACATTCAAGCCTTCTCCAGATTGCACCATGCCTTTGTCTCCTTGAGTCTGGAAGCATTTTGATCTCAGAGCCTTCACTATTCCATCATAGGACAGCTGCTCATCTCTCCCATACATCAAAGCATCCTTAAAGCTTTCCATGGATTTTGGAAGAATATTTAACACCATCAATGCCTTGTCATCCTCCTCCAGTTTCACATCCAAATCTTCCAATTCTTCAACCATCTTAATGAACTCATCAAGTTGATCAGAAATTACCTTGTCTTCTGTGATCTTGAAGGCCAACATCTTCTGCTTCAGGAACAGTTTGTTGGATACTGACTTTGATTGATACAGTTCTTCCAATCTCCTCCATGCTTCTAAGGAACTCTTGCATCTTGAAACCTCCCTCAACGGTTTATCACCTAAACACAAGAAGATAAGACTTAGGGCCTTCTTATCCACTGATGCAAACTTAGGTTTCTCAGTTTCTTCCCATGATTCCAGAGGTATCAGTGCAAGATCAAGGCCATTGTGAACCAGGACTGCGTTCATCTTGATCTTCCACAATGTGATGTCATTCCTTCCAGTGAACTTCTCAAAATCCATCTTCATACCAGCCATTCCTCCTCTTATTCAAACTGTGCGAGTTGATTCCCACAGACGGCGCCACTTGTTAGACAAATCAACTCCTAATCACACAACACTAAGAAACTGGAACGAGTTCGAAAATGAAACTTCTGAAAAATACACAACTGTTCGGCCAGAGTTGTGGCCGAAGTGAGCTTCGCGCAGAACTGAAAATAAATGAATCACACAATCGATTTTACATGGTTCGTTCAAGATGAACTACATCCACGGAGGCAAGACACACCTCAATCCACTAAGATATCCAACCAATTACAGAAATTACACTCAGAAATGAATATGCCCAATTCTGGAACAAATTAGGGCAGAAAACTATCACTCTCAAATTCTCTCTGTAATCTATGAAAACTGGAAATTGCTCGACGTAGTGTTGTTCTCCTTGAAGAGAGCTTTCCAATGATATAGGCCTTGTAGCTCGAATGTAACTGATGGAGATGTTCTAACTGAATGAAAGAGACTGCTGCTACCGGACAAATGTGACGGTTTATTCCGTCACAAAACTGTAACAAACTCGTCACAACTGACGGTTATCCTCCAACAACCCTGAACCCGGTTTATTCTGCCCAGACTCACTTCTACACGCTAAAACCCGGTCTATCCACCCGGTTCTTCACTTCATGATCCCGGTTCCACATTCTAGACACATCCTATTTCAAAATATAGCTCACTTGATGAGATTGAACACTTCCTCACAACCACAAAAATTTCTTTACATAATGTATACAATGCTACAAAAGTAAAATCTATTTTCGGCCTCCGAGCCAATACTCGGCGCTCCGGCGTTGAGACCCATTTCAGGAACTTCTCCGTATCCTCCGGGATCCCGGTACGTCTCGGTTTTGAGCCCCGGCTCTCTCCCTACTGCGGCTCCCTCTGCGCCGAGGACTCACCCTTGGCACTTGTCTTGAAGTATCGCTCCTTGCCCTGCCCCGAGGACTCGGCTGAGGCGCTGGTCTTGAAGTCTTGGCCCATTCCGCGGGATCCCACTCCGCGGGATCCATCACCTCGATCTCTTCGGCCAGCTTCTCGACCTCCTCTTCCGCAACGACTATGGGGGCTTCCTCGACTGCGGTTACCGGGGCCGGCTCTTGGATTACTATCCCTTTACTTTTTCCCGCCGGTTTCTTTTTACCCCTCCGAGGCGCTTTTGCAGTCCCTTGGCCCCGGCTGGAGCTCGCGATGTACTCTTCGGCAGTGCGCCGCCACCTGCCGCATCCTTTCAGTCCTTCTTACATATTCAGGAGTAACTCCAGCACCGCCCGCTTTCTTATAAGCTCCGAGGACTCCGCCTGACCAGTCGTCATCAGCGAAGAAATTTCACCTTGAATCTCGGTGATCCGCTCCTCAACTTCCTCAAAAGTCAGCAGGCCGTATTCTATTCGAATGTGACGCTCACGCGCTTTACAGTTTCCAAGGCGCATGGGGAACAAGTTCCTTGGAAATCTCAAAGTACGTCACTTCACATCCCTCTCTCTCATGATGGCGCCGCCAATCACATCAACCTCATTCTTGGCCAGGAAGTTTTGGGAAGCACTTCGGTGTCTCCGTCACCTCGACCACGTTACAGTTCGCTTCTGCTACACTTTATTGCCCTTGGGGGTACTCTAGTTCGACTTCGGTCGATTTCCTCCCCCCGGGGTGCTTCACTACGGATCAGGTCGACTCCGTCACCTCGAGGTCAGTCAGTACGGTCCTTTTGGTCCCCGCGGATCCCATCACTCTGATGGTGGATTATCTCCGCTCCGGCTAATTCTTGGACCTTAGGGGCACTTCGGCTCGCCATTGACAAAAATCCATCTTGCTCGCTGCTTCGCTGCCGTGCTCAAACTCGACACCTGTTACACCTCACCCTGCTTATAACCGTAGCTCCTTCCTCGCTCTGGCTGGTGGGGGGGCATCTGATAGGTATGGCCCAGCAACTTCGGGTCGGGACGACACCCCGGGCCAGATCAACCCGACTCTGAGCAACTGAGCCCAGGAAGATAAGCCCAACAACCGGTCCAGAAGTGCGCATGAGACTGGAGCAGCCCAATCGCGGCATATAGGGAAAGTAAGATCCCCACGATCTTCTACCAACTCCCATGCAGAGATGGTAGGCGTAATTGTAGGGAGTTAGTTAGGGTTTGAATTGAGTAGTATAAATAGGGGAATTGTACTCAAAATTGGGGTTGGCATTTTGTATTCTGAAACTACTACGTGTAAGCTTGAAAAGAATAGTGAAGAAACACCTCGGCAGGTGATATTTTAAGCCCGTGGACGTAGATCTCCGGATCGAACCACGTACATCCTGTGTTCTTTAAGTTTCTTGCATTGATTTACGTTGCTAATTGATTCTCGTTCAGGGTTCGTTGGTTGACCGGATTGCGCTTTATCAGGAGCAGACATGGATTCCAACTGTCACCACCGCAATGATCTGTGAATTGAGCACCAAGTCCTACCACTCTTTTCCCGCAAACTTAGTCAAAACATGGCCTTTGACCAAGTTTGCAGGAGGGGGTGAATAGTGGGATGAATAGTAGGTTTATCTTTTTAGTTGTTTAGTTGGTTATTGGAGTCTAGAAGTAATGAACCCGAGTAGTTGTTTGACTTATGAAAGAAAGAGGAACTTAGGAAAGCGATAGAGGATGATGTGTTAATGATGAAGTGATTTTGAGTAAAACATTGATAATTTAACTTAGTGTATTTGATCAAAATTAACCTCGTGAGAAATTGAGCCTATTTATACTCCTAGTTTTGGAGTAATATGATTTCTTTCGGTGTGATTTTAATTGAATATGTGAACTAGTCTCTAGAACTTGCCTTGAGTCTTTACTATGAATGTGTCAAGTATATGTTGTGACTTAGGAAATGATTTTAGGCATTTCTTATTTTAGCCTAGTTTTTAGCCTTGAAAAGATACCCTTTTGCACCAAAAGTAAATAATTTATCCCTAGTTAACCCATTGGAGCTTAATAGCCTGTTATTTCATAGCCTAACATTGCAAGCCGAAAATCTTTCGATTTAAACCATTAGCCTTAATTGGATTAATCAAGTAAGAGGGAGGAGGATTGGAGGGTAGTTGAGAAAAGATTTTTGAAAAGAAAAGGGGAACTAGTGGATAGTCAAAAGATGAAGGGAAGGAAAGAAAGATAGGCCAAAAGATGAGAAGAATAGCCACTTGTAACTCAAAAAAAAAAAGAAAAAAAAATTATGTTCATAATTTTGAGGAGAGACTAGGAAATAAAGTGCTAAGTTGTTAATTTGATTAGACAAGTCGGGTAGTCCCAAGATATGGTACCCATGAAAATAAAAATCACTCAAGTTGTAAGGATTTTTTAGGGTGAAGAAGTCATTTTGCGGAGTGATTTACTGAGATTTGGAGAGTGAGGGTGAGTGATTGTATTGAGGGGTAGTCGGGTTAGGAATAACTTGATGAGTCCAAAAGCAGTCACTTTTATCCAAATATATCCCACCTGACCTTGAGCCCACATTACAACCAAAACAAAAGACCTTTTTTTATCCTTTGTCACACATATCGAGTACGAGGTCTAGTTTAGACGATTGGCAAACATATGGTAAGCTTTGCATATAGTTCAATTTGAGTGGAAATATGTTTAACATAAACACTTGAGAGATGAGCGAAACACTTACCTGGTGAAGATTGAATATTTTGAAAGTTCAAAGTCTCAAAAGTAGTTGATTTTTCCGTTATCACATAAGCTCAATTACACTGTGTTGCTTAGCTTTTTGAGAAAATAAATCTAAAACTAGATTCATTGTCTAATCACCATAAATACATTTGGTCTTGTTCTATTTATTTTGTATGTTGTTCGGGACGAATAACAGTTTAAGTTTGAGGGGTTTTGATACATGTTGTGTACACACGCATT